>CM046963.1:8764484-11264484 GCA_025698475.1 Gossypium anomalum | reverse complement strand
TTGATCTCCATTCCCAGAAAGTAATACATCTCACCAAGATTAGTAATCTCAAATACCTCCATCATATCCTTCTTGAATACTTCAATTTGAGTTGCATAATTTCCTGTCACCAACATGTCATCTACATAGAAAGATACAATGATTAGATTTGTACTTAACTTCTTTACATAGAGAATGGATTCACTCAGGCTCTTTACAAAGCCTAAGTTAAGCAAATGTTCATCTATCTTGTTATACCATGCTCTGGGAGCTTATTTCAACCCATAGAGAGCCTTCCTTAACAGACAAACCTTACTTTTTTAACCTGGTGTGATGAAGCCCTCTGGTTGCTCAACATATATTTCTTCCTCCAATATTCCGTTCAGGAATGCTGACTTCACATCCAACTGAAACACCCTCCAACCTTGTTGAGCTGACATAGCCAAAAACATCCTAATTGTGTCCATTCTTGCCACAGTAGCAAAAGTTTTAGAAAAATCAACTCCCCAAACTTTTGTGTATCCCTTCGCTACCAACCTGGCCTTGTACTTGTTCACTGAGCCATCAGGATTAAGTTTGGTCCTAAAAACCCACTTTACTCCAATCACTTTTCTGTTTGCAGGCCTTTTAACTAGTTCCCATTTTTGGTTTTTCTCTATCATACCCAACTCTTCCTTCATTGCCTCTATCCACTCATTATCATCTTTGGCTTCCTCATACCCTGCAGGTTCAAGAATAGCTACATTGCACCTTTGATAAACTTCACTCAATGATCTTATACCTCTAATTGGTGTATCATCCACCAGTTCATTATGATTAAGAGAGAACTTTTGTTTTCTTTCTTCTACATCACTTGTCCAATCCCACTGCTCATCTTTTAGGAACTGAACATCTCTACTCACAATCATCTTCCCTGTTTGAGGTTGATAGATTCTATAGGCTTTTGACACCAAACTATAACCGATAAATATTCCATGCTCAATTTTTTTCCCAACTTGTCCCTCTTAACCTGTGGAACATGATAGAAACATAAACAACCAAATACCTTCAAATTCTTCAGAGTTGGCTTCATTTCAAACCAAGCTTCATAGAGTGTTTTTTTCTCTAATACCCTTGTAGGGAATCTATTTAGCAAAAATACAGTTGTGTTAGCTGCCTCCGCCCAAAACTCCTTAGGTAAGGACTTTTCATGCAGCATGCACCTAGTCATTTCCATAATGGTCCTGTTTTTCCTCTCACTAACTCCGTTCTATTGTGAAGAGTAGGGAGTACTGAGTTGATTTTCTATCCCAGCCTCCTTACAGAAAGTATTGAAACTTTGTGAGGTATATTTTGTCCCATTATCAGATCTGACAACCTGAATCATACAACCACTTTGATTCTCAACCCATCTTTTATACTTAAAAAACACATCAACAACATTAGATTTTTGCTTCATAAAATAAATCCAGCACATTATGGTAAAATCATCAATAAAGATAATGAAATACCTACTACCATTCAATGAAGGAGTTACTTGTGGATTTCATAGATCAGTGTGAATCAACTGCAACTTCTCTTTGGCTCTCCAAGTTGAGTTTTTGAAAGGCAACCTTGTTTGTTTGCCAATCAAGCAAGCTTTACATCTCAAATTTAACTCCTCCAAAATTGGTAGCCCAATTGCCATCTCATTTTTCTACATGAACTGCAAACCTTTGTAATGAAAGTGTCCTAACATCTTATGCCACAATTCAGAGTCACTAACTTGACACTTGAATGCTACTTGCTCCTCTTCGAGTGGATTCAATGAGAAACTCTTCTTTTTCATCTTGATCTTAAACAATACACTGCCACAAGAGTCAAGGATTAGACACATTCCTTCTTCAGATATTACCTTGAACCCTTTTTTCTACCAATTGCCCCACACTTAACAAGTTTTGATCAATCTTAGGTACGAACAAAACATCATCAACTTAGTTCCAGTACAACTCTCTATTGCTATTGTGCCTTTTCCTTTCACTTCTAGGTATTTTCCATTTCATATCCTTTCTCTTGACTTCAATGACCTATCAAGATCTTTGAATGACTTCTCATCACAAGTCATGTGATTTGGTGCAACCACTATCAACTAACCAATTTTCACATGGAGTGCCTGATGAGAAACAAGAGACAAAAAATAGTTGTTCCTCTTCTTTTTTAACTGTAGCATGTGCTCTACTTTGCTGCTAATTTTTTGATTCCTTACAAAACCTCTCAATATGCCCCATTGAATTGCACCTTCTACACTTTACATTTGGCCTTCTCCAACACCTAAAATGAGGATGATTCTGTTTTCCACAAAGCTTACATGAAGAATACTTATAAGAATTTCCAGTACTATTACCTTTTGCAGCAGTTTCTGAACCACTACTACCACCACTCTTTTTCCCATTCCACTTTTGATCATTTCTTTTTTCACTCTGCTGCATCTTAGCTTCAAAGCTTCTTCTATGTTTCCTTCTTGCCTCATTAATCTCTTCTACTGTTGTGCCTGTAAAGCACTGATAAACTCCACTACTATCAACTAAGTCAAGTCCTTGGTGTTCTCCAAAGAGGCAATTATTGCCTCATACTTCTCGGGCACAGAGACTAGTTTTTTCTGCATTAGTCTAGAATCAGAGAGATCAGCCTCAAGAATTCTTACCTTGTTGGCAATATCTATCAGCTTGTCCGAGTATTCTTTGATTGACTCAAACTCCTTCATTTGTAGCCTCTCGAATTCTCTAATCAAGTTCAACACATTCATGCTCTTGATCCTCTCATCTCCTTGATACTCAGCCTTGAGGTAGTCCCATATCTCCTTCATTGATCCAAAAGCCATAATTCTATTAAATATGACTAACGAAACAGAAGCATAAAGGTAAGCCTTTACTTTTGCTTTCCTGGTGGTTCTCTCATTGTACATTTTGATCTGGTTCATAGTTAATTATTGGGAAGTAGAGTCACCTCATAGTATTCCTTGATAGCTTCCCAATAATCACAACCCTCTATGTATGCTTACATTCTCACAGCCCATACTTGATAATTCTTTCCATTAAACATAGGTGGGGCTAAGGCAGACAGGTTACTTGATCCCGATTCTATTTTCCTCAAAACCTTACAAGTGTATCTCTCAATTTTCTCTCAGAACTCTCACAAAATTTTTCTCACAGATCCCTCAAGAAAAATAGCTCTAATACCAATGTGGGTTTAACAAAGAACTAATTGAAGCATAGAAAAAATATGAATGAATGGATGATTTAATTGATTAACAAAGCAGACCTTATATACAAGTCCCAAGTAACAACCTCACTAAAAAATTCAAATTGCTACTCCTACTAACAAGCTAACAAATCTTCTAGGACTTAGTCAAATATCCCTAGGACTTAGTCTTATTTTAAAAAAAAAATAGTTGCAGCCTTGAAACACTAACAGTTGTATATGAGTTTGAAAAACTTTTATAAAACCTGTTATTATATGCATAATGGTTTAGAGAAATTATTGATTTAATGCTTCTGATTAATATTTAAATCATTAGTTATGATAATAAAACTTCCAATTTCAACACGAGATTTTGTTGATTTACATGCTACAACACTTGTACTCATCAAGCCAATAAGTTATAAATACTCCCCCTTACAATTGGCTTTTGGTCGAGAGCCAAATATTTCCCATTTTAGAATTTTTGGATGTGCGATATATGTTCTAATTTCCCCATCACAACACAAAAAGATGGGTTCTCATAGGAGGTTGAGAATATATGTTGGTTATGAATCTCTTTCTATAGTTAAATATGTTGAACAATTAACTGGAGATTTATTTACTGCACAATTTGTTAATTGTCACTTTAATGAAACAACATTCCTCACATTAGGGGGAGAGAAAACAAAACTAGTAAATAGAAGAAATTACATGGAATGAGTTATCATTATCTCAATTAGATCCTCATACAAGTCAATGTGAACAAAAATGTAACACCCCATTACCCGAACCAATCACTGGGTTCGAGCAACGTGATATCACATTTATTGCCAGAGCAACCGACATCATTCGTTCCATAATAAATTCAAATCATGCATTTAGACTCGTAGTTATTTTATGATTAATATACAAACATCTCAACTATTAACCTGTTTATTCATTGCATTTCATGCATTTTCTATTCCAATTATATATATACTGATTCACATCCAAAGCATTATAACTTCATCTAAATACTCGCATAACAACACCAACACTAAACATATACATAGTACAAGCCATTATTGTAACACCCCTAACCCGTATCCATCGCCAAAATAGGGTTACGGAGCATTATCGGAGTTTTTAGAACATTTACATCTAATTCATATCAATTACTATTCATTTTCTGATATTAACCATAACGTCCCTAGGATAGACCCTCGAGGCCCAAAATGAATGTTAGGATTCACACGGCCTACCCAGACGGGCGTGTAACCCCTGTACATGAGTAAAATTTTTAAATTTCACAAAAATTTTCCTATGTTCTCTGTTTAGTGCCTAACCGATCCTAACATTCATTTTGGGCCTCGAAGGTTTATCCTAGGGACGTTATTGTTAATATCGGAAAATGAATAGTAATTGATATGAATTATCTGTAAATGTTCTGAAAACTCCGGTAATACTCCATAACTCTATTCCGACGACGGATACGGGTAAGGGGTGTTACAATTATAAACTATCATATATGCCTAATTAAAAAAAAAATCTCAAAGTATGAAATAATTCTCCAACTAAACTTAATATAACATAAAATCCTATAGGTACATACCGCCAAAATAACAGAAGTTTCACCAACTTGATGAGTGCGAGATATTCTGCTAGATGCTCCACGAGTGCACACGATTGAACCTAACCTGCACATGGAAAACAAACTAAATGCTGAGTAATCAACTCGGTGGCATTTCTATAATTAATATTTAAACATGACATAAATTATGTAAGGTCATAAATTAAGCAATTTAATATGTTAAATTATATTATAAGAACAAAATCCTTCCATATTGCATTTATAGTCATATCAATTGGTTGTCACATATTTGTCTTCAAATTTCTGATCTGTAAACTCCAAAATTCAATTAAACATTAAATAATCACTTACATTCACATAATCATGCTAATAACAATTCATACCAATTGCAGATTCAACTTTTTTGCATTTATTTCTTCCTAACATTACTCATAAATAATCTACTAAGTATTTGAAACTGTAGCAATAAACCAAATTTGAACGACATAAAAATACACCTTCTAACCGTTAAAACAACAATTCAAATAGCAACCAAGCTTATAATTTGATTAACAACTTAATGCATTAATTCAGTAGTTTCCTAGTTATGCACTTTCAAGCAACAACTTAAATTTTAATAATTTGTTTTTATTCTTTATTCTTAGGCAATAATTAAACATGTAAATTTCAAACAACATTTTAATATATTTATTTAGACCACCCCATTATACACAAAATGGATTGTCTTGTTCATACACATCGAACTACATTATTATGTATAACATCAAATTCTAATAATTCTTTAAAGCATGAAATGGATAGAATTGGTACCAATTTGACTGGTACTTAACATTCATGTTCAGTTAGAATTTTGAATCATGTAATAATTTTATTACCAAATTGGTCAATAATTTACTTGCACAATCGGACCAGATCTTGAAACATAAATAGATACAATTAATGCCACTTTTGGACAGCATTGCTACATGTTTCGGTTAACTTTAATCTTTATTATTATAAGAATTTAAGGTCAATATAACATAACCAAAGATGTCCTATTTTGGACAACATAATTACATGCTTTGGACAGCAATAATCCTCCTCCTAATGGCAATATTTAACAGCTAAAATACAATAAATGTGTCCTAAATCGGATAACCAATGATTCACCTCACAACATTAGCATTTTAATTATCTAAATACCATGATGATGCCCTAATTCGAACAACCAATGATTCATATTATAATAACAACATTTTAATTAGCTAAACACCATGAATTTATCCTAATTTGGACAGATTATTTACACGGTTCCCGAAATCCATACACCCTAGACACACACCCGTGTGGTTGGCTCGTGTGAAACTCTGTTGCCTGTGTGCACTTTCAAAATGCTTCAATGTTCTAATTTCCACCCGTTTTTCACTCTTATTGCTCCCAAGTGATCTATTAAGCATCAAAACATGAATATAAAGGATTAGAAGTATATAATTCACAATTAACACCATATAATCACCCAAAATTGCATTAAGAATGAAACTAAAATATGTTACTATTGACACTCATCACAATCACATTTAGATATCTTATTAGTCTGCTAGTACTTGAAAAACTTGACGTGCGTCTAATGGATGTTATTATAGCCTATTTGTATGGTACACTTGATAGTGAAATTTATATGAAAATCCCAGAAGGATATAAAGTTTTTTGGAAAAATTTCTGGATCAGATTAAATAAAAGTTTACATGGATTAAAATAATCTAGACATATGTGGTACAATCGTATTAGTGAATATTTGTTAAAAGAAGGTTATAAAAATAATCCAATTTATCTATGTGTCTTTATAGAAAGGTCTGGAACAGATTTTGTGATAATTGTTGTTTATATTGATGATCTAAATATTATTGGAACTCTTGAAGAGTTTCAAAATCTAGTAAATTGTTTAAAGAAAGAATTTGAGATGAAAGATATTGGAAAAACAAAGTTTTGTCTTGGCCTACAAATCGAGCATTTAAAAGATAAAATTCATGTCTATCAGTCAACTTATACGGAAAAGATCTTAAAGAAATTTTACATGGATAAAGCACATCCATTGAGTACCTTGATGGTTGTACGATCGTTAGGTGTGAATAAAGATCAATTTCGTCATTAAGAGAACGATGAAAAATTTCTTGGTCCTTAAGTACCATATCTAAGTGTCATAGGGGCATTGATGTATCTTGCAAACAACACAAGACTTGATATAGTTTTCATTATAAACTTGTCAGCAAGATTTAGTTCTTCCCCAGCATGTAGACATTGGAATAGAATTAAACATGTATTAGATATCTTAGAAGGACCATTGATATGAGGTTATTTTATTCAAATGATTCATAATCTCTATTAGTCGGCTATGTTAATGCTGAATATTTATCGAATCCGCATAAAGGTCAATCTTAAATGGGATATTTATTTACATGTGGAGATATTGCCATATCATAATGTTCAACAAATCATACATTAGTTGTCACCTCTTCAAATCATGCAGAAATAATTTCAATGCATGAGACGAGTCGAGTGTTTGGCTAAGGTTATTAACCAAATATATTTAGAAGATATATAATTTACCTTTACAGAAAAAGATGCCAACTATCTTATACGAAGATAATGTAACATGTATAGCTTAGTTGAAAGGTGGTTACATCAAATGTATAGAAGGAAACATATTTCACCAAAATTTTTCTTCACTCATGATCTTGAGAAGAAATGTGATATAAAAGTTCAACAAATTTGTTCTAGTGTTAATTTAGCAGACCTTTTTACCAAGGCATTGTTAACTTCAACATTTGAAAGATTACTAAATAAGATTGGAATGCATCGACTCAAAGATGTAATGTGATGTTGCCATTAGGGGGAGTCAAAAACACATTGCACTCTTTTCCTTTAATTAAGATTTTGTCCCACTGGGTTTTCCTGGTAAAAGTTTTTAACGAGGCAGCTTGTAATAATAGATTGTGTACTCTTTTTCCTTCATTCGGTTTTTAATGAGGTAGCCTGTAATAATTGTGGATGAGAAATGAGATTACTTGAGATCGATCCTAAACTCTTATGCCTACTACATAATATAGATATATATATATATCATTAGAACAAGAGTTTGTTGGCAACTAATAACTCTATTTGCGTAACTTTTTAACTAATACTTTTAAATTAAATTATAAATATTTTTAAAATTAATTTAATAATATGATGGAAAATAAATGACATTCTTATAAATTTAAATTTTTTTTATAAATTCATACTTTTATATATGTTATACTGATTCTAATTCATGAGTTCTTTATGGAATTACAATATACTTTTTTACTCAATGGTATTATTATCATTTGTTTTTCTTAATAGATTAGTCTATACTTGTAAGATTATTATCCCTTTCGTTAATAATTTTTTTTTTTAAATTTACAAATAATAGTGTTTGCGGTTTACGAAAGTAAAATAAAAATTAAGTATAAAATTTGTACTTGTACCGTAATAAAAATGTATTATACCGATAATGAGATTTGTATTTATGAAATTTAAATGAAATCAAAATTTTATACATAAAATTAAATAAAATCATAATTTATATATAATATTCTACAATATATCAAAATTCATAAGTAGTTTTGAGATATCTATCTAACATTATTTTTTTATAATAAACTATTTCGTGTTATTTTTTAATAGTTGCAAATATAATTATAATTATAATTACCAATAATACATTCGAATAACTATAATTATATTTAATCATTCAAATTTAAATAAATATAAATTTAAATAAAATACATACAAATAAAACTTAAATTAAAAAAAAAGTTTTAAAAAAACTCACATATAATTTATACAAAAGTAAAACTCGAATAAAAAAATTTAAGCTAATATCTCATTTGATATCGTTTTTAAAAGGCTTAATATAACATTTGGTACTTGAAGTTGACACTTTTTCCTACTTTGGTACCTAAACTTGACATTTTTTCTTAAGTTTGTACTTAATCTTTTTGGGGTCCAATTTGGTAACTAAACTTGACTCTTTTTCCTAATATGGTACCTAATCTTTTTTGTTTGTTTGATTTGGTACTTGTTAAACGTTTTATAGATTACTCCAATATACTAAAAATATTATTTTTTATAAGGTAGCAAAAATAATCAATGTATGACCGACATATAGCAGATGATATGATTTTTTTTTGTATTTTATATGTTCAATTACTTTTAGTTTTATTTATTTACTTAATTATTTTATTAATTAAAAATAATGATTTTTTTAATTTGGGGTCTTAAAATTTTTTTCTTATTTAATATTAATTCGTTAAGCATAGCTCAATACTTTTTTTTTAACATGAATTTACTCTAATACTGACAATATTTTTGTAGCATAACAAAAAAAATTAACACCATTAGTATTTTGAGTGATTTGTATAAAATTTAACAAATTAGGTACTAAATTGAACTTAAAAAAAAGCTTAAGTACCAAATTAGAAAAAAAAAATGCTAAGTTCAGGTACCAAATTGGGCCCAATAAAAGTTTAGGTACCAAATTAAGAAAAAATGTCAAGTTCAAATACTAATTTGAAAAAAAAATTTAAATATCAAATTAAAAGAATATCAAATTTAGGTATCAAAAGTTATATTAAGTATTTTCAAAATAGGTGAAGAAAAGAACAATAATTCATAAAAGCATGCAAAGAGTTTGAGATTTATCCTAATTCCAAAATGTATGGCTATTGTCGATTGCCATATGGCTACCGTTGGGAGTAGGAAGGTGGCAAAGGCTACCAAAACAGATTTGCATTTCCTTCCACGCATTCAACTTGACGCGCCAACAGGCAACTGCTGTCTTTTTCGACAGCAAAAACATATTTTAACTGCTAAAATATTTATAAAAAAATTGCATTGTTTTATTTATTTCAAATATTAATCTTTTTCGCCATTAAGCACGCGCCAAATATTGAGAGTGAAAGCAAGTAAACGTTAACAGTTTAAAACCTTTTGCCCTCCATTTTTAACTGACTCGGCACTGAAACATTTTCACTACCAGCCAGCCCCAACCCCTTGCATCGAGTCCATCTCTATCTCTAATTTCCCAACCCTCTGCCCCATCACTTTCTCCATCATAAAACCTAATCAATCCCTTTTCCATCCTCAGTTATTCAATTCATTTCCAAAACCTTATCTTTGCTCTGTTTCAAAGATTTAATTCTCTGTTTTCATTTTTTGTCTTTTCTAATGGCTCGAGAAGCGTATTTGGTTCCTGTCGTGGAGGCGCAAGTAGCCACGCTGAAGAAGAAAACGGCGGTGACAACGAGCTGGATTTCGATAGACGCTAAGGGGCAAAGCGTGATTCTTAACGTCGACAAGTATGCTATAATGCGCCGCGTTCAGGTTCATGCTAGAGACCTTCGTATTCTTGATCCCATGCTATCTTATCCTTCCACCATTTTAGGCAGAGAGAAAGTCATTGTTCTCAATTTAGAGGTAATTTTTATTTATGTTTTTCCAATTTTTTAGTATTTTCTTGAGATGTGTGCTAAGCTTATTTAATGATTTGATTGCAGCACATTAAAGCTATAATCACAGCAGAAGAGGTTAGTTTATGAATTCGGACATTTTTTTTTTATCTATTTCAAGTAAGGAAGTTTTAGTTTTGGGAGGCGAGTAGTGTTTTGTTTGGTGATAGGTTACTTTATAGAATCTGAATTCTGAACATTTTATTCAACTTGGAATAACATTATTTTTGTTATCTTTTTCAATTGAGGAGGTTTTACTTTTGGAAGTGAGTTTTGTTCTATTTTGTGATAGGTGTTAATTAGAGATCCATACGATGATAACGTAATACCCATTGTCGCTGAACTTAAAAGGCGATTGCCTCAAGATAATCTCACATGTCAAGATCAAGGAGAAGAAGAAGAAGAAGAACACCCTAGTGCACGCAATGATATGGATGAGGAGGAAAATGGTACCCATTAACTTTTGGCTGAAGCTCTTTTGAGTGCTTTTATTCGTCTCTGTCTATACCATTGATATATTGCCGGTTCGTTTTGGCATGTTTCATGTAGAATTTCCATTTGAATTCCGGGCATTGGAAGTTGCATTAGAAGCAATTTGTAGCTTTCTTGATGCACGTACTAGGGAACTAGAGATCGATGCTTATCCAGCTTTAGATGAGCTGACCTCCAAGGTAATTTATATTTGAATTTTTTGTCGTTCATTTTAGTTTAAGCAATTTAGTGATTGGTAAGATTTGATGTTGGAGTGGTTCTTTTATAATATTTTGTTTGAAGGTAATTGTTGGCTTTGCTGCGACATATTGGGCTCGAGTTTTGGCTCTTAAAGTGCCGCAATTTTATTATGTCTATTCTGTACTATCTCATTTTCAGCAAACGTAATCAAATATATTTTTATTATGCCTGTTTTTTGTGAAAGTGATGAAAGGATTATATCATTACATTCACAATTACATGAATTCATACAAGAAAAGTACATTAACTTTTTCAGCAAAATGGAAATCCCATTTGGAGTCAGGTTTTAAGTAAATCAAAGCATTCATCTGCTAAGGTATATATTTGTGATGGTTCTGCAGCAGAATTTGACATTCTGCCATTTTATTGCATGAGTTGTTTAATAATTGCGACTACTCTACTTCTTTGTCTGCCAAACTTGACTTGGTAATGGCGATAATTACTTTCCATGGTGGTACCTAAGCTGTTTGGATTGAAATTATGAGGCAAAATAAGAGAAAGGAAGCTGGGTAAAAAGTTGTACAGATATCAATGTTGTGTTTGGCTCTAGTGTCAAGAGTGATCTTCATTTATAGTTGTTTATGTGACTAGTAGTCGGTACCTACTGCAAGGACAGACATGATCGGAAGCCACAAGACAAACTTCTCTTTGAGGGGTAATAAAACAGTTTAATGTTTGAGGCATTATTTCCTCTTCTCTGTTATGAATGGTTCACAAGAAGTCTGCAGTTCAAATTTCCAAGTTTTGATGAAATCCATGTTGAGAATGAAGTATAAATGGTATATCAAGAATTGTAAAATACATTCTATGTTTTAATTGTTTTTTCCTGCAATAACCAGTATGTTGAAGAAAAAACTATTAGAGGATATTGTTCAAAAAAAAAAAAAGAACTATTAGAGGATATGATGGAATGCTGTCCAGACTTTTTTTCTTTATTGTCATTTAACATTGAATATAACATATATTATAGTTTTCTTCTGTTTTTCCTTGATCTTTAATATTCATTAGTAGCAAAGAGTTCCAGAATTTTATTCCCATTGTTTTCCCAGTTTGCTTGTAAGCCAAGTTCAGTTCCATGCAACAATTGTATTTATGTGGTCAGATAAGCAGCCGTAACTTGGATCGGGTGCGTAAACTGAAAAGTGCTATGACAAGGCTGACAAACCGCGTTCAAAAGGTATGTACTATGTGTATGATCCCATAATCCAAACATATCAGGTGAAAGTTCGGTTTCCGCTTGTAGGTGATTTGTTTCTTCTCAGTTTCGTTTTGGCCAATATTAGGATAAATTAAGCTGCTTACAGTTTTTCTGTGACCAGATGACTTTTCATGTATATCTCAGGCAAGAACATGGATAAATCTTGAACAAGCTGAAATAATTGCCTCTTGTCTAGGACTAGATTTTTCTGAGTGGTGAATTATGTACAACGGTCCTGCTGATTTCCAGAATGAAAAAAAAAACCCTAAACGCTCTTTGTCAACTAATTATTGATATGAACTGATACAGTCCAGTGCTAGTTTAGTTTGCTTTGTTGCCATCAACACATCTAAAACCAAGGGTTAAGGCTTGGTCCAAAACATAGGTATCATGGGTTCAAAACTGCAATCTGTGATCCACTTCCTTTAGCTTTCTTCTTTCCCTTAAAAAAACATGCCAAGATACACGCTAATTCACGGTAAAATCTATAAGTTATTTTAATTAAATGAAGTAAACTAATGGGAGGTTTTTTATACCAGTTTCTCTTTCGATGCGTTTATCCGGGTAATCTGAATTTACTACTTTCCCTAGGAAGGAAGATGGCGATTTAAAATATTTTTCCTTAAAAGGGAAAAGCCTTAGGGGGCATCAGTTGAGGGGGCATTTTGCCGCTAATAGACTAAGCATACGAATATAGTTTTCTTTAAGCTTAAAAGGAGAATGCAGAGAATAGGCAAGAGAAGAAAGAAATACCAGTAGCATGCTAATGGAAATGACATTTGGTGACAATATAATTGATGCTACAACAAACTAATGGAACATCTCCAGGACCAGGGTTATTCTTAGTATATATCTTGGTTAGTTTGGCTATTTAACCTGAGTTCCAAATTCAATTTTAAAGCTTATATGATTGTAGTGCTTTTAGGCATATATTGTCAATCATATGGCATTTGTGACCGGAGAATAACATAGATAACTGGATCTCTAGTCATGAGTTCAGACTTATTACCTATCAACATTTTGATTTTTAGGTAAGGGATGAACTCGAACAACTTTTAGATGACGATGATGATATGGCAGACCTTTATTTATCGAGAAAGTTGGCTGGGGCTTGTTCCCCTGTCAGTAGTTTCAGTGTTCCAAGTTGGTATCCACCCTCACCAACTATAGGTTCAAAGATATCAAGAACCAGTCGGGCAAGCGCAGTAACAGTTGAGGAGGACAATGATGTAGAGGAGCTGGAAATGTTGCTTGAGGTTATTGCTGTCATTAATTGTCATGGCTTTTGATTAGTTAATGCAAGATCAAAAGTTGACGCTTGCTTTTGGATTCTGCAGGCGTACTTTATGCAAATTGATAGTACACTGAACAAACTGACTATGGTATGCCCCTTTGTTTTTACATCAACTTTTGCTTTAGCTACATAATTATTGTTGCATGATTATCCTTTTTGTCGCCAGCTGCGTGAATACATTGATGATACAGAGGATTATATCAATATCCAGGTGACGAGCTAAAGGAATTTATTTTCAAAACAGAACTAGGTTGAAATTTTGCTGAAGGAGAGTTTTGATTGCTCCGGGCTATCTCTGAATGTCCCATTTTACTTTTCAATCTTGCTTTAATATTGGTGCTCGGAAGGTTACTGAAGTTATCAAAATTCTCCAAGGGAATTTAGCACCTTCAAGTATCGAGACCTCGTATTTGATCTTGAATCTTGATAATCTAAATGCATTGTCTTGCAGCTTGACAATCATCGAAATCAGCTAATTCAGGTACTTAATTTCCACTAAAATTAGCCTTTAAACCCTTTTCTGTTGGCCAAAAGTTAATAGGTTTTCACTGCATGTGGCAGTTAGAGCTCTTCGTAAGTTCCGGGACTGTTTGTTTATCTATATATTCCTTGGTTGCTGCAATCTTTGGAATGAATATTCCTTATACGTGGAAAGAAGGCCATGAATACATGTTTAAATGGGTATGTCTCGCGTGATCACCATATTATATATACCACAAACAAACTACTACATTTTACCTAGAAAACTTAACCCAAGGGTTGTTTCTTTTTCTAAAAGTTATTGTTGACTTTTTGAAATAAGTTTGTTGAGAATTTTAATCCGGAAAATATGCTTTTCAACTCAGGTGGTCATCCTCACTGGATTGCTATGTACGTCGACTTTCACGTCAATAGTTTCCTATGCGAGGCACAAGGGTCTTATCGGGTCTTGAAGTTCATAGAATCACATTTGGAGTACCGAGGATCACACAGCTTGAAGAGAAGCATAAAAGTAGTACTGTAATGAATTCCTTACCATATCTTGGCCCAACCTGGTTAAACTTTCAGGTGCCAATGTCAGGTGAACAACTGCGTGCTATATTGTCACTGTTATCATTATATCATGCTTTTGAATCCATGCATGGAAGGTCATATTGTAATTGGCAAAAAAGAAGAAAATTATATAAGGTGCATCCTTATGTTGGCATATATTCATGAAAGTAGGTGGTAAAGTAGGTGACAATTGACATTTGAATTTAATTCATTTGATTCATGCAATTACATTTACAATTTACATGTAATAGGTTTTAATTTTAAATCTTAGTTTTTACAATAAAATTTTCAATTCTCAAATTGCAACCTATTTTATAGCAAGAAGATAAAAACTTTGACAAATATTATATCATCATATTATGTGTATGCTTGTCAAGTTTATATATAACATTATTGTGTTACACATATTTTGGAGATCAAAATCTACTTGGAGTCCTATCCTAATATGTAAATTTTAATTTTTCTATTAAAAATTGGTTAAAATTAATGATTGTATATTAAAAATTTATTCAAATCATGACATTGTTACTGATAATTTGAACAAAATATATAATACTCAATTAATTTACCCATGACTCGACTCGACCCATAAAAAAATCCAATTATCCCCAAAAGAATCTATGTATTTTTTAACTATCATGTGGCTGAAAATGAATATAAACTTAATGATTTTTTTTAGTCACATGATAGTTCAAAAATACATAAATTTTTTTGGGATGGTTAAATTTTTTATATGTTGATTAGGTTATGGGTAATTCAGATACATACAATATATTTTTTTGAAATTATTAATAACTTAACGGTAAATTATGAAGATATTATGATTTAAATAAATTTTTAATGTACAAGGACTAATCTAGAGCAACTTATAGTAGAAGGGTTAAAATAAAGTTTACATAATAGTATAGGGATTCCTATTTGACCATTTTTGGAGGCAGAAGAAGAGGTACGCCATCCAATCTTAAAATTCAAATCCTAGGAAGGACCGGGTGAATTTATAATGTAAAAAATATTAATATAGGTATATATTTGTTTATTTTATAATTTTTAAAGAAAAAAATAATTTTAATAGATAATTATATACGTTTATACGTAATATAACATAATCAATTGACTGTGTATGGTTTTCTTTTATCATATAAACTTATACATTAGTATTATCAGCATATTAAATATAAAATGTGGTGGTTGCTTATATATAAGAAGAAAAAATCTAGAAAATAGACAGGGAATTACTAAAGACTGAATTAAAATAAGCTTGCATGTTGTAAGAAACTTGAAAATACACGAAAATTAAATATTATGGAAAACTAAAGCGCATGGAGTGAAGTTGGCACAAAAATATTATTCTATTGTACAATTCAAAAACTAATTAACCCTAAATTAAGGCTGGAAACAGAAAAATACTCAAACATTACCCAAACATGATTTCTTTTAAATTCTCGATTTCGTCTTTTATGTAAACTCAAAAAAAAAACCCAAAAAATCTCAAGCTTCCTTTTTCTTTCATTGATTAACATGTGGTGAAGCTTTTGATATTAAAAAAAAAAAAAAATGTAAAATTTCGAATTTAAATTTTATAGATAAAAATATAATATTAAAAAACTTTATTTTTAGATCAGAATTTCGCGCAAAATTTCATATCAATTAACTTAAAACTAAAGCAATAATGTAATTAACTAGAAATAATTAAAAATAGGGAGCATGTAAGAAAAAGTTTAATAAGCTTATAGCTATAAGAGAGAGAAATGGAGTAGGTTAATATTTAATGCCCAATAGAACGACGCCGTATATGGCATCTAAAGGCCTAAAAGCCTTATCCGCCCTCAGCATAAATATAATAAAAAAACAAAAAAAGGGGAGGAGGAAAAAAAAAAAAGTAGTACATAAAAAGACCGAAATTCTATTTCTGTTGTTTTGTTATGTTAGTGTTAGATTCAGATCATCGTTGTGGTTTTTTTTTCCTCTTCTTCTCCGTTGAAAAAATCCACGTTAAACTTCACCGTTGTCTCATCCCATTTAACAAATTTCCCTTTTTCCTTAAATCTCTCAATCCCTTTCTCCTTTCCTTTTTCAGATCAAAAAACACTCTCCACCTCTGCTTAGTTACGCATCCAATTCTCTTCCCTTTGTTTTTCTTTCCCGTTTCTTATCCACCTCTCTGTTTATAACCCTTCTTCTCCTTAGTATTTCCTTCACGGGTTTTAATGCAGGTTTTTATGAATATATGCACGTAAATTTTCCTTTGCCTTTTTGCTTCTCGTTGGCATGCAATGAGACAGAGATACGTGCAAAGGGGGGTTATGTTGTGTTAAATTAATTATTGCGATTCAAAAAAAAAAAAAAAAAAAAAAAGAGAAACAGAGAAGGTGAAGTGTAAAAGAAAAAAGAGAGATAGAGAGAGAGATGGCGAATCAAGTAGTCAAAGTGAGGAGAGAAGCGGTTGCGGCATGCATGACTTGCCCTCTTTGCAATAAGCTTGTTAAAGATGCCACCACCATATCCGAATGCCTTCACACGTGTGAGTCTCTCTCCCCTTTCCTAAGTTCTTTTGTTCTTAATTATTCAAATTTTCTGTTGTTTCTTTGCTCTCTGCTCCTCTTCTAAACTGGGTTACTCTTGTTTTCTCCGTTTCTTATCTGGGTTTTTCTTGGTTTTATATCTTCTATGTTGACTTCTTCGCTTAATGTTTCATTGCTATACCTGTTTTTTAGTTGATGTTAAGGCATCCTGGTAGAATAGCAAAATCGGTGTAATATTATGAATTGTTTTATTTAAAAATCTAGGATTTTGCTAATGATTTCCTAAGACAGTTTTTAAGGTTACTATATATATAATAATATATTATAAATAATGAATAAAATTGTTATGATGCTATTACTATGAATAGTATATTAACTAACAATAACATTAAAGAGATCTCTTACAGCAATTGTTAGTAAAGCCCCAAAATTTATTGCGCACAGTTACTATTTTCTACATTAAGCTAAGGCTTATTCCCATCCTATACTTTACTTTCAATTCAAGGTCTTTTCCAAGATGGGAGCTTCCTTATTTGTTTTGCAAGCCCATAACAAGATTCGAACTTTAAGATGATTTTTCCTGTTTTTGAAACGGAACCAACTTATTATGCAAGTTACACAAGTGTTTATGTTGCTTTAATTACTTCACTTGCGTGTGATCAATGTTTCAGTGTGCCTTGCAAGATTGTTGAATCAATAAATAGAAATATATGATTGATTTGTGTTTCAAGTTTTATGTAGTTTGCAGAAAGTGCATATATGATAAGATAGAAGATGAAGATTTAGAATGCTGTCCAATATGCAACATTGATTTGGGTTCTGTTCCGCTGGAGAAATTAAGGTAGCCTTATTCCTTCTGTCTATCATTTATTTGTCAACACTAATATGTTAATTGCTTCCTTCATGACCAATTTTTTTTTTTTTAACGTGTAAAGTGATCAGTTTTAGTTTTAACTGTTAGTCTTGTCAAATGGTCCAAAGATTCAAGCTGTTACTGAAATGTTACTGATTTCTTCTTTATGCCTTGGGATCATTGATCATTCAGAATTAGGAGTCATTCCATTATTTTGAGGTTTGACAGTGGCTTCTACACGCCAGTGGTTCTATAAAGTTCAGATTTAAAGGCATGGAATGAAATTTTGGAGGGTTTAATGAGTCTTAGTGGACTTCATTGTTAAGTTCTTAGAGACAATAGGAAAATGTCTTTACAGGCAACCAATATTGCTTAAACTCTTTTCCATTTCTTGAGGTTTCTTGGTCAACCCCCTCCCCCCTTTCCTTTTTTGAGTGATATGAGTACATGTAATTAGCCAATTTCAAATGAAGTGTCTTGCCAGCATCTGCCAGTGTTATGCAAATGTAAGTAGCCAATTTCTGGATTGCAAGTCTCTCAATTCCAAAATCAAGGTGAGATATGTTGAAGAGGAAATAAAAAGACCTTATACTGGGTGGATTCATGTTTTTGCATACAGCTTTTGAATTTCCTGGTAGACCCTCTGCATGGATGCATTATGTTGGTTAATCAAAATTTTGGAGAATTTAATGTGTACTGAGATGCATCTCTGCTTTTGATAATCAGGCCAGACCATAATTTGCAAGATGTGAGGGCCAAAATCTTCCCTCTTAAAGGAAGAAAAGCAAAGTCACCTGAAGTTCTGCCTCCAGTTACAATGCCAACTAGAAGAAAGGAGAGATCACTATCTTCATTGGTGGTTAATGCCCCCAAAGTATCAACACAAACTACCATGACCGGAAGGAGAACAAAAGCTGTTGCCAGAAAGGCTGGTTCTTTACGAGTTTCCAGTTTTTCAGTAGAGAAGCCCCTTAAAAGAGAGAGAGACTCTGTGGAGGATCACAAGGAGAGTGCAAGCTCACCTGAAACGCTAAATAAATTCACTCAGAATAGAAGACAGGTACATTGAATCCTACATAAGTATTTTATAGGGTCCAATATTGTCTAATACTTCTCTCTTTTCTCAAACATCCATTTACTTGGAAAGAATTAATGTTTTAGATTAAACTGATAATATCTGTTGAGCAACACAGTGTACTTTTTCTGCTGAACCTTGCCAACAGAAGGATAAAGGAGTAGAGAATAGTGGCGAATCACGGGATGGAAAATTGGATCTCTGGAAACCTTTGGATTGTTTGGCAGAGGTTGCAAATAGGTCCAAGTCCTTCAAGTCTAATTTACAAGGCTGTGATTCTAAGTTAGAACTAGAACCTACCCATGTCATCAACCATGAAGCTCAAACGTGCAGAAACAAGCATAGGAAAGATAACGGCAAAACAAAAGTTGAGGAAGAAAAGAATAATGCTGCTCCTGCAACAACTTCTGGAATTGTGAACCCTAAAAAGTTACGCAGGATCCGTCAAAAAAGTGGTTCTGGATTCGGGGATTCTGGCATTTCTCTCCAAGCTGTGCTAGATGCTGCTGGTCCAAGGCATGAAAAAAGAATCGGTCCTGTGTGGTTCTCATTAGTGGCCTCTGAAGACCAGTAAGAACTTATTTCATCCTTCAAACTAAAATAGATTGAAGGCAGTTATTTTAAGATTATTTTGGCTTGCTAATAAACTGATTCAAATGTCAATGCTTTTAGGGTAGGAGAGGCACCCCTCCCTCAAATTCCTGCAAATTTCCTGAGGATAAAGTAAGTTTCTTTAGCATGAGTCTTAGAATAGCTCATTATATATATTCTTCTTTTTGGCTGAAGATTGAAAATTTTTATCTGTTGTGTGAACACGATGATTCTGATCTATTGGCTGTCTTTTTTTTTTCCTGTACCATAATCTCCTGGGTGTCCTTTTTTTCTGTACCGTAATCTCCTAGTGTATGGCTTGGCATACATAAACCGATTTAGAGACCTCTTAAAGGAATTCAATAAATAATATATGTTGGAGTCTATAAGGTCATAGGCATAGACAACTTGTAGTCACAAAGGAAATGTTTAAAGGACAGTGAGAGCAGGAGACGAGAGAAGGCCAGGATACACTAATATCTTGACGGTCCTCTGCATGAGGTTGCATCCAGAGTTTCACTTATGAAAGCAGGGGTGGTCGTGATACATGGGGAACCTAGTAGATGATGAGCTTAGGTTCCTTTAAGTGGTTTGGTGTGGTATAACTAGCTAAACCACTTCTATTAAGTCATTTTGACTATAGATGCATACTTCTGCCGATTTTTGTGCCTTTTTTCCTCTCTTCTATACTGCATGTCAAGTTTACATTTTGATTCTGCTGCATGTCAAGTTTACATTTTGATTCTGCCATGAGTCGATGACCAAGTTTTCACCGAGAATTCGAAACTAAATGATGGTTCCTTTTCGTTTTCGCTTAAGATTTGTTCCATAACAAATCTGGTTAAAATATTTTGGTAAGTGTTGCTACAAAAACTTAAAATTTGAACTTATTTTTATTTTTGGAGTGGTAGAATGATCCATATTCAGTTATTATTAAAAAAAACTCTTTGTTTTGGAGATTGTTATCATTCTTCTTTCATTATGTGACAGAGATGGAAACATACCTGTTTCTTTTATTAAAAAATACCTGATGAAGAAACTGCACCTCGCCGATGAAGATGAGGTGAGTTAATCTCTCCTTGAATGATGTGTAAAGATACACAATGAAGAAAATTGGTCAAAAATATTCGACATTGGGTTCAATTATTTTACCTATGATGCTCATTATCAAAATGTGATGAGAATTTTATGCATGGATATTCTGAGATCTGCTTTGTAAAGATAGTTTCTATTGATTTTGATACGTGTTACATAAAAATTTTCTGAAGCCACTGAACAGAAGGTTAAAAGTAGGTAGGTAAATTTAGGCAAGCAAAGAACGAGCTAGTTGCAGCCATTGTTATACTTCCTTTGCTAAGTACTATTGATGATAAACAAGTTGCATTGTCTTTTTTTTACATTTTGGGCAGGTTGAGATCAAATTTATGGGACAACCAGTAGTACCCACATTGCAGTTGTACAATTTAGTCCATCTGTGGCTGCAAAAAGCATCAACATCACAGAGAGTTCCAGCATCTGTTGGTTCTTCTGCAAAGGATTTTATCATGGTGTTGGCATATGCTCGAAAAGCCCCACAGCAATAGTAATGCTTTCTTTCAATTTTTCCCCACATGTATAATATATATCATTATTAGAATCTCGTTGGTAATGGAATAGGACATTCGAATACGGTCCAAAATACTTTTAGCTTGGCTAATGAGTTTAGCTTAGCCAATATTGCTTCTTTACATTTTGGGCAATTAATCATACGTGAACAGTTTTTTTTTTAACAATTTGAGGCTCAAGCTTATTTCAATTATAATTATTAAGTAATTACATATCCAAACACATTATTAATAAAAATTTCATTTCTTCCTCGTATATTCTAGATGTTCATGAGATCTCATGATTTGGGGGTATTGAAACTATTTATAGGGCTTGGCTAGATTATGAACTTATTGATTATATTAGTTTTGACCTCTTCTGAAGAATTTGTTAGTGCCAGTTACGCTATCCAGATGCAACTCTAATTGCAACTTAACTTAAATCTGGCTTGTAACTTGTCATATATGGTTGCCATTTTTTTACCATAAAACGTTGGGTTCTTTAATTGCCCATCTTTGAGGATTTTTAGCAGCATTTATTGAGACAAAACATGAAGGAAAACACGTATAGAAATGATTCTTTCAAGAGTTTCAATGTGATTGAGTTTCCTTAAATAAATTAAATTCATTTTCTTCAAAAGATTATTTCTAGAAGATATCTGTTATTTTATTTCATATTGAAGATTTGATCATGTAAAATTTAAGGAGAGTGAAGTTTACATTGATTGGAGTTTTTACAAGCCTTAATGCTTATTTAAAGGAAGCTTGTTTATTATTCATATATGAGATTGAAAGCACTTGTTATTATGAGGAACTTGTTTGTGTATAATTGTTGTAAACAAACTCATATACTTATTTAGTTTGTAACTTAGTTTTCAAGGGGAAGGTTTTAGTTTGGAGATTAGTTAATGTATAGAAGTGAGCAGGGACGAAACTAGGAGGGCAGGTAGGGGTTCCGACCCCCTCCTAAAATAGAAAATTCTCCATTTAAGTCTTTTAAAATTTTTAAAATTTTAAATCAGTAAAGGTAAAATTGCATTTTCTCCCCTAAAAATGATAAAATTTTGATTTAATCCTTTTAAAAAAAATACATTTTTACTATCGTAAAAATTACAATTTAATTTTGGCTCCCCTAAATAAATTTTCTGGCTTCGCCCCTGGAAGTGAGGTAATAACTTGGTGAGTGAGTCGAACTTAAATCACCTCTTGTATTGCAAATTGATGGTGGATTACTCTTTGGGTAAGGTCACACAAACATATGAAGTTTTCAAATTGTGTAATCAGTTTCTTTGTCTATTTCATATTTTTTTATTCAGTTAGTAAGGTAATTTGTATTTGAACTTGCAACTGGAAGACAAAGTGCAACGCCTCAAAATTTTTAATACAAAGTTTGACACTGTTCCGAGACTTGCTACTATGAAATTTTGAGAAAATTCTAAAATGAGATCAATAATTTTTTTAAAGGAATTATAATGATTTATGGTTAAAAATCAGTGAAGTAAATTTTGGATATAGAAATGTGAAAAAAAAAAAAAGAATTAAATTGAAAAGTTAGAAAGGTATGAGGACTAAAGTGTAAAGTGATCAATGAGAGAAATTATAGATTCATAATGATTTGTTGATGTCAAGATGACATAATGAATTAAACTGTTAAAAATAAATGGTTTGAAAAGTTATGGCTTAATAAGCCTTGATTAAAAATGGTGATAGTTCCTAGTAATATATTGTGAGAAATTTGGTTGGCAAGAATAACTATAAAAAATATTTTGAAATTTGTGAAATTTGAGTAAGATGGTATCAATAAGGTTTATGTATCAATAACCCTTTATGAAAAATTTATGGATTAATACATTGTTATAATTATCATGATTGACTAATGAACTCAAAATATGGAAAATAGGTAATTGAGGTCATAATGACCCCTTTCTTGAAAGTGGTTATGAGAAAGTTCTTAAATGAAAGGAAATGTTACCTAGGAATCATGGAAACCATTGTATGAAAGTGAATATATTTTTATTACCTAAACGAAAAGGCAAAAATTATGAATGCATATGTGAAAGCACTTAAGGTGCCCTTATGTGAAATTGAATATGTGTGAGGAATTTAATGTGCACATATGTGTGATTAGATAATGTGTTGTCTAATAAATCTTTGAACCTTGAAACTCTAGATATGTCTCTATTTGAATAATAAATGTGTTAATGGCCTTGATTGATATATGTTATTTGTGACTTTAAGTTCTCTAGTAAACCTAGTGAAATAGTAAGGATACAATAGGGATTGATGTGCACATGGAGTTTTGTATCTAGAGTTTTGTTGCCTTTGGGCTTTACACATATTATACGCACCTTGGTTGTGTTTGTATGGATATTTGGTTTGTGTATGGAGGAATGAGATATGGTACCTAGCACTATGTGCTTCTTGGTGTGTTATGGATGGAATCCTGTGCATCCGAGTCATTTATAAGTGTTTACTATAGACCAAATAAAGTGAAATATTGATAATATAATTTTCTTATGATTTTTAATTTAAAAATGCATTATGAAGTGAAATGTGTTAAAACCTTAACAAGTTAAAAAGACTAATTACTCGTTTGGTTGCTCATGTAATAACATGAGTAAAAAGTTTATTTATTACATGCATTACAATAGTTGGATATAATATAAAGAATAGTTAGTGCAAATTTAAATATGCAATTAGAAAGATAAGTAAAAACTCTTGTAAAAAATAAGACTTCTTCAAAATAAGTGAAAATTTTTCTTCTCTTTACCACAAACAAGGCATTAGAATGGTTAAAAATTATATTTTTTTGATTAGTTTATAGCTAACCGATGACTAAAACATGTGGAAAAAAAATAATACTCTAACCAAATGTAGCATAAGTGTTAAACATCTAAGTTAACCATGGGCCACATGACATGATATAGCACCCCTCGCCCTACCCGATTGACGAGTCCGAGTTACGGAATTCTATGATCATTACTGGAGTAATTACCATCGAAACATAGTGAATCATTTGCATAAACCATCAAACATTACCTAATTACAATTATTGTATAATAAGTAGACTATCTGAGATTCAATCGAACTTATGAGAACTTAATTGTTTATCCAAACATGAAATAGGGCTAGTTTATAAACTTTCAAAATTTTGGAATAGGTACCGATACTTCTGATAGGTACTAATACTAAATCTTGCTTCGATGATTGAAAAATTCATCTTTAAAACACAAGTATCTATACTTGGCTTAAGGTACTGATACTCATGCATGCGTGTCAATACCAAGTTATAGTATCGATACCATTTTACGATTATGTTTCTTTTGTAAAAGTTAATCAAAAACCAAATGTATCAATACCATTTTGAAGTATCGGTACCCTAATATAGAGTATCGATACTTCAATTCAGTACCAATGTCATTTTTACATTCTATTAAAAATCTAATTGAACTAAAAAAATTAAGTGTCGATACCTTTATTAAGGTATCAATACCTTAGTACCAAAAAGGTCAAAAACTTCCATTTTGTGCCCATTTCATGCTCAAAACAATTTTGATTCAAAAGATTCCATTAGACACACTTAAAACCTACATAAAATTAACCAAAATGCAACCATTTCATCATTTAACCATTTGTATAAACAACCAAATCAACATGCCTTAATTTGGCACCAAAAACACATAAAAAAACATATTAGAATATAACTACTTTTCCATGCTTTCAAACCATTAAATCAATACATCAAACCTTACTATCTCTAGGCTCAAAGCATACCATTGTACCATTAACTACCATTCATGAAGACTTACAAATATGATTCATCATCTTGCAAAAACATTCAATTATGAACCTATGATTCATATCATTATCAACCTAACATTAACATTCATACAAGTTTTATCAACCACAAAAATTAACCTTCAAATTAGCAAAATATAAAGGACTCTCCTAGTTACATACCATAAAACTAACAAAGAATTTCACCAACTTTGAAGAACCCAGGATTACGACTAGATGCTGACGTCAAAAAGAGGATCACGATTGAAACCTAACCTGTGCACGGAAAAAAAACCGAATGCTAAGTAATCAACTTAGTGGTATTTGTAACAACCCAATTTTCAACGGTACCAGAAATGGTAGTTTCAGAACTCTATTTTTCGATGATCGAATTAGTAAATATTATTTATTAATATTTATATGTTTATTACAATATTATACTGAATTTTGGTCTAATAATTTGTATATGTGGAATGTTAGTCAATGTACAAGTGTATTGGTTCAAAATTTTAGTAAATTTTCCATTGATGAATTTCAAAGCTTTTGGTGTTAATATGTTAGTTTATAAGCTTGGAAATGAAATAGGGACTAGTTTGTAAAAGAAAATTTATAGTTTTAAGTATAAGGAATAAAATGTAAATATGTTAAATTTAACATGAAATTTCTGTAATTATTGTTTCTAGAGAGTTGTAGAAGATTTTATTTGAAATTGGTTTAAAAATCGGAGCTCAAATTTGAAAGATATGGCTTTTACGGTTTTAGAGACTAAATTGAATAATATGCAAAATTTTAGGGGGCTCCAAAAAATGAAATTGACTTGATATATGTTTGTGATAAGTTGTTAAAATGTTTAAAATTGATTATTAAAATGAATTATTATAGATCAAATTTTGGATCAATTGGATGATAATCGAGAAATCGGAGAAATTACAGATTAGTCCTCAACTTCTCATTGGTTGTTGTTTTTGACAGGTAACTTCGTATGAACTTACTTTATTAATTTTTGGTATGTTTGTATTATTTTGTTTTTTTATTAGTTAGAAATGTTATATATATAAAGTTTTTGGAATCAAATGGATTAAATCGTACAATATGAAATATATGATAAATGGGAATAGATGTGAGATATTGAATGAATGTGAAATTGTTATATAATTGGAAGATGTGTATTTGATGATATCGTACGGCCTAAAATGTATTTGGATTGCTTTTTGAAATACGAAAAACATGTATACAGTTGCAGAGTTTGAGTTGGTATGAATACAATATTAGTACTGTGTGAATATGAAATGTTTATATGATATGAAGATATGTATAGAATGATTTTACAGTGATTAAAATGTTTTTAATATAGTTTTAAGGCCCGTGTGAACTTAGTAAACGATTAGGATACAAATGATATGTCATTATGGTCTAAAAATGCAGCAGGTACTTTGTACTGCTGTTTATATTGCATTAGGTACTATGTATCGGTGTTGGATACCTTATCGATGGCTAAGATCTTGCATGTGTTGTGGATTCTCCTCAACTCATGTGAGCAGCATCGATTAAAGGTTAATTTCCTGATTTACAACTCATATGAGAAATTATATTTATAACTCGTGTGAGCAATTATATTCACAGCTCGTGTGAGCAATTTCAGTCCCATGTATCTGAAGTTAATTTGCTATAGTTTTTCAGGAAAAAAATAAATAAATGAATTCTAAATGAATAGAAATATTAAATGTGAAATTGGTTGTTACATGTACGAATTGAGTGTGAATAAAAATATTGAATGAATTAAATTGTTATGTTACAAAATAAGCATGACTTGAATGTGATATGAAAGAGAACGTAAGTATTATGTTAATAAACTGAGTATGAATTGAATATCATATGTTTTGCTATATTAAATCGTTGCATAGATATATGTTATTTGCATTAGCAATTATTGACGTATAAGTAAACTAACCTATTGGTTGTTTTTGTGGAAATGTATACGAAAGTGCAAGGAAGACAAGGATGCCATATTAATTATCAAATTGGTTTCATAGTTTAAGTTAGCTTAAGATCGATGTATGTTATGTTAGTTTCATATGAGCTTACCAAGAATTCATAATGCTTATCTTGTTTGCTTTTCTGTCTCTGTATAGCTTATTTTGTGGAACACGTCGGTCGAATCAACTCAGAGTTCACACTATCTAGCCTTTGATTCGGTAGTCTTTTAATTGTTCTAGATTCGGTTACGTGGCATGTAATTAAGGTTGGTTTTGTACTTATGTTGTCTTGAATGATTATAAGTTTGGTCTAATGATGATATTGAGTTTTGGATGATTTGGTAAGTTGTGCAAAAATGTGAGGAAATCGACATTGTGCTAAGCCATATTTGAGACAAGTGGATGGTTAAGTTCTAATGTACCATAGGTTGATTTATTATATTTGGATTGATAGGTTTTTTTGGCTTTGAATGTGATTTGGTAGTATAAGTTTTGGTATATGGAAATGATATTAAAATGGTGTCAAATGGTAATATTATGTATATAGGCCTTGATGTGGATAAATGTTGGTTTTAGAAAATGATGAAAAAGATCTATATATGAAATATTTATTTTGGAAAGTGTATGTGATATGTATATTAGGTTGAATCGTATATGTATGGCTATTGGAGTATGCATGTGTTTGAACCGAGGATATGGTTGATTTTGGGATGTCCTATGATGATGTTTGAAGTATGTATGTTTGCATTGTCGTATGTTATATTTGAAACTCTCTAGTGGGTAAATTGAAGGTGAAAAAGGTTTGGATTAATGTGATAGGAATGATATAGATTTGTACCAATTTAATTAAACGGTTTGTTATGCTTATAACCTTATTATGAAATGGTGCCAATGAGGCATATTGGTTAGGTGATTAGGAATTTGATATATGACATGTTTTAGTTAAGTTTGAAATGTTAAGATGATGGAAGTGTCTTGTTTGAGTAGTTGATGAATACCTAAGTTGTTAAGCCTGACAATGTGATCATTTCATGTGGTATGATTAAATGCTCTCGTAGTTGGCTAAATGCATGATGGTATAAGTTGTTAGAATTAAGTGACTCGAATCCTTATTTAAATAAAATATAGTGGTAAAATAAAATAAAAGAAGAATCCATATAAAATTACACTTTTTTTTATTTTATTTTAGAATAATGTTTTTTAAACCTTATTAAATTCCATCTATTTGATATTGATTAGAATAAGGTGTTTCAGTCTTACTAGAATATGGCTTTACAAGCCTATAAATAGACATAGTCTATTCCTCTTGTAATTGAATTTGAATTCGACATAGTGAATTTTCTTCTCTTCCGCCCGTGGTTTTTTCCTGAAAGGGTTTCCACGTAAAATCCGTGTGTTCTTTATTTTATTTTATTTTTCACAAATTGGTATCCGAGCTTCCGGGTTGTTCATCTCGATCATGGTAATGGCGTCTTTGAAGTATGAAATTTCGCTGTTGGATCGCAACACCAGATTTGCATTGTGGCAGATTAAGATGCAAGCAGTTCTTGCGCAGATGGATCTGGAGGATGCCCTGCTAGGGATAGATAAGATGCTTTCGACATTAACAGATGAAGAGAAGAAGCGTAAGGATCGAATGGCGTTAACACAATTACATCTACATCTGTCCAAAGAAATTTTACAGGATGTGATGAAAGAGAAGACCGCCGCTGCATTATGGAAGAGGCTGGAACAAATATGTATGTCGAAAACTCTAACAAGCAAGTTGCATATGAAGCAACGTCTTTATGCTTATCGTTTGGAGGAAGGTGCGTCTGTACACGAACACTTAACAGTGTTTAAATAAATTCTCTCAAGCTTGGAGGACATGGAGGTTCAGTATGATAAGGAAGATCTAGGGTTGATTCTACTTTGTTCGTTGCCCCCGTCTTATTCAACCTTTAGAGACACGATTTTGTATAGCCGCGAGTCTCTCATAGTTGATGAGGTTTATGATTCTTTGACCTCGTATGATAAGATGAAGCATCTTGTGGTTAAATCCGACTCTCAGGGAGAGAGTCTTATTGCTCATGGGAGACAAGATCGGAATGCTGATAATGATCGTGGAAGGACACAGGAACAGAATCCTCGCGGTAAATCTAAGGGTAGATCGAAGTCTTCAAATAGAGGTAAAACTTGTAACTTCTGCAAAAAGAAAGGGCACATTAAATCTGAGTGCTATAAGCTACAGAACAAGATTAAAAGGGAGGCTGCGAATCAAAAGGGAAAACAACCAGAAAATTCTGGTAAAGCTGATGTTGTAGAAGACTACAGCGATGTTGAACTTCTAGTCGCTTCTATCAATGATTCTAAAGTAAGCGAAGAGTGGATACTTGATTCAGGCTGCACCTTCCACATGAGTCCCAATCAGGATTGGTTTACAACTTAGGAAACAGTGTCAGAAGGTGTTGTTTTGATGGGAAATAACGCTTCATGTAAAATCGCAGGTGTTGGAACAATTAAAGTTAAGATGTTTGATGGAGTTGTCAGAACACTTAGTGATGTGCGACATGTTCCAGAATTGAAGAGAAATTTAATTTCGTTGAGTACTCTTGATTCAAAAGGGGACAGATACACAGCTGAAAGTGGGGTTTTAAAGATTTCCAAAGGTTCCCTTGTTGTGATGAAAGGGCAAAGAAAGGCTGCCAAGTTATATGTTTTGCAAGGTTCTACTGTTACTGGTGATGTAGATGTCACTTCCTCTTCCTTGTCAGATGATGATATTACTAAAATTTGGCATATGCGCCAAGGGCATATGAGTGAGAATGGCATGGTAGAATTGAGAAAAAGAGGACTTCTTGATGGGCAAGGAATTTGCAAAATAAATTTCTATGAGCACTGTGTTTTTGGGAAGCAAAAGAGAGTTTGATTTACCAGAGGAATCCATAACACGAAGGGAACATTGGAGTATATTCATTCTGATCTGTGGGGGCCATCTAGAGTGCCTTCGAGAAGTGGAGCTAATTATATGCTAACCTTTATTGATGATTTTTCCAGAAAAGTTTGGGCATTCTTCCTGAAGCAGAAAAGCGATGTGTTTTCCGCATTTAAGTCTTGGAAAATTATGATTAAAAAACAGATGGGAAAACAAATAAAATACCTCCGCACAGACAATGGCTTAGAGTTCTATTCTGATGAGTTTAATAGATTGTGCAAGTCAGAAGGGATCATGAGACACTTGACAGTTCGTCATACTCCACAGCAAAACGGTGTTACAGAACGAATGAACAGAAAGATCATTGAGAAGGTTCGATGTATGTTGTCAAATGCCAACTTACCGAAGTAGTTTTGGGCAGAAGCAGCCTCTACTGCATGTTTTTTGATCAACCGATCTCCATCCGTTGCCATTGAGAAAAAGACTCTACAAGAGGTATGGTCTGGTAATCCTGCTAATTATTCTGATTTAAAGATCTTTGGGTGTCCTGCGTATGCTCATGTTGATAATAGAAAATTGGAACCAAGATCCATTAAATGTATTTTTCTTGGTTATAAAGCTGGTGTAAAATGGTATAAGTTATGGTGTCCTGAAAATAGAAAAGTTGTGATTAGCAGAGATGTTGTTTTTGATGAAACTACTATGCTACCTAACTTATCTCTTAAAGACTTTTCCAATAAAGAAAATCAAAAGCAGGTGGAGCATTAGATTAATACAGAGTCGACTCCTAAAGCCAATACAAAAATTGAGAATAGAGTTGCTTCTTCGCCGCAATACTCTATCGCCAAAAACAGAACTAGAAGAGAAATTAAACCTCTAAAGAAGTATGCTGAGGTTGATCTAGTTGCTTATGCTTTAAATGTGGCTGAAGATATAGATGAGAATCAAGAGCCATCTAATTATTCTGAGGTGATTAACTGTGAAGACTCAGAAAAATGGATGTTTGCTATGCAAGAGTTGATGGAATCACTCCACAAAAATAAAACATGGGATCTTTTGAAACTTCCTAAAGGTAAGAAGACTGTTCGTTGTAAATAGGTGTTTAAAAAGAAAGAAGGGACTCAGGAGTTGAAGAACCCAGATATAAAGCAAGGCTTGTTGCAAAGGGTTACAGTCAAATTCCAGGAGTGGACTTCACAAATGTGTTCTCCCTAGTTCTGAAGCATAGTTCGATTCGAGCTTTGCTTGGTATTGTGGCCATGCATGATTTGGAGCATGAGCAGTTAGATGTAAAAACTGCATTTTTGCATAGAGAACTTGAGGAGAATATTTACATGCAACAAACAGAGAGGGTTTCTGATCTCGAGAAAAAGAGGACTATGTTTGCTGCTTTGAAAAAGTCCCTTTACTGATTTTGAAACAATCACCAAAGCGAGTGGTACAAGAGGTTTGATTCCTTTATGACTTCTCATGATTTCAAAAGAAGTAGTTTTGATAGCTGTGTTTACTTTAAGAAAAACAGTGATGGTTCTTTTATGTATCTACTTCTTTATGTTGATGACATGTTGATAGCAGCAAAAGAAAAAGGAGAGATAAGAAAGGTCAAAGCCCAACTAAGTGAAGAATTTGAGATGAAAGATTTGGGACCAGCAAAGAAGATACTTGGTATGGAGATTCTCAGAGATAGAAAAGTAAGTAAATTGTACCTAAGTCAAAAGGGGTACATTGAGAAAGTTCTTTGCAGGTTCAATATGCAGAGTGCTAAGCTGTTAGTACTCCTTTAGCGAATTTATTTCGACTTTCATTGGATTTGTCTCCACAATCAGATGATGAGATTGAGTACATGTCACATGTTCCATACTCTAGTGCAGTGGGATCTCTCATGTATGCTATGGTTTATTCACGTCCAAATTTATCATATGCAGTTAGTGTAGTTAGTAGATATATGGAGAATCCCGGTAAAGAACACTGGAAAGCAGTTTAGTGGATTTTAAGATACTTACGAGGTACTACTGATTTTGCTTACAGTTTGGAAGAACTGAAGATGGAGTTATTGGGTATGTTGATACTGATTTTGCTAGAGACCTTGATAGAAGAAGATCTCTCACAGGTTATGTCTTTACAATTGGAGGTTGCGCAATAAGTTGGAAAGCCACTTTGTAAACTACAATCGCTTTATCTACCACTGAAGCTGAGTACATGGCGATTACTGAGGCTTGTAAAGAAGCTATTTGGTTGAAGGGACTCTTTAGTGAACTCAATGAAGACCTTCAAATCAGCATAGTATTTTGTGACAGTCAGAGTGCCATCTTTCTTACAAAAGATCAAATGTTTCATGAGAGAACAAAACACATTGATGTTCAGTATCATTTTGTTCGTGATATTATTGCTCGTGGTGATATTGTTGTGAGCAAAATTAGTACTCATGAAAATCCTGCATATATGATGACTAAGTCACTTCCTATAACCAAGTTTGAGCATTGCTTAAACATGGTTGGTGTTCATTGTTGTAGTTAAACCCTTAAAAGGGTTTTATGGAAGAGGTGGAGAACTTATTCGTTGAGAGTTCGCGATACAGAACTTGTTCATTGAGAATTCGTGTCAAGGTGGAGATTGTTAGAATTAAGTGACTCGAATCCTTATTTAAATAAAATACAGTGGTATAATAAAATAAAAGAAGAATCCATATAGAATTACACTTCTTTTATTTTATTTTAGAATAAGGTTTTTTAAACCTTATTAAATTCCATCTATTTGATATTGATTAGAATAAGGTGTTTCAGTCTTACTAGAATATGGCTTTAGAAGCCTATAAATAGACATAGTCTATTCCTCTTGTAATTGAATTCAAATTCGACATAGTGAATTTTCTTCTCCTCTGCCCGTGGTTTTTTCCCGAAAGGGTTTCCACGTAAAATCTATGTGTTCTTTATTTTATTTTATTTTATTTTATTTTTCACATAAGTATTAGTTGGTTTTATGCAAGTTTAAATGGCCAAATATGCACCATTTGAGCCATTTTTTTCTCTTGGCATGAATTGGATAATTAAATGGCGTATTTTTTTTTTCTACACAGGCCAAAGGCAAGACTATGTGTTTATTTTTAAAATTGTTGCTTTTTGGTTTATATGGTTCCCAAATGTTACACCAACTGGCCACACGGCCGTGTGGTAGACATGGTCTAGTGACACGGCAATGTGAATGCTGGAGGACATGGTCGTTTTTGTGCCACACGGACACAGTGAGATACACAGCTTAGGCACATGGTTATGTGTCCCTTATTCTTCATGAATGCCCTTAACTTTTGAAAATGTTTCAATGTGATCCTTATTCATGCTTGAGTCAACTTAAGAGCTTTTGTAAGCTCGATTAAGACTCAAATTTAATTGTGTATTATAATATTTGAATGTTTATTATATGATTGATTATTTGAAGAATTTATTTACGATATAATTGATCTATAATTTTGGAAATGTTGTAAATTAGCCTAATTAAATTCTAGGTTGATACTAGAGTATATGTAAGCTCGTATAAAGCCTGAGAAAAATTATATTTGGTGATTATGCATTGATTTGATTATGGTTGTATGATTCATGTTTAATTTGAATGTTAATTGTGTAGTTATGAAGTAATTCCATGTTTATTTGAAATAATTAATGTGAATTGAATGCATTTTATTCTGGCTTTGACTATAGCATTCCGTAGCTCAGGTCCAACGACTGGACTAGATAAGGGTTGTTACAATATTTCTATAACTCAATAATTAATAAGAGCAAGATAAAGAATAAATTCAGGGATTTCACCAAATCTTAACAATTCACTATGTGCATGATTATGTCCTATAGATTCATTTAAGCAGGTGTTGTTAATCGATTCAAAAGCTTATCAGATTAGCTTACCACATCCCAATTCTCAATTAGTCTTATGAAGTATTAGTTTGCGTCCAGTGTTCATCGATATATTTGGCACCTAGTGCCTCATCGGATAAACGGAACTAATTCAATTACGCCCAGTGCTCATCAATGTATTTGGCCCCCAGTGCCTCATCGGATAAGCCGAAGTAATTCGACTACGTCTACTGTTCATTGATGTATTTGGCACCCAGTGCCTCATCGGATAAATTGAAGTAATTCAATTGTGCCCAATGCTTATCAATGTATTTGGCACCCAGTGCCTCACCGGATAAACCGAAGTAATTCAATTGCGCCCAGTGCTCATCGATGTATTTGGCACCCAGTGCCTCATTGAATAAACCGAAGTAGTTCTTGCACATTGAATAAATAAAAATCTTCAAATCTCCATAAGATTTTGATTCTTACCCAATATGTAATAACCTATTTTCAGTGGTACCGAAAATGATGGTTTCGAAACCTTATTTTTTGACAATCGAGTCAGTAAATATTATTAAATAATATTTACGACTCTATAATAGAGTTATATTGAATTCTAGTTTAGTAATTTTAGTTCTTGGATGGTTAGTTAGAGTACAAAGACTAAATCATAAAAACTAAAAAATTTAATCGCTATTAATTTATATGTTCTAAATGAGTTTAAAAGTATAATTAAATGGTTTTATTTGGAAATTATGCCATACTTGTTATAATGGTGGATGGTTTATGCATGTTTTGGATAGAAATTATGAATTTATTTCAAGGCAATTTAGTAACTAAATAATTACTAAACATAAACAATAGGAACAAAAGCTATCATCTTCTTCATTTCATCATTTTTAGATTGAAACCACCATTGAAGAGTGCTCAAAATCACCAAAGCTTTGGTTCCTTGCATGTAAGTCCGTTTTAAGTCATTTTTTTTTTGTAAATTTTATGTTTTTGAGATCGTTGTATAAAACTATCAAATTTCTGAAAAGTTATCATTGTTGTTTTTGAAGCTTTTTAGGTGTTAATGGTTGAGTTTGAAGCCTTGTTATGAAATAGGACTATTTTGTAAAGTGATTTTTGTTAGTTTTGAGTTTAGGGACTAAAATGAGAATATATTGAAATTGGCATGAAATATTTATAAATATCGATGTTTGAGAGCTGTATAGAGATGTATTTGAAGCTGGATTAAAGGTTTGAGGCTTAAATGTGAAAAATAGGCTTGTTGCAATTTTAAGGACTAAATTGAATACATTGCAAAAATTTAGGGAAATTGTGAAAAATGATAATAGGATGTCATATGCATTAAATTAGATGTTATAAGTTATTTAGAGCTGATAATTTGAAATGAATTACCATATAGATTAAGAAACGAATCAACCAATAGATAATCGGGAAAAAGGAAAAATAACATATTAGTCATTGACACTTCTTCTTTTCTTGTTATTCCATTGTAAGTTCATACGGTATAGTTCTATGTATTTTTGTAATGTTTATGTTAAACTGTACATTTTGAGATTGTTTGAATGTATACTTAATATGGCAAATTGATGTAAAGGTGAGAAAATGATTGAATTGAAACTTAATGTACTGTTACATGTATTGAGCCTGGATGAACATGAGATAGGATACGATTGGCATGCCAATAGGGTTATTTGCACTGTACAATTTTATGTAAGATGAGATGTTGACAGATGATATATATATATTCACTAAATGTATCCAGCATTTGTTGCAGATTGCCGAGTTATATCCATAGTCATTCAGGTATGTTTTTGGGGGAGGATTGTAGCCTACGGGCTTGGCACTTAGTGTTCAGACGTGTTTTTGGAGGGATGTTTAGCCTACGGGCTTGACACTCAGTTCCCAAGCGTGTTCTTGGATGGTTTAGCTCATTTGAGAAATCAAGCGTGTTTTTGGTGGATAACCATGTATCTGTATTTGTTCATAATGGTTCAACAGGCTAAACCGGTATGGTTTTATAATAATAATGAATGGTAAATGTGTTATCATATGATAATGTATGGTTCTATGATGTATAAGTGTATATGTGCAATGGCTTGATAACATACCTTTAATTGAGATTGAATTACATCAAATGGAATGTTTCATTCATTATGTATACAATGAACTCACCTGATGTCGTGAATTGTGGTAACAGAGAAAAATTATTTAGTTAAGTATGTTAATTTTATAATTGTGGGATTTAAGGTAAGTTATATGTTTTGAACCTATGAACTTACTAAGCTTATTTGAAGCTTATTCTAGTTTGTTTTCTATTTTCTTGTAGTTATCATTTTGCAGAACTCAGCGATCAGATGATCTTAAAGATCACACTATCCAGCCACCATTTTGGTAGAATTTTTAACGTTTATTTCAGTTATGTGGCATGTAATAGGAGTTGAATTGTATATAAGTGTTTTGTAAACGTAAAGTGTGTTTTGTGATTACACCAAGTATGTGGACTTGTTGATATATTGATGCGTTTGATCATGGCTTGAAATAGTAACTCTGAATGTGGTTATTGGGTTTGGTATGTGATGGAATAACATAGGTATTCGGTAAGTTAGAATATGTTGTGGAATGATTGAATAGGTGATATTTTGGTTGGAGCTTATGACATAGTATTTCGATGTTGATTTTAGAGGTTATATGCATGATATGTGAAATGGTTTTTGGTATCAAAAGTTATAGGTGGTTATATTGGTATCTGGTTAATGGTATGTGATAGAAATTTTAGCATTTGATGAAACATATGATACATGTATAACTATGTTCAAACTTGGTATGTAATAGGAAACACTTTGGTATTAATTTAGGCTTGTGATGGTACCTTGAGGCATATTGGTTAGAATTAGTAAAAATGATATGTTTTGGTATGCTTTTGGTGCATTTTGAATAGGTTTAAGGAGTGGTTAATTGCATACTTATGTTATATGTGAGAGTTTGGATTATAACTTGCATTATAAGTCATATTTTGGCACACACGAGCAAGTGACATGGCCATGTGCTCTTTATGATTAGGGTAGTTTTGGTTAAACACAATCACAGTCTCTCACAGAGCCTAGCTACACAATCGTGTGAATGTTTGTAAGATTTTGGATTTAGGTCCACCCGACCTTAGTGAGTTGCATGGTTGTGTGACTCCAGCTTACACGATCTCAGTTTTTAACACAGTCTAGGCACATGGTCATGTGACCCTGTTTTGTGATTTTTCCCTAATTGTTTAAAAGTTTGTAATTTAGTCCTTATTTGTACTTGGGTCAACTTAAGAGTGTAACACCCTGGAATTTGGGGTTAGAAGTTTTGAGGTTTTTAGTTAGGGTCTGTGAGTAGGGCAACCAGTTGAGTTTATTATCGCATTTTAGTGTTAGAATGAGCTCGCTGGTTCGATAGTAGTGGGTGTGTTAGTTTATCTTTGGGTCTCGAGTTTGAGTCCTCATGTGTGTTTAAAGGAGTTGATTTTGTTTTAGATTTGTTTTTTTTAAGTTTAAATAAATATTTTTTTAGTTATTTTATTTATTTATTTTTAATTTTTAATTTGGAATAGAGAATTATCGCAAAAAATTTATTTTCATGTTCCTCTTTTCTCTCCCTTTTTCCCGTGTTAGTTTTTTTTCCTTTTCTCCTAGATTTCTAAAATTTGACATTTCTTTGCCATTGAATTCTCTTTATCGTCACTTCTGTTCTTGAATTTTTGTTTGTAATCGTTGGGTCTCATTTGATTTCATTGATTGGTGTTCGATTAATGTAAGGAATTGAAGTGGAAGTAAAGTAAGTAATGTTCTTTGATTCTTTTTAGAACAATTTTTGGTTGGTTCTTTTGTGTTATTTTGGTATGATAGTAATACATTGATGTGTTTGTGTAAACGAGTTTTTAGAATTGTGTTGTAGAGGCGAATCAGTTAGTTTCTGGTGCTTGAGATCCCGATTTAAGGTGTGTTTCAGAACCATTAGTGATTAGGGTCTGCTTTGCTGTCGTAAATTCTTGGTTTTAGCCTGTTTCTGTGTGGTTTCGTGACCTCATGGGTGGCCACACAGGAGGTTCACACGGCCATGTGACATTGGAAATTAGGGTTTTTAGGCAATTTTTAGTGCCACACGGTCATATGGCTACTGTTTTGGGATTTTTTCGATTTTCACACGGGCGTGTGCCTTGGACACACAGCCGTGTCCCTTAACCACATGGGCGTGTGAGTTTTCCACACAGCCGTGTCTACTCTGCACCTTATTTTGGCACTTTTGGACAGTGAATTACACGGACTAATCACACGACCATGTAACTCAGCTACACGGGCGTGTGTCTCCACCACACGGGCGTGTGCCGCTTCCACATGGCCATGTTGGTCTTCACATGGCCTAGACCCTTCCACATGGTCGGGGCAAATGGTTTTGTGGCCCTGTTTCACAGATTTTTGTTTTGAGTCATAAACTGTCTGTTTTATGTTTCTGTGTAATTCGACCCTTGGTTAAGCCTTGGTAAGTGTGTTTGGCACTCGATCAAGTTTGGGTTTGTGTATATATGTGCATTTATGGGCTTTAATTTAATTTTTCCTTTATGTGATGAATAAATCAGAGTTTATTGTTGCTGTCATAACTGAGTATTGGAATGCAAGTGTAATCAAATCTAAATCTATTCAACTGGAAACGTGAATGTTTATTTCTGTATGTTTGTCTGTGTACTGTATGCATAACTATATTAGCATGAAAATTTTGAGAGTTGGCTATAGAGAGAAGGAAGACTGATTTGGCAGTTTTAACTACAATACTTCTGTACAACGGTTCACCGCACTATCCTATACATATACTAACTCAGCTGCATATTGTTATTTTAGTGGCTTAGTTCCACATTGTGGTGTGTAGGGTAGATGAGCCTATTATGGTTCTATGTGGTGTACAGGGTGGACGGGCCTTCTATAGCCCTTATATGGTGTGTAGGGTGGACAAAGCAGTGTTTGGTTGGTGGGGTGGGATCTTTGACTTGTTGCATTCGTTTTGCATCTGAAAATAATTTTGTTTGTGTGAAAGTTTGGTTATTGGCATAATTTACGTATGGTAGGGACGTCGTTTCTGTGGTTCGGTATGATTTGTAAATATTTTGTTATTTTGAATTACTGGTTTGAGTTTTCGGAAGTGATTTTTTATACATATACTATTCTGGAATATTGTTGTGTTACTTTGTATTGTCCCATCTGTTTATGTTTCGGACTCACATTAAGCTCGTGTAACTTATTCCTTTAGTTTCTCTCTTTCAGGTAAATTCCCTGTTTTGGAGCTGGACTCGGCATGCTAGAGGTCTCAAACTGATAAGTGTTTGGTTTGGTTTAAAGGATGCTACTTAGAAATTCAGTTGTCATTTTCAAATGGTTTGCAGGAAAGATTATGAAAACTATGTTATGGGTTAAGGTTTGAATTTTTCGTTAAACTCAGTGATTTCGATTTTGAACAATATTTTGAAATTTTCATGTGCGGGTTTTAATTGGGTTTTCTGTTATTGTTTCAAAGTTCGCACACATTTGAGAAAACAACATATTTTTCACACAATTTCTAATATGAAAATTTCGAGTTACATTTGGCAAAATTGATACATTTTGAAACTGTACAAGAAACATTAAATTGTTTTATTCTTAGTTTTTTTTAATGCTACTTAATTACTATTTCAGAACATAAATTTTTGAATGATTTAGTTTGATTTTAGCAAACTGTATTTGGAATAAGTTTTAAACAATTCTTTTTGTAAATTTCTTTAAAATCACTTCGGTGGTCAATGTATTATTGATTGTAAATGTATGTGATTAATTCTGTTAACTATTGTAGCATCTTGTTGCTCGGGTCCATGACCCAACCGGGTAAGGGGTGTTACACAATCAATTTCAATTCACAGTTTAACTCAACAATTTATCACACAGCATAACATGTTTCATTCCAATCCAAAGACAATTAGATACATCCATCCAAAGACATTATTTGTTATCCTTTTCAATTTAGACATTCTTCACGAAAATCAACATTTTTATATCAATTTAGTTCAACTGATCAATTCCAAATTTACTTCAATATTTCATCATACTAAGCAATAAAAATATGCAGTGATTTAAATGAGTTGCAGAATAGAAATACCAACCGGAAACTCCGAGCTATTCGTCTATTACTTTAGCTTTTCCCTTCCTTTTCGAGGAATCCTAATTGACGTTAGTTATAGATTAACATAAACACATAAAACCATCAATATACAACCAATTCACAATCAATTGTAATTTTATAAAAAAATTGTGTTTAATTCAATTTAGTACCTAAAATCGAGACTAACATAATTTTCAATTTAAAACTCCAATTTGAAATCCATTTTCACTATAACCCATTAGGGACCTCCTTTTTTTATTTTTACGGTCAATTTTGCAATTTATTCAGTTTGGTTCCTAATGTATGAAATTATCAATTAACTTCACAATTTAGTCATTTTTCACCTCTAAAGCTTAAAATCTATCAAGTTAATACCTAAAACTTCAATAAAACTTTAACATTTTTATAAATTGGTACATGGGCTAGCAAGATTAAGCTTTCATGATCTTAAAAACACAAAAATTACAAGAAAATGACTAAATTGAACTAACCAATTGAAGCTTGAATTTCCAAAACCCAAAGGTATCCTTTTTCCTTTTCTTGCCAAAATTGGTTTAAATGGATGAAGATAAGAAATGCTTTCTTTCCATCCACTTTGATGTCTTTTATTATTATTATTATTATTATTATTATTATTATTATTATTATTATTATTATTATTATTATTTATACCTATTTATTAATTTACCATTTGAACCTCAATAAAAAGATAATATCATTAGCCACCTTTCACTACATTTTCCTAAGGTGGTATAATTACCAATTTAGTCCTTAGTCCATTTCATAATTGAAAGAATTTATAAAAATTACACTTTTACCACTTTTGCAATTTAGTCCTTTTACATTAATTAATCACTAATTCTACAAAATTACCTATCCAGAAATCAATTACCCTAATATAAATCTCTGTAAATATTTAATAAAGTATTTATAGACTCGTTTCACAAAAACAAGATCCCAAACCTGCATTTTTTGAAACCACTCACTTTCAGGTCGTTACACATGAAATTGAGAGTAAGACTTTTCATTTGTATGTCTCTAATAAGGAAATTGAAAAATGAAGTAACATTTGCATAAGGAAAAAATGACCATAAGTTTAAATTATATGTGAACATGTTATAAGCTATGGTAAAATGGGATAAACATTAGATTAAAGGTTAATTGGACCCTCAATAGGAATTCCAAACATGAATCTTCATAAAATGATTGGCTAATAAACTATTAAAAGGGTAAGTTAAGCCTTTAAGACTCGGTTATAAGAAATGAATCCATTTGATACATTAATTGTGGAATGAGCAAACTTTGAATCAGTTATGGCTAAGGGGTTCAACATTAATAATGGATAGGATTAGTATGAATATTCTTTGGTACTTACTGACCTCATCGAGCTCATGTGTTAGTTGTTTAAACTCGTAGGTATTAGATTTGTTAATAAGACGTGGTTTTGAATTGGGAGCATCGTATCTCCATTCAAGATTTTGAGTTTGTAATTATTATTTGTAAATTTGGCATGAACATAGAGACTTAGATTATTATAAGAAATTGTAAGTATTTGGATTGGTAAAGTTAAGTGTTATTTGTAACTTTTTGAATGATTAAAAAAAATCTTTGAGTTATAAATTGATTTGAACATGTGCATGATTTGAAATTGTGTTTAAATATTATTTTAAAATGTTTTTAAATGATTTGGAACCATTAGGTATGATTTGATGATGTTTGAGGATATTTTTTTGGGGGTGTTTTTGGACAAATTTTTAGCTTTAGAGTTCAAGATCCAATACTTTCACCATAGGTATCAGACTAGAACAAGTCAGTAGCCAAAAAGCTACAGTTCCAGGCATAGATATCAATACCTATGCCCAAGGTACTAATACATTGTTGCCTGTACATGGCTTTTGCACTGTTTTGAGTGTTTTGACCCATTCGAGTCCCATAGTTGATCTTGAAAACCTCTAATCACCCACATAAAGTTTCTAAATGATTTTAAGGTGATTTTAGGGCCTTCAAAATGATTTTATTTTATTTTTATGATATTATTTAAATTTTTTAATGTCTTAAATTAAGTTAAAACTTTTACTTTTCTCAACTCAAACTGTAATGACCCGAAGGTCAGTGGTGTTGAAAAGTGTGGTTTTAAAATCTCGATTTCGTAAACTGAACTTATAAATATTTAATATTTACGGGGTTATATTAGAAATTAATTTAATATTAGTTAGGTAAATTTGTCGAATTAGTGCTTAATTATGGTACCAAGAGTAAATCATAAAATGTCAAAAGTTGAATTATGATTAAATTATAATGTAGAACATGATTAAAGGGATTATAAGGTAATTAAACATTTAGATTTTGGATAGTGGACAGTAATATGTAGGTCAAATGTTAAAAGAATGTTATAATTATAATAGTTAATAAATAAAATAAAAAATAATTTTTAATAAAGCAAAGATAATGGAAACATTAAAATTATTTTCATCCATTTCATCTTCAACAAATTGAAACCAAAAGAGAAAAGAAACATCAACGCACGACATAGGGTTTCAAAGTTTCAAGCTCAATTTGGTTAGTTCAATTTAGTCATTCTCTAGTGTGAAAAAAATAAAATAAAATAAAAATAAAGAACACAAAATTTTACGTGGAAACCCTTTCGGGAAAAAACCACGGGTAGAGGAGAAGAAAATTCACTATGTCGAAAATTTGAATCTATACAAAAGGAATAGACTATGTCTATTTATAGGCTTGTAAAGCCATATTCTAGTAGGATTGAAACACCTTATCCTAGTAAATATAAAATAGATGGAGTTTAATAAGGTTTAAAAAACCTTATTCTAAAATAAAATAAAAGAAGTCTAGTTCTATATGGATTTTACTTTTATTTTATTTTCCATCGTATTTTATTTAAATAAGAATTAGGGTCACTTAATTCTAACAATCTCCACCTTGACACAAATTCTCAATGAACAAGTTCTTTATCGCGAACAAGTTCTTCACCTCTTCCATAAAACCCTTAAGGGTTTAACTTCAACAATGAACACCAACCAAGTCTAAGCAATGCTCAAACTTGGTTATAGGAAGTGACTTGGTCATCATATCTGCAGGATTTTCATGAGTACCGATTTTGCTCACAACAATATCACCACGAGCAATAATATCACGAACAAAATGATACCGAACATCAATGTGTTTTGTTCTCTCATGAAACATTTGATCTTTTGTAAGAAAGATGGCACTGATCACATCACAAAAAACTTGTGTCTTTGATTTGAAGGTCTTCATTTAGTTTATTAAAGAGTCCCTTCAACCAAATAGCTTCTTTACAAGCCTCAGTAATCGCCATGTACTCAGCTTCAGTGGTAGACAAAGCGACTGTAGTTTGCAAAGTGGCTTTCCAACTTATTGCACAACCTCCGATTGTAAAGACATAAACTTGTGAGAGATCTTCTTCTATCAAGGTCTCCAAGCAAAATCAGCATCAACATACCCAATAACTCCATCTTGATTCTTCCAAAGCGTAAGCAAACATCGAGTAGTACCTCGTAAGTATCTTAAAATCCACTTTGAATCGCTTTCCAGTGTTCTTTACTGGGATTCGCCATATATCCGCTAACTCAGCACTGATCGCATATGATAAATCGGACGTGAACAAACCATAGCATACATGAGAGATCCCACTTGCACTAGAGTATGGAACATGTGACATGTACTCAATCTCATCATCGATTGTGGAGACAAAGTCGATGAAAGTCTAAAAATGGTGCTAAAGGAGTACTAACTAAGCTTAGCACTCGCATATTGAACTGCAAAGAAGTTTCTCAATGTACCCCTTCCGACTTAGGTACAATTTACTTGTTTTTCTATCTCTAAGAATCTCTATACCAAGTATCTTCTTTCTTTGGTCCCAAATCTTTCATCTCAAATTCTTCACTTAGTTGGGCTTTGACCTTTCTTATCTCTCCTTTGTCTTTTTGTTGCTATCAACATGTCATCAACGTAAAGAAGTAGATACACAAAAGAACCATCATTGTTTTTCTTAAAGTAAACACAAAATGTCAAAACTACTTCTTTTGAAATCGTGAGAAGTCATAAAGGAATCAAACCTCTTGTACCATTGCCTTGGTATTTGTTTTCAAACCGTAAAGGGACTTTTTCAAGCAAGCAAACATAATCCTCTTTTTCTCGAGATCAAAACCCTCTCGTTGTTGCATGTAAATATCTTCCTCAAGTTCTCCATGCAAAAATGCAGTTTTACATCTAAGCGCTCAAGCTCTAAATCATGCATGGCCACAATACCAAGCAAAGCTCGAATCGAACTATGCTTCACAAGCCCTGGGGAAAACACATCTGTGAAGTCCACTCACGGAACTTGACTGTAACCCTTTGCAACAAGCCTTGCTTTATATTTAGGTTCTTCAACTCCTGGAGTCCCTTCTTTCTTTTTAAACACCCATTTACAACGAGCAGTCTTCTTACCTTTAGGAAGTTTCACAAGATCCCATGTTTTGTTTTTGTGGAGTGATTCCATCTCCTCTTGCATAGCAAACATCCATTTTACGAGTCGAAGTTCACACTAATCGCCTCGAGAATAATTTGATGGCTCTTGATTCGCATCTATATCTTGACCACATTTAAAGCATAAGCAACTAGATCAGCCTCAAAGACATACTTCTTTGGAGGTTTAATTTCTCTTTTAGTTCTGTTTTTTTGGCGATAGAGTATTGAGGCGAAGAAGCAACTCTATTCTCAATTTTTATCTTGATTTGAGGAGTCGACTACTGTATTAATCGATGCTCCACCGCTTTTGATTTTCTTTATTGGAAGAGTCTTTAAGAGATAAGTTAGGAAGCATAGCAGTTTCATCAAAAACAATATCTCTGCTAATCACAACTTTCCTATTTTCAGGACACCATAACTTATACCCTTTTACACCACTTTATAACCAAGAAAAACACATTTAATGGATCTCGGTTCCAATTTTCCATTATTAACATGAGCATCGCAGAGACACCCAAAGATCTTTAAATCGAATAATTAGCAGGATTACGGACCATACCTCTTGTGGAGTCTTTTCTCAATGGCAAGCGGATGGAGATCGGTTGATCAAAAACATGCGATGAGAGCATACGCCCAAAATGACTTCGGTAAGTTGGCATTTGACAAGCATACATCGAACCTTCTCCATGATCGTTCGTTCATTTCGTTTCGCAACGCCGTTTTTCTTTGTGGAGTATGACGAATCGTCAAGTGTCTCACGATCCCTTCGACTTGCACAATCTATTAAACTCATGAGCCGAGCAGAACTCTAAGCCATTGTGCGTGCGGAGGTATTTTATCTGCTTTCCGTCTGCTTTTTCAATCATAATTTTCCAAGACTTAAATGCGAAAACACATCGCTTTTTCGCTTCGGGAAGAACGCCCAAACTTTTCTAGAAAAATCATCAATAAAGGTTAGCATATAATTAACTCCACCTCTCGAAGGCACTCTGGATGGTCCCCACAGATCGAATGAATATACTCCAATGTTTCCTTCGTGTTATGGATTCCTCTAGTGAATCGAACTCTCTTTTGCTTCCCAAAAACACAGTGCTCATAGAAATTCGGTTTTGCAAATTCCTTGCCCATCAAGAAGTCCTCTTTTGCTCAATTCTACCATGCCATTCTCACTCATATGCCCTAGGCGCATATGCCAAATTTTAGTAATATCATCATCGACAAGGAAGAGGAAAGCGGCAATTTGCATCACGATATGATGAGAACCTCGCAAAACATATAACTTGGCAGCTTTTCTTTGCCCTTTCATCACAACAAAGGACCCTTTGGAAATCTTTAAAACCCCACTTTCGGTGTGTATCTGTGCACTTTTGAATCAAGAGTACTCAACGAAATTAAATTTCTTTTCAATTCGGAACATACCGTGACGTCACTAAGTGTTTTGACAACTCCATCAAACATCTTAACTTTAATTGTTCCAACACTGCGATCTTACACGAAGTATTATTTCCCATTAAAACAACACCTTGGATAATTGTTTCGTAAGTTGTAAACCAATCCCGATTGGGACTCATATGGAAGGTGCGGCTGAATCAAGTATCCACTCCTCACTTACTTTAGAATCATTGTGTGCGACTAGAAGTTCACCATCGCCGTAGTCTTCTACAACATCGCCTTCACCGAAATTTTCGGTTGTTTTCCCTTTTGATTCGCAGCCTCCCTTTTAATCTTATTTTGTAGCTTATAGCACTCAGATTTAATGTGTCCTTCCACGATCATTATCAGCATTCCGATCTTGTCTCCCATGAGCAATAAGACTCTCTCCCTGAGAGTCGGATTTAACCACAAGATGTTTCATCTTATCATACGAGGTTAAAGAATCATAAACCTCATCAACTGTGAGAGACTCGCGGCTATATAAAATCGTGTCTCTAAAGGTTGAATAAGACGGAGGCAACGAACAAAGTAGAATCAACCCTAGATCTTCCTTATCATACTGAACCTCCATGGCCTCCAAGTTTGAGAGAATTTCTTTAAACACTGTTAAGTGTTCGTGTACAGACGCACCTTCCTCCAAACGATGAGCATAAAGACGCCGCTTCATATGCAACTTGCTTGTTAGAGTTTTCGACATACATATTTGTTCTAGCCTCTTCCATAATGCAATGCGATCTTCTCTTTCATCACATCCCGCAAAATTTCATTGGACAAATGCAGATGCAATTGTGTTAATGCCTTTCGATCCTTACGCTTCTTCTCTTCATCTCATAATGTCGAAGGCATCTTATCTATGCCTAGCAGGGCATCCTCCAGATCCATCTGCGCAAGAACCGCTTGCATCTTAATCGCCACAACGCAAATCACGGTGTTGCGATCCAACAATGAATTTCATATTTCAAAGACGCCATTACGATCGAGATGAACAACCGGGAAGCTCGGATACCAATTGTGAAAAAAATAAAATAAAATAAAAATAAAGAACACAAAATTTTACGTGGAAACCCTTTCGGGAAAAAACCATGGGCAGAGGAGAAGAAAATTCACTATGTCGAAAATTTGAATCTATACAAAAGGAATAGACTATGTCTATTTATAGGCTTGTAAAGCCATATTCTAGTAGGATTGAAACACCTTATCCTAGTAAATAAAAAATAGATGGAGTTTAATAAGGTTTAAAAAACCTTATTCTAAAATAAAATAAAAGAAGTCTAGTTCTATATGGATTTTACTTTTATTTTATTTTCCATCGTATTTTATTTAAATAAGAATTAGGGTCACTTAATTCTAACATCTAGTAATTTTTATGTTTCTGGAATCCTTGTAGATCAGGCTAGTTGACCTATGTCATAGTTTCCGATGCTGTTAAAGAATTAGGATGTTACCATTGTTGATTAATTGAAGCTTGAGGTGTTATTTTATTAGAATTTAAGTTTAATTAAAAAATGACTAAATTGTAAAGTCAATTGATGATTTTCTATAATAGGGACTAAAATGCACAAATTGTAAAATTTGTGGTACAATTGATAAATAGGAATCCTATAGGGACTCTAGTGAATTCGTCATAAAATTAAAAGGCTAAATGTTAAAGTTATGTTAATCTCGATTTTAAGGACTAAATAGAACAAAATGACAATATTGTGTAAATTTTCAATTGATGTGAAATTGCTTGGAAATTGAAGAAAAATTATGTGTTTTTTTAATCCTTAGCTAATGTAGGCTCGGATTCCTCGAAAAAGAAAGGAAAAGACAAAGTCATCGATGAATAGCTTAGAGTTTATGGTTTGTGTTTCTATAATCTAAACTAACTTAGAGTTTATGGTTTGTGTTTCTATAATCTAAACTAACTTATAAATGGTTGCATATTGATTTATTTATTCATGGTAAGAATATGAGGTGAGATTTCTTTTTCATTTTATATGATTTGAATCAATTGATGATTATGAGGGTTAAATTGAGTATAATTGAGAAATGTATGTATTTTTATAAATGTGAAAATTTCGTATGTGTTCGAATAATTGTTGCAGTTATATATGTTGAAGAAATGTTTACATATTGAAAATGAATGTGGATTGAGACATTGGCTGGTACTAAAATATGAAATAAATACTCTATTAACTGTTCAGACAAAGTCGAATATAGTTGGTATGCCATACGATAGGAAGAGTTTAAGGGTTCTTCGACTACGAGACGATGAAGCACTAGATGTCAATTTGCTTCAGTTTAACCGATGAGACACTGGGTGCCGAACTTATTAATAATGTTAGGCGCAATTATTTTCTTCAGATTTATCCAATGAGGCACTAGGTTCCAAACTGTTGTGTTGGTTAGATCCTTGTATCCGTTCGAGTTCGAGTCGTGTTAATAGGGAAATAATTGATTAGATGAGTTATATGATTTTTGATATAGCAAAAAGAAGGAAAAATGGAATTGAAATGGAAAAAAAAAAAATGAATATGTGGAATGATTTGGGAATTTTGATATATCATGTTCAATGAAAACTTGAAATTCGAAATTGAGATGAAATGTGATAATCATGTATTATATTGGTGAAAGGAGCTAGTCTTGAATCTATGGATATGTGAAATGGTATATTGGACTTGTTAAATTCCGTAACATTTCTATTCTAACTTATGCACCTGTATGATTTATGTTATACATTATTGTTTGGATTATAGAAATACCGTTGAGTTATACTCAGCGTACAATTTTGTTTTTTCATGTGCAGGTTAGGAACTTAGCGATTTGATCATCGACTCAGCATATAGCAGCAATCCCGGACTCAAGTGTTGGTGATGTGATCATTTTGGGTCCTGGCATGTACCTAGGAAGTTTTTTTTGGGGGGTTATTATGATCATTTTTATCTTGTTGGTATTTTGGATGTTATGTATATAAGTGTATGTATATATATGTGATGGTAATAATTATGTTGTTGATGTCTTGATAGGTCGCTTGGGTTATATGCCTAATGTTCTAATGGTTAAGAAAATACCATACTATGTGATTTGTTTGGTTGGTGCTTGGATATGAGATGATTGATGATATGTTTAGGTCACGCCTTAGAGTTGTTTTGTTATGCTTGATATTTTAATCATGAGATTGCTTGAATGCTTATTTTAGATTTGAGTAAGTGATAGTGAATGTGTCATTAAAGATTTAATGAATTGGTATATATGTACTCTTTTAGTTATTCCTAAAATAGTTAAATTGTTGGGGTGCCTTGAAGGCATATCGGTATGGTTGAATTTGGTTATTTGGCTAGTTTTGAATTATTGCTTGAGGTTCTAATTTAAGGCATATTGGTTGTAACGCCCCGAATTTTGGGCCTAGAAGTATTAGGTTTTGGGCGGGGGTACAGTTTGGAGGTTGCACATAAATATTTAATTGTGCAAGGAAGTGACACAAATGTATGTTTGGCTTAGTGGTTGTGTGCTCTGGAAGTGTTCAGGAAGTCATGGGTTCAAGCCTTAGCTTCCACAATTTTTCTCTTTAACGATAAAATCCCTACTTGTGCAAATGGAGTTTATTTTTACTGGTGGCCATGGGAGGAAGTTGTGTTTGACCGAAACAACAAGAGTTTGAACAGATTTGAATGGGGTGTTGTTAGCCGAATTTGGGGAGTAAAAAGGGGGATTTTCGATTGTTGAGGTTTGTGAACAGGAGGGATTTTAGGAAGTAGGGGAATTCAAATTTGGAGGGAGTGGTGCTGCCAAATTTGAACTCTGGATTCTCATGAGTTCGGTTTTGAGTGGTTCTCTCTCCCCATTTATTTTGTTTTTTGCCAATTGTTTCCCTCTTGAACTTTTTTGTTTTCCTTGATTGTTTCTGTCGAATTTTTCTTCCTCTGCTACCGACTTGTGCTTTCAACGATTCTCTTTTTATTTTATCCTTTTTTTTTAATTACGGCATTGGTTGGAGATTTTGGTTTCCCTTTTTTGCTTTCCAAGTTTTTGACACTAGGTTCTGTTCTCCTTCAGTAGGCCGTACATCAACTTGTTTTCCCTTAACTGATAATTGCTGGGTAATCTTCTTTATCTCCTGTTTCCTTTTCCACTCCCCTATTCTTTATTTTCTTTTTCTTCTTCTTTTCTTACCTGTTACCCCTTTGTTCTGCCCTTTTTAGTTCTTCCCCTCTTCGGTTCTTGTTGCTACATTGCCGAATTGCATTCTGCCCTGCCGTCAAGTGGTAAGTAATTGAGGTAGTTGTTGTATCGTGTTTTAAGATGCTGAATGAAGGGGCGAGTTATTCAGTTGATATGGTTTATTTAGGGCTGTAGTGAAATTCGAGTAAGGTTTAACGAAAGGTTTTGTATTAGGTGGAGACCAAGGGCGGTTTAGAACATCTTCAAGGACCCGAGGTTGCGGTTTCGATTGAATTCGGTAAGGGAGTTTCATATGTTCATCTATTTTTCTTTAAGTTTCATAGGAGTGATTGAATAACGAATTAAATGGTTGACTAAAGCGATGTTTGGATAGAATCTAGGTTTGGGGAATACTCGAAGTGTGGGTTGAATCCAAGCGAAAAAAGGTGTGTAATCACACTGCATAAACCTGTTAATCGATAAAAGCCGGAAAACTTGGCTATAGACGCTATACGAGCGTACGCTTGCTAGTGTGGTGACCCGAACGCATAAAATGTGGGCGTTCGATAGAAGAGACCACCATGAGCGACATCATGGGCTTAGGTCGTTCTGGGCCACGTTGGGTCGAAATGGGCCGTGTGGGCCTCATGGGCTCGTAGGCCCCACATGGGTAAACCACACGGTCGTGTGGAGATTATTGGGCCAGGCTGTGTAGTTCGCACGTCCAAGGCCACTGTTTGGGCTTATTGGGCCACACGAGCGTGTGGGCCCTCATGGGCCATGTTATGGGCTTTGGGCCTAATTTTACTGTTTGACCGTTAAGGTTGCACGGGTCGCCCGAGACGACTGTGGACCTACTGTTGGGTCGGTAAGTACACTTAGACCCTTTTACTAAGGAAATGACCAAAATACCCCCATAGGGTAAAATGATCGAAATACCCCCATAGGGTAAAATGACCGAAATACCCCTATAAGGTAAAATGACTGTAATACCCCTGTAAGGTAAAATGAATGATTTTCCCTATGATGTGTATGACTGTATTTAAGCATTCCATGTTATATGTATGTTGCATCCATGTAAGATATTATAATACGATGCATAACATGTTGCATGAGGTTGGGATTGTTATGTTGGAGGAAGTGTACTGTACTAATATGGTCGCATGGGTCACCCAAGACGACTGTGGACTTACTGATGGCTTTAAGTAGTGCATATCACTGGCGGCTTTGCTGCAATACTGTTTAGTGCCGCAATCGATCCTAATTCTGGAGTGTAGGGATGGGTGGGTCGATTTTATCCCCACATGGTGTGTAGGGTTGGTATGGAGATGGTGTGTAGAAATTTGGATGGGTAGGACACTCATGACATTTCTTTATTCTGCATCGTGACATTTCTTTATTGCTACAAAGGGTCAAGGCAGAACATATGATCTGTTTTCTCAGATTGAGATAGGCTAAAGCCCAAACTGATATTACCACTTGATAAACCATAAAAGTAACACATTCTAATCCCATACTTAGTATATTTTTGGATGATTTATAATATAATTTAGTGAATTAGATGCTCTTAATCTTTTAATTTCATGTTTTATACTCAGGAGAGCATAGGGGAACAAAAGGAGCAGAAAACGGGCAAAAAACGGACAAAACGGGCTGACTGAAGGACCCATACGGCCAAGATGAATTCCAAACGAGTGGAGCACACGCCCGTGTGAGCCACATGGGCTGGCCATACGCCCATGTGGGAGCCTGTGTCGATATCGCTCCAGGTTTCCCAAATAAGCTGAAAAAGCCAATTTTTAGGGTTTCTGAGCAGTCTAAAGTCTATAAATACATACCAGAGGAAGACCTAAGGGGGACACACAGAGTAGAATACAAGAATTACTCGAAGAACACCAACGGATTCAGCTCGGAAGCAATATCTCCTTCAAGACTGAAGATCTCCCTTCAATTTCTCTCGAATTTTTTAGGTTTTCTTTATATTTTGTTGTTTCCCTATTTTTGAGATGTTTTCCTACTAAAATATGAACTAAACTCCCTAAATACCTAGGGGAGATGAAACCTAAGATGGATCTTATTGTTTAATATTTTGATTTTAATGATAAATACTTGTTCTTAATTATGTTTTCTTAATTCTTGTTTTAATATTTTTTAGGATATTAATTCAAGTTGATGTGCTTATTCAGTGGAGCAAAAGTCCCTGTTTAAGAGTAGATCTCACATAATTAAGCGGATTTGCATGCAACCTTAGAAATAGGGCGACATAAATCTGCCAGATTAGAGTCAAATCTAATAAGGGAATCCATAAATCGAGTTAATGTGACAATAGGAGTTTTAATTAGAAAGAGATTTCAATTAATCAACCTAGAGTCAGTTGTTCTTAGTCTCGAAAGAGATATTAACATAATTTAGGGATTTCTACGGATCAAGACAAGTGAATAAATAATTAGATTCAGAATCGAAATAATAAGTGAAGTCTAGGTGAATTCTTCCTTGGGTATTGTCTTTATCATTGGTTTATTCGATTACTTTCTTTGCTCTCTGTCGTGTTCATTTATTAATTAGTTAGTTAAATTTAGATTAAAGCAAATCCCATATATTTTAGGTTAAATAATAGAAAGAAAGTTAATACTAGTACTTTTAGTCCTTGTGGATACGATATTCTAGACTCACCATAACTATACTACTATTCGATAGGTGCGCTTGCATTAATCGTGATCGTAGTCTAGTTTAGTGTTCATAAAATGATCATCACCACTGTTACTGATATGGGCTTAGGCCCAGATTGTATTTGTTCACTGTATGTTTGACTGTCTGTTGAATAAGGGATTACACACTGATTTTTTGTAAACTCACCCTTCTGCATATCTGTGCAGGTAATCCATAGGCAGATCGGTGCTGCGAGGGACTCGAAGGTGGCCACACAATAGCTTATGCTTTCGTATTTGACTTTTAATTTATAAGTAGTTTTATTTGGGTATTTTAATGTAATAAGGCCTCTATAATTTTTAATTTTTGGGGTTTATTTATTTTGATTTATAACAACTAGCAGTAGGACACATGTTTTCAAAAGATAAATGTTTTCAAAAATACCACGAATGTAAACAGTTTTGAGAGCTACTGCAAGACAACAATGTTTTACAAGTAAAGCTAGTACGCAACTGTTTTAAAAAGCTTCCGCTACAAACGAGATTTGAAAATTAACAAAGTTTTAGAGTAAATACTTTTGATAGTGACACAAGTTTTAAAATTATCTTGAGATCACACAAAGAGGCTTAATAAAGATTAGGCTTTGCATACGATATCATTCTTTACGAAAATCACTTCAATGTGACATCGCCAGATTTGGCCATAACGTTCAGGCCGGGTTTGGGGTGTTACATTGGTTAAGCACTTTAGGTTGATTGTTTTAAATGTTGTTTTTGACATGAATTTGTTCTTTTTGAATTGGTTGAAGCATGATATGTTTAGTTGCTTGTAACACAACTAAAGTAGGGTTTTTAAGCGTGCATTGAAAGGTATTTCCAGGTACACACGGCTATGTGACATACACAAGCATATGGCATAGTCGAGTGGTTTGTAAGTTTTTAAGCGATTTTGGTGCACACGACCACATTTTGTTACACGGTCGTATAACCCATCTCACACGGGCTTAGCTCTCACACATGATCAGGGGGTACGACCATGTGACCCCTGTTTTCAGATTTCTTCCAACTTCTTGTTTAAGTTCCAAGTTGATCCTTGTTTGTTACCGAATTGATTTTAAGTTTCCGTAAGCTCGATATTAATATGAAAATGATTGAAACACATGTTAATTTGATTTTTTATGAATTGTATGATAATTAATTGAGATTTTGAGTTATAATTTTTATATAAATGGTTTGTAATTGTTTGTGACATTTTATTACTTGGGTTCGACGACTGGACTAGGTAAAGAGTGTTACACGAATGACCTTGATTTAAATCAAAGAACACTGTAAACTTGTTTACGCCACAAATGTTTTTCCTTGGGCATTCATTAGCCCAAGTGACTTCAAATTGACTATAAAACTTTCTAAAAGGTTTTAAAATGTATTGAAGTACGAAAACTATATTGTGAAAGAAATGCTTTTATAAAAGTTCCAAATTCTATCTGAATTTTGGAAATGTCACCATAGCATCTCCCATTCGTTTTGATCGCTAGGACATGTGAAGGGTATCACCCAAAATAAAAAAACTTTCAAAATTATTGACCACTTTTAAAGTTTCATTTTAAAGATTTTCATTTATTTCTTCTTTTCTTTTTGAGTAATGATATTTTTTACACCAATAAGCCTACTACACTTTTTGCTTACTTTAGATTCATTGGTTTGTCACACACAAGAATTGTCTTATATAATAATTAAAAAATAATATTATTGTCTTATATAATAATTAAAAAAATAATATTTACTCTTGATACTTGTGACTTAGTGACATGAACAATGTCTATAAAAGTATTGGTAATAAATTTTTAAGTTTAAATTAATTTATACGTGTACTAATATTGGATAATGTTGGTTTTTATAACATATTTCTTGTGCTATTGACTTTTTTTCATTGTGCCTAATAATAGATATAGGATCAAACCAACCTAATTTTCAATAAGACATTAGGAGTTTGTCTTAGAACATTAAGGGGGTAATAGGGACATTTAATACAACCCAAAATTTTATGATGATAGATATTTGGTTGTTAATAAAAAAACAATTTGTAAAAGTGAAAACTTGCCATATGAAATTACTTGGATAAAATTAAAGACGTAATATATACTATAGCATTTCTCAAGCGGATATATGAGGTTTTGGTGCCATAAATATAATTCTAGTAGTAAATTGTGACCACTTAGTGAATGATTCTTGCAAACCATTTTGTGTATGAATATATGTTGTCCGATGTTCAACTTTTTTTGATACAATATGAGGGTGACAGAGTTTGAATCAATGTCAAAAAGATGTCTACACTACAACAAAGCAACCCTACCGCGACACTTTTTTTAACCTAAGACGACGCAAAAAAGGCTGGCATAGGCTTCGCGACGCTTCTCCCGACGCTTCCAAAAAGGTTGTCTATAGTACAGTTGGCGTAGGCTCGGCGACGCTTTTGAAAAAGCGTTGCCATAAGTCAACATAAGCCGACCTTTATTGAAGGGTTGCGAAAGGCTTAGTCAATGCCGACCTTTAAAAAAGGTTGCAATAGACCTAGTCAAGGCCAACCTTTGAAAAAGGTTGTGATAGACCTGTCTAAGGCAACCTTAAAAAGGTTGGGATAGACCAGTCTAAGATAACCTTTAAAAAAAGTTGGGATAGACCATATCTAAGGCAACATTTAAAAAAAGTTGTGATAAACCTTATCTAAGGCAACCTTTAAAAAAGATTGGGATAGAATAGTCTAAAGCAACCTTAAATAGGTTAGTGTAGACCTTGTCTAGGGCAACCTTTAAAAAAGGTTGGGATAGACCTTATCTAAGGCAACCTTTTAAAAATGTTGGGATAGACCTTGTCTAAGACAACATTTAAAAAAGGTTGGGATAGATATTGTTTAAGACAACCTTAAAAAAGGGTTGGGATAGACTTGTTTAAGGCAACCTTAAAAAAAGGTTACGATAGACTTGTCTAAAGCAACCTTAAAAAGGTTGGGATAGATTCGTCTAAGGTAACCTCCAAAAGGTTGGAATAGATCTTGTCTAAAGCAACTTTTAGAAAAGATTGGGATTGACCTATCTAAGACAACGTTAAAAATGTTAGGATAGACCCATTTACAACAACCTTAAAAAAGTTGAGATAGACCTTTTCCAAGGCAACTTAAAAAAGTTGGGATAAACTCGTCTAAGGCAACCTTAAAAAAGTTAGGATAAACCCGTCTAAGGCAAACTTAAAAAGGTCAGGATAAATATTTGTCTCATGTCCAATGTTTTTTTACGACATTTTCCCCTATTTTTAAGAGCCTATATGAGCAAATTTGTATGTATTGGGTTTAGAAAAGTTTGAGACAATATTAATTGTACAATTAATTAACATAAAATGATCATATAAATACAAAATTATCATTGAATAACTGATTAGTAATTTATATACAAAATCCTAATAGAAGTAGTCAACAAGTTGCGAACATGTTGTCAACCTATTTCACATGACATCAAAAAATTATACAAAATCCTAATAGAAGCAGTCAACATGTTGTCGTCAACTTGATTCCCATGATATCAAAAAATTATACAAAATCCTAATAGAAGCAGTTTCCCATGACACCAAAAAATTATGGGACAACTGCATTCATCAACCACTATAACATAAATATATAATACATAATATGCAGTAAGCCTTATTCATCATCATCTGAACTGAAGGCTTTATCATCAAGTCCGCTACTCTGAAATTCAACTGCAAAAATAGCAATGTACATTTTCTATTTATACAAGTTAGATAAGAAACAACGTGAACACATGGGAAGAATATTTTAATATTAACCAAAGAACCATAAATTGAAGTTAAATAAAGAATTTTCATCAGTATATCCACTAATTATTAGTTGAGCAAGCAATGAAGAAATCAAATAAAAATGTAGCATTCAGTTACAACAATCAATGTCTATTAAACCATTAACAAACCTATTGACAATCTAGTTATAAAATAGTCACCTTACTATGCTTACTATGAAAAATCTTGTACTTACTTGACATTCCCTTTGCCATACACTCATTTGTGAGAGCCTTATACTTTTTCTCACGAGCATTCATCATTTCCATGAACTTTGCCTCTCGAATTTCAGTTAATTTCATAAATCTTTCTTTTCCGCTTCAGCTATCAAACGAGTTTCGCGCCCGCGCCTCCGCATCTGAAATCGAGATTCTCGCTTCCTCGAGTAGAGTTTTTTCTCGAACCGCTTGTTCGGCTTGAATTGTCTGTATTTGCTCGACATGTTTAGCACTCATCTCTTCAATCAATGTACTGATAGCCGATGTAGATTGGCTTCCTCGTGTGATGACCCATAGCCAAACAACTGGATTTGGTCATCCCACGTCCATATCCCAACATTTTTCCATTCTTGTCGGTAGAACACTTGTGTATAGATCTCATTTTCTAATACAATATTATCTTGAGGCGCGAAAGAACTCTCAGTGTTGGCATAGAGTCTTTAACCATTTTGCATGCTTCATCCTCTGATTCTCTTCAATTAGAAAAATCTATTTTGAAAAAAAAAGTAAAATAGATGTCAAAATAAATATAAATAAATAAATAATACCCATTTGTTTCTTACATAAACTTGTTCTGCTGCCTCACTGTTCAATTTGTCACTTCCATCTTTCCGCAAATGTTGAAATCTAAACTGCTCCAAACGCGAGGGTTCACGGCCTTCCTTCTCAGCCTATTATAGAACAAAACAATAGTTGTTAACAATATTCACCAATGAGTGCAGAATAATTAATATAAGTTACGTATTGATTAATATGTACGTAATACTTACAAATTGTGCATTGAGGGTCGCATATCCTATATTACTAGCAGTGTGTGCGTAACGCACCTTTGTTCGGGATTCTTTCGCCTTTTCTGATTGTGCCTATTGTTTTAATTAATAAGAAAAAAATATGAGAGTAATAGGAAAGCTAAGTTTATTATGCCTCATTCAAAAATCATGCATTTATGCACCCCCTACTTTGATCATACCGTAAGTGGAAGTAGGAAAAATGAGACATTTAGTCTAATAAAAGTGCATACCGCAGCTTGCGGTGTTTCCCATCGCTCCACTAGCCACTTCCATTGATCATCATGCACACCAGGAGGATTGTTTTCATATATTTCTTCAATTGGTCGACCTTCTTGGACCATCTCTTTGTAGTATCTAGTTTTCAAAGTCGATTTAAACTCCTTAGGAGTTTTCCAACACATGAGAGGATGTCGAGTCCTCCACCTTACCTTGGAGATCAAACTTTTCCTATAATGTAACAAGTACTCATTACATACAATTTCAAACAATGAATAATTATTGCAATACATTAAATTAGAAAACGATTATGTACTACATACATGAACGATTCTCAATATGTTTTCCAACACATATTTAGAAAGATGTTTCCAATGTTTTGTATTCAAAGGACAGATAGAACCAGTCCTTGCAATTGTATGCAGAAATTCAGCCAATTTGGACGCTTCCTTCCCAATAGGTCTGGTGTATTGGTTGGCATCTACTACTATACGAGTTCCAGTTGAAGATTCCATATATCTTTCATGTTTGTAGGCCCTCGCTTTCTCTTAGTACCTTTAGTAGCCTCTGTCAAAAGTAACAATTATATTTCAATAGTTGAAATAACAAGATTCTTTTTAAGGCAACTTAATTTTGAAATCTTGCTGAAATTTTTAATCGTAAAAACTGAATTTTTTTAAACAATAACAAAAATTCTTTCTCAGTTGTTCAAATAACAAAAATTTTCATAGCTAAATAAAAGTGAACTCTAATTAATAAAAAATTCGAGTTAAATTTTAATTTTAAGATTTATTGTTTGATTTAATAAAAGAGTTAACTTTTATAATGCGAACTCTATGCTGGCCGTTTGATAAAAAACTAAAAAGGCAATAAAAGGTAACCTTTGAGGATGCCATATAAAAAAATTGGAAAATCTGTAATTAAACTTCTACAAGCTCAATCGGTTACCACTTTAAAGAGGACAAAGAAAACTCACCCAAACTCTATGTTTAATGCAAATTTTTTTTTATATTTGAGAAATGTTTAAAGCATACTCTGTTTTGATTTCTCTCAATTTATCAACTATTTGAGATAAAATCTTTTATTTTTTTTAAAACAAACTTCTCAAGTTATCAACTATTTGACATAAAATCTCTTTTATTTCTCTCAAGTCAATCAATTGTTAAACAGTCAAACAGCAGACAATCAAAACCAGCCCTATTCCAACTGAGATGAAATAAAAACCCATCATATTTAACAAAGCAAAGAAATAGTCCAGCCGGAGTTAAAAACTAATAAATCTTTCCATTACAATATTTGCATTATATTTTTTCATTGCAAAGAAATGCAAAACATGCTTAAACACCTGCAAAGTAGAATTAAACCACTACAATGTAGAAACGAACAAAAAACCAAAATAACTTGAACAAATTCCATCTATTAGACTAAATCCACGTATAACAATTATGCATAACAATACTCGATAATAATTTGGCATAAACTGCATATTTCCAATTACATGATAAATTTTAGATTCCAACCAAATATTTGCATTTGATTTTGACTTAGGAGCAGCCTATTTAAAACTAGTTACCTAAAATCCAGGGTCCAATATGTTGAGATATAGCCCCCATCGATACCCTTTAACCAACATTATTCTACAGTGAAAAAATCCCCAAAATAGGCTGCAATATTCCTTAGAAGCATTTTGTCAAACATCTTATGAGCATTGTCAAGAAAAAAAACACAACTAAGCGGGCATGAAGCTATATAATCTAAAATTCCTCCTTCCAGTATCAGCTCTCACGACAAGTTTACAATCACGAAAGAAAAAAAAATATTAAATTCGAGAAGAAGATCAAAAGAGCTTACGATCTGAAATTCACAACTGAGATGAAAGTGATGGAAAGATGGAGACATGACTTTGGTGATAAAGTGGGCAATAAGGTTACAAATCAAAAATAGGTTTCCGGGTTTATTGGTCTAGAGCTTCATCAAGGCAGTAATTATCTTTCCAGCTAGTAGAAAAGTTTGGGAGTCCTATTTCATTTAGAAGTTGAAGTTTTTTTTTTTCTTAAATGGCATGGACAAGAGGAGAAAGCGTAAGTTTCATTAAATCTTTCTTGAGTATTTTCATAGATTTTTCAGCTTCTTTGATTGGAGAGTATACAATTTTCTATTGCAATTTTCGCTAAAAACTAATAAGTGGGAAGGAAATGGAGGTACCAGCCGGAGTTGCAGGTACTTCTTCTGCTGATTGAGTTGGAGTTTCATCTCCTGTGCTTTGACTATCTGTAGCAGCACTTCCCAAGGTGTTCGAACCTGTTGAAGAACCCCTCGAAGAGAATCGTACACCTTTTAATGTTCGCGTTCTCCCAATCATTTTCCTAGAAAACAAAGTAGTAATGGTTAACGATGAAGCACCCAGTAGAGCACCGAAAAAGTCATGGGTTTTGAGGAGGAGGAAAAACCGGGAAAAATATGAATTTTCAACCTTGTTGCGGGAAACTTGAAACTGACTGTAAAATTGGAGCAAAGTTTGCTTCTTTATTTACTTACCTTTTATTTTAGCTTTTAGGGTTTGACCGACTGTAAATATGTCCATTCCATTGGCTTTTATGTATTTTTCAAAATAATCACTGGATTTTATTAAAAGCTGGGCCAAAACAAACCCAATAAACCAAAAAATAAGCAAAATAAACAAAAAGACCAAATCAGCCCAAAAAAAAAAAAAACAGCATAAGCAAATATCCAGCAAAATGAGCAAATATCCAGCAAAACGTCAAAGGGGAAGCAAATATTTGAATATTTGCATAAATTTATATTCTATTCAATTTTCAAAATAATAACCTAAAAAATTGATTTTTATAAATAAATTAAAATTAACAAATAACACATCAAACCTAAAAAAATAATATATTACGAGCTTTTGTAAAACATGTGATTCCAAATATACCTGGATAATTAACTACACATCATTGATATCTAATCCCGTTGCCGCCACATTGGCAGCCACTAATGTCATGAACTTGCCTGACCGAAACCCATTTAAGGTGACCTGCAAGCATATATAATTGAGATTGGTAAAACAATGAATTCATTTTGCTTTAATGAAAGCATGAAAAATGATATATTCTACATAACACTTCATCTTCTCTTTATCAACAAGATCAACAGTCTTCTTACTTGTTCTAAGAAATCTTGCTGCAATCTGGCAATGAAAAAGAATAAAATTCATGATAAAAAATGAAGAGGAAGAAATCCAAGATAACATTTTTATTTCGGATAATAAAATACTACAACACATGAACAGTTAAGAAACATACACCCTTTACCCAGTCTGACAAGGTGGCACTAAAAAGAAGTGTTTGAACCTTACTTGCATCATTTACCTTGCCTAGAAAATTAAATCATTACCATAAGTAAATCACAGTACAGTGATGCACACTAGGATAAGCGGTATCAATAATTGAAATAAAGGTACAAGCCTGTGAAAAAATTAAAACATCATTCACTCAAACGCACTGGGATAAGTGGTACCAATAATTGGAATAATTGGAATGAAGCCAATAACTTGAATAAGACTATATTGTTGGCTTCCAACAGTATATAATTTCATAATTTCTATAACCCAAAATGTCTTCAAATATAAAAATGAATTAACTTAGATATTAATATAATATGAATGTCATATTCATCTAAGTGCTCTATTTCTTTTGGGCAATTCATTACGCTATCTTTTGCATTAAAAATGTCAATTACACTAAATATTTGCACTTCAAAACATTATTCTTGTTGAAATTAAAACTAAAATTATTAAGCTACAATATGATGATCACACTGCGGATATTCATCATCTTCACTGTGGGTTTCAACGCTTAGATTGAACAAATCTCTTGGCTTTATTCCGATAACATGGAGCCATCCTTCACTCTTGCCATCCTCGACATAAAATACTTGTTTCGCTTGAGAAGCCGGTATGTATGGATCGTCCGAATCACGATTCCCCTGTATGGATAAGCTCAGTAAAATTTCACCATAATAAAACCATTTGCATCCTTCTTCATACTCCTAGGAGATTTAATATTCACCCAATCACATCTAAGCATGATAACCCAAAACCTTTCATAATAGTTTAGCTCGATAATTTCAATGCAATTGCCATAATAGTTTCTCCCGTCAGAAAAAACCATTACACCACTATTTTGAGTTTTACGATGTTGCTCAAGTTTTTTAGTATGGACCCTAAAACCATTAATTATAAGCCCATCATATGTGGAAACCACCTTATGCGGTCCTCGAGCAAGAGCAATTACATCAGCATCAACTTGTTCAACTTCCATCTTTGGAATCTAACCATATAGTAGGAAATCAATTAGATCTTATTCTATGAACAAATTACTACAATGTTCCCTCATTACATAAATAATATGATAAATTATTTTAATAGTGACAATTTACCTGTTTCGCAAGCCATCTTGGGAACTTTTCAACCAACCATTTGTCCTCTGTGCGTTTACTAATTTGAATGCCACCATAAAGAGCTCGCTCAGACTCCAAAAATTCTCTATAATATATTCAGTATTTTACGTAAAATGTTGTGAAAATGTATACAAATTAAGAAATATTACTTTATTTGTCTATTGGTTAAGAAAAAGAATCGAATGAAAAGATTTTCATCAAGAAACTCACTGACGGTATGGTGATAACTTATCGCTATGCAATAAAACATAGCGGTTTGCTTGTGCAAGAGATCGCATGTCCAATATCTTCGTGTTAATGGTGCCAATTGGATGTCCTCCAGAAGAGAAAATGTACCGTTTTTGAATATTCCCATCATTCCTTGGAGGACGGGAAAATATAGTCTCCACATCAGAAAAATAACAGGAGCAAAATGTAAGACATTCTGAAACTATGTACCCTTCAGCAATGGAACCTTCGGGATAAGCTCTATTTCGCACCGAAGCTTTCAATCTCATAAGGTACCTACATCACATACATTTATTTTTACATACTTATTATATTCTAAATTAAAATAATAAAAATAAAATATTGTGAAATATTATTGATATATTTCATATACCTTTCGATCGGGTACATCCACCTGTATTGAACAGGTCCACCAAGCTTAGCCTCCATCGGCAAATGAATAATCAAATGAATCATGATAGTGAAGAAACTTGGAGGAAATATTTTCTCCATTTCACAAAGTGTTAACATGACTTGTATTTGAAGTTGATCAACTTCTTGTGGATCAAGACTTTTTGCACATAATCTCTTGAAGAAATCTGATAGATTTGTAATAACACTTAGCACCTTCTTTTCTACAACTCCTCTTAAGCATATAGGAAGCAAATCTTGCATGAGAATGTGACAATCATGACTTTTAAGGTTGCTCAACTTGTGCTCTTTCAAATTTACGCATCGAGATATGTTTGATGCATAACCATCAGGTACCTTCAAGTTCTTCACAATGGAAAGAAAAATATCTCTTTCTCTTGATGCAAGAGTGCAACACGCTTGCGGTAGGTACTCTTTCCCGTTTCTCATTTTTGGATGAAGATAACTTCGGATGCCCATATCTTGTAGGTCCTTGCGTGCCTTGATATTATCTTTACCACCGCGTGAGAGATTAAGAAGGGTGCCAATGACATTGTCACATACATTCTTCTCGATGTGCATGACATCCAAGTTATGTCGAAGTAGATTGTAACGCCAATAAGGCAAGTCGAAAAATATGCTCCTCTTCTTCCATAAAGTCTCGTCTTGATTTATGAGATTTGCTTTATCTCCTCTCGCCACCAATTCTTCAAAGTTGTTAAACAAATCACACCCCTCGTCTACATCAAGTTCTACCGACCCTTCATCTAGTTCTTCTCTATCCCTCTTTCGGGCTTTTCCATAAATGAAATTGACACCTTCAACTTCTCTTAAGATATCTTCCCCGGACCGTGGTATAGGAGCTACACCATACTCTATAGTGCCATCAAATTCACGACTCTGTTTTCGAAATGGGTGTTCAGCTGATAACCATCGACGATGACCCATATAACAGAACTTCCTACCATATCGTAGCCATAGAGATTTAGTTTTTTCAGCACATACTGGGCAAGCAACCCGACCTTTTGTACTCCACCCTGAAAGATTAGCGTAAGCTGGGAAATCATTGATTGTCCAAAGAAGACAAGCCCGTAAAGTGAAAGATTCAGATGATGATGAATCAAAAGCATCAACTCCTGTCCACAATTGCTTCAACTCTTTAATTAAAGGCTACATGTACACATCAATGTCGTTGCCAGGTCCTTTTTCACCAGGGATAACCATTGAGAGTATCATTGATGATTGTTTCATGCATGCCCAAGGTTCCAAATTATAAGGAATAAGAAGTACGGGCCATGTACTGTGACTTGTACTCATTGTTCGAAATGGATTAAATCCATCGCTAGCCAAACCTAGCCTAACATTGCGAGGATCAGATGCAAAATCAGGAAACCTCTTATCAAACGCATCCCAGGCAGAACCATCAGCTGGATGTCTCAAGATACCATCTTTGGTTCGTCCTTCTTTATGCCATCTCATGGATTGTGATGTTTTGGAGGATTGAAATAATCTTTTAAGTCTAGGAATCAAAGGAAAGTACCGTAATACCTTGGCAGGCTTAGGACGGCGACAACTACCATCAACTTGTTCATCTGCAACCAACTCACTAGAAGATTGCCACCTTGAGCTTTTACAGACATCACAATTGATCTTTTTACTAGCATCGCCCCAATATAACATACAATCATTCGGGCATGCATCAATCTTCACATACCCAAGATTTAGTGCAGAAATCTTTTTCTTCGCTTCATAGTATGTAGTCGGGATTGTGTTTCCATCTGGAAATGCCTCATTTAAAAACTCTAATAAGCATGTCAAAGATTTTGCTGACCATCCAAAAAGTGCTTTGAAGTGGTAAAGCCGAAGTAGGAATGAGACACATGAGAACTTGACACAACCGGGATAGAGCGAAATATCACAATCATCTTGAAGAGTAGCTGCTCTCTCCGTAGTCCTTTGAGCCTCATTAACATCATACTCCTGACCATTATTCTGAAACTCGCTTGAAACTCCATCAAAACTCTCATTAAGAGTTGGGATGTTGATACCTAGAGCATCCGTTATGAGATCTCTTAAATCAGCTTCATTGTCTTGTGACAACGTACAAATTGACGGAGAAGTTCTCACCATTTGGTCGGTTTGCACCGATGTTCTTTTAATGGATTCTCCATGAAAAATCCAATGCTTGTATTCTTTTATTATACCATGAAGACGAAGATGCTCGCCCACAATATATGGTTCGTGCAATATCCTATTATTGCAACGATGGCACGGACAATATATTTTTCCATTAAAAAGTGATTTTCCAATTGCAAATGATAGAAATCTTTCTATTCCAGCTAGGTGATTGGTGCTAAATCTTGGAGCATCCATCCAACTTTTATCAACCATCTGTTAAAGTAATTAATATTAAAATAGAGTGTCTATTAATGCCTAATCCTAAGGTTCATGTGTGAAAAGAGATGAGCTTTCTGGTGAACTAACAGCAACCAAAACTACCTAATCCAGAAATAAAATAACAAATTTAAATATTATAATAAATCAAATTTATCATTATGACAATTAAATAATATTAAATTTATGATAAATAATATCTAAATTCCTAAATAAAATAGTCCAAACTACAAAGATAGAAAAATTTAAACCTAAATTTAAAAAATGAAAAATAAAAGGAAAAGAAAAGGTTAACTAACCTTCTGGTTATATCAAACTGATAAAGCCAATATAACATATATCTCAATTATAATAAAAAGGTATATGCCATTATTCATGCTTCGGGATCTTTAATTTAGCCTGAAAAGTTCACAAAAAATGATACCATCAACAACAGAGCTCAAAAAAGCTTCATATGAGGCAAGCTCAATACCAATTAAGAAGGAAAAATAGACATTTTTTAAAAGACCAATTATTTTAAAAAAAAATTGACATTTTTTTCCCTTGAGAAAATGAATCTTTCTTTTTTTTTTCTTCAAAAAAGGGTAGGATAGCAAAAACATGAAGCAGACGTATTACAGTTTAAGGTATCCAATCTCCAAAGTAAATGCAGAACATTAAAAAATTGCTTTTGAAACCACATTGATTTAAAAACCTGCCTTCGTGTACCATATGTTTTAAATTTTTAAGCAAAATTTTTAAGACACAATCTATCAAACAGTTTATGAACATACAAACAATGAAATCCAGCCAGCTAATACAACAAAATTTATAGCCAAAATAACACCTCAAGCTCCTTGGCTGGCTTGCTAACTTCCACTGCACCATGACTGCATTTCTGGTATCTATCAAGTGTTTTGAGCATGCTGAAAGGAAAAGCAAAAAGTGAGAATAAATTCATCACTCATGATGTTGAATTGTGTACATAAAGCAATTAATATTCGTACTCAAATATACATAGTTTTCTAGTATTTCATCTTGGATAATATTCAATCATGAGAAACTTAAAGTTAAAGGCTTTGCATGAATCTAAATCTAACATGATGAAATCTAAAACATACCCTCAAATCTTCTATTTAACTACTAATATAATACAAAAAACCTAAAAGCAAAAACAAAGGAGTTCAAGTCATTTTTATCATAAAATCAACTTTACATCATATACAGCTATGCATCCAATGCTACATTCAAACTTGAGCTATCAAATTTCTGGGTTATTAAAGGATTTAAAAGAAATAAATAATGAATAATACATATATCCATTGAGAAATGATCATGTGGGCATTTCATGACATGACACCCTAGTGACCAATGGTAAGCTAACCCTACCAAAGGAAAGGACATTTTTTATTTGCCACTGTTCAAAATCTTCTTTTGAAACTAGTGCTTGTAAAACAAATTTAACTCAATTAACCAAGGATTACCTGATTTCTTAAACTATGCATGCATATGTATAATATTATTGTTTTTTTCTTTTTTTATTCAGAAAAGCAATGAAGATCTTTTCTTAAACTATGCTTGACTCATAAGCCAAACTGGTGGTCTTTCAACATCTTGCCTTGAACAGCATTGAGCAACAGGGTTTACGCTAAAGTTTTTGGTTCTACTACAGCCCCTAAATGAGAATTTCACAAATAAAACTATTAAATCAGCCATTTTAAGAATGATGGAATTATAATAGATGTTTTAAACTTAATAGAAAATGTAAATTTACTGAAAAGACATGATAACTTTTTATAAAATTTGACCGTGCATTATTGATTGACAAAACTTGACGTTATGTGTAAATGTGTAAATAAATAAAGAAACTTTAGATGCCTATGACCAAGCTTGGCCATAGTCCATACGCCTTCCATTAAATGCCTTAATACCTGGGAATTGCTGAATGATCCCAAATTCTTTCCAATTTGCAGAAATCGATTTTAAAAGCAATTTTTAATTATATAAATATTTAGGGTTTTTCCCATTTTTTTAGGTGAAAATGTTTATTCAAATCTTCTTTTTAATTGTGAAATATATATTATATGGAGTAAGATTTTAACGTATAAAATTGACAATGATAATATAGAACCAATTAGTAAAGTAAAATTCACACGTAATTCCATCATTTTTCATTAATTTTTCATTTTCTTTCACAACCTTTTAATAGCCATAAGCTTACAAAAAATTCCACAACCATCTTTAGTTAGCCACGGATAAAATTTTAACTTCTAATCCCTTCTTAGCACCTTTTATCAAGCCACATGCCTTGATTTACATAGCACATGCACACCAATATATACACACACAAAATTCCACCCAAAATTCAATATCAAATGGATAAATTTAAAAATAATCTCAAACATTTTTTTAATAGAATTAGAATAGAAACATATAGTTAATTATTATATTTATTTTTATGCTAAGAATAGAGATAAATATAACAACAAAAATATTCTTGTAAAAAAAATTGTAAATCAGGCAAGATAAAAGAGATTAGTTAAAGAAAAGAATGGTGGAGAATCAATGGTGTGAATGATTCAATTAACTTAAATATGCTATGCTTGCATATAAGGGGATGCAAATGTATGAAACTATATATCATCTTTGAAATCAGACAGAACAAAGGTAATTTCAATCAGATTATTACTGTTTATAATTTTCAATCAATCATCAACACAAACATGCCACAATAGAACTAAATTGCATGATCATGATCATGCATTAGTATCAAGCATGCTATTGTTATATAACCAGTAAAAATTATGAACAATGGCAGACACGAAGATAGAAGAAAATCAATTCCAGTTTTTCCTTTGATTTTTCCCAAGAAAAATACAAAAAAAAAAGAGAAAAGAAAAGCCCCCAATGCCTTTCAATGCTATGGTTGTTCTCATTTGTAACAAAGCTTTAGATGAACCCAAATTCATGAAAAGTAACTATCTTTAGATGAATTTTTACTCATGATAAACAAAAAGACAGCAATACAAAAAAAAAAAAAAACCAGCTAGTGAACAGAAGACAAAGAAGGTATCGTGAAGGTACCGTGACATACCAGTGGCTGGAGCAGGTGGTGGACGGCAGATGCACCAGGTGGTGGACGGCAGATGCACCAGTGGCTGGAGCAGATGGTCGACGGCAGATGCACCAGTGGCTGGAATAGGGCAGATGCAATTGGTTTTCTTTGGCCAACAGAGTTTGGAGTGAGAGAGAATAAGTGGTTTTTTGTGGGTAAGAATCAATGTAAGTTTACCGGTTGGCCACTAATCCCATGCCATGTCACCATTATTTCAGTTCTTTTTACTAATTATTTATTATTCAAAAACATTTTACTTTCTTTAATTAAACTCTTTATTATTTAATATTATCATAATAATAATTTAGTATTCCAACGTTAGAAATTTTTAATAATTTAGTTTTTATTTTTTTAGTTAAATTTGATTCTCAATTTTTTAAAAAGAGTAAATTTATTTTTTTAACCGAAAATGTTAACTAAAACAATAAATTGTTAATAATATTAGGGTGATAACCCGCTAATCAACACGTACTTTATGCTGACATGGTACCATTTATTATATATGTCATATTAGTAAATAATTTAAAAATTTTATTCATACAATAAAAATTAAAATTCAAAAAATTATACAAATAGTTCTTAAAAATAAAAATATTAATAACATGAATTACCATGCATATTGCATGTTTAAATTTTCCACATTTTAATTAGTTTTTCATTAAAATAATATTGATTTAATTTTTTTTAAGAGGATAATAATTAAATTTCACTCTTTTTAAAAGATTAAGAATTAGATTTAATTAAAATAAATAAATAAAAGCCAATTTGAAAAAAAAAATTAAACATTAAGAACTAAAATTTTCATTATGACTTTAATATTTAACTCTTAATCTTGAAGTAAATACACAGAAATACAAGGATTCCATAAATATTATGACTTTTTTGTTAGAACTATCTATAATCCCTCCCCAGCCTATAAATACGAGGATAATGAGCTTCAGCGCATTTGAACCCACGTCCTCCTACATTGGCAACAATACTTATACCGATTAAGCAAATACTCAATCGACAAATTCGATCCTTTTTACAAAAACTTAAACCCTAAACCTTAAACCTTAAACCTTAAACCTTAAACCCTAAACCCTAAACCCCAAACCCTAAACCCCAAACCCCAAATCTTAAACCCTAAAACCAAAGAAATAGAATAATGACAATAATATATATTTTCTCAAAATAAATACTATACATTAGATGGATAACATCTATCAACACGATTATTTTACAAAATAACAAATTCTTTGTAGCCTATATATTAACAAATTATAATAAGATTCGCGAACTTAATATATCTATAATCTTTAATATTTTAATTTAAATATTTCAATCAAAACATTTTTTTAGTGTCAATCATTTATGAATATATTTGTTACATAAATTAATTTATCAATTTAAATGTTGCCTTAGACATACTATTGGACAAAGCCAACTCTTATTTAAGTGTTGCCTTAGGCATGCATATACCATCTCTTATACAAAGAGTTGCCCAAAGCATATGTTGACAAGTCTATCCCAACACTTAGGAAAGTGTTGGCATAGTCTTGGACAAAACCGACTCTTATTTAAAAGTTGCCTTAGGCATGCATATCCCAACCCTTATACAAAGAGTTGGCCAAAGTGTATGTTGGCAAGTCTATCCCAACACTTAGGAAAGTGTTGACCCAAATGTGTAGGCATAGTATTCGACAAAGCCGACTCTTATTTAAGCGTTGCCTTAAGCATGCATATCCCAACCCTTATACAAAAAGTTGACCAAAAATTATGTCGACAAGTCTATCCCAACACTTAGGAAAATGTCGTCTTAGGACTAGACAAAGCCAACTCTTATTTAAGCGTTTGTCTTAGGCATATATATCGCAACCCTTATGCAAAGAGTTGGCCAAAGCATATGTTGGCAAGTCTATCCCAACACTTAGGAAAGTGTCGCCCTAAAAATGTCATCTTAGGACTGGACAAAGCCAACTCTTATTTAAGCGTTGTCTTAGGCATACATATCGCAACCCTTATGCAAAGAGTTGGCCAAAGCATTTGTTGGCAAGTCTATCCCAACACTTAGGAAAGTGTCGCCCCAAAAATGTCGTCTTAGGACTAGACAAAAGCCAACTCTTATTTAAGCGTTGTCTTAGGTATACATATCGCAACCCTTATGCAAAGAGTTGGCCAAAGCATATGTTGGCAAGTCTATCCCAACACTTAGGAAAGTGTCGCCCCAAAAGTGTCGTCTTAGGACTACACAAAAGCCAACACTTATTCAAGCGTTGCCTTAGGCATACATATCCCAACCCTCATTTAAAGAGTTGGCGAAAGCGTATGTTGGCAAGTCTATCCCAACACTTAGGAAAGTGTCACCCCAAAAGTGTCGCCTTAGGACTAGACAAAGCCAACTCTTATTTAAGCGTTGCCTTAGGCATGCATATCCCAACCCTTATACAAATAGTTGGCTAAGACGTATATTGGCCAGTCTATCCCAACACTTAAGAAAGTGTCGCCACAAAAGTGTCGTCTTAGGACTATTTTGTTGTAGTGCTAACAAGTCAAGGCAATGTGAAATTTAACTTTAGTTCCAATCGATATGTAATAATTATATATAAAAAAAACTTTGGGTAAACTACACCAAGACCACTAAACTATTAGTAACTTTACATTTTGGTCACTAAACTTCTATATTGCTTTCACTATTCGCACCGCCTGCACTAATCAAATATGTCATGATAATAAGCATAAAGCCTGATAGTAAATGCATTAGACAAGAAATGTAAACATGATTTAAATTAAGGTTGAATTTTATATTAAATTGTATTTGGTTATTTTGCTTATAATTTATTATTGTTTAAAATCATGTTAGCACCACTAAGATTTATTACTCAGTGTACGATTTTGTTTATTCCGTGAACAGTTCACGAATAAGAGCTTTAGTATATTCGAGTGCAAGCATCCATTTTCTCCAACTTAGCTAAGAAAGCATCTCGATATTTTTTGTTTGTATATATATGTTTTGAGTCTTATGGCATGTACCTAGGTTGGTTAGTTGTTACTTTTAATAATGATTTGGTAATGTAACACCCCATACCCGGCCTAGCCGTTGGACCTGAGCTATAAGATGCTACAATAGTAAACAGAAACAATCACATACGTTATTATAAGTAATATTCAATATATAAATAAATATGAGTCGAATCTAATGATTAACGTGCATTTCAAACAAATTAGTCTCAAACGAGCTTACGGAAGCTCTTAAACCAGGGCAAAACAAAATCAGGATCAATTTGAAAATTTTATAAAAAGATAGGTAAAAAGATAAAACAAGGGTCACAAGACTGTGTGGCAAGGCCGTGTAACAGGCTGAAGCCTTGTGGTGCTAGATCACACAATTGTGTCCCCAAACTGTGAAACAGACTGATTTCATGTAATCCAGGGTCACATGGTTGTGTAACTAATTGTGGTCGTGTGAAACTAAAACCATCCTAAACAAAAAGAGCACATGGTTGTGTGACCTACCCGTGTGTGACACACAGTCGTGTGGTAAGATCGTGTGTAGCATATGTGACCCTATTTGTGCAAGAAACCTACCAATCCTGTAGGGTGACCTAAAATTCCATTCATACCATTCAAACCTAATTCAAATATACACATTTCAAAGCTAAAACATCCATCTATATAACCATCTAAACATTCAACCAATATGCCCTCACTGGCACCAACATATATTCAAACTAAAATCAAATATAGTTTGTTGAAATCATTTTTTAAAAACGGGTTTTAAAAATGAAAACAGGAGTCGCCACCAATCTTTTAAAGTGTGATTGGATCACTTTATAAATTATTTTGGTCTACGAAATTATGAGAAAATAGGTTCGGGAGTCGGTTACGTACGAGGAAGGATTAGCACCCTCGTAACGCCTAAAATTGGTACCAAATTGAATAATTTTGTCTTAATTCCATAAATTTGAAAGAATTTAGAAATGAGATTCCATTAAAACCGTAATGTTTTGATTTAAAAAAGAATCAAGATTCCTTCGTTTTAAAAGAGTACAAACATCACATCCAGCATGATTGGACACGATATCTTTAAACTTTCGTAACTGAAGTCATCTTGTGATTTGTAAAAAAATCATTTAGAAGGATATTTTAGATATTTAGACAAACGAGAAATCACAACCCAGCATGTTAGGGCACTATTTCTCGAATTCCTAAATATCCAAAACATTGCCTTACCTTTTAAAAATTCTTTTTTAATTAAATGAGATATGACTTTTGATTTTAAAAGTAAAGGTATGTTTTACATATTACAAGAAATTAAATAAACCTAATTACAATATATATGCTTTATTATTTAATGCAAATATAGTAAAGAAAATAATAATAATGGCATAAGTTACATAATATACATTATCACTTTAGGCAAATGTCATCATAAATAACATAAACATTCATACATTATTATTACATGCAAAACACAATGTAGTACATAAAGAATACAACAAATATAAATGGCAATATGCATATATGATAATATCTTGGGCAAACCACCATAAATAATTAATTTCATGCAAATATACGAAAAAACGAATGTTATATAAAATTTAACCTACTATCAAAATAAGAGAAAAACAAAAAATAAATAAAGAAATTAAGATGTATAAAATATAAATCAAATAAAAACAAGATATTTAGAAATATATTGAATAATACAAAAATGATAAAAGAAAACCCCCTTTTTTTAAATGATATATATACATATATAGGTTATACTATAGGATATAATAACTATAGAAAAATGTACTAAATATGGATATTATGCTTTAAAAAAAATAATTTAAGAATGTACATAAGTAATAAAATAATGTATACTTTATAATAAAATAAAGGTAATGTAAAGAAATATGGTGAAATAGAGTGTATAATATAATTTACAAATAAAATATATAATAATATAAATCATATAATAATAATATAAAAATATATAATAAAATATATATAATATAATATATATAAAGAAAGATAGATATTATAAGGAATGATATATAATAAAATATAATATGTAATAAAAATATATAAATAAAATAAAATATAATATAATATAATAAAGAATATGTACAATAATAATAATAATATAGTAAGTATTTTTCATAGAAAATATAATAAAATAAATAATATATAATAAAATATGTAACATATAGTAAAAAATATAAATATAAATGTAATAAATAATATATATATGATAAAAATATATGATAAAATTTTCTTAAAAAAAAAATAATAATAATATAATGGATGAAAATAATATGTACTATTTTATATTACTAATATTAAATATATATATATATATATATATATATATATATATATATATAAAGTATTTAAATAAAAAATAAAAATGGATTAAAATTGAATTTAGTTAAAGAATCTGGGGGTTAATTGCTAAATAGATGAAAGTTCTGGGCCTAATTGAAATGTGCGTTAAATTCAGAGGACTCACTGGGCAATTAGCCCTAGTCCTAAAAAACGACGTCGTTCTCGAAATAAACCTCTTAAGGGATATTGGGACTAAATTGAAACAGAAATAAAAGGTTAGGGTCAGATTTTAATAAAAATAAAATGAAATTATAAATATCAGAAAAACAGAAGGGTCGATTGGGCAATTACCCCTTTTATTAAAAATACGCGGATCCTCCCCGGGTAAACGGGTCAACGCGCGGATCCTAAGCATCAATACGACGCCGTTTTGTGTCTATTGAATTAGACCATAACGGCACCGTTTCATTAGGGCTATATAAGCCAAATTTTTAGTTGTAAAATCATTTTAACACTCGGTGTTAAAAAAAACTAAAGAATCCTCTGAAATGAGGAATGGGGAAGGGTTCTCGGAGTGCTCCCGAGCCTCCGTCCGGGGGTTTACACGCGCTCACGCGTCCCCGTCAAAGCCGTCACATATGCCGATCGGAAACTGGAAAGTTTCTTTTTTTCCCCGTGAATAAAAAATGGTATGTTCCCCTCTCCGTTTTTACTGTTTGCAATATATATATTTAAAAATGTTCACCTTTCGTGCTTCTCAATCGATTGTAGTTCTCCTTTTTGTATAAAAAGTATTCTGTTTTTATTGAATTTTTCTGTGTCCTTTACATTGCTTTTATTCGGCTTTTATAGCCTTAAACAGTATATTTACAGATTTCCATTTCATTTCTTGCCATGTTTGTTTTGTTTCTGCTGCTTTTCTTTCTCCTTTTTTACAGTTTTCGCGAGAATGGTGGTGAGTACTCTGGCTTTGATTCGTGCGCCAATTACGGCACGATTAGGAGCTGGAGTCACGGCGTTAATTGTGGTCACTGGAACGGTGCTGTGATGAGTAGCTGGAACGACAGGCATTGAAGAGACGCGTTGATTGCGGCGCCTAGGGTTTCTGAAACCCTAGGCCTCTCTGTCTTCTGTTTAGCAGATTGGGCCATTTGGGCCCCGTTCATTGTTGGGTTAAGGATGTAATGGGGTAATAGGTTAATTGGATTTTTTACGGGTTGTTGGGTAGTTTAGTTGGGTTGTGGGTTAATAGGTTAGTGGGCTATAGTATTGGGCTATGAAAATGGACTATTTAAATAAATAAACATTTATTATTATTATTATTATTATTTTGTTTTCAGTTTTAAAGCCCAGGCAGATTTGGGCTATTACAGCTTGCCCTCTTTGCTCATTGCTGTGTAATAGGAATCGAGCAAAGACTATAAAAAGGACCAAATTTGCCCGGTCTGTCTAAGTCCCAAAATCTCGATCTTCATCTTCCTCAAAGGTATTCTTGATATCTTCAGGAGTGTTAAATTGGCTATCTTCAGCCTGCTTTTTGAAAACTCAGGAACACCAATATATTATATTCGATCTGCTCTCTGACAATACAGAGACGCCAAATCTGCTATCTTCGATCTGCTTTTTGCCAATACAGAGATGCCAAATCTGCTATCTAGGATCTGCTTCGATGTAAACACATGAAGGTCATATCTGCTATGTCTTCGATCTGCTCCGCGTCTAATACAGAGATGCCAAATCATCTTGGATCTGTTTCAATAAAGGTCAGATCTGCTATGTCTTCGATCTGCTCTCCGTCGAACACAAAGATGCCAAATCATCTTAGATTTGCTTCAAAGTAAACACGTGAAAGCCAAATCAGCTATGTCTTCGATCTGCTCTCCGTCGAACACAGAGATGCCAAATCATCTTAGATTTGCTTCAACGTAAACATGTGAAAGCCAAATCAGCTATGTCTTCGATCTGCTCTCCGTCGAGCACAGAGATGCTAAATCATCTTAGATTTGCTTCAACGTAAACACGTGAAAGCCAAATCAACTATGTCTTCGATCTGCTCTCCGTCGAACACAGAGACGCCAAATCATCTTAGATTTGCTTCAACGTAAACACGTGAAAGCCAAATCAGCATGTCTTCAATCTGCTCTCCGTCGAACACAGAGATGCCAAATTATCTTAGATTTGCTTCAACGTAAACGCGTGAAAGACAAATCAGCTATGTCTTCGATCTGCTCTTCGTCTAACACAGAGACGCCAAATCTGCTATCTTGGATTTACTCTTCGTTGAATACGAAGATGCCAAATCTTCTTGGATCTGCTTCAGCGTAAACACTTGAAGGTCAGATCTGCTATGCTTTAGCCTATTACCCTACTGCTCAGGGGATTAAGGCGCATCAATCTTCATTGTCCCTTGAAGGTCATGACCTGTATAATGTGTATGAGCTCATGCCTAATGATTAGGATGCTATGATCGAAATGAGTCAAATGCTCCTAATTAAACCTGTTATAATGCAGAATGTTTATGAATATGACCCCTATTCCAGACGTCACTACTCATTCCTTTGTCAAAGCTCATCCTTATTTCTCTTGAAATATCATTCTTACTCAGCTCGTAGGTTTGTTCCATTCTTCAAATGCTACGACCCATCAAAAATATTTGTAAGATGATCCTCTCTTAGGATCGAATCATTTAATTTGTCCAATCATCATTTTGGACCAAAGAAAGAATTTCCTCGAGTTCTTTCGAACCTCACTTACGTGAATTCCTTAAACAATTGTTCCGTTTTAGTTTCTTGTATTATCTAGAAATTTCCAGAGTAATAAAAAAACTTCATTTGTGAAGATTATTTAGTTCATCTATCATTATTTAATGCAACACACTTTAAGAATAATGGAAGATAAATTTAATCTTGAGAATAATTAGATTTGAATGAATTTGTCAAAAATACAAAGGGAATTAATCTGAAAGCCTATCTTTAAGAAGAAATAGAATTTAAGATAGCAAACAGGATAAAAGTTAGATGCTCTAGATATCACCGCTTGAGCGTCAATACACCAGCTCCATGAAATCTTTCTTGAGTTCAACATGTGTTTAAAAGATCCAAAGTACTTTGTTGATGCCCCAATATGTAACGTGCTTCGCTCTTTGTTGAATCAGATATAGCAAGATTATGTATGCCCTTCAAAATTTGAGCTGCTCTTTCGGGTTTTCAACTCAAAACCCTTTTGGTCACAAGGCGCCCTTTGCGGGTTTTCACCTTGGCCTCTCCATTTTTTTTATTTTTTATTTTTGAAATCTTAAGGCGCCCTTTGCAGATTTTCACCTTGGATTCTCCTTCCCTTTAGACAAAGTACTTTTTGACTGAGTCTAAATTCACTGGATTGGGTAAACTCTTCCCATCCATTTCTGTCAAAAGCAATGCACCTCTAGAGAAAACCTTCTTCACGATATATGGCCCTTCCCAATTTGGCATCCATTTTCCTCTGAAGTCCTTCTGAATAGGAAGGATCATTTTTAGCACAAGGGCCCCATCACGGAACTCTCTTGGACAAACTTTCTTGTCGTAAGCTCGCATCATTCGCTTCTGATACATCTGACCATGGCGAATAGCTTTTAGCCTCTTATCTTCAATCAAGTTCAATTGGTCATATCGCAATTGAATCCACTCTGGCTCATCTAGCTTTATCTCTGACAAGACTCGGAGAGACAGTATTTCAACTTCAATGGGTAACACCGCCTCCATCCCATAAACCAACGAGAAAGGAGTTGCCCAGTAGAAGTTCTAACGGACGTCCTATAGCCTAAGAGTGCAAATGGTAACTTCTCATGCCAGTCTCTGTAGGTTTTAGTCATTTTCCCCACTATCTTCTTGATGTTTTTGTTAGCAGCTTCTACTGCCCCATTCATCTTTGAGCGATATGGAGATGAATTATGATGCTTGATCTTGAACTGACTACAAACTTCTGCTATTGTTTTGTTGTTCAAGTTCAATGCATTGTCTGATATGATCCTTTCAGGCATCCCATACCGACAAATGATCTCTTTCTTCAAGAAACAACTTATAGTCGACTTAGTAACATTTGCATAGCAAGCAGCCTCTACCCACTTCGTGAAGTAATCAATGACCACGAAAATAAATCGATGTCCATTTGAAGCTTTTGGTGATATTGGCCCAATGAAATCCATGCCCCACATGGAAAAAGGCCATGGAGAAGTCATAACATGTAGAGGTGAATATGGTACATGAATCTTATCTCCATAAATCTGACATTTATGACATTTCTTGGCGTAGTTGATACAGTCCCCTTCCATAGTAGACCAATAATATACAAACCTCATGATTTGTCTAGCCATCGTGAAACCATTAGCGTGCGTCCCACAAACACCCTCGTGAACTTCTTCCAAGATTAACTTAGCCTCCACGGTGTCAACACATCTCAATAGTACTTGGTCCTTTCTTCTTTTGTACAAGATGTCCTCATCCAAAATGTAATCACAGGCTAATCTCTTTAAAGTTCGTTTATCATTTTCAGTCGCTTGTTCTGGGTATTTACAATCTCTCACATATCGTAATATATCCTAATACCAAGGGTTATCATCCTTTTCTTCTTCCTCAATATTACAACAGCAAGCTGGAGCCTCAAAGATACTCATCCGAATGGGTCTTATCTCCTCCTCTTTATTCACTCTAATCATTGAAGCCAAGGTTGCTAGAGCATCTGCCATCTGGTTTTCGTCTCGTGGGATATAATTAAAAGTGATGTCATCGAACTCTTCAAGTAACCCCAAAACTATCTTTCGATAATTGATCAGTTTAGGATCCCTTGTCTCCCATTCACCTCTAAGCTGGTAAATTACCAACCTAGAGTCTCCATATACTTCTAAGATTCTTATTCCTCGCGCTATAGCCGCTTGGAGTCCCATGATGCATGCTTCATACTCGGCCATATTGTTTGTGCAATCAAAATCCAACTTGCACGTGAATGGATAATAATTGCCATTTGAGGATATCAGGATTGCCCCAATTCCATTTCCCACTGCATTGGATGCCCCATCAAAGCTCAACTTCCAACGACAATCCTCTGTAGTTGCTACACACATCAACTCCTCATTTGGGAAATTAAAATTCAACGGCTCATAGTCCTCTAGAGCTCTACTAGCCAGAAATTCTGCTATCACGCTTCCTTTTATAGCCTTCTAACTCACATAGACTATGTCAAACTCTGAAAGCAGAAATTGCCACCTCGCCATTCTCCCATTCAAAGCTGTTGACTCCATCATACACTTCAAAGGATCAAGTTTTGAAATAAGCCAAGTGGTATGATATAGCATGTACTGTCTTAACCTTCGAGTCGTCCAGATTAAAGCACAACACAGTTTCTCAATTGGCGAATATCTCATCTCACACTCTGTAAATTTCTTACTGAGGTAGTATATCGCCTTCTCCTTTCTTCCTGACTCATCATGTTGACGAAGCACACATCCCATGGAATTACTAAACACCGACAAATATAGAATTAATGGCTTATCTGGACTAGGTGGAGATAGTACTGGAGCATTTAACAAATATTGCTTGACCTTATCGAAAGCATTCTGGCATTCCTTATTCCAAGTACCCTGGTTGTGTTTTCTAAGGAGGCAAAATATAGGGTCACATTTCTCAGTTAATTGTGAAATAAACCGAGCAATATAATTCAACCTTCCAAGAAAACCCCGAACTTCCTTCTGAGTACGTGGTGGAGGCAAATCTCGTATGGCTTTAACTTTGTCTGAGTCAACTTCTATTCCTTTTTTGCTAACCACAAAGCCTAGTAATTTCCCCGACCTAGCTACGAAAGTACATTTTGCTGGATTAAGTTTTAACTAAAACTTTCTTAATCTTAAGAATAATTTCCTTAAAACTTCAATATGTTCCTCCTCTGTTTGAGATTTGGCAATCATGTCATCAACATACACCTCAATTTCCTTGTGCATCATATCGTGAAATAAAGTCACCATAGCCCTCTGGTATGTTGCCCTTGCATTCTTCAACCCAAAAGGCATTACTTTGTAACAAAAGGTGCCCCACAATGTTATGAAGGTAGTCTTGTCCATGTCCTCGGGATGCATCTTTATCTGATTGTACCCTGAGAAACCATCCATGAAGGAGAACAACGAATATCCCGCTGTATTGTCTACCAAAGTGTCTATGTGTGGCAGAGGAAAATTATCTTTTGGGCTAGCCTTGTTCAGATCTCTGTAATCAACACACATTCGTACCTTTCCATCCTTCTTAGGAACTGTTACAATGTTAGCTACCCATTCAGAGTACTTCACCTATTGTAAGAATCCTGCATCAAACTGCTTCTTGACTTCATCCTTTATTTTCAATACAATATCTGGCCTCATTCTTCGCAACTTCTGTTGAACCGGCTTACAATCCTGTCTTATTGGAAGATGATGTACCACAATATCAGTATTTAACCCTGGCATATCCTGATAAGACCATGCGAAGATACCTTAAACTCACGTAACAATTCGATTAGCCCTTGCCTTGTGTCTTCGGCAATATGTGTGCCAATTTTCACTTCTTTCCCTTCCTCTAGGGCTACATTTTCTATCGCCTCTTTCTCATGTGGCATGATTTGTTTCTCCTCCTGTTTTACCATCATTAAAAGATCCAAAGACACATCACAGTCCTGGACATCCTCAAAATCCTGAGATTCTTCTAAACACATGTCTTGCTCGTAAGAGAAATCAGGATTTGACATATCAGTGCTCATGTCATTGATATCTAGGGATCTGTGAAGTATAAAGAATATACAAAGAATGAATGAATTTAAGAATGATTATTTATGTACTATGAATGAAAGAATAAGAACTGTCAAAATTTAACTGAATATTGGTCGATAAAAAAATGAAACAATACTCGGTTAAATTAATAAAAGTTATGTTTTATTTTAAAAAATGATAAATGATCGTAAGCCTATTTCACAAATGTAATCCAATTACTCCTAGGCTCTAGAGTAACAAGAATGTTTCAAAAATTACTCTGAAAAATTCCTAAAGACTACAGGAAGTTCCTCCGCAGTCTAATTGTTCAGAGAGCTTTCCGATTCTTAAGGGCGAATGCCCTCAAGGCTTCCTTGCTCTGATCCTTCATCTTGTATAGCATTAATCTGATGACTTCGTTCTATGAGTAACCCTCTTGATATGAAAGTTTGGGATATTAGAGGGAATGTCATCGGCTCCCACTCCACTTCTCTTCTATTTAAGCTCGCCCTTCTTCCCTTTTGGCGCTTCTCAACTTCCTTCCTTCTTTGCTTATAGTCTGGCTTAAAGCCCAGACCAAAGCGATCTCTCTTCTCTCTTAGTTTGGGTATCTGAGTCCCTGCTTACAAATATTTTCCTAACCCTCTTCTTGGTAGGGCTCCCCTTCCTGCCATCATTTGTAAAGCCATCCTTGTAGCTCTTGTTATCCTTGGCACCAATATCTCACTCCCCTCTAAAATGAAGGTTGCATTTACAAAATTCTAAAGAGCGAAAGGAACACTCAATAGACTCTTCGTTTGTCTCGACATAAGGGGCCTTGCTAGTGACTGCAGCTATAATTTCCTCCTCTGCATTGATGGTTACTAACCGTCCATTTGTCACTAACTTGTGCAATGATGAGGGCACCGCTCCCGCAGAGTGTATCCATGGCCTGCCTAGTAAACAATTGCAGGAAGGCTTAATATCCATCACCAAGAAATCTACTTCGTACATATTCGGCCCAATTTCCAAAGGGATGTCAATCCTGCCCATCACCTTCCTTTCTGTACCGTCGAAGGCTCTTACCACATTTTAACATGTCTTCATGTGAGAGTCGTCAATGGGTAATATGTTTAATGTAGACCATGGTAGAACATTCAAGGCCGATCCATTATCAACGAGTATGCTCGCAAGCGTGTACCCCTTGCATCGAGTAGTAATATGCAAAGCCTTAGTTGACCCTCTACCCCCCAGTGGGATTTCATCATCATTAAAGTAAATGAAGTTATCCGCGCTTATGTTATTCACCAACCGGTCTAGCTTGTTAACGGATATGTCGTAGGTGACATATGTTTCGTTAAACACCTTCATTAATGCCTCCCTATGTGCCTCAGAACTCAAAAGTAGAGCCAATACTGATATGCGAGCCGGGTGCCTACGCAACTGTTCGACCACACTATACTCACTATGCTTAAGGAACTTTAAAAATTCCTTAGCCTCTTCTTCTTTTACTGGCTCCTTAATAGGCAATTCAGCCTCCTTCTCTTTCTCCATACTAACACCCTTTGCTTTTGTGGGCTCCTCTCTAACACCCATTGCATCATATCGCTTCCCACTCCGTGTATGGGAACCCTCACCTTGAGCTTCCTTAGAAGCACTTGCTATATCCTCTTTCTCCGGCATTGACACTTGATAGTTATAACTCCATGGTACCTTCTTGTTATCCTTATAAGGAAAGGACACAGGTTTATGGATTATGACCTTAGGCACTGTTTGTACCCCTACTTCATTATTCCCCTGCAAGGAAATAATAATCCTTGACCGACTGGTTCTTTGTTGTTCCTCTTCCAGCACACATATTTCTTTTTTGTAAGAGCTACCTTCAAAAATTTGTAGCTCTTTGTTATCTATAAAGCCTTGCACCAAGGCTCTAAATTCTTCATAATTTTGGGTCTCATGACCCTCCTCTTCGTGGAACTCACAGTAGTTCCTCGTTCTTTCTTTTTCACCCTTAGAGGTTATCATCCCTCTCTTCATTATTTCCTCCCAAATTACCTTCATAGGCATCCTCACCTCAGCAACATTTTCCTTCATCCTTCTCTCACTAGCTTCGCCAATGACATTCACTTCTTGATTGTCATGATTTGGCAAAGGGTTTTCAGTATTTAGGGTATTATCAAATTTCACGACCCCTATCTTGATCAACCTTTCCACGGCCTTCTTGAATCTAGTACAATTTTCAATTGAGTGCCCTAATATTCTAGCGTGGTACTCGCATCTGGCGTTTGCATCATACCATTTAGGATATGGAGGCTGTAATGGTTTCAAGTGGAAAGGAGCAATAGCATGTGCATCGTATAAGCTTTGATAAAGCTCACAATACGTCACAGGGATAGATGTGAATTGCCTCCTCTCGTGCCTTGTGCCAGATTCCTGCCTTTGAGAACCCTGTTGCCCAACCGTAGCCACTTTGGGCTGACCAACTGTGACTGCCTTCGAGTTGAAGCTACTTGTGTTGTTCACCTCATTGTCTTTTCTCCTTGGGGCTGATCTTTTGGTCGCTTCCCCCTCGATTTTGCCACCCCTTATGTCATTCTCGATCATCTCTCCTGCCATGACTATGTCCGCAAAAATTTTAGTAGTGCTTCCAATCATGTGAGTAATGAATGGAGCTTTCAGAGTGTTAATGAATAACATGGTGGTCTCCTTCTCTAGCAGTGGTGGTTGAACCTGTATTGCCACCTCTCTCCACCTCTGTGTATATTGCCTAAAATTCTCATTGGGCTTCTTCTCCATGTTTTGCGGAGTGATCCTATCAAGAGTCATGTCAGTCACATGATTGTACTGCTGCATGAAGGCTTGCGCAAGATCCCTCCATGAATTTATTCTAGCCCGGCTCAACTGATTGTACCACCTGGCTGCCGCTCCCACTAACTATCTTGGAAACAATAGATCAACAGCTGATCATTGTTTACGTACCCGGTCATCCTTCTACAGAACATTGTGATGTGGGCCTCTAGGCAAGTAGTACCATTATACTTCTCGAACTTCAGCATCTTGAATTTGTGAGGAAGCACCAAGTCTGGGACCAAGCTTAGATCTTTGGGATCAACTCCATGATGCCTATCAGCACTCTCTAAAGCTTTAAATTTCTCCTCCAACCATCGGCAATGTTCCTTCAACTGTTTTGTAACTTCGGCCCTTAAATCCTCTTTTTCAGCCATATCCAAGTCAGGAAGGAGAGGACTGGTAAGGTTATTACCCAAATTAAATCCTGAACCAGTTGGGTAATTCATATGGATCATTGCATCAACTGGCCCATATTGAGGCCTTATATTGACAGATGGTCTTTTAGGAGGTGCCTCAGTTTGTGAAGGCCCGTGGGGTGGAGTAAAGCCTGGAGGATGATCTTCTTCCTCCTCACTAGTGATTGCCATAGGGGCTTTTCCCTTATCAGTGGCCCTCAGCAACTGAGCCATCTCAGTCATCATATTCCTCTGAGCCTCTAGCATTTGCTCCCTCATGTCGTTTTGCATTTTGGCCAATTGCTCTTGCAATTGGTCCTGCATGTCCTTTTGTAGCTGTTCAAACCTTTGATCCATATTCCTAGATTTTACATGAGTTTCGTACTGATGCGTGGTTTCCCAATTTTCTTTTCTACTTCTGAGTAATTTTAATTAGTTAGGGTCTTTCTATAACTTTGAATGCAAACGATGCGATGAAATACTATGAGATGCAAATGCATGAATGCAAAAAGATGTCGATTCTGATTCAGTTTCATTTTAGAAAACGCTATTTAAGGAAAAAAAATCTTTTCATAAAATGGATTACAAATACACTTTTGCCCGTAGGCCTAGAGTCTGAACCCTATCCAATAATAATGCTAACTCTCGTCCTTTGTCCGACGATGACTCATACATCATACTCAGCGTTCTAGCTTGTGTTGCCAACTCCTGCAAGTGTTCAGCAACCTCTCGAATCTGAACTAGGGCCTCTCCCATGACATGATCTCTATTCCCCACTTGATCCTGAAGATGGTGAAGTTCCCCCTTCCACTGATCTTCTCTTGCCTCGAGCTGCTCAATCCGTAGCTCACAGTCCTGTAGTGCTATTTCCAACCCTCCGATATGGTGCTTCATCTCCTCGATCTTATCCAAGCTTGCCTTTAACTCGATCGCAGAGTTACGACTTTGGTAATGATGAAGAGATCGTCCAAGCTCTGTCACCTTAACTTTTAACCCTTTATTTTCCTTTTCTAGGGCTTGATTACGTGACTGCATCTCTTGGAACTTCTTCTCCCAATACTCAGCCTTAGCTCTTTCCTCTTGAATCTCATGCTGCCACTGCTCTGAAGAACTCCCTAAACCGACCCTTTTCAATGTTACCTGGGCCTTCTTATAATGTGTCTTTAAGTCATCTCGATCTTCCTCGATCTTTCTCTTTTCCTTTTTTTTCCTTCTCAACTTCCATCTTTTGAACGTTGACATCGAGACTCAAGCACATTTTTTCTTCTTCGAGCTTCTCCATTCTCTTTTCAAGCTCTGAATTCTTTCTCTCGAACTCTTGCTTCATAACTTCCACCTATAATGGAATCACTTGCAAGCTCTCCTCTAATGATTGAGCCACCCCCATAATTGGCCTAGGAACATTGTCATTGACTCTCCTACTAAACCATCCTTTATACTCAAGGGTTGACGTCTAACCTTTAGTCAAAATCTTCATACAGAAAGGCTTCTTCCAAGCCTCAGCAATATCTCGCATCCTCTTCTTGTAGTAATCTCCCTTATAAGAGAAATCACTCTGAACTAAACCCTATGTAGCCGGTATAAACTGCCTTGCTCGATACTGCCTTATTACAAGCAATGGTGTATATCCAACCACTCCCCAAATTCCTGGCAAAGGGACCCAATCAAAACTGCCACAATGATAAAGAACTTCACTAGGAACCAACCAATGAGCCTTCCACATAACATCTTCCTCTCGCAGATTCTGAAGAATGTCTATCCACCTCTCCTCTGAGATATCATCTCTCCTAAGCATGTCCACTGCTTCCTTTAAGGGAGAATAACCCTCAAAGAATACTTGGCAAGGAACCTTATCAAGCTTCCAGAAGTGGCTATGAAACCAAAGCAATAGTAGCTGTGCACATCCAATGAACCTTCCCTCACCAGCTCTTCGACATGCAGTCAAGGATCTTATTGTTTCAGCTAAGATTACGGGCACATGTGTGTTCTTTTTACCAAGTCGATCAAATAAGTCCCCAACCGCCTCATCTACGTGCCCCAATGCTTTTGGGAAAACCACTATGCCATAAATTCTCAAAGCCAGGACGTCAACCTTTTTCTTTACGTCTGGATGCGTCAATATCAAATCCCTCAAAACAGTCCATGGAATACATTTACTACCACCCTTTTGCTGCACACGAGCTGCAGCCCACTACTCACTCATCCCAGTAATTATTACCAACTTCTTCGTAAAATTTGGAAGGGTAGTAGGCCTAATATAAGCCTTGTAACCCTGAATCATCAGGCAACGCAGTAAAGTCGTATATTCCTCTAAAGTAGGTACAAGATCAACATCACCAAGTGTAAAGCAACTATAACCAGGGTTCCAGAACTGTACCATGGCTCGGAACAAGTGCCTATCTACCTTGACGTCTAGCATATAGGGAAGGTCTTCGTAATTCTGATAGAAGAGCTGCTTAGCCTCGTCATCCCATTGGGCCCAAATATCCCTCAATTTCTGCAACTCATTCTACGTCGAATTAACACGGGTGAAGTCCCATAACTCTGACGCATACCCCTCGGTGATACTATCTCCTTTCTCTAACTGGGTTTTCCCTGACCAGGTACAAACAGAAGCATTGTCCTCCACTTTATTAAGGTATTCGTTCCTCATTACAAAACTTTCTAATCTAGAAATCAAGCCTTGAATCGACACCTTTATATGCCAAATGACATGCAATGACAGCAAAATAAGAATAGGTCAGTACCATATATATAAGGAAAATGATAAACAAATACTTACAAAGGTAATTTTCTAAAGGTTATCACTATTTCCCTAGGGTAAGCACTTAAAGGTTCACTATATGAGTGTTAGCTCTAAAGCAAGGGTACCTAAACCAGCAGATTCCTCGGTCCTCACCCATTATAGGCTCATCTAGACCAAGTTCAGTTCAGGGGGAAACTTTTCCCTATGGCCATACGGAGATGAAAATCTCACAAAGGCATAGGTACAGTATCCCGGAAGCAATCCACTAGCTCATACGAAGGTGAAAACCTCACGAAAGCGTAGCTTCTCATTCCCACTTAAGGGTGCAACCACAACGGTCATGCAAATGCAATGTATAACAATAAGATAACAAACATATGCAGCAAACACATGTAAAATAGGATCCATTTTGAATTTTCTAAATTTCTGACATTAAGACAAATAATCAATTCCTTGGCTCGACTCTCTTAAGTCCCCAGTGGAGTCGCCAAGCTGTCGAAACCATTTTTTAAAAACGGGTTTTAAAAACGAAAACAGGAGTTGCCACCAATCTTTTAAAGTGTGATTGGATCACTTTATAAATTGTTTTGGTCTACGAAATTATGAGAAAATAGGTTCGAGAGTCGGTTACGTACGAGGAAGGATTAGCACCCTCGTAACACCTAAAATTGGTACCAAATTGAATAATTTTGTCTTAATGCCAGAAATTTGAAAGAATTTAGAAATGAGATTCCATTAAAACCATAATGTTTTGAGTTAAAAAAGAATCTAGATTCCTTCGTTTTAAAAGAGTACAAACATCACATCCAGCATGATTAGACACGATATCTTTAAACTTTCGTAACTGAAGTCATCTTGTGATTTGTAAAAAAAGTGTTTAGAAGGATATTTTAGATATTTAGACAAACGAGAAATCACAACCCAGCATGTTAGGGTACTATTTCTCGAATTCCTAAATATCCAAAACATTGCCTTACCTTTTAAAAATTCTTTTTTAATTAAATGAGATATGACTTTTGATTTTAAAAGTAATGGTATGTTTTACATATTACAAGAAATTAAATAAACCTAATTACAATATATATGCTTTATTATTTCATGCAAATATAGTAAAGAAAATAATAATAATGGCATAAGTTACATATTATACATTATCACTTTAGGCATTTGTCATCATAAATAACATAAACATTCATGCATTATTATTACATGCAAAACACAATGTAGCACATAAAGAATACAACAAATATAAATGGCAATATGCATATATGATAATATCTTAGGCAAACCACCATAAATAATTAATTTCATGCAAATATACGAAAAAAAGAATGTTATATAAAATTTAACCTACTATCAAAATAAGAGAAAACCAAAAAATAAATAAAGAAATTAAGATGTATAAAATATAAATAAAATAAAAACAAGATATTTAGAAATATATTGAATAATACAAAAATGATAAAAGAGAACCCCCTTTTTTAAAATGATATATATACATATATAAGTTATACTATAGGATATAATAACTATAGAAAAATGTACTAAATATGGATATTATGCTTTAAAAAAAATAATTTAAGAATGTACATAAGTAATAAAATAATGTATACTTTATAATAAAATAAAAGTAATGTAAAGAAATATGGTGAAATAGAGTGTATAATATAATTTACAAATAAAATATATAATAATACAAATCATATAATAAATAATATAAAAATATATAATATAATATATATAAAAAAGACAGATAGATATTATAAGGAATGATATATAATAAAATATAATATGTAATAAAAATATATAAGTAAAATATAATATAATATAATAAAGAATATGTACAATAATAATAATAATATAGTAAGTATTTTTCATAGAAAATATAATAAAATAAATAAAATATAATAAAATATGTAACATATAGTAAAAAATATAAATATAACAGAATGAATAATATATATATATGATAAAAATATATGATAAAATTTTCTTAAAAAAATATAATAATAATATAATGGATGAAAATAATATGTACTATTTTATATTACTAATATTAAATATATATATATATAAAGTATTTAAATAAAAAATAAAAAAGGATTAAAATTGAATTTAATTAAAGAATCTGGGGGTTAATTGCTAAATAGATGAAAGTTCTGAGCCTGATTGAAATGTGCGTTAAATTCAGAGGACTCACTAGGCAATTAGCCCTAGTCCTAAAAAACGACGTCGTTCTCGAAATAAACCTCTTAAGGGATATTGGGACTAAATTGAAACAGAAATAAAAGGTTAGGGTCAGATTTTACTAAAAATAAAATGAAATTATAAATATCAGAAAAATAGAAGGGTCGATTGGGCAATTAACCCTTTTATTAAAAATGTGCGGATCCTCCCCTGGTAAACGGGTCAACGCGCAGATCCTAAGCATCAATACGACGCCGTTTTGTGTCTATTGAATTAGACCATAGCAGCACCGTTTCATTAGGGCTATATAAGCCAAATTTTTAGTTGTAAAATCATTTTAACACTCGGTGTTTAAAAAAAAAAACTAAAGAATCCTCTGAAATGAGGAATGGGGAAGGGTTCTCGGAGTGCTCCCGAGCCTCCGTCCGGGGGTTTACACGTGCTCACGCGCCCCCGTCAAAGCCGTCACATATGGCGGTCAGAAACTGGAAAGTTTCCTTTTTTCCCTGTGAATCAAAAATGGTATGTTCCCCGCTCCCTTTTTACTGTTTGCAATATATATATTTAAAAATATTCACCTTTCCTGCTTCTCAATCGATTGTAGTTCTCCTTTTTGTATAAAAATTATTCTGTTTTTATTGAATTTTTCTGTGTCCTTTACATTGCTTTTATTCGGCTTTTATAGCCTTAAACAGTATATTTACAGATTTCCATTTCATTTCTTGCCATGTTTGTTTCGTTTCTGCTGCTTTTCTTTCTCCTTTTTGTAGGTGTTCGTGAGAATGGTGGCGAGTACTCTGGCTTTGATTAGTGCGCCAATTACGGCGCGATCCGGAGCTAGAGTCACGGCGTTAATTGTGGTCACTGGAACGACGCTGTGGTGAGTAGCTGAAACGACAGGCATTGAAGAGACGCGTTGATTGCGGCGCCTAGGGTTTCTAAAACCCTAGGCCTCTCTGTCTTTTGTTTAGCAAATTAGGCCATTTGGGCCCCGTTCATTGTTGGGTAAGGATGTAATGGGGTAATAGGTTAATTGGATTTTGTACGGGTTGTTGGGTAGTTTTGTTGGGTTGTGGGTTAATAGGTTAGTGGGCTACAGTATTGGGCTATGTATATGGACTGTTTAAATAAATAAACATTTATTTATTTATTATTTTTTTTGTTTTCAGTTTTAAGGCCCGGGCAGATTTGGGCTATTACATAGTTCATACCAAAGCTTTTAACCATTCATGCCATAATCTAATTCACATGCATAATACATTCAAAAATTTGCCATATCCCTTAACCTTCAAAATACCAAACTTGACATCAAGCCATACATCATATAACAAAATACTCCATAAACTTACATACAAAAAAAAAAATACCGAAACATATACATTCACTTAAACAAGTCTAATCATCCTATGTGCATGCCAATAGTAACCAAGTTGAAACCTCAAAAGTCTACCAAATCGAGAGACGATAGGTGTGTGATTCTCGTTGATCTGATCGACACGTTTCGAACATCCAAAATCTATAGAAAAGTAGTAACACAAGTATTTAAAATACTTAGTAAGCCCATTGAAAACAAACGATTACTTACCTAAATTACTAATCACAAAAACAATTCATTATGCGAAATAGTCATCCCTATCAAGGCACAAAGAAAAATCATCATAGACATAAGGTTTTGAGCTCAAACCATACATATAACCTTAGTAGTTTATATTTCCATCATAATATAACTTACACCAACTATCCCTATCATGAACATTCATTTTTTCCAACATCATCCTGATATCGTCACATTTTCATTTTTATTATTCCAACCGATGAAACTTCGTAAAAGAACTACGTACACAGGTGAAAGTAATAGTTTTGGTTACCCGTTTAGGTTAAACCTACACGAATAATGAATAATAATGTCTGATCACCCGTTAGGGTTAAACCTAAATGATAAGTAGTCTGATCAAGGCTTATTGTACATGTATTATCAAGTCCGCAACACATGCTAGAGCTCGGAACCTTCGGGCATTAACCCGTAACCTCGTATACGAGACTTTTACTAAGTTCATTAGGATTTAACCACAAATTATGCCACAATTCATAATCAACAACAAACCACTATTTCATAATTAAGTATAACATATCAAAAAATCGTAACCTCCTATACTTTATAAACTTACATGACAAAAAAATAACGCTTTAGATAACAGGGACTATTTGACAGTTTTCCCTTTTTCCGCACAAATACTCCGGTTGTTGTAATTCTTGATCTAAACCACAATTTGTCTTAATTATCCATTCAAAATATCATTTAACAACATATTAAATTTATATAATAGCTCAATTTCATCTGTGAAATAATTCTTCGAGTTTTACATTTATTTCAATTTAGTCCATTGAATCGAAAAATGTTATAACTCATGAATTTGAGCTTCGATGTTGAAATCGATATCAATTCCATCCCTCTACAGTCCATTAAAACCTATATTTATAGAATTTTTATGCTAATTTCAAATTTATTACATTTTAGTCTCGAAGTTTGAAACTAACAAATTTTACTTTACAAACTAGTCCATTAACATATCTAAGCTTTAAAACTAACCAAATAACCACAATAGCTGCAAGAATACATCAATGGAATCTTTATAAATCTTAACAGTTTTGAAAACATAGATATGGGTTAGATGTACCTAATTGTAACAATATCAAAAATATAAAATTACAAAAAAGGGGCTTGAGATCACTTACCAATTGGGGGATTTAAGCGTGGACATGACCAAGGGTTTTCTCCCTTCTTATATTTTCCTTTGAGAAGAAAAATATGAAAATAATGTTTGTTTTCTTTTAATTTTAACTTATATATTATGATTAACTTATTATTTAATTATAATTAGTTTAATTAATCATTAATTTATTAACATTAACATTAATTAACAATTTTGTTGGATGATAGTTGCCTATCACCACCGTTTGACCATTTACCAATTGTCTAATTACTCATTTGGTCCACCAATTAATTAAGATTCCATAATGATTAACTTTTACCACTTTTACAATTTAGTCCTTGTACCTTAATTAGTCACTAATTCGGCAAAATTACCTATCCACAATTTAGTTCACCCATATAATCACTCTATAAATATTTAATAAAAACATTTCCAAGCTTAGTTTACAGGGTCTCGATACCTCATTTTTCGACATCACTAACTTTTGATACATACTACTTGTACCTTGACTAACTGACCAATTAATAAAATCTATCAAATCATGATTCACTATTATATTTTATTTAACTCATAAATATTAATTAAATGGATCTACAGAGTCTCTAGTCGGAATTGTGGTCTCGAAGCCACTATTTTCAATACTATTGAAAAATGGGTTGTTATAACTCTTCCTCCTTAGGAAATTACATCCTCGAAATTTTTACCTGCGAATAGATCTGAGTACTGTAATCTCAAATATTTTTTAGTTTCCCACATAGCTTCTTCAGTATGATATTGGTGCCACAGAACTTTCATTAACGTACTCATTAATTTCGTAGTTCTTCTATTTAGAAAGCTAAAATTTCGATTGGTTCTTATGAATATAACAAGTCAGGCTGTATTTCTATCTTGTCGAGAGTAATCACGTAAGAGGAATCTGATCTATACCATCGTAGAAATAAACATGGAAAACATTATGAATCTTTTCAAACTTTGGAAGAAACGCTAGTTTGTAAGCCACAGGGCTAATTCTCTCAATAATTTTATACAGCCAAAATAATCTCGGACTAAGCTTCCCTTTTCTGTTGAACCAGTACTTTCTTCCATGTGGAGACTTTCAGAAATACTCTATTATCAATCTAGAACATGGTATCTTTTCTTTTTAAATCAACATACAATTTCTGACGATTAGAGGTAGCTTTCAAACAATTACGAATAATACAAATTTTATCTTTAGTTCCACGAATTAATCAGTCTCGACTAGCTTCTTTTCACTCAATTCTCACCATTATAACAAAGTTCTACATTTATGTCCATGCAAAGCTTTGAACGGTGCCATATTAATATTGGATTGATAGTTATTATTATAAGCAAATTCCGTCAACGATAAATATTCCTCCCAACTACCTTCAAACTAGAAAATGCATCAAATCATGTCTTCCAGAATATGGATAACTCATTCTGGCTGGCCATCTATTTGCGGAAAGAATGCAGTACTGATAATTAATCTAGTACTTAAAGCTCGAATCACAGTAAAAAATAATGAGTAACAACATGTCATGCAATCTAACAATCTCAGAGTCATATAATTTAGCTAACTTCTCAAGTGAATAATTTGTTCCATTTTCACTCAGGAACCAAACATCTCAATACAAACTCAGATATTTCTTGTTTCATTCCCAACCACCAATAACTTTGTTTAAAGTCATTATACATTTTTTTACCACCTGGATGTATAAATAAATGTTGCTATGGGTTTCCCGTAGACTATCTCTTTTAACCTCAGAATCGTTTGATAAACATATCCGGTTTTTGAAGTACAAATTATCATCACTTCCAACACTACAATCACTGACCTGACCATTCTGAATCTATTCTTGTTTTAACTTTCAAATTTGAATAATCTCTTTGTAACTTATGAATTTTTTGAAGGACAGGGGTTTAACTCTCAGTTCTACAATAATAGAACCATTCGACTCAAAGTCAAATAAGTGTTCAACGTTCACAATTATTAGGAGTTCATTTGAAATAATTCAGATATCTTTAGTCATTATTAAGACTATTAGGAAACTTACTTTTCAAAATCAGAACTCACATTTACTAATCTTCATATATAATTGTTTCTCTAGTAAGATCTGCAACACTTTTTTCCAATGTTGATCATGTTCAATTTCATCCTTTGCATAAATTTAATATCATTGATAACATAGCAACGATTCAGTTAAGATAAAACTAACAAATCCTATCTATTAAATCTATAAAGAAACTAAGTGATTGATAATCCAAATAGTGTTATCAGAATCTTACATTGTTCAAATCAAGTCTAGAAAGAAATCTTCAGTACATTTGACTCATAACTCGGAGCTAACAACAATCTAATCAAAATTTAATACTCGAAACTATGATAGTTCTATTGACCAAACAAATAAGACAACTATACAAAATAAAAAAAATATTGATTCTTCATGGTGTAACTGATCTACTATCTGAAATTTATACACTATTCTCAAAATTTCGTCTTTCTTTTTCATAATCATATTATCGTTTTCCCAGATTACACATTCAGTTAAACAGTCTCCTATTAAATAATTATTTCAGCAATGCCTACAATTCTTGTAATTCTGATAGTATTATTCTTTACAAAGCAATAAAGATTTAAGTTATTCCGAGAATCATATAAGTTACAAACTCATCTTCTCTCTTAGGTGATAATCTAGATAATTCTTCTAAAAAATATATCATTAATTCCTTAACCATCGGTATCTGATTATTCTTTGATTTTGACATTATGATAATTAGGATACAAACAAGATATGATTCATAATCTTTTCTAATCATTCCATGGATATTTAACGCTATTATACTATAAATCACATAATCAGTTCTGTCAATCTCAACATTTGTTAATTTCTCCCATTGACACTTAAGTACATTCTGTATCTATAACACCCATAACCCATTTCCGTCATCGGATTAGGATTACAAAGTATTACCATACATTTCAGAACATTTAGCAACAAGTAACATCGAGTTTTCAATTAATTAAAAACATTCATAGATAATTCAAATTGAAGACACACACTTATTGGCCTTAAATCAAGACTACGAGACCTTAAAAATAGTTTACAAACAATTCAGGACCAATTTGAAGTAACTCAGAAAGTTTAAGGAAAAGCTAAAAAAATTCCAAAACAGGGGTCACACGCTCATGTGTCAAGGCTGTGTGACAGAGCCCAGACCGTGTGGCTACTCTGCACGCCCGTGTGACTACTTCACATCTCGTGTACACAGACCGTGTAATTAACTGTGCCCATGTACTTTAAGGTCACACGGTTATGTGGCCAGGCCGTCTAACTCTCTGTGACCATATAGCTCAGGGTCACACGGTCATGTAACTCTTTGTGCCCATGTGGACCAACTTGCACCTAACACACTAGGGGCACACGCCCATGTGGGTTTGCCTGTGTGTGACACACGGCCGTGTGGCAGCCCATGCCCTAGGTCGTGTGTGCCCGAAAATGACCCAAAACATGCCATTTTTCACACCCAATTCTTAGGTACCTAAACCAACTTACTAACACATGATCACAATGCCTCAAAACACATTTGAGAATAACCAAAACATGCCAATTCAATCAACCAAAATTCTAATCAATAAGTCATCAAGGACACCACAACTCAATCACTTAACATTTCATTACCTAGTTAGACTTCCAAGCTATGAACACTTAATCTCGACTAGCATACATTAAGATAACCAAGCTTACCATTTGACTCACACAATAATATCCACTTATGTTTAAGTTGGAATCATTCATAAATATATCAAGGATTTGTAAAACATATCAAGATCAAAAGCATAACAAGTTATAAAACTTAACCAATTATGTATCTTTACAACAAACTTAAATCCTTCTATTACATGCCATATAAGCCAAGCTGTATTCAAAATCTACCAAAAATGATGCTCGAATAGTGTGATTTTTTAAGTTGACCTAATCATCAGACTATCCACAAAAACGTAATCTACAAAGAACAAGACAACTAACACGAGTAAGCTTTTGTAAAGCTTAATAAGTTCGATGATTAAAACAATAAAGCTTACGGAATAAAACATAATAATTCAAATAAAAAATTATTAAACAGATTTTCCTGTCAACCACAGTTCAGAACAGGTGTGTAATACTCAACAAGAATATGATTATACATTATCGATTCATAGAGCTATCAGAAGTTTTGTGACACCACAAACTTGACCGGAACGGACCGGCTCGAATCCAAAGTGACACATTAGTCACCGAAGTGACTCTCTAACAAAAAATCACCTAAGACACACCCCAACCTTATAACACCTTAATTCTAAGTAATAACTATCTAATCTTTTTTTATAGTCAATTTATGAAACCCCTAGAATTCTTTTTAATTAACCATTTTTTCCTTAATCCATTTATTAATTAAGGCTATATTAGCTAAGTTTTATTACATTAATCATACATACAACTCTAATTAATCTAATTACAACTAATAAACAACATATGTATATAATTTAAATATTCAAAATCATGCTTAACAAACAACAATTAAAATATACAATGGACTTACCTTAGTCACAAAGGTATCCACTCCTTGACAAGATACAATTAAAATATATTAGTGAAAATTTCATGCTCTAATCACCATGTTATCACTTAGCAACATACAATAATACACTCAACATTTAACCACAAAACCAAACATAAATATATATATATATATATATATATATATATATATATAACATCTCAAAATTAATATCCAAATGTAAGTCTCAAACATCCATTACAAGTGTATCATATTATCCCAATTAAGTGCCACAATACCCTCTAATATATCTATAGAAAATTCCCTAATCTATACTACCAAGTAGCCTTAAACTTGGACCAGCCTTGCCCTTGCTCCTCGACTCCCCAAAGCTAGAAAGACTCTACACAAAGCTGTGAAGGTATGACCTGAAAAAGCCTAGTGAATGGCCATAAATTCAATAAGTAAATCACACCAAAGACATACTTAAACCAAGGCAAATCATGTATCAAATTTCAGGTATATGATCCATAGTTTCAATTATATTTTCATGCTCAATTATGGCATTCAATTGACTAAAATTTCCAGCAGCAATGCAACATCATAATATCATAACTCCACCTATTATTCCATGAGTAAAAATCGCATTATTATGGCATATGAAAACATAATATATATAACATTCACACACTTATATTGGAAAATGACATCCATGGAAAAATATAAACATGTGATCATGCATTGGATAAATGGATCTCTAATCTCCCAAATATCGAGTACAATACTCTGTTTGAGTGGGGGCATAGCCACACACTCCCTTATGCCACCTCGAAATCACCAACGATTGAATGGAGAAAAAGGCTCAACATTCCCTTATTTACTCCAGTAAAGTCAATACTCCTAGAGTCATATGCTCATAAATAACACATGTAGTGATGAGTACTCATTAATTTTATGGCCTGCCATCTATATTTAATGGATCCACCATGAAATGTTGGCAATATAACCAAACACACCAAGCACAAACACTGATATTTAAGCACTTAATTCAGGATATAAAAATTTAATTTAAAGCATGTCACTTAGCAATTTTATCATCAACATAGATAAGCTCAATAAGTGTCTTTGTCCATAGATCTAAAACAAACAATAAAATTATCATCTAGTGCTCTAAAGTATAGTAATCCACGCTCCAATTATTAATCAATACAATTCAAATCAACCATATTAAACACTTTATTCATAGTTTCCATAAATTATTTACAAATATGTTCTCATAAAATTAAAATCAATTTTGAAATCTAAACCATTTGAGATACAATTGAATCACTAGAAACTTAATTCAAAACCTTAATTCATAATGTAAATAGGCATGTTTACCAATTTCCTTTAAAAACCACTCATTTTCACACTTTGCTTCTCAAGCCAAAGTATACCAAGTAGTTGTGTTTGGACCTCAATTCTGATTAGCAGTGGCCCCTACTCAATGTGGATCTTAAACAGAGGTAAAATACATGTTACAAGCTATCATTAACAACAAGAAAATAAAAAATCATGAACTACACACATCTGAAACGCCTCTCTAATCTACCTAATCAAAAACTCACAATCTAGCTGAAACATAAATTTCAACCACTAAATGACCTTCTCTGCACCAAAAATCATTTCTAAACATCACTCCTAATCTATCAACACAAAATCTAAGCATCAATTTCATCAAGCAAGCTGTTTCATAATTTTTTGAAAAATCAACTCATGTTCTTACTTAAAAAAATGGTTTTGTCAAAATTGATCAACTAAATGAGTTTGATCTTTTGTTTTCTAATAAAAAACCTCTTAATAAACATGATTTGAGCTTAAACATACATTTAAACTTGGATTCCAACTTAAAACCATGAATTCACCATTGATGAATATCATGTTCAAGAGCTAAGAGATCAAGATTTGAAAAACCATTTTAATCAATTTAGATCAAAAATAATGATTAAAAATAACCTTAGAATGAATTTAGAGTTGAGAAAATACCTTTAATCGATCTAGATTCACCAATATTAAAGATTGGATCAAGATCTTTGAAGAACTCGAATGAGTTTTTTCTCAACTTTAGGAATCTTTTCTGGAGAATTTTGAGAGAATAAAAGATGAGATCTAATATTTGATATGTAGACTTTGAAAATGAAAAAGAAAAATGAGAGAAAATACTTAGAAATCGGGTAAGAATTGTGTGTGAAGTGAGGAGGCTGCAGCATTTTTGAACTAAAGAACCCCTACCTGATTTCCAAAAATTGGAGAAATTACCATCATGCCACTTCCACAATTCCCTTGTTTTACTAAATAATCATTTCCCTCCAAAATTCCAAAAATATGGGTAATTTTCCATAGAACCACTCAAATATTTCCCTTGTTTTGCAAAATGGTCCTATGTAATTAATATTTTAAATTCTCTTAATTAAACCCCTATTTTAACTTATTTTTCAATTCTAATTTGACCCAAAATATTTATTTTACCCAAAAATTATTTAAAACTATAAAATTAATTTTTCTAAAAATATTTTTATTTTCCAAAATATTATTTCCCAATTTTTAAATGAAATTAAGCTAACTAACTAATAAATTTTTTTTTTACTAATAAACCCGATTAACTCCTAATTTTCACTCGGAATCTCGTAAACTTACCCAAAACTACTAGACATATTTTTAGGGCCTTACAAGTTTATGAGAAACTTCTCACAATTTAATAATAATCCATTTTCACTAGAATATAGCCCGATGAACGATGTTCGGGTATGAGTACACGGCTAACCATCCGAGAACACACCAAACACTCATACGAGCTAATCCAATCGATAACACACCTCAACACTAAGTGTAACGAACCATTTCCAGTGGTGTCGAGAGTAAGGGTTTAGGACCCCAATTCCAGCTAGTGGCTCAATTAAAAAATATATATGTTAATTTTTTGTAATTATATGGTTTTATGGATGTCCTATTAAAATTTGATAGGGAAATTTTAAGGTTCAAATAATTAATTAAGTAAAAAGGGATAAAGTGTAAAAGATTCAAGAGTTGAGGTTTATTAGTAAATGAAATAAAAAAATTATAAAGAGGAAATTCAATGGACTTAGTGGATAATAAAACCAATTCTCAAGATAGTGGAAGTGTATGAGTGGTTTTGTTGTAAATTTAAAAAATTTAACTTGGTAAAATAGTAATTGAGTTAAAAATAAAAGAAAGAAAAGAAATAAAACAAATGGGCATTATTCTCTTCTTCTTTTCTTATTGACCATGAGAAAGAAGTGATAAACCATTGTAGAAGATTGAAGCTTTGGTTTCTATTTTTGCATGCATGTAAGTGATTTAGGCCCCCTTTTTTTTTATAAATTTGGTCTTTTTGTTATAATTGTACTTAACCAAGTTAACCTAGGGACTTATTTGTTAAATTATAGAAGTTTAGGGAATGTTTTGTTTTATTACAAATGGCCTTTATGGTGGAGGGGGTGAGTTCACAAGTTTTATGGTTTAAATTAGTTACTTTGCATGGGAATTCTTGCTAGTTCTAACTTTTAGGATTCAAATGTCATAAGTGAAAAATATAAGAGTTGAATTGTAAATTTTAGTTGTTGTGGAACTATATGAATGTCATGAAATATTCAACTATTTGAATTAAATTTTTATGGTGTTTACTTTGACAGTTTTGATTGTGAGGATTAAATTGTACGTAAGATGAAAGTTTGGAGAATTTATGTAAATATTATTGAAGAGATGATTATATGATTCTAGAAGTTAAAATATTTAAATTGGAATAAATGAATTAAACTGTTGAATTTCATGATTTTGAATTCAGGATTAATTTGTATTAAAAGTTTATGTTGAGAGCAAATATGGAAAATGTAACTAAAAGTTTAATGACTTGTGTATAAATATTTTGGATGGTTGAATTAAGTAAATTAATTAAGCTATTGATTTTAGATCGAGAAGTAAGAGGATCATTTGATAACTGTGGAAAGGAGAAGGTTGTTGAGTAATCATCTTCTATCTTTGTAGCTATCGTAATTTGTAAGTTCGTGTTCCTTAAACTGAACTTCAATTATTAATTTATTTAAATTAGTAGTCATTTGAATATCTAATCATTAATTGTTTGAATGAAACATTATGGGATTATATTGAAACTGTTATGAAATTGATCATGGAATATAGCATAGTTGATTAATGCAAGAGATTTGATTATGAATTGATGAAACCAACCAGTGCAAGGCACACCCTCTATATCTGCCGGTTTATCCAACTAGCGCTTGGCGCAATCTTGTAAATTTATCTGACTAGTGCAGGGCACACCATTATATTTGTCAATTTATCCGACTAGTGTTGGGCGCAACTTTATCAGTTTATCGACTAGTGTAGGGCACACCATTATATTTGTCAGTTTATTTGACTAGCGCTGGGCACAAATTTCGTTAGTTTATCTGACTATTGCTGGGTACATCATCATAATTATCAGTTATCTGACTAGCGCTAGGCACAAAACTTATTTATGGCTTAACCGTTAGGAATCGAGTGCCATTTACTGAATGACTAGTATCGGTAGGGAACAATATATCTATTGAGGAAAATTTAGTTTATGAAAGATATTATGGAAGATATATAACATGAATTATGGAGTAGTATGGTAAATTTCTATAGAATAAACTTATATATATTGAAATATAAAAAAAGTTAGGTTACTAGGTGTAAGTGTGATTCTTTAAATGAATGAGTTTATTTAATGTTCGAATCTTTCTTTGAATGCAGATTAGGTACTTACTTTTGCTCAACGACTCAGTATCCACGACAAATCCCGAACTCAATGTTAGTGATGTACTCACTACAGGAAATTAAGCATTTAGCGGTGTTTGGACCGAAAATGCCGTAAATATTTACAATTAGTGGAGCTAACCAAACAATGCCGCCATAAGTCGTTCTATAGTGGTGTTTTTCCTAAAAGTGCCGCAAAAGGTAAAGCAATAGCGACGTTTTTCCCATAAACACCACTAATTTATTTAATTATTATTGAAACAACGCCGTTTTCATAAACAAATCAAATACCCTTTTCTTCTCCAATATCGTCTTCCACGATTTACTTTCTCTGTTTCTCAGTCTGAATTTTTATACCCCAAGACCCTTTTCTTTCTCATTTTTTTTCTTTGCTTGACTAAAATATCCAAAAAAAAATTATCTTCCCCATCCACATTATTTGATTTCCCGAAACCCTAAATATCCATCGTGCCCCTTTTCCTCAAAAGCTATTTTCAAGCAACCGATCGACGCCTAGCCACTTTACCCAGTAGCTAATTCACTCGCCAGCCAACTCACTTCACCCTATCAGCCTTGATAAAAAGGTAATTTCTTCCTGGAAAAGATAATGATTTTGATTGTATAACTGTTGTATATTTTATTACGTACATGGCATTTTTATGCATTATCTTTGATTGAAATTTACTTAAAATGATAATTTCTACCATGATTCCAATATCTATTTCAACAAGCATCTCTGTTTGCAACTTATTGTGCTTTATTTCTAGTTCTAACGGTATGATGTAATTCAATCGATGCTAAGGATATGGTTGATTAATGTTTTTGCTTCTAATGGTAAGTAGGGAAAGAGTACAAACAATAATTTTATGCAGTAAGCATTTTAAAAATTTACTTTCGTGGATAAACATCTGTATTTATTCAAATTCTTTGAAACAATTATTTCTAAGTTTTTCTAAATTTTTAGTCAATGTGTTCATTCCATTTCAAATTAACTTCAGATCTCACAATTTTAGCATGTTTCTAATTATTGTTTGCTTTCTTGAAATAGGAAACATTATCCATATTGTATAATAAAATTATTGACCAATTCATCAACTAATGTTGATTTACAAACAAAACAATATTTTACGTTGGCCATTCTCTAGCTTTTTTATGGAACTTGAACATTATGGTTGTAAAATAATTGATGAAATTGCTCATGTATAAAAAAATATTGTGGCATTTCATAAATGCAAAATCAATTTAAAAGGGAGGGCTTTTTTATTGCTTCTGCTTTAGATAACTTTTGATCAAGTGAAAGTTTAGTTGTAAAATTGTTGTATGTGCATTTAAAGATTCTATATATACTTAAAATGAACCCTGTCTATTAATAATGTATACTTCCATTATATGATTGAGTTTAGTTTAATATAAATAGGCAGGCCAACATCAAACTGATTTTTTGGATGATCACGGAACAAAATTTTGCAGTTTCTTTTCTATTACTCTTGTGGCACTCACTGAAATTTCTCTTAACAAAGGATGAAGTATTCAAGAGACTACATATGAAAATAAATTGTTCTTCTTTTTGTTTTCATTGATATACTATTGTTTGCTATGTTATATTTGTCAGAATGTAAAGGCATATTTACAAAGAGGCACTGCTAGAGAGATGCTTGGTTACTATAAGGAGGCAATTGAGGGTGAGTGCTTACATATTTATATACGAGCTGCTCCCTCTGCTTGATCAGTTAGAAATGAAAAGAAAGGACTATGAATGCTCATGTTCTATTTGGATTTGTATACTTTTTGAGAATTTTGTTGAATAGAAACAATCTCATATTTTGTCATGGCTATTGTAATTTAACATGCATATAATGAGCTCTAGAATGATAGCATAGTGCTTATATCCAAGTTGTTTCTATACCAAAATTTCAAACCTTGCTAAATACTATTTAAAATTAGTTAATGTTTACATGAGAATATGGAGAAATTATATCACTTTTAAAATTAGTTTATGTTGTGGCAATAAATTTTAATCAAATTATATCACTTTTAATTTCGTTAACCTTTTATGAAATTAAATAATAACTTGTTATTTATTATTATTATTATTATTATTATTATTATTATTATTATTATTATACACAATATCGATGTCGAGGTGTCTTAGAACCATCTGGGTAGTGGAGAAGACTTATATAGCCAATGAGTTTAACGTGGGCCTCTTGAAAATATATATTTAAATGTGATCGGGGATTTCTTATTTGTTTTATGGTGTCTTAAGTGAGTCTTGATATAACTTGTTAATTTCTTCCTTAACAACAACAATTTCCATCATAAGTCCTTCAACCTTCACATTAGTTAAGTCAGCATTAAATGTCCACAAAGAAGCATAAATGCAACTTAGTTCTCCTAACACTTAAAATTAACCTAAGAATCTGATAACTGTACTCCAAGAAAACGGGAACAAACATTAATCTAGTTTACTGTAAAAATTAAAGAGAGAGAGAGAGATGCTACTTACACTTTCATTTGCTACTCTCTCCTTCTCTTCAAGCTCCTTTATACGATGCATTCTTTGGTTGAGATCCTTGGCTTGAGCCTCCACATGTTCTTTAAGTACACCCGACTCTGCCCTTAATACATTAGAACAATATGTAGTTCAGTTCAGTTCATTCTTTGGTTGGCTTTTGTTAGGGATCATGTATGTTTCTTGTGAAGCTCCCCCCTCCTTTTAATATATACTTTTAAATCTATTCTGTTATTGATTTTTGTCTGGGGGATCTTGTTTAACAGTATTCATGTATGCAGGAGTGCTCATCTTGTACACTTATTGCTAAAAACTTTGTAATGACATTGCCTCAGATTTTGGCAGGACAAGGATTCAGCTGACTTTTGGTACTTATTGTAGTTTCTTTTGAATATTCAATTGTTTGCTTCCTTTCTATCTTTATGATTTTATATATTTTAGCAGTTTTTTTTTTGTCCTTGTATAGTCGAATGGTAGAGGGACAACATTTTGCATATCAGTGTTTTTCATCTTCAACTTCCTTTATACCTCTCTTTTTTTTTTTTTTTGGATTTTTGTGTTGCATTCGATTTTATAAAAATATATTTTAGAAAAATATATGTGCTTTACAATGGTATTTAGTCCATATCAGTGTAGACAATCATTTTCCCTTGTTGACTAAGGCTAGTATAGTTGAGTTTTTACATCAGCAAGTTCTTGATATAGAGCACGGTTTTGCAGGCAGTTACTGAGCTCCAAATTTTCTATTTCTTTCTCTTTTTTGGTCAGACCGAATTAAGCAAGCCAAATTTTAGTAGTGAATTTCACCCTTATATTTAAAACTACTGCTTTCTCTTCACTTGATATTTAATGCTTGGAAATATTGCGATATGCTAAATACCCCACATTTTATCTGGTAGATACTTTGAGAGTGTAGTTGAATTTCAATATGCTATTTAGTTGTAAACCTTTTTGCATGCTTTTCCATTTCATGAAATTGAATATTAGTGACAACGTTTACATTGAGCATGCTATTGTCTTTCTCTGAATATGCTACTTGCAAACTGTTAAAGCTTTCATTGTCCTGTACTTGCAAACTATTTGCCTGTATGCTGGTAGAGTATGTATGTGATCTCTTTTGCTCCGTAGGTATTAAATCGGTTTCGGTTTCATAATGTTCCATGGTGTTGATTATTAGGAAAGTTTGGTTGAAAATTCATTCCTTTTTTGCAATCAATTTGAAAGGGTTTTTTTTGTTTCCATATCAGTCTATAAATGTTCAAGTTTATTACTGTACATATTTTGTGACATTCAAATTAATTCTTACATTTTAATTATTAATTTAACTCAATAATTAGAGTTTAGCATTAGTTGCACTAAAACTTGATTGTAATTGAATAAATTTGGTTAGTTTAGTTCGATTAATTATCAAGTAAAATCGTTTATTTAATTATGTGTTTTTTAGAAAAGTTAATTTAGTTCAATTTATTAAGTTTTCATATTAAGCGAAACTGTTTATTCAGTTATACATTTTCAGAAGCTTAATTTAGTTTGATTTATTGAAATTTGATATTAAGTGTCGAAAACATTTTTAAATCGAGTTTTGGAAAATGGGGTTCGACTTTAAAAAAAAACAAAAACGGGAGTCGCCACCAATCTTTTTAGGTGTAATTGGATTTCCTCTAAAACATTTTGTTTTAAAATCATTAGTTTTGGTCTACGAAATCAAGAAAATAGGTTCGGGAGTCGGTTACGAACGAGGAAGGGTTAGCACCCTCGTAACGCCCAAAAATTGGTACCTAATTGACTATCAAATGTCTTTAATGTCAGAAGTTTAAAATTTTTAAGATGCCATCCTCTTTAGAATATTTTAATTTTGAAAATTAGGGTTCACTTGTATCAAATGAATCAAAATATTACATCCAATAAGTTAGGAAGCAATATTTTTAAGACATTCGAAGCTAAGCTAGCCCTTTTTGAAAATCCCTATCTCAAAACGACAAAACGCCATATCCAGTAAGTTAGGACATAACGCTTTGAAATTCCAAGACAGTTGCTTATATTTTGAAAACCTTAAAAACTTAGAAGGGTGCTTGACTATTCTAACTCATTGAGAAAAGTCGCAACCCAGTAAGTTAGGGCACTACCTTTCTCGAAGTTTCCAAATACCAAGCATTGCCTTTTTATTTTTGAAAACTTTTGTATCTCATTTTTAATTAATGCATGAAGAACCATATATATACATTATAACATGTAAGATAGCATATTACAATAATAGGTAGCTAAAACATGCATTTAAATAATATGATAGCAATAATATAAAGGTCCTATACTAGATACATACATAAATATAGCAAATCTTAGTTGCATAACAACATACATATTATGATATACATAGCATATATTGAAGATGAATAAGCAAAATATACGAACATACAAAGTAATAATTAATTTAAAAAACCATGCGTGATATACAATTAGACATATAAATATATATACAAAACAAATGTGATAATATATAAAAATAATAATAATGTAGTAACATATATATATCAAACAAACAACACTTAATAATATTATGAAACTAGCATTTAATATATAAATGATATAAAATATAACAATATATAAAAGATTTAATACGTATTAAAATATAAAATAAAGTGAGTAATTATTTAAAAAATATACATATATAATTAAAATACAATATTTAATAATGCATGATAATAATATAGATAATATATATGTAATGAAAAACAATTTTATAGCACATGGTATAAGGTATAAAATTTTTTTAAAAAAATGAATAAATAATTAATATAATATATAATACCAATTTTGTACAAAAATCTATCAAAATAATAATATAGATAACAATATACAAAAATACATAATAAATATGATGTAATAATAATATAAAATAACATATATTAAAGTGTAAAATAATATAATAATAAAGTATAAAATAGTATAATAAATATTGTGTAATAAAATATAATATAGATATAGGTAAATAATAATATATAAATAAAGTTTTTTTTAGAAAAATGACTAAAATTAAATAAAAATAAAAATCAGAGGCTAATTTAAAAAAAAAAGGTTTGGACCCAATTGCAATGCCAATGTAAACCCCAGAGACTCATGGGGAAAAATTCCCTTACCCCTAAAACGGAACCGTTTTAATCCAGGACTTAAAGTGGCTATTGCAGGGACTATATTAAAACTGAAACAAAATATTAGGGCCAAATTATAATAATAATAGAATGGACTTATAAAATTTAAAAATGCAGAGGGACCAATTAAACAAATATCCCAAGACTTAAAAAAATGCGAATCTCTTTCGGGTTTTCGGATCAACACGCAGACTCTGGAAGCTTTAGAATGACATCGTTTTGAGCTCATTAGATTAAGCAGAAACGATGTCGTTTCGTTGAAACTATATAAGGCTGATTTCCTTTGTTGAAATTCATTTTAGCATGTCTTTCAAAAAAACGAGAGAATTCTCTCTCAAATCTCTCCGACCCTCTGAGCTCCGGTCAAGGGACTATCACTGCTCATCCTTGAGCTCCGTCATGCGTGGTCTTTACGCAACGACGCGCCGTCCTAAGGACCACCACACACAGTGGCTAAGGTTCAAGAAACCCTTCCTTTTTCCTTGCGAATTGTCAGGTAACCCTTTTTCTCTTGTTTTCCTTGATTATATTTTTTAAATCTGTGTATTCATGCCAGAAAACAAACAGGTAAGTGAAAAATAAAAAATGATTCAATTACCTTTTAAAAAAGAGAAACTGCCTTTTATTTCTCTGTTTCAAATGAATACAACTTTTTGTGTTTTTCTTTCTGAGTATGTAAATCTATGTATCTCTCTTTTTTTTGTTTTTCTCTGTTTCTGTATGTAAGCCTTTATCAGTGTACTTTGTGTATCTTTCTCTCTTTTTCAGCGTGAGTAAGCGTAGGTTCCTATTTACAGATTCCTAGAAAAGCTTTATAGCCTTAAACTGACATATTTTAGGAAAGAAATCACAAGATTTCTTTCCATATCTTATTCTAATCTGCCTACTAATTTTCTTTCCTTTTTCGTAGAAAAATCGTGAAGATCTCAATGGTAGACTCGTCGGCGTTGATGGAGGCATGAAATCTGGTGGTGAGGAGCCTTGGGTATGCTGAGAAGTCCCGATTGGTAGCTGAGGAGTCGTTTAGGCTGTGCTGAGAAAATGCATTGATGGCCTCGACAGTGCATTGATGGCCTCGATTCGGGGAGCTGGACAGACGCTCCCCGAGGCTTCCAGAAGATGTTGCGGCGCTAGGAGAAGAAAGCAGAAACCCTAGGGTTTCCTGCCTCAGTGTAAAAGTTTGGGCCAATTGGGCCACTTAAATTTTGTAATCGGGTTAGGGGTTTTAGAGGATGATAAGATTATTGGGTTTGGTGTATGTGTTGGGCTTCAGGTGTATTTGGGTTACACGGGTATTGGTTATGCGGTTTGTTTAGGCTTGGGCCCCAATGCTTGGGCTTTGTAACCTGGACTGTTAAATGGACTTTAAAATAAATATTTTATTTATCCATTTATCTGTTTTGCCCTTTTAAAGCCCAGTTAAATTTGGGCTATTACAGCTGCCTCTCTTTGCTCATTGCTGTGTAATAGGAATCGAGCAAAGAATTATAGATAGACCAAATTTGCCTGGTCTTATCAGATCCTGGTCTTCAATCTGCTCCTTGCGAACTTAAGACTGTCATGCTGATGTTTTCAATCTTCTCTCCGTCGAATACAGATATGTCAAATCTGCTACCTTCGATTCGTTCCTTGACAATACAGAGATGTCAAATCATCTTGGATCTGCTTCAGCGTAAATACCTGAAGGTCAGACCTGCTATGTCTTCGATCTGCTCTCCGTCGAATACAGAGATGCCAAATCATCTTGGATCTGCTTCAGTGTAAACATCTGAAAGTCAGATCTGCTATGTCTTCGATTTGCTTCTTGTAAACACAAGAATGCCAAATCATCTTGGATCTGCTTCGATGTGAAAACATCCAAAGGTCAGATCTGCTATGTCTTCGATCTGCTCTCTGTCGAATATGGAGATGCCAAATCTGTTTCTTCGATTTGTTCTCTGACAATACAGAGATGCCAAATCATCTTGGATCTGCTTCAGCGTGAACACCTGAAGGCCAAATAAGCTATTTCTTTGGTCTGCTCCCTGTCGAATACAGAGATGCCAAATCTGTCATCTTCGATCTGCTCTCTGACAATACAGAGACACCAAATCTATCATCTTCTATCTACTCTCTGACAATACAGAGACGCCAAATCTGTCATCTTCGATCTGCTCTCTGACAATACAGAGACGCCAAATCTGCTATCTTCGATCTGCTCTCTGACAATACAGAGACGCCAAATCATCTTAGATCTGCTTCAGTGTAAATACTTGAAGGTCAGATCTGCTATGCTTTAGCCTATTACGCTACTTCTTAGGGGGTTAAGGCGCACCAATCTTCATTGTCCCTTGAAGGACACAACCTGTATAATGTGTATGAATTCATGCCTATTGATTAGGATGCTTATGATCAAAATGAGTCAAATGCTCCTAATTAAACCTGTTATAATGCAAAATGTTTATGAATATGACCCTAATTCCAGACATCACTACTTATTCCTTCGTCGAAGCTTATCTTTATTTCCCTTGGAATATTATTCTTACTCAGCTCGAGGGTTTGTACCATTCTTGAAATACTATGACCCATCAAAATGTTTGTAGGATGATCCTCTATTTGATTTGTCTAATCATCATTTTGGACCAAAGAAGGAATTTCCTTGAGTTCTTTCAAACCTTACTTGCGTGCATTCCTCGAACAATTATTTTGTTTTAGTTTCTTGTATTATCTAGAAATTTCCAGAGTAATGAGCGAAACATCATTTGTGAAAATTATTTAGTTCATCTATCATTATTTAATGCAACACATTTTAATAATAATGGAAGATGAATTTAATCTCGAGAATAATTAGATTTGAATGAATTTGTCAAAAAATAAAAAGGGAATTAATCTGAAAGCCTATCTTTAAGAAGAAATAGAATCTAAAGATAGCGAACAGGATAAAAGTTAGATATTTTAGATATCGCCGCTTGAGCGTCTATACACCAGCTCCATGAAGTTTTTCTTGAGCTCAACATGTGTTTAAAAAAATCAAAGTAGTTTGTTAATGCCCCGATATGCAATGCGCTTCACTTTTTGTTGAATCAGATATAACAAGATTACTATATACCCTTCAAAATTTGAGCTGCCCTTTCGGGTTTTCAACTCAAAAACCCTTTTGGTCACAAGGTGCCCTTTGCGGGTTTTCACCTTGGCCTCTCCAAAATTCTTCTATTTTTTTTTTCGAAATCTCAAGGCGCCCTTTGCGGGTTTTCATTCTTGGATTCTCCTCTCTTTTAGACAAAGTACTTTTTGACTGAGTCTGAATTCACTGGATTGGGTAAACTTTTTCCATCCATTTCTGTCAAAATCAATGCACCTTCAGAGAAAGCCCTCTTCACGACATATGGTCCTTCCCAATTTGGCATCCATTTTCCTCTGAAGTCCTTCTGAATGGGAAAGATCTTTTTTAGCACAAGGTCACCCTCATGGAACGCTCTTGGACGAACCTTCTTGTTGTAAGCTTGCATCATTCGCTTCTGATACATCTGACTATGGCGAATAGCTTTTAGCCTTTTTTCTTCGATCAAGTTCAACTGTTCATATCACGATTGAATCCATTCTACCTCATCCATCTTTATCTCTGATAAAATTCGAAGAGAATGTATTTCAATTTCAATAGGTAGCACTGCCTCCATCCCACAAACCAGTGAGAAAGGAGTTGCCCCAGTAGAAGTTCTGATAGATGTTCTATAGGCTAAGAGTGCAAATGGTAACTTCTCATGCCAATCTCTGTAGGTTTCAGTCATTTTCCCCACTATCCTCTTGATATTTTTGTTAGCAGCTTCCACTGCCCCATTTATCTTTGGGCGATATGGAGATGAATTATGATGCTTAATCTTGAACTGACAACAAACTTCTGTTATTGTTTTGTTGTTCAGGTTCAATGCATTGTCTGTTATGATTCTCTCAAGCATCCCATACCGAAAAATGATATCTTTCTTCAAAAACTAACTTACTGCCGCCTTAGTAACATTTGCATAAGAAGCAGCCTCTACCCACTTCGTGAAGTAGTCAATGACCACGAAAACAAAGCGATGTCCATTTGAAGCTTTTGGTGATATTGGCCCAATGACATCCATACCCCACATGGAAAAAGGCTATGGAGAAGTCATAACATGTAGAGGTGAAGGTGGTACATGAATCTTATCTCTATAGATCTGACATTTATGGCATTTCTTGGCATAGTTGATACAATCCCCTTCCATAGTAGACCAATAATATCCAAACCTCATGATTTGTCTAGCCATCGTGAAACCATTAGCATGCGTCCCACAAACACCCTCGTGAACTTCTTCCAAGATTAACTTAGCTTCCACAGCATCAACACATCTTAACAGTACTTGGTCCTTTATTCTTTTGTACAAGATGTCTCCATCCAAAACGTAGTCGCAAGCTAATCTCCTTAAAGTTCATTTATCATTTTCAGTTGCCTGTTCAGGGTATTTACGATCTCTCACATACCGTAGTATATCCTGATACCAAGGGTTATCATCCTTTTCTTCTTTCTCAATGTTACAACAGCGAGCTGGAGCCTCAAAGATACTCATCTGAATGGGTCTCATCTCCTCCTTTTTATTCGCTTTAATCATTGAAGCCAAAGTTGCTAGAGCATCTGCCATCTGGTTTTCGTCTCGTGGGAGATAATTGAAAGTGATGTCATCGAACTCTTCAAGTAACCCCAAGACTACCTTTCGATAATTGATCAATTTAGGATCCCTTGTCTCCCATTCACCTCTAAGCTGGTAAATTACCAACGCAGAGTCTCCATATACTTCTAGGGTTCTTATTCCTCACTCTATAGCTGCTCGAAGTCCCATGATGCATGCTTCATACTCGGCCATATTATTTGTGCAATAAAAGTCCAACTTGCATGTGAAGGGATAATAATCACCATTTGGGGATACAAAGACTGCCCCAATTCCATTTTCAACTGTATTGGATGCCCCATCAAAGTTTAGCTTCCAAGGATAATCTTCGGTGGTTGCTACACACATCAACTCATCGTTTGGGAAGTCAAAGTTCAATGGCTCATAATCCTCTAGAGCCCTGCTAGCTAGAAAGTCTGCTACCGCACTTCCTTTTATAGCCTTCTGACTTACATAGACTATATCAAACTCTGAAAGTAATATTTTCCATTTTGCCATTCTCCCATTTAAAGCTGTCGACTCCATCATGTACTTCAATGGATCAAACTTTGAAATGAGCCAAGTAGTATGGTATAGCATATACTGTCTTAACCTCCAAGTCGTCCAAATCAAAGCACAACACAACTTCTCAATTGGCGAATATCTCATTTCACACTCAGTGAATTTTTTACTGAGGTAATATATCGCATTTTCCTTTCTTCTTGACTCATCATGTTGACTAAGCACACATCCCATGGAATTACTGAATACTGATAAGTACAGTATTAATGGTCTATCTGGATTGGGCGGAGACAACACCGAAGCGTTCAACAAATACTGCTTGACCCTTTCGAAAGCATTCTGGCATTCCTCATCCCAAGTGCCTTGATTGTGCTTTTTAAGGAGGCGAAAGATAGGATCACACTTCTCCGTTAGTTGTGAAACAAATCGAGCAATGTAATTCAATCTCCCTAGAAATCCTCGAACTTCTTTCTGAGTTTGCGGTGGAGGAAAATCTCGTATGGCTTTAACTTTTTCTGAGTCAACTTCTATTCCTTTTTCGCTGACCATAAAGCCTAGTAATTTCCCCAACCTAGCTCCGAAGGTACATTTTGCCGGATTAAGTTTTAACTGAAACTTCCTTAATCTTAAGAATAATTTCCTTAAAACTTTAATATGTTCCTCCTCTGTTCGAGATTTGGCAATCATATCATCAACATACACCTCAGTTTCCTTGTGCATCATATCGTGAAATAAGGTTACCATAGCCCTCTGGTATGTTGCCCCTGCGTTCTTCAACCCAAAAGGCATTACCTTGTAACAGAAGGTACCCCACAATGTTATGAAGGTGTTTTTGTCCATGTCTTCAGGATGCATATTTATCTGATTATACCCCGAGAAACTATTCATAAAGGAAAATAATGAATATCCCGCTGTATTGTCTACCAAAGTGTCTATGTGTGGCAAAGGGAAATTATCTTTCGGGCTAGCTTTGTTTAGATCTCTATAATCAATACACATTCATACTTTCCCATCCTTCTTAGGAACTGGTACAATGTTAGCTACCCATTCAGAGTACTTCACTTCTTGTAAGAATCCTGCGTCGAACTGCTTCTTGACTTCTTCATTTATTTTCAACACAATATCTGGCCTCATTCTTCGCAACTTCTATTGTACTGGCTTACAATCCCGTCTTATCGAAAGACGATGCACTACAATATCAGTATTTAACCTTGGCATATCTTGATAGGACCATGATAAGATATTCTTGAACTCACATAGCAATTCGATCAGCCCTTGCCTCGTGTCTTCGGTAATATGCTTGCCAATTTTCACTTCTTTCCCTTCCTCGGCTACATTCTCTATTGCCTCTTTCTCATGTGGCATGATTTGTTTCTCCTCCTGTTTTACCATCCTTAAAAGATCCAAAGACACATCACAGTCCTGGACATCCTCAAAATCCTGAGATTCTTCTAAACACATGTCTTGCTCATGAGAGAAATCAGGATTTGATATATCAGTGCTCATGTCATTGATATCTAGGGATCTGTAAAGTATAAAGAATATACAAAGAATGAATGAATTTAAGAATGATTATTTATGTACTATGAATGAAAAAATAAGGATTGTCAAATTTTTAACGGAATATTGGTTGATAAAAATGAAACAATACTCGGTCAAATTGATAAAAGTTATGTTTTATTAAAAATAATAGATGATCGTAAGCCTATTTCACAAATGTAATTTTATTACTCCTAGGCTCTACAGTAACAAGAATGTTTCGAGGATTACTCTGAAAAATCCCTAAAGACTACAGGAAGTTCCTTCGCAGTCCAATTGTTCAGAGAGCTTCCCGGTTCGTAAGGGCGAATACCCTCAAGGTTTCCTTGCTCCAATCCTTTGTCGTGTATAGCATTAATCTGACGAATTTTTTCTATAAGTAACCCTCTCGATATGAAGGTTTGGGATATTGGAGGGAATGCCATTGGCTTTCACTCCACTTCTCTTCTATTGAGGCATGCCTTTCTTCCCTCTTGGCGCTTCTCAATTTCCTTCCTTCTTTGCTCATAGTCTGGTTTGAAACCTAGACCAAAGAGATCTCTTTCTCTTTAAGTTCTGGGATTTGAGTCCCTCCTTGTAGGTATTTTCCTAACCCTTTTCCTGGTAAAGCTCCCTTTCCCGCCATCATTTGTAGAGTCATCCTCGTAGCTCTTGCTATCCTGGGCACCAGTAGCTCACTCCCTTCTGAGATGAAGGTTGCGTTTACAAATTTTAAAGAGCGAAAGGAACACTCAATAGACTCTTCATTTGTGTCGACATAAGGGGCCTTGCTAGTGACTGCGGCTATAATGTCTTCCTCTGCATTGATAGTTATTAACCGTCCATCCGTCACTAACTTCAGTTTCTGGTGCAACGATGAAGGCACCGCTCCTGCTGAATATATCCATGGCCTGCCTAATAAGCAATTGTAGGAAGGCTTGATATCCATCACCAAGAAGTCTACTTCGTATATGTTTGGCCCGATTTCCAAAGGGATGTCAATCCTTCCCATCACCTTTCTTTCTGTACCGTCAAAGGCTCTTACCACATTTTGACATGTTTTCAGGTGAGAATCGTCAATGGGTAATCTATTTAATATAGATAACGGTAGAACATTCAAGGCCGATCCATTATCAACAAGCACGCTTAGAAGTGTATACCCTTTGCATCGAGTAGTGATGTGCAAGGCTTTTGTTAACCCCCTGCCCCCCGATGGGATTTCATCATCATTAAAGTAGATGAAACTATCGGCACTTATGTTATTCACCAACCGGTCCAGTTTATTAACAGATATGTCATGGGTGACATATGTTTTGTTGAGCACCTTCATCAATGCCTTTCGATGCACTTCAGAACTCAGAAGTAGAGCCAATATTGATATGCGAGCTGGCTACCTACGCAAATGCTCGACCATACTATACTCGCTATGCTTAAGGAACTTTAGAAATTTCTTAGCCTCCTCCTTTTTTACTGGCTCCTTGACAGGCATTTCAGCCTCTTTCTCCTTCTCCGTACTGGAATTTTTTATTTTTATGGGCTCCTCTGTGATGCCCACTGTATCATACCGTTTCTCACTCCGTGTATGGGAACCCTCAACTTGTACATCCCTAGACGTATTGGCTACATCTTCCTTCTCCGACATTGATACCTGACAATTATAACTCCATGGTACCTTCTTGTTATCCTTATAAGGAAAGGACACAGGTTTATGGATAATGACTTTAGGCACCGTTTGCACCCCCACTTCATTATTCCCCTACAGGGAAATAATAATCCTTGGCCTACTAGTTCTTTGCTGTTCGTCCTCTAGCACACATACTTGTTTTTCCCTAGAGCTACCTTCAAAAATCTGTTGCTCTTTATTATCTGTAAAGCCTTGCACCAAGGCTTTAAACTCGTCGCATTCCTGGATCTTGTGTCCCTCTTCAACATGGAACTCACAATAATTTCTTGCTCCTTTATTTCCCTCTTTAGAGATTATCATATCTCTTTTCACCATTTCTTCCCAAATTATCCTCATTGGCATCCTCACCTCAGCAACATCTTTCTTGATTTTTCTCTCACTGGCTTCGTCAATGGCATTCACTCCTTGCCCTTCATGATTTAGCAACGGGTTTTCAGTACCAGGGGTATTGTCGAACTTCACTACCCCTACCTTAATAAGCCTCTCTATGGCTTTCTTGAAACTTGTACAATTTTCAATCGATTGTCCCTGTATTCCTGCATGGTATTTGCATCTGGCATTTGCGTCATACCATTTGGGATATGGGGGCTGCAATGGTTTCAAGTGGAAATGAGAAATAGCATGTGCATCGTATAAGCTCTGATAAAGCTCACGATACGTCACGGGGATAGGTGTGAATTACATCCTTTCAGAATTCTGTCTTGTACCCGGCTCCTTCTTTTGAGAACTTTGTTGCTCAACCGTAGCTATTTTAGGCTGACCAACTATGATTGCTCTCGTGTTGTAGGTATTTGTGTTATTCACTTCACCATTCTTTCTCCTTGGGGCCGATCTTTTGGTTGTTTTCCCCTCAATTTTACCACCCCTTATGGCATTCTCGATCATCTCTCCTGCCATGACTATATCTGCAAAACTTTTGGGAGTGCTTCCAATCATGTCAGTAATGAATGGAGCTTTCAGAGTGTTGATGAATAACATGGTGGTCTCCTTCTCCAACAGTGGTGGTTGAACCTGCATTGCCACCTCTCTCCACCTCTGCGCATATTGCCTAAAATTCTCATTAGGCTTCTTCTCTATGTTTTGCAGAGTGATCCTATCAGGAGTCATGTCAGTCACATGATTGTACTGCTGCATGAAGGCTTGCGCAAGATCCCTCTATGAATTTATTCTAGCCCGGCTCAACTAATTGTACCACCTGACTGCCGCTTCCACTAAACTGTCTTAGAAACAATGGATCAACAGCTGATCATTGTTTACGTACCCGGTCATCCTTCTACAGAACATTGTGATGTGGGCTTCTGGGCAAATAGTACCATTGTACTTCTCGAACTCCGGTATCTTGAATTTGTGAGGAAGCACCAAGTCTGGGACCAAGCTTAGATCTTTGGCATCAACTCCATGATGCCCATCAGCACTCTCCAAAGCTTTAAATCTCTCCTCCAACCATCGGCAATGTTCCTCCAACTGTTTTGCAGCTTCGGCTCTTAAATCTTCTTTTTCAGCTATCTCCAAGTCAGGACTGAGAGGATTGGTAGGGTTATTGCCCAAATTGAATCCCGAGCCAGTTGGGTAATTCATATTGATCCCAGCATCAACCGGCCCATGTTGAGGCCTTATATTGACAGATGGTCTTTTAGGAGGTGCTTCGGTTTGTGTAGGCCCGTGGGGTGGAGTAAAGCCTGGAGGATGATCTTCTTCCTCTTCACCAATAATTGTCATAGGGGCTTTTCCCTTATCAGTGGCCCTCAGCAACTGAGCCATCTCAGTCATCATATTTCTCTGAGCCTCTAGCATTTGCTTCCTCATGTCATTTTGCATCTTGGCCAATTTCTCTTGCAATTGGTCCTGCATGTCCTTTTGTAGCTGTTCAAGCCTCTTATCCATCTTCCAAGATTTTGCACGAGTTCCGTACTGATGCGTGGTTTCCAGATTTTCTTTTCTACTTTTGTGGTAATTTTAACTAATTAGGGTCTTTCTATAACTTTGAATGTAAACGATGCGATGAAATGCTATGAGATGCAAATGCACGAATGCAAAAAGGACATCGATTCTGATTCAATCTCATTTAGAAAACTTTATTTAGAAAAAGAATATCTTTACATATAAGAGGATTACAAATACGTTTTCACCCTAATGCCCAAAGTTTTAACTCTATCTAATAAAAGGGCTAACTCTCGACCTACATCCGACGATGACTTATGCATCATACTCAATACGTCAGCTCGTACTGCCAAGTCTCGAACATGTTCAGCTACCTCTCGGATCTGAATTACGGCTTCTCCAATAAGGTAATCTTTATCTCTGACTTGTTCTTTAGACTGGTACAGTTCTCCCTTTAAATAATCCTCTCGTGCCTCAAGCTGCTCAATAAAAAGCTTACTATCTTGCAATGCTGATTCCAACTCCTCAACTTTGCCTTTTAGCTTCTTTACCTCTACTGTGGAATCACGACTTCGTTGCAGATGAAGGGATCGCCCAAGCTCAGTCACCTTAGTTTTTAACCCTTGATTTTCTTTCTCTAAGGTCAAATTCCGTAATTGCATCTCTTGGAACTTCCTCTCCCAATATTCAGCTTTGGACTTTTCATCTCGGACCTCTTTCTACAACTAATCTGAAGACCCTCCTATTCTTGTTCTCTTCAAGGATACTTGTGCCCTTTTGTAATGCTCCTTTAAATCATCTCGATCTTCCTCAATCTTCCATTTCTCCTTCCTTTCTTTTTCAACCTCCATCTTTTGAACGTCGACATCTAGGCTCAAGTATATTTTTTCTTCCTCGAGCTTTACTATCCTCTTCTCGAGCTCTAAGTTCTTTCTCTCAAACTCTTGCTTCATAATTTCTAACTCAGAGGGCGTCACTTGCAAATATTCCTCCATTGGTCGAGGTCCTTCCATGCTTGGCCTAGGGATGTTATCATTAATCCTTCTACCTCTCCACTCGACATACCTCAGAGTCGTAGCAGGGCTAATAGCTACTCCCTTTAATCGACAAGTCTTGTTCCAAGCACTAGAGAACTCACTGACTTTCCTCTTATAGTCAGCTCCTCTATACACGAACTCACTTTGAACCAACTCGTAAGTTATCAGTATGAACTGTCTCAATCCATGTTGCCTCAACACAAGCAAAGGGGCATAACCAATGGCACCCCAAATTCCCAACAAAGGGACCCAATCAAAACTGCCGCATCGGTAAAGAATCTCACCAGGAATCATCCATGGAGCCCTCCACTCTACATCCTTTGATTGCAGGTTCTGAAGTAGCGCTATCCAATTTTTTTAGGAACATCAACTCTCCTAGTTGAAGCTGCTATGTCCTTCAACGGGGAGTAATCCTCAAAGAAGACCCGACAAACCACCCTATCTATCAATCGAAAGTGACCGTAGAACCAAGCTAAAAGTAACTGAGCACAACCAACAAACCTGCCTGCACTAGCCCTCCTACATACATTCAAGGACCTGAATGTCTCCGGCAAAATTGCAGGAACAGAAGTGACCCGTTTGCTAAGTCGATGGAAGAGATCCGTGGTCGCCTCGTCCACATATCCCAAGGCCCTGAGGAAAACCATCAATCCGTATAAGATTAAGGAAAAAATGTCTACCCTATTCGCCTCGTCTGGATGTGTCTAGATTAGATCTTTTAAAGCTCCCCACGCAATGCACTTACTCTCACCCTTTTCCTTAATTCTAGCCACGATCCACTGCTCGCTCATCCTCGTAATGGTCATCAGCTTCTTACCAAAGGTTGGGACACAAGCAGCTCGAGAATAAATCCTACCATACTGAAATCTAGGACACCGAAGTAAGGCTGTGTACTCCTCCACAGTAGGCACTAAATCTACCTCCCCAAAGGTAAAACAACTGTATACTGGGTTCCAAAACTGAGCGAGAGCTCGAAACAAGTGCTCATCAACCTGAATATCAAACAAATAAGGCAAATCTCCGTAATTGCCGTAGAATGATTGCTTGGTCTCATTTCCCCACTGATCCCAAATCGCCTTAAGCTCTTGCAGATTATTCTGTGTGACACTGATACGAGTGTAGTCTGACAGCTCTAACATATATCCCATAGTTATGCTATCCCCTTTTCCTAGCTGAGTTTGCTCCAACCATCTATGGACGTTAGCGTTGCCCTCCACTCTATCAAGAAGTCTGTTTTCCATAATAAAATTTTCTAACTTAGAAACCGACCGTGAATCGATACCTTTTAGATGTAATATGACATGCAACAAAACAAAAAAAACAAAATGTCAGTATCATATGATAAATAACTTACAAGGGTAATAATTTAGAATACCACTATCCAAATTGAGCTCTTACGATTTTTCTATATGAGGTTTTAGTTCTAAATTTTAAGGTACCCCAACCAGCAGATTCCTCGATCCTCACCCATTATAGGCTCATTTGAATCGAGTTCAGTTCAGGGGAATACATTTCCCTATGGCTACACGAAGATGAAAATCTCACGAAACCATAGGTACGGATGTATCCCAAAAGTGATCCATTATCTTGCACGGAGGTGAAAACCTCACGAAGGCGTAGTTTCTTACTCCCACTTAAGGGTGTAACCACAACGGTCATGCAATGCGTATCAGAATATTGCATCATAATACAAACACATGTAATGCAAAGGGGATTGAATTTTAAAATTTTTCAAATTTTTGACATTAAGACAAAAGGTAATCAATTATACGGCTTGACTCTTTGATAGTTCCCCAGTGGAGTCGCCAAGCTGTCGAAACCATTTTTAAATCGAGTTTTGGAAAATGGGGTTCAACTTTTAAAAAAAACGAAAACGGGAGTCGCCACCAATCTTTTTAGGTGTAATTGGATTACCTCTAAAACATTTTGTTTTAAAATCATTAGTTTTGGTCTACGAAATCAAGAAAACGGGTTCGGGAGTCGGTTACGAATGAGGAAGGTTTAGCACCCTCGTAACGCCCAAAAATTGGTACCTAATTGACTATCAAATGTCTTTAATGTCGGAAGTTTAAAATTTTTAAGATGCCATCCTCTTTAGAATATTTTAATTTTGAAAATTAGGGTTCACTTGTATCAAATGAATCAAAATATTACATCCAATAAGTTAGGAAGCAATATTTTAAGACATTCGAAGCTAAGCTAGCCCTTTTTGAAAATCCCTATCTCAAAACGAAAAAACGCCATATCCAGTAAGTTAGGACATAACGCTTTGAAATTCCAAGACAGTTGCTCGTATTTTGAAAACCTTAAAAACTTAGAAGGGTGCTTGACTATTCTAACTCAACGAGAAAAGTCGCAACCCAGTAAGTTAGGGCACTACCTTTCTCGAAGTTTCCAAATACCAAGCATTGCCTTTTTATTTTTGAAAACTTTTAAATCTCGTTTTTAATTAATGCATAAAGAACCATATATATACATTATAACATGTAAGATAGCATATTACAATAATAGGTAGCTAAAACATGAATTTAAATAATATGATAGCAATAATATAAAGGTCCTATACTAGATACATACATAAATATAGCAAATCTTAGCTACATAACAACATACATATTAAGATATACATAGCATATATTGAAGATGAATAAGCAAAATATACGAACATACAAAGTAATAATTAATTTAAAAAACGATGAGTGATATACAATTAGACATATAAATATATATACAAAACAAATGTGATAATATATAAAAATAATAATAATGTAGTAACATATATATATCAAACAAACAACACTTAATAATATTATGAAACTAGCATTTAATATATAAATGATATAAAATATAACAATATATAAAAGATTTAATACGTATTAAAATATAAAATAAAGTGAGTAATTATTTAAAAAATATACATATATAATTAAAATACAATATTTAATAATGCATGATAATAATATAGATAATATATATGTAATGAAAAACAATTTTATAGCACATGGTATAAAGTATAATTTTTTTTTAAAAAAAAACATGAATAAATAATTAATATAATATATAATACCAATTTTGTACAAAAATCTATCAAAATAATAATATAGATAACAATATACAAAAATACATAATAAATATGATGTAATAATAATATAAAATAACATATATTAAAGTGTAAAATAATATAATAATAAAGTATAAAATAGTATAATAAATATTGTGTAATAAAATATAATATAGATATAGGTAAATAATAATATATAAATAAAGTTTGTTTTAGAAAAAGGACTAAAATTGAATTAAAATAAAAATCAGAGGCTAATTTAAAAAAAAAGGTTTGGACCCAATTGCAATACCAATGTAAACCCGAGAGACACATGGGGAAAAATTTTCTTTCCCCTAAAATGGCACCGTTTTAATCCAGGACTTAAAGTGGCTATTATAGGGACTAAATTAAAATTGAAACAAAATATTAGGGCCAATTATAATAATAATAGAATGGATTTATAAAATTTAAAAATGCAGAGGGACCAATTAAACAAATATCCCATGACTTAAAAAAACGCGGATCTCTTTCGGGTTTTCGGATCAACACGCGGACTCTGGAAGCTTTAGAACGACATCGTTTTGAGTTTATTAGATTAAGCAGAAACGATGTCGTTTCGTTGAAACTACATAAGGCTGATTTCCTTTGTTGAAATTCATTTTAGCATGTCTCTCAAAAAAAGAGAGAATTCTCTCTCAAATCTCTCCGGCCTTCTGAGCCCTGGTCAAGGGACCATCACTACTCATCCTTGAGCTCCGTCATGCGTGGTCTTTACGCGCCGACGCGCCGTCCTAAGGACCACTGCACACGGTGGCTAGGGTTCGAGAAACCCTTCCTTTTTCCTTGCGAATTGTCAGGTAACCCCTTTTTCTCTTGTTTTCCTTGCTTATATTTTTTAAATCTGTGTATTCATTCCAGAAAACAAATAGGTAAGTGAAAAATAAAAAATGATTTGATTACCTTGAAAAAAACGAGAAACTGCATTTTATTTCTCTGTTTCAAATGAATACAACTTTTTGTGTTTTTCTTTCTGAGTATGTAAATCTATGTATCTCTCTTTTTTTGTTTTTCTCTGTTTCTGTATGTAAGCCTTTATCAGTGTATTTTTTGTATCTTTCTCTCTTTTTCAGCGTGAGTAAGCATAGGTTCCTATTTACAGATTCCTAGAAAGGCTTTAAAGCCTTAAACTGACATATTTTAGGAAAGAAATCACAAGATTTCTTTCCATATCTTGTTCTAATCTGCCTACTAATTTTCTTTCCTTTTTCGCAGGAAAATCGTGAAGATCTCGGTGGTAGAATCGTCGGCGTTGATGGAGGCATGAAATCTGGTGGTGAGGAGCCTTGGGTATGCTGAGAAGTCCCGATTGGTAGCTGAGGAGTCGTCTGGGCTGTGCTGAGAAAATGCATTGATGGCTTTGACAGTAAATTGATGGCCTCGATTCGAGGAGCTGGACGGACGCTCCCCAAGGCTTCCAGAAGATGTTACGGCGCTAGGAGGGAAAGGCAGAAACCCTAGGGTTTCCTGCCTCAGTGTAAAATTTTGGGCCAATTGGGCCACTTAAATTTTGTAATCGAGTTAGGGGTTTTAGGGGCTGATAGGTTTATTAGGTTTGGTGTATGTGTTGGGCTTCGGGTGTATTTAGGTTACACGGGTATTGGTTATGTGGTTTGTTTAGGCTTGGGCCCCAATGCTTGGGCTTTGTAACCTGGACTGTTAAATGGACTTTAAAATAAATATTTTATTTATCCATTTATCTGTTTTGCCCTTTTAAAGCCCGGTCAAATTTGGGCTATTACATTAAGTAAAAACGTTTGTTCAATTATGAATTTTTAAAAAGGTTAATTTAGTTCAATTTATTGAGTTTTTATATTAAGTGGAACCATTTATTTTGTTATACAATGTAAAACCGCTTGTTCAATTATGTGTTTTAAAAAAAGTTAATTTAGCTCAATTTACTGAATTTTGATATTAAGTAGAACCGTTTATTCAATTATGTGTTTTTAAAAAGGCTATTTTAGTTCAATTCATTGAGTTTCGATATTAAGTAAAATTGTTTATTCAAGTTATATGTTTTGAGAAGATAAATTAATTTGATTTATTGAGTTTTGATATTAAATAAAATTGTTTATTCGGTAATATTATTTATATGGTTAATTTTAGTATTGACAAAATAAACAAAATGAAAAGAAGTAAACAAAAGAAATAACAAATCTTTAATATCTTTAATAAAAAAACAGAATAATCAATTTAAATAATTAATGTTGATATTTTACATGGAATGGATATTGAAATCTTATATTTTACATGGTTATGATTTAAGTCCTTATTTTATTTAAGTAACTTCATTATAATATCTTATTTTATTGATATCTTTATATTTAATTCAATTTTTATTATTTATTTTAGTTTTGATTCTAAATTTTTATTTTTATTTTAAAATTTAAGATAACTTGAGTTCTGACTTTTGGATTTTAATTGTTTTAACTTGAGTTCTGACTTTTGGATTTTAATTGTTTTATTAATTTATTATTTTAAATTCTAAATTTAAATTCATTATTTTTATATTTAGTTTTAAAGTTAAAATTTTCATAGAAATTTAATTTAAATAATATTTTTTTTATTTATCCTTAAAAGTATATAGTTTAACGTTAAAATTTAAAAAATAAAACATAATATAATATTTATCATAGAAATAAATATTATTTAATTAAAATATTTTTTAAAGGAAAATAATATTTATCTTAATGTTAAAATTATTTTAATATTTTTCATAAATATTATCATAAAAATAAATTGATCAATTTTAATATGTAGTATAAAGTTAAAAAGTTCATGGAAATTTAATTTAAATTTTAACTGAAAATAGATGAAAAATTAACAAATATTAAATTTATTAACATATAATTATTAATTTGTTAATTTTTGTCTTTTTAAATATAGTAAACATAAAGGTGATAAAAAAACACAAATTTATAAATTAAAAGTGTATAACTAAAGGGTTTAAATTTAAAGTTAAAATTTAAAGATGATAATCATAACTTACATAAACATTTAAAGAATAAAAAAAAAAACTTTGGATCATAACATACATAACTTATATAATACATAAATATATATCATATCATAACTTACATAAAACTTTGGATCAAAATATATTAAATTATACTTCTAAATAAACAACTTACTTGAATTAGTTTACACCTATTAGATACTTGATACTTGATATGTTTTATCTATTTTAGTACAATGACATGATTTAAATCAATTTAGAACACTTAAGTAACCGTAATTTATTGTCCACTTTAGACTTCAAGAACTACGAAATGGATAAGAGTTGGATGAATTTGTCAAGGGTAAGCAATGACTATCGAAATGGAGTACAAACTTTTTTTAAATTTTGTATTTCAAAATGCAAGTCAAGAGAATATGATTCTTTGCCCGTGTAAAAAGTGTGGCAATATCAATTGACATATTCGTGAAGTTGTCTACAAACATTTAATTGTTGATGGCTTTATTCGGGAGTATAAAAAATGAATTTTCCATGGAGAGTGTACACCTCATAGAACCTCTTCAATGATTAATTCGGCTTATCCTCATAATGCTTACCATCAGTTTGTTAGAGAAGATGACATGGAAGGTATGTTGCGGGATGCATTTGATATACGCAGTCATGGTTTGCAATCGTTTCCATCTAAAATTATTGCATCCGATGATTGTAATATTGGTGGAAATGCTTTTACCGAAACGGGAAGAAGTGTACCTGATGAAGAGCCAAATGGAGATGTGGCAAAGTTCTACAAGTTACTTAATGAAATGAATGAAGAACTTTATGAGGGATTGAAATTTTTAAAATTGTCCTTCTGCATTCGTCTTTTTCACTTAAAATATTTGGGAGGGTGGACTGGAAACTCTTTTACACTACTGTTAGAGTTTTTGAGAGATATGTTTCCGTTTGTAAAAATCCTTCATTCATGCAAAGATATGAAGAAATTGATAAAAGATTTAGGCTTTAGGTACGACAAAATTCATAGTTGCCCAAATGACTGCATTTTGTATTGGGGTGATCGAAAAAACCAATAGTCTTGTCATGTTTGCTGTAAATCTCATTGGATGAATAGGAATACAGAATATGTGAATGAGGATGAAGGTGAGGCACAGTCAAGAAAGAAGCCAATAAATATTTTCCACTAATACTAAGGCTTCAAAGGCTTTTCATGTCATCAAAGACAACCGAGTCTATGAGGTGACACCATGATCAACGAACTGATGATGGATTATTAAGGCATCCTACATATTCTTTAGCTTAGAAATCATTTGACAGTAAATTTCCAAGCTTTGCAAGAGATCCTCAGAATGTGAGGCTTGGGCTAGCATCTGATGGATTTAATCCTTTTAAAATCATGAGTACTTCATACAATACTTGGCTTGTAATGCTTGTTCCTTACAAGTTACCTCCGTGGATTTGCATGAAGCAATCTTCTTTTATCTTATCTATGATTATCTCTGGAGAGAAAGGTCCCAGAAATGATATTGACATTTATATGCAGCCACTTATTGAAGAGTTGAAACTGTTATGGGCGGGTGTTGAAACATATGATGTCTTGAAAAAGGAGAAATTTTATTTACGTGCAGCTTTATTATGGACTATTAATGATTTCCCGGCTTATGCCAATTTATATAGTTAGAGTACCAAAGGATGTTATGCTTGTCCTTGTTGTGCGGCGCAAACATGTTTGAAGTGGTTATATAATGGGAAGAAGTTCTCTTATATGGGGCATCGTCAGTGGTTAGATGGAAATCATAAATTTAGATTTCAGATGACTCTATTTGATGGTACTGAAGAGTTCAGAGAAGCTCCTGAGCAGACCATTGGATCTGAAATCTTGTTTATGTTAAAAGATATCAATTTCAGCTATAGGAAGATGAATCAACCACACAACACGCAAACAAAGAGAAGACCAAGGGAGGCGTATGTTGGCGATGTTGACTGGTAAATTGATAATGAATCTGATGAAGAGGATAATCCTAATGAGGCAGACTTGTGGAAAAAAAGAAGTATTTTTTTGAGTTGCCTTATTGGGAGCATCACATTTTGCGACACAATCTTGATGTCATGTATATTGAAAAGAATGTTTGCGAGAACATCATTGGGATAATTCTGAATGTCGATAGAAAATCAAAAGACAATCTTCAGAGTCGACTTGATCTAGTTGACATAGATATTCGACATGATTTTCATCCCCAATTACTTTCGAATGGAAAATCTCGGTTGCAGCCTTTTATTTTTGCAATGTCAAAGAAAGAAAAAGAAGTGTTCTGTATGGTGTTGAATGATATAAAGGTCCCAGATGCGTATGCATCAAATATATCTCGATGTGTGAGTCTTAAAGATTGAAGACTATATTCCCTAAAATAACATGATTATCACATCTACTGCCAGTTGCTTTATGGTGTTGTATTTCAAAAAAGGTGATGTCTTGTATAATTGAACTATCCAATATAATGAAAGCTATTTGTGGCAAAGTTTTGATTATTGAAGAACTTGAGAAAGTACAAGATCGAGCCGCCTTGACTTTATGCAATTTGGAAAAGATCTTTCCACCTTCCTTTTTCACTATTATGGTGCACTTGCTAATCCATCTCCCTCATGAAGCAAAACTTGGTAGACCAGTTTCCTATTGGTGGATGTATCCTATAGAGAGGTGCTAATTTATTTGTAAAGTTTTCATTCATTTATGAATATACCTTTAGTTACAACTTTTGATAATGTTGTATATCGTGTTTAGGTTCCTATGCAAATTGAAGTCTTATTGTCGTAATAAGTGCTATCTAGAAGGATCAATTGCTGAAGGTTACTTGGTAGAGGAGTGTATGACTTTCTACTCTAGTTATTTAAAAGATGTTGAAACAAGACTGAATAGACCAAGTAGAAATGTTGGGCTTACTAATCATAAGTTAGCCAAAACTTATCTATTTCGAAGTTATGGAGCACCAATCGGTAAAGCTAAAATTGCACGCTTAGATGATAGATCTTGGGTACAAGCACATCAATATGTTCTTTTTCACCACGATTCAATTGAACCACTATGTAAGTAAGTTTTAGAATTTGATAAATATTCATCTTTTTAATTTGTTTATCTTCTAACCAAGTAATCCACTTTTTAACATAGTGAGTACAAACAAGTCTTGAGATCTCGTTCACGCTTCTGAAGATTACAACATCAAGAGATTCATAAGTTATTCACAGAATCTTTTCATGAATGGTTAAGGAAAATAACATGCAACTTAAGCTTTCATTGACAAATAATAATGTTTTCGTATAACATTTATAATTAATCAATTTAATTTTGATTCAATAGGTTTGGAGTGGAAAGGACATCAATGACAAAGTTAAATGGCTTTCCCAAGGTCCAAATAGAGTAGTAAAAAGATATACTGTCTTCCTCATTAATGGATTCAGGTTTCATACAAAATCTCGCGAAAGATTGAGGAGGACTCAAAATTGTGGAATAGTTGTTAATTCTTCAATTACAAGTTATGTTAGTGCTAGGGACAGTAATCCTGTTGAGGGAAATGTGGAGTATTACGGACTTATTGACATTATTGAGTTGGATTGCTATTGAAAATAGAAGGTTGTCTTATTTCGATGTGATTGGACTGATGTCAACACTGCTCGCAAAATTAAAAAAGATCAATTTGGTTTTACAATGGTGAACTTTTGTAACGTCCCAAACTTTATGTTTTTGATTTTACGATTAATTGAAATAACTGTGTATCTACTTCAGTGGTTAAGTGTTCTGGGTGTGTGCGTAAGGTCCCAAGTTTAAGCCTTACTTTGGCAAATTTTGATTATTTTTGGAATTAAGCCCTGTCTTTGTTCAATGGGCTTATATTAAGTTAATTGTAAAAGCATATCAGAATAGGCCTGCTGGTCTAGTGGTTAAGTGGAGTGTTAGTCTGCTGAAGGTCCTGTGTTCGAATCCCTGCGCGAGCAAGGATTTTATTTTTGATCGTTTGACTGAGAAAGTTATGGTCAAACAGAAATTCTAAGAAGTGAGTTAGTGGGAGAGTGAATTTAGGGATTTGGGTGTTTCTGATTATCTTTTTATTTTTTTATACTTTCTTTTCAAAAATTTCGGTTCCCTTGAAAAAAACTTTGACGTTCTCTTTCGTTTTCTTCCCTCTCCCTCTTTCTATTGCTTTTCTCTTCAATTGGCATCTCCTGGTTTTCAAATCACTGATTTCTACTCACAGTTGGCATACGTGGTAAGTGATATATCTTGTTCGTTTGGTTAGCCTTGTTTTTTAATCCGTTTAGAACTTTGTGGTTTTTGTGTGTCAACATAGAAGTTATGTTTTGGCAGCAGTGAATCGAGAAAATCTTGGCCCCACTCTTGCAGGGTTGTAATTGATTATTTTGGAGTGATTGGGGTAAACGTTGAATGTTGTTTTAGATTCTTATAGGTATCGAGTTCAGATCAAATCGTGTTTTGGGACTAATTACGTGTGTTGTTAGGGTGATTTTAGGCTTTGGAAGGTTTGGGAGTGGATTTTCCTCGAAAAAGAACCAGGTGTGTACCTGAAAACACAGAAAATGAGAAACGATGAAAGTCAAAAAATGAATCTGTCGGTGCTACACTGGCGTGTGTTCGTCCGTGTGGTAGGTCGTGCGACTGTGCAGGGCGTGTGATCGATGAGCCAGGCCATGCACGCATGACACAACTGTGTGATAGCCGGGTAGGCCGTGTGCGACACACGAGCTTGACTGAATTAGGCCATGTGGGCCATACGGACGTGTGAGATTTTTAGGCCAGGCCGTGTGATCCACACGGCCAAGGCTAATTTGGGCCTTATGGGCCACACAGGCAGGCCACATTGGCGCGTGAGCCTATTTCTCTGAAATGATTTGTAAGGTTGCACGGGTCGCCCAAGTCGACTGTGGACCTACTGTAGGGTCGGTAAGCGTTACTTAGACGCCTAAATGAGTATTCTGACTGTTTGATTTTTTGCATTGAGCATGAACTGTGATATTTTAATTGATTGTATGATCTGATAAATTGCATATTAGCATGTCATATTGGTATGTTGCATTGCATCGGGGTTGGGTCGATGTTTTGAAGGAAGTATTCTGAAAGGCTCTTAAGCCTGATGTCTGGCAGCTCAGCTGCAATTATCTGATTATGTGCCATATATCGGTATAGCATGGTGTGTAGGGATGGGTGAGTCGATTTTATCCCCATCTGGTGTGTAGGATTGGACGGAGTTGGTTTGTAGGGGCTGGTGGGTAAGACTCTGTTATTCTGTTCTGTTCTGCATGTTATATCTAAGATGGGTCAAGGCCCTAATTCGTATCTGATTTCGTATTTGAGTAGGCTAAGGTCCACATGGATTCTGTAAGGGCTCAGGCTCGAACTATATATAATATATGACTGGTTTCGGATATAGTGTTGTGTGTATATTTTCTATGGGGATTACACACTGAGTTTGCGAAAACTCACCTTTTTCTATTTAATTTGTTCAAGTAATCCCCAGGCTTGACAGATCGGAGCAGCGGAGGACTCTACGGTGGCCACACGTAAAGTCTTAGACTGTTTTTCACAAATTTTCAGATTTATTACTTGTTTGGGTTTTTGATGTAATCCTGGACTTGGACTATTTGGTTTTTATTTCGGAACTTTATGTCATTTTATGGTTATTTAAACTGCACCTCCACAAAACACGATTTTTCTAAAACTAAGGATTTCATAAACAAAAATGATTTTCCCTAAATTAACTAATTACAACAGCTTCCGCTTAAAAAGGACAACTTGATAAGCACAATTTAATAATACTAATAAAATTTTAACAACATGAAACATATTTTCATATATTTTTTAATTAATTTAGAACCCACACCTAATTGTAGATTAGATGTGTTACAACACTCTAAGACGCCTACACTTGGATCTATCCAATGGATCACCCTTGTGAATTAAGAATCATGACTCCTTTCACGAGTTTGACAATTTTCCATGTTGATGTCAATTAGCCTCTATCTTGGTCGAAAAGGAGAGATCGGTGGATTGTCTTTATTTTGATCCAAAAAAATTGAACTATCTAAAGAGATGGTTGATTAAGAGTAAGTTTACAAAATAAAGACTTAGAATTTAAGAAAATAAGTGAAATAAATAGTGCAGAATTTTATTTACTAAAATAAAAAATATAGGTTGAAAAATGATGAAGTAAATAGGAGGAAACACAACTATCGACGGTGGAGCTACAGCGACAATGATGGTGGTGGTCCAGTGATATAGGTGGTAGTTCGAAGAAGGAGAAGAAAAGAATATGGGTTCGATCACTCACTTAAAAGAGGAGAAAAGAGAAGAGAGAAAAAATAAGAAAAAGAGAGGAGTTGCGCGGTGGTTGTCGCGGTGGTGGAGGGTGGCGCTAAGGGCGACAGTGGAACAAAAAGAAAAAGAGAAGAGGAGGATGGGTGATGAAGTGGTGGTGTTTAAGTTGAATGGTGGTGGCTAATGGTGGAGGAAAGGAGGCCAAAATCAAAATAATGGTGGTTCAAGGTGGTCCAAAAGGGAAGGGGGAGAGAAAAGAGATGAGAAAGGAGGGGAATGGCAATGAAAAGGAAAAGAATGAAAAGATGGAACAAAAGAGTGTTCTTCATCTTGTCTAGGTTCAATGAACATCACAAAAGGTAAGGATGAAGAGAATGGTATGTTGAGGGGATAAAGGAGCAAAAAGGGGATCATGGGAGTGAAAAAGGGGCTTAATAAGGGAAGGTTGACTCACACATAAGGAAAGAATTTTTCCCCATGCATGGTAACTAGGTTGGACGGCAAGGAGTGTTCGCACTAGCTAAAGTTGTCAAAAAAAATTAAATAAATATTTGGGAGTGTGGGGAATTGAACATAGGACCTTTAGGAAACTAATTAAACTCTTAATAGAAAATATTTAAAAACATGGGATGACTTTTGCTAAGGGTTTAAAACAAATTTGCACCAAATAGAAATTAACGAGAGGGAAGAGATTCGAACTCAGATCATTAAGGACGGCTCTACCACTACTCAGTCACTATAATTGATATTTATTTATTATCAAATGTGTTAAGGTCATTTAAAAAAAATTCAGACGTGACCATTCTTAGTTCATTAACCCAATTTCTACTAACCCGATTTTTGAGATGTGATAATTCTGGTGAAGTGCAAAGGACTAGCATCTTCCACTCGAGGTGATTGATTCAAGGAAACTTGTGTTCTTTTATTGTTGATAGTGGTAGCTGTGCCAATGTGGTGAGTAGTTTTTTAGTGGAAAATTTACCTTTACCTTGTCAAAACCATCCTAAACCATATCACTTACAATGGCTTAAAGAAGGTTTGGAAGTTAAGGTAGTTAAACAGTCCTTAATTGCATTCAGAATTGGGAATTATTCCGACGAGGTCTGATGTGATGTAATTCCCATGCATGTTGCCTATTTGCTTCTTGGAAGACCATGACAATATGATCGTGATGTGGTATGTCTTGGAAAATTGAATCGTTACTCCCTTGTGTTTAAAGGAAAAAAATACAATTTAGCCCTTTTGGAGTCCAAATATGTGTATAAGGACAAACTGGAAATGATAGAGAATTGAGTGGAGAAAGTGAGAGAAATTTCGTATGTAAGTTGTTCGACTCGAAAAAGGAAGATTTGGATCTGACCAGAAAAGAAAACACAAAATAAATTTAAGGAAAAAACAAAAACAAAAATAACTAAAATAAGAAATTTAAGAACTAAGAATAAATATACAAAATAATAACTAACTAAATAAATAAACAAAATTTAAACGTGGAAGATGAACCGAATAAACCAATGGATGTGATGGATAGATGGATAAGTGTCTAATTGAACCCTTTAAGATATAAACCCCTAAAAAATTCAATTAATGACTCTAATCAACCTCCAAAAAATAATCCTTGGCAAATTCAAGGATGAAGAATGAATTCTCACGAGTCCTTAAAGAAAATTGAGAAGAAAATTATTTTTAAAAATCACAAGAAAGAAATCTTGCACAAAGAAACTAATAGAGTTGAAAACTTTATTAATGAAAACAATCATGTGCTTAATGAACAATGAAGAAGCCTTTATATAGGCTAGCTAAGTACATCCAAATAAAACTATAAAGTATACTAAAACTCTAATTAATCTAAATAAGAAGTAGTTTTAAACTAAGCTTTCTTGTTTGACGAAGAAAAAAAACTCCTAAACAACTTAAAATATTTAAACAATATCCTAAATTTGGAATAAATAAATAAGAAAATAATAAAACCTAATAAATAAAATATTGGGATCATATATAATAAAAGTTAATCCTAAAAACCGAATCTAATATGATTTAAACTCAAATTAAAAGTCTGAAACTCATAATTCCTGTCATAATCCCGTCCAGAAATTCTACTCGCGTAGTCTTCACTAGAATGGTCATATCTTGAGATCTTGAACTTAAAATTGAGTGATTCAAAGTGCGTTTAAAAACTAAGAGATAGGTCTTCAAACATTATTCAGGCATCTAAGCCCATAAATTCCTAGATCCCATCCAAAAATTCGACGCAAGTTGACTAATATTTTCAGTTTGAAAATTGACAGCTTGGTTGAGTTGACTTTAATAAATTTCATCCATTTCGTGCATGTATCATTCCTCATTTTCTTGAAAATATTCATCCTCAAATATTTTCTTTGATCAAATCTTGGTTTGATTTGCTTGACCTTTGACCTTGTTGTTGGGCATTGAGGTAGCATAAGCCAATCACATCCATGAGTCTAAAATTGGGCCTTGACCAAATTGCAAAGATTTCAAAGGTTAGAAAGACATCGTGATGAGACTTTCTCCACATCGTGATGTCATCAAAATAGCATGTCACATCACGGCGTTGGATCATTTTTTGCTAGGACGTCACAAACTGTTGGCCAACATTGTGACGAGGGGAAATTGCTATCGGGAAGGGTTTGGTGCAAAAATAGGTCATTTGGTGTTTATTTGAAACCAACATTATAAATAGGTTAAAAGAATACACTTAGAACCATTCATACCTATTCAAAACATACCAAATTCATACCACATCATAACATACGTTAACTTCTCCACTTAAATGAAACATGATTTGTTATTGTAAATGCATGCGAATGTTGATCTAAAGCGATATATATGTAAGAAAATTTTATTTTATACTTTTAAATTATGCCATTATAAGTATAATCAAACCAATTAGTTATATAGCAAGAGCATTAGAACAATTAAGTTAATTTATCATCCAACTTTTTGTTACAAGATTAGCATCTTCGATGTTGAACCTTTAACCTTGGAGAATTGAAAATGTTTATTCAAGTATAAAAACATGATAAGTAAACATCTTCTAAGACTTGTTTGATGTTAACCTTGGAGGATTAAAAACCTTTGTTTAAGAACATCTTCAAAGCCATGCTTGATGTTCTCATGTAGAATTTTCAATGGGTTTAAAAAGTAACTTAGTAATTGGATTTGGGTGTAATTACTTATAATTACATATGTGATATATACGAGTAACCATTATAATTAATAGGTCTCATTGAATTAAGTTTATTAAGAGCACTTGATTACTTGCTTTGATTCATATGAGAGGTTGAGAATTGAGGAATTGCGTGAGGTAATTAGCCATAATGAACTTTAAACTTCTTCTCTTTTTTTTTTTAACTCATTTTGTAATTATATATCTATGTAATTACATTTTGTACTATAAAATATGATATGAGAAATTAAGATATAATTATATTCTATTAGCCAAATACATATAGAGTTAGAACTCTTATAGTTACAAGATTGAGTAATTATCATCCTATCAATTACACTCTCGACAATTACTTTGAGGTATCCATATACACCTTTACGATACATTTGGTTCATTGAAATGGAATAGAGTAGGAATTTAATAGCCATTCAGTGGGAATAGAATAATGAGATAATAGGTATTATGTTGTTTGGTTAGTTGAATGGAATAAACATGTAATAGTATTACATTGTTTGGTTAGGTAAAACAACATTTCGTAATAGGTAAGGAATAGACTTAAAATGAAAATTTTATTGTTAGATTAAAATAATATTTTATCTATATTCTTATTAATGTCTTGTAATTTTTTAAAAGCATTATATTTATTAATTTAATAAAAATTATAATGAATGATTTATTCCTTTTAAAAAATAATAAAATTTTTATAAATTTTTTAATGTAAATTTATTAAAATATTTTTTATAATTATTATAAGAATTTCAAATTTACAATATATATGCATCTAAAGAGTCTATAAATATGAAAAATAATAATGCATGTTATTGTAATAAAGAAATTTTGGACCAAATACATGTCGCCATGTGTCTATTTAAAGTTGCTATGTGTTAGAAATAATAACATCAAATATCTTATTATTATTTTCTCTAATTAAATTAATTAAGATATATATTTGAAAATTAAATCATTTTGTTAGGTTTTGGATGCCCATAATGGGCGGCTCGGCTCAATTTTAAAAGAAAAAAAAAACAGAAAAGAAAGAGAAATCTAAAATAAAAAATTGAAACTGTCAAAAGGCCATTTTTACATTTCCACTTACAAACCAACGTGAAAATTGGTGGAAGAAGTGATATTAAAGAAAAAAGAGGAGAAAGAAAGTTTTTCTTTTTCTTTTTCTCTCTCAAATATTTAAAGGACTATATTTTTCTACTCTCTTGAGTTTGGATTTAAAGTTGTGAAACATAAACGATTTTTGAGTACGTGATTTTGTTTTCGATCAACATATTGAATCAATTCAACAATTATCCGTTATATTTCCAAATTTTAATTCATTTTACGTTTTTGAATACTAATTATGGTTAGCATCTTATTAGTATAATTTTTACATCTTTCATAATTATTCTTTTAAATTCTTTAAGAATTATCTTATCTATAATTAATTTAAATTAATTAAGAGATAATTAATAAAATATATCATATCTATAATTAAATTAAAGTTATTAATTGATATACAATGAATGATATTTTACCTCTAATTAATATAAATTAATCATGATTTAAGTTATAAATAAAATAGATAATTCCTTGTAGATCATTCCGGAATAGATTAGTTATATTCTACAATAACTCCAATAGATAATTTAGAAGCTTCTACCAGAAAAAGTAGTTTGGAAGTTGACAAGTTTGGAAATCATAGTTCAAAAAGGAAATATCCAAAGTAGTCAAAGAACTTGAAGAATATTAGATAATGTTGCACCAATTCTAAAGAAATCTCAAGAAAGATTTCATGTATTTATGGGACAAGATTGCTCATTAATAATTGTTTGATACACCTACAACTACCAAAAGGCCTTAGAAAATCATAATTATCTTTAAAACTCTCCATTGTCGTAAGAAATCAAGAATATTTTCCTCCAAGCAAAACTCTCTCTAGTATTCTCTCAATGAGATTCTTAGTGGCTTGTAGCAATATGAATCTGCTACCACAACATGCTAAGCACAAATCTAAAGAGACTTAATGTTCTTTTAACTTCAAAGAAAAGGAACAATAAGCCTAAAGATGCGAGAGCACATATAATTCTCAAGGAAGCTGTTTTTGCCAAACTGTAAAAATTCACCATGAGGTGGTGTGTTCAGTGACTTATGTCAAGCTATACATGAAGAATATGGTTCAAGAATTTTATGCCAACTTGCGAAAATCCATTATGATGAGAATGAAAAGCATTACAAATAGGCTTATGTAATAAGACATGCTTCACTTTTAACCTGACAATCATCAGTCGATTCCTAAAGCATCATAGGGAAGATCATGATGACTTTGTTCCTAACTTTGATTATCTTGCTTACACCTTGGCTAAGTGTGTGAGAAGGCTTGGCCAAAGGGACAAGAGTTCAGGACATCTAAATTGCAACCTACATATGCAATACTCCAAGCCACTACCATAAGAAATTGGTTGCCATCGAAGTAAAGCGTGTGTGTCAACAAGAAGACAACTTTCCTTCTTTATAAGGTAGCATCCTTTATTCATTTTGATTTAGGGAAGACACGTACTACTGTTTCCCTCTTTGATCTTTTAAATCTTATCGCTACCAAAAAAAAAAAATTAATTGATGATGATATTCTTAAATGTAAGCAATCTGAATTGAAGTGTTCAAGCAAGCGAAACAAAGGAAAATGTAACACCCAAAATTTTGGTATAAAAAATTTGAGTCATCCTAGGAATTCAAATTGAAAGATTTTTATAATGGATATCAGGTTATTATAAAATTTGGTATAGGTGGGTTTTCATTAATTAGTTGGTATTGAAGAATTAGTATTTTGGGTTATGGACTATTTTGTAAAAACGAATTTCAAATTAGGTAGTCAAATTTCTTAATATTAATTTTTAGAATTAGAAAACATGAGAGGTTTTTATGTGGTAAACATCCCAATGATATTTTAGCAAAATACCCATGAGCTAAATTTTACATAAGAGTTAGTTATTTCACATTCTCTCATTCACATAAGACTTAAAAATCTATAAAGAAAAATTTTCTCTCAAATTATTTTCAATCTTGGATCAAATTTCATTCAATCTCAAAGAGGTAAGTGTGATTCTAATTGTTTTCTTCATATCAACTAGTCTAGACTAGTGATCGTCGATTTTCCGTGTGATAAGTTTTATAAATTTGTAATGACTCGTTCTTGAAATTAACTATGATCACGACGTAGGCAAGTGTACCTATCGAACAGTAGTATAGCTTTAGCAAGACCGGATTGTCGAACCCAAAGGACTATGAGTAGTAGTAATGACCGTCTTTTTATTATCTAGCCGAATAAAAGAGGATTGTTTTGACTAACTAATTAAACTAAGAGCTTGTAGAAAATAGAAATTGGGAAATTACTGTTGTGGAAAACGATTGATTGAGACAATACCTAAGGAAAAATCCACCTTGACTCTTACTTGTTATTCTGGCTCCGAACCGGACGATTTATTCATTCAACTTGTTCCGTAGAAATCCCTAATGTATATTATTATCCCTTTCGAGACTAACAACGTCTAATCCCTAGGTTGAATAACTGAGAGTTATCTCTAATTAACACCCTAAGGTTGCATTAACTCGATCTATAGATTCCCTTATTAGGTTTCACCCTAATCCAGCAAAATCTTGTCACCCTACCTCTAGGCGCGCAATCAACTCCGCTTAATTACGACAAAGTTACTCTTAGTTAGGGTCTATTCCTCCTCCAACTAAGAGTAGTAACTTGAAGTGATATCCTGAAATACCAAAACAAGAATTAAGAACACGTAATTAAGAACAAGTTAAATATTTAACATACGATTCAGAAATAATAACAAGGTTTAGTCATAGGTTTCATCCCCCTTAGGTATTTAGGGGTTTAGTTCATAACTAAACAAGAACACATCTCAGAATAATAAAAATTACAAAACATAAAGAAAACCCAAAACTCCTGAAGGGGAGGTTGAGGAGAGATCTTCAGTATTGATGGTGGCTCCGGCTTCTGAGATGGATCAATCGGCTTCCTTGGAGTAATTCCTTACTCCCTATTCTTCGTCTCCCTTTCTTCCTCTTCTAGGGTGTATTTATAGGCTTTGAAATGCCTAAGAACCCTCAAAAGTGGCCTTTTCTGAATTGGACTTAACTTAGGCTCGGCAGGGACACGCCCTTGTGGCACGCCCTTGTGCGATAACTTTAGGCCATGTTTGAGGTACACGGCCGTGTGTTATACCCGTGTGAATCGTGCTTCAATTCTGCCAAATTGACACGACCGTGTGATGTACCCGTGTGAAGAGGTCCAGGCCGTGTTGATTTCGTGCTTTGGCCCATTTTCTCTGTTTTCGGCCCGTTTCTCGTTCCTTTAGTTCTCCTATGCCTACCTGAGAATAAAACATGAAATTAAGGCATTAGGAGCATCGAATTCACCAAATCTAAGGAGAAATCATTCATAAAATGCGTTAAGCATGGGTTATAAATATGTATAAATTACGGTTTATCAACTAGATAATGAAGTCTTGAGACATGGGCTTTTGTGTTTCGAGACATTTTAATTTAGTAGCCAAATTAGGTACAAAGGAGGAAAGTCTTGAAACATTGGACCATGTATCGATACATTGGCCCAACTATCGAGACTTGGTGTGTGGTTTGTGTAGTTTAGGCCTCTAATCATTATTTTAAATCCCGTTTGAGCTTGATTTTTGTTTGATGTCTTATGGATGCATGGAATGATTAATTGGATGTTTATAAGTCAAGCTTAAAATGTGTATTGATTGAATGAGTGATTTATCATTGTTGCTATGGAGATTAGAGTGACGCTCTTTATTTTGACTAAGCCACTAAACCGAGTAAGGGGTGTTAATTTTACTTGTTAGGGGATATGTGACACCCCTAATCTGACCCTAGTCAAAAAGTGGTTTCGGGACCACGAAACCGAGTTTTATAAATAATTGAAAGTTATATTCTATGTTCATGAGGTGAGTAAATGCATATGTAAAAATTTCAAGCATTAATTTTGCTATTTGTATGTGAAATTTCGAAACGGGACTTATGTGAAACATTGGTAAAATAGGATAGGTAAATTTATAAAATGATCTAATAGAACAGGCCTTCAAAAATGTGGACTTGCATGTCAATTAGACCATTTTTGAATGTAAATGGCCAAGCCAACACATGCATGTAATAATGTGTTCTCTTGTCTCCATTTTTAATTGGTGGAATTATGTATAATAAAGGTATAAATAAACATTTTATTATAAAATGATTTTTATATATAGAAATAATAAATTTATATTAGTAAGTGGGGGATAAAAACAAAGTTTCATCATCTTTTTCTTCTCATCTTGCCGAAACCATAAAGAAGAAAAGAAAAATGGAAGAAAGAACACCTAAGGCATTCGGTCATCTTGTGTTGGGAATTAAGGTAAGAAGTTTTGGTTAATTTTTGAAATATTAGTTAAATCCTAGTAAATTTCTAAGTTCCTTATTGAACCCATGTTAAATTTTTGATATTTGGTGAATGAATATGGGTTTTGGTCATGGTAGATAACAAGGAATGTGGTGGATGTTCTTGTTAATTTGGATGAATTTTTTTTGGTGAATAAGTGTTTGAATCAAACAAATGATCATGTGTGTACACTAGGTGCTAGTTGAGAAGAATCGGTCACTATATTGGAGGCCATTGCGAATATGAAGTTAGTTATGGTGAGTGATGAATGTGTTTTGAGTTGAGGAATGGTTAGAAGAATTTGAATGCTAAACTAGTTGATTTGTTTATAATGCCCGATTATGATCATTTATAGAGATGTGAATGAATTGTTGTTATGTGAATAAATATTTGTTTGATAATATACATGTGTATTCGGCAATGGGATAAAATGTGTATTAAGGTAAGTTTCATGGTGATTATGCTTGTGATGTTGGGTTAATATTCGACATTGAGTAATGTGGGGTAAGGTGATTAATCGGCTATGAAATTAGCTAAATTGAATAGGTATGTTTAATGATATGCTTAGTATAATGTATAATCTTACAACTCGGTTTGGTATTGAGATAAAGGTTAGATGTATGATTGGATTTTGGTATGTGTTAAATTGGTTAATCAAAGATTTAATATGACTAAATGTTAATGAATAACATAATTGGTTTGCACCTTAAATAGTTGAAATAAAGCTTACCGATTATGATTAAATGTTTAAATTTTAATGGTCATATATAGGTATATATATGTATATGTATATATATATATATGCCTTATGTATGTACCATGTACACATAAGGACATAAGGCAATATGATTAAATTCATGTATAAGGAAGCATGATAAATTAAGTGACTCTTTGCTTGTGAATGTGAATTAGATATAAATTAAATAAGCATGAAATCGAGTCATGGCATGTTTTATTAAATATGATACATATTGAAATCTATTTTTTAGATATAGATTCAATGATATGTGATTGCCAAATGTGATTGTTAAGTGAATAATATTAGTTAAGTACTTAAGCAAATCTATTGTTGTAATTAAGCTTAAGAGCAAAGAGGATCAAAGTCGGATAGGGGAAAAGAGAAAGCAAACGAATAGCCGTGGATATCTAGTCGTCGACCACTTCCGAGGTAAGTTTTAAGTGATAAACGTTGAGTAAATTCAATCATAATAGGACATAATGAGTTGATTTAATAAGATATGATATGGCCATGATATGTCTTAAACTCAAATGGTAAGTTCATGAATGTTTGGACTTGGAAATTTAAGAGCAAATTGTAATAATTTGCTTAGGACAGCAGCAGTAACATAATTTTAGAAAAATCACCATAAATTGTTGGTGTGGAATTATAGGCTGAATAAAATATTTAATCAAAGCTTAATTAGTCTAGTTTCTTATAAAAGAGACCGTGTGAGCAAAGAAATTTCCTATAAAGAGATATTTACAGTTGTGTGAGACAGTATCAGAATGACTCCGAAATCCCCTGTTCTGTTTTTAGAAAATCACTATAATTTGTACAAAAATGGTTATAAGATAAAATTTATATTCTTAGACTCCTTAATGAGTCTAGTTTCAAATTAAATCAAATAGAACACATTTTGAATTCCGTACAATGAGAAATTTTATTAAATATGAAGAGTGGTCAGATTAGTCAAATAGTGAAACAGGGAAAATTTAAGAAAAATCTGGTATTGATTGGCCAAACCTAAAATTCTGAAAATTTTATGGATGGAAGATATATGAGTCTATATTCAGGAAAATTAACGGAAATTGATTTGGAGTTTTGTAGCTCCAGTTATAAATAATTTAGTGACTATTGCTCAGGAAAACAGCTTGTAGTGAATATGTGATTTTGTTGTAAACATTGATGAAACTATTTGAGTTGCTTATAAGCCATTCTTTGAAATTGATGTACAAGATAAATATGTATATGTGTGGTAAAGCCGAATGGCTAGTGTGAAATATGTATGAGATATGTATATGTGGTAAAGCCGAATGGTTAATATGAAATATGTATGAGATATATATATGTGGTAAATCCGAATGGCTAGTGTGAAATATGTATGAGATATATATATGTGGTAAATCCGAATGGCTAGTGTGAAATATGTTTGAGATATGTATATTTGGTAAAGCCGAATGGCTAATGTGAAATATGTAGGAGATGTGTGTGTATTGTGGCGAATGACCAAATGTGTAAAGGTGTGTATTATTAGATATTTGATGAGGCAAATGAACTACAAATCTGACGATCGATGTGAATGTTGTAACATGTGACTAAATGTACATGAAACTTGAAATATACTCTCGGGTAAGACCCGATAACTACGTGTGGGGATTATTCGAGCTAAAGGTCTCGCTGAAGATCCGGGTAAAGCATGAGATTATCGACTTCAAAGTAACAATTGGTAATAAATACGTTCAATGCGTTAAGTTGTTCAGGTATGTATTTTGACATTATATTTAAGCTTGATTTGGATTAAATCACAAGGTTGTTATGTGATGCATATGTGAGTAAAGCAATAAGACTGTTCTATGATTATTGCGCATTTGGTCAATGTGAAAAGTTAGGTGAAAATACGTAATGTACTAATGTTTATAAGAGATCACTATCAAGTGAGAATTTATCTGCTTATCGTGTATTACGTAATTGTGTATATTCGGCCAAAAAGGGAAGTATACCTAGAAAGAGGTTATATGAGAATTCGTAAGATCGACTTTTAATTTGGTTGGTCAGGTATGTGATAAATACTTGTTCATGTTAGACCCATCAGAATTAAATCATGATTGTAAAGTGAAAAGCAAATATGAAAATGCCATATGAATATGTGAGTATTCGGTTATGGAGAAATACTATAGGATATCGGGAGATATACATTTTGATTTGTCCAATGAGGATAACTATAGATATGAAATGAAATGTTATATCCGAATCAAATAAACCAATTGGTCATATTTGAGTTCTTTGGTTTTAAAATGCTTAAGACTTACGAAGCTTACAAAAGTCGACTCTGTTGTTATGTTTTCTCTGTTTTATAGATTGTTGATTCTGGATTTTTTGCTCGGGGATCGTCAAACAACTTGTCACACTATCACTATCCACGATCAAAGTACTTCTATGTTTTGGATTATCTTATGGCATGTATAGAATAGACTAGTAGTGGGAGGATATTTTGGTTAATGTGTATAAGCCATGCGAATATGACATCTTTCGAATGTTTACTTTTATAAATTTTTAAAATTTTATCCCTGGTTGTGTCTAGCAATGATCTAATTGAATGATCTTTACTTCAAGAAAATGTTCAAAATTTTACTGATCTGGCATGAGTTACAAGTCCGGTAATGCCCCTTACCTATTCTGGCGACGGTTACGGGATAGGGGTGTTACAGGATAATTTAGATTTTGTGGTTTCTTAATGGATTTTGGTGAGGAATTAGGAGTTTTTAAGTTATAAACTAATTACAAATCATTAGAAACCAGATTTGTGAGGTTTGCATTGGGTTCTTAGTAAAATTAAGTGAGTTCTTGAAAAAGCAAAGTGAGTTTCACTATATCAAATGCATCCATTTGGTTGATTTAGGAATTTTGTTATTAAAGTCTTGTTAATCTTATTGGATTTGTTTATTTGAATGTGTTTTTGAAGCAAAATAGATTGTTGAAAGCTCAAAAGCTAAAAGTAAGACAAAGATTGTGGAAGAGTGGTTGATTCTAAGCATTGTACACTTGGAATTGCAATTTGTGCACACTAATTGTAACACCCCTCACCTATATTCAACACCGGAATAGGGTTACAGAGCATTATCAGACTTATAACACATATATAATCGTACTTTTCTCATGCATTCAATCAATTCATACAATCATCATTCAATCTCAATCAGTTTGTCCCTTATAATAGCCTACGATGCCTTAAACATACTTTATGAGCGGTTCGGGACTAAACTGATAACTTATAAATTTTTCACAAAACTTTGAAAATTTTTATCATAATAGAGGACACACGCCCGTGTGGGCAGGCCATGTGCCAATTAGGGAGTATACTAACTTGTACCACACGGCCAGTCACACGCCCGTGTGTGAGACCGTGTGAAGTATACTGACTTTACTTTAATTTCAACACCAGGGGATACACAGCTGTGTAACATGACCGTATGTCACACATGGCCGAGACACACGCCCGTGTGGAAAAAAATAGGCTATTTGCAAAGCCATTTTGCCACCCTATTTTTTTTACATACTATTTTTTTTACATACTTGCACAAGCATAATTTGCAACATTTTATAACTCAATAGGCATCCAATTCATAGCATTTCATACACATAACCAACCGAACATGGTATTCAAATACCTAAATTATAATCAAGTATTTTCCATTCATATGCCTATCACATATCAAGACAACATTTGCATATTTCCATTCCATCTACTACTTGCCAAAACATACCATATTTGAATACATATATGCAACCAAAGCATTATACCAAGTTAAGCCAAAACACATGGCTTTATCATATACCACAACATGTACCAAAATCACCATCTCAAGTAATCATAACTATCATATTTATAACTAGCCTATACATGCCATATTTACATATATCCATAAGTTCAAAAGTACTAATCGGCAACCGGATAATATGATGCGTAACTCCGACTTAATCCGAATCGAGCGAGCTACCGAACCTCTATAAGACACGAAAAAGAAACAAAGTAAGTTTTATAGCTTAGTAAGCCCGTGTAATTCAAAATTTAACTTACCATTTATATATAATCAAACAATTAAACAAAGTATATCAAATTCACTTACCAAATGCCTATACACAAGCATTCATCAAAATGTTAGTCTCAAGTACATATAATCAACCTTTATCTCAATTTCATACATCAATGTATTATATCATACCAATTTCATGTAACATGTATTACAGATCTAACAATTCATTCTCATTCATATAATCGGCAATTCATTTATATAACCAGGAATTCATTCGTATATTCATTAGCAGAATTATGCCCGTTGAACCTATTAGAATATTGATAGATACACGGGTGATACACACTAAGTGTATTAATTAGTAATCCGTCAATTCATTATCGTATTCACTCTTTCGAGCTATGATCGGTAAGCTCCTTCTGAGTTGATGAACAGTAAGCTTTATTGAGCTGAAACGGTAAGCTTCGATGAGCTGAAAACGGTAAGATCTTACAAGCTAATATATTGGTAAGCTCATACGAGCTGTGGTGAGTCCGCAACACATACAGGATCTCAACCTAAACGGTAACCCTAGTGACATGTCACTCGTATCCTACAAATTCCTACAGTTCAAACGGGGCTTGGTAACCATCAGACTAAATCAATAAGGCATTCGTATTTAAAGTATATCAATTACATACATTCATTTCAAATAATTACAAGTATTTAAAAGTTTGATTCTAATTATACGAACTTACCTCGAGTTGCTCGGATGGAAATTATTGACTATTCGTCCACTTTTCCTTTTCCCCAATCTAATCCCAATCTCGACTTATCTTAATCTATATATTATCAAAATCAGCTTATTTAATCAACTATTTATTCAATTTAGTCCAAAAAACACATTAAGGCTATTTTACACATTTCCCCTAAACTTTCACATTTTCACAATTTAGTCATTATCACATAAAATTGCAAATTCATGCAATTTAGTACAAACCCATGCTTAGAAAAATTTTAATGGAGTCCCTAGCAACCCATTTCTTTTATTTATTCACACTTTTACCCACATAATTTTACATTTTCACAAATTAATCCCTTTTTGATATTTTTGTCAAAAACCACTTTACAAAACTAGTAAATCTATCAATAAACCTTCATAATCTATCATCAATATCAATTTACTCAAACATTCAAAAATGGCAACATGTTAAATCTTTAAAAATTTCAAAATTTAAAGTACAAGCTAGCTAAAATACGAAGCAACGATCACAAAAATATAAAAATCATTAAAAACGTGACAAAATCACACTTACATGCAAGAGAACAATGTAGCCGAATGTTGAAGCTCTATTAATGGTGTTTTATTGGCTGATTTTCAGTGGATGAATGCAACTAGAAAGATGACTAATTTGTTTTTCTTATTTTTACTAAGTTTATTACCAATTTACAACTTTAACCTTACTAAATAAACCTTAAAACACTTAATATTGTGCCCATATTTTTCCACTAAAATAAATAATGGTCTTATTAAAACATAAGGACCTCTAATTTAATATTCTATAGCTATTTGACACCTTTAGCTAATAGAACATCACTTTTGCACTTTACGCGATTTAGTCCTTTTTCTCAAATTTACCATTTAAACGATAAAATTTCTTCACGAAATTTTCACACATACATGCTATCATGATATAAACATTGAAATAATAATAAAATAAATAATTTGACTTCAAATTTGTGGTCCCAAAACCACTGTTCTGATTTGACTAAAAACAGGCTGTTACACTAATTCTATAAAACATTCCATGATATTGTTTAAATTAATTGCTTAGGAGATGATTTGCCAATCTTGTTAGTTGAATTGCTTATCAGTGGTTGTTTGGACTAGATCATATGTCAATTTGTGTATATTGGCATTAGATGAATGGTTTTATATATTAAATCCTTAAAGTGTGTGCTATATGTAAAGTGTGCTATATGTAAAATGGATAATATATGCTATTGTTTTGTTTCATGTTGATATGTTGGAATGTTGGTTGTTGTAGTAAATTTATTGATGCTCTTGAAATTAAATCCCTTATACCGATATTGGAAAACTTTCGAGTATAGTTTACATGCCATAAAATATTGAGATATTTAAAGATTTAATTATGCGAGACTGGTTTTGCACCTGAGACTATAGTATAGTTGTGCTTCGGCCATTCATGAGTTTCGATTAATTAGAGAATGTAAATTTCGAAAGAATTTGATATAAACCAGGAACTGTTATGTAGAATCATTAAGAACAAAACTATATGCGGAAGCTTACCTATATCCATTGTTGGAGATTGCCTAGACGGTTTTTTGATATTACAAGAAAATAGTTTTTATCTTTGTATAACTCTCTGATGGGAATGGAAAAGAAATACGAGATATTTCTATTCCTTGGGGACCATTACCTTTTTGTAAATAACTGATTATGAAATCAATTTAAGGTATTTATAATTTGTCCCTCATCAAATTATAAATACAACTTATGGTATCTGCATATTATTTCCATGATACTTTTAACACCTATGACACTTATAACATAATTTGTCACTTAATTTTGTATCACACTTTATAATAGCATTATACATTATATACATGTGCCCATAATTGAGGATTTTAATCCAACGTTCTCCCACTTGGGCAACATATGTTTCCTGATAAATGTACAACCTTTTGAGCTCAAAATTTGCTATCATATAGCAAGTATTCTATAACAATCTCGTCCATCAATTATATTCATATAGGATCAAAGTAGTCTTTGTCATATTAATCATGACTAAACTCATCAATGGTCACATATACAAATATAGTCAAATGACATAGATCAATCATGGATGCATAGCATGAAAACTACATGCAATGTGAACCAAACATGGCTATTTCCAACTAGTCCTCCTTAAACTTAAGTGAGAATTCTAAAAATATATTGAACACAACTTACAATATTTGTACAAAGATAAAATGAAAGAAAATGAAAATCCTCTTGGAAATTTTGTAAAATCTTTATATTCATGCTTGGTTCACTACAACTTCCTTCTTAAAGTGTTGTTGAGCCCTATTAATACCAAAGGAATGAATTCAAGTTGTTAAGAAGCATTGATTTTAGCATTTATCAACATACAGGAATTGACTCTCTAAATGAAAATATCTATCCTTGACTTTTAAAAAAGGGTAAACTACACAACCGGTCACTCAACTTTCAAAAATTTTTATTTTGGCCACTGAAAAATAAAAAAAATTAATTTTAGGCACTACCTTTAAAAATCATTTTCATTTTAGGCACTATTGTTAATAATTGTTTTCATTTTGGTCATTAGTTATTAATTCAATGTAATTGTGCAGTCATTTTAATCACCAAACCTTAGTAAATTTTCATTTTGATAACTCAACTTTAGTAAGCTTTCATTTTGGTCACTTTTTTTCTTTTAAACTTTTTGATTTCTTTTTTAATTTTTTAGAATTAACTTTAGTTTTTTTTAGTAAAAGGGAAAAACTTGGGTGTATAGGGAAAAACTTAGGTTTTTATATGGAAAAATCATTTATTGTTTTCATTTTCTTTATTTTTCCTTTATTTTTAGAATTAATTTTAGTTTTTTTCTCAATCAAAGGAAAAACTTGAATTCTACAAGGAATTAATTGCGTTTTATAGGAAAAACTTAGGTCTTTACACGAAAAATCATTTTATCTTATGAATTTCCTTTAATTTTTTCACTTTTTAGAATTAATTTTAAACATTTTCCCAATAAAAGAGAAAAAAGACTTAGGGTTTTACAAGGATTTACTTGAGTTTTTATAGGGAAAACATTTTTTTTTCATTTCCTTTGTTTCCCCTCTTTTAAAATTAATTTTAGCTTTTTTTTCATCTCCGCAGTTGAACAATTCAATTCCTGATAAAAATTCTAAGTTTTTTTGTTTGAAAAAATCAAAATGAATTTAAAAAAGGAAACCATTGACCAAAATAAAATTTTATTAAAATTTTGTGACTAAATTGAGTGTACAATAACAATGAATTAACGACAATGACCTAAATGAGAATAGTTTTTAACTACAGTGCGTAAAATGAAAATAGTTTTTGATTGTAATGCCTAAAATGAAAATTTTTATTTTTTGGTGGTCAAAATGAAAACTTGTGAACATTTGGTGACCATTTGTGTAGTTTACTTTTTAAAAGACCATGTCTATTAGACTTACAAGATCATTCATTGTGTTATTTCTTTGATAATTTTGGATTCTGTAAGAAATCTCTTAGAGATTGACTTTGAGGATTGATCTTGGATGGATCAACCCAAGTAGTTAAAATCTTTGAAAAGCATTTCTGAATCAATTTAGAAAAGATTTTAACAATCTCAAAAAGATTACCAATATATCAAAGTGTTTCAAAATGAGTTTTTGAAATTTTGAATTCTTGAAAATCTTTTATGAATTTTCAATAAATTTTTTTTGCAATCTAGTTAGGAATAATTTTTAATTTCATTCTTAATTATTATTATATAAAAAGAATACTAAATCAAAGTCAGCAGTTTTGATGTTTCTAGTATTTTCTAATGGACCATTATGAAAACAATAATTCGTTTCACTAGAGATAGAAATATCTTTATCTTAATGTTATCTTACATCATATGAGTATTTGCATCATGCATATTTTCTATTTATTGTAATTCTTAAAATTATATTTACATATTACTTGATAACACAAAATAAACTTGATACTATGGAGGATGACATATGATAAACCGTAATTTATACATATTATTATCCCATGCTTAACACATTTATGAATGATTTCTCCTTAGATTTGGTGAATTTGATGCTCCTAATCCTTTAATTTCTTGTTTTATACTTAGGTGAGCATAGGAGAGCAAAAATAACAAGAAACGGGCCAAAAAAAGGAGAAAATAGGCTGACGTGGAAAACCAACACGGCCTGGACTTCCTCACACGGGTAGCACACACGCCCGTGCCATTCTAACAGGCTCGAACACGGCCTAAAACAACCTCAACACGGGCGTGTTTATCTCTCAGCCTTGACCACGGCCTGAAGTAATCGCACACGAGCGTGTCCCTGCCGAGCCCAAGTTAAGTTCTATTCAAAAAAAGGGCAATTTTGAGGGCTTGTAGGCATTTTAAAGCCTATTTAAACACCCTAGAGGAGGATTAAAGAAGGACACACAGAGTAGGAAGGAAGGAATTACTCGAAGAAAGCCAATTGATCCATCTCAGAAGCCAGATTATTCATCAAGACTGAAGATCTTCCCTCAATTTCCCTTCAGGTGTTTTGGGTTTTCTTTATGTTTTGCATTCATTATTCTTTTGAGATGTTTTCCTCTATAGTTATGAACTAAACCCCCTAAATACCTAAGGGGAATGAAACCTAAGATGAAGCTTGTTATTATTATCTGAATTGTATGATAAATATTTAACTTGCTCTTAATTATATGTTCTTAATTATTGCTTCGGTATTTTAGGATATTGATTCAATTTAATGCGCTTATTCAAAGGATGAATAGTCCATGTCTAAGAGTAAATTTGTCATAATTAAGCGGAGTTGATTGCACGCCTAGAGATAGGGTGACAAGATTTTTCCGGATCAGGGTGAAACTTAATAAGGGGATCCATAGATCGAGTTAATGCAACCCTAGGGTGTTAATTAGAAAAAGATTTCAATTATTCAATCTAGGGTTAGACGTTATTAGTCTTGAATAGGGATAATAACATAACTTAGGGATTTCTACGGAACAAGTTGAATGAATAAATCGTCCGATTCAGAGTTAAATAACAAGTGAAGTCTAGGTGGATTTTTCCTTGGGTATTGTCTTAAAATCAATCAGTTTTCAAAAAGTAATTCCCCAAATCTATTTTCTGTGCATTCTTATATTAGTTAATTAGTTAATTAAAACCCCCATTATTCTTAGGCTAGATAATAAAAAGAAAGTTAATACTAGTACTTTTAGTTCATTTGGGTTCGACATTCGGTCTTGCTAAAACTATACTGCTGTTCGATAGGTGCGGTTGCCTTCGTCGTGATAATAGTTAGTTTGAGCACGTCAATTATAAATTTTAAAACTTATCTCGAGTGATAATCAAGTTTTTGGCGCCGTTGCCGGGGAACTAAGATATTAGGAACACTCGATTTTTATTACTTTAGCCATTTATTTTTATTGCAATTTTAATTTTGATTTGATTTTTGTTACTAAATTTTCTTTTGTTTTCTTCTGGCAGGTTCTTATAGTTTATGACTAGAGGAAACCCGTTAGGACCATTACTTTTTGACAAGAAATCGATCGCACAGCTCGCAGAAACTAAAGAGAAATAAGGCGAAGCCTAAGATACACAGAGGAAGAGCAAGAGGACGATATCTCAACTACGACAGAGGAGATGGCTGAAAATCAGGAAAATTCGCTACCTCCTGCGATTGCCACCGATCAAGTAAATCAGAATCATGCTCCACGCACTATGTATGATTATGCTAAGCCAAATTTAACAGGAACTGAGTCAAGTATAGTTAGGCCTGCTATTGCTGCAAATAATTTTGAACTAAAACCTAATATGATTCAAATGATACAACAATTTTTTCAGTTTGATGGTTTATAGGATGAGGATCCCAACGCTCATTTGGCAATTTTCTGGAATTCTGCGACACATTTAAAATTAATGGCGTTTCTGATGGTGCCATTCGCCTTCAGTTATTTTCCTTTTCACTAAGGAATAAAGCTAAACAGTGGTTGAACTCGCACGAGGATCAATCACTGCTTGGGAACAAATGACCGAAAAGTTTTTACTAAAATACTTTCCACCTGCTAAAACAACTAAACTAAGGAATGATATTTCTTCTTTTGTGCAGATGGATTTAGAGACACTTTACAATGCATGGGAGAGATACAAGGATCTACTGCGAAGGTGCCCTCACCATGGGTTACCTTTATGGCTGCAAGTTCAAACATTTTATAATGGTGTGAGCCCTCGACAAGACAGATGATTGATGCAGCAGCTAGTGGAACCATCAACAACAAAACACCTGAAGCAGCTTACGAATTTATTGAGGAGATGTTACTGAATAACTATCAGTGGCAAGTCATGAGGACCAAGCCAACCAAAACAGCCGGTGTTTATAACATCAATGCAGTTAACATGTTATCAAATCAGGTGGAACTTCTAAATAAAAAGATTGATGGTTTACTTGGTTCTACGCAGGTACATTCTGTGATGAGGTGTGATTCAAGTGGAGGAGGCGTACATACAGAATATCAACCCTTCAACCCTACAACCGAAGAGGAACAATTCCACTATATGGGTAACAATAACTCTAGACCTCAAAATAACCCATACAGTAATACTTATAATGCAGGTTGGAGGAACCGCCCAAATTTCTCATGGGGTGGTCAAGGAAATCAAAAGTCACAAAATCCTCTGGGCTTCCAATAACCACCTTATCAACAGGAAAAGAAACCGAACCTTGAGGAGATGCTATCAAAATTCATCCCGGTGTCAGAAACTCATTTTCAGAATACCGAGACAGCATTTAAGAATCAACAAGCGTCGATCCAAGGGCTCGAAACTCAGATAGGCCAGCTATCCAAATTAATTTTCGAGCAACCACAAGGTAGCTTGCCAAGTAATACTAAACCTAACCCAAGGGAACAACTTAATGTGATTAACATTAGGAATGAGGAAGGTTTAGTTGCATCTGAACCAGAACCAAAGCAAGAAATGATGGAAAGCAAAGGTAAAGGTAAAGTAGATCACAATTAACAGAAACTAGCAAGTGTAGAATATAAACCCCGTGTGCCATACCCCAATGTGACAAGGAAAGACTGCTCAGATGAACAATTTGGAAAATTCCTTAAACTCTTAAAGAAATTACATATTAACTTACCGTTTATTGAAGCTCTCTTGCAGATGCCGAAAGCAATGAAGTTTTTAAAGGAGCTTTTAGCAAATAAGCGAAAGTTGGATGAGGCGTCGCATGTGGAGTTAAACGCAGTTTGCTCAGCTATTTTACAAAATAAGCTACCCAATAAATTAAAAGATCTAGGGAGTTTTACAATTCCTTGTTTAATTGGTAGTTTAGATGTGAACAATGCGTTAGCTGATTTAGGGGCTAGTATCAATGTCATACCTCACAAAATGTTTAAGCAACTAGGTCTTGGGAAACCCAAACAAACTAGGATGAGCATTTAATTAGCAGATAAAACTATCAGATTCCCTAGGGGTATTGTTAAAGATGTACTCGTTAAAATTGACAAATTTATATTCCCAGTGGATTTCGTTGTTCTAGACATAGAGGAGGATAGTAACATTCCTTTAATTTTAGGAAGGCCCTTTTTAACGACTGCTAGAACAATTATTGATGTTGGCACAGGCGAACTCACACTTCGTGTGGGAGACGAAACAATCACCCTTCAAGCTCGCAATTCGAATAACACATCGAAAATTAAAGGTGGTTGTATAAATCATTCTACTAAAACTGACCATATGTTGCAACTTACTTTGCAGGAAATAAATACAAAGGACACATATAGGCCTATTCATGAAGAACGAAGGCTACAAATCGAGGAGTTAGATGAATGGCGGACACCTAAACTGAGAACACATGATAAACCAAAACTATGCCAGGACGAGCTCAATTCCTCACCAAATCAACTTAAGGTTGGAGATAAAGTATTATTAGATGCCGCAGATCCTCGCATTACCACTGCCAAACCGAATGAAGAAATTCCTCTTACGGTACTTAGCATTTTCCCATTCGGTACAGTTGAGGTAATTCATCCCAAATTCGGCACTTTTAAGGTAAAAAATACCCGTCTAAAACCTTATTTTAATGAGATTGATAGCAGGAATGATGAGTGTAGACTCTAAATAAGCACTTCTCGGGAGGTAACCCGAGCACTAACGATATTAACTTCTTTAAATTCTAGTATCTAACACCTAACTTACTAATAGAGCTCTTGAAAATAAGTTTTCCACACCTACACGGCCAGGCACACGGGCGTACTGTAGACCGTATGAAAACAGGGCAAAAATTTTCCCCAACACGGGGTGCGATAAATGGCCACGGCCATGCGACATGGCCGTGGGTGATCCTGCCAAAACAACACGGGCGTGCGACACGCCCGTGTCTTAGAACTGTGGTTGAACCTGAGAAAATAGCACAGGCGTGCGACACGCCTGTGCCTAGCACTTGTAGTCGAACCTGTCAAATTAACACGGGCGTGGACCTACACACACGAGAGTGAGAGAAGCGAAGGAAGCAGAACACGGCCGTGCGACACGGTCGTGCGCACTAACACGCCCAAGGAACACGGGCGTGGGACGAATGTCAGACGCGCCCAAATTTAAAAAATCACAAAACACACGGGCTAAAATTAGGGCACACGGGCGTATCCCACGGCCATGTGCCCCAAAATCTATAAAAACCTCTCACTATTCATCATCTTCTTCTCTCAAAATCCCTAACCCGAGCCGCTGCAATTCTACACGCCCTCTCTGCCACACCCGTGCGCCACCTTCAACTCCATTTTCGAAGCCCAAGCTCCTCCCTCTTGCGTTTGTTTACTCTTTTCTCTTCTATTTTACTTACTTTTGATGTTTATTAGCATAATAATCTTCATTTTTCTCATATTATTTCCATTTTGCTATCATTTAAATTTCATTTTTAGAGTAGTTATCATCTATTTCATGTTGAATTTTTTACTTATTGCATGATTTCTTTGCTCCATTTGACTATTTTAAAATGAATATTCATAGTTAGGATAATATAAATACTCATGCCTTTTGTTTTGACATTTTTCATCAATACATTATGCTACATTCATCCATTTTTTTTGTTTCCATGGATTTCATGCTACCAAACCCATGTGCATCACTCACTAGATATTTCCATTAACATTATTCTCGAAGTCCTATTCACAATAATGACTTGATATATTTGCTTTGGTTGTTTTAGCATGTTCGTCAAATTAGTCTGTGAACCCCATGAAGTTTTATCGTTCAATTTTAACATACTTGGGGCGTATTGGTTTCACTGTAGATATACCATGTCATCTTCACGTGGGAAGAAGACCGCCGTCCCCACGTCGAAGAAAAAGAAAGGAGCAGTGTCATCCTCAGGTCCAACCGCGGAGATTTGCCACCCCTTCCTTTAGTTTCTCATGGGACCCCAGGAAGAACTCTATCAGATACTTCGAGCTCGACCCTTAAGTGTAGGCCGCTGTATCGACTGGGCCGCACTAGAACAAGTCCAATTGGCTGATAAGATTCGGGCCCTTCTTACCACCGACCCATGGGAACTTTTCTTTGCGATCGTCGAGCCGACGTATCTTGAGCTCACGATGGAACTCTACTCAATGTTCCATCTTCAGACCGTAATGACCAAATTTGATGATCCGGGGACGGTCCAATTTTGCCTCGGCAGTCTAGTTCGCCAGTTAAGCATCCCAGAGTTCAGTACTGCATTGGGCCTCTACACGAAGGAGTTCAAGGAGGAGAATGACCTTCACGCTCTCAACCGCCACATTCATCGTTCTCCTTCACAGTGCTGGGACGCGTTAGTACCACGCTCGGCCACCTACGACCCTAGCCACTCCAAGGCATCGGCTCTCTATTGCCATCTTGGCCTACACTCTGACAGGGAGATGAGAGAGCACCGACGTCGTCAACACTCATGACGCCTACTTTCTATGGTGTATGCCGCATGGGCACGTCTTTGACCTCGCCTATTTCATCGCCCTTGCCATTCGCCATCAGACGGAGCGGCATCGGAAGGGGGTCATTGGCCCGTATGTGACTCGATTGGCCAGGCACTTCGGGCTCCTCAACACAGCGGCACAAGCATCCTCCCTTACCCTCATTGGCCAGATGTCTACAAAAGGCATCTCGAGCATGCTAAGTATGAGGATAATCGAAAATCACTGTGGAACCTACCCTCCTCAATATCGTCTCGCCCAATCAACTGAGGAGGAGGCCCCCGAGGATATTACTGATAATGTCTCTCCACGACACGAGGACCCACCGTCTCAGCCACCACCCACCCATCATCCAGTTCATGCGGCGGCTTCATATTCTGACATCTTTGAGCGCCTCACTCGATTTGAGTAGTAGTGTTTTTAGCGATTTGATAACATTGATGCTACTCTACAGCAAATTTGTCAGCACATCCACATTTTATCGCCACCACCACCTCGCGAACCATCCGGCGATGATGATGTTTAAAAATTTTCTTTTTTATTTTCTTTTATCTTTATTTTTATTTTTATTTATCATTTTTCTTATTATTTTCACTTTTAACTTTTCATTTTATTTCCTTTTGATACTATTTTATTTTTAGGTTTTATAAATAAATTTTTATTTCGGCTATTTCATTACCAGTAATTATTCTTCTTTATATTCCTTAAAGAGTTCCTGATTTCATCACAGTTATAAAGAGCTCCAAAGCTCACTATCACTCAGGAACTTTAAACTCCACTGGAAAAGGTTCTCCACGACTGCCATGCCCTGCTTGACCATGATTGTAGCCACTATGAGATATAATATTCTTTTCGCACAGCACTTGTGGAACCCAACTTCTACCACCACAGGAGTATCCTCCTCCACTCTACATAACTCCAACCTAGGGAGTTCATTCATTTAACATTCAGGAAGTTTCACTTCTCTCCCTATCTTATGATCTTATATCTATGATTGCCACTAACTTTATCTTTGTACATTGAGGGCAATGTACATCTTAAGTGTGGGGGAGTAAATTATATCACTATTAGAAAAATCCCAGAATTTTGTCTTGTTCTCTTGTAAATCTCTCATATCATTATTAGAATGAATTTTGATTAATTTATGATTTTTATTGATATATCTTGAATTTAAACATAGGCATTCATGCATTGATTATTTAAACTTTAAGACATTAAAGAATTAAGCATGATAAGTTGATTTTTGAGAATTTAAAATTTTAGGTTGTTTTCCTCAATTTTAGGTATTATCTTGAATTGAAATCCACAAGTTTAAACATCAAAAAGCCATAATTCTTGTGAGATTTTGAGCCTTTAGAGCATCTATTATTTCTTTCATGCTCACTTTTATTGTTACTTTGAGTACGTCAATATCGAATTGTTATTCTAGAACTTGCTTGATTATGCATGTCAAGACCACACCATTTGATTTGATATGTCAAGATGATAGAGGCACTTAGAATTAACCCACTCATGCCATGAAAAGCCTACATTCACAATTAACCCTTAGTAAACCCCTTTGAGCCTAACATCTCATTCATTGATTTACCCTCAATATTAACCCATAACTCATTATTGTTGAAATCCCCTCAATTAATTTTATCCCTATTTTTGTCGAGATTTGATTTGAATAAATTGCTTAGCTATGTTTTATTCTTAATAGTTAGTCTATGTTACTTGTCTTAAAAAAAAGAATACATATCTATTTATTAGCAGTAAGTCGTATTTCTGAAGCTTGAGTGTTTAATTCCATATTTTGAGAAGAAGCTCTTTTGTACGCAATTGATGATTAAATATTTTTCTAGTTAAGTAATTCTTCAATTCAATCTCGATCCTAACCTTCTCTTCCAGCTTGTGACTGCACCCTCTAACCAAAGCCTCGTTACAACCCTCTAAAGATCTTTTGATTGATGTATCATTTCAATTTATAGTGGTGGAGATTTGATTTTCATGCAAGCCTATGGTAATAACTTTTCATATTGACTATTGAGTGCTAAATTCATTATCCTTAAACACTTCGAGTGATTTGAGTGAATCTTTAGTGAGGATGTTAAACTCTGTGAGATTTCAAATCAATGGTGACTATTTAGATGAGGGGAGATGCCTATATTTTTCGTGATTAAATGCTCAACTTGGAATGTTTGAAACTTTAATGCTCTTCTAGTTGAATTCTCAATGTATGATTACTTATGGATTAGTTTGAGATATTATTGATAAGAATTGTAAGTTAAGAAAAAGGAATTCTTAATTGTGAATTGAAGATTTTGCTTGAGGACAAGCAAATGCTTAAGTGTGAGGGTATTTGATAAATCATAATTTATACATATTATTATCCCATGCTTGACATATTTATGAATGATTTCTCTTTAGATTTGGTGAATTTGATGCTCCTAATCCTTTAATTTCATGTTTTATACTTAGGTGAGCATAGGAGAGAAAAAAGAACAAGAAATGGGCCAAAAACGGAGAAAATAGGCCGACGTGAGAAAACAACACGGCCTGAACTTCCTCACATGGGTAGCACACATGCCCGTGCCATTCTAATAGGCTCGAACACGGCCTAAAACAACCTCAACACGGGCGTGTTTATCTCTCAGCCTTGACCACGGCCTGAAGTAATCGCACAGGAGCGTGTCCCTGCCGAGCCCAAGTTAAGTTCTATTCGGAAAAGGCGATTTTGAGGGATTTTAGGCATTCTAAAGCCTATTTAAACACCCTAGAGGAGGATTAAAGGAGGACACACAGAGTAGGAAGGAAGGAATTACTCAAAGAAAGCCAATTGATCCATCTCAGAAGCCGGATTATTCATCAAGACTGAAGATCTTCCCTCAATTTCCCTTCAGGTGTTTTAGATTTTCTTTATATTTTGCATTCATTATTCTTTTGAGATGTTTTCCTCTATAGTTATGAACTAAACCCCCAAAATACCTAAGGGGAATGAAACCTAAGACGAATCTTGTTATTATTATCTAAATTGTATGATAAATATTTAACTTGTTCTTAATTATGTGTTCTTACTTCTTCCTTCGGTATTTTAGGATATTGATTCAAGTTAATGCGCTTATTCAGAGAATAAATAGTCCCTGTCTAAGAGTAAATTTTTCATAATTAAGCGGAGTTGATTGCACGCCTAGAGATAGGGTGACAAGATTTTTTCGGATTAGGGTGAAACCTAATAAGGGGATCCATAGATCGAGTTAATACAACCCTAGGGTGTTAATTAGAAAGAGATTTCAATTATTCAATCTAGGGTTATACGTTATTAGTCTTGAATAGGGATAATAACATAACTTAGGGATTTCTACGGAACAAGTTGAATGAATAAATCGTCCGATTCAGAGTTAAATAACAAGTGAAATCTAGGTGGATTTTTCCTTAGGTATTGTCTTAAAATCAATCAGTAAGTATTGTCTTAAAATCAATCAGTTTTCCAAGAGTAATTCCCCAAATCTATTTTCTGTGCATTCTTAGATTAGTTAATTAGTTAATTAAAACCCCAATTATTCTTAGGCTAGATAATAAAAATAAAGTTAATACTAGTACTTTTAGTTCCTTTGGGTTCGACATTCGGTCTTGCTAAAACTATACTGTTGTGCGATAGGTGGGCTTGCCTTCGTTGTGATAATATTTAGTTTAAGTACGATCAATTATAAATTTTAAAACTTATCGCGAGTGATAATAAACATATTACCCTACTCAAACAATTAGTCATAAAAGAAAATATTTATTGCAAATAACATTAATTGAAATTAATGCTAATACAATATTTTTCTCTACAAATGTAATTGAAGCATTTGAAAAGTCCACTTTATTTTCCCAATTGGAATAAACTCATACGTTAATAATGTGGTTTTTTAAACCTAATAAGAGATTCATTTCATAAACGAGGCATGGTCCTTTATGGCTTGAGACTAGGTCTCGAAACTAAGCTCCCTTGTTTTCCTATTTTTGTTTCGATGTTTGAATGTCTCGAGACAAGGAGTTTTTGTCTCTAGACCTAGAGTAAGGCAGAATCTACTTAGTTTCGATGTTCTTTTGTCCCAAGACAAAGGCCACTTGTCTCGAGACTATACAAATATGTCTAGAGAACTTAGGCTCTTGAATGCAAAATTTAAATGAAATTTGTTCTAGCAGTTTTGAGACATTTGCTTTCTGTCTTGAAACTCAATGACCAAATGGTCAATCCTACACTTTTAAGTGTTCAATTCCTTAACCAAATGAACTTAAACTTACTTAAAACTTACCACAAAACATATTCATCCAATTAACCTATCTAAAAATGTTTAAACTTTACCAAATTATAACCTTCAATAGATCATTACCAAACCAACCAATTTTCACATTCAAAATCACATAATCAAGCAATATTAACTAGTAATCAAGAGATGAAATTCAACCATAAAAACATTATAGGCCAAAGTACCAAAATTATCTGTAACAACCTGTTTTTCAGTGGTATCGGAAATAGTGGCTCCGGGGCCACAATTTTGAACAGAGGGTTCATAGATCCATTTAATTAATATTTATGAGTTAAATATAATATAATAGTGAATCATGATTTGATAGATTTTATTAATTGGTCAGTTAGTCAAGGTACAAGTGGTGTGTATCAATAGTTAGTGACGTCAAAAAATAAGGTATCGAAACCTCATAAAACAAGCTTGGAAATATTTTTATTAAATATTTATAGAGTGATTATATGGGTGAATTAAATTGTGGATAGGTAATTTTTCCGAATTAGTGACTAATTAAGGTACAAGGACTAAATTGTAAAAGTGGTAAAAGTTAATCACTATGAAACCTTAATTAATTGGAGGACCAAATGAATAAATAAACCAACGATAAATGGTCAAACGGTGGTGATAGCCAACTATCATCCACTAAAAGTGTTATTTAAAGCTAATGTTAATAAATTAATGATTAATTAAACTAATTATAATTAAATAATAAGTTAATCATAGTATATAAGTTAAAATTAAAAGAAAACAAACATTATTTTCATATTTTTCTTCTTAAAGGCCGAAAGAAAGAAGGGATGAAACCGTTGATCACGTCCAAGATTAAATCTCTCAATTGGTAAGTGATTTCAAGCCCACTTCTTGTAATTTTTTATATTTTTGAGATCGTTGCAATTAGGTTCAGTCAATCTGTATCTCCATTTTCCAAACTGTTAAAGATTTCTAAAGATTCCATTGATGCAATCTTGAAGGTTTTGTGGTTATTTGATTAGTTTTAAAGCATATATATGTTAATGTACTAGTTTGTAAAGTAAAAGTTGCTAGTTTTGAACTTAGGGACTAAAATGTAATAAATTTGAAGTTAGCATAAAAATCTTGTAAATATAGGTTCTAATGGAATGTAAAGGGATGAACTTGAAATCGATTTCAAAATCGAAGCTCAAATTCATGAGTTATGGCATTTTCGACTCTAGGGATTAAATTGAAATAAATAAAAAATTAGAAGAATTATTGCATAGATGAAATTGAGCTGCTATATAAATTTAATATGTTTTTAAGTGATATTTGGAATGGATAATTGAGACAAATTATGATTTAGATCAAGAACTACAACAACCGAAGGATTTAAGCGGAAAAGGGAAAACTATTGAATAGACCCTGTTATCTAAAGCGTTATTGTATTGTCAGGTAAGTTCATACAATATAACTAAATTCATATTTTTGATGTGTTATACTTAATTATGAAATAGTAGTTTGTTGTTGATTATGAATTGTTGTAACACCCCAAACCCGGCCTAGACGTTATGGCCGAATCTAGCGATGTCACATGGAATGAAATTCAAAAATGAGTTTCTCGAGTTAAAACCGTTCCAGTTAATTAGCCTTTATCTTAGTTCGGAGTAAAACGCTTGTTCTTCGTTAGGTATAAAATTATATCTTTTTAGCGGAAGCTTTGGAAACGTTTATTTTTGGGAAACCGTTTATGTTAAAAGAAACCTTTGTTTTTAGGAAAATCGAGTTTTTACCGTCCAGCCGTGCTAAAACCGTAAATCAGTTAAAAATCCAAAACCCAAAACCAGGCAGTCCAAAGTCCAAAAGTTACATCAAAAACCCCAAATAAGTAATAAAATCTAAAAGTTAACAGAAGCAGTCTAAAATTTACATGTGGCCACCATCGAGTCCTCTACTGTACCAATCCGTTAAGTCTGGGGATTATCTGAACAGATTAAAAAGAAAGGGTGAGTTTTCGCAAACCCAGTGTGTAATCCCCATAGAAACATGCATATAGATACACATCAAAATACAGTCAGATACAGGTTGGGCCTGAGCTCATTACAAATTCAGTTTGGGCCTTAGCCCAATCAGATACAGTTACAGAAATAATGTTAGGGCCTTGGCCCATCTCAGACACAGTATGCAATAGCAAAAAATTAGAATCCTACCTACCAGCCCCTACACACCATCTCCGTCCATCCCTACACACCACGTGGGGATTAAATTAACCCACCCATCCCTACACACCATGTTGTACCGAAATACGGCACATAATCAGAAATTTACAGCAGAGCTGCCAGATAATAGGCTTAATAGCCTTTCAGACACTTCCTCTACATAACAATAACCCATCCCAATGCAATGCAACATACAAAAGATGTCATGATATTATGAAGTTACAGTCCATATATTCAGATCAGCATACATGCTCAGTTCAGATATCATACAGACAGGTCACACAACTAGGGGTCTAAATAATGCTTACCGACCCTATAGTAGGTTTCCAGTCAACTTGGACGACCCGTGCAACCTTAAGAAACTTTTCAGAAACATTGGCTCACACGCCCATGTGGCATGCTTATGTGGGCCCACACGCCCGTGTGGCCCACATGGCCCAAATCGTTCTAGCCTATGTGGCCTATAGGGCCTAAATCGGTCTAGCCCGTGTGTTGCACACGGCCTACCTAGCCATCACACTGCCGTGTCATGCGATCACGGCCTGGCTCGTTAATCGCACAGCGTGTAGTTGCCCGTATGGCATCGACAGAATACTTTTTTATCTTTTCGTCGAATCCCATTTTTTGCGTTTCGAGTACACACCTGTATCGTTTTTTATGCTTAAACACTCCCGAGCAGTCCAAGGCTACTAATGAAACCCTCCGTTAAATGGTGATAAAACACGAGATACATGATTTACTATCCACCGCCTCTTCCATACCCGTGAAAACAACGTAGAATGACCAAAGGCAAATTGAAAACAAAATCGAACAAAAAATAGGGAGAGGGAGATGGGAATTTCGACAGAGAGGGAGAAGAGAAAACCAATTTTTTTCAAAAAGAAATCCAAAATGAAAAATCCTAATAACCCCCTTATCCCAACTCCCCTTAATTCCCCCCACCAAACTCTCTACTACTCAGACGTCTAACACAACTCAAACTCTCTCTCTCAAAGCCGAACAAAAATATTGCCTACGTAGGGATTCAAACATAAGACCTTCAACAGACTAACACTCCACTTAACCACCAGACCAGCAGGCCCATTTTGTCATAAGCTTACCATCAATTAAATATAAGTCTACTGAGCAAGGTTAAGGCTTTATTCAGAAAAATACCAAAATTTAACCCAAGTAAAGCTTGAACTTGGGACCTCCCACACACACCCAGAACACTTAACCATTGAAGCAAATACACACTTGTGTCACATTTTAACAGAAACAAAAAAAATATAATTTTTTAGGGGCGTTACAACTCTACCCCCTAAAAGAAAATTTCGGCCTCGAAATTTACCTGATCAAAACAGATGAGGATACTGCTAACACATCACATCCTCAAGCTCCCATGTAGCCTCCTCAGTGCTATGATTCCGCTACAGCACCTTCACTAAAGGAATGGATTTCCTTCGAAGGACCTTTACATCGCAATCCAGAATCTGGACTGGCTCCTCCTCGAAGGTCAGATCCGGTCGAGCCTCAATCTCCTCAACGAGAACAGTATGCTTGGGATCAGAGGGGTAGCGCCTCAACATTGAGATGTGAAATATATCACGAATGCGGTCTAGCTCTGAAGGTAACTCCAACTGATAAGCGACTGGTCCTACTCGCTTTAGGATACGGTAAGGCCCAATAAACCTAGGGCCCAACTTGCCCTTGCAACTGAACCTCAGAACCTTCTTCCATGGCAAGACCTTTAGAAACACGAAGTCCCCCACAGAATACTCGATCTCACGTCTCTTCAAATTAGCATAAGACTTTTTCCTGTTAGAAGCTACCTTCAGACGATCCCTAATCAATCAAACCTTATCTTTGGTCTCGAAAACCAACTCAGGACCCAGAACACGTCGCTCGTCCAACTCAGTCTAACATAAAGGAGTGCGACAGTTATGACCATACAGAGCTTCGTAAGGTGCCATCTGAATGCTAGACTGGAAGCTATTATTATAGGCGAACTCGGCTAGTGGCAGATAGTCCTTCCAACTGCTTTAAAAATCAATCACGTAGCTCCTTAACATATCCTCTAGTGTCTGAATCACCCTCTCAGATTGACCATCGGTCTAAGGATAAAACGCAGTACTGAAGTCCAATCTCAAACCTAAAGCCTCATGCAACTTCCCCTAAAATCGAGACGTGAAGCGAGGATCCCTATCAGAGATAATAGAAACCGGTACCCTATGCAGTCTCACTATCTCAGAAATATAAAGCTTAGCCAGCTTCTATAATGAATAGTCTGTACGAACCGGTATGAAGTGCACTGACTTGGTCAATCGATCCACGATGACCCAAATAGAATCCTTCTTAGTGGGTGTGAAGGGTAGCCCACTAATAAAGTCCATCGTTACACGTTCCTACTTCCAAAGAGGAATCTCAATCGGTTGTAGCAAACCCAAAGGTGACTGGTGCTCAGCCTTAACTTGTTGGCATGTCAAGCATCTAGCCACAAAATCGATAACATCTCATTTCAATCCTGGCCACCAATACAACTCTCGAAGATATCAATACATCTTATTCCCACCTGGATGCATAGCGTAAGGGCTACTATGCGCCTCTCTCTGTATAGATTGCCTCAGACCAGAATCGTTCGGTAGACATACCCAGCCTCGGAAACACAACACACCCTCAGAGTTCAACTTAAAATTCGTAATGCTATCACTCTCAATCTGTCAGAACCGAAGACCCAAAGATTCATCCTCCAACTGTTTACCCTTAATATGCTCAATCTATGTCGGCTTAACCTGAAGCTCGGCTAATAAGCTACCATCATCAAATAGATTAAGGTGAGCAAACATCGCCCTCAGATCAGTCATAACTCTACCGCTCAGTGCATTAGCCACCACATTGGCCTTGCCAAGATGGTACTCAATGGTGCAGTCGTAATCCTTAAGCAGCTCGATCTATCTATGCTGCCTAAGATTCAGCTCCTTTTGGGTGAGGAGATATTTGAGGCTTTTGTGATCAGTGTAAATGATACACTTCTCACCATACAAATAATACCTCCAGATTTTCAGTGCAAATACCACAGCGGCCAACTCCAAATCATGCATTGGGTAATTTGCCTCTTGAGTCTTAAGCTGACGAGACACATATGCAACCACCTTCTCATTCTGCATCAACACACATCCCAAACCGATGTGTGACGCATCACTATAAATGGTGAACTCCTTTCCAGACTCTGGTTGTATCAGAACAGGGGCCTCAGTCAGTACAGTCTTGAGCTTCTTAAAGGTTTTTTACTGTGCATCAGTCCACATAAAAGGGACTCCCTTACGTAAAAGCTTAGTCAACAGAGTTGCGATCAAGGAGAACCCTTCTACAAAGCGCCAATAATAACCCGTTAACCCCAGAAAGCTGTGAATCTCAGACACATTATTCAGCTATTTCCAATCCAACACCGCCTCACTCTTATGAGGATCAACTCGTATCCCCTCAGCAGAAACTACATGTCCCAAAAATGTTACTTCTCGGAGCCAAAACTCACACTTGATGAACTTTGCATACAACTGTTTCTCACGAAGAACCTGTAGTACCACTCTCAAATGCTCATCGTGTTTGTCTTCAAACTTAGAATATACCAAAATATCATCAATGAATACCACTACAAACTGAACCAGATAGGGCTGAAACACTCTGTTCATCAAATCCATAAATGCCGCTGGTGCATTAGTCAATCCAAAGGGCATCACTAGGAACTCGTAGTGACCATAACGAGTACTAAATGCCAAATTATACACATCAACCTCTTTAACCCTCAATTGATGATAACCCGAACATAGATCAATCGTGGAAAGCACAGAAGACCTTCTGAATTGGTTGAATAAATCATCAATCCTCAAAAGTGGGTACCTATTTTTAACCGTTAGCTTATTCAGCTGTCGGTAGTTGATACACATCCTCATTGTCCTATCTTTCTTTTTTACAAACAATACAAGTGCTTCCCACGGAGACACACTAGGACAAATGAACCCACGATCCAACAACTCCTGAATCTGAGCCTTGAGCTCTGTAAGCTCCTTCGGTGCCATTCAGTAGGGGGCGATAGACACCGGAGCTATACTCGAAATAAGTTTGATCTTAAATTTCACCTCTCAGTTTGGAGGCAAACCCGGTAGCTCCTCAGGGAAGACGTCCAAAAAATCCCTTATAGCTCTGATGTCCTTTACCGAAGAATTCCCAAAATCAGAAACACTTACATAAGTTAGATACGTATCACATCCTTTCCGAACCAACTTTTTCGCCACTAACATAGAGATCACTTTAGTCAAAAAATCCCGATGTTCCCCAATCAGAACTACCTTGTCGTCCTCCTCATTTTCAAAATGACCCTCTTAGTCGTACAGTCCAGACTTACTCGTGCTTGACCAACCAGTCCATCCCTAAAGTTTCAGACATAGTGCTAGCTACATAGGAGTGTGTAGAACCTATATCTATTATTACCAGATAAGATACATCATAAATTAAAAACATACCCGTGATGACGTCTGGAGCATCTCTGTCCTCTCGTCGACGAGCAGCATAAACAAGAGCAAGCTACCTCGACTTAGTATGCCCAGCACCTCTGTCCGATGCTCTCTGTCCACGACCCATGCCGTTGCCACCCTTAGCCTAAACATGGCCCTTAGATGGCTACTAAACTACTCTCGGTGGCTGTGCAATAGCAGAACCTGGAGCTTGCATCTGATCGGCCCTAAGTGGACACTCTCGAACGCAATGCTCAGCAGACCTACATCTCAACCATGCCTCAGTCATCCTCCAACATTCGTCCGGATAGCGTCTACCACAATGCCCACAAGGCAACATCCCAGTAGGTGCAACAGGGGGCCAAATTGTAACTGACCCATCAGATCTGGCCTTTTTCTTAAGCCTCATCACAGAACTCGACGGCTCTAAATCCCTCTTGTTCTTACCTCTCTCTCTATCTCTGTTTTGGCACTCAGTGCGCTTTACCTCTTCAACGATCTTTGCCTTCTCTACCAGTGCAGGAAAATCACTCTCCCTCTGTGGAGCTATCAGAACTCTCAAATTATCCCTGAGTCCATCTTCGAAGCGAACACAATGATCATGTTCAGTCACCACCATGCCTCGCGCATAGCAGCTTAATCTTAGAAACTTGGCCTCATACTCGGCCACTAAACGATCCCCTTGCGTGAGATTCAAAAACTCATGCCTCCTAACATCGATGTAGCTGGATCCTACATATTTTCCTTAAAATGCAGACTTATAGAAATCCCAAGTCAATCGATCTGGCTGAATCCCTTCCTTAACAGTCAACCACCATTAGTATGCTTCATCGCGAAGTAAGGAAATAACCCCTTTCAATTTTTGTTCAAGGGTAAAGTCTAAATCATCCATGATCCTTTCCGTGGCCTCCATCCAATACTCAACCACGTTAGGGGCGACTCCAGTGACACCCCTGAATAGCTCAGCCCATTGGACCGGAGTCGTTTCGTAATCGACCCTCGGCCCCAGATCCAGCATTGGGCCCAATGATCCTCTCCAAAATCCTTAACATAGCCTGGGACAATGTGTCATCCCCGACCATGTGGTCTTGAGACCTAGTCTCTGTAGTAGGTGAAATCGGTGTCTCGTTCGTATCTAAATTAGGCATGCTGCCATACGACAAGGACTCAGCTCGAGCCCTTCTATGACCTCTTCCACGGCCTCTACTACCCCGATCAAGGATACCTCGTGCACTCATCGTAGATTCGAAATTTATCTACATTAACAGTTTTTTGAATTAGTTACAGTTTTGATATTTATTAGCAGACATTTTATGCAAAACAGTATCAGAAGTTCAGTGTTCGTTATCGCAAATCGTAGTCTCCATTCGTTTTCCCTACAGTCTCAGAGCACACTAAGTATAGTATTTTTTACAGTATACTAATATTTTTTTCAGATAAGACTTATCAAATTTTTAGGACACTTACAATACCGGCGCCGGAGACTCGGTGTACCACATACTCGATTGAAAATATTTCAAACTATTTTTTAAAAAAATTATTTCTTCAAAATCAAATTTTAAAACCTAAATCCACAGCCGAGTTTTTGTAACCCTGCTCTGATACCACTAAATGTAACACCCCAAACCTAGCCTAGACGTTATGGCCGAACTTGGCGATCTCACATGGAATGAAATTCAAAAACGAGTTTGTTGAGTTAAAACTGTCCTAGTTAATTAGCCTTTATCTTAGTTTGGATTAAAACGCTTGTTCTTCGTTAGGTCTAAAATCATATCTTTTTAGCGAAAGCTTTGGAAACATTTATTTTTGGAAAATCGTTCGTGTTGAAAGAAACCTTTGTTTTTAGCAAAATCGAGTTTTTATCGTCTAGCCGTGCTAAAATCGTAAATTTGTTAAAAATCGAAAACCCAAAACAGGCAGTCCAAAGTCCAAAAGTTACATAAAAAACCCCAAATAAGTAATAAAATCTAAAAGTTAACAAAAGCAATCTAAAATTTACATATGGCCACCGTCGAGTCCTCCGCTACACCGATCCGTCAAGTCTGGGGATTACCTATACAAATTAAATAGAAAGGGTGAGTTTTCGCAAACCCAGTGTGTAATATCCATAGAAACATGAATACATATACACATCAGAATACAGTCAGATACAGGTTGGGCCTGAGCCCATTACAGATTCAGTTTAGGCCTTAGCCCCATCAGATACAGTTATAGAAATAATGTTAGGGCCTTGGCCCATCTCAGACTCAGTATGCAATAGCAGAAAATCAGAATCCTACCCACCAGCCTCTACACACCATCTGCGTCCATCCCTACACACCATGTGGGGATTAAATTAACCCACCCATCCCTACACACCATGTTGTACCGAAATGCGGCACATAATCAGAAATGTGTAGCAGAGCTGCCAGATAACAGGCTTAATAGCCTTTCAAACACTTCCTCCACATAACAATAACCCACCCCAATGCAATGCAACATATAAAAGATGTCATGCTATTATGCAGTTACAGTCCATATATTCAGATCAGCATACATGCTCAGCTCAGATATCATACAGATAGGTCACACAACTAGGGGTCTAAATAATGTTTACTAACCCCATGGTAGGTTTACAGTCGACTTGGGCGACCATGCAACCTTAAGAAACTTTTCAGAAACGTGGGCTTAAACACCCATGTGGCCTGCCCGTATGGGCCCACACAACCCAAATTGGCCTTGACCGTGTGGATCACACGGCCTGGCCTAGAATCTCACATACCCGTGTGGCCCACACGGCCTAAATCGGTGTAGCCCAAGTGCCGCAGACGGCCTACCTGGCCATCACACGGCAGTGTCTTGTGTGCATGGCCTGGCTCATCGATTACATGCCCGTGTTCTATCACACGACCTACCACACGGGTGACCACATGCCCGTGTGGCGTCGACAGAATACTTTTTTGGCTTTTCACTGAATCTCATTTTTTGCATTTTGAGTACATACCAGTATTTTTTTTATGCCTAAACACTCCCGAGCAGTCCAAGGCCGTTAACGATACCCTCCGTTAAACGATGGTAAAACAAGAGATACGCAGTTTACTGTCCACCACCTCTTCCATACCCGCGAAAACAACATAGAATGACCGAAGGCAAATTGAAAACAAAATCGAACATAAAATAGGGAGAGGAAGATGGGAATTTAGGAAGAGAGGGAGAAGAGAAAACTGAATTTTTGCAAAAAAGAAATCCAAAATGAAAAATCCTAATAACCCTTATCCTAACTCCCCTTAATTCCCTCCACCAAACTCTCCACTACTCAGACGTCTAACATAACTCAAACTCTCTCTCTTAGAGTCGAACAAAAATATTACCTACGTAGGGATTCAAACACAAGACCTTCAGCAGACTAACACTTTACTTAACCACCAGACCAGCAGGCCCATTCTGTTATAAGTTTACCAACAATTAAACATAAGCCCACTGAGCAAAGTTAAGGCTTTATTCAGAAAAATACCAAAATTTAACCCAAGTAAGGCTTAAACTTGGGACCTCCCTCACACACCCAGAACACTTAACCACTGAAGCAAATACACACTTGTGTCACATTTTAACAGAAATAAAAAGAAAATATAATTTTTTTGGGGCGTTGCAATTGTGGTATAATTTGTGGTTAAATCCTGATGAACTTGGTAAAAGTTTCATATACGAGGTTATGGGTTAATGCTCGAAGGTTCTGAACTCCAGAATGTGTTGTGTACCAAAGAATACATATAAAATAAGCCTTGATCAGGCTATTTATCGTCTAAGTTTAACCCTAACACGTAACCAAACACTATTATTCATTATTCGTGTAGGTTTAACCCAAACGGGTAACTAGGCACTATTACTTTCACCTGTGTATGGAATTCTTTTACGAAGTTTCATCAGGTGGAATTTTAAAAATAGAAATGTGACGATATGAGGTTGATGTTGGAAAAAATGAATTTTCATGATATGGATAGTTGATACAAGTTATATTATGATGGAAATATAAACTATTGAGGTTATATGTATGGTTTGATCTCAAAACCTTATGTTTGTGATGATTTATCATTGTGCCTTGATAGGGATGACTATTTCTCATAATGAATTGTGCGTTGATTAATAATAGAGGTAAGTAATCATTTATATTCTATGAGCTTACTAAGTATTCTAAATACTTACTCGTGTTACTACTTTTATGTGGGTTTTGGACGTCCAGAACGTGTTAATCAGATCAATAAGAAGCACACACCTACTGCCTCTCTATTTGGAAACTTTTAAGGTTTCAACTTGGTTACTTGTGGCATGTACAAAGGATGGTTAGACTCGTTTAAGTGAATGTAAATGTTTTGGTATGTTTATGTTTGTATGTAAGTTTATGGAGTATATTTTTATATGATGTATGGCTTAATGTCAAGTTTGATATTTTGAAGGTTAAGGTATATGGAAAAGTTTTAAATTGTATTACACATGTGAATTAGATTGTGGTATGAAATGGTTAAAACCTTTGGTATGAATTGTATTTGATTTGAGTTTGAATATATGTCGGTGCCAATAAGCGTATATTGGTTGAATGTTTAGTTGGTTATATAAATGTATGTTTTAGCTTTGAAATGTGTATGTTTTGAATTAGGTTTGATTGGTATGAATGACATTTTAGGCTACCTTGTAAGATTGGTATGTTCTTTGCATAAAAGGTTCATATATGTTGCACATACTATCACACGACCGTGTGCCACACACGGTAAGTGACACGGCTGTGTGCTTTATTGGTTCAGGATGGTTTTAGTTTTAAATGAATACAGTTTGTTACATGGCTTAGCGACATGACCATGTAACCTTGGATTAGACGGAATCAGTCTGTTACACAGTTTGGGGACACGGGTGTTTGATATAGCACTATACAACTTTAACCTGTCACACGGCCAGGCCACACAGTTATGTGACCCCTGTTTTTCCTTTTGATACGGTCGTTGAGAGCACAAAAAAAATCCTATCCCTATAAAATAATGAAAAATAATAGTATAAAGGAAGTAGGTTCAAACCCTCAGGGACTGGATTTGCACAAGTACTTGTTCCTCGAAATCCTAGACAGAATCGTGCCCAAGAAAACCTGCATACCTGGAAAAAAATAGAATTAAAAGTTCTGATTGAATTGAAATTAAAATTAAAATAGCAAAGATAAATAGAGTTGAGGGGAAAAAGTTCTTATGGAGAGATTCCAGCCTCCGGTTGTCTCGACCTGCCTTAGGTTCAATCCTCGGCTTCTAGGTGATCTTTCTCAAATTGAATAAGCTAGTTATAGTGGAAGAGGACGCTTACGACCACTAGCTCCAAGATTTTAGACTTATGATTTAGAGGAACCTGACTCTAGCCAACAATCGCTTTTGTGGGACCATCTTGTGCTAGACCGTCACTTCTCAATGGCGAATGCCATGCCATTTTGTCTCTTAGGCTCGCCAACCTCTGGCGCAGTAAGCTAACGAACTGACTGTGCAATCTTCCCAAAACATACAAAGCGTCCGTTCCTTACACAAGTTGAAAAGATCACTTTTTAAGGACATGGACGGAAGAGTCAGCCCCGAAATTCAGAGAAACGATGAATACTTGTTGAGAAGGTTAAGCGCGGATTCTAAGCCTCATAAACCCTTTTGGGGAATTTCGACAAACTTTGGCTAGATAAGTTTAGTGGCTCATGATTTTTGGGGAAAAAGAAATAAATGTAATGGAAATAGAATTTTTATTGAATAATATGAAGGGAAATAAGGCTAAGCATTATTGGGGAAAGAGTGTTTACAGAAAATATATGTCCAATTTGTGTCACTCCATCCCCTATTTATAGTACTAGAAAACCTAGTCTATTCCTAATTAAATTGTAAAAGATAAATACAATTAAGTAAAGATAAATAAAGATAAAAACTAGGATAAATAAAGATAAAAGCTAAAATTAAATCTAAATAATAATCATTAATAATTATCCTAATATAATTGAAAATTAAAATAGAGTCTTGTGCTATAAAATCTCTTATTTTTCATTTTTTCTCCCAAAATCTTCCACACTTTGCATTTTCGGCACCACTTCTTTCCTACTTCGCATGCTGGCTCAATTTAACTTTAAATTCACGCTTTTTGCCCTTAAATTTCCTTTTGTCTTCAATTTAGTCCTTGTAAGATAAAAAACCATAAATAGCTCAAATTAGTAGGATCATAATCAAAATAAACATATAATTAATACATAAAAATATGTCATCCTAGAGTATTATCACCTTTTTACCTATCTTTTTGTAAAAGTTTCAAATTGATCCTGAATTGGTTCCAAGCTGGTTTAAGAGCTTTTGTAAGCTAGTTTAAGACTCGAATTTGTTTGAAATACATGTTAATCATTAGATTTGACTCGTATTTATTTATATATTAAATATTACTAATAATAAAGTATGTGATTATTTTGTTGCATCTTATAGCTCGGGTCTGGCGACTGAACCAGGTATTGGGTGTTACATTTAGTAGTATCAGAACTACGATTTAGTCAATTCTAGGAGTTAACATAGTGTGTATTGAGTCTAGGAATACATGCGACAATAACTTGTATTTTTGTGTAATGTTTCCAATTCGATCTGACTATGTTTTCCTTATAGATTTACAATGTTGGCTGAGTTTAATCGTGTCGTAAATGATGAAGTTGATAGTAATGTTTAAACTTTTGAATAGGAAGCGAGTCACATACTACTAATTCTGTAATGTTAAAAAGTTATATGAAAAATGCCATTTTTGATATGATGAGTTAGTGGTTTTTTAGAGTGTTTGAAAGTTAATCTTAAGGCTTGACAATCTCTACCACCAATCATGTCTTTTTCGACACTCCCCTGTCCTCAGAATATTAATATGGTAAATGATCAACAATTTCTGATTGATACTTTGGTTAAGCATGAGACAAATGATTCTAAGGGAAAAAGGGAGAATGAATGTATAGAGAAAAAGCAAGACATGTTCAAGATCAGAAGTTCATAAAAACGCAGTGCAGTCGGATCATATTCGATGTCTTCTTCTAAAAAGTGTAGTGACCTACAAAATCAGTTCTTTACTTAATTAAGTATTCCAAGGAATATTAGCAGTGTGAATAAAGCATTTTGCAAGTTTTGTGGTATAAATCATTTTGAAAAGTTTAGACTGAAAATAAGAGCTTGCTTTTGATGTAGCTCCACTGAACATTATGTGCATGATTGATTGAAGAAGCCAAATGTTATTAGATATCAGATTATTAAATTGATATAAACTCCATAAAAGAGTAGAAGACTCGAAATTGGTGATAATGCTACTACCAGTCTAGGTGAGATGATAAACCATAATTTATACATATTTTTATCCCACGCTTAACACGTTTATGAATGATTTCTCCTTAGATTTGGTGAATTTGATGCTTTTAATCCTTTAATTTCATGTTTTATACTTAGGTGAGCATAGGGGAGCGAAAAGAATGAGAAACGGGCCAAAAACGGAGAAAATGGGCCGACAGGGGAAAACAACACAGCGTGGACTTCCTCACACGGGCAGAACACACGGCCGTGCCATTCTAACAGGCTCGACCACAGCCTAAATCAACCTCAACACGGGCGTGTCACACGAGCGTGTCCCTGCCGAGCCCTAGTTAAGTTCTATTCGGAAAAGGGCAAGTTTGAGGGCTTCTAGGCATTCTAAAGCCTATTTAAACACCCTAGAGGAAGACTAAAAGGGGGACGGAGAATAGGGAGTAAGGGATTACTCCAAAGAAGCCGATTGATCCATCCCAGAAACCAGATTCATCATCAAGACTGAAGATCTCTCCTCAATTTCCACTTCAGGAGTTTTGGGTTTTCTTTATGTTTTGTATTCTTTATTCTTCTTAGATGTTTTTTTCTTTAGTTATGAACTGAAACCCCTAAATAACTAAGGGGGATGAAACCTAAGATGAATCTTTTTATTATTTTCTGAATTGTACGATAAATATTTGACTTGTTCTTAATTATGTGTTCTTAATTCTTGTTTTGGTATTTCAGGATATCGATTCAATTTAATGCTCTTAGTTGGAGGATGAATAGTCCCTGGCTAAGAGTAACTTTGTCATAATTAAGCGGAGTTGATTGCGCGCCTAGAGATAGAGTGGCAAGATTTTGCCAGATTAGGTTGAAACCTAATAAGAGGATCCATAGATCGAGTTAATGCAACCCTAGAGTGTTAATTAGAGAAAAGTCTCAATTATTCAACCTAGGGATTAGATGTTATTAGTCTTGAATAGGGATAATAACATAACTTAGGGATTTCTACGGAACAAGTTAAATGAATAAATCGTGCGGTTCGGAGCCAAAATAACAAGTGAAGTCTAGGTAGATTTTTTCTTAGGTATTGTCCTAAATCAATCATTTTTTCCCAAAAGTAATTCCCCAATTCTATTTTCTGCAACTTCTTAGAACAAACCCATTCATTCTTAGGCTGGATAATAAAAAGACAGTCATTACTAGTACTTTTAGTCCTTTGGGTTCGACAATTCGGTCTTACTAAAGCTATACTACTGTTCGATAGGTACACTTACCTACATCGTGATAATAGTTAGTTTTAAGAACAATTAATTATAAATTTATAAAACTTATCACGGAAAATCACGATCAAGTTTTTGGCACCGTTGCCAGGGACTAAAATATTAGGAACACTCAATTTTTATTACTTTAGCCATTTATTTTTCTTGCAAATTAATTTTATTTTTTGTTTTACTAATTTTCTTTTTCTTTCTTCTGGCAGGTTCTTATAGTTTATGACTAGAAGAAACCAGTCAAGACCACTACTTTTTGACGCAGAGATCAATCGCACAGCTCGTAGAAACCGACGAGAAATAAGGCGAAGCCTAAGATACATAGAAGAAGAGCAAGAGGACGATATCTCAACTACAACCGAGGAGATGGCAGAAAATTAAGACAATCAGCTACCTCCAGCGATACCAGCTGAATTAGCAAATCAGAACCTTGCTTCTCGTATTGTGTATGATTATGCTAAACCTAATTTAACCGGAACTGAGTCAAGTATAGTTAGGCCCGCTATTGCTGCAAATAATTTTACACTAAAACCTAACACGATTCAATTGATACAACAATTTGTTCAGTTTGATGGTTTACAGGATGAGAATCCCAACGCTCACTTGGCGAATTTTCTAAAAATCTGTAACACTTTTAAAATTAATGGTGTTTCTGATGAAGCCATTCATCTTTGATTATTCCCTTTTTCACTAAGGAATAAGGCTAAATAGTGGCTGAACTAGTTACCACGAGGGTCCATCACTACTTGGGAACAAATGACCGAAAAATTTTTATTAAAATATTTTCCGCCAGCTAAGACAACTAAATTACGTAATGATATCTCTTCTTTTGTGTAGATGGATTTAGAAACACTGTACGATGCATGGGAGAGATACAAGGACCTACTGCAAAGGTGCCCTCACCATGGGTTACCCCTATGGCTGCAAGTTCAAATGTTCTACAATGGTGTGAATCCCTCGACACGACAGATGATTGACGCAGTCGCTGGTGGAACCATCAATAACAAAACACCTGAAGAGGCAAGTCATGAGGACTAAGCCAACTAAAACAGCAAGCATTTATAACGTCAACTTGGTTACTATGCTGTCAAATCAGGTAGAACTTCTGAATAAAAAGATTGATGGTTTACTTGGTTCTACGCAGGTACATCTAGTGATGAGGTGTGATTCAAGTGGAGGAGGTGTGCATATAGAATATCAACCATTCAATCCTACAACCGAAGAGGAACAAGTCAACTATATGGGTAACAATAACTTTAGATCTCAAAATAACCCATACAGTAATACTTATAATACAGGTTGGAGGAACCACCCAAATTTCTCCTGGGGTGGTCAAGGAATCAAAGGCCACAAAATCCTCTGGGTTTTCAAAAGCCACATTATCAACAGGAAAAGAAATTGAACGTTGAGGAGATGCTATCCAAATTCATCGAGGTGTCAGAAACTCGTTTCCAGAATACCGAGAGGGTACTTAAAAATTAACAAGCATCAATCCAAGAGCTTGAAACGTAGATAGGCTAGCTGTCCAAACTAATCTCCGAGCGACCACAAGGTAGCTTGCCAAGTAATACTGAACCTAGCATAAGGGAACAGCTCAACGTAATTAATGTTCAAGATAAAGAAGGATTCGTTGAGCCTGAGCTAGAACCGAGGTAAGAAACTATGATGAGCAAAGGTAAAGGTAAGGTAAGTCATAATGAAAACAAAACGGTGAGTGTAGAATATAAACCTCGTGTACCATACCCTAACGCGACAAGGAAAGACTACTCAGATGAATAATTTGGTAAATTCCTTAAACTTTTAAAAAAATTACATATTAACTTACCATTTATTGAAGCTCTATCACAGATGTCGAATGCAATGAAATTTTTAATGGAGCTTTTGGCAAATAAGCGAAAGTTGGACGAAGCGTCGCATATGGAACTAAACGCAGTTTGCTTAACTATTTTGCAGAATAAGCTACCCAACAAATTAAAAGATCCGGGGAGTTTTACAATTCCTTGCTTAATTGGTAGTTTAGATGTTAATAATGCATCAGCTGATTTAGGGGCTAGTATTAATGTCATGCCTTATAAAATGTTTAAACAACTAGGTCTTGGGAAACCCAAATAGACTAGGATGAGCATTCAATTAGCAGATAAAACTATACGATTTCCTAGGGGTATTATTGAAGATGTGCTAGTTAAAATCGACAAATTTATATTTCTTGTTGACTTCGTTGTTTTAGACATAGAAGAGGATAATAACACCCCTTTGATTTTAGGGAGGCCTTTTTTAGCAACTGCTAAAACGATTATTGATGTTGGCGCAGGTGAACTCACACTTCGTGTGGGAGACAAAACAATCACCCTTCAAGCTCGCAATTCTGGCAACACATCAAAAATTGAAGGTGTTTGTATAAACCATTCTACTAAAATTGACAATATGATGCAACTTACTTTACAGGAAATGAGTCTGAAGGAAGTACATGAACCATGTCCCAGCACCAATATAGGACCTAGTCATGAAGAACGAAGGCTGCAAATAGAGGAGCTAGATGAATGGTGAACACATAAATCGAGAACACATGATAAATCAAAACTATGCCAGAACGAGCTCGATACCTCTCCAAATCAACTTAGCGTTCTTATTAGATGCCGTAGATCCTCACATTGTCACTGCCAACCCGAATGAAGAAATCCCTCTTACGGTACTTAGTATTTTCACATTTGGTACAGTCGAGGTAAGTCATCCCAAGTTCGACACTTTTAAGGTAAACAACACCCATCTAAAACCTTATTTTGATGAGATTGATAGCAAGAATGAGGAGTATAAACTCCTCGAACCACCATGACTATTCGATGGAGAGGTAAGTCGAGCTTAGACTATAAATAAGCACTTTTCGGGAGGCAACCCGAGTACTAATTGTATTAACTTCTTTAAATTTTAGTGTTTAACATCTAACTTACTAACATATCTCTTGAATACAGGTTTACCACAGAGACACGGCCAAGCACACGAGCGTGCTTAGGACCGTATGGAAACAGGGTAAAGATTTCCCCAAAACATGGGCTACGATAAATCGCTACGACCGTGCGACATGGCCGTGGGCGAACCTGTCAAAATAACACGGGCGTGCGATACGCCCGTGAACTAGAACCGTGGTTGAAATTGAGAAACTAGCACGGCGTGTCGTGGTTGAACCTGTCAAATTAACAAGGGCATGTGCATACATACACGGGCGTGAGAGAAGCGAACGAAGCCAGACACAGTCGTGCGACACGGCCATGTGCACCAACACGCCCAAGGCATACGGGCGTGGGGCGAATGTCAGGCACGCCAAAATTAGGTGTGTCCCCTGGCCATGTAGCCCAAAATCTATAAATACCCTGCACTATTCATTATCTTCTTCACTCAAAAACCCTAACCCTATCCGCTGCAATCCCAGACGGTCCCCCTGTCACACCCGTGCGCCGCCTCTAAACTCTATTTTTGATGCCTATTCTTCTATATTTAGTGTTTGTTCACTCTTTTCCCTTTAATTTCATTCATCTTTAATGCTATTATCTTCATTCATCTCACACTAGGTTCATTTTGTTATCATTTTCACTTATTTTTTTATGCTATAATCTTCATTTATCTCATACTATGCTATCATTCAAGTTTCATTTTTTGTTAGTTATCATTCATTCCATATGACATATTTTTGTGAAATGCTCATGCCTTCTTCACATATTCTAAATCAATACTCATAGTTTTTAAATGCTTCTTGTTATTTACCATTTTCATTCATGCTACTATCATGCAATGCCACAAAAGTATGCTATAAAATGGATTAGTTTAGTTAGAATTATTAAGTGTTGGTAGTTGTGGCTGAAAGTATTAGTCCTAATCTATGTCTTTCTCTTTTTGAATTTAGTTGCATTTTCCCTTGTCCACTCATCAAAACAAAGTAATGGTTTTGATTGCAGGTTCACCATGTCGTCTTCATGAGGAAAGAAAGCCGCCGTCCCCGCCTCGAAGAAAAGAAAGGGAAGGTCATCTTTCTTGGGCTCTACCGCGAAAATTTATCACCCTTTCCTACAATTCCCCAACGGGCCCCAAGAAAAACTTTTTCAAATACTACGGGCTCGACCTTTAATTAAGGGCCATTGTATCGACTAGGTTGCGGTAGAACAAGTTCAGTAAGCTGATGCGATTCGGGCCCTCCTAACCATCTATCCTTGGGAGCTTTTTTTTGGAATCATCGAGCCAACATACCTAGAGCTCACGATGGAACTATGCTTAACGTTCCATCTTCAAACAGTAATGACGAACTACGATGATCCCGGTACGGTCCAGTTTCGCCTAGGCAGATTAGTCTGCCAGCTAAGCGTCCCAGAATCCGGCACTGCATTAGGCTTATATATGGAGGAGTTCAAAGAGGAGAATGAATAACATGCTCTCAACCGCCACATTCATCATTCTCCTTCACGTTGCTGGGATGCCCTCATCCCACGTTCGGCCAGCTACGACCCCAATCGTACCAAGGCATCATCTCTCCCTCTGTCCTTAAGGTATCTACATTCTATTTTATCTCACACTTTGACAGGGCAGAGAGAGCACCGGCGGTGTCACTACCCACGACATCTACTACTTATGGTGTATGTCAAACGGGCACGTCTTCGACCTCGCCTACTTTATCGCCTTTTCCATTTGCCACCAGACGGAGCGACATCGAAAAAGGGTCATCTCCATTGGCCCCTACGTGACTTGACTGGCCCAACACTCCGGTCTCCTTGACACCCGGCCTAAGAATCATCCCTTACACTCATTGGCTAGATGTCTCCACAAGGCATCTCGAGCATGCTCAGCATGAGGATGATTGAAAAGCACCGAGGAACCTATCCTTCCCAATATCGTCTCGCCCAATCTACCGAGGAGGAGGCCCTAGAGGACATTACTAATGACGTCCCTCCACAGTACGAGGACCCACCGTCTCAGCCACCACTACCCTATCATCCAGTTCATGCGGCAGCTTCATATGCTGACATCTCTGAGCCCCTCACCCAATTCGAGCAGCAGTATTTTCAACGATTTGATAACATTGATGCTACTCTCCAGCAGATTTGTCAGCACTTCCACATCTCATCGCCACCACCACCTCGCCAACCATCCAGCGATGATGATGTTTAATTTTCCTTTATTTTTATTTTTATTTTTATTTTTATTTTTATTTTTATTTTATTTTATGTTTTTGTTCACTTTTTACTTTTAAATGTTATTCCCTTTTGATACTACTTTATATTTAGGTTTTATAAATTAATTTTAATATCGGCTATTTCTTTATGAGTAATTATTCTTCCTAATATCCCCTAAAAAGTTCCTGATTTTCTCACAGTTACAAAAAGCTGCACAGCTCACAATCACTTAGGAACTTCAAACTCCATTGGAAAAGGTCCTCCACGACTGCCATCTCCTGCTTAATCACAAGATATAATATTCTTTTGGCACAGCATTTGTGGAACCCAACCTCTACCACCACCAGAGTATCCTCATCCACTCTACATAACTTCAAACTAGGGAGTTCATTCATTTACAACTTAGAGAGTTTCAATTCTCTCCCTATCTTATGATTTTATATTTTTCTATATATCTATCTTTGTACATTGAGGGCAATGTACATCTTAAGTGTGGGGGTAATCATTTCATTATTCGAAAAATCCCTGAATATTGCTTTGTTCTCTTGTAAATCTCTCATATCATGTTCAGAATAAATTTTGATTGACTTATGATTTTTATTGATATATCTTGAATTAAAACATAGGCATTCATGCATTGATTATTTAAACTTTCAGACATTAGAAAATTAAGCATGATAAGTTTATTTTTAAGAATTTAAAATCTTAGGTTGTTTCCCCAAGTCTAGGTATTATCTTGAATTGAATTCCACAAGTTTAAACATCAAAAAGCCATAATTTTTGTGAGATTATTGAGCCTTTAAGAGCATCTATTATTTCTTTCATGCTCACTTTTATTATTGCTTTGATTGTGTCAATATCGAATTGTTATTCTAGAACTTGCTTGATTATGCATGTCAAGACCACACCATTTGATTTGATATGTCAAGATGATAGAGGCACTTAGGATTAACCCACTCATGCCATGAAAAGCCTACCTCCACGATTAATCCTTAGTAAACCCCTTTGAGCTTAACAAGCTATTCCTTGTATTACCCTTAATATTAACCCTTAACCCATTATTATTGAAATCCCCTCAATTAATTTGATCCCTATTTTTGTCGAGATTTGATTTGAATAAATTTCTTAACCATGTCTTATTCTTAATAGTAATCTATGTTATTTGACTTCTTCTTAAAAAAAATTATTATTATACAAATTAGTAGTAGAAGTCTTCTATCTTTAGGTTCAAGTGTTTAAATTCTTTGAGAAGAAGCTCTGTTGTACGCAAGTGATGATTAAATATTTTTCTAGTTAAGTAATTTTTCAACTCAATCTTGATTCTAACCTTTTCTTTCAGCTTGTGACCACACCCCCTAACCAAGCCTCGTTACAACCCTCTAAAGACCTTTTGATTAATGTATCATCTCAAATTATAGTGGTGGAGATTTGATTTTCATGCAAACCTATGGTAATAAATTTTCATATTGACTGATGAGTGCTAATTTCATTTTCCTTAAAACACTTCGAGTGATTTGAGTGAATCTTTAGTGAGGATGTTAAACTCTGCGAGATTTCGAATCGATGGTAACTACTTAGATGAGGGGAGATGCCTAAGTTTTTCGTGATTAAATACTAAACTTGGAATGTTTGAAGCTTTAATGTTCTTTTAGTTAAATTCTCAATCTATGATTACTCATGGATCAGTTTGAGATATCATTGATAGGTATTATAAGTTGAGAAAAATGAATTCTTAATTGTGAATGAGGATTTTGCTTGAAGACAAGCAAACGCTTAAGTGTGGGGGTATTTAATAAACCGTAATTTATACATATTTTTATCCCTCGCTTAACACATTTATGAATGATTTCTCCTTAGATTTGGTGAATTTAATGCTCCTAATCTTTTAATTTCATGTTTTATACTTAGGTGAGCATAAAGGAGCGAAAAAAACGAGAAACGGGCCAAAAACAGAGAAAAAGGGCCTACAGGGGAAAACAACACGGCCTAGACTTCCTCACACAGGCAGAACACACGGCCGTGCCATTCTAACAGGCTCGACCACGGCCTAAATCAACCTCAACATGGGCGTGTCACACGGGCGTGTCCCTGCCGAGCCCTAGTTAAGTTCTATCCGGAAAAGCGCAAGTTTGAGGCCGATTGATCTATCTCAGAAGCCAGATTCATCATCAAGACTGAAGATCTCTCCTCAATTTCCACTTCAGGAGTTTTGGGTTTTCTTTATGTTTTGCATTCTTTATTCTTCTGAGATGCTTTCTTATTTAGTTATGAACTAAAACCCCTAAATACCTAAGGGGGATGAAACCTAAGACAAATCTTGTTATTATTTTCTGAATTGTATGATAAATATTTGACTTGTTCTTAATTATGTGTTCTTAATTCTTGTTTTGGTATTTCAGGATATCGATTCAAGTTAATGCTCTTCGTTGGAGGATGAATAGTCCCTGGCTAAGAGTAACTTTGTCATAATTAAGTGGAATTGATTGCGCGCCTAGAGATAGGGTGATAAGATTTTGCCAGATTAGGGTGAAACCTAATAAGGGGATCCATAGATCGAGTTAATGCAACCCTAGAGTGTTAATTAGAGAAAAGTCTCAATTATTCAACCTAGGGATTAGATGTTATTAGTCTTGAATAGGGATAATAACATAACTTAGGGATTTTTACGGAACAAGTTAAATGAATAAATCGTCCAGTTCGGAGCCAAAATAACAAGTGAAGTCTAGGTGGATTTTTCCTTAGGTATTGTCCTAAATCAATCATTTTTCCCAAAAGTAATTCCCCAATTCTATTTTCTGCAACTTCTTAGTTTAGTTAATTAGTTAGTTAAAACAAACCCCTTTATTCTTAGGCTAGATAATAAAAAGACAGTCATTACTCGTACTTTTAGTCATTTAGGTTCGACAATCCGGTCTTGCTAAAGCTATACTACTGTTCGATAGGTACACTTGCCTACATCGTGATAATAGTTAGTTTCAAGAACGATTAATTATAAATTTATAAAAATTATTAAGGAAAATCACGATTATGAGACTAGAGATACATCAGTAAGACCTGAGACTTGTGCACCTTCCCGAGTTTATACTGAGCAAGTAAGAAGAGGCCACTAGTATTGATGATATTACGGGTACATTTTCTTTATCTGCAATTTTTATATAGATCGTGATTAATTTTGGAGTAATGCATTCTTACTTTTGAATTGTTTTAATAACTAAAGAGATTATGCTAGTAAAGTTGTTTGTGTAATAGCCCGATTTTCAGTGGTGATGGAACAATGGTTTTGGGACCACAAATTTCATCATATTGACTTGTAAATATTATTTTTAGAATATTTATAGAGTCATTAGATTTGTATTAAAATTTAGTTTAGAAATATTAACGTTTAGATAATTAATTAAAGAAAAAAAAACTAAATTGAAACAGGTGCAAAAGTTAGTGATTAATTTAATTGAATGATTAAATAGTTTATAAACTATATGAGGAGGGACCAATATAACTATTAGTCCCAAATGAATTTAGTTGGACGGTTAAATAAAGGAAAATGACAATATAAAGTAATTATAGTGGCAAATTTGTAAATTAAACTAAGTTAAAACAAATTTAATTAATGAAAGAAACAAAAGTCACTTTCATTTTCTTCTTTAATGGCTGAAAGCCATAGCTTGGGTGAGGAGAAGCTTTGGCTGGCATTAAAAACCTTGCATGTAAGTCCATTTTGATCCCGATTCTTGTAATTTTTATGTTTTTGAGATCGTTGCAACTAGGTCTAGCTAGCCCGGACCTCCGTTTTTTATTCTGTTAAAAATTTTGGAAGTTTCCATTGATGAATATTGAATATTTTTATGAATACCATGTATTTGGACCTTTGATTATGTTATTTGATGAATTTGTTAAGAGATTTTTGTTAGATTTTGATTTTTAGGATTAAATTGTGAAAATGAACAAATATTAGGGTTGGATAGTGAATTTGATGTTTATTAGGGGTTTTTGGAGGACCTAGTATATTTGGATAAAATATTGACTTGAGAAAATTTGTTAATTTGATGAAATTCTAGTTAAATGACTAAATTGCAAAAATGGTAAAGTTTAGGGTAATTGTGTAACTTTGAAAAATAAAAGGGTTTTAATTTTAAAATAGTTTGGAATTGAAATATATGCTAATAAATTAAGAATTTTACATTTATCAAAATCCTGTAGATACTTGTGGAAAAGAAAAAATAGTGGAATAGTCCCTGAACTCTGCAGAACGACTACTGATTCGATCCTGTAAGTTTCATGCATTTGTTAAAATTTAACATTTGTATAAATTGATGATTGGTATTATATATGTTCTATTGTTGGAATTATATTATGGAATTTATTACTCAGTTTGGATTGAACGCGAGATTTGAGTACATTTGTGTTTGATGTATGACAGAAGTCTAGAGTGGAGATGATATTGGAGGGAGATACTAGCATATTACCCAAGTAAATCGGGTTTCAGCATTTGTTACGAACTCTTGCATTTTACTTTCTGTTTGGCGTGATTTGGGCAAATCAGCTCTTAAGAGCTTCTGTTGGCGTGTTCGGGAGGACTAGCTCTTATGAGATTCTGTTGACGATGTACTCTTACCCGTAAGTCGTTCTTCGAATGGAAAATTTTGGTAAGGTAATCTGTTAATGAATTTGAAAGATGTGTTATTTATTTCATATTAAGTTTAACATGGATGAATTTATCGATTGATGTTGTGAATGACAGAGAGTTCTTTTGGATGGTTATTATTGTTTGAATTATTATAGTTAGTTCGGTAAGATTTATCTTTGAGATTACTAAGCTTCATTAAGCTTACTTGTGTTGTTTAATGTCATTGTAGATTCTCGAAAGGCTATACGATTGGACCGGCACTCAAGCTACACTATCTAGCTTATCTCGGTAGTTTTTGAAACTTTTAATTTAGATTATATGGCATGTATAGGCTTTTGTGCGGTTTTGGTTAATGTTTGGCTTATGTAAATGTTACAAATGATAGTTTGTACAAATAATCAACTTACATATTACCATATATGAGAATGAGGTATAATTGATATGCTACTATGTATGGTATATATATAATTGAATTGTTGTGATTGTGGTACCTTTGATAGGTATTTTGATTAGGTATTGCTTGAGTGAATTGATGAATTGAATTAATGTTTATTTTGTTATAAAATTGTATATACTTGTGGTACCAATGATGGTACATTGGTTAGGCACATATTAGGTTGGTTTTGATGTGTTTTTGGTTTAATTAATGTTATTTTGAATTGGTATTTTGGATGGTATTTGAGTTTCTTAAGGTCCAAGCAAACTTGAAATGGTAAACTTGTATTTTAAGGTTCATTTTAGGGCCACACAGCCTGAGACATGAGTGTGTATGACACACGGTCGTGTGTCCCTTGTAGGTTCAAGGCATACAAGTCAGATAGTTACACAGCTTGGCACAAGGGTGTGTGGCTTGGCCGTGTGACCCAAGTTAGTGAGTTACATAGGTATGGACACTGGCTGGGACACGGCCGTGTGTCCCAATTTTGAATGTCCACACGGCCTGAGATCCGGCTGTGTGTCTCAGCCGTGTGACCCCTACTGTCCAAATTTTTCAACTTTTTTCCTAAAATTTCCAAATGTTTCCAATTTAGTCCCGATTTATTTCTATAGTACTTTTAGGGCCTCAAGGGCTTGATTAAGGGACATTATGAATGTATTTGAGTGAAATTTGATTATACTTATATTAATGTATGATTTGAATGGTTTACTATTCCATTTATTGGTAATGCTTCGTAACCCTGTTCCGGCGACAGATACGGGTTAGGGGTGTTTCAGTTTGATAATGATATTAGAATAAAAAATATGTTAGATCAATATGTTTGTACTAATAACATATTTCACTGAGAATTCATGGTTGTGATATTCTTTCTAATCTGATGTCATTGACATTTGATGAGTTTGATGTGACATTCAGTGTGAATTGATTGATTTTGTATGATACTGCGGTTAATTGTAGATAGATACTGTAACAACCTATTTTTCAGTGGTGTAAGAAATAGTGGTTTCAGGACCACAAATCCGATGAGTAAGTTCGTATTATTATTTAATATTTATGAGTCAATTACAATATTATATTCAATTCTGGCTTAATAACTTTTATAAATTGAATGAATAAATAAATATAAGTGGTTCAGTCTAAAAGTCAAGTGGTTTTTGAAAATGAGGCATTGGGACCTCATTTCCGTAATTTAAGGCTGAAAATATTTTTATTAAATATTTACAGAATCATATTATAAGTGAATTGAAGTTTGGTCCGGTAATTTTGATGATTGATTGCTTAATTAAAGTAAAAGGATTAAATTGTAAAAGAGGTAAAAGTTAATCGCTATAGATTTAAAATAGTAAAGGGACCAAAGTGGTGATTAAACCATGGTCAAAAAGTCCAAGTGGTGGTGGATATGATTAAACCACTAGCTTTTGGGCTATTTGCTTATTAAGTCCTAATTAGTTTAGGGTTAAATTAAAATTAAGCTTGGTTAGTTAAAAATTTAAAATAATTGAAGGACCAATTGTGCAATTAAACCCTCATTTGATGGTAATTATACCATATACTTATATTATGGACATTTATGGAAATGATTTAGTAATTTTATAAGTTATATTAAAAGGTTAATTTTGTAAATAGTTAACATGTAAGTTAAAAATTAAAGGATTAAAGAATAATATCATTAATTTCCTTTCTTCTTCTTGGTGAGGAACTGAATACACCATGGAATGACCTTGCTAGTTTCGACCAAGCTAGGGTTTCTTATTTTGTAGGCAATTTTTGCTTGTTTTTAATAATTTTTATATTTTCGAGCGTTTTAGCTTTATCTAGCTAACCTGGGGACTAATTTGTAAAACTATTAAATGTTATGGATTATGTAATTAATGAGTTTAGTATGTTTTTGAATTTTTAAGATAGATTATTAAACTTGATTTTTAAATAAGACTATGTTGTAAAGTAATTTTTAGTAATTTTAATGTTAAAGGACTAAAATGTTAAAATGATAAAATTACAAGTACTTGATGTAAAATAAAAACAAGTATGGGCTGTAGTAAAGTAGTTAATGATTTGGCTGAACTTAATTTTTTTTTTGGGAATGGTGAAATTGCAAGTTTGTCTTAGGGACTAAATTGCATAAAAGGTAAAATATTGGGGTAATTTTGTAAAAATGTCTAAAAGGACTTATTTGCATAAAATTAGTTAATTATGTTGCTGGAAGTTGATAATTGAATGGAATTATTATTTTAGATTAAGAAATAAATCGATTAGGCTCGAATCTCAGAAAGGCTAAAGTAACGGATTGATCGTTGTCTTGACTTCAACTTCGTTTTTGATCAAGTAAGTTCATTCAGTTAATTGTAATACAATTTAAATGTATATTATATGAACTTAATTGTTATATGTTGGATAATGTATTGATGCTTGTAGTTGAGAATGAAAGTAATGAATTGTTATAGCATTGATCACGGATGAAAAATCCTGAGTCGGATGAACGTAGGATAGAGTACTATTGGCATGCCAATATGGTATATTGTGCACGGTACGGGTTTGATATGTGATGAGGTGATGATTCATGATATTTCCTAGCACGTGGTGGTGAGGTGTGTTCAGGAGAGATGTTAGCCTTCGAGCTAGGCACTTAGTGAAACACCCCAAACCCGTTTTTGTCGCCGGATTGGGGTCATGGAGTATTACGATAACATTTCAAACATTTAACACTACTTAAAAACAAATATTCAATATAATTACAATTAATCAATTCACAATAAACATACACATACGGGCCTTAAACCAAGTTTACGGGGCCCTAAAAACAGATTGGAAGCATTTTGGGGTCAATTCAAAAATAATAAAAAAGTTAGGTAAAAGTTGAAAATTTTGAAAATAAGGGACAAATGGGCCGTGTGTCACAGCCCAGACTATGTGGACATTCAAAGTCCAAACACACGGCCGTGTTCCGGCACGTGTGTTCGCCCGTGTGTATATTCAAATTAAGGTCACACAGTCGTGTCGTAGGTCGTGTGCCTGCCTGTGTGTGCATTCAATGTTAGGTCACATGGCCGTGTCACTGGTCGTGTCTCAGACCATGTAACAAACTGTTTTAAGACACACGACCATGTCGCAGGTCGTGTGAAACCTATATCTAAATACAAAAAGACACACGACTGTGTGGATAGATCGTGTGTGACACACGGACGTGACAACCTGTGTCTTAGGCCGTATGTACCATAATTTGTTCCAAAACAAGGCAAATTGCTACCCTATCTTGGCCATCAAGCCAAGCCAAAAACCAATCCATAAATGTCATCAATACACCTCAAAACAAATCAAATCCATGCTAATTTCATACATCTTATGTGCCTAACCAATATTGTAACAGCCCGTTTCTAGTCAAATCGAAACAGTGGTTTTGGAACCACAAATCTAAAGCCAAAATATTTATTTTATTATTTTATTAAAGTTTACAGCATGATAGAATTATTGTGTGAAAGTTTCGTGAAGAAATTTTACTGTTTGAATGGTTAACTCAGTAAAAAAGACTAAATTGCGTAAATTGCAAAAGTGTTGTTCTATTAGCTAATGATGTCAAATAGCTATAGAACTTTGAATTTTGGGTCCTTAAGTGGTAAATATACCATTAGTTGGTTAGTGGATGTTAATGGTTTGGCATAAATGAAATTTTGTATTAATTTTAAGGTTAAAATGGTAAAATAGCTAATAAATGTTATAATAAATAAAACAAAATCCATTTTATATTATCATCATCTTCCTTAGCTGAATTTGGCAAAAAGAAAAGCTGAAGTTTTAGGTTTTCTATTCGGCCTTGGTTCATTTTCTCATTAAGGTACGGTTTTTGCTCGGTTTTTAATGATTTCTATGTTTTTGTGATCGTTGCTTCGTATTCTAGCTAGCCCGTACCCTAGATTTCAAAATTGTTAAAGATTTATCATGTTGCCATTGTTGAATACTTGAGTAATTTGATGAATTGTGATAGATTGTGAAGGTTTATTGATAGATTTACTAGTTTTGTGAAGTGATTTTTGACAAAAATGTCAAAAAGGGATTAATTTGTGAAAATGTAAAATTATGTAGGTAAAAGTGTGAATAAATTGAAGATATGGGCTGCTAGTAACATGTAGTATATTCGGCTAGCATGAAATTGTACTAAATATGAGATAAGGACTAAATTGTAAAAATGTGAAAGTTTAGGGGCAAATGTGTGAAATAGTTCTAATGCTTGTTTTAGACTAAATTGAATAAATAGTTGATTAAATAAGTTGATTTTGATAATATATAGATCAAGATAAGCAAGGATTGAATCTAGATCGGGGAAAAGAAAAGGTTGACGATTAGCCGATATTTGTTATCCGAGCGATACGAGGTAAGTTCGTATAATTAGAATCGAACTTTTAAATACTTGTAATTATTTGAAATGAATGTATGTAATTGAATAAATGATCTACTTGAAATACGAATGCCTTATGGATAGAGTCTGATGGTTACCGAGCCAAGTTTGAACCATAGGAATTCGTAAGATACAAGTGACATGTCACTAGGGTTACCATTTAGGTCGAGATCCTGCACGTGTTGCAGACTCACCGCAGCTCGTATGAGCTTACTGTTCTCAGCTCATAAGAGCTTTCCAGCTCGATAGAGCTTACTGTTTATCAGCTTAGAAGGAGCTTACCGATCATAGCTCGAAAAAGCAAATATGATGATAAATTGACGGATTATCGATTAATACACTTAATGTGTATCACCTATGTATCTATCGGTATTCTAATAGGTTCAACGAGCATAATTCTGCTAATGATTATACGAATGAATTCCTAGTTATATAAATGAATTGTCAATTATATTAATGAGAATGAATTGTTACATATGTTATACAAGTTACATGAAATCGGTATGATATAATACATTGATGTATGAAATTGAGATAAAGGTTGATTATATGTACTTATGAGACTAACATTTTGATGAATGCTTGTGTATAAGCATTTGGCAAGTGAATTTGATATACTATGTTTAATTGTTTGATTATGTTTAAATGGTAAGTTAAATCCTGAATTATACAGGCTTACTAAGCTATAAATCTTACTCTATTTCTTTTTCGTGTTTTATAGAGGTTCGATAGCTCACTCGATTCGGATAAAGTCAGAGTTACGCATCACACTATCCAGTTGCCGATTGGTACCTTTGAACTTATGGATATATGTAAATATGGCATGTATAGGCTAGTTATAAAGATGATAGTTATAGTTACTTAAGATGGTGATTTTGGTACATGCTGTGGTTTATGTTAAAGCCATGTGATTTGGATTAACTTGATGCAATGTTTTGATTGTGTATAAGTATTCAAATATGGTATGTTTTGGCAAATAGTAGATGAAATAGAGATATGCAATGTTGTCTTGATATGTGATAGGCATATGAATGGAAAATGCATGATATTAATTAAGTATTTGAATACCATGTCAAATTGGTATAAAATGTGTATGAAATGTTGTGAATTGGCTGCCTATTGAGTTATAAATGTTGCAAATTATGTTTGTGCATGTATGTAAAAATAGGGTGGCAAAATGGCTTTGCAAATAGCCTATTTTTGTCTACACGGGCAGAGACACGGGCCTGTGTCTGAGCCGTGTGTGACACACGGTCATGTTACACGGCCATGTATCCCCTGGTGTTGAAATTAAAATGAAGTCAGTATGCTCCACACGATCTCACACACGGGCGTGTGACTGGTCATGTGGTACAAGTCAGTATACCCCCTAATTGGCACACTGCCTAGCACATCGGCGTGTGACTTGGCCGTGTTGCATAAGTCAGTATACCTTACAGGTTTGGCATAGCTTAGTACAAGGGCGTGTGTGGCCACTTCGAAGGGCACACGGGCTAGACACACGGGCGTGTGGTTGGCCGTGTGACCCAAGTTAATATGTACCCCCTGTTTTCGCACAGTCTGTGACACGGGCGTGTCTAATGGTCATGTGAGACACACGGCCTGACCACATGGGCGTGTGTCATCTGTTTTGAGAAAAATTTTTAAAGTTTCGTGAAAGTTTATAAGTTATCGGTTTAGTCCCGAACTGCTCCTAAAGCATGTTTAAGGCTTCGCAAGCTATTATAAGGGAAAAATTGATTGAGATTGAATGATGATTGTATGAATTGATCGAATGCATGAGAAAAGTACAGTTATATGTGTTATAAGTCTGGTAATGTTTCATAACCCTATTTTGGTGTTGAATACGGGTGAAGGTTGTTACAAATGTGCCCTCATTGACACCACATGTAAATCGTCAGTTACAAGCTAAAATTCCACTCATTCTATATCCAACCAATATGCCATTCAAAGGTACCTTAATCAAGGACAATCATCAATTAGCTAGGCTAAAGCTATACTTTACTATAAGCAACCTATTTCATTCAAATAACAATCAATTTGACCAAATATAAATACATATACACTTTTAACAAATTACCATTACAAGTATCACCAACTAAACATAGCTTTAAGATTTCCATCCCAACACTCAAACACATACATTCTAACTAATCAATTCACGAAAGAACTATTATAGATTAATACTTATATAAATATCCACAAGCATACATAACTATATACATTTGTTGGCTTTGAACAAAACATTTAACAAGTTTACACAACATCCTCTTTATACAAGATACTTAAAAAGGGACATTCAAAAATCCAAATGACCATATCTAACCAAAACAACCTAGATACATGCCAAAATACAAAAAGAAGTCACTACAGCAAAACAAGTTTTTAATGACCTTTTTTTTGCCCTATAAGCGCCGTTAAAACAATTTGAGGTGTTTTTATAAGCGCCGCAAAATTATGGAAAAAATACTTCTATAGAACATGACCTTTAGCGACGCTTTTCCCAAAAATGCCACTAACTTTAGTAGATTTTACCAACCCATTTTCATTCATATAGAACTCGAATTGTCAACATAATTTCCTGTAACATCAATTCCAACCAAAAACTTCAAATCTAAATGATATTATCAAGAAAGAAATATGTATATAATCTAAATTAATAAATGGAAATAACAAAATATATAATATTCAAAAGTTATATTGTTAAAATATTCTCACAATAAGAAAATAAAAGTCTAAGATGACAGATTCTACAGCTGCTAAAACATCTTCATCATATTCTAAAGCTGTAGTTAGAGTTCGTCATATTTTCTTGTTGCCTCTGCTTCCCTCGCTGCTACCTCTGCTTAAAGTTGTAGTTGGAGTTCATCATATTTTCTTTGAGCCTCTGCTTCTCTCGATGCTGCCTCCGCTTTAATTTGAACAATTTGCTCAACTGTACTCACTTGCATCTGAGCCATCTGGTCTCTTAACCTCTGAACTTTAGCTTGAGCTTGGTTCCATGAAGGCATGTATTGCTGCGAGTTGGATCCAAACTATTGGGTTGGGTTAACAAAATATCCTAGAAATAAAACCTGACCATACCTTTCAAGACCGAAAACTTCGGTAATAATTCGGTTATCAATGTTTTCAAGATTAACAGAACTATCACTTGAAGCGATCGCTTCATACTCTGCCTTTTTATCCTTTAGTTTCTCCTAAAAAATATATCAAAGCATTAGAAATGAAATATATAATCAAAACAAATGCAACATAACTTAACATTATTTGCATTACAAACGACGAATTAAGCCATTATAATTAAACATGATAAATATTTAAAATAATTCAAATTTTATTAAGTAAATATACCATAATTTCTGCAGCTTCAGTAGTCATAGGAGATCCATCTTTCTTTCTATGTGTAATGTCAAAAAACTGAAGGCATCCAACTTTTTGACCAGACGACTGACAGTGATTTTTCGTGATAAGTTTTATAAATTTATAATTAATCGTTCTTGAAACTAACTATTATCACGATGTAGGCAAGTGTATCGTCGAACAGTAGTATAGCTTTAGCAAGACCGGATTGTCAAACCCAAAGGAACTAAAAGTACTAGTAATGACTGTCTTTTTATTATCTAGCCTAAGAATAATGGGGTTTGTTCTAATTAACTAATTAACTAACTAAGAAGTCACAGAAAATAGAATTGGGGAATTACTTTTGGAAAAACGATTGAATTAAGACAATAACTAAGGAAAAATCCACCTAGACTTCACTTGTTATTTTGACTCCGAATCGGATAATTTATTCATTTAACTTGTTCCGTAGAAATCCCTAAGTTATGTTATTATCCCTATTCAAGACTAATAACATCTAACCCTAGATTGAATAATTGAAATTTCTTTCTAATTAACACCCTAGGGTTGCATTAACTCGATCTATGGATCCCCTTATTAGGTTTCACCCTAATCCGACAAAATCTTGCCACCCTATCTCTAGGCGCGCAATCAACTCTGCTTAATTATGACAAAGTCACTCTTAGACAGAGACTATTCATCCTCCAACTAAGAGCATTAACTTGAATCAATATCACGAAATCTATCAAACAAGAATTAAGAACACATAATTAAGAACAAGTCAAATATTTATCATACAATTCAGAAAATAATAACAAGATTCATCTTAGGTTTCATTCCCCTTAGGTATTTAGGGGTTTTAGTTCATAACTAAATAGGAAAACATCTCAGAAGAATAATGAATACAAAACATAAAGAAAACCCAAAACTCCTGAAGGGAAATTGAGGAGAGATCTTCAGTCTTGATGATGAATCTGACTTCTGAGATGGATCAATCGGCTTTCTTGGAGTAATTCCTTGCAGAGATGGATCAATCGACTTTCTTGGAGTAATTCCTTGCTCCCTACTCTTCGTCCCCCTTTAGTCCTCCTCTAGGGTGTTTAAATAGGCTTTAGAATGCCTAAAAGCCCTCAAAATCGTCCTTTTTCGATTACTTTAGGCCGTGGTCGAGGCTGAGACATCAACACACTCATGCTGAGGTTGTTTTTGGCCGTGCTCGAGCGTGTGTTCTGCCTGTGTGAGAAAGTCCAGGCCGTGTTGTTTTCCCACGTCAGCCCATTTTCTCCGTTTTTGGCTTGTTTCTTGTTCTTTTTGCTCTCCTATGCTCACCTAAGTATAAAACATGAAATTAAAGGATTATGAGCATCAAATTCGCCAAATCTAAGGAGAAATCATTCATAAACATGTTAAGCAAGGGATAAAAATATGTACAAATTACGGTTTATCAAATACCCTCACACTTAATCGTTTGCTTGTCCTCAAGCAAAATCCTCAATTCATAATTAAGAATTCATTTATCTTAGCTTATAATTCCTATTAATAATATCTCAAACTAATCCATATTGAGGATTCAACTAGAGGGACATTAAAGTTTCAAACATTCCAAGTTGAGCATTTAATCATGAAAAATATAGGCATCTCCCCTTATCTAAATAATTACCATCGATTCAAAATTTCATAGAGTTTAACATCCTCACTAAAGATTCACTCTAATCACTCGAAGTGTTTAAGGATAATGAAATTAGCACTCATCAGTCAATATGTAAAGTTATTACCATAGGCTTGCGTGAAAATCAAATCTCCACCACTATAAATTGAGATGATACATCAATCAAAAGGTCTTTAGAGGGTTGTAATGAGGCTTGGTTAGGGAGTGTGGTCATAGGCTGAAAGAAGAGGTTAGAATCGAGATTGAATTGAAAAATTAGTTAACTAGAAAAATATTTAATATCACTTGTGTAAAACAGAACTTCTTCTCAGAATATGGAATTTAAATACTTAAACTCAAAAAAAAAAAGATCACTACTACTAATATGTATACATGTATTTTTTTTTTTTGTTTAAGAACAAGTCAGATATTTAGACTAACTTCTAAGAACAAGACATAGCTAAGCAATTTATTCAAATCAAATCTCGACAAAAATAGGGATCGAATTAATTGAGGGGATTTCAACAATAATGAGTTAAGGGTTAATATTAAGGGTAATATAAGGAATGGCTTGTTATGTTCAAAGGGGTTTACTAAGGGTTAATCGTGGAGGTAGGCTTTTCATGGCATGAGTGGGTTAATCCTAAATGCCTCTATCATCTTGACACATCAAATCAAATGATGTGGTCTTGACATGCATAATCAAGCAAATTCTAGAATAACAATTCGATATTGACACACTCAAAGCAATAATAAAAGTGAGCACAAAAGAAATAATAGATGCTCTTAAAGGCTCAAAATCTCACAAAAATTATGGCTTTTTTATGTTCAAAACTATGGATTTCAATTCAAGGTAATACCTAAACTTGGGAAAACAACCTAAATTTTTAAATTCTCAAAAATTCAACTTATCATGCTTAATTCTCTAATGTCTTAAAGTTTAAATAGTCAATACATGAATGCCTATGTTTTAATTCAAGATATATCAATAAAAATCATAAATTAATCAAAATTTATCCTCAAAATGATATGATAGATTTGCAAGAGAACAAGGCAATATTCAAGGATTTTTCTGATAATGAACTGAATACCCCCCACACTTAAGATGTACATTGCCCTCAATGTACAAAAATAAAGTTAGTGGTAAATAGAGATATAATATCATAAGAGAGGGAGAGAAATGAAACTTCCTGAGTATTAAATGAGCGAACTCCTAGTTTGGAGTTATGTAGAGTGCAGGAGGATACTCCGGTGGTGGTAGAGGTTGGGTTCCACAAGTGCTGCGCCAAAAGAATATTATATCTCGTGATCGAGCAGGGCATGGCAGTCGTGGAAAACCTTTTCCAAATGGAGTTTGAAGTTCTTAAGTGATTGCGAGCTTTGTAGCTCTTTATAACTGTGATAAAATCAGGAACTTTTTAGGGGATATAAGGAAGATAAGTTACTCATAAAGAATTAGCCGAGATTAAAATTTGTTTATAAAACTAAATATAAAATAGTAGCAGAAAGGAATTAACATTAAAAGTTAAAAGTGAAATTAATAAAAACATTAAATCAAAATCAAAATAAAAATAAAAATAAAGATAAGATAAAATTAAATATCATCATTTCCGGATGGTTCGCGAGGTGGTGGTGGCGATGAGATGTGGAAGTGCTGACAAATCTGCTGTAGAGTAGCATTAATGTTATCAAATCGCTGAAAACACTGCTGCTCAAATCGAGTGAGGCGCTCAGAAATGTCAGCATATAAAGCCGCCGCATGAGCTGGGTGATGGGAGCGTGGCAGCTGATATGGTGGGTCCTCGTGCTGTGGAGGGACATCATCAGTAATGTCCTCGGGGGCCTCTTCCTTGGTTGATTGGGTGAGATGATATTGAGGAGGGTAGGTTCCTCGGCGCTTTTCGATCATCCTCATGCTTAGCATGCTCGAGATGCATTGTGGAGACATCTGGCCAATGAGGGTAAAGGATGATTCTTGTGCCGCGGTGTTGAGGAGCCTGAAGTGTCGAGCCAGTCGAGTCACGTAGGGGCCGATGGAGATGACCCCCTTCCGATGTCACTCTGTTTGATAGCGTATGGCAAGGGCTATAAAATAGACAAGGTCGAAGACGTGCCTATGCGACATACACCATAAGTAGTAGACGTTGAGAGTGTTGACGATGCTGGTGCTCTCTCTCCTCCTTGTCAGATTATGAGCTAAGATAGAGTGTAAGTACCTCAAGGAAGGAAGGAGAGCTGATGCCTTGGAGCGACTGGGGTCGTAGGTAGCCGAGCGAGGGACGAGGGCACTCCAGCACTTTGAAAGAGAGTAATGGATGTGGCGGTTGAGGGTATCGAAGTCGTTCTCCGCCTGGAACTCCTCCGTGTAAAGGCCCAATGCTGAACCAAACTCTGGAACACTCAACTTGCAGACCAGACCGCTAAGTCAAAATTGGACCGTGCCAGGATCATCATAGTTGGTCATTACGGTCTGAAGATGGAATGTTGAGCATAGTTCTATCGTGAGCTCGAGATAGGTCTACTCGACGATCTCAAAGAAGAGATTCCATGGGTCGGTGGTGAGAAGGGTCTGAATCACATCAGCCAATTGGACTTGTTCTAGTGCAGCCCAGTCGATGCAGCGGCCCGCAATTAAAGGTTAGGCCCAGAGTATTTGGAAAAGTTCTTCTTGGGGCCCAATGGGGAACTATAGGAAGGGGTGGCGAATTTCAGTGATAGGACCCAAGGAAGATAACACTCTCTTCCTTTTCTTTGAAGCGGGGATAACAGCTTTCTTTCCACATGAAGATGACATGCTATACCTGCAAGTAAAACCATTATTCCGTCTTGATGAATGGACAAGGTAAAACGTAACTAAATTCAAAGAGGAAAAAGTCATAAATAATTTCAGCCACAACTATTAACACTAACAAATCAAACCAAAACAATAAATTCTACTGCATAATGTCGTGGCATTAGTATGGATACCAAGATGGCAAAGAATTCTATGGAAATATAAAAAAACATGAATTTATCACAATGCATGGCAAAGAATAATAAGCAAGTGAGAACTATGAATATTGACTTAGAATAGGTAAATAAGGCATGAGAAATCACAAAAATATGTCACATGGAATGAATGATAACTAATCTAAAAATGAAGTTTGAATGATAACAAAATAAATATAGTGTGAGATAAATGAAGATTATTATGATGAATAGCATTAGAAATGAGTGAAATTAAAGGGAAAAGAGTAAACAAATGCTAAACAAAGGAGAATGGGCATCGAAAATGGAGTAGGAAGCGACGCACGAGCGTAGCAGGGAGGGCGTTAGGACTTGCAGCGGCTAGGGTTAGGGATTTTTGGGTGAAGAAAATGATGAATAGTGAAGCCTATTTATAGATTTTGGGGCACACGGATAGGGGACACGCCCGTGTGCCCCAATTTCAGCCCGTGTGTTTTGTGTTTTTCCAGAAATTGGCGCGTCTGACATTCGCCCCACGCCCGTATGCCTTAGGCGTGTTGATGCACACGACTGTATCGCACGGTCGTGTCTGGCTTCGTTCACTTCTCCCACGCCCGTGTTACTTTGACAGGTTCGACAACGGGTGCTAGACACGGGCGTGTCGCACGCCCGTGCTATTTTCTCAGGTTCACCCATGGTTCTATGACACGGGCGTGTCGCACGCCCATGTTGTTTTGGCAGGATCGTCTACGGCCATGTCGCACGGCCATGGCTGGGAAAATCTTTGCCCTGTTTCCACACGGTCTTAAGCACGCATGTGTGCTTGGCCGTGTGAGTGTGGTAAACCTGTATTCAAGAGCTCCATTAGTAAGTTAGGTATTAAACACTAGAATTAAAAGAAGTTAATACTGTTAGTGCTCGGGTTGCCTCCTGAGAAGCACTTATTTATAGTCTAAGCTCGACTTACCTCTCCATTGAATGGTCATGGTGGTTCGAGGAGTTTACACTCTTCATTCCTGCTATCAATCTCATCAAAATAAGGTTTTAGGCGGGAATTGTTTACCTTAAAAGTGCCGAATTTGGGATGACTTACCTCGACAGTACCGACTGAGAAAATGCTAAGTACCGTAAGAGGAATTTCTTCATTTGTTTTGACAGTGATAATGTGAGGATCTTGGGCGTCTAATAGAACTTTATCTCCAACCTTAAGTTGATTTGGTGAGGTATTGAGCTTATTCTGGCGTAGTTTTGGTTTATCATATGTTCGCGGTTTATGTGTCCACCATTCATCTAGCTCTTCGAGTTGTAGCCTTCATTCTTCATGAATAGGTCCTCTATTGTTGCTTGAACATGCTTCATGTACTTCCTTCAAACTCATTTTTTGCAAAGTAGGTTGCACCATATTGTCAGTTTTAGTAGAATGGTTTATACAATCACCTTCAATTTTCGATGTGTTGCCAAAATTGCAAGCTTGAAGGGTGATTGTTTCGTCTCCTACACGAAGTGTGAGTTCACCTGTGCCAACATCAATAATCGTTCTAGCAGTTGCTAAAAAGGTTCTTCCTAAAATCAAAGGAGTGTTGTTATCCTCCTCTATGTCTAGAACAACAAAGTCAACGGGAAATATAAATTTATCAATTTTAACTAGTACATCATCAATAATACCCCTAGGAAATCTGATAGTTTTATCTGCTAATTGAATGCTTATCCTGGTCTATCTGGGTTTCCTAAGACCAAGTTGCTTAAACATTTTGTAAGGCATGACGTTAATGCTAGCCCCTAAATCAGCTAATGCATTATTAACATCTAAGCTACCAGTTAAGCAAGGAATTGTAAAACTCCCTGGATCTTTTAATTTGTTGGGTAGCTTATTCTGTAGAATAGCTGAGCAAACTGCGTTTAGCTCCGCATGCGATGCCTCGTCCAACTTCCGCTTATTTGATAAAAGCTCCATTAAAAATTTCGTTGCGTTCGGCATCTGCGAGAGAGCTTCAATAAACGGTAAGTTGATATGTAATTTTTTTAAGAGTTTAAGGAATTTACCAAATTGTTCATCTGAGCGGTCTTTCCTTATCGCTTTGGGATATGGCACACGAGGTTTATATTCTGCATTTACCGTTTTGTTTTCATTGTGACCTACCTCATCTTCACCTTTGCTCACCACAGTTTCTTACCTCGATTCTGGCTCAGGCTCAACGAATCCTTCTTCACCTTGAACATTAATTGCGCTAAGCTGTTCCCTCGGTTTAGGTTCAGTGTTACTTGGCAAGCTCCTTGTGGTCGTTCGAAAATTAGTTTGGACAACTGGCCTATCTGAGTTTTGAGCCCTTGGATCGACGCTTGTTGATTTTAAGTGCCGTCTCGGTATTCTGGAAGCAAGTTTCTGACACTGCGATAAATTTTGATAGCATCTCTTCAAGATTTGGCTTTTTCTCTTGTTGGTAAGGTGGTTGTTGAAAACCCAGAGGATTTTGTTGCCTTTGATTTCCTTGACCACCCCATGAGAAATTTGGGTGGTTTCTCTAACCTGCAACATAGGTATTACTGTATGGGTTATTTTGAGATCTAGAGTTATTGTTACCCATATAGTGGACTTGTTCCTCGTCGGTTGTAGGATTGAAGGATTGATAATCTGTATGTACGCCTCCTCCACATGAATCACATCTCATTACTAGATGTACCTATGTAGAACCAAGTAAACCATCAATCTTTTTATTTAGAAGTTCTACCTGATTTGATAACATGTTAACCGTATCGACGTTATAAACGCCTACTGTTTTGGTTGGCTTAGTCCTCATAACTTTCCACTGATAATTATTTAGTGACATCTCCTTAATAAATTCGTAAACCTCTTTAGGCGTTTTGTTATTAATGGTTCCACCAGCGACTGCGTCAACCATTTGTCTAGTCGAGGGATTCAGGCCATTGTGGAATGTTTAAACTTACAACCATAGAGGTAACCCATGGAGAGGGTACCTTCGCAGTAGGTCCTTGTATCTCTCCCATGCATCGTAAAGTGTTTCTAAATCTATCTGTACAAAAGAAGAGATATCATTACGTAATTTGGCCGTTTTAGCCGGTGGAAAATACTTTAATAAAAAATTTTCAGTCATTTGTTCCTAAGTAGTGACTGACCCTCATGGTAACGAGTTCAACCACTGTTTAGCTTTGTTCCTCAACGAAAAAGGAAATAACTGAAGACGAATGGCATCGTCAGAAACGCCATTAATTTTAAATGTGTTGCAAAATTCCAGAAAATTAGCCAAGTGAGTGTTGAGGTCCTCGTCCTGTAAACCATCAAACTGAACAAATTGTTGTATCATTTGAATTATGTTAGGTTTCAGTTCCTACAATATAGTAGGAAAAATATTATTTAGTAGAAAGTGATAAGTCGTAATTTATACATATTTTTATCCCATGCTTAGCATATTTTCATATGAATTATCATTAGATTTGTGGAATTTGATGCTCCTAATCCTTTAATTTCATATCTTATACTTATGTGAGTATAGGAAAGTAAAAAGAGCGAGAAACGGGCCAAAAACGGATAAAATGGGCTAACGTGGGAAATCAACACGGCCTGAACTTCCTCACACGGGTAGACCACACGCCCGTGTCTATTTAACAGTCTTAAACACAGATTGAAGCACTTGCACATGGGCGTGGCACACGGCCGTGTCCCTGTCGAGCCCAAGTCTAATTCTATTTAGAAAAGGGCAATTTTGAGGGTTTTGAAACATTCTAAAGCCTATTTAAACACCCTAGAGGAGGATTAAAAAGACACACAGTAGGAAGCAAGGAATTACTCAAAGAAAGCCGATTGATCCATCTCAAAAGCCAGATTCTCCTTCAAGACTGAAGATCTCCCTTCAAGTTCCTTCAGGGGTTTTTGGGTTTTCTTTATATTTTGTCGTTATTCTTCTGAGATGTTGTCTTTTATCATTGTGAGCCAAATCCCCTAAATACCTAAGGGGGATGAAACCTAAGACAGATCTTGTTAATATTTTCTGAACTATATGATAAATACTTGATTTCTTCTTAATTATGTTTTTAACTCTTGTTTGAATATTCCAGGATATTGATTCAAGTATTAATGTGCTTATTCAGAGGATGAAAAGTCCCTGTCTAAGAGTAGATCATTCATAATTAAGCGGAGTTGTATGCAATCCTAGAAATAGGACGACATAAATTTGCCGGATTAGAGTCAAATCTAATAAGGGAATCCATAGATCGAGTTAATGCAAAACTAGGGGTTTTAATTAGAAAGAGATTTCAATTAATCAACCTAAGGTTAGACGTTATTAGTCTCGAGAGGGATAATAATATAAATTAAGGATTTCTATGGATCAAGTCAAGCGAACAAATCGTATGGTTCAGAGTCAAATAACAAGTGAAATCTAGGTGGATTCTTCCTCAGGTATTGTCTAAATCAATCAGTTTTCCCAAAAGTATTTCCCCAATTTACTTTCTGCGCATTCTTAGTTTAGTTAATTAGTTTAGATAAAACCAATCCCCTTAGTTTTAGGCTAGATAATAAAAAGAAGGTTAATACTAGTACTTTTAATTCCTGTGGGTTTGACATCCGGTCTTGCTATAAACTATACTACTGTTCGATAGGTACGCTTGCCTTCATCGTGATAATATTTAGTTTTCAAGTACGATCAATTATAAATTTAAGACTTATCACGAGTGCAATCAAGTTTTCGGCACCGTTGCCGGGGAACAAAGATATTAGGAACACTTAATTTTTATTACTTTAGCCATTATTTTCTTATTTTTATTTATTTAATTTTGTTTTTATTTTTATTAAATTTTCTTTTATTTTCTTCTGGCAAGTTTTCATAGTTTATGGCTAGAAGAAATTCATTGGGACTGTTACTCTTTGATAGTGAGATCGAAAGCACAGCTCACAGAAACCGAAGAGAAATTAGGAGAAGCCTGCAGTACATAAAGGAAGGGCAAGAGGATAATATTCATACTACAAACGAGGAGATAGCTGATAATCAGAATAATCCGCTACCTCCTGCGATTGCTGCTGATCTAGTAAATCAGAATCCTGCTCCTCGTACTATGTATGATTATGCTAAACCTACATTAACAGGAACTGAATCGAGTATAGTTAGGCCTGCTATTGCTGCAAATACTTTTGAACTGAAACCTAACACGATTCAAATGATACAACAATTTGTTCAGTTTGATGGTTTGCAGGACAAGGACCCAAATACTCATTTGGCGAATTTTCTGGAACTCTGTTACACATTTAAGATCAATGGCGTTTCTGATGATGTCATTCGCCTTCGATTATTTCCCTTTTCACTGAGGAATAAGGCTAAACAGTGGTTGAACTCATTACTACGAGGGTCAATCACTACTTGGGAACAAATGACCGAAAAATTTTTACTCAAATGTTTTTCACCGGATAAAACGGCTAAATTGAGAAATGATATATCTTCTTTTGTGCAGATAGATTTAGAAACACTCTACGATGCATGTGAAGGATATAAGGATCTATTGAGAAGGTGCCGTCACCATGGGTTACCTCTATGGCTACAAGTTCATACTTTTTACAATGGTGTAAACCCCTCGACCAGACAGATGATTGATGCGACCGCCGGTGGAACTCTAAACAAAAAAACACCTGAAGCGGCTTAAGAATTTATTGAAGAGATGTCATTGAATAACTATCAGTGGCAAGTCATGAAAACAAAGCCGATAAAAGCAGCAGGCGTTTATAACATCGACTCAGTTACTATGTTGTCAAATCAGGTAAAACTATTGAATAAAAAGATTGACGGTTTACTTGGTTCCACACAGGTACATCCAGTAATGAGGTGTGATTCAAGTGAAGGAGGAGTACACACTGAATATCAAACCTTCAACCCTAGCACCGAGGAGGAACAAGTCCACAATATGGGTAATAATAGCTCTAGACCTCAAAATAACCCATACAGTAACACTTATAATGCAGGTTGGAGGAGTCACCCCAATTTCTCGTGGGGTGGCCAAGGAAATCAATGGCCACAACATCCTCTGGGTTTTCAACAACCACCTTACTAGCAGGAAAAGAAGCCGAACCTTGAAGAGATGCTAACAAAATTCATCTTGGGGTTAGAAACTCGTTTCCAGAATACCGAGATAGCACTTAAGAATCAACAAGTGTCGATCCAAAGGCTCGAAACTCAGATAGGCTAGCTTGCTAAATTAATTTCCGAACGACCACAAGGTAGCTTGCCGAGTAATACTGAATCTAACCCAAGGGAACAGCTCAATGCGATTAACGTTCAAGATGAAGAAGGGTTAGTTGAACCTAAACCAGAACCGAGGCAAGGAATTATGGTAAGCAAAGGTAAGGATGAGGTGGACCACAGTAAGCGAAAACAGGTAAGTAAAGAGTATAGACCTCGAGTACCATATCCCAATGCGACAAGGAAAGACCGCACTGACGAATAATTTGGTAAATTCTTTAAACTACTAAAGAAATTACATATTAACTTACCATTTATTGATGCTCTTTTGCAGATGCCAAACGCGGTTAAATTTTTAAAGGAGCTTTTAGCAAATAAGCGAAAGTTGGATGAGGCGTCGCATGTAGAGTTGAACACAGTTTGCTCAGCCATTCTACAAAATAAGCTACCCAACAAGTTGAAAGATCCAGGGAGTTTTACGATTCCTTGTTTAATTGGTAGTTTAAACCTTAAAAATGCTTTGGCTGATTTAGGGGCTAGTATTAATGTCATGCCCTATAAAATGTTTAAACAACTAGGTCTTGGGAAACCAAAACAAACTAGGATGAGCATTTAATTGGCAGATAAAACCATTAGATTTCCTAGGGGTATCATTGAAGATGTATTTTGTAAAAATCGATAAATTTATATTCCCAATTGATTTTGTCGTTCTAGACATAGAAGAGGACAGTAACGCGCCTTTAATTTTGGGAAGGCCCTTTTTAGCAACTGCTAAAACCATTATTGATATTGGTACAGCTGAACTCACACTTCGTGTGGGTGATGAAACAATCACTTTTCAAGCTCGTAATTCAAGTAACACATCGAATGTCGAGGGTGGTTGTATAAATCATGCTACTGATACTAATCATGTGGTACAACCTTCTTTGTAGGAAACACGCTCGAAGAGCATAAATGAGCCATGTTTACATAACAACAAAAGACCTATCTATGAAGAACGAAGGCTACAGATCGAGGAACTGGATGAATGGCAGACACAGAAACCGAGAACACATGACCAATCAAAACCACGCCATGACGGACTCGAGTTTTCACCTAATCAACTTAAGGTTGGAGACAATGTACTAATAGATGCAGCAGACCCTCGTATTGCCACTTCTGAACCAAATGTAGCAATCCCTTTTACGATACTTAAAATCTTCCCATATGGTACAGTCAAGGTAACTCATTCCAAATTCGGCACTTTTAAGGTAAACAGTACTCATCTAAAATCTTATTTTGATAAAACTGAGAGCAGGAATGAGGAGTGTAAACTCCTCGCACCACCATGACCACGCGAAATCGAGGTAAGTCGAGCTTAGACTATAAATAAACGCTTCTCAGGAGGCAACCTGAGCACTAACAGTATTAATCTCTTTAAATTTTAATATTTAACATCTAAATCACTAACTGAGTCCTTAAACACAGGTTTTCCAAATCCACATGACCAGGTACACGGGCGTGCCTTAGGCCGTGTGAAAACAGAGCAAAATTTTTTACCAAACATGGGATGCGATACGTTGCCACGACCGTGCGACATGGTTGTGGCCAATCCTGCCAAATCAACACGGGCGTGCGACACGCCCGTGCCTACCACCCGTGGTCGAAGCTGTCAAAACAACGCGGGCGTACGCATTTATACACGGGCGTGGGAGAAGCGAATGAAGTAGGACACGGCCATGCGACATGGCCATGTGCACCAACACGCCCAAACTTGAAAACCACAAAAAGCACAGGCTAAAATAAAGGCACACGGGTGTGCCCCACAGCCGTGTACCCCAATATCTATAGTATTAAGCTTATTTCTCTTTAAGACTATTTTTATTTCATCTTTAGGTTTTACAATTTATATGAAGTAATTTATGTTTTCGGTCATTTCTTTATGAGTAATTATGCTTCTCTATATTTTTTAAAGAGTTATTGATTTTATCGCAGTTATAAAGAGCTCTAAAGCTCACTATTACTTAGGAATTTGCAACTCCACTGGAAAAGGTCCTTCACGACTGCCATGTCCTGCTTGACCACCACGATAACCTCTTCACTGGACACTGTGGTTGTGGAATCCAACCTCTACCACCACCGGAGTATCCTCCTTGCCTTAGCCGATTACTTTCAATAACTACAATTCAAGGAATCCACTTAACATTTAGGAAGTTTCACTTCTCTCCCAATCTTATGATCTTATATTTATATTATCTAATAAATCTATCTTTGTACATTAAGGGCAATGTACGTCTTAAGTGTGGGGGGTTATTTATATCACTATTAGAAAAATCCCTAAATTTTGTCTTATTCTCATGTGACTCACTCATATCACTATTAGAATGTATTTTGATTAATTTATGATATTAATTGATATGTATTGAATTAAAACATAGGTATTTATGCATTGATGGTTTAAACTTTAAGTAATTAGAGAATCAAGCATGATAAGTTGATTTTTGAGTAATAAAATTTTAGGTTATTTCCCCAAGTTTAGGTATTATCTTGGAGTTGAAATTCACAGAGTTAACATCAAAAAGCCATAATTTTTGTGAGATCTTGAGCCTTTAGAGTATATATTATTTCTTTCATGCTCACTTTTATTGCTACTATGAGTAAGTCAATATTTATTTGTTATTCTAGAACTTGCTTCGATTATGCATGTCAAGACCACACCATTGATTTGATATGTCAAGATGATAAAGGCACTTAGGTTTAACCCACTCACTCCATAAAAGCCTACCTTTATATTAACCCTTAGTGAAACCCCTTGAGCCTAACAAACCATTCATTGATTTAACCCCAATATTAACCCATAACCCATTATTGTTGAAATCCCCTAAATTAATTTGATCCCTATTTTTGTCGAGATTTGATTTGAATAAATTGCTTAGCTATGTTTTATTTTTGATAGTTAGCAAAATTCTATGTTATTTGATTTGTTCTTAAAAAAAAGTTGATGTAATTGAAATTTTTTGTCTAGCATATTACGAAATTATGTAATGCTTGGGTTAAAACGATGTTATCCATGAAGAAAAGCTCAATTCTAGGGTTTCTAATTAGGAATGTAATTTTTCAGTTTTAGTATTTTTCTAGTTAGGTAATTTTTCAACTCAATCTTGATTCTAACCTTCTCTTTCAGCTTGTGACCACACCCCCTAGCCAAAGCCACGTTACAACCCTTTAAAGACCTTTTGATTTGTAACACCCCTTAACTCGTATCCGTCGCCGGAGGGGTAAGGGATATTACCAAACAAACTCTAATCTCATTCAATCAATTTAGGGTAATTCTCGAGGGTATATTCACGAAAACAAAAATTTATTTATATTATGTGCAAAGGAATCATCACAATTTAATAAGTACGTTAATTCATTCTTAAGTTTCATTCACATCAAAACATTTCAAGTATTTATCGATTAACATCCACACATACACCTTACTTATGAAGAACACGTATAGTAGTCAACAAGCCATTTTCGCGTGGCTATATATATATACATCACCAAAAGATATTAAAGTAACTTCTAATGTCAATCCTATACATGCCATTATCAAAATTCCAACCAAAAGTGTACCAAAAGGCTTAGATAGTGTGGACGACTTCGACTTTGACACTCCCGAGTCCGATAGCTGACGAACAAATCTATAAAACAGAGAATTAAAGCAACAGAATAAGCATTTTGATGCTTAGTAAGTTTTAAGTAGTGAAATCATTTATAATCAAAAGCATAGCATTCACAAGACTAAATAAATTATTGCATATACGCATTTTTCATAAGCATACTTACTTCACCTCCCAATAAATATAATCATGAACTCAAAATCGAACCTAAAGGCCGGAAGTTCACTCTTCATTTGAACGAATACAATTTAAAACCACCAACTTTTCAAATGCATATACGAAACATACCTTAACAATTTGGATGTATGAACGCATAAATTGAAATTAATACAGCAAGTTCATTCCTTTCCAAATTCAAATGCCTTCGGGACTTAACCCGGTAATAACAACTAGCACGAATGCCTTCAGGACTTAGCCCGGCTATGTCAACTGGCATGAATGCCCTCGGGATTTAGCCCGGATATGTCAACTAGCACGAATGCCTTCGGGACTTAGCCCGGATATGTCAACTAGCACGTATGCCTTCGGCGCTTAGCCCGGATATGTCAACTAGCACGAATTATCATGCACATATATCCATATACCATAACACATCCGTAGTTCAATTCCATTACTTGAACACAATTGCAAGACACTTATCATCTATTCCATTTTCGGCTTAATAGCCACATACAACGAGCACAACTTCGATTTGTTATATAACATGATCTCTATACATATTCGGCTACCAGTCATAAATACAAATTTATTTTCTCACTACATAATACAAGTAGAATCATTATATCACCTTTTATTTATTATACTTATGTGCCATAATTTAATCAAATCAACAACTAAGTTCTATTACTCAAAGACTTACCTCGAGTATATTTGGACAGTTACGGATGGCTACTCAACTGCTTTCTCTATTCCTTTATCCGATTTCGATCCCCTTAGCTCTTGAGCTTAATAAAACAAATAGATTTGTTTATGTACTAACTTAACTTTATTTTTCTTTCAATAGTCACATTTGATGATCATGTATATATATATATATATATATATATATATAACTATCACAATTTAATCATTTATCCCTACTTATGTTCAACCACAATTACAGATGCATAAATAACTAATGCATGCTCTTACCAATTACCATTTATCTTCAATGCCGCACACAAAAACACATACATACATACTTCTATGTATATAAACCGTCTATAATTTATTTATAACCTATTCGGCCTCACTACATAAACTTAGCCTTCATATGTAATTATATATATTATAACCTAATACAACAATTTCATATAGGTTTCTTCTAAGTTAACAACGACCGAACCATTTAGACAAGTCTAAGGCCGATTCTATTTTATTCAATTCCTTAAAAGAAATTCTAGCCTTCTTAACTTTAATTAGCTACTATCTACTCTTTAACCTTAAACATTTTTCCCCAAGAATCAATAGCATAACCGAATACATATAATTTTATTTTTTTTTTCTTCACCCTAAGCTAGATTCGGCAATGATCACAATAACTTAGCAAGTCTTAGAATTCTTCTTTAACATTTTGACTTCACCTTGTTATTCCCCCTCCCAAAAGCCAAATGCACATGTATATGAAATAAGTAATATAATGCCCAAAGTCATTAATCAATAATCACACATACTACTTATATACAAAAAATTCATCCACACTTAGCCTATAGTTCATTCGGCCATTCATCACTCAACCAAACAAAAAATTTCATAACAATTTCCTATAACCGAGCATACCCATATACTTTCATCCTAATACTCATAATATTCAAGATCACATTTTAATTAAATTATCTTAAACATTGCGAATCCTTAAGAATTTAAACATAATTTTTCACTCAATTCAATATATATAAACAACATTTATTCATGCCATCAAGCATTATTTTTTTTTCGGCTATTACTAGTAATGAACATTAACCATTCATATTTTTAGAAAGACCAATTTCTTTTCTCAACATATTCATCTTCAAAATTCAAATAAAACAATCAAATTTCCTTCCTTATGACCATAGCCGAATGCTCCATTCATCTATCCTTATTGAAATTTTTAGTATGGGCTAAGTATGAACCATGCTAATTTACCTAAAACAAGTAAGCATTTCACAAATTTTACACAATATACTAACCTTATTATTGATTCAAGTGACCGAAACTCATCCCTTTCTCCCTTTCTTCTATTCGGCCAAGATGAACAAAGGTAGAACTTTGTTTTCATCACCAAAATTTTACTTTTATTTAAGTATATTTCATTTAACTAAAATTAATACATATTTTATTATAATATCATCATCATGGCCGGCCACTACTAGCAAAAAGGGATATTTGACATGCAAGTCTCATCATTTTATAACATGCATTAATAAGCCACTTCAACATTTGGCTAACACATTTTTAAATTTTCTCACATAAGTCCTTTCTAACAATTTCACATACAATTTACGAAATTAAGGTATGAAATTTTCATACATGCACGTTCACATATATTAAGCATCAAATATGACGATTAATTATTTTTACGACTCGGTTTTGTGGTCCCGAAACCACTTTCCGACTAAGGTTAAATTAGGACTGTCACAACTCTCCCCCACTTAAGACATTTTCGTCCCCGAAAATCTTACCAGTAAATAGATTTGGGTATCGATCTTTTATAGTGTTCTCAAGTTCCCAAGTGGCTTCCTCAACTCCGTGCTTGAGCCATAGTACCTTCACTAACGGAACTATTTTGTTTCGCAACTCTTTCACCTCGCGAGCTAGGATACGAATTGGTTCTTCTTCATAACTCAAATCAGCTCGTATCTCAACCTACGATGGATTAATCTTGTGCGATGGATCGGATCTATAACGTCGAAGCATCGAAACATGAAAAACGTTGTGAATCCTTTCGAGTTCAGGGGGTAAAATCAATCTATATGCAACTGGGCCAACTCGTTCAGATATTTCATACGGCCCAATGAACCTCGGACTCAATTTGCCCTTACGGCCAAATCTGAGTATCTTTTTCCAAGGTGAAACTTTAAGAAACACTTTGTCTCCCACCTGATACTCAATGTCTTTTCGTTTCAAATCCGCGTACGACTTCTGACGATCTGATGCTGCTTTTAGACTTTCGCTGATTACTTTTACTTTCTGTTTAGCATCTTTAATCAGATCAACTTCGAAAATTTTACTTTCACTGAGTTCGGTCTAAAATAACGGTGTACGGCATTTACGACCGTACAAGGCCTCGTAAGGTGCCATCTTAATGCTTGATTGAAAGCTATTGTTGTAAGCAAATTCAATCAAAGGCAGATATCGTTCCCACGAGCCACTAAACTCAAGGATGCAACATCTCAACATATCCTCGAGTATCTGAATAATCCGCTCAGATTGACCATCAGTCTGAGGATGAAAGGTGGTGCTATAATGCAATTTGTTACCCAATGCTTCTTGCAACTTCTTCCAAAATCGCGATGTAAATCTCGGATCTCTATCTGACACAATAGAAATAGGTACCCCGTGTAACTTCACAATTTGAGAAATATACAATTCGGCTAGTTTGTCTAGGGAATAATCTGTCCGTACAGGAATAAAATGAGCCGACTTTGTCAGTCTATCAACAACAACCCAGATCGCATCTTTCTTACTTGAGGACAACGGCAATCCCGATACAAAATCCATCGTGACTCAATCCCACTTCCACTCGGGTATCATGATCGGCTGAAGTAATCCCGAAGGTACTTGGTGTTCCGCTTTCACTTGTTGACATATTAAACACTTCGAAACAAACTCAGAAATGTCTCTTTTCATATTACGCCACCAAAGCGCGTTTGGATCGTTGTACATTTTCGTACTCCGGGTGAATTGACATTCGGCTCTGATGAGCTTCGTCGAGAATCATCGAAATAAGTTCGAATTTCTTGGAATGCACAATCGACTTCTGAACCTCAAAAAATTGTCACCATCTATTTGAAATTGATTCCATATTCGAAACACATTCACCCGTTTTGCCACCAATTCATCATCGACTTTTACGAGCTTCACAAATTTGATGAATCAACAATGGTTTGGCCCTTAATTACGATACTAACACATTATCGGATAAAGCATGCAGTGTACATTCATTGCTCGTAAAGCAAGCGGTGATTTCGACTTAAAGCATCCGCAACCACATTAGCCTTACCCGGGTGATAATCAATGACAAGCTCATAATCTTTTAACAACTCAAGCCAACGTCTTTGTCATAGATTCAAATCTCTTTGAGTCATCAAATATTTGAGACTTTTGTGATCCGAATATATATGGCACTTCTCACCAAACAAGTAATGACGCCATATTTTTAAAGCAAAAACAATGGCAGCTAGTTTGAGATCATGAGTCGGATAGTTTTTCTCATGCGGCTTCAATTGTCTGAATGCATAAGCTACCACTCGACCTTCTTGCATCAATATACAACCTAGCCCAAGCAAGGATGCATCACTGTAAATGACAAATTCTTTACCGGATACAGGTTGTACTAATACTGGGGCTTCAGTCAAATAAGTTTTCAATTGATCAAAACTTTTTTTCGACATTTCTCGACCAATCGAACTTAACATCTTTACAAGTAATCTCGTCATTGGTGTGGCTATCATCGAGAAACCTTTTACAAAGCGTCAGAGTAATGCTGGCAAGTCCCAAAAGCTCGGACTTGATAATGTTCCTTGGGGCTTCCAATCAAGTATAATTTGAAATTTTGCTCGGATCAACTCTAATATCCGATGCGAGATACCACGTGTCCCAAAAAGCTAACTTCTCTTAACCAGAACTCACATTTACTGAACTTAGCATAAAACTGTTTATCCCGTAAAATCTGCAACACTAATCTCAGGTGCTCAGCATGTTCGATTTCATCGCGTGAATAAATCAAGATGTCGTCTATAAACACAACCACAAAGCGTGGTCAGATATTGTCCGAAAATTCGATTCATCAAATCCATAAATACCGCGAGGGCATTTGTAAGCCCAAAGCGGCATCACTAAGAACTCGTAGTGACCGTATCTCGTTCTGAAAGCAGTTTTGGGTATATCTGAGTCTCGAACTCGCAATTGATAATAACCCGATCTCAAATCTATCTTTGAAAACTTTGAGGCTCCCTTCAACCGATCAAACAAATCATCAATACGTGGGTAGCGGATATTTATTCTTTATGGTCACTTTATTCAATTGGCGATAGTCGATGCACATTCTCAAGGTTCCGTCTTTCTTTTCACGAACAAAATGGTGCACCCTAAGGTGAAAACTCGGTCGAGCAAAACCTCTATCCGTCAACTCTTTCAATTGAGTTTTCAATTCTTTCAATTAGTTGGTGCCATACGATCACGGAGCCATTGAAATTGGCGTGGTACGTGCACTAGTTCGATGCCGAATTCAACTTCTCGAGCGGGTGGTAATCCCGTAACTCCTCGGAAAAACATCGAATACTCACAAACCATCGGCACCGATTCAAGCTTCTTTTTCGGTTCCTTACTATCAATCACGTCACGCAAGATATGCCTCACACCTTTTTTAACAAATTTTTGGGCGAAGATCGAAGATATAACTGCTGGCAACCCGCTCATATCAGTAGACTCAACTCGGATTATCTCGTTGTTTGCGCATCTCAAATCAATAGCCTTTCTTTTGCAATTCACAACTGCATCATGGACGGTCAACCAATCCATACCGAGGATAACATCAAATTCATCAAATGGTAAAAGCATCAAATCGGCCGGAAAATAGGAACCTCGGATTTCTAGGGGACATTTCTTACACACCTTATTAACAAATACATAATGACCCAAGGGATTTGACACTCGGATTACGAACTCAGTAGACTCAATAGGTAGAGTCTTACTGGATGCTAAAGTCTCACATACATATGAATGAGTAGAACCGGGGTCTATCAAAGCAATCACATCAGTATCAAAGAGAGTAAAAGTACCGGTAATAACATCTGGCGAAGAAGCATCCTCGCGTGCACGGATAGCATAAGCTCTAGTAGGAGCACGAGCCTCAGATTTAGTTGTAGCATCTCTGGATCCTCTCTGACCGCCGCTAGCATTCCCCGCATTTCTAGATGGTCTACCTCGAGTAGCAGTAGCACTCGGTTTCCTACTCTGATTTATATTTTGTTCAGACAATTTCGGGCAATCCTTGATAAAGTGGTCAGTGGATCCACACTTATAACAGGAGTGATCATGGAATCTACATCTTCCCGAATGCCATTTACCACAATACTGACACTCGGTCCTGTCTCGACGATCATTTCCAACACTGGCAACCGAAGTGACTCTCGTGCTCATAGGGGGTCGATCACGATCTAAATGCGGAAAACCCGAAGTGTCTTTGGTTCGGCCTGAATCATCTTTAAATTTCTTTGATGACTGCTGAAAGGATTTTCCCGAAGATCTCTTACGAAACTCTTTGGCTCCCATATCTGCTTTTCTTTTCTCTATAATGAGCTCTTCGGCTTTGCAAGCTCGCTCGACTAGTGTCACAAATTCTCTGATTTCTAGAATACCAACATACAATTTTATATCTTCGTTCAGTCCATCTTCGAAACGTTTACACATTACCACTTCTGAAGAAACGCATTCTCGAGCGTACCGGCTAAGTCTCACAAACTTTCGTTCATAATCAGTAACCGACATGGAGCCTTGTTTAAGCTCAAGGAATTCTTTCCATTTTTGATCAATGAATCTCTGACTGATATACTTCTTCCGAAACTCGGTTTGGAAAAACTCCCAAGTGACTCGCTCTCTGGGTACAATAGAAATCAATGTATTCCACCAATAGTAAGCAGAATCACGTAGTAAAGAGATAGCACACTTCAGGCATTCTTCGGGTGTGCAAGATAGTTCATCAAGTATTCGGATAGTGTTATCCAACCAAAATTCAGCTTGTTCGGCATCATCACTGTCTATAGCTTTAAATTCAGTAGCCCCGTGCTTTCAGATTCTGTCAACTGGGGGCTTATTTAATCTCACCTGATCAGTTACCGGAGGTATCGCGGGTGCAGGGGTGTATTAGTCGGGAGTGGGGGTTGTGGAACAGCCGTATTAGTTCGGATATACTGATTGAACCAATCATTCATCACGCTATAAAAAGCCTGCCTAGCTTCATCATTTTGATTACTAGCAACGAGTTGAGAGTCCACCTGCATGTGTCCCATGTGCGGAAGCAGCGCTACACTCTCAACATCATCGGCTACTACCGTTCGGTTGGGATCGGGATCCATTACTATAATTAAACACATTTTTAACTGTCAGAAATCACCACACTACCAAATAAACACATAATGGCATGTATAGCTAGACTCAAACGTATTACGGTAGTCTTAGAATCGACTAAATCGTAGCTCTGATACCAATAAAATGTAACACCCCTTAACTTGTATCCGTCGCTGGAGGGGTAAGGGATATTACCAAATAAACTCTAATCTCATTCAATCAATTTAGGGTAATTCTCGAGAGTATATTCACGAAAACAAAAATTTATTTATATTATGTGCAAAGGAATCATCACAATTTAATAAGTACGTTAATTCATTCTTAAGTTTCATTCACATCAAAACATTTCAAGTATTTATCGATTAACATCCACACATACACCTTACTTATGAAGAACACGTATAGTAGTCAACAAGCCATTTTCGCGTGGCTATATATATATACATCACCAAAAGATATTAAAGTAACTTCTAATGTCAATCCTATACATGCCATTATCAAAATTCCAACCAAAAGTGTACCAAAAGGCTTAGATAGTGTGGACGACTTCGACTTTGACACTCCCGAGTCCGATAGCTGACGAACAAATCTATAAAGCAGAGAATTAAAAAGCAACAGAATAAGCATTTTGATGCTTAGTAAGTTTTAAGTAGTGAAATCATTTATAATCAAAAGCATAGCATTCACAAGACTAAATAAATTATTGCATATATGCATTTTTCATAAGCATACTTACTTCACCTCCCAATAAATATAATCATGAACTCAAAATCGAACCTAAAGTAGGAAGTTCACTCTTCATTTGAACGAATACAATTTAAAACCACCAACTTTTCAAATGCATATCTGAAACATACCTTAACAATTTGGATGTATGAGCGCATAAATTGAAATTAATACAACAAGTTCATTCCTTTCCAAATTCAAATGCCTTCGGGACTTAACCCAGAATAATAACAACTAGCACGAATGCCTTCGGGACTTAGCCCGACTATGTCAATCGGCACGAATGCCCTCTCGGATTTAGCCGGATATGTCAACTAGCACGAATGCCTTGGGACTTAGCGGATATGTCAACTAGCACGTATGCCTTGGGGCTTAGCTTGGATATGTCAACTAGCACGAATTATCATGCACATATATCCATATACCATAACACATCCGTAGTTCAATTCCATTACTTGAACACAATTGCAAGACACTTATCATCTATTCCATTTTTCGCTTAATAGCCACATACAACGAGCACAACTTCGATTTGTTATATAACATGATCTCTATACATATTGGCTACAGTCATAAATACAAATTTATTTTCTCACTACATAATACAAGTAGAATCATTATATCACCTTTTATTTATTATACTTATGTGCCATAATTTAATCAAATCAACAACTAAGTTCTATTACTCAAAGACTTACCTCGAGTATATTTGGATGATTCACGGATGGCTACTCAACCGCTTTCTCTTTTCCTTCATCCGATTTCGATCCCCTTAGCTCTTGAGCTTAATAAAACAAATAGATTTGTTTATGTACTAACTTAACTTTATTTTTCTTTCAATAGTCACATTTGATGATCATGTATATATATATATATATATAACTATCACAATTTAATCATTTATCCCTACTTATGTTCAACCACAATTACAGATGCATAAATAACTAATGCATGCTCTTACCAATTACCATTTATCTTCAATGCCGCACACAAAAACACATACATACATACTTCTATGTATATAAACCGTCTATAATTTATTTATAACCTATTCGGCCTTACTACATAAACTTAGCCTTCATATGTAATTATATATATTATAACCTAATACAACAATTTCATATAGGTTTCTTCTAAGTTAACAACGACCGAACCATTTAGACAAGTCTAAGGCCGATTCTATTTTATTCAATTCCTTAAAAGAAATTCTAGCCTTCTTAACTTTAATTAGCTACTATCTATTCTTTAACCTTAAACATTTTTCCCCAAGAATCAATAGCATAACCGAATACATATAATTTTATTTTTTTTTTCTTCACCCTAAGCTAGATTCGGCAATGATCATAATAACTTAGCAAGTCTTAGAATTCTTCTTTAACATTTTGACTTCACCTTGTTATTCCCCCTCCCAAAAGCCGAATGCACATGTATATGAAATAAGTAATATAATGCCCAAAGTCATTAATCAATAATCACACATACTACTTATATACAAAAAATTCATCCACACTTAGCCTATAGTTCTTTCGGCCATTCATCACTCAACCAAACAAAAAATTTCATAACAATTTCCTATAACCGAGCATACCCATATACTTTCATCCTAATACTCATAATATTCAAGATCACATTTTAATTAAATTATCTTAAACATTGCCGAATCCTTAAGAATTTAAACATAATTTTTCACTCAATTCAATATATATAAACAACATTTATTCATGCCATCAAGCATTATTTTTTTTTCGGCTATTACTAGTAATGAACATTAACCATTCATATTTTTAGAAAGACCAATTTGTTTTCTCAACATATTCATCTTCAAAATTCAAATAAAACAATCAAATTTCCTTCCTTATGACCATAGCCGAATGCTCCATTCATCTATCCTTATTGAAATTTTTAGCATGGGCTAAGTATGAACCATGCTAATTTACCTAAAACAAGTAAGCATTTCACAAATTTTACACAATATACTAACCTTATTATTGATTCAAGTGACCGAAACTCATCCCTTTCTGTAACGCCCCCACGCCCGAAACCGTCACCGGAGTCAAGCTTGAGGTGTTACTAAACTTATCTTGCCTTTTAAACAACTCTAAACCACTTATTTTAATTTTCAGAATAAACTATTTTTCTGCGTCATAGCTGCTTAAAAATTCATTTCTCGAGTTTCAAAACTCGAAATTAAGATCCGTAAATTTTTCCTGAAACTAGACTCATATATCTATCTACTAAATTTTTTCTTGAATTTTTGACTTAGCCAATTAGTACAGTTTATTAGTTAAAGTTACCCCTGTTTCAGAATTCGACTGCACTGACCTCTACTTACTACGAACCACTTTTCTCCCTATACAAAATTAATATAACTATACCGTTTGTTTCTATTAAAACTAGATTCAATAAGGATTCTAATCATATAAATTACACCACCTAATTAATTTTTTACAATTTATGGTGAATTTCCAAAGTTGAAACAGGGGATCTAGAATTTTCTCTGACCCTGTTTCACTAAAACTCAGCTATCTCATAAAATGTAATACCTTTACCTGTTTTGCTTATTCCATAAGAAAATAGACATAATAAGCTTTAATTTCATATATTATTCACCATCAAACCATGTCTCTACGATTTTTAGTGATTTTTCAAAATCACATTATTTCTAATACTTGAATCTGTTTTTAAGTTACTTTCACATTTTTCTTAGTTTTCATGTGATAGTTTCTACTTATTCATACATACAATTAAACATGTATATCATCAGCCATTCTATTAGTTAATCACTAGCAAGTATTTACACATCATTCATTGATCATATCATATCAAAAGAAACCAAGTTCCTATACATGCCATACACAAAACTAAACGTCTAACTTTACCAATGTGATTTCTTCGATAGTGTGATCGGGTCTCCGACGTTTCCTTCGATCCCCGAGTGGCTTGATAAAAACTATAAGAAAAAGAAAATAAAGAGAGTAAGCACTAGGCTTAGTAAGCTTACAAGCAAATAAATTACAACATTTAGCATAATGAATGATTATACATAATGTCACCTAGCCTCATAAACTTTCTTTACTTCTCATTTTCTACCTTCTTCTTTACTTACTTACCTTCTTTCTTACCTGACCTTTCACTATTCATAAATATAATCTACCTTCCCTTTTGCTGATAATTCACTGTAATTTAACGTGTACAATGACCCATTGAACCACTCGGAATACTAAGGATCTTTGGGGTCGCGTTCTGTCTATCAATATCCTGCCAATGCCATGTCTTCGACATGGACTTACATGAATTATTCCTGTCTCCAATGCCATATATATATATATATCTAATATGGGCTTACATGGCTCATTCCTGTCTCCAAAGCCATATATATCGATATGGACTTACATGGCTCATTTCTGTCTCTGTCTGTCTCACAACCCCAATATCCTAATATTCCTAAGGTTCAAACGGGGCTTCCTAATGCTTTTTCTCTGTCACTTCGCCTTTAATTCGACTTCAAATATTCTCATAAAATAAGTATATAAATGCTAGAAATTTACAATAATAATGTAAAATAAAAGAATATTGCATTTATTTACTGTAAACTTACCTCGTATGCAAAAATAGCTACTTTTACCATTTCGTCCACAACTTGGTATTTTCTCCATTTTAGCCCGAATTCCAATTTTCCTTGCTCTATCATTTAAAATATAGTCTAATTAGGACTCAAATTATTCAAATTGACCCAAAATCATATTTTGGAAAAATTACAATTTTGCCCCTAAACTTTTGCATATTTACACTTTTGCCCCAAAGCTCGTAAATTAAACTTCAGCCTATTTTCTTATGTTTCATGACATGCTGGTCATTTTTCCTTCTATGGCAGCATCAAATTCATACTCTAACAAGCACTTATGACTATTAGGTATTTTTACCGATTAAGTCCTTTTACTCGCTTTTTGCTTAAAACCGAGTAGTACAAGTTGTCTAACATAATTTAAAACCTCATATTCTATCATAAAACACCAAAATACACAAATTTCACCTATGGGTATTTTTCCAAATATGAACCCTAACTTAAATTATTGCTAGCATAAGCTTTATCGAGCTCAGGGACTCAAAACGTAAAGAACATTAAAAACGGGGCTTGGAATCACTTACCATGGAGCTTGAAAGCTTGAAACAAGCCCTAGCTATGGAGAACCCTTGAAATTTCGTCCTAATGAAGAAGATGGACAAAAATTGGCTTTTAATTTTGTTTTTAATTCAATTTAACCCTAAATGACCAAAATGCCCTTACTACTAAACTTTCAAAAATTCCTTCCATGTCCTAATTTTGTCCATGAACTTAAAATTGGTCAAATTCTATTTAAGACCTCCTAATTAATATTCTAATTCAATTTTATGCAAAATACTTCTAGAACACAAGTTTTGCAATTTATTCAATTTAGTCCCTAATTTCAAATTAAGTACTTTATGCATAGAATTTCTTCACGAACTTTTCACACAATCATGCAAACATATCATAGACCTCAAAATAATAATAAAATAAATTTTTCTACCTCGGATTTGTGGTTTCGCAACCACTGTTCCGTTTAGGCCCTATTTCGGGATGTTACATTTTCTCCCTTTCTTCTATTCGGCCAAGATGAACAAAGGTAGAACTTTGTTTTCATCACCAAAATTTTACTTTTATTTAAGTATATTTCATTTAACTAAAATTAATACATATTTTATTATAATATCATCATCATGGCCGGCCACTACTAGCAAAAAGGGATATTTGACATGCAAGTCCCATCATTTTATAACATGCATTAATAAGCCACTTCAACATTTGGCTAACACATTTTTAAATTTTCTCACATAAGTCCTTTCTAACAATTTCACATACAATTTACGAAATTAAGGTATGAAATTTTCATACATGCACGTTCACATATATTAAGCATCAAATATGACGATTAATTATTTTTACGACTCAGTTTTGTGGTCCCGAAACCACTTTCCGACTAAGGTTAAATTAGGACCGTCACATGATTGATGTATCATCTCAATATATAGTGGTGGAGATTTGATTTTCACGCAAGCCTATGGTAATAACTTTTCATATTGACTGTTGAGTGCTAAATTTGTTATCCTTAAACACCTCGAGTGATTTGAGTGAATCTTTAGTAAGGATGTTAAACTCTGTGATATTTTGATTCAAAGGTGATTACTTAGATGAGGGGAGACACCTATGTTTTTTCTATGATAAAATGTTCAACTTGGAATGTTTAAAACTTTAATGTTCTTCTAGTTGAATTCCGAATGTATGATTACTTATGGATTATTTTAAGATATTATTGATAGGAATTATAGGTTGAGAAAAATGATTTCTTAATTGTGAATTGAGGATTTTGCTTGAGGACAAGCAAACGCTTAAGTGTGGGGGTATTTGATAAGTCGTAATTTATACATATTTTTATCCCATGCTTAGCACATTTTCGGATGAATTATCATTAGATTTGTGGAATTTGATGCTCCTAATCCTTTAATTTCATATCTTATACTTAGGTGAGTATAGGAAAGTAAAAAGAGCGAGAAACGGGCCAAAAATAGAGAAATAGGCCAACGTGGCAAATCAACACGGCTTGGACTTCCTCACACGAGTAGACCACATGCCTGTGTCTATTTAACAGTCTTGAACACAGATTGAAGCACTTGCAAATGGGTGTGGCACACGGCCGTGCCTCTGTCGAGCCTAAGTCTAATTCTATTCGGAAAAGGCAATTTTGAGGGTTTTGAAGCATTCTAAAGCCTATTTAAACACCCTAGAGGGGGATTAAAAAGACACACAGAGTAGGAAGCAAGGAATTACTCGAAGAAAGCCGATTGATCCATCTCAAAAGCCGAATTCTCCTTCAAGACTAAAGATCTCCCTTCAAGTTCCTTCAGGGGTTTTTGGGTTTTCTTTATATTTTGTCATTATTCTTCTGAGATGTTGTCTTTTATCATTATGAACTAAATCCCCTAAATACCTAAGGGGGATGAAACCTAAGACAGATCTTGTTAATATTTTCTGAACTATATGATAAATACTTGATTTCTTCTTAATTATGTTTTTAACTATTGTTTGAATATTCCAGGATATTGATTCAAGTATTGATGTGCTTATTCAGAGGATGAAAAGTCCCTATCTAAGAGTAGATCATTCATAATTAAGTGGAGTTGCATGCAATCCTAGAGATAGGACGACATAAATCTGCCGGATCAGAGTCAAATCTAATAAGGGAATCCATAGATCGAGCTAATGCAAAACTAGGGGTTTTAATTAGAAAGAGATTTCAATTAATCAACCTAGGGTTAGACGTTATTAGTTTCGAGAGGGATAATAATATAACTTAGGGATTTCTATGGATCAAGTCAAGTGAATAAATTGTCTGGTTCAGAGTCGAATAACAAGTGAAGTCTAGGTGGATTCTTCCTTAGGTATTGTCTAAATCAATCAGTTTTGCCAAAAGTATTTCCCCAATTTACTTTCTGCGCATTCTTAGTTTAGTTAATTAGGCTCCGTTTGGCAACCAAGAAAATATTTTCCTGAAAATTTTTTCCTGATTTTACGTTGTTTGGTAACCTGAAAACATTTTACCTATGGAAAACATTTTCAGGAACACGGGTAAAATTACTTGCTTTTTATGTAAAATGTCTTACAAATTTTTTTCCTGTAAGACATTTTCCAAACTCAGTGCGCCATTCATCTTCCTTCTTCTTATCCAGGTAACTTTTCTCCTTCTTCTCCTTTTATTCTCTCTTGTATTCTGTTTCGACTAATGTTGTGTTTCACATGGTATTATTTTTGTGGTCCGGATCAAGTAAAAACGCGCGTTTGTGGAATAAAAGAAATCCATAGCAGAGAAGTGATCTGCTGAGAAAATTGTTTCACAGAAAAACCCTAGTAAAAGCTTCGATGCAGCGTAAAACCCTTGTTCCCACCCCTATTTTCATTCGTAAAGAAAATAGAGGAACCAAAGATTGGGGATTGCGAAGAGTGCAAAAGAAGCGTCAAAATACAAGTGCCAGGTTCTTTGCCTCCACACTGCAGCCTCCCTTGCGTTAATGCTCACAAGCAACGCTTGACTGGCCGTGACCGCAAACGCAACATCACTTCCTTTTGTTCCTCTCTCTCGACGATAATCTTGTCCTCTCAGTTTCACTTCCACTTTCTTTTCTTATTTATTTATTGTTTTTGTAACGAGCCCATTCATCTTTATGAACCTAAATTGCTTGTAGATTATAATCTCTTTGGAGGAAACGAAGAGGGTCGCTAAATCTGCTACAAGAATAAGGTCCAAACTATGTAACACTACCAATGGTGGACATCATCCTCATTTTAAGCTACCACACCCTTTTGAAACCCTCCGCATCTTCTTTGCTCTCGCAAAACTAAGCTCTTATTTCGCTTACGGAATGTCTAAAAGAGAAACTAATCAAACTTGATTTAACCACAGGTTGTTCCTCTGTATGATACCTTTGTTAAGATTAATTCCCTAGCAAACGCTTAATTACAAGTTTTGGTTTGTCTATAGGAAGAAATATATTTCATGGACCATTGAATGGCGAGTTTCACTCTATAGATGTTGTTTTACTTGACCATGGGTGAACTTTCCCCATCTTCTCTATATATTGTCTTTTATTAGATGATTGTTTAATAGATAAGCGATGCTTTATTTTTGCCGGTATACATGAAGATACAAGCCTCTGTTCATTAATTGAAAACCATCTCCAACCTAGTCCACTGGAATCATCCTCTTAGGACGCTCTGAGGAGGAGCAACTCGACTCCCTCAAGTTTTTATCCGAAAATACCCTAAGGTGATTTAGGCCTCTGGGTTTCATTCTTTTTATTCTTTTGAGTTATACACTCACCAACTTGCACATACTCATGCAGAGCATGTTGGTTGTTTGCTCAATTTTTCTATATTTCTGCAGATTTTAGCATTTGGGGCATTTCCAAGTTTAAATTAGAGTTAAGCTCGTGATCCTATAGATATGCGCAATTTCATCAAGTTTCTACCTCGATTCTTGAAATCATGATATCTAGATCATGTTTAATACTGCAGACATCTGGATTGAAGACAATTGGCTTGTCTATTTTGACCTTAGATTATAGATTATATGTATTGATGCTTGCCTTTTCACGTTTTTTGTCTCTGTTGAAAATGTTCATCCATCCTATAGATGATTTTCTTGTGTTATTGTAGGGATCCAAATCGCCTTTCAGGGAGTTAGACATAAAGGCCCTATTACGGAAACTATTAGTGATATGGTTGTTCTAGAGTATCCTGTGATTCATGTGTTTCTTCCTTGAAATATTGTGATTTTGAAGTTATCAGTGAGAATCATCTCGCCACTTACGGGCGGAGGAAAAAGATTCTAGCGGTCTTTGATAATGAAATACCAAAAGGTGTTACCTTCAAGGAGGAGGAAATAGAAGACAATGGTAACTCTTTAGAACCTCAGTCTTTGATCTTATAAAGCATGTCTTTGTCAAGTCCAATGCATCAAATCCCTTCTCAAAACAAGTCCGAGAAAGCATTCGGTGGTAACTCAATTTTGTCTTTGTCGGTGAGAGCCGGGTAGGAAAACAGGGTATATTGCAAGCCTCCGGGCTAAGGACTATGGATTATTTGATGACATGGAGTTTGATTTTGATCAAGGCTTAATAGATGCGTATTCGGACTGATTGCGAAATTAATCCGGATGACTTTCTTGATTTAGAAGGTGAATTTGCTAAGCAACGTAAATGAAGATAGAACAGACCTTTCAAATTCGAGGAGTTTTCTTTCTTTGAGGAATTGGAGGAGGGAGATCCTAGATTAATTTATTATGGTCAATATTTCGGGAAGCAATGAAACAATGGTTGGAAGAAGAATTTTCTAAGAGTTGTTGCTCACTCACGATCATAATCTCCACGGACAATCTACCCTGACTTGGCATATCTATAGAGCAAACCCCGCAACTCTATGTCATCTTTGAAGTTGCTCAATTACACTGTAATGCACAAGATCGGGACAAATACATGGATATCTTGTAAATGCAATAGCTTATATGTAATTTCATTCCTTTGAAAGGTATCTAGTTGAGAGGGGGGAGGTGAATGTGTTTTTTTTTTCTTGCTTGATATTAAAGAAGCCTTGGATTCATGTTTTTCTTTTCGGTTAGTTGGGTGTCCTCACGATTGTTGAGGAAGTTAAATTGTATCACATGCTGGTTTTTGTCTCTGATTTGTTTGAATGACCAAATTGTTATAAGTACAAATTGAATTCCCCTTCTAACTGCAAGTCCTAGATGACATTGTTATTCATTAGTTAAAAATTAAAAATTGCAAAGTGGAGCTTTAGTATTAGCTTTAAGATACAAAACACCAGAACAAGAACAATAACAAATAGGCATTGATCTAAATTTGGCCATTAATGATCAAGGCTCACTTAACATCCCCAAACTCAATCAAACAAAGAAAAGATAATAAATTCTTAAATATATAATTTTTATTAAAAGCGACTTTTCAGAAAATATTTTGAAATCGCCAAACAATGTAAAAATACTTTACATGATTCATCCAAACACCAGAAAAGTAAATCATTTTCCAGAAATCATTTTCCAAGAAATTATTTTCCAGAAATCATTTTCCGGAAAACATTTTACCTGCAAACAAACGGAGCCTTAGTTTAGATAAAACAAATCCCCTTATTTTTAGGCTAGATAATAAAAAGAAGGTTAATACTAGTACTTTTAGTTCCTGTGGGTTCGACATCCGGTCTTGCTATAAATTATATTATTGTTCGATAGGTACGCTTGCCTTCATCGTGATAATAGTTAGTTTTCTAGTACGATCAATTATAAATTTAAGACTTATCGTGGGTGCAATCAGAAAGTAATTAATATTTGACATAATTAATAAATTCAAAATACCTCGTTATCAGCTACACAAGCAAAACTTTCGACCCCGCTGTGTGCGTGAATTTTTGTTTTTGCCTAGTTGTAGTTCCAACTCGCTCACGATCCTACATTATGAAATTATTATTACGTATATAGTAAATACTATAAACTGAAATAATTATAAGAGTTTGGAAGTACGTAATACCTCTCCTTTCTTTGAATTCCAAAATCTAACTACATCTTCCCATTGGTACCTCAGCATTCCCGGCAGGACATTTCGTAATTTCTCTTTGAGGCTTATATTTTTCTTAAAATATTCCTTCTTTAAAGCACTTTTATGGTCTCTCCATTTTTTTCCTAATGCCTTCTTCACATAATTATTCGAGACCTCTAAAGTAAATCTCTCCTGCAAATAACACAAGTTTAGAAAGTAAATATAAATGAAACTTAAACCAAAGTATTATAAATTACATTCATGTTATTACCTTAATATTATCGACAGGTTGATTTTTGTTATTATCAGGCATATGATGCCATGACTTGTAGTTGATAGGCAACAGATTGGCATTTCGTGCTATAATGCCAAAGTATCCTACTAAAAGTTGAGCTTTTGATCCAATAGGCTGACCATGACTGTTTCTAACTACTTTGACACGCTTGACAGAATTTAACTCGTATAAATCTTTTAATAGCATACATCCTCGAGTTTTGCGCCTCCCACCACTTTCAGCTAAAAAAATGGTATATTATAATATAAGAATTTGAAAAAAAAATAAATAATAAAAACCAACATGCATGTAAATTAAAGTTAACATTACTTTGAATTTCTGTAGGTTCTTCAGCTGTATTCAGAACATTTGAAGATCTAATAGCAGTCTGTTGTTCACTATTTGTTTCTTCCGAATTTGGATAATTTTGAATAATACTTAGATCTCACAATCTTTTCTAGTCATTTTATTTGCAATACACATAAAATAGTTGAAATATTAGTAATTAATTACGACAATAATAATACATATAAAATAGTTGAAATATTTAACAAGATCAAGATTTAAATTATAATATTACATATAGTTAAAAAATCGTAAAATCTTACTACATCATGATTCGTAAATATCTTCATCCACATCCTAGCGAACCCATTGAAATTGTGTACTAGTACTAGGGATAGTTTCATTTAAGTTTTGTTCTGGAAAAGGCAAAGTTTTTGATCTTTCATCGATGTCATCTCTACTTCCATTGCCCATGTCAAACAAGTCTTTAGGGGTGTTACGGAGTACAACTTACCAACCCTCATCAATTGGATCTTTCGAGTAAAAAAATTGTTTGAATTGAGAAGAAAATACATATATCTCGTCTATCAATTGTTGTCCAATGTGAATTAATCGAGAGAAGTTGTAACAGCCCAAACTCGGCCTAGACGTTATGGTTGAATCTGGCGATGTCACATGCAATGGATTTTGAAATCGAACTCCTTAAGTTAAAATCATTCCGGTTAAGTAACCTTTAATTAATTTGATGGAATCACGCACTAGATGCTTTGTTTCAAAACTTTCCCTTTTTAAGCGGGAGCTATTGTAATCAGTTACTTTAGGGAAAATCATTTTTGTTTACGAAATCCTTAGTTTTAGAAAAATCGTGTTTTGTGGAGGTGCAGTTTAAATAACCATAAAACGATATAAAGTTCCGAAATAAAAACCAAACAGTCCAAGTCTAGGATTACATCAAAAACCCAAACAAGCAATAAATCTGAAAATTTGCGAAAAACAGTCTAAGATTTTACGTGTGGCCACCGTAGAGTCCTCTACTACTCTATCCATCAAGTCTGGGGATTACCTGAACAGATTAAAGAAAAAAGGGTGAGTTTTTGCAAACTCAGTATGCAATCCCCATAGAAAATATACACACAACACTATATCCAAAACCAGTCATATATTATATATAGTTCGGGCCTGAGCCCTTACAGAATCGGTGTGGACCTTAGCCCACTCAGATACGGAATCAGATACGAATTAGGACCTTGACCCATCTTAGATATAACATGCAGAATAGAACAAAATAACAGAGTCCTACCTACTAGCCTCTACACACCAACTCCGTCCAACCCTACACACCAAGTAGGGATAAAATCGACCCACCCATCCTTACACACCATGCTATACTGATATGTGGCACATAATCAGATAATTGCAGCTGAGCTGCCAAACATCAGGCTTAAGAGCCTTTCAGAATACTTCCTCCAAAACATCGACCCAACCCCGATGCAATGCAACATACCAATATGACATGCTAATATGCAATTTATCAGATCATACAATCAATTCAAATATCATAATTCATGCTCAATACAAAAAATCAAACAGTTAGAATACTCATTTAGGGGTCTAAGTAACGCTTACCGACCCTACAATAGGTCCACAGTCGACTTGGGCGACCTGCGCAACCTTATAGATCATTTCAGAGAAATGGGCTCACAAGCCCATGTGGCCTGCTCGTGTGTGCCCACACGCCTGTGTGGCCCACAAGGCCCAAATTGGCCTTGGCCGTGTGAATCACACGGCCTGGCCCAAAAATCCCATACGCCCGTATGGCCCACACGGCCCAATTCAGACGAGCCTGTGTGTCAACCACGGCATACCCGCCCATCATATAATTGTGTCATGCGCGCACGCTTGGCTTGTCGATCACACTCCTGTGTACAGTGTGGCATCGACAGATTCATTTTTCTGCTTTTGTCATTTCTCGTTTTCTATGTTTTCAGGTACACACCTAGTTCTATTTCGAGGCGAATCCACTCCCAAACCTTCTAAAGCCTAAAATCGCCCTAACAACACACGTAATTAGTCCCAAAACATAATTTGATCTGAACTCGATACCTATAAGAATCTGAAACAGCGTTCAACGCTTACCCCAATCATTCTGAAACAATCAATTACAACTCCGCAAGAGTGGGGCCAAGGTTTTCTCGATTCACTGCTGCCAAAACGTAACTTCAATGTTAACACACAAAAACCACAAAGTTTGAAACGAATTAAAAATCGAGGCTAACCAAACGAACAAGACATATCACTTACCACGTACACCAATCGTGAGTAGAAATCAGTGATTTGAAAACCAAGAGATGTCGATTGAAGAGAAAAGCAACAGAATGAGGGAGAGGGAAGAAAACGAAAGAGAACGTCAAATTTTTTTCCAAGGGAACCGAAATTTTTGAAAAGAAAGTATTAAAAAATAAAAATAAAAAGATAATCAAGAAACACCCAAATCCCTAAATTCACTCTCCCACTAACCCACTTCTTAGAATTTCTGTTTGACCGTAACTATCTCAGTCAAACGAGCAAAAATAAAATCCTTGCTCGCACAGGGGTTCGAACACAGGACCTTCAGCAGACTAACACTCCACCTAACCACTAGACCAGCAGGCCTATTCTGATATGCTTTTACAATTAACTTAATATAAGCTCATTGAACAGAGATAGGGCTTAATTCCAAAAATAATCAAAAGTTGCCAAAGTAAGGCTTAAACTTGGGACCTTTCACACACAACCAGAATACTTAACCACTGAAGCAGATACATAGTTGTGTCAATTAATCGCAAAATCAAAAACATAAAGTTTAGGGTGTTACAACTCTAGCCCCCTAAAAGAAAATTTTGGCCTCAAAATTTTACCTGATCAGAACAGATGAGGATACTGCTGACGCATTGCATCTTCAGGCTCCCATGTAGCCTCCTCAATGCTATGATTCTGCCATAACACCTTCACTAAAGGAATAAATTTCTTCCTTAGAACCTTAATGTCACGATTCAGAATCTAAACCGGTTCTTCCTTGAAGGCCACATCTGGTCGAACCTCAATCTCTTCAACTGGAACAACATATGTGGGATCAGAACGGTAGTGCCTCAACATCGAGATGTGGAACACATCATGAATGTGGTCTAGCTCTGGAGGTAACTCCAACTAATAAGCGACCAGTCCCACTCATTTCAGAATCTGGTACGGTCCAATAAACCTATGGCTCAACTTGCCCTTGCGACCGAACCTCAGAACCCTCTTCTATAGCAGAACCTTCAGAAACATGAAATCCCTCATAGAATATTCAATCTCGCGTCTCTTTAGATCCGTATAAGACTTCTGCCTGTCAAAAGCTGCTTTCAAATGATCCCTGATCAATCTAAACTTATCCTTTTCCTCGGAGACTAATTCAAGACCCAAAACATATCGCTCGTCCAACTCAGTCCAACATAAGGGAGTACGACACTTTCGACCATACATTGCCTCGTAAGGTGCCATCTGGATACTAGACTGGAAGCTATTATTATAGGCAAACTCGGCTAACGGTAGATAGTCCTCTCAATTGCCTCAAAAGTCAATCACACAGCTCCTCAACATATCCTCCAATATTTGAATCACCCTTTCCGACTGACAATCTGTCTAAGGATGGAAAGCAGTACTGAAGTCTAATCTTGAACCCAGAGCCTCATGTAGTTTCTTCCAGAACCGAGACGTTAAACAGGATCCCTATCAGAGATGATCGAGACAGGAACCCCATGCAATCTCACTATTTTAGATATGTAGAGTTTTGCCAGTTTCTGAAGAGAAAAGTCTGTCCTGACCGGGATGAAGTGAGCAGATTTGGTCAATCGATCCATGATGACCCAGACAGAATCCCTCTTAGCGGGTGTTAGAGGTAACTCACTAACAAAGTCTATCGTTACTCGCTCTTATTTCTATAGCGGTATTTTTACCGGCTGCGGCAAACCCGAAGGTAACTGATGCTCAGCCTTAACCTGCTGACAAGTCAAACAGTGAGCAATGAAGTCAATAATTTCACGCTTCAACCCTGGCCACCAGTACTACTCTCGTAGATCTCAGTACATTTTATTCCCGCCGAGATGCATAACATAAGGGTTAATATGCGCCTCCCTCAGAATCGACAGTTTCAAATCCTCATCATTCGGTACACAAATCCGGCCGCAAAAACACAATACCTTATCCTTATTAATCCCAAAATCCGTAGTTACACCACTTTCAACCTGATGGAAATACAACTCAAAAGACTTATCCCCAAACTATTTATCTCTGATCTGATCAATCTATGTAGGTTTCACTTGAAGTTCTGCCAATAGACTCTCATTGTCAAATAAACTAAGTCAAGTGAACATCGCTCTTAGATCGGTCATAGCCCTACGGCTTAACGCATCGGCCACCACATTAGCCTTCCTAGGATGATACTCAACAATGCATTCATAATCTTTAAGCAGTTTAACCCATCTATGCTGCCTAAGGTTTAACTCCTTCTAAGTGAGAAGATATTTGAGGATTTTGTGATCAGTGTAGATAGTACACTTTTCACTGTACAGATAGTGCCTCTAGATTTTTAAAGCGAAGACTACCGCTGCCAACTTCAAATCATGCATCAGATAATTAGCCTTATGAGTCTTGAGCTGACGAGATGCATAAACAACCACCTTTCTGTCTTGCATCAGTACACAACCCAAACCCACATGTGACGCATCACTGTATACCACGAAGTCTTTACCGGGCTCAAGCTGTATCAAAACAGGAGCCTGAGTTAAAATGGTCTTGAGCTTATCAAAGTTCTCTTGCTGTGCATCAGTCCAAGTGAAAGGAACTCCCTTACGCAGATGCTTAGTCAACAGAGCTACGATCAAGGAGAACCCTTCTACTAAACCTCAATAATATCCTACCAACCCTAGAAAGCTAAGGATCTCAAACACATTCTTCGGCAGTTTCCAATCCAACACTGTCTTGATCTTATGAGGATCGACTCGTATCCCTTCAGCAGAAACTACATGCCCCAGAAATGTTACTTCCCGAAGCCAGAACTCACACTTGCTGAACTTCACATACAACTGTTTCTCACGAAGAATCTGTAGAACCACTCTGAGATGCATATCGTGCTCATCCTTTATCTTAGAATATACCAGGATGTCATCGATGAACACCACTACAAACTGATCCAGGTAGGGCTGAAATACCCGGATCATCAAATCCATAAATTTCGCCGGTGCATTATTTAAACCGAAAGGCATAACTAGGAACTCGTAATGTCCATATCGAGTCTTAAATGTCGTCTTCTGCATATTGATCTCCTTAACTCTCAACTGATGCTAGGCCAAATGCAGATCGATCTTAGAAAACACAGAGGCCCTTCTGAACTGGTCGAATAAGTCATCTATCCTCGAAAGTGGGTACTTATTCTTGATCGTTAACTTGTTCAACGACAGTAGTCGATACACATCCTTATTGTCCCATCTTTCTTTCTCATGAATAGAACAGGTGCTCCCCATAGAGACATACTGGGACGAATGAACCTGCGATCTAACAGCTCTTGAATTTGAGCCTTAAGTTTCGTCAACTCTTTTGGTGCCATTGGGTAGGGTGTGATGGACACCAGAGCTGCACCAGGGATCAACTTAATCCCAAATTTCACCTCTCGGCTCGGAGGCAAACCCGGTAGTTCCTCAGAAAAGACATCTAAAAAATTTTTGATCGTTCTGATGTCTCTTACCACAGAGTCCCTAGCATCAGAGACACTCACATAGGCTAGATATGCCTCACACCCTTTCTGAACTAACTTTTCTGCCACCAATGCTGAAATCACATTGGTCAAATCGTCTCATCGTTCCCCAATCACAACTACCTCGCTGTCCTCCTCGGTCCTCAAGACAACCCTTTTCGTCGCACAATCCAGACTCACCTGGTGTTTAACCAGCCAGTTCATCCCCAGAATCAGATCGAACTCTCCAAACGGAAGCTCCATTAGATCAACTAGAAATACTGTCCCTTGGACCTCTAGCAGAACATCTCTATAGAATCTACTAACCTGAATGGATTGCCCTAAAGGACTTAACACCGTTATCTCACTATCAGTACTCTCGACTAGAATCCCCAAAGTTTCAGACACAGTACTAGCTACATATGAGCGAGTAGAGCCTATGTCTATCAATGCAAGATAAGGTACATCAAATATTAAAAACGAACCCGTAATGATGTTTGGAACATTTCTGTGCTCACGACGACGAGCAGCATAGACCAAAGTAGGCTGCCTCGCCTCAGTTGGTCCCGCAACTCTGCCCGATGCTCTCTGTCCTCAGCCCACCCAGTTACCACCTCTGGCCTAACCTTGGCCCCTAAGTGGCTACTGAACTACCCTCGATGACGGTGCAATCCCAGTAACTGGAGCTTGCATCTGTTCAGTTCTCAATGGAAAATCTCTAACACGATGCTTAGTGGACCCATATCTCAGGCATGCCCTAATAGTCCTCCAACACTCGCCCGGATGGCGTCTACCACAATGTCTACAAAATGCCACCCCAGTAGGTGCCGCAAGAGGCCCAACTCTCACTGGCCCATCAGATCTGGCCTTTTTCTTAGGCCTCATCCTAAAATTCGAGGGCTCCGAATCCTTCCCAATCTTTCCTCTATCCCAATTTTGGCGCTCAATACGCTTTACTTCTTCGGTGATCTTCTTCTCAACAAGAGCAGAAAAATCACGCTCCCTCTGTGGAGCTATCAGAACTCGTAAACTGTCCCTAAGACCATCCTCAAACCGGACACAATGCTCATACTCAGTCGCCACTATGCCTGGCGGATAACGGCTCAACCTCAGGATCTTGGCCTCATACTCGGCCACTGATCAATCTCCCTAAGTGAGATTAAGGAACTCACGTCTCCTAGCATCAATGTAACTGGCTTCCACATACTTACTCTAGAATGTAGTCTTAAAATAGTCCCAAGTCAATCAGTCGAGCTGAGTGCCCTCCTTAACCGTCAGCCGCCACTGATATGCTTTGTCGCAAAGCAGAGAAACAACCCCTTTCAATTTTTGCTCAGGGGCAAAGTCCAGATCATCCATTATTCTTTTCGTGGCCTCCATCCAGTATTCAGCCACGCTAGGGACGACTCCAGTGACACCCTTGAAAAGCTCAACCCCGTTGGACCGGAGTCGTTCCGTAATTAACCCTCGGCCCCTAGATCCAGCACTGGGCCCAGCGACTCTCTCCAAAATCCTGAGCATAGCCTGGGACAATGTGTCATCCCCAGCCATACGATCATGAGACCCATTCTCAGTAACAGACAATAGTAGCTTCTCACTCATGTCCAAATTCGGTATATTATCCATGGAGGAGGACTCAGCTTGAGCCCCTCTACGGCCTCTACCTCGGCTTCTAGTACCACGCCCGCAGATACCTCGTGCGCTCATTGTCTAATCAAATTTATCTATATTAAAAATTTTATGGATCAGTTACAATTTCAATATTTATTAATAGATGTTTTATGCAAAACGGTATCAGAAGTTCAGAGTTTGTTTTCGTAAGTCGCAGTCTCACTACAGGTTTCAGTATACCCTAGAATGTTTTCAGTACGGTTTACTACCTATAGTAGTTACAGATTATACTATCTACAGTATTGCAAAATAAACAATACAAATTTTAGAAAACTTACAGGATCGGTGTCGGAGACTCACTCGGTGTACCACATTCTCAATCAGAAAAATTATTTCAACCCATTAAAAATCATTTCTTTAAATCCAAGTTTAAAACCCAATCCACAGTCGAGTTTTGCAACCTAGCTCTGAAACCACTAAATGTAACACCCCAAACCCGGCCTAGACGTTATGGCCCAATCTGGTGATGTCACATGGAATGGATTTTAAAATTGAACTCCTTAAGTTAAAATCATTCCGGTTAAGTAACCTTTAATTAATTTGAAGGAATCACATACTAGATGCTTTGTTTCATTTATGTATTCGAAAAGAGGAATAAAAACCCATCGAATTAGAATATACAAGTGAATGAAACTAAACTGTTGTTTTTGTGATTTGTATGATGTGTGATCTTGATTATTATTATTGATATAAAATGTATGAAAATCTCATTATCATGTTATGTGATGTTATGGCATATGTGAGTTTCGCATTATTTATAAAATGTGAAATATTGATATATATATTGTGTAAATATGTGATTAGCATGTTAAGCATGCCTCTATGATTTTAAGTGATGAGTGATATAAAAGCATGTCTCACATGCCAAAGTGAAAAATTAATTTTTAAAGTGAAAAAGTAATTTTTGTGGCCATATCACATGCATGGGATGAGATATGTGAAAGGAGGAAGAAGTGGCAGTTTATTTGCAAAAGTGGTGGTTTGTCCACAATTTTATTAAGTGGCAGTTTATCTGTAAAAGTGGTGGCTTGCCCACAATATTATTAAGTGGTGGTTTATTTGCATTACTGTGACACTGTTCATAAATTGGAGTGTTTGGATAGACGAGTTCTGAGGAACTCGATTGTGGTGTGTATTGGTGATGGATAGGATGTTTTAAATAAATTTGCATAAATGTTTTATAAAACAACATCGCCATGATCATGTGCATAAAGTGAGATATTTACTTGATTAATGATTGTGTGTTTATTTACATTTATTTGTTAAAAAACCCACACTGGGCTTTAAAAGTTCATCCCCTTAAGTGTTATAACCTGTCAAGTAATATTCAGACATAGGGCTTGGATTCAGCATTCGGTGGAGCCTCTCGGATAGTTTATTTTATGGATTTTTAAACTATGTGATTTCTGTTTGTGGACTTTGCACTTTGAACAGTTCTTGTTTGGGTTGTTGGTTATTTTATAACTTAGAATTGATATGTGTGCGTAAAAAATTTATGCCATTTCAAGTATTTTAAAATATGGAGTTTATTTAAACTATTTATGATTTTACGCGGTTTAAAACAAAATTATAATTCATAATTTTCTAAGTAGTTTTATGGAAGTCCGCTGTGAAAGATTTTTACCTAAAACCTTTTTAATAAATCATTATAATACAAAATATTTATTTTCAAATAACTTAAAATAACATTATAATATAATGTCGCACTTTACTTTCAAAAGATTATATTTTTAATAAGTACTTTTTTCAAAGAAAAAATTCATTAAATATTCAAATTTTTAAGTTTTCATAAAACACTTCAACCCTAGTCAATTTCAAAAAGTAAATAATTTCAAGCGTTGCTAATGTAACTTTCGAGATTCGACCATAACGTTTAGGTTAGGTTTGGGACGTTACCAGAATCATCTGTTACTTGAATGCTAAGGGATTGTTGCACTACAAGACAATGGGACTCAAGCAAATTGTCCCCATTAGTAGAAGGTTCCAGAACCTCTTCCATACTATGTTTGTGTGCCATTATTAGAGGCTGAAATAAAAATACTAAAAAAAAAAAAGAGATGTTGATCAAAGAAAATTAAACCTTATCGTTATACACTCGCAATAAAAAATAAACAACTCTAAGATGTAAAGAAAAGAAGTTAAGATTTTCTCGCTTGCAAGTTTTAAAGAGTAATCAAACTCAATAATATTCAAAAGATGTGGGATCACTCTCTAACAAAGTTGACCTAAGCCTATAAGAAGCCAAAGAAAAACTTGTTGTTAAAGAAAGTAAGTTGCGAGAAGAAATGAGAGACAACTATTTTCGTAGCTATCAGCGCAAGAAATGAAAATGTGTTAGAATGTGTAAAAGAATAAGAAAAGCTAAAATAAAAGAAAACTTAATGCTAAAATCAAATAAAATAAGCTATCCAACTGAAAACCCGAAACAATAGAAAACAACTTGAATTTTTTTGTTCGAGGTGTTCCTGATTTCCAAAGATCACAAAATTTAAATTGGATTCTCCTCAAATAATGTAGATCTAATTTGGAAAATTTCAGCACGAAATTAAACCCACAAAATATTTCTTTTCTTTTTTTTTCATCTTTTTTTTTTTGTTTTTGCACTTTTCGATAATTTTTTTTGTGAGAAATATTTTTTTATATTCTAATAGAGTTCCAAGAATTAGTATGTTAAACTTCAGATCGTTTGGAAAACGTTTACCCACTGAAAAATATTTTTTCTGAAAAATTTTTTGGGTAAAAAGAAAAAAATTTGTTTTGAGGTTGTTTGCTAGAAATCAATTTATAAGAACACAAATAACACCTAAAACGTCCAAATTTGATACCAAATGATAAAGAATTGGGCGGAGGAAGTGGAAGAAGGATCGTATTCAAGTTGTTCGACTAGAAAAAGGAAGATTTAGATCTGACCTAAAAAGAAAACAATAAAAACTAAAATAAAAAATTTAAGAACTAAAAACAAATATTCAAAATAATAAAAAATTAAATAAATAAACGAAATTTTGAACATGGAGAAAGGATCAAATAAACTAATAGATATGATAGATAGATAGATAAGTGTCCAATTGAACCCTTTGAGATATAAACACCAAAAAACTCAATTAATGGCTCTAATCAACCCTTCAAGAAATAATGCTTAACAAATCAATTAATGGCTCTAATCAACCCTCCAATAAATAATCCTTGACAAATTGAAAGATGAAGAATAAATTCTCATGACTCCTTCAAGAAAATCGAGAAGAAAAACAATTCTACAAAATCACAAGAAAGAAATCTTATACAAAGAAATTAAAAATGTCGAAAACTTTATTAATAAAAACAATCATGTGCTTAATGAATAAGGAATAAGCCTTTATATAGACTAGCTAAGTATATTCAAATAAAACTCTAAACTATACTGAAACTTTAATTAATCTAAATAAGAAGTAGTTTTAAACTTGTTTGACTAAGAAACAAAAACTCTTAAACAACTTAAAATACTTAAACAATGCAAAATTCAGAATAAATAAGTAATAAAATAACAATACCTAATAAATACAATATTGGGATCATATATAATAAAAATTAAGCCTAAAAATTGAACCCAATATGATTTAAACTCGAATTAAAAGCCCGAAACTCGTAATTCCTGTCATAATCCCATCTAAAAATTTTGCTTACGTAGTCTTCTCTAAAATGGTCATAATTTGAGCTCTCGAACTCGAAATCGAGTGATTCAAAATACGTTTCAAAATTAAGAGATAGATCTTAAAATACTATGCAAGCATCTAAGCCCATAAATGTTTAGATCCTATCAAAAATTTGTCGCAAGTTGACTAATCTTTTCAGTTTGAAATTGGCAACTTGGTTGAATTTATTTTAATAAATTTCACTCATTCTATGCATGTATCATTTCTCGTTTTCTCAAAAGATTCATCCTCATATATTGTCTTTAATCGAATCTTGGTTTGATTTGCTTAGCATTTGACCTTATTGTTGGCATTGAGGTAATGTAAGCCCATCACATCCATGAGTCTGAAATTGGATCTTGAGACTCGCGTCACATAATAAAAACCCAATAATTCTTACAATTAAATAACATTTAATATTTGTATCATATATTAAAATAACATTTATGTAATTGTTGAATACTATAAATAATATTTATTTATATTGTAATATTCTTTTAACAAGCTAAATATTATATATTATGTACAATTATTATTTTAGAATCATATTTTAATATAATATTTATAATAATTATAAAATATTTTAATAAATTCACATTAAAAAATTTATAAATAATTTATTATTTTTTTGAAAGGAATAAATAAATTATTACAAATTTTATTTTATTAATAAATATAATGCTTTTAAAAAATTACAAAATATTAATAAGGAAATAGATAAAATATTATTTTAATTTAATGATAAATTGTCATTTTAATTTCATTCCTTACGCTATTATGAAATGTTGTTTTACCCAACCAAACAATATAATATTATTACATGTTTATTCTATTCAACCAACCAAACAACATAAAACTTATTATCTCGCTATTCTATTCCCACTGAATGGTTATAGAATTCCTATTCTATTCCATTTAAGTGAATCAAATGTATCGTAAAGGCATATGTGGATAGCTCAAAGTAATTGCAAGAAAGTGTAATTGTTAGGATAATAATTACTCCATCTTGTAACTATAAGAGTTCTAATTCTCTATATGTATTTAGCTAGTAAAATGCAATTATATCTTAATTTCTCATATAATATTTTATAGTACAATTTGTAATTTCATAGTTATATAATTACAAAAATGAGTTAAAAAAGAAGTTTGAAGTTCATTATGGCTAATTACCTCACGCAACTCCTTAATTCTCAACCCCTCGTAAGAAATAGTAATTACACCCAAATCTAATTACTAAATTAAATTTTTAAATCCATTGAAAATTTTACATGAGAACATCAAGCATGGCTTTGAAAATGTTCTTAAACAAAAGGTTTTTAATCCTCCAAGGTTAACATCAAACAAGTCTTAGAAGATGTTTACTTATCATGTTTTTATACTTGAACAAACATTTTCAATTCTCTAAGGTTAAAGGTTCAACATCGAAGATACTAATCATTGTAACAAAAAATTAGATGATAAATTAACTTAATTGTTCTAATGCTCTTGCTATATAACTAATTGATTTGATTATACTTATAATTGGCTTACATATATATGGCTTTAGATCAACATTAACATGTTTCATTTAGGTGGAGAAGTTAATGCATAACTTACATATAAGTTTTACATTGAATAGAATCATACTAACATCAAATGAAGATTTTGCTCCAAATCAATAAATATGCTTAGATGTAATGCTTTTGAGAAACCCAAGCATTCTATAGGTTATTTTGATGAGATATGATGTGGTGTAGTAGAACTTTGAATTTATAGTCATAGAATAAGATGATTGGAATGAAGATTTGAGTATAGAAAATGTGTAATTAGACAATAGTAATAGAGCATACATGCTAAGCAAATGGTCACATGTTAAAAAAGAAAGATTTACATTGCTACCTTAATTAATGGATATATAATTTTTGTTTGATTCACATTTTATGTTAATTAATGGATATACAATTTTTGTTTGATTCACATTTTATGTTTAATGTTAACAAATGTAATGAATAATGTGACATACAACATAACAAATCAAGTTTTGTTTTGGATTAAATATGGTTCCAATTTTTGATTTGCCATGAATTGAATGATATGATATGTGTATTGTCACACATGCCAAAAGGACATGTTCAACTTCAACAACATTTGAAGTGAAAAATTTCCATCCAATTCTTAACCAAATTTCATGATTCTTGAAGCATTAGTTTCCTTTGTTAATCTATTATCAAATAAGATGCAGAAATTTTGGATTCATAACAAGCATTTTCTTAAATTCCTCCTAAACCACAATAACATCATGGTAAACCATGGTTTTGACCAATGTAGATTCAAAATCAAATATCTTACAAATGAATTGTCCAAAAAATATGAAAAAATATTCATTAGAAAGCTTATATAATAAACTTAACAATGGAAAAAATTTCAAAAAAAATTATAAGCTATAACTTAAGTCATGGTCAAATCAATCGAGACCAAAAGCACACCTAAAATGCTCAAAACATCAATTCTTCCTCATTCCTCCCCACCCATTCCCTTGCCCCCCCTTCATCTTCAACCGTAGATATCGCCTTATCTAACGATCCGTATTTAAACTTAAGACAGACAGGGATCCGCGTGATAGTTGTCTCCACCAATCAAAATTCATCTTATGGATACCGTCTTTCTCACATTTGACTATTTAAATCCCTTCATTTCCGTCACCTTCCTCCCACAACGAAATTGCCAGTACATCTTAGCTTTGAGATTAGATCCAAAATTCCCCTTTGATCTTATTTCTGATTCCCCAATTTTTCCTGAAACCCTAATCCTAATCCCAGATTCCTCCCGTCTACATCGTTTAGCAAATGGCAACCGAGGAGCCGGCAGTCGCGGCAGACCCCGCACCGGAGACGGAGGAGGACAAGACTGCTGAGACCAAAGCTACTTCAAAATCCGGCAGAGCAAAGAAAGCCAAAGAACCCAAAACCAAGAAAGCTGCAGCTCCTAGGAAACCACGGGCTGCTCCTACTCATCCTCCTTACGAAGAGGTACTTCATGATTCACAAAATATACTGTTATTTGTGTTTTCATTTTTTTGGTATTCTGGGTCTGATTGCGTTTTGATACTTGATTGGTTTGTTACAGATGATCAAAGATGCGATCGTTACTTTGAAAGAGAGGACAGGTTCAAGTCAGTACGCCATTGCTAAGTTCATTGAAGAGAAACAGAAGAATCTTCCTGGGAATTTCAAGAAGCTTCTGCTTGTCCATTTGAAGAAGCTTGTGGCTGCTGGGAAGTTGGTTAAAGTTAAGGCTTCGTATAAACTTCCTTCGGCTAGGTCTTCGAAGACGGCTACTGCTGCTTCTGCTCCTGCAAAAAAGAAACCGGCTACTACTAAGTCGAAGTCTAAGCCTGCCTCAAAGCCTAAGGAAGGGAAGAGTACAAAAGCTACTCCTAAAGCTAAGGCCAAGACAAAAACTGCTTCGAAGGCTAAGAGTAAGCCGGCGTCTAAGCCAAAGGCTACTTCTAAGGCGAAGGCTGCACCAGCCAAGACTAAGGCAGTGGCTTCCGTGAAGCCGAAGACTACTGCAGCTACAAAGTCAAAAGCTGCAGCCAAGCCTAAGGACAAGCCGGTTAAGGCTTCGAGGACTTCAACTAGGACGTCTCCCGGAAAGAGGGCTGCTGCTCCCAAGCCTGCTGCGAAGAAGGCTCCTGCGGCTAAAAAAGCTCCGGCGAAGAGTGTAAAGCCGAAAAGTGTCAAGTCACCGGCGAAGAAAGCTACGTCGAGGAGGGGAAAGAAATGAGAGAAGAGAGGGTGGTCAACGTAGGGGTAGTTTTGTAAATTCGAGTGAAGTTTAGTTGGTGTATTTGGGTTCGTACCCAGGAAAATATGACATCGGATCCTATCTGTTCTTGAACTTTTCTTCGAGGGGTTGTTTTTTTGTTGTTGTTGTTGATTGACGCTAAATTTCTAAATTCCTTAGTTTTTAAAGCAGATTTTAGATGTAATTTTTCAGTTGAATGGATTATGAGATGAAATCAGAGCTCCCTGATATTTTATCATGTTATCTGCGTTCTATTGTTCTGCTCGTTCTTTATGCATTGCCCACCAGGGAGTAGATTGCAAAGTAAGAAGCCTAGGGTTTGTATTTATAGGGTTGCTTGGTGGAATAGATTCAAAGAAACGGTGGCCTGTTAGAAAGAGGTTGCGCGGAATGCTCTGAAGAATTTAGCTTCTGTGCAGCTACACTGCTTCGAAACTGGAAGCCAAGGTTAAGGTTTTTTACGAATTTGTTGGTCCTAAAATTTTGAAATGCGTATAATTAAGTGGAACAATGATGTAACTGGCACGGCTGATCAAATTCATCATGCCTGGTTTAAATTGTGACCATCAAGTTTGCCTAGTTTTTAAGCAATTATAAAGCTGCATTTATTTGGAATATGAGTCGCTGCATTTTTATTTCGATTTTGGTTTCTAACCTAAAAGCTTCACCTAATTATTGAATTGTGTTGAGTGGAGTTGTGGCCGAGCCTTGATGCTTATAAACGTGGTTATTTAATATGCTTCATTGCTTGCTTTTCTTTTAGGTTTTTCATGGATGTGAAAAATTAGTTAATATAGTTGGGGGCAAAATGAATGAATGGATGAGTAATTAGGTAACTTTCCTCTTTGTTATTATCTCTTGATTGCTTTCCTTTATAGTGATGATTCTTAATTTTCTTTTTATTTTGTCAATGATTCTCTTATTCTCTGCCGTACAAAATTTGAGTATGCCAAGGCTTCAATTAGTTATTCCAGCCCTCCTTCTGGTATCACGAACCCTAAGCCATACCACTAAACCTTTCTCCATAACCGATGCTTCAATCTCCATCCCACTTGTGAAGCCTCTTCAAAGGCCCCAGTTGGTCCCAAGCTGTGCAAGCAGAGCTCACTGTCCTGAGAAACAGGGAACATGGTTGTTGGTCACGAAAGAAGTTAAGAATGTGGTTGGATGGAAATGGGGATTTCAGTCCCGATGGCACCATTAATTACAAGGCTTAACTTGTGAATTGTTTTAGCTAATGACCTAAGATTGACTATGGAGATACTTTTCATCTATTGTCATAAGTATATTATAATCTGGATATTTCTTTCTCTTGTAGTGATTAGCAATTAGCCACTTCAACAAATTAACTTTCACAATATGTTCCTTAATGGATCCTTTAGAGGAAGAGGTCTTCATGAGCCAGCCACCAAGGTTTGTTGACATGTTTGTCACCTGCATAAGGCTATCTATGGTCTTAAGCCAGCACAATCTGATAATTCTCCTTTTATTTCAAGATACTCAGGCGCACTCATTTACCTCTTGGTTTATGTTGATGGTTTCATTATCAGCAGTCCTAATTTGAATACTATTAATAAGTTTCTTGAGGCTATATTAATTATAGGTTTTTGTTGAGGGCTCTTGGTGATATAGATTACTTGATATTGAAGCCTGCTTTATGCATGATGGTTTATTTTTGTTTTAACATCACTACATTTTAGGTGTTCCTGATCGAGCAAAAGTTATTTCATGCCAATGCAATAAATATCTCTCTTAAATTCTCACTGAGTCAAGGAGAAGATTCCTCACTCTTGAAACCAAATGAGTATATTGTAATACTGGGATTCCTTCAATTCCTTCAGTTTACAAGATCTGATCTAGCCTTTGCTGTAAATAAGTTAGCTTAGTTTTCAAGCAAGCCAACTGAACAAGACTTGACGGTCCTCAAGCATGTGTTGAGGTATCTTCAAGGCACTACTGATCATGATCTCTTCATCTATCGAGATTCTCCTCTAATGGGCTTTCCTTGATGCAAATTGGGGCCTGAAACAAGGATCATCAGAGCTCCACTGGTGGTTTCATTGTGTTTGTTGGCCAAAATCCAATCTCTTGGGCTTCCCACAAGCAGTAGGGCATTGCGGTCATCAACAAAAGCAGAATATTGTGCCATCTTGAATGCCAATGCCTATCTCTGTTGGGTCATAAATTTATTTAGTGAGTTGTCTATTCATTGCCTAATCCTCCCACTTTACTGTGATAATCTCGATGCTACATTTGTTTGTCAATCTTGTGTTTTACTCTCCATGAAACACATTGACATTAATTATCATATTGCTTAGTCCAAGATTCACGAGGAAGATCTTTTTGTTGCTCACAGTTTTGTTGGTGTTCAACTTGCTGATGTCTTCACAAAATCCTTTCCATGACCTGCTTTTGAGATGGATTGTTTCAGGATTGGTGTCTTCTCCCGTCACCTTCTTGAGGGGTGTAATAAGGAAACTTGCCTTCTTGGTACTACATCTTGATTGCTTTCGTTTGAAAATTTCTTTATTTTCTTTTTATTTTTGACAATGATTCCATTTTATCTTTCTCGTTCTTTGCTGTACAAAACTCATACAAATTCTAAACATCAGTGATATTAACAAGGCTTTCATTAATCTTTCCAGCCCTTTTAAGGAGTAGATGTGTGTAGATGCTTTGTTTTGGCTACTAATATCTTATCTTTTTTCGGAGATAACTAAGATTATGTTTTAGGAACTTACACTTCCAAAGATAGTAACAAAGTTTAACTCGAAACAAGTAGCAGAGTTGCTTCTATTAATATCTCTTCTGGAAGAACAACTCTTGTTTAGAGTAGTTATTGTTTAGAACAATTATTGTTTGAGAATCTAAATTTGAAACAACTATGTTCAGAACAAGGCTTCATTTAGAACAGTTGTCATCCAAGGTAGCTATCATCTTAGAATGGCTCCTCTTGACAATAGCTAATGTCCATAACTTTTGTTTAGAATAATTGCATTTCAAGATTTATGTTTAGAACAATTGTTGTTCAGAGCAGCTTCTATTTAGAACAATTGTTTTTCAAGAACAGCTCTACAATATGGTATTTTATAGAACAGTTCCAAAAGGGAAAAAATTGTTGTGGTTTCATTATTACAGTGGTTTGTATTTGCAGAATCACTCTACCGAAAATGGGGATTCTTTTGAATATGTGAAATGCTTCACTTTTAACTTCCAGGTATCATAAATTGTGATCCTAGTTACATATTTCATTCACAATCTGAATTACCATTATTTTCTTCATGTTAATGGGTGGGTCATCAATTGACAACCATTTGCTAAACAATTCATTTTTTATTTGAGCGTTGAAAAGGTTCTTAGTTGGAATAAAGGAAAATAATGGGATGTCCAGGTTCGTTGATAGTGGTCTGCATTATCTCATGCTGCAGATCCTTTTGGTTATTATCATATTTATTCTGCTTATTTATTGCTTGAAAGCTTGCATCCATACTCATCTTTTGTTGTAGATGTGCATGTTTGTGTGGATGCATGTCTTTAAATTTGATGGTAATTGCAACCACGCACAGTCTGCGTTAATTGAATTGTGAAGTAAGAATTTATCTCACATAAGTTGCTGCTGTAATTGCTCTTTCTTTTACTTTTAAATTCCTCTTTGGAGTTCCAATGCTCAGCCCCACACCTACCGATACTAGTAGATTATTTGAAACAATTAATGGGAGTATTCTGTTTTCCAGTTCCAGAGTCTGAACTGAGCTAAGCTAGTAACAAAAAATTTACACATATTCTTCATGATTTAATACAACCTTAGAAGACATTCTTGGTCATAACTATAGAAAAAGGTTTGAGGCACCTCCTTCAGCATGTAAATTTTTTGGTGAAGATTCACAAGCTTTTAACTCTTTTTGTGCCGCGTCATTCTTTCCACTTTCTGGATGGTAAACTTCAGCTCCTTTTGAATATTTAGTCTAGAAGGTGATAGTACAATGTCTTTCCAGATTGAACCAGCTTCACAAGCCGGATTGGGGTGCTTGTAAAGTTCATATATGGACTCAGCTTCTTCATTCAGCCTGCCCACTTTCTTTAAACAGTCAATTTCATCTGGATCAACTAGCAAGGTTCTCTCTCTTTCTTTCCATCCTATCAACTTTACAAAAATTTTCATGTTAATGTTACATAATTGGTTGCATGGAGTAATTTTGCTAGCAATGAAGTTCCTTCACAATTTATTTGTTTATCCCTGCATGCTGCAGCCTACAGTTATCTGTAACAGACAAGGCTATTTTCTCTTCCTCCTAGATTTCAGTTTTAGGATTATAATGGAGTAAACTAGGCTGCTGGAATTTTTCTCCGCTTAGGTTTGGTTTAATCTCAACTTAGTTGTCTTGGACTTGTGAGGGTTCAAAACCACTCTCTCACCAATTCTACAACCAGACACTTGAATGAGTTCAGTCCTGAACAAGAAAATGCAAGTTTGCATGCCTAGAAAGGAGTTCTATTTGTAGATTACTACTTTACAACAGTGTCAGCTGTTTTTCATACTACTATGGTTTTTTTCCAATAAAATTAGACTAGTGGTAAGCCTGCTTATGATCTTCCTGAAAGATTGAGCAGGGTTCATGGCTTTAACAGAAAGCCAGTTCTCCTCATCTAATTTTGTACCAGAGACAAAAGCCTCCTGTATTGAAATGTCAAACAATTTACAAATAGCATTTCTTGCATGATAAAATTCTTTGGTGAACTAGGTGTTCCTTTCAGTTTTATGTCACCTGTTAAGTAAACAAAGATTGAAAATGTCGGATAGTTAATTCACCTTAGGTGGACCTTCCAAAGCATTGGTGGAATACAGCCTAGCACTGTCAACCAGTTGGCAATATGTTGGAAACGCATTTGCAAATCTCTTGTGGGATTTCAATTGTGACTGCACCCTTACAGCGCGTCTACACATTATAGCTCTCCTGTAAATATTGAATTTCTTGATAAAATCAAATATCTCAGCTAAAGGGGAAAAGACTTCGTACTAAAACTAAGACAACTGTCTCTAGTGTTTTCCATGGTGCAGTACCTTATGCCTCTAATGACCGCTAAATAGGCTTCACAAACAACCCCAACCAGCTCTATTCTGTATGGCTTCCTCCTTTTCCCTCCTTCTTGCAGTTGATCTTCTTCAATTTGCTCCCAGTAGTTCTCAATTACAGTCCCGTCAGGTTTTCGCTTGTAACCAACACCCATACGATATCGCCGGCGATGGACACATCTGGCCATAGTTATTGTTTGCACAACAAATGGTATCCAGGAGAGTGTTCCATCCATGATCACGTCCCGCCCTTCATTGAGTGCTGTCACTAGGAGGGATGATGCAGCATCTGTAGATGATTGGTGCACCTGTTTGGGACAGTTGTTAAAACCAATGAGAAGCATTAATATGGTTACCATGTTATTCATTTACCTATGAAGTATTTTTTTTGTTGATTTGTGCATTTAACATTGAGTTTTTTGTTTGAGAACTATGAGTTTATGTTGACTCGGTGGAGAACAGAAAAATGAAATATTTATTACTGTTGAATGTAAAGATACACTTATTCATGTGGGAAGGAAACTTTTGTAGGGCCACATGTGGCAGTGACAAGATATTACAGGACATGGATTACTGGGATGTTGTTAATTGATTAAAGGTTGATGGAAGAAAGTCCAACCTCAGAGTAGCTCAGAAAATGATTACAGAGGCTCTTGCATTATGGAAAGGCTGGAAAAATATTTGAATTGGTTGCCGTTGGTATGCATTTTCTAAATGTAGATGTTTGGCATTTTCAGTTAATAATGCAACTCAATCATTTTCCTTCAGGTTGCATGGATTTTAAGTTTTAGTTTTTGAGTCTAGTTAATTACTAAAACATATACACATAAAAAAGAAAGGCAACCTAGTGTTACTTCTAGAAATAAAGGAAGTTTAATCCATGAGCTGTTTGATCTCAAAATTTTGGCCAAAAGTGCAACCAGCTTGGGTGATAGAGATGCCAATCGTAGGATCGAAGTGGAGTGAATGAGATGGGGAAATGCATTGAAACTCTTTGTTTCAATAGATTATAACCTGTACATGCTGGGAGAAAACTTTATTTACTGCTAGCTACTGTATTAAGCCATTAAGCCTATGCAGTTGAAATCATTCAGTTTGCTAAAGAAACTATCAGTGAAAGTTGATGAGGCTGAGAAAGTGACCCTTACGAGTTCTGCTGTATGAACCATGTCTGCATGACCTTTGGAGCTGAGGGCTCTGTATATGACATCTGATTCTTTGAATGCATCTGCCTCGATCACTACTGCATTTCCTGCTGCGCCTGCCCAGAATGTTCTGTTCATATTTTAAGCAAAACACTCAATATTAGTTCCTTGTAAGTACTCATATTTACTACTAATTTCAAAAGCAAACTTATGGAAGGTCTACTTGACTAAAATAGTCATTCATACAAATGGTTACTTTACTTCTGCAGGAACAAAAGGAGACTAAATTGTCTGCTACGTTACGATCGAGTTACTCAGTGATGAGTGTTGGATATAGGACGAGCTTACTCTTTGAGGATGTCCTTAAGGACGGTACTCTTCCCAGCTCCCATCCCACCTCCCATGAGTAGCAGCACTGGGCTTCTATCACTGTGAGCCACTGGAGCCATCACCTCTGTACATCGAGAATCATCAGTTGAGGTGAGTCCCATTGCTTTCATTTCTTCCACCAACGTATTGAAAACCCTAGCCACCTTCAGACTTTTTGTCACCCTCTCAAATCTTTGTTCCCTATATTAGAAAACCGAAGTTCTTTTTGTAGAAATCAGTATTACTTGTCAGCAGTGACGACAATGGTGAGAGACTATAGCTACGCTAGTTTTAAGGTTTTAAAATCCAAGTTTCTTGCCGTAAATAGATATAATCTAAAGTTGATATATTAATTCGCAATTCTTCAGATCTACCTTCTTTCAATATTTTTTTTAGTTATTATTATGATCTGACAATAACAATAATCAAAGAATAGAATATGCCCAACCTAGTTGCTGCCATGACAATCTGCTTGAGCTTTCTCTTGGGTTCAGCATCAGAACTTAATACCTGAAACAATATGATAAAAAACAAGTCATTTACTATATGTTATTTGAACTTGGATGTGTCGGATTTGAACATGAATCTATCATAGTTTTTGTAGTTTTTTCATATATTTGAAGCAATATAGTACCAACATAGTATATACATGTTGATGCTGACCTGACTAATCATAAGATCTGCATGACTCCAATGAAATGCAAAATAACTAAGAATGCATCTCTCAAACTCTTCCACGAGCTTAACAAACAGTGAATCCACATCTGGTTCATTAGAGAAATATGTATATATATCCTCTTCGCAGCCATCGCATTTCCTGATGTATTCTGTTGCTAACTTGCAGAGCAAAGGGCAATGTCTTCTATCTTTAAATCCCATCTGCCTAGCTGAAACAGGGAAGAAACAAGACAACAGACAAAGAGGGCTTCAAAGCTTCACGTTGATGGATAACGAAGCCAATACAAGACAAAGTGACAAATCTTATATGAGTTAATTATTTTACCTACGTAATGAGGGAAGCTTTCGAGCTTTTCAATGCGACCATGGCCTGTGTCCCTTGCTCTTAAGCGTGGAATGATCTTTTGATCCCTTCGCTTCTTTACATGATACCGCACTGCTGCTGCAACAATGATCCCGATCGATGAGGCTACCAGGATCTGTGTGAAAGTGGGTTTAGTGTTACGATCTGAACAATTTACATACGCAAATCGGGTTGAATATGTTTGTCTTTTGTGTAATGAAATTAAGCTTGTCACTTTACCTCTCTGCATGTCTTTAAATTCCAGAAACTAGAACTGTGTTCTTGGTCTGAATCTGATGATAATCCAAATACGGGAAACAAATTTGCCATTACTCTTGGCTTTGAAGCTACGCATGTTAATCGTTATATCTGTTTGGAGGATAGATGGTTTCATTGATCTTCATTGAGATCAAGATCCAGTACTGACACATGTATTAACCTTATTTCTTTCTTTGCCTAAACGCATGGCAACGTACATTAATTTCCCATTTTGTTTTTTTAAGAGTACATTTAAAAGAATATATTTTTCAAAAATATTTTCCTACATTGATTTACAATAATTATTATGATTGAAAGTCGTATTTATTCTTATCACATGAAATTACCTCTCTCAAACTGGTTTTCCGATTAAAGAGGAGAATGAAGGGAAGTGTCAGTTCATAACTTTAAATATTGCCTCGCCCAAACGGATTACTTCATTAGACAACATATGATTGTCATACCTATATGATTGTCATACCTATAGAGTCTTAAGTTGAATAATCACCTTAACTAAAGTAACTTTCTTGTCGAATGGCATAAAATCACCACATTCTAAGGTCTAAGCTGCTTTTTTTAATTGAGATTGGTCTCATGCATGCATAACATGTGAATTAGTACCTTTACATCAGTTTTATGCATAACATGTGAATAGGTACCAAGTTATATCGATCCCACTTGAGGATCTCTCAATTGGACAAGTCTCTCAATTGTTTTCAAGTGCATGTCTTAGAGGACTGAGTGTTGCATCAATTCTAGTGAGCTTTCCCTTTTAGTTCTATAGTTTTAAATGTTGAATTTTGAGGTTTCGAATTATATTTGAAGTTTCATGGAAAAAGCAAAAATCGAATTAAAAGAAGAAGCTTAGAGATGGATTTTTAGCGTAATTTTGCAATTTGAGGAGAATGAAGATCTCATCTTATCAAATTTAAAATCAGAAGCAGTTTAAAGATAAGGCATGAGCATGAGCACACCTAAATGCATAATTATTTTAAATAAATTAAAATAGCTAAACTTGAGATTTAGATCTATTTATTTCTTTAGAATCTTCTCTAACCTTTTTTAGTTATTTTTATATTTATAAAAAGGGAGTTAAACATTACTGTTAGAATCGAATGACCCGAATCCTTATTAAAAGAAAACATAGTGGTAAAATAAAATAAAAGTAAAATCTATATAGAACACGCTTCTTTTATTTTATTTTAGAATAAAGTTTTTCAACGTTATTATACTCCATCTATTTGATATTAATTAGAATAAGGTGTTTCAACCTTACTATACTTTTTCTATTAGAATATAATTTTTCAAGCCTATAAATAGACATAGTTTACTCCTCTTGTAATCATTCAAATTCGACATAGTGAATTATCTTCTCCTCTGCCCTTGGTTTTTTCCCGAAAGGGTTTCCATGTAAAAATCTGTATGTTCTTTATTTTTATTTTATTTTTCTTTCTCTTTTCTTTGCGATACATTGTCATTACCGACATTCTATTTTTTACAAATTGGTGTTCGAGCTTTTGGGTTGTTCATCTCAATCACGGTAATGGCGTCTTTGAAATATGAAATTTCGTTGTTGGATCGCGACACCAGATTCGCATTGTGGTAGATAAAGATGCAGACAGTTCTTGCGTAGATGGATTTAGAGGATGCCCTACTAGGGATAGATAAGATGCCTTCGACATTGACAGAGGAAGAGAAGAGACGTAAAGATTGAAAGTCGTTAACACAGTTACATCTACATTTGTCTAATGAAATTTTACAGGATGTGATGAAGGAGAAGACTGCCGCTGCATTATGGGAGAAATCTAACTAGGAAGCTGCATATGAAGCAGCTTCTTTATGCTTATCGTTTGGAGGAAGGTGCGTCTGTGCACGAACAATTAACAATGTTTAAAGAAATTCTCTTAAACTTGGAGGCCATGGAGGTTCAGTATGATAAGGAAGATTTAGGTTTTATTCTACTTTATTCATTGCCCCCGTCTTATTTAACCTTTAGAGACACAATTTTATATAGCCGTGAGTCTCTCACAGTTGATGAGGTTTATGATTCTTTAACCTTGTATGATAAGATGAAACATCTTATGGTTAAACTCGACTCTCAAGGAGAGGGTCTCATTGTTCGTGAGAGATAAGATCAGAATGCTAATGATGACCATGGAAGGACACAGGAACAAAATCTTCATGAGAAATCTAAGGGAAGATCAAAGTCTTCGAACAGAGGTAAAATTTGTAACTTCTGTAAGAAGAAGGGACACCTTAAATCTGAGTGCTATAAGCTGTAGAAAAAGATCAAAAGGGAGGCTGCGAATAAAAAGGGAAAATAACCAGAAAAATCCAATGAAACTAATGTTGTAGAAGACTACAGCGATGATAAACTCCTAGTTGCTTCTGCCAACAATTTTAAAGTGAGCGAGGGGTGGATCCTTGATTCGGGCTGCACCTTCCACATGAGTCCCAATCGGGATTGGTTTACAACATACAAAATAATGTTTGAAGGTGTTGTTTTGATGGAAAATAATGCTTCGTGTAAAATCATAGGTGTTGGAACAATTAAAGGTAAGATGTTTGATGAAGTTGTCAGAACACGTAGTGACGTGCGACATGTTCCAGGATTGAAGAGAAATTTTATTTCATTTAGTACTCTTAATTCAAAAGGGTACAAATACACAGTTGAAAGTGGGGTTTTGAAAATTTCTAAAGGTTCCACCATTGTGATGAAAGGGCAGAGAAAGACTGCCAAGTTATATGTTTTCATGTGGTTCTACTCATTCATGGTGATCTGATTGTCGCTTTCTCTTCTTTGTCAGATGATGACATTACTAGACTTTGGCATATGCGCCTAGGGCATATGAGTGAGAATGACATGGCAGAATTGAGTAAAAGAGGACTTTTTGATGGGCAATGAATTTGCAAACTGAAGTTCTATGAACATTGCGTTTGTAATACCCCGAAAATTTTTATAGTAAGATATTATCCTTGATATAGAAAAATAAGGAAATAAGTGATAAAAAGGGAAGTTTTGAGTTATGACAACATTGGGAAGTAAATTATGATATCTTGATTCAAGAAAGGATTAAATTGTAAAAGTGTGAAAAGTTTTGTAGTACAAGAGTAAATACTTAAAATTTGAAGGGTTAAAGTGTAAATATGAAAAGTTTAAGGACCAATAGTGCAAATATTTTAAGGGTGGAATGATCTAGAAACTAAGGAAAATGAATGAATTAGGACCAAATTGAATAAGTAAAGAATTATGAGGGACTAAATTGTAATTTTACCAAATTAAATGATGACTCAAGGATGAAATTTTAAAAGATCATCAAGGGTAATATGGTCAATTAGAAGGAGAGAGAAATCTAGAGACAATGATGATGTTGGAGATATTTTAGATAAATTAAATAAATATTAGTTTATTAATACTTTAAATTGATTTTTTAAATAATATTTTTATTATTTTATTATTATTTTATTTAATATATATATGTAAGGAAAGAAAGAGAAGAATGGACATTTTTCCCATGCACTAACGTGAGAGAAAGAGAGAAAGAAAGAAAGTTTTGCTTTCTTCACAATTTGGTCCTTCTATAAAAAATTCACCATTTTCACCCAAAAATCAAAAGAATTTCCATAGCTACCAAGAGAGAAAAATGTTAAGGAGACTATGGAAAGTTAGAATATCAAGTTGGATTCAAGAAATGGAAGCTGAAGGAGGGAGAAAATCAAGATGAAGATTGAAATCAATAGAACAAGGTAAGAACATCATGATTTCAATATATTTTTAAGTTTGATATTATTGAAAAAGAATTAGATTAATGTTAATGTAGAGTTTCCTTACATATTTTCCTATGTTCTTGATATGTTAGTGAAGAGAAAATAAGAGAAAATGATGAGAAATAGTGTAGAAAAAGAAAATAAGGGTGTTATAAACATGGTAATTAATATCTTGCACTAAAACAGTTTTGGACAGCAGTAGTAGTCTAACTTTGAAAAATCACCAAAAATTTTAGAAATAGAATAATAGGATGAATAAAATATTAAATTAAATCTTATTGAGTCTAGTTTCTTATGAAGAAATTATGTAAGCAATGGAATTGTAAATCATGAGATATAATAAATTTTGTGAGACAATGACAGAATGATTTCGGGTTCCCTTGTTCTGAATTTGGAAATCATCAAAAATTTGAGAAAAGTAATTAGGAGCTTAAATTTATATTTTTAGAATCTTGAATGAGTATATTTTCAAGATAAATAAACATGAACATCATTCAAATTCTGTACGAGGAGATAATTAATTTTTAGTGAAGAAGGGTCAGAACTGTCAGACAGCAGAACAGGGGTAAATTTAAAGAATAAACTTTACTTATTGGCTAAACCAAAAATTCTTAAAATTTTATGGTAAGAATATATATGAATTTATTTTCAGATAAAATTAGCGGATCTTAATTTGGAGTTCTAGAGCTCCAGATATAAATAATTTAGTGCCTATGACACAGATGGACAGCTTGAATATTTATAAAAGTAAATAATAAAAATTTTAGATAATGTTACTTACAAGTGTGTTATATACATTAAGGATGTGGAATGGAGAGGAGAGGGAGGAAAATATATATGAATATTCAACTAGTATGGTTAATTTGCATGTTTTAGGCTCAAGGACTAAATTGAATAAAAATAAAACTTTAGGAGGCAATTTTGTAAAAATGTCAAAATGGCCAAACTGAATGGAATAAATTTTTTTATTATCTAAATTAATAAATTGAATGAAATTATTAATTTAAGATCGGGTGAAAATTGGGAAAATGATAAATTACCAAAATGCCCCTAAATCTTAGTATTTCTGCAATTTAGTCAGGTAGGTTCGTATAACTTGAATGAGCATATAAATATGTCAATTTAAATATTATATTGTATTTTATATGATGTTTGAATTGAATATATGAAATGTATGGATGTTGAAATGAAAGAAATAATACATGTTCTGAAACTATTGAAAGGGATAAAATCTGTTTGAATATTGGGTTCTGGGTGGATATAGGTGATTTCCCAAATGAAAGAGTTCCTGCATGTGTTGCAGAAATAGATAACCCGGATGGTTAATCTGACAAAAGCCTTCTTGAGAATATAAAGTGGATAGGATTCGTTCCTGATTCACTATAATACCTCAAAGTGGATAGGATTTGTTCCTGATTCACTATGGTAATTTAAAGTGAATAGGATTTATTCCTGATTCACTATGGTAACTTAAGGCGGATAGGATTTGACCCGAAAAGGTAATCCTGATTCGCTACAGTTACATGATATATGATTCATTATGGTAACCTAAGGTGGATAGGATTTGACCTGAAAAGGTAATCCTGATTCACTACAGTTACATGAGATGTGACTCGAGAGAGTGCTTGATGATTAAACGTCCGAAGGGTTATTTCTGAATATGAATTGATGGAATATGGAAATGTACGCTTTGAGGGTACTGTTGAAAAATCCATCGGAACTCCAATGATTCAACGGATAGAATATTTGATAGGATACAAGAATTATAATATAAAAAGGATGTTACATGAAACATGAAAATAAATGCTAAACGATATAAATTAATTGAAATTACTTTGAAAATTTCGGTAATGCCTCATATCCTATAACGGTCTCGAGTACGGGTATTGGGTGTTACAGCGTTTTTGGGAAACAAAAGAGAGTTTGATTCACCAAAAGAATCTATAACACGAAGGGAACGTTAGAGTATATTCATTTTGATTTGTGGGGGTCATCTAAAGTGCTTTCGAGAGGTGGAGCTAATTATATGCTAACATTTATTGATGATTTTTCCAGAAAAGTTTGAGAGTTTTTCTTGAAGCAAAAAAGTAATGTGTTTTCTGCATTTAAGTCTTGGAAAACTATGATTGAGAAACAAACGGCAAAACAAATAAAACACCTTCGCACAGAAAATGACTTAGAATTCTGTTCTGATGAGTTTAATAAACTGTGCAAGTCAGAAGAGATCATGAGACACTTGACAGTTCGTCATATTTCACAGCAAAACGAAATTGTAGAATGAATGAATAGAACGATCATGGAGAAGGTTCGATGTATGTTGTCGAATGCCAACTTACTAAATTCATTTTGGGCCGAAGCAACCTCTACTACATGTGCGGTCTTAGTTCCACTATAGTGTCCTCTAGTTGGCCCTGAGTGGCAATGTTCCAATATTTTTGATGTTTCTGGCCTTGTAATGCATCTTCTAATGACTTGATCTGCACATATGTGGAAAAGAAAAGGGTCATCCCAAAAGTAGTTTTTCATATCATTAAAGAATCGTTTCTTTCGCTGGTGTGTTAACCCTTTTGGGATAATGTTAGCAGCTAAAAAATTTGCGATGTCTGCAAACCAAGGTACCTCAGAATCAGATATAGCGAAAAATTATTCTTCAGGAAACGGATCATTTATTTCAACTTCATCTAGTTCTTTGGTATTTGAATTCTCAAGCCTGGAAAGATGATCAGTAGCGATATTTTCAGCTCCTTTCTTATCCTGAATTTCTAAGTCAAATTCCTGTAACAACAAAATCCATCGAATGAGTCGAGGTTTTGCATCAGTTTTGGTTAAAAGGTATCGCACAGCAGAATGGTCAGTGTCAACAACAACTTTAGATAATATGAGATATGATCGAAATTTATCAAATGCAAAAACCACATCTAGCAATTCTTTTTCCGTGGTAGTGTAGTTTTCTTGTGCGCCTTTCAACGTCTTGCTAGCATAATAGATAGGTTGAAAGTGCTTGTCTCTTCACTGTCCCAAAATCGCACCTACTGCAAAGTCACTCACATCACACATTAATTCAAAAGGTAAATTCTAGTCAGGTGCAATTATAATTAGAGCATTAATTAACTTATCTTTTAAGGTGTTAAATGCTTCTAAGCAGTCCTGATCGAAATTAAAAGGCATATCTTTTTCTAGCAGTTTAGTCAAAGGCTTAGCTATTTTAGAGAAATCCTTAATAAATCTTCTATAAAAACCAGTATGTCCTAAAAAGCTTCTAATAGCCTTGACCGAACTAGAAGGGGGTAATTTTTCGATTGTTTCAATTTTAGATTTGTCCACTTCAATCCCTTTACTAGAAATTTTATGCCCTAATATGATACCTTCTTGAACCATGAAGTGACATTTCTCCCAATTAAGCACAAGGTTCGTTTCCTCACATCTTATTAAAACTCGTTTTAAATTTTTAAGGCAAAGATGGAAAGAGTTACCGAATACCGAGAAATCATCCATAAATACCTCTATGATGTCTTCCACGAGTTTGTCAAATATGGCCATCATACAGTGCTGAAAAGTGGCAAGAGCATTACATAATCCAAAAGGCATTCTACGATGAGCGAACGTACCATATGGGCATGTGAATGTCATCTTTTCTTGATCTTCAGGAGCTATTGGGATTTGGAAGTAGCCAGAGAGTCCGTCTAAAAAACAGTAGTACATGTGCCCGGATAATCTTTCCAACATTTGGTCAATGAATGGCAATGGGAAGTGATCTTTCCTTGTGCCATCATTCAGCTTCCTGTAGTCAATACAAGCTCTCCAACCTGTGACTGTCCTTGTTGGGATTAATTCGTTCTTCTGGTTGGTGACGACCGTGATGCCTCATTTCTTAGGAACAACCTGCACTGGACTTACCCAAGAACTGTCAGAAATAGGATAAATAATTCTAACATTTAGAAGTTTAATTACCTCAGCTTTAACAACTTCTTTCATATTGGGGTTCAGTCGTCTTTGATCTTGCACATATGGCTTATATTCATCTTCCATTAAAATTTTATGGGTGCAAAAAGAAGGGCTGATTCCTTTGATGTCAGAAATTTTCCAAGCTATGGCCTTTTTATGGTATCTTAATACTTGGAGTAATTCCTCTTTTTCCTTGGGTTACAGGTTAGAAGCAATAATCACTGGTAATGTAGAATTATTTCCAAGATATGCATATTCCAAGTGATTTGGCAATTGTTTAAGTTCCAGTTTAGGAGGTTCTTCAATAGAGGGTTTTTGCTTAAGTTCATCGTTTATCTTAATACCCTCATACTCTGCTTGTCTTGAGGAATATTCATTAGGGTCATCATCTGCCTCCTCTCCTTGAGCTAGATACAGTTCCATTTTGTCCTTTCGTATAATTTCCTGAAAAGAGTCTTGAGTAGCATGATCAATAGAGTCAATAAAATAACATGAATCATCCTGTTCCCTAGAAAATCTCATAGCATCATAAATTTTAAAGATAATCTCCTCGTCACCTACTCTAAGTACCAATTTACCGTCACCCACATCGATTACAGCCCTAGCAGTGGCTAAAAATGGACGCCCTAAAATTAAAGGTACTTCTACGTCTTCGTCCATATCAAGCACAACAAAGTCAACAGGGAATATGAATTTATCTACTTTCACAAGTACATATTCTATAATACCCCTAGGATATTTAACAGATCTATCAGCTAGTTGAATACTCATCCTAGTGGGTTTGGGATCCCCAAGACCAAGTTGTTTGAACATTTTATATGGCATCAAATTAATGCTAGCGCCCAAATCGACTAGTGCTTTCTCAACATTCAAACTACTAATTAAGCAAGGGATAGTAAAACTTCCTGGATCTTTCAGTTTGGTTGGTAGTTTATTTTGGAGTATAGCTGAGCACTACTCGTTGAGTTCCACTATAGATAAGTCCTCAAACTTTTTTTTATTTGTTAGGAGCTCATTTAAAAATTTTGCGAATATAGGCATCTGCGAGATAGCTTCAACAAAAGGTAAGTTGATATGTAATTGTTTAAAAATTTAAGAAACTTATCGAATTGTGCATCCATATGGTCTTTTTTCAATTTTACTGGGTATGGAACTGGTGGTTTATACTCCTTCGGTACTGGTTCGTCACTTTTTTGGGTTTTTCTTCCTCCTTTTCGCTTATCACAACTTATTGTGTTAGCTTCTTTTTAGATTAAGCTAATACTTTCCCACCCCTTAGTGTAACTGCTTTCACATGCTCTTTTGGTTTGGTGTTACTATGTAAACCACCTTGTTGTTGTTCAGAAATCAGTTTGGACAGCTAGCCTATCTGAGTTTCGAGCCCTTGAATTGATGCTTGTTGATTTTTAAGTGCTATCTCGGTATTCTGGAAACAGGTTTCTGACACCAAGATGAATTTGGATAACATCTCCTCAAGGTTCAGTTTTTTCTCTTGTTGATAAGGTGGCTGTTGGAAGCATGAGGGTGGTGGTGGTCTCTGATTTCCTTATCCTCCCTATGAGAAGTTTGGGTGATTCCTCCAACCTGCGTTATAGGTATTACTGTAAGGATTATATTGAGATCGATGATTATTACCCATATAATTTAATTGCTCGTTCTCCATGGTGTGGCCATAGGGCTGATATTCTAGATTACTCGATCCACCTCCACTCGCTTCACATTGCATTACTGGGTGAACCTACGTAGAACCAAGTAAACCATCAATATTTTTATTTAGAAGTTCTACCTGGTTTGACAGCATAGTAACCGAGTCGATGTTATAAACGCCTGCTATTTTCGTTGGCTTAGTCCTCATGACTTGCTACTGATAGTTATTTAGTGACATCTCTTCAATAAATTCGTAAGCCTTTTTAGGTGTTTTGTTGTTGATGGTTCCACCAGCAGCTGCGTCAATCATTTGTCTTGTCGAGGGATTCACACTATTGTAGAATGTTTAAAGTTGCAGCCATAGAGGTAACCCGTGGTGAGGGCACCTTCGCAGTAGGTCCTTGTATCTCTCCATGTGTATGAACCATATTTTGCCCGGGCTGTATTTTAAATTAAACAAATCAAATTAAAAGCAAAATTGAAAACATTTTTAAAATTGTTCAGTCCATATACAGAGCCCAAAACTTAATCCTAAAGTCTACTCGAAGCCCAATTACAATGTAATACCCAAAATACCCAGCAGACCCGTTACACCCGAATACCTAACTAAACCAACCCACAACTGGACGGCCCAAGTAGACCTAAAACAGCGAAGCCCATGAAGGCCCAAAACCTAAACTGAATTAGGAAACCCTAGGGTTTTCAGAAACACTAGCGCCGCAAGCATGATACCAATCGTCACGCCGTAGTCAGCAACCCCTCGTCTTACGCCTCAATTAGCGGGCCCGTACGGCCACCGCCAAATTTCCCATCGTCACCTGCAAAAGAGGGAAAGAACTACAGCAGCAAAAAGGCAAACTGGGAAAGAAATCAAAAGATTCTTTCCCCAAAATGTAACCGAAAGGGTTATAAAAACCCCTTCTTTTTAGTTTGTAAAGGACGGTTTTTTGAAATATACACACAGATTCAATAAAAATATAGATTTTACAGTATAGAACAGATATACACATATACACAAGGGAGACAAACAGTTTCATTGTGAAAAAGGTGATTCAGTTACCTTTTTTTTGATTTACTTCTTGTTGTTCTACGAGTATGAATCGTTTCTTTAAAAAAATCAGTATATAGAAGAGAAATGTGACAGTCCTAATTTAACCCTAGTCAGAAAGTGGTTTCGGGACCACAAAACCGAGTTGTAAAAATAATTAATCGTCATATTTGATGCTTAATATATGTGAACGTGCATGTATGAAAATTTCATACCTTAATTTCGTAAATTGTATGTGAAATTGTTAGAAAGGACTTATGTAAGAAAATTTAAAAATGTGTTAGCCAAATGTTGAAGTGGCTTATTAATGCATGTTATAAAATGATGGGACTTGCATGTCAAATATCCCTTTTTGCTAGTAGTGGCCGGCCATGATGATGATATTATAATAAAATATGTATTAATTTTAGTTAAATGAAATATACTTAAATAAAAGTAAAATTTTGGTGATGAAAACAAAGTTCTACCTTTGTTCATCTTGGCCGAATAGAAGAAAGGAGAAAGGGATGAGTTTTGGTCACTTGAATCAATAATAAGGTTAGTATATTGTGTAAAATTTGTGAAATGCTTACTTGTTTTAGGTAAATTAGCATGGTTCATACTTAGCCCATGCTAAAAATTTCAATAAGGATAGATGAATGGAGCATTGGCTATGGTCATAAGGAAGGAAATTTGATTGTTTTATTTGAATTTTGAAGATGAATATGTTGAGAAAAGAAATTGGTCTTTCTAAAAATATGAATGGTTAATGTTCATTACTAGTAATAGCTATAAAAAAATAATGCTTGATGGCATGAATAAATGTTGTTTATATATATTGAATTGAGTGAAAAATTATGTTTAAATTCTTAAGGATTCTAAGCAATGTTTAAGATAATTTAATTAAAATGTGATCTTGAATATTATGAGTATTAGGATGAAAGTATATGGGTATGCTCGGTTATAGGAAATTGTTATGAAATTTTTTGTTTGGTTGAGTGATGAATGGCCGAATGAACTATAGGCTAAGTGTGGATGAATTTTTTGTATATAAGTAGTATGTGTGATTATTGATTAATGACTTTGGGCATTATATTACTTATTTCATATACATGTGCATTCGGCTTTTGGGAGGGGGAATAACAAGGTGAAGTCAAAATGTTAAAGAAGAATTCTAAGACTTGCTAAGTTATTATGATCATTGCCGAATCTAGCTTAGGGTGAAGAAAAAAAAAGTTAAGTTAGTAAATAAACAAATCTATTTGTTTTATTAAGCTCAAGAGCTAAGGGGATCGAAATTGGATAAAGGAAAAGAGAAAGCAGTTGAGTAGCCATCCGTAACTGTCCAAATATACTCGAGGTAAGTCTTTGAGTAACAGAACTTAGTTGTTGATTTGATTAAATTATGGCACATAAGTATAATAAATAAAAGGTGATATAATGCTTCTACTTGTATTATGTAGTGAGAAAATAAATTTGTATTTATGACTGGTAGCCGAATATGTATAGAGATCATGTTATATAACAAATCGAAGTTGTGCTCGTTGTATGTGGTTATTAAGCCAAAAATGGAATAGATGATAAGTGTCTTGCAATTGTGTTCAAGTAATGGAATTGAAATACGGATGTGTTATGGTATATGGATATATGTGCATGATAATTCGTGCTAGTTGACATATCCGGGCTAAGCCCCGAAGGCATACGTGCTAGTTGACATATCCGGGCTAAGTCCCGAAGGCATTCGTGCTAGTTGACATATCCGGGCTAAATCCCGAGGGCATTCGTGCCAGTTGACATAGCCGGGCTAAGTCCCGAAGGCATTCGTGCTAGTTGTTATTACCAGGTTAAGTCCCGAAGGCATTTGAATTTGGAAAGGAATGAACTTGCTGTATTAATTTCAATTTATGCGTTCATACATCCAAATTGTTAAGGTATGTTTTGTATATGCATTTGAAAAGTTGGTGGTTTTAAATTGTATTCGTTCAAATGAAGAGTGAACTTCCGGCCTTTAGGTTTGATTTTGAGTTCATGATTATATTTATTGGGAGGTGAAGTAAGTATGCTTATGAAAAATACGTATATGCAATAATTTATTTAGTCTTGTGAATGCTATGCTTTTGATTATAAATGATTTCACTACTTAAAACTTACTAAGCATCAAAATGCTTATTCTGTTGCTTTAATTCTTTGTTTTATAGATTTGTTCGTCAGCTATCGGACTCGGGAGTGTCAAAGTCGAAGTCGTCCACACTATCTAAGCCTTTTGGTACACTTTTGGTTGGAATTTTGATAATGGCATGTATAGGATTGAAATTAGAAGTTACTTTAAAATCTTTTGGTGATGTATATATATATAGCCACGCGAAAATGGCTTGTTGACTACTATACGTGTTCTTCATAAGTAAGGTGTATGTGTGGATGTTAATCGATAAATACTTGAAATGTTTTGATGTGAATGAAACTTAAGAATGAATTAACGTACTTATTAAATTGTGATGATTCCTTTGCACATAATATAAATAAATTTTTGTTTTCGTGAATATACTCTCGAGAATTACCCTAAATTGATTGAATGTGATTAGAGTTTGTTTGGTAATATCCCTTACCCCTCCGGCGACGGATACGAGTTAAGGGGTGTTACATTTTATTGGTATCAGAGCTACGGTTTAGTCGATTCTAGGACTACCGTAATACGTTTGAGTCTAGCTATACATGCCATTATGTGTTTATTTGGTAGTGTGGTGATTTCTGACAGTTAAAAATGTGTTTAATTATAGTAATGGATCCGATCCCAACCGAACGGTAGCTGATGATGTTGAGAGTGTAGCGCCTGCTCTCGCACATGGGACAGCACCGGTGGACTCTCAACCTGTTGCTAGTAATCAAAATGATGAAGCTAGGCAGGCTTTTTATAGCGTGATGAATGATTGGTTCAATCAGTATATCCGAACAAATACGGCTGTTCCACAACCCCCACTCCCGACTAATACACCCCCTGCACCCGCGATACCTCCGGTAACTGATCAGGTGAGATTAAATAAACCCCCAGTTGACAGAATCCGAAAGCACGGGGCTACTATTTAAAGCTATAGACAGTGATGATGCCGAACAAGCTGAATTTTGGTTGGATAACACTATCCGGGTACTTGATGAACTATCTTGCACACCCGAAGAATGCTATCTCTTTACTACGTGATTCTGCTTACTATTGGTGGAATACATTGATTTCTGTTGTACCCAGAGAGCGAGTCACTTGGGAGTTTTTCCAAACCGAGTTTCGGAAGAAGTATATCAGTCAGAGATTCATTGATAAAAAAATGGAAAGAATTCCTTGAGCTTAAACAAGGCTCCATGTCGGTTACTGATTATGAACGAAAGTTTGTGAGACTTAGCCGGTACGCTCGAGAATGCGTTTCTTCAGAAGCGGTAATGTGTAAACGTTTCGAAGATGGACTGAACGAAGATATAAAATTGTATGTTGGTATTCTAGAAATCAGAGAATTTGTGACACTAGTCGAGCGAGCTTGCAAAGCCGAAGAGCTCAGTATAGAGAAAAGAAAAGCGGATATGGGAGCCAAAGAGTTTCGTAAGAGATCTTCGGGAAAATCCTTTCAAAGATCATCAAAGAAATTTAAAGATGATTCAGGCCGAACCAAAGACACTTCGGGTTTTTCCAGACGAGATCGTGATCGACCCCCTATGAGCACGAGAGTCACTTCGGTTGCCAGTGTTGGAAATGATCGTCGAGACAGGATCGAGTGTCAGTATTGTGGTAAATGGCATTCGGGAAGATGTAGATTCCATGATCCCTCCTGTTATAAGTGTGGATCCACTGACCACTTTATCAAGGATTGCCCGAAACTGTCTGAACAAAATATAAATCGAGTAGGAAATCGAGTGCTCATCGCTACTCGAGGTAGACCATCTAGAAATGCGGGGAATGCTAGCGGGGGTCAGAGAGGATCCAGAGATGCTACAACTAAATCTGAGGCTCGTGCTCCTGCTAGAGCTTATGCTATCCGTGCACGGGAGGATGCTTCATCGCCAGATGTTATTACCGGTACTTTTACTCTCTTTGATACTGATGTGATTGCTTTGATAGACCCCGGTTCTACTCATTCATATGTATGTGAGACTTTAGCATCCAAAGAAGACTCTACCTATTGAGTCTCATCGAGTTCGTAATCCAAGTGTCAAATCCTTGGGTCATTATGTATTTGTTAATAAGGTGTGTAAGAAATGTCCCCTAGAAATCCGAGGTTCCTATTTTCCGGCCGATTTGATGCTTTTACCATTTGATGAATTTGATGTTATCCTCGGTATGGATTGGTTGACCGTCCATGATGCAGTTGTGAATTGCAAAAGAAAGACTATTGATTTGAGATGCGCAAACAACGAGATAATCCAAGTTAAGTCTACTGATATGAGCGGGTTGCCAGCAGTTATATCTTCGATGCTGGCCCAAAAATTTGTTAAAAAAAAGGTGTGAGGCATATCTTGCGTACGTACTTGATAGTAAGGAACCAGAAAAGAAGCTTGAATCGGTGCCAGTGGTTTGTGAGTATTTAGATGTTTTTCCTGAGAAGTTACCAGGATTACCACCCGTTCGAGAAGTTGAATTCGGCATCGAACTAGTGCCTGGCACCACGCCAATTTCAATGGCTCCGTATCGTATGGCACCAACGAAATTGAAAGAATTGAAAACTCAGTTGAAAGAGTTGACGGATAGAGGTTTTACTCGACCGATTTTTTCACCTTGGGGTGTACCAGTTTTGTTCGTGAAAAAGAAAGACGGAACCTTGAGAATGTGCATCGACTATCTTCAATTGAATAAAGTGACCATAAAGAATAAATATCTGTTACCACGTATTGATGATTTGTTTGATCAGTTGAAGGGAGCCTCAGTGTTTTCAAAGATAGATTTGAGATCGGGTTATTATCAATTGCGAGTTCGAGACTCAGATATACCCAAAACTGCTTTCAGAACGAGATACGGTCACTACGAGCTCTTAGTGATGCCGTTTGGGCTTACAAATGCCCCTGCGGTATTTATGGATTTGATGAATCGAATTTTCAGACAATATTTGGACCAGTTTGTGGTTGTGTTTATAGACGACATCTTGATTTATTCACGCGATAAAATCGAACATGCTGAGCACCTGAGATTAGTGTTGCAGATTTTACGGGATAAACAGTTGTATGCTAAGTTCAGTAAATGTGAGTTCTGGTTAAGAGAAGTTAGCTTTTTGGGACACGTGGTATCTGCATCGGGTATTAGAGTTGATCCGAGCAAAATTTCAGCCATACTTGATTGGAAGCCCCCAAGGAACATTACTGAAGTCCGGAGCTTTTTGGGACTTGCCGGTTACTACAGACGCTTTGTAAAAGGTTTCTCGATGATAGCCACACCAATGACGAGATTACTTCAGAAAGATGTTAAGTTCGATTGGTCAGAGAAATGTCAGAAAAGTTTTGATCAATTGAAAACTTATTTGACTGAAGCCCCAGTATTAGTACAACCTGTATCCGGTAAAGAATTTGTCATTTACAGTGATGCATCCTTGCTTGGGCTGGGTTGTGTATTGATGCAAGAAGGTCGAGTGGTAGCTTATGCATCCAGACAATTGAAGCCGCATGAGAAAAACTATCCGACTCATGATCTCGAACTAGCTGCCATTGTTTTTGTTTTAAAAATATGGCGTCATTACTTGTTTGGTGAGAAGTGCCATATATATTCGGATCACAAAAGTCTCAAATATTTGATGACTTAAAGAGATTTGAATCTACGACAAAGACGTTGGCTTGAGTTGTTAAAAGATTATGAGCTTGTCATTGATTATCACCCGGGTAAGGCTAATGTGGTTGCGGATGCTTTAAGTCGTAAATCACTGTTTGCTTTATGAGCAATGAATGTACACCTGTCTGTTTTATCTGATAATGTGTTAGTAGCAGAATTAAGGGCCAAACCATTGTTGATTCATCAAATTTGTGAAGCTCAGAAAATCGATGATGAATTGGTGGCAAAACGGGCTGAATGTGTTTCGAATATGGAATCTGAATTTCAAATAGGTGGTGACGATTGTTTGAGGTTCAGAAGTCGATTGTGCATTCCAAGAAATTCAGAACTTATTTCGATGATTCTCGAATGAAGCTCATCAGAGCCGAATGTCAATTCACCGGAGTATGCGAAAATGTACAACGATCCAAACGCGATTTTGGTGGCGTAATATGAAAAAGACATTTCGAGTTTGTTTGAAGTGTTTAATATGTCAACAAGTGAAAGCAGAACACCAAGTACCTTCGGGATTACTTCAGCCGATCATGATACCCGAGTGGAAGTGGGATCGAGTCACGATGGATTTTGTATCGGGATTGCCGTTGTCCTCAAGTAAGAAAGATGCGATCTGGGTTGTTGTTGATAGACTGACAAAGTCGGCTCATTTTATTCTCAGACGGACGGATTATTCCTAGACAAACTAGCCGAATTGTATATTTCTCAGATTGTGAAGTTACACGGGGTACCTATTTCTATTGTGTCAGATAGAGATCCGAGATTTACATCGCGATTTTGGAAGAAGTTGCAAGAAGCATTGGGTACCAAGTTGCATTTTAGCACCGCCTTTCATCCTCAGACTGATGGTCAATCTGAGCGGATTATTCAGATACTCGAGGATATGTTGAGATGTTGCATCCTTGAGTTTAGTGGCTCGTGGGAATGATATCTGCCTTTGATTGAATTTGCTTACAACAATAGCTTTCAATCAAGAATTAAGATGGCACCTTACGAGGCCTTGTACGGTCGTAAATGCCGTACACCGTTATTTTGGACCGAACTCAGTGAAAGTAAAATTTTCGGAGTTGATCTGATTAAAGATGCTGAACAGAAAGTAAAAGTAATCAGCGAAAGTCTAAAAGCAAAGATCGATCGTGAAGTAAGTCGACGCGGATTTGAAACGAAAAGACATTGAGTATCAGGTGGGAGACAAAGTGTTTCTTAAAGTTTCACCTTGGAAAAAGATACTCAGATTTGGCCGTAAGGGCAAATTGAGTCCGAGGTTCATTGGGCCGTATGAAATATCCAAATGAGTTGGCCCAGTTGCATATAGATTGATTTTACCCCCTGAACTCGAAAGAATTCACAACGTTTTTCATGTTTCGATGCTTCGACGTTATAGATCCGATCCATCGCACAAGATTAATCCATCGGAGGTTGAGATACGAGTTGATTTGAGTTATGAAGAAGAACCAATTCGTATCCTAGCTCGCGAAGTGAAAGAGTTGCGAAACAAAATAGTTCCATTAGTGAAGGTACTATGGCTCAAGCACGGAGTTGAGGAAGCCACTTGGGAACTTGAGAACACTATAAAAGATCGATACCCAAATCTATTTACTGGTAAGATTTTCGGGGATGAAAATGTCTTAAGTGGGGGAGAGTTGTGACAGTCCTAATTTAACCTTAGTCGGAAAGTGGTTTCGGGACCACAAAACCGAGTCGTAAAAATAATTAATCGTCATATTTGATGCTTAATATATGTGAACGTGCATGTATGAAAATTTCATACCTTAATTTCGTAAATTGTATGTGAAATTGTTAGAAAGGACTTATGTGAGAAAATTTAAAAATGTGTTAGCCAAATGTTGAAGTGGCTTATTAATGCATGTTATAAAATGATGGGACTTGCATGTCAAATATCCCTTTTTGCTAGTAGTGGCCGGCCATGATGATGATATTATAATAAAATATGTATTAATTTTAGTTAAATGAAATATACTTAAATAAAAGTAAAATTTTGGTGATGAAAACAAAGTTCTACCTTTGTTCATCTTGGCCGAATAGAAGAAAGGGAGAAAGGGATGAGTTTCGGTCACTTGAATCAATAATAAGGTTAGTATATTGTGTAAAATTTGTGAAATGCTTACTTGTTTTAGGTAAATTAGCATGGTTCATACTTAGCCCATTCTAAAAATTTCAATAAGGATAGATGAATGGAGCATTCGGCTATGGTCATAAGGAAGGAAATTTGATTGTTTTATTTGAATTTTGAAGATGAATATGTTGAGAAAAGAAATTGGTCTTTCTAAAAATATGAATGGTTAATGTTCATTACTAGTAATAGCCGAAAAAAAATAATGCTTGATGGCATGAATAAATGTTGTTTATATATATTGAATTGAGTGAAAAATTATGTTTAAATTCTTAAGGATTCGGCAATGTTTAAGATAATTTAATTAAAATGTGATCTTGAATATTATGAGTATTAGGATGAAAGTATATGGGTATGCTCGGTTATAGGAAATTGTTATGAAATTTTTTGTTTGGTTGAGTGATGAATGGCCGAATGAACTATAGGCTAAGTGTGGATGAATTTTTTGTATATAAGTAGTATGTGTGATTATTGATTAATGACTTTGGGCATTATATTACTTATTTCATATACATGTGCATTCGGCTTTTGGGAGGGGGAATAACAAGGTGAAGTCAAAATGTTAAAGAAGAATTCTAAGACTTGCTAAGTTATTATGATCATTGCCGAATCTAGCTTAGGGTGAAGAAAAAAAAAATAAAGTTAAGTTAGTAAATAAACAAATCTATTTGTTTTATTAAGCTCAAGAGCTAAGGGGATCGAAATCGGATAAAGGAAAAGAGAAAGCAGTTGAGTAGCCATCCGTAACTGTCCAAATATACTCGAGGTAAGTCTTTGAGTAACAGAACTTAGTTGTTGATTTGATTAAATTATGGCACATAAGTATAATAAATAAAAGGTGATATAATGGTTCTAATTGTATTATGTAGTGAGAAAATAAATTTGTATTTATGACTGGTAGCCGAATATGTATAGAGATCATGTTATATAACAAATCGAAGTTGTGCTCGTTGTATGTGGCTATTAAGCCGAAAATGGAATAGATGATAAGTGTCTTGCAATTGTGTTCAAGTAATGGAATTGAAATACGGATGTGTTATGGTATATGGATATATGTGCATGATAATTCGTGCTAGTTGACATATCGGGCTAAGCCCAGAAGGCATACGTGCTAGTTGACATATCCGGGCTAAGTCCCGAAGGCATTCGTGCTAGTTGACATATCCGGGCTAAATCCCGAGGGCATTCGTGCCAGTTGACATAGTCGGGCTAAGTCCCGAAGGCATTCGTGCTAGTTGGTATTACCAGGTTAAGTCCCGAAGGCATTTGAATTTGGAAAGGAATGAACTTGCTGTATTAATTTCAATTTATGCGTTCATACATCCAAATTGTTAAGGTATGTTTCGTATATGCATTTGAAAAGTTGGTGGTTTTAAATTGTATTCGTTCAAATGAAGAGTGAACTTCCGGCCTTTAGGTTTGATTTTGAGTTCATGATTATATTTATTGGGAGGTGAAGTAAGTATGCTTATGAAAAATGCGTATATGCAATAATTTATTTAGTCTTATGAATGCTATGCTTTTGATTATAAATGATTTCACTACTTAAAACTTGCTAAGCATCAAAATGCTTATTCTGTTGCTTTAATTCTCTGTTTTTTAGATTTATTCGTCAGCTATCGGACTCGGGAGTGTCAAAGTCGAAGTCGTCCACACTATCTAAGCCTTTTGGTACACTTTTGGTTGGAATTTTGATAATGGCATGTATAGGATTGACATTAGAAGTTACTTTAATATCTTTTGGTGATGTATATATATATAGCCACGCGAAAATGGCTTGTTGACTACTATACGTGTTCTTCATAAGTAAGGTGTATATGTGGATGTTAATCGATAAATACTTGAAATGTTTTGATGTGAATGAAACTTAAGAATGAATTAACGTACTTATTAAATTGTGATGATTCCTTTGCACATAATATAAATAAATTTTTGTTTTCGTGAATATACTCTCGAGAATTACCCTAAATTGATTGAATGAGATTAGAGTTTGTTTGGTAATATCCCTTACCCCTCCGGCGACGGATACGAGTTAAGGGGTGTTACAAGAAAGAGGTTACCTGAGGTGCACCTAGAAAATCGAGGCCTTTCTCCTTCCAACCGCCGTGTGCGGTGACGCGTACAGCGCGTGAGCGATGAAGGCCAGAGGCCGGAGTTTAGGTTTTTTTTCCCTCCCTATTGCAGAGGATTTTAGTTTTTTTTTATTTTAACTTTAAGAAATGATTTTTTTGACTGAAATATGACTTATATAGGGTCACAAAAATGGTGTCGTTTTTCCTTAGTAAATAAGTATTAAAACGGTATCGTTTAAATGGGAGATCCGCGCGGTGACCCGTGACCCGGGAAGGATCCGTGTGTTTTTTGTAAATAAGCTAATTACATTGGTCCTTCGGCATTTTTAATCTTTACAATTTTGTTTTATTTTTATTTTAATTCAGCCCTAATATTTTATATTTGTTTCAATTTAGTCCTAATGGCTATTGTAACCTATTTTAAAAAACGACGTCGTTTTTGGAATTAGGGTTAATTGCCCAGTGAGTCCCTCTGATTCAGCGCCCCTTTCAATTAAGCCCAAAATTTTTTCATTTATTTGTAATTAGCCCTAGTTTTTTTAAAATTTTTCAGTTTTAGTCCTTTATATATATATTTAATTTATTTTCAAATACTATATGTATTATTTATATATTTTTTTCAACATTAGTTATATAAGTAATATATATTATTTTATATTATATTATTATATACGTTTCTTATAAATTTTTGTTATATATACATTTTACTTTATATATTATTTATTTTACTATATATAAAAATTATTATATATTTTTATCTAAGTGTTATTTATATTCTATTAGACATTTTATCATACATTATGTTATTTCAATATATGTTTTATTCATTATATTATTTTTATTATGTATATTATATTGTATTATTTATTTATTATTAGGTACATTTAAAAAAAACTATTATTAAAAAATATATATATCGTTATTATAAATTTAGTATTTAATATTTTAAAATTTATTATAAAATTTTGTTCTTATTCTACATATCATTTATATAAATGTATTAAGCCATTATATTATATAATATATCTTTTAAAGAATTATCCTTTATTTATATATGGTTTTTAATTTTTTATTTATATTAAATTTATTCTTTTTCTCTAATTTTAGTTATATATTCCTATTGTATTTATTTTTGAATCATTCTGCATTTGTTTGGTACTATTTAATATGTTAATTGTGTTTTATAAATTACTTGTTATTCTTATTTTATTATTTTATATATTTGCATAGAAATTCATGTTGTTATTTTAAGGTATATTCGCATGAAATATTATTGTATATATATATATTAAGCTATTCATTATTCATTATTTTATATTTTTGCATGAAATGATAATATGTGTATATATTTATGTTGTTTAAAATTATATGCATGAAATGTTAAAGTATATTGTGTAAATTATGCCATCATTCATTTGCGTGGAATGTTAAAGAAGGTATTATGTAGGTTAATTTATTTAAATATTGATCCTTTGTAATGTGTTAAATACAACTTCACTTTGAAGATTATTTTTTATTTTTCATTCGATCCAAAAGATTTTAAAAAGGATAAGGCAATGTTTTTTGGTAGTTAAAAATTCGGGAAATAGTGCCCTAACATGCTGGGTTGCGATTTCCCATATGTCTAAATACCTAAAAGATCCTTCCAAATAAGTTTTGAAAATCACAAGATGATTTTAGTTACGAAAGTTTAAAATATCGTGTCCAATCATGCTGGATATGATGTTTATATTCTTTCGAAGCAAAAGAATCTTGATTCTTTTTTAATTCAAATTATTACGGTTTTAAAAGAGATCTTATTTCTAAATTCTTTCAAACTTTTGACATTAAGATAAAATTATTCAATTTGGTACCAATTTTGGACGTTACGAGGGTGCTAATCCTTCCTCTTGCGTAACCGACTCCTGAACTTATTTTTTCGTAATTTCGTAGACCAAAAACATTTTATAAAGTGATCCAATCACACTTTAAAAGATTGGTGGTGATTCCCATTTTTATTTTTTTTAAAAAAAGAAAAAAACTCATTTCTGAGGAGGTATCGACAGCTTGACGACTCCACTGGGGATATAAGAGAGTCTTGCCAAGAAATTGATTCTTTTCTATCTTAGTGTCGGAAGTTTGAAAAATTTTAAAAATTTGATCCTTCTTTACATATTTTTGCTGCATATGTCTGTTATCTTGTTGCCGTACATTGCATTTGCATGACCGTTGTGGTTGCACCCTTAAGTGGGAGTGAGAAGCTACGCTTTCGTGAGGTTTTCACCTTCGTATGAGCTAGTGGATTGCTTTCGGGATACTGTACCTATGTCTTCGTGAGATTTTCATCTCCGTATGGCCATAGGGAAATGTGTCCTCCTGAGCTGAATTTGGTCTATATGAGCCTATAATGGGTAAAGACCGAGGAATCTGCTAGTTCAGGTACCCTTGCTTTAGAACTAAAACTCATATAGTGAACTTTAAGTGCTTACCCTAGGGAAATAGTGATAACCTTTAGAAAGCTACCCTTGTAAGTACTTGTTTATCATTTTTTTTTATATATGATACTAACCTATTTTATTTTGCTGTTATTGCATGTCACTCAACATTTAAAGGTGTCGATTCAAGGTTTGATTTCTAGATTAGAAAGTTTTGTAATGAGGAACGAATATCTTAATAAAATGGAGGACAATGCCTCTGTCTGTACCTGGTCAGAGAAAACCCAGTTAGAGAAGGGAGATAGTGTCACTGAGGGGCATGCATCAGAGTTATGGGACTTCACCCGTATTAATTCGACGCAGACTAAGTTTCAAGAGTTGAGAGACATTTGGGCCCAATGGGATGACGAGGCTAAGCAGCTTTTCTATCAGAATTATGGAGACCTTCCCTATTTGCTAGACGTCAAAGTAGATAGGCACTTGTTTCGAGCTATGGTACAGTTCTGGAACCCTGCTTATAGTTGTTTTACATTTGGTGATGTTGATCTTGTACCTACTTTGGAGGAGTATATGACTTTACTGCATTGCCCAAGGATTCAAGGTCACAAGGCTTATGTTAGGCTTGCTAGCCTTCCAACTTTTACGAAGAAGTTGTTAATGATTACTGGGATGAGTGAGCAGTGGGCTGTAGCTCGTGTGCAGCAAAAGGGTGAAAGTAAGTGCGTTCCATGGGCCCTTTTGAGGGATTTGATATCGACACATCCAGACGTAAAGAAAAGGGTTGATGTCCTAGCTTTAAGTATTTATGGTTTAGTGATCTTCCCAAAGGCTTTGGGACACATAGATGAGGCAGTTGCGGATTTATTCGATCGAATTGGTAAACAGAACATACCTGTGCCTGCAATCCTAGCTGAGACGTTTAGATCCTTGAGCGCATGTCGAAGAGCTGGTGAAAGAAGGTTCATTGAATGTGCACAGTTGCTGTTGGTTTGGTTTCACAGTCATTTTTGGAAGGTTGATAAGGTTCCTTGCCGAGTATTCTTCAAAGACTACTCTCCGCTAAAGGAAGCAGTAGACATCCCTAGGAGAGATGACATTTCAGAGAAGAGGTGGATAGACATTCTTTAGAATCTTCGAGAGGAAGATGTTATGTGGAAGGCTCCTTGGTTTGTTCCTAGTGAAGTCCTTTACCGCTGTGGCAGTTTTGATTGGGTCCCTCTGCCAGGAATTTGGGGAGTTGTTGGATATGCACCATTACTTGTTCTAAGACAATATCGAGCGAGGCAGTTCATACCGGCTACACAGGGTTTAGCTCAGAGTGATTTCTCTTATAAAGGAGATCACTATAAGAAGAGGATGCGAGAGATTTCTGAGGCTTGGAAGAAGCCTTTCTGTATGAAGATCTTGACCGAAGGCTTGACGTCAACACTTGAGTATAAAGGGTGGTTTAGTAGGAGAGTCAACGATAATGTCTTTAGGCCAATTTTGGGGGTGGCTCGATCATTAGAAGAGAGCTTACGAGCAATTCCATCAGAGTTGGAGGTTATGAAGCAAGAGTTCGAAAGGAAGAATCTAGAGCTTGGAAGAAAGATAGAAAGGCTCAAAGAGGAAAAGATGTACCTAAGCTTAGATGTCGATGTTCAAAAAATCGAGGTCGAAAAAATAAGGAAAGAGAAGAGGAAGATTGAGGAAGACCGAGATGACTTGAAGATGCAGTATGTGACAGCCCTAATTTGACCCTAGTCGGAAAGTGGTTTCGAGACCACAAAATCGAGTCATAAAAATAATTAACTATTATATTTTATGCTTATTGTATGTGAACATGCATGTGTGAAAGATACATACTTTAATTTTGTTATTTGAATGTGAAATTTATTAAATAGGACTTATGTGAGACAATTGTGAAATGTGATAGCTAAATTGTAACGTGATCTATTAATGCATGTTGTCAAAAAGGTGGACCTGCATGTCAAATTAGCCATTTTTTTTAGTGGCCGGCCATGATATTGATTAATATATATTATATATGTTTTATATTAGCATTTTAATATACAAAATAAATAAGAAAATAAGATAAAGAGTTAGTGGGAGGAAAAACCAAAGTGAATCCATTTTTACTCCTCCATTGCCATAGCTTGAAGTGAGGAAGAAGGAAATTTTTGCTTAAATTTTCAGCTTAGGTGATGGCTATAATGAGGTAAGTACTAAGAAATTCTTGAAAAATTATGCATAGTTTGGATGATTGGTTTGAATGCTACCTATTCCATATTTTAAATTTGGGTTATTTGGGGGTTTGAAATTCGGTCAAGAAGCTAGAACTCTTAGTATATATATATTTTTCTTTATTAAATCGGATAGTGATGTGGAGAATGATGAATTGTTAAATTGCTTTTAACTTGAAGGTAGAGGTTAGAATGTGTTTTAGGGAGATGCTGAATGTGGTTATTGTAGGTATCTTAAGAAATAATATTGTGGCTTGAGTTGCTAACAATCGGTTAAGGACTATGAGGATTAACAATTTCGGTATGATGTATAGGTGTTAATTACCATGTATTTAGATGATTTGAAGATTACGTAGTGGCTTAAATTCTTAGTGGCAAATGGCTATTATGGTGAAATGCAAATGTTAATATTTAGTTGCTAGTGTTTATATGTGTGTTAGCCGAATTTGAACTTGAATAATGATTTGAGCACAATGTGTTGTATTGATATTATGCTTAAGTGAAATTATAGATATATATATATATATATATATATATATATATATAATGAAATTGATTGGTGATACACATGTTTAAATAATATGTATGCAAAGGATGTGTGAAAGAGTGAATTAGTAATAATCTGTTTGGGACAGCAGCAGTAAAGTGATTTTGGAAAATGACCAAAATTGTGGGAGTTGAGTTAGAAGCTGAATAAATTATGTAATTAAAGCTTGATGAGTCTAGTTTCTTATAAAAGAAACTATAAAAGCAAAAGAATTGCCGATAATGAGATATTTGAAGTAATGTGGGACAGAGTCAAAATGACTTCTAGATCCCCTGTTCTGTTTTTATAAAATCACTATAAAACGTATAAAAATATTCAAATGATGAAATTTATATGCTTAGACTCCTTAATGAGTCTAGTTTCAAATGAAATAAACGAGAACATGTTTTGAATTCTGTACAATGAGAAATTTATTTCGTAGTGAAGAGTGGTCAGATTAGTCAAACAGTGAAACAAGGGAAACTTTAGGAAAAATCTGGTATTGATTGGCAAAACTAAAAATTATGAAAATTTTATGGATAAAATATAAATGAGTCTATTTTCAAGGAAAATTTACGGCAATTGATTTGGAGTTTCGTAGCTCTAGTTATAAATAATTTAATGACTGTTGCTCAGGAAGTATTTAATGACTGTTGCTCAGGAAGTCAGCTTGTAGTGAAATTGTGATTATATTGTAAACATTGACAAAAATTTGCTAATGAATTGCTTATTAATTTCTTATAAGCTTACTATAATCTGTATGTGTGAAAGTCGAATATATATGTATTATATTATGAAAGTAATACTTGAATAGTCGAATAATGACTAGTTTAAAGTTTATTGAATTAAAGCTCAAGAGCATAGAGGGGCAACCTCGGATAAGGAAAAAGCTAAAGTTACGAAATAGCCAACCCGAAATTTGTTCAGAAAGATACAAGGTAAGTTTTGAGTAATCGCCTTTGGTATAAAATTGATGATGCCTTGACATGTATATACTATATGAATTTTGATCTTTTTGGTTCCATTTGAATTAAGTTGAGTGGTAAATAATCTAAGTGTATGACCTATAGTTGAATGGTCAATTCGGGTTAAGCTTGATTGATGAAAGGTACGTGTGATATTTATGCATGATTTTAAACCGAAATGAAATAATGGTGTTCATATGAAGCTCATGTCTGAATGTAGTCAATGGCTACTAATAATGAGAAATGTTCTATAAAATGTGTTAGTATACGATTAAAAAGACATGATATTTGATGTGGATATCCGAGCTTAAAGACCAGCAGGCTTTATGCTGGAATTGTATCCGGGCTTAAAGACCCGCAGGCTATATGTTGGAATTGTATCCGGGCTTAAAGACCCGCAAGCTTCGTGCTAGAATGATATCCGGGTTAAAGACCCGCAGGCTTGTGCTAGACATGTGTTTCGAGTCCTAAGACTTGACAGGACCGATGCCAGTAAGTTAAGTAAGATTACGACATTGAATATCCGTGCGAGTAAGTATTATATATATTTTACTTGCTAAGGTACGTATTATGTACTCATATGTGAATTGACTTCAAAGTGAATTATTAGTATCAAAGAATGATATATATATATATATATATATGTGTGTATTTGTGTATGAATGAATACCGTATTTAAGAATAAGAGAATGACTTATTCGGTCAATGTATGTCATTGTAAAAGTATGTAACTTAAAGAAATTTTATGAGCCATATAGTATAGTGAAATATGTACTGAAAAAAATTCTCGTGTATTCATGTATATATATATATTCGGCCAATAGGTTTTATAACTATTGTACTTGTGAGTTTTCGGCCAAGTGATCTACAATTTGAATTCTGGTTCTTGTGATACTTAATGTTCAATTTTAAATGACACGTTTTAATTGTTTGAAATACTTAAAACTTACTAAGCCTCGAAAGCTTACTCTGTTCCTTGTTTCTTTGTTTTATAGATTGTTGATTTTGGCCACCGACTCGGGGATCATCAGCAGTTCATCATACTATCGATCTTTTTGGTACAGTTATATTTTGGCCTTGATATGGCATGTATAGGTTAGGCCGGTGTCAGTTATGTTTTGTATTGTAAATATTTTGGCCATATGAAAATGGCATATATATAACTTAAAGATCAGTATGTATTCAGCTTAATTTCTGTCTTTGTTGATTGATTATGTGAATGAAAAATTAAATGTTTGGCTTGGTAATACCTCATAGCCTAAACCGGCGATCGGACTCGGGCTAGGAGTGTTACACAGTATAAGAAGACACAACTATCATTGAAGAGAGTTGGATTGGGGAAGTCTTCAGAGCAATGGAAACAAGTGGTTCAAGAAGAAAGAGCTAAAGCCGAGTACTGGGAGAAAAAGTTCCAAGAGATGCAAGTGTAGAATCAGGCCTTAGAAAAGGAAAATCAAGAATTAAAAACTAAGGTGGTTGAGCTTGGACGATCTCTTCATCATCACCGAAGTCGCAACTCTGCGATCAAGTTAAAGGCAAGCTTGGATAAGATCGAGGAAATGAAGCACAATATTGGAGGGTTGGAAGCAGCACTACAGGACTGTGAGCTACGGATTGAGCAGCTCGAGGCAAGAGAAGAACAGTGGAAGGGAGAACTTCACCATCTTCGGGATCAAATGGGAGATAGAGATCATGTCATGGGAGAGGCCATAGTCCAGATTAGAGAGGTTGCTGTCCATCTGCAAGATATGGCAATACAAGCCAATGTATTAAGTACAAAGAATGAGTCAGTGTCAGATAAAGGTCAAGACTTAACTTTATTATTAGATAGGGTTAAAACTCTAGGCCTAAGGGAAAAGGCGTATTTGTAATCCGTTTTTTATAAAGATTTTTGTTTCTTAAATAACGTTTTCTAAAAGAAATTGAATCAGAATCGATATCTTTTGCATTCATGCATTTACATCTCATCGCATCATATGCATTCCAATTTATAGAAATACCCTAATTAGATAAAATTATTAGGGAGAAAGAGAGAGTAAGAGAAAGAAAATCTGGAAGCAACACATTCTTACGGTACACGCGCTAAGTCAAAGAGTGTGGATCAAAGACTTGAGCAGATTCAGAAAGAAATGCAAGAGTAGTTACATGAGCAATTGGCAAAAATCCAACAAGAGATGAAGGATCAAATGTTGGAGGCTCAAAGGAATATGATGGCTGAGATGGCTCAGCTATTGAGGGGAACAACAGATAAAGGAAAAGCCCTTATGACTATTACTGAAGGAGATAATGAGGATCATCCTCTGGGTTTTACCCCGCCCCATGTGCAAACTCAACCTGAGGCATATCCCCGAGGGCCGTCTGTCACAATAAGGCCTCAACAAGGTCATGTCGATACTGGAATACCCATGAACTTTCAAACTGGTTTGGGATTCAATCCTGGAGACAATCCTGCCAATCCGGTTATCCCCGATCTAGATGTAGCTGAGAGGGAAGAAATGAGACTCGAATTATCAAGGCAATTAGAGGAACGTTGCAAATGGTTAGAGGAGAAATTTAGGGCACTAGAAAATGCTAATAATCGTCAAGGAATGGATGCTAAGGACTTAAGTTTAGTCCCAGATTTGGTGCTTCCCCATAAGTTCAAAATGCCAGAATTTGAGAAGTATAATGGGACTACTTGCCTAGAAGCCCATATTACCATGTTCTGCAGACGGATGACTGGTTATGTAAACAATGATCAATTATTGATCCATTGTTTTCAGGATAGTTTGGTTGGGGTAGCGGCCAAGTGGTATAATCAACTGAGCCGGGCCAAAAATAAGTTAATGGAGGGATCTTGCATAAGCCTTCATGCAGCAGTACAATTATGTGACTGACATGACTCCTGATAGAATTACCTTGCAGAACATAGAATTACCTTGCAAGTTCAACCACCGTTCTTCGAGAAGGAAACTACTATGCAGTTTATTAATACTTTGAAGGCTTCATTCATTACTCATATGATTGGAAGTACCACCAAGAGTTTTGCTGATATAGTTATGGAAGGAGAAATGATTGAGAATGCCATAAGAGGGGGTAAGATAGAAGGAGAAACTGCCAAAAGATCTGCCCCACGAAGAAAAGATAATGAGGTGAATAATACAAGTAGTTATAATCCAAAGGTGGTTACGATTAGTCAGCCCAGAGCAAATACAGTTGGGCAACAGGATTCTCAGAAACAGGGATCTGGTTTAAGGCAAAATTCTTAGAAGATCTCATTTACGCCTATTCCAGTGACATATCGGGAGCTTTATCAAAGTTTATTCAATGCGCATGCAATAGCCCCATCTCATTTGAAACCGTTACAGCCCCCTTATCCCAAATAGTATGATGCAAACGCCAAATGTGAGTACCATGCGGGGATATCAGGGTATTCAATTGAAAATTGCACTAGTTTTAAGAAGGCAGTGGAAAGACTAATCAAGATGGGAGTCGTAAAATTTGGTGACACCCCTAGTACAGAGAACCCGTTGCCAAATCATAGCGATCAAGGAGTGAATGCCATTGGCGAAGCCAGTGAGAAGAGAATGAAGGAAGGCGTGGCTGAGGTGAGAAGGCCGATGAAGATGATTTGGGAAGAAATGGTGAAAAGAGAGATGATAATCTCTAAAGAGAGGAATAAATGAGCAACGGACTACTGTGAGTTCCATGCTGAAGAGGGGCACAAGATCCAGGAATGGGACGAGTTTAAGGCCTTGATACAAAGCCTTATGGACAACAAAGAGCTAGGATTTTATGAAGCTAGGCCAAATAAAAGACATATATGCACATTAGAAGGTGCACCGAAGAATCAAAACCGACCAAGGATCATTATTTCTTTACCAGGAAATAATGAAGTTGAAATACTGGCGGTACCGAAAGTCATCATTCATAACCTGTTTCCTTTCCTTATAAGGATAACAAGAGGGTACCCTGGAATTATAACTGCCATGTGTCAATACCGGAGAAGGAGGATATAGCCAGTACGTCTAAGGATGTACAAGTTGAGGGTTCCCATACACGGAGTGGGAAGCGGTATGATACAGTGGGCGTTAGAGAGAAGCCCACAAAAATAAATAATGTTAGTGCGGAGAAGGAGAAAGAGGCTAAAGTGCTTGTCAATGAGCCAATAAAGAAGGAGGAGGCTAAGGAATTTCTAAAGTTCCTTCAGCATAGTGAGTATAGCGTGGTCGAGCAGTTGCGTAGGCAGCCGGCTCGTATATTAGTATTGGCTCTACTTCTGAGTTCTGAGGTGCATTGGGATGCATTGATGAAAGTGCTCAGCGAAACATATGTCACTCATGACATATCCGTTAACAAGTTGGACTGGTTGGTGAATAACATAAGTGCGGATAATTTCATCTACTTTAATGATGATAAAATCCCACTGGGGGGCAGGGGCTCAACTAAGGCCTTACACATCACCACTCGATGCAAGGGGTACACACTCCCAAGCGTGCTCATCGATAATGGATCGGCCTTGAATGTTCTACCGTTGTCTACATTGAACAAATTACCCATGGACGATTCTCACATGAAAACATGTCAAAATATGGTAAGAGCCTTCGACGGTACAGAAAGGAAGGTGATGGGAATGATTGACATCCCCTTGGAAATTGGGCCGAGTATATACGAAGTAGACTTCCTGGTGATGGATATCAAGCCCTCCTAGAATTGCTTATTAGGGAGGCCATGGATACACTCAGTGGGAGCGGTGCCCTCATCGTTGCACCAGAAATTAAAGTTAGTGACGGATGGACGGTTAGTAACTATCAATGCGGAGGAGGACATTATAGCCGCAGTCACTAGCAAGGCGTCTTATGTCGAGACGAACGAAGAGTCTATTGAGTGTTCCTTTCGCTCTTTAGAATTTGTAAATGCAGCCTTCATTTCAGAAGAGAGTGAGCTACCAGTGCCAAAGATACCAAGAGCTACGAGGATGGCTCTACAATTGATGGCGGGAAAGGGAGCCTTACCAAGAAGAGGGTTAGGAAAATACCTGCAAGGAGGGACTCAAATTCCAAAACTGCAAGAGAAGAGAGATTGCTTTGGTCTAGGCTTCAAGCCAGACTATAAGCAAAGGAAGAAGGAAGTTAAGAAGTGCCAAGAGAGAAGAAAGACAAACCTTAATGGAAGAGAAGTGGAGTGGGAGCTGATGACATTCCCTCCAATATCCCAAACCTTCATATCGGGAGGGTTACTTATAGAAGAAAGTCATTAGATTAATGCTATACATGATGAAGGATTGGAGCAAGGAAACCTTGAGGGCATTCGCCCTTACGAACCGGGAAGCTCTCTAAACAATTGGACTGTGGAAGAACTTCCTGTAGTCTTTAGGAATTTTTCAGAGTAATTCTCAAAACATTCTTATTACTCTAGAGCCTAGGAGTAATAGGATTACATTTGTGAAATGGGCTTACGATCATCTATTTTTTTTTAATAAAACATAACTTTTATCAATTTGAACGAGTATTGTTTCATTTTTATCAACCAATATTCTGTTAAACTTTTGCAATTCTTATTCTTTCATTCATAGCATATAAATAATCATTCTTAAATTCATTCATTCTTTATATATTCTTTATACTTCACAGGTCCCTAGATATCAATGACATGAGCACTAATATTACAAATCTTGATTTTTCTCGTGAGCAAGATATGTGTTTAGAGGAATTTCAGGATTTTAGAGATATCCAGGATTGTGATGTGTCTCTGGATTTGTTAAGGATGGTGAAACAGGAGGAGAAACAAATCATGCCCCATGAGAAAGAGGCAATAGAGAATGTAGCCCTAGAGAAAGGGAAAGAGGTGAAAATTGGCACGCATATTGCCGAAAATACAAGGCAAGGACTGATTGAGTTGCTACGAAAGTTCAAGGATATCTTTGCATGGTCCTATCAAGGTATGCCAGGGTTAAATACCGATATTGTGGTGCATCGTCTTCCAATAAGACAGGATTGTAGGCCAGTCCAACAGAAGTTGTGAAGAATGAGGCCAGACATCGTATTGAAGATAAAGGACGAAGTCAAGAAGTAGTTCAATGCAGGGTTCTTACAAGAGGTGAAGTACTCTGAATGGGTAGCTAACATTGTACCAGTCCCTAAGAAGGATGGGAAGGTACGAATGTGCATTGATTACAGAGATCTGAACAAAGCTAGCCCAAAAGATAATTTCCCTCTGCCACACATAGACACTTTGGTAGCCAATACAGCGGGAAATTCATTGTTCTCCTTCATGGATGGTTTCTCAGGATACAATCAGATAAAGATGCATCCTGAGGACATGGATAAAACCACCGTTATAACATTGTGGGGCACCTTTTGTTACAAGGTAATACCCTTCGGGCTGAAGATTGCGGGGGCAACATACCAAAGGGCTATGGTGACTTTATTCCATGATATGATGCACAAAGAAATTGAGGTGTATGTTGATGACATGATTGCTAAATCTCGAATAGAGAAAGAACATATTGAAGTTTTGAGGAAGTTGTTCCTGAGATTAAGGAAATTTCAGTTGAAGCTTAATCCGGCAAAGTGCATCTTCGGAGCTAGGTCGGGGAAGTTATTAGGCTTTGTGGTCAGCGAAAAGGGAATAGAAGTTGACTCAGACAAAGTTAGAGCCATACAAGAATTGCCTCCACCACGTACTCAGAAGGAAGTTCGGGGTTTTCTTGGAAGATTGAATTATATTGCTCAATTTATTTCACAATTAATCGAGAAATGTGATCTTATATTTCTCCTCCTTAGAAAACACAACCAAGGCATTTGGGATGAGGAATGCCAATGTGCTTTTGATAAGGTTTAGCAATACTTGTTAAATGCTCCAGTGTTATCTCTGCCTAGTCCAAATAGACCATTAATTCTGTACTTATCAGTATTTAGTAATTCTATGGGATGTGTACTTGGCCAACATGACGAGTCGGGAAGAAATGAGAAGGTAATATACTATCTCAGTAAAAAATTCAAAGAGTGTGAGATGAGATATTCGCCAATTGAGAAATTGTGTTGTGCTTTAATCTGGACGACTCGAAGGTTAAGACAGTACATGCTATATCATACTACTCAGCTTATCTCAAAACTTGATCCTTTGAAGTATATGATGGAGTCAACAGCTTTGAATGGGAGAATGGCAAGGTGGCAAATTCTGCTTTCAGAGTTTGACATAATCTACGTGAGCCAGAAGGCTATAAAAGGAAGCGCGATAGCAGAATTTCTTGCTAGTAGAGCTCTAGAGGACTATGACCCGTTGAATTTTGATTTCCCAAATGAGGAGTTGATGTGTGTAGCAACTACAGAGGATTATCATTGGAAGTTGAGCTTTGATGGGGCATCCAATACGGTGGGAAATGGGATTGGGGTAGTCTTGGTATCTCCAAATGGCGATTGTTATCCATTCACGTGTAAGTTGAATTTTGATTGCACAAACAATATGACCGAGTATGAAGCATGCATCATGGGACTCCAAGCGGCTATAGAGCGAGGAATAAGAACCTTGGAAGTATATGGAGACTCTGCGTTGGTAATTTACCAACTTAAAGGTGAATAGGAGACAAGGGATCCTAAATTGATCAATTATCGAAAGATAGTTTTGAGGTTACTTGAGGAGTTCGATGACATCACTTTTAATTATATCCCACGAGATGAAAACCAGATGACAGATGCTCTAGCAACCTTGGCTTCAATGATTAGAGCGAATAAAGAGGAGGAGATGAGACCCATTCAGATGAGTATCTTTGAGGCTCCAGCTTGCTGTTGTAACATTGAGGAAGAAGAAAAGGATGATAATCCTCAAGATATATTACGATATGTGAGAGATCGTAACTACCAAGAACAGGTAACTGAAAATGATAAGCGAACTTAAGGAGATTAGCCTGCGATTATGTTTTGGATGGGGGCATCTTGTACAAAAGAAAAAAGAACTAAGTACTATTGAGATGTGTTGACGCCGTGGAGGCTAAGTTAATCTTGGAAGAAGTTTACGAGGGTGTTTGTGGAACACACGCTAATGGTTTCACGATGGATAGACAAATCATGAGGTTTGGATATTATTGGTCTACTATGGAAGGGGATTGTATCAACTACGCCAAGAAATGCCATAAATGTCAGATTTACGGAGACAAGATTCATGTACCACCTTCACCTCTACATGTTATGACTTCTCCATGGCCTTTTTCCATGTGGGGCATGGATGTCATTGGTCCAATATCACCAAAAGCTTCAAATGGGCATCGCTTTATTTTTGTGGTCATTGATTACTTCACGAAGTGGGTAGAGGCTGCTTCTTATACAAATGTTACTAAGTGGACTGTAAGTCGATTCTTGAAGAAAGAGATCATTTGTCGGTATGGGATGCCTGAAAGGATCATATTAGGCAATGCATTGAACTTGAATAACAGAACGATAGCAGAAGTTTGTAGTCAGTTCAAGATTAAGCATCATAATTCATCTCTATATCGCCCAAAGATGAATGGGGCAGTGGAAGCTGCTAACAAAAACATCAAGAAGATAGTGGGGAAAATGACTGAAACCTACAGAGATTGGCATGAGAAGTTACTATTTGCTCTCTTAGCTTATCGAACGTCCATCAGAACTTCTACTAGGACAACCCCTTTCTCGTTAGTTTATGGGATAGAGGTAGTGTTACCCATTGAGGTTGAAATACCTTCTCTTCCAATTTTATCGGAGATAAAGCTGGATGAAGCAGAATGGATTCAATCGCATTATGACCAGTTGAACTTGATTGAAGAAAAGAGGCTAAAAGCTATTCACCATGGTCAGATGTATCAGAAGTGAATGATGCGATCTTAGGACAAGAAAGTGCGACCAAGAGAATTTCACGAGGGGGATCTTGTGCTAAAAAAGATCCTTCCCATTCAGAAAGACTTTAGAGGAAAATGGATACCGAATTGGGAAGGGTCGTATGTCGTGAAGAAGGCCTTCTTTGGGGGTGCATTGATCTTAACGGAAATGGATGGGAAGAGTTTACCTAATCCAGTGAATTCAGACTTAGTCAAAAAGTACTGTGTCTAAAGAAGAGGAGAATCCTGGGTGAAAACCCGCAAAGGGCACCTTGAGTCTTCGAAAAAAAATGGAGAGGCCAATGTGAAAACCCGTAAAGGGCACTTTGTGACCAAAGGGGTTTTGAGTTGAAAACCCGAAAGGGCAGCTCAAATTTTGAAGAGCACACGGTAATCTGGCTATATCTGATTCAACAAAGAGCAAAGCGCGTTGCATATCGGGGCATCAACAAAGTACTTTGGATCTTTTAAACACATGTTGAACTCAAGAAAGTCTTTATGGAGCTGGGGTATAGACACTCAAGCGGCGATATCTAGGGCATCTAGCTTTTGTCCTGTTTGCTATCTTTAGATTCTCTTTCTTCTCAAAGATAGGCTATCAAATTAATTTCCTTTATATTTCTGACAAATTCATTCAAATCTAATTATTCTCAAGATTAAATTCATCTTCCATTATTCTTAAAGTATGTTGCATTAAAATAATGATAGATGAACTAAATAATTTTCACAAATGAAGTTTTGCTCATTACTCTAGAAATTTCTAGATAATACAAGAAACTAAAACAAAACAATTGTTCGAGGAATTCACGTAATTAAGGTTTGAAAGAACTCGAGGAAATTCTTTCTTTAAAATGATGATTGGACAAATCAAATGATTCGATCCTAAGAGAGGATCATCTTATAGACATTTTTGGTGGTTATAGCATTTGAAGAATGGTACAAATCCACAGGCTGAGTAGGAATGATACTTAGAGATAAACTTCGACGAAGGAATGAGTGGTGACGTCTGGAATAGGGCTCATATTCATAAACATTTTGCATTATAACAGGTTTAATTAGGAGCATTTGACTCACTTCGATCATAGCATCCTAATCATTAGGCATGAACTCATATGCATTATACAGGTTAAGTCCTTCAAGGGACAATGAAGATTGATGCGCCTTAGCCCCCTAAGCAGTAGGGTAACAGGCTAAAGCATAGCAGATCTAACCTTCGGATGTTTTTACATCGAAACAGATCCAAGAAACAGATTTGGCATCTCCATATTCGACGGAGAGCAGATCGAAGGCATAGTAGATTTGGCTTTCACGTGTTTACGCTGAAGCAGATCTAAGATGATTTGGTATCTCTGTATTGTCAGAGAACAAATCCAAGAAACAAATTTGGCATCTCCATATTCGACGGAGAGCAGATCGAAGATATAGCAGATCTAACCTTCGGATGTTTTTGCATCGAAGCAGGTCCAAGATGATTTGGCATCTTTTGTGTTTACAAGGAGCAGATCAAAGACATAGCAGATTTGGCTTTCACGTGTTTACGCTGAAGCGAATCTAAGATCAGGGAACAAAGCGAAGAAGCAGATTTGACGTCTCTGTATTGTCAGAGAGCAGATCGAAGATGACAGATTTGGCGTCTCAGTATTGTCAGAGAGCAGATCGAAGATGACAGATTTGGCGTCTCTGTATTGTCAGAGAGCAGATCGAAGATGACAGATTTGGTGTCTCTGTATTGACAAGGAACAAAATCGAAGAAGCAGATTTGGTGTCTCTCAAAGACATCAGCATTTCAAGGAGCAGATTAAGGACCAAGAACTCAAGACTCGACAAGCCCGGGCAAAATTAGTCCTTTTATAGTCTTTGCTCTATTCCTGTTACACAGCAATGGGCAAAGAGGGGCAGCTTTATGAACCATATTTTGCCCGGGCTGTATTTTAAATTAAACAAATCAAATTAAAAGTAAAATTGAAAACATTTTTAAAATTGTTCAGTCCATATACAGGGCCCAAAACTTAATCCTAAAGTCTACCAGAAGCCCAATTACAATTTAATACTCAAAATACCCAGCAGACTCGTTACACCCAAATACCTAACTAAACCAACCCACAAATGGACGGCCCAAGTAGACCCAAAGCAGCGAAGCCCAGGAAGGTCCAAAACCTAAACTGAATTAGGAAACCCTAGGGTTTCCAGAAGCATTAGCGCTGCAAGCATGATACCAATCGTCACGCCGTCGTCAGCAACCCCTAGTCTTACGCCACAATCAGCGCACCTGCACGGCCATCGCTGAATTTTCCGTCGTCACCTGCAAAAGAGGGAAAGAACTACAGTAGCAAAAAGGCAAACTGGGAAAGAAATCAAAAGATTTTTTCCCCAAAATGTAACCGAAGGGGTTATAAAAACCCCTTCTTTTTAATTTGTAAAGGACGATTTTTTGAAATATACACACAGATTCAATAAAAATACAGATTTTACAGTATAGAACAGATATACACATATACACAAGGGAGACGAACAGTTTCATTGTGAAAAAGGTGATTCAGTTACCTTTATTTTTGATTTACTTCTTGTTGTTCTACAAGTATAAATCATTTCTTTAAAAAAACATCAGTATTTAGAAGAGAAAGAGGTTACCTGAGGTGCGCCTGGAAAATCGAGGCCTTTCTCCTTCCAACCGCTGTGTGCGGTGGCGCATACAGCGCGTGAGCGATGAAGGCCAGAGGCCGGAGTTCAGGTTTTTTTTTTCCCTCCCTATTGCAGAGGATTTTAGTTTTTTTTTTAATTTTAACTTTAAGAAATGATTTTTTTTGACTGAAATATGACTTATATAGGGTCACAAAAATGGTGTCGTTTTTCCTTAGTAAATAAGTATTAAAACGGCATCATTTAAATGGGAGATCCGCGCGGTGACCCGTGGCCCGTGGCCCGTGACCCGGGAAGGATCCACGTGTTTTTTGTAAATAGGCTAATTACCCAATTGGTCCTTTGGCGTTTTTAATCTTTACAATTTTGTTTTATTTTTATTTTAATTCGGCCTTAATATTTTATATTTGTTTCAATTTAGTCCTAATGGCTATTATAACCTATTTTAAAAAACGACGTCGTTTTTGGAATTAGGGTTAATTGCCCAGTGAGTCCCTCTGATTCAACGCCCCTTTCAATTAAGCCCAATTTTTTTTCATTTATTTGTAATTAGCCCTAGTTTTTTAAAAAAATTTCAGTTTTAGTCCTTTATATATATATTTAATTTATTTTCAAATACTATATGTATTATTTATATATTTTTTTTCAACATTAGTTATATAAGTAATATATATTATTTTATATTATATTATTATATACGTTTCTTATAAATTTTTGTTATATATACATTTTACTTTATATATTATTTATTTTACTATATATAAAAATTATTATATATTTTTATCTAAGTGTTATTTATATTCTATTAGACATTTTATCATACATTATGTTATTTCAATATATGTTTTATTCATTATATTATTTTTATTATGTATATTATATTATATTGTATTATTTATTTATTATTAGGTACATTTAAAAAAACTATTATTAAATAATATATATATCATTATTATAAATTTAGTATTTAATATTTTAAAATTTATTATAAAATTTTGTTCTTATTCTACATATCATTTATATAAATGTATTAAGCCATTATATTATATAGTATATCTTTTAAAGAATTATCCTTTATTTATATATGGTTTTTAATTTTTAATTTATATTAAATTTATTCTTTTTCTCTAATTTTAGTTATATATTCTTATTGTATTTATTTTTGAATCATTCTGCATTTGTTTGGTACTATTTAATATGTTAATTGTGTTTTATAAATTACTTGTTATTCTTATTTTATTATTTTATATATTTGCATAGAAATTCATGTTGTTATTTTAAGGTATATTCGCATGAAATATTATTGTATAAATATATTATGCTATTCATTATTCATTATATTATATTTTTGCATGAAATGATAATGTGTGCATATATTTATGTTGTTTAAAATTATATGCATGAAATGTTAAAGTATATTGTGTAAATTATGCCATCATTCATTTGCGTGGAATGTTAAAGAAAGTATTATGTAGGTTAATTTATTTAAATATTGATCCTTTGTAATGTGTTAAATACAACTTCACTTTAAAGATTATTTTTTATTTTTCATTCGATCCAAAAGATTTTAAAAAGGATAAGGCAATGTTTTTTGGTAGTTAGAAATTCGGGAAATAGTGCCCTAACATGCTGGGTTGCGATTTCCCATATGTCTAAATACCTAAAAGATCCTTCTAAATAAGTTTTGAAAATCACAAGATGATTTTAGTTACGAAAGTTTAAAATATCGTGTCCAATCATGCTGGGTATGATGTTTATATTCTTTCGAAGCAAAAGAATCTTGATTGTTTTTTAATTCAAATTATTACGGTTTTAAAAGAGATCTTATTTCTAAATTCTTTCAAACTTTTGACATTAAGATAAAATTATTCAATTTGGTACCAATTTTGGGCGTTACGAGGGTGCTAATCCTTCCTCGTGCGTAACCGACTCCCGAACTTATTTTCTTGTAATTTCGTAGACCAAAAACGTTTTATAAAGTGATCCAATCACACTTTAAAAGATTGGTGGCGACTCCCGTTTTCATTTTTTTAAAAAAAGAAAAAAACTCGTTTCTGAGGAGGTATCGACACCATGCATCGTAAAGTGTTTCTAAGTCCATCTGCACAAAAGAAGAGATATCATTACGTAACTTAGCCGTTTTAGCCGGCAAAAAATATTTTAATAAAAATTTTTCAGTCATTTGTTCCCAAGTAGTGATGGACCCTCGTGGTAACGGGTTCAACCACTGTTTAGCTTTGTTCCTCAGTGAAAAAGGGACTAACCAAAGGCGAATGACATCATCAGAAACGCCATTAATTTTGAAAGTGTCGCAAAATTCCAGAAAATTCGCCAAGTGAGTGTTGGGATTCTCATCCTGCAAACCATCAAACTAAACAAATTGCTGTATCATTTGAATCGTGTTAGGTTTCAGTTCAAAATTATTTGCAACAATAGCAGGCCTAACTATACTTGACTCAGTTCCTGCTAAATTAGGTTTAGCATAATTATACATAGTACGAGGAGCAGGATTCTGATTTGCTAATTCAGCTGGTATTGCTAGAGGTAGCTGATTGTCTGGATTTTCAGCCATCTCCTCAGTTGTAGTTGAGATATCATCCTCCTGTTCTTCTTCTGTATATCTTAAGCTTCGCCTGATTTCTCGTCGATTTCTACAAGCTGTGCGATCGATCTCTTTGTCAAAAAGCAGTGGTCACGACTAGTTTCTTCTAGTCATAAACTATAAGAACCTTCTAGAAGAAAGAAAAAGAAAGTTAGTAATTTAAAATAAAATTAAATTGCAAGAAAAATAAATGGCTAAAGTAATAAAAATTGAGTGTTCCTAATATTTTAGTCCCCGACAACGGCGCCAAAAACTTGATCGTGATTTTCCGTGATAAGTTTTATAATTTATAATTAATCGTTCTTGAAACTAACTATTATCACGATGTAGGCAAGTGTACCTATCGAACAATAGTATAGCTCTAGCAAGACCATATTATCGAACCTAAAGGACTAAAAGTACTAGTAATGACTGTCTTTTTATTATCTAGCCTAATAAATAAATGGGTTTGTTTTAACTAACTAATTAATTAAACTAAGAAGTTGCAGAAAAGAGAATTGGGAAATTACTACTGGGAAAACGATTGATTAAGGACAATACCTAAGGAAAAATTCACCTAGACTTTTACTTGTTATTCTGGCTCCGAACCGGATGATTTATTCATTTAACTTGTTATGTAGAAATCCCTAAGTTATGTTATTATCCCTATTCAAGACTAATAACGTCTAATCCCTAGGTTGAACAACCAAGAATTTTCTCTAATTAACACCCTAAGGTTGCATTAACTCGTTCTATGGATTCCCTTATTAGGTTTCCTATATATATATACTTACTGTAACACCTCTTACCCATACCCAAGACTGGGACAAGGTACGGGGCATTACCGAGTACATACAAAGACATTCAGGAATTACAGCTATCAAATTTTGTTCAAAAATAAAAACATTCATAATATCCCTAATATGGGTTTTCGAGGCCCAAAACATACTTAGAAACCCATTTGGGAGTAACTCGGGTCCTTAAAAGGATTAAGAATTTTTTTTCTAAAAATAGGGGCACACGCCCGTGTGACCCTCTCAACATGGCCGTGCTGATGGCCCGTGTGTTTCACACGACCTAAGTACCTAGGGACACGCCCATGTTCCTTACCCGTATGGCCAATTTATTTCACAAATTCTCATAAATCAAGTGCAGGCTTCACAGGCCAGAACACATGCCCGTGTTCCTCACACGGCCTGGACACGCCCGTGTTTATGGCCTGTGGAGCATACATCCAACTTAGTTGTAAAAGAAAGAAATCACACGGCCAAGTTACATGCCCGTGTTTTTGGCTCGTGTCCTTCACACGGCCTTGACACACCCGTGGAGCTCTCTGTCTAATTGGTCATGATCTAAATGAAGTTGCACGGTTGAGACACACGCCCGTGTGCTCTGGCGTGTGGCCAAAATTAGGCTATTTACCAAGCCTTCAAGCCATCCTTGCCAACGGTAACCTACATAGAATTCTATCATACCAATATTCCAATCAACATAGGACCAAGCAACCACAACAATTAGCAATTCAACTAACTACTAGTACAATTCAATTTACCAAGGGGACAACAACCTTCAATGCATAACCCAATATGAATATTAGCCATTAACCATGGCCTTTTTCAAAATGAATTAATAACACATTCATGAGCCATTACTTTGGCTAAATTACTAACATATACCAAGCAAAATAAGCAAAAGTCCTATACATGCCATTATAACAAAATAAAAGCTTTCATATACCCAAAACGGAATTAGGTCGATAGTGTGATCAACGCTCCAACCGTCTTCCAATCCTCAAGAGTCCACGAGTGCTGTAAAACAGGGGAAATGAAAGGGGTAAGCATTAACATGCTTAGTAAGTCTGGATAACGGGAAGGTAAACTTACCGATTATTTAGCATACAACCATAATAAACACTAAATCTAAACAAGTATATGATATATTTCCTATCACATGCACTCAACCATTAAGTTAGTCTCATGGTATTACAAGGTAATAACACATCTAGATACGCTCATCACACCATTATTCCCAATTTACATCTCATGTTAGTCCCATTGAATTTCTCAATTTTTCGATGGATATCTCATTTCCCGTCAATTCATACAAGTGATCATTTTGGGTATGCACTCCCGTGAACCTCGCATCTTACGGCGAGATTACCAAATCAGGCTAAATCCCCTGTAATACAAACTCATAGAGTAAATGTCGGGATTACCAGTCCAGGCTAAATCCCTTACAACGACATATATTCTAATGAGATCGGATCTAAATTACCAGTCCAGGCTAAATTCAAATCCTACTTCGGATTACTCGTCCGAGCTAAATCCTTAAGGCACACATATTCTTCGAGAGGCTAGATCACTTTAGGATCACCCGTCCGGGCTAGATCCTTTTCACCGTCAATTCATTTTCGAGATATTCCATCGAATAACCCTATTCATTTAACGGGACATTCTTATACGCATTTTATTCTCTTTATTAAATCTCAATAATTATTATGCAATAAGCATTTACAACATTTATACAATCAAGAATATACATTTACAACATCTACTTTGAGTTATTTGAACTTACTTGGTGATCGTTTCGGATTTGAGTTTTGATCACTCCGAAACCTTTCGTTTACCTCGGTCGACTTCCAGATTCGGTCTCTCGGGGTCTATATCAGCAAACTAACTATATAAATATATCATTTAATTCCTTTTTAGTCCATATCTCATCCTAGGGCAAAATGACCAATTTGCCCCTGAACCTTGCTAAAATTATGATTTTTCCCTCGGGCTCGTAATTCTATTTTCATCAAATTTTCTAATAAATAAAGCCTAGCCTAATAATATTTATACTTATGGAATCTTAAAAATCCATCTATATCATACATTTCATACTAATTTCACAAACTTTGCAAAATGGTCCTATGAGGGTTTTCATGAGAAATCCTTTCACAAAAGTTGTTTATCACACAACCAAGCTTCATATTCCTCCATAAAAACCAAAAAAAAATAAAAATTGTTACATGGAAACTCCCTAGAACCTTTACCATTTTGCAAGATAGTCCCCTCAATAGAAAGCTCATGCAATGGGGACTCCAAAAGTACAAAAATTTATCAAGAAATCACTTACTTGTGAGGGTGATGAGTTGCTGCAATTATCAAGCTTTGAAACCCTTTCCTTTGCTGAAAGTTTTGGTGGAAAATAGAGAAGATGAAAGTATGATATCATCTTCCCTTATTTTTATTATTTCAAGTCAAATAAGTTCACCTAATTCACCTAAACTAAAATTTTTGTCTCCTATATGTCTCTATGGCTGGCCACTCTTGATTTTTAAGGGTTATTTGCCCTTTAAAAGCCTCCAATTTCAGTTTCATTGCAATTTAACACCATTATTCAATAATCCACGACTTTTGCACTTTATACGATTTAGTCATTTTTTGCAATAAGCCCACAATCGATGAAATTAATTCTCCAAAATTTCCATGTATCTATATAATCATGCTATAACACCAAAAATATTAATAAAAATAATTTTCTTAGCCTCGAATTCGTGGTTTCGAAACTATTATTCTGGCTAGGCCCTATATAACCATGTTTTTATCTTAATTAATATTAGTTTACTTAATTAATCAACAAGTATCATTATTGCCCATTATATCTTATTTATAAAGGGTTTAATTACTATTTTAGATTTGTAACACCCCTTACCCGTATTTAACGCTGGAACAGGGTATGAGGCATTACTGGACATAAACATACACATTCATACAAAACCGGGCCATACAATTTCAACCCAATTTAAAAATTTTTAATTACATGCAAATTTTCCCTTATAAGAGCCTACGAGGCCCAAAACATACATCGGAAGCAGTTCGGGACTAAACAGAAAATTTTCAAACTTCGGGATAATTTAGAAAATTTTCATGTTTTGAAGAGTCACACGCTCGTGTGGGTAGGTCGTGTGGTCACACACGCCCGTGTGGCTTGAGGCACGCCCATATCCTCATCCCATGTAACTCTCTAACTATGACGTCTTCAACCAAATAAGGTCACACGGCCAAGTCACACGCCCGTGTGCTTAGGCCGTGTGTCGAATTCAATTCCAAAAATTAAGTGCAGACTTCACACGACCTGGGCACACGCCCATGTCCTAAGGCCGTGTCCTTCACACGGCTGAGACACACGGCTGTGTCTCTGCCCGTGTGTTTACTAATGGGCATACTGACTTGCATAATTAAGGTACAAGGGACAAACGACCGGATCACACGCCCATGGGGTAGACCGTGTGTCACAAACGACCTTTGTAACAGTTCGGTTTTGACCCTAGTCGGAATGGTGGTTTTGGGACCACAAACTGAGTCTAAAAAATATTTTAATATTATTTTCCGTGTCTGTGTGATGTGAATTTATATCTGTGAAATTTCTGTCATTTAATTTGTCTGTTTTGTGTTTAATTACGAAAAAGGACCAAATCGCGTAAGTTGTAAAAGTTGCCTACTGGTTGCTAAAGTGCTTAATTGCTATGGTTTGTTAAAGTTGAAGTCCTTGCAGGTCAATAAGACCATTAAGTGATAGTGGGAGACATGGCTTGGCATTTTGGCAAATAAATAAATTTTTAAAGGATGGTTAGGTAATTAAGTAATTTATGTTAATATAATTAAAATAAAACATCAAATTGGTTCTTATTTGGTTGTTCTTGCCGAAAAACATAAGAAAAAGAAAAGAAGAAAGCCATCGTAGGGTTTCAGCACTTTGATCCTTGATTAAAGTATGATTTTTTGTCGATTTTTGATAATTTATACGTTTCTGTGATCGTTGCTTCGTGTTCTTCAAAACCCGTATTTAAATTTCTATTTTTGTTGAAGATTATAAATTGTGCCATTGATGATTATATGAGCTTTTTAGTGCTCTTATATGGATTATGAAATATATATGTTAGATTATCATATTTTGTTCTTGAATATTTGATGAAATGAGCTATTTGGGCTAATTTGTGAAAATGAGGTTTTGAAGGACTAAATTATGGATTAAACATGCTATATAGGCTTATATAGAAGCCACGAAAATTCAGCTAGCCTTTGTTGCAAAGAAATTTTACATATTGATGATTTTGTGAAAAATAGACTAAATTGACAAAGTGTGAAAATGTAAGGGCTAAAGTGAAAAGTGCCCAAAACATGTGTATATGGATTAAATTGAATGAAATGAATGATTGAATGGTTGAATTTGTATTGTATTAGATCAAGAACAAAGAAAATCAGACTTAGATCGGGGGAAGTCCAAAATAGTTGAATAGTCGACTCGTTTTATCCGAAATCCGTCCGAGGTATGTCAAACTACACTTCTGTGTTAAGTTGATTAACTTTTGTGTTTATAAACTGTTATCTGCATTGGACGGTCTTGAGAGCCTGATAAAAGAATGTTGGTATTGATCTAAATTATCGTGTAAGACCGTTTATGGGACACAGGCCTCGATTGAGATTTACGTATAAGACCATGTCTAGGACATCGGCATCGTATTTGATTTCATGTAAGACCCTGTCTGGGACAGAGGCATCGATAATGAATTACATGTAAGACCACGTCTTGGACATTGGCATTGTACCTTTTTATGAGCATCTGTATCGTTTTTGACCCGTCTAATGATAGCATACAAAATCTGAGATTGAGTTTATGAAATGTATAACTTATGCATGTACGTTTGTATCGTACTTATTTTTTGAATATGAAAGACTCTATTTCTGCGAATTAGTGAATGCGAAGTTGGTTCGAAATCACGGAAATGAATATAATATGAATACAAACAAATGAGCATGGTTAATTTTATGAACTACTCTGAGAAATGGCTATAAATTCTTACTGTTGTTTTGTACTATATATGCTTTAGTAATTAGATCCATTGTATTTGGCTTACTAAGCTCTTTGTAGCTTACTGTAACGACCTAAATTTTAAGGTTAACAGAAAAGTGTATTTTCGAGTCTCCGTTACTAAAAAACGGATTCGTAAATATTTATCAAAAATATTTAAAAAGTTAATTGAGTGGTTAATTACAGTTTAATTAAGTGAATTTAGCTTAATTAAGGATAATTGGATAAAAGGATTAAATTGAATAAAGTGTGTAAGTTTAATTATAGAATAAAGAAAATTGAAGGGATTAAATAAGTAAATAAGCTAAAGTGAGTGCCAAGTGTATGGGAAAAATAAAATACATGTGTAATAATTATTGTAAATACATTTGTAATACATGTGTGTATTTACTTATTATTTAAATAAATATTAATGTATTTATTAGTATTAAATTGATATTATATTATGAATAAATTAATATGTGACAAGTGTATGAAAATGATTGGCACAAGTGTATAAATAAAAATACATATATTTGTAATATATGTATTTAATTATAAAAGGTATTTATAGATTATAAAAGATTTTTATTAATTAAATAATTATATTATAAGATTTTTATATATAATAAATAAAAGTGTGGCAAATGTAAGGTTATAAATGTATACAAATGTTAAATAAATATTGGTTATTTAATAGATTTTTATTGTTATTATATTATATATATAAAACAAATGGAATAAAGAAAGAAAAAAAAAGATAGAAAAGAAACAGAATGAAACGAAACAGAGCAGGGGAGAAAAAGAAGGAAAGAAAAGAAAGAAAGGGAGAAAAGGGAAAATTGAAGGTTTGAAGCTTTAAAGTTTAATTGCTAACGTTGTCTCGGGAAATCTCGGCTAAGCAAGGAAAAATGGTAAAGACAACGGGAGTTAGCTCGAGAAAATACGGTTTGTATTTCTATAATTCGAACTTAATACTTAAATTGTTGGATTTATTATTTAATATATATATATATATATATATGTAGTAGATGTTTTGAGATGATTATTTGATTTGGATTGAATATTGATTATATTGATTTGATTTGAATTGAAATGAATATTGATGTGGAAATTGAATAATAAATATTTGTTATATTGGAAAATATATGTAGTTGGAAGTGTGATGAAATTAATAGAAAAATGTGATTATTGTGAAATTGAATATTTATTAGTGAAAAATGAATGGAATTATATTGAATTGAAAATATATAATTAATTAATTAAAATATGAATTAATTGAAAACTAAAAAGTGAATTAAATACCCTATTAACTAGTCGGGCTAGTCGGATATGGTTGGCATGCCATAGGATATGGAAGAGTACGGGTTTTGCCGGCTTACTGATCAGGCACTTATGTGCCGACTACTGTTACTATTACCGCTACTATTACCGATTTGACACTTTGTGTGTCAGATATTATTATTAAGTATCGAATTCTTTATTCTTGCTTTTGGATTTGTTTTGATGAGGTACTCGTGTACCGTACTACTCTCTTATCTTTATTCTTTGCGCCGGCCGATGAGGCACTATGTGCGATCTTGGTGTGTTGGTTGGATCGTGTATCCGTCAGGTCCGAGTCATGTTAATAGGGGTAAATAAAGGAACTAGAAAGATCATTTATTCTTGAATAATTTAATTGTTCTTGAATATTTGATTTTTCTTGAATAATTGATCGATCTTTGGATAACCGATCAATTGATTGATCTTGAATAATCGATTATTATAGAATAATTGATTGTTACCGAATAATCGATTATTCTTGAATAAATAATTGTCTTGATTGACTGATTGTTAATGAATATTCTTGATTGATTAATTGCTATTGAAAAATAATAAATGATTTTAAATTTAATGTAGACCAAAACATTGGTTGGAAAGTGAATGTTTGAATACTCATTGAGTTTGAAAAGTTCAATATATATATGTAAATTAATATGTTTTATAATTTCTAAGTGTTTAGATTATAGAAATACCACTGAGTATACCTATACTCAGCGTACGGTTTGTTTCCGTGCACAGGTTAAGTAAAGATAGACTGTTGAATCAGCATCCCAAGCCAATCCTGAATTCAATGAGGTAAAGTATGTTAAGTATTGGTAATGGCATGTACCTAGGATGTCTTATGAGAGTCATTTAGGTTTTGAAAGTATTGATAAAATAAATAAATTATGGTTGGCAATGGTATTTAGTATGAATTTGAAATTAGAAAGAAAAATTCATAGTAATTCTAAATTAGTCCCGAATTGATTTTACTGTTCATATTGGACCGTGAGGGCCCTTTAAAGGGACGACATCTTAAAATTATGATGAGCCTGAATGTTTATATTAAATTAATATTTGTATTGTACTGTATTGACTGGTAATGTCTCATAACCCTGTTCCGGCGACGGTATGGAGTTAGGGACGTTACACTTACTCTATGTGATTTCTGTCTATTTTACAGTTATAGTAGCTACTGAAGGCTCGGGATAGTTGAGGGTTGTCATCACACTTTGGAAGTGTACATATTCTTAAGTATGGCATGTATAGGCTAGAATGGGTTAGTTGATATGTATGTAAAAGTTATGCCATTTGAGTTGGCTAACAAATGTTATGTTTGTGAATAGTTTTTGATGTATACTTTGAAATGTGTTATACTCTAAGGTGTTTTGGTCATCTTTAAGTATGAAATTGGCTAGAAATGTTAGTGTAATTGTTGCTTAATAATGCTTGTAAGATTGAACCCTTAATGGGTGGTAAATTGGCTTAAACCAAGCCTGCATTGTGCCACACGGTCAGGGAACACGGGCGTGCTTTGTGGCCGTGTGAAAAAGTCAGTAGTTAACTAAATTTTACACAGTCATGGCACACGGCCGTGTCTGTTGGCCGTGTAAAAAGTCAGTATAGGACCTATTTTTGGCACGGTTGGACCACATGGGCGTGTCTTTTGCTCGTGTGAGTCACACGGCCTAGCTACACGGGATTGTGATTTTGTCAGTTTTGAAAAGTTTGATTAAGTTTTAAAAATCTTGTTCGGGTTTGGTTTAGTCCCGACCTTCCCTAAATGTATATTTTAGGTCTCGTAGACCATCTTAATGGATGAATTGAGGATGAATGCAAATGTATTAATGTTATATGATATCTGTGAATTTGTGTTGTCTGTAATGCTTTGTCTGTCCGGTGACTCCTCTTACCTATTCCGACGACGGTTATGAGATAAGGGTGTTACAATTTTATTTGTATCAGAGCTATGGTTTAGTCAGTTCTAGGACTACCATAGCGTGTGTGAGTCTAGCTATACATGCTATATGTCTAAAACCATGATAGTGTGATGAATCCTGACATTTAAAATGTGCTTTTATATAGCAATGGATCCCAATAGAGCCGTAGCTGACGATGTTGAGAGTAATGCGCCTGCTCCCGCGCAAGGGACTGTGCAAGATGATTCTCGATCAGCTACGAGTAGCCGTGATAGCGAGGCTAAGCAAGCCTTCTATCAGATGATGAATGATTGGTTCACCCAATACATTAGAACCAACCCGGCTGTACAACAACCTCCACCACCGGTTAATCCTTCTCAAATTCCTGTTATGCCCTCGGTGAGTCTAGTTCAACTAATTAGACCACCGGTTGATAAGATTAGAAAGTATGGGGCTGAAGAGTTTCGAGCTACAACGAATGATGATGCTAAAGAGCTGAATTTTGGTTAGAAAATACGATACGGGTATTTGATGAAAAGTCTCTGAATCCAGAAGAATGTGTTAAATGCGCTGTTTCACTTTTGAGAGATACAGCGTACCATTGGTGGAAAACCTTAATATCTGTGGTTCTGAATGAACGGGTTACTTGGGATTTCTTCCAAGCTAAATTTCGGAAGAAATACATTAGTCAGAGATTCATTGATCAGAAATGTAAAGAGTTTCTCGAGCTTAAACAGGGCCGTATGTTTGTTACTGAATATGAACGGGAATTTATGAGATTGAGCCAGTATGCTCGGGAATGTGTATCTAATGAATCAATAATGTGTAAAAGGTTTGAGGATAGACTAAATGAAGATATTCGTCTGCTAGTCGGGATTTTAGAGATTAAAGAAATGGTGGTGCTCGTTGAGCGAGCTTGTAAGGCTGAAGAATTAAGTAAAGAGAAAAGAAAAGTTGATTTTGAAGCGCGAGATGCTAAAATAAGATCTTCGAATAAATCATTTCAGTTTGGGTCAAAGAAATTCTGTAATGATCAGAACCATTCAAATACTAATGTGGGACATTCGAACTGAGATCGAGCTAGATCGTATTCGAACACCAGAGCTCCTGTTACTTCTGTTGCAAGTGTTGGAAATGTCCGATCTGAGAGACCTGAATGTAAACACTGTAGTAAAAGACATCCGAGAAATTATAGATTGAATGATCGAGCCTGTTTCCGATGTAGATCCCTAGATCATTTTATAAGAGATTGTTCTGAACCTGCTGAGCAAGAGGATGTGCAGAATTCGAGACCGAGTAACACCTCAGCTAGAGGTAGATCTTCCAGAAACACGAGAAATACAAGTGGTGATCAAAGAACTACTAGAGACACTGCTATTAGATCTGAGGCTAGAGCACTTGACAGAGCCTACACTATCCAAGTTCGTGAGGAAGCTTCGTCTCTAGACGTGATTACTGGTATTTTTACTCTTTATGATACTTCTGTGATTGCATTGATAGACCCTGGATCAACGCATTCTTATATCTGTATGAATTTAGTGTACAGTAAGACTTTGCCTGTAGAGTCTACTGAATTTGTAGTTAAAGTATCGAACCCTTTAGGCAAAAGTGTTTTAGTTGATAAAAACTGCAAGAACTGCCCGTTATTGATTCGAGATATCTGTTTTCCTGCTGATTTGATGCTATTGCCTTTCGATGAATTTGATATAATTCTGGGAATGGACTGGTTAACTTTGCACGATGCTATTGTGAACTGCAAGCGAAAAGTCATTGACTTAAGGTGTAAGAATGATGAGATAATTAGAATTGAGTTTAGTGATCTGAATGGACTACCGGCTATGATATCCATAATGAAAGCATGAAATTATGTAAAGAAAGGCTGTGAAGCCTATTTAGCTTATGTGTTAAACTCGAAAGTAGGTGATAAGAAAATTGAATTAGTGCTTGTTATCTGTGAATTTTCTGATGTGTTTTCTGAAGAACTACCTGGTTTGCCTCCGATTCGAGAAGTCGAGTTTGGTATTGAATTGGTACCTGGTACTACTCTGATATCGATAGCTTCGTACAGAATGGCTCCGACTAAACTAAAAGAATTGAAATCTCAGTTGCAAGAATTGACCGATAGGGCTAGACCAAGTTTTTCACCATGGGGTGGTCCTGTTCTGTTTGTGAAAAAGAAAGATGGCACAATGAGAATGTGTATTGATTACCGCCAGCTTAACAAAGTGACCGTAAAGAACAAATACCCTCTTCCCAAGATTGATGACTTGTTCGATCAGTTGAAAGGTGCTACTGTGTTTTCAAAGATAGATCTGAGATCGGGTTATTATCGGTTGCGAGTAAAAGACTCTGATATTCCGAAAACTACTTTTAGAACGAGGTATGGGCATTATGAATTTTTAGTTATGCCTTTTGGACTAACAAATGCACCTACTATTTTTATGGATTTAATGAATCGAATTTTCAGACTGTATTTAGATCAATTTGTTGTTGTATTTATTGATGACATATTGATTTATTCATGAGATGAATCTGAACATGCCGAGCATTTGAGAATAGTGTTACAGACATTGCGAGATAAACAGTTGTATGCCAAGTTCAGTAAGTGTGAATTCTGGTTGCGAGAAGTTGGTTTTCTGGGCCATATTGTGTCAGCCTCTGGAATCCAAGTTGATCCGAGCAAAATTTCAGCTATTATGGATTAGAAACCTCCGAGAAATGTATATGAAGTCCGTAGTTTTCTGAGACTTGCTGGTTACTATAGAAGGTTTGTAAAAGGTTTCTCGATGATTGCGACTCCGTTGACAAAGTTACTTCAGAAAGATGTGAAGTTTGAGTGGTCAGAAAAGTGTCAGAACAATTTCAATCAGTTGAAAGCTTTGTTGACTGAAGCTCCGGTATTAGTACAACTCGAATTGGGAAAAAATTTGTAATTTACAGTGATTCTCCGTTGATTGGTTGGGATGTGTTCTGATGCAAGAAGGTAAAGTCATTGCTTATGCTTCGAGACAGCTGAAGCCACATGAAAAGAACTATCCGACACACGATCTTGAGTTGGCTGCTATTGTGTTTGCCTTGAAAATCTAGCGTCACTACCTGTTTAGTGAGAAATGTCATGTGTTTTCTGATCATAAAAGTCTGAAATATTTAATGACGCAAAAAGATTTGAATCTGAGACAGAGAAGATGGTTAGAATTGTTAAAAGACTACGAGCTAGTTATTGATTATCATCCGGGCAAAGCAAATGTAGTAGCGGATGCTTTGAGTCAGAAATCTTTGTCTGCATTACATGCGATGAATGCTCATTTAGCATTGTCTGATAATACGCTGGTTTGTGCCGAACTAAAAGCAAAATCCTTGTTTATACAACAGATCTGCGAGGCTCAGAAATCTAACAATGAATTGATAGTAAAACGAGCTCTATATAATTTTGAACTCCTTGTTGATAATAATGATTGTTTGATATTCAGAAATAGACTTTGTGTTCCGATGAATTCAGAGTTAATTCAGATGATTTTGAGTGAGGCTCATAGTAGTAAATTTTTAGTACATCTAAGGAGTACGGAAATGTATAATGACTTGAAACAACTATACTGGTGGCCGGGAATGAAAAGAGATATTTCTGATTTTGTTTCTAAATGTTTAGTCTATCAGCAAATTAAAGCTGAACATCAAGTACCATCAGGTCTGTTGCAACCGATTATGATTCCGGAGTGGAAATGGGATCGTGTGACTATGGATTTTGTTTCGGGTTTGCCCCTGTCTCCAAGAAAGAAAGATTCGATCTGGGTTGTAGTTGACAGATTAACGAAATCAGCTCACTTTATTCTGGTACGATGTAATTTCTCACTTGATAAGTTAGCTGAGCTTTTTATTTTTGATATTGTTAGACTACATGGTGTACCATTGTTGATTGTGTCAGACAGAGACCCGAGATTTACATCATGATTCTAGAAGAGTTTGCGAGATGCTCTAGGTACTAAATTGCATTTCAGCACTGCTTTTCATCCGCAAGCAGATGGTCAATCTGAACGGATTATTCAGATACTCGAGGATATGTTGAGATGTTGCATTCTTGAGTACGAAGGTACGTGGGAACAATATCTACCTTTGATTGAATTTGCTTATAATAATAGCTTTCAATCTAGCATTAAAATGGCACCGTATGAAGCCTTATACGGTAGAAAGTGTAGAACTCTGTTATACTGGTTTGAGCTCAGTGAGAATAAGATTTACGGTGTTGATCTGATAAAAGATACAGAACAGAAAGTGAGAATAATCTGAGATAGTTTGAAAGCTGCTTCTGATCGTCAGAAATCTTATGCGGATTTAAAACGAAAGGATATCAAATATGAGATCGGTGATAAAGTATTTTTGAAGGTATCTCCGTGGAAGAAACTATTTCGATTTGGTAAAAAGGGCAAGTTGAGCCCGAGGTTCATCGGACTGTATGAAATCATTGAGCAAGTTGGGCCGATTGCTTATAGATTGAGACTACCAACTGAGTTAGAAAAGATTCACAATGTATTTCACATATCGATGATTCGACGATACAACTCTGATCCTTCGCATGTAATTTCTCCGTCTGATATTGAAATCCATTCAGATATGACTTATGAAGAAAAGCCGATTCAAATTCTGTCTCGTGAGATTAAAGAATTACGTAATAAGAGAATTCCGTTAGTTAAAGTGATGTGGCATAGACACAGAGTAGAAGAGGCTACATAGGAGCCTGAAGATGCAATGAAACAACAATATCTGAATCTGTTTGACGGTAAGATTTTAGGGGACGAAAATCACTAAGGAGGGGAGAATTGTAACAGTCTAATTTTGACCCTAGTTGTAATGGTGGTTTCGGGACCACAAATCTGAGTCTAAAAAATATTTTAATATTATTTTCTGTGTCTGTGTGATGTGAATTTATATATGTGAAATTTCTGTTATTTAATTTGTCTGTTTTTGTGTTTAATTACCAAAAAGGACCAAATCGCGTAAGTTGTAAAAGTTGCCTACTGGTTGCTAAAGTGCTTAATTGCTATGGTTTGTTAAAGTTGAAGTCCTTGTAGGTCAATAAGACCATTATGTGATAGTGGGAGACATGGCTTGGCATTTTGGCAAATAAATAAATTTTTAAAAGATGGTTAGGTAATTAAGTAATTTATGTTAATATAGTTAAAATAAAACATCAAATTGGTTCTTATTTGGTTGTTCTTGCCGAAAAACATAAGAAAAAGAAAAGAAGAAAGCCATCTTAGGGTTTCGGCATTTTGATCCTTGATTAAGGTATGATTTTTCGTCTGTTTTTGATAATTTCTACGTTTCTATGATCGTTGCTTCGTGTTCTTCAAAACCCGTGTTTAAATTTCTGTTTTTGTTGAAGATTATAAATTGTGCCATTGATGATTATATGAGCTTTGTAGTGCTCTTATATGGATTATGAAAGATATATGTTAGATTATCATGTTTTGTTCTTGAATATTTGATGAAATGAGCTGTTTGGGCTAATTTGTGAAAATAAGGTTTTGAAGGACTAAATTATGAATTAAACATGTTTTATAGGCTTATATAGAAGCCATGAAAATTCGACTAGATGATTTTTTGAAAAATGGACTAAATTGACAAAATGTGAAAATGTAAGGGCTAAAGTGAAAAGTGCCCAAAATATGTGTATATGGATTAAATTGAATGAAATGAATGATTGAATGGTTGAATTTGTATTGTATTAGATCAAGAACAAAGAAAATCGGACTTAGATCGGGGGAAATCCAAAATAGTTGAATAGTCGACTCGTTTTATCTGAAATCCGTCCGAGGTAAGTCAAACTACACTTATGTGTTAAGTTGATTAACTTCTGTGTTTATAAACTGTTATCTGCATTGGACGGTCTTGAGAGCCTGATAAAAGAATGTTGGTATTAATCTGAATTATCGTGTAAGACCGTGTCTAGGACACAGGCCTCGATTGAGATTTACATATAAGACCATGTCTGGGACATCGACATCGTATTTGATTTCATGTAAGACCCTGTCTGGGGCAGAGGCATCGATAATGAATTACATGTAAGACCACATTTGGGACGTTGGCATTTTACTTGTTTATGAGCATCTGTATCATTTTTGACCTGTCTGATGATAGCATACAAAATCTGAGATTGAGTTTATGAAATGTATAACTTATGCATGTACATTTGTATTGTACTTATTTTCTGAATATGAAAGACTCTATTTCTGCGAATTAGCGAATACGAAGTTGGTTCGAAATCACGGAAATGAATATGATATGAATACAAACAAATGAGCATGGTTAATTTTATGAACTACTCTGAGAAATGGCTATAAACTCTAATTGTTGTTTTGTACTATATATGCTTTAGTAATTAGATCCATTATATTTGGCTTACTAAGCTCTTTGTAGCTTACTCTATGTGATTTCTGTTTATTTTACAGTTATCGTAGCTACTGAAGGCTCGGGATAGTCGAGGGTTGTCATATACCATCGAACTCTTTTTGGTACCTTTGGAAGTGTACATATTCTTAAGTATGGCATGTATAGGCTAGAATGGGTTAGTTGATATGAATGTAAAAGTTATGCCATTTGAGTTGGCTAACAAATGTTATGTTTGTGCATAGTTTTTGATGTATACTTTGAAATGTGTTATACTCTAAAGTGTTTTGGTCATCTTTGAGTATGGAATTGGCTAGAAATGTTGGTGTAATTGTTGCTTAATAATACTTGTGAGATTGGACCCTTAATGGGTGGTAAATTGGCTTAAACCAAGCCTGAATTGTGCCATACGGTCAGGGAACACGGGCGTGCTTTGTGGCCGTGTGAAAAAGTCAGTAGCTAGCTAAATTTTACACGGTCATGGCACACGACCGTGTCTATTGGCCGTGTTAAAAAGTCAGTATAGGACCTATTTTTGGCACGGTTGGACCACATGGGCGTGTCTTTTGCCCCTGTGAGTCACACGGCCTAGCCACACGGGCGTGTGATTTTGTCAGTTTTGAAAAGTTTGATTAAGTTCTAAAAGTCTTGTTCGGGTTCGGTTTAGTCTCAACCTTCCCTAAATGTATGTTTTAGGTCTCATAGACCATCTTAATGGATGAATTAAGGATGAATGCAAATGTATTAATGTTATATGATATTTGTGAATTTGTGTTGTTCTGTAATGCTTTGTCTGTCTGGTGACTCCCCTTACCTATTTCGACGACGGTTACAGGATAAGGGTGTTACAGCCTAGACACATGCCCGTGTGTCTACCCGTATGGACGAATTGTAGGCTATTTTTCAAGTCGTTTGCCATCCTTAAACACTCACATACTCAATCCTACTTCATAGCATGCAACATGGCACATTTGGCTACACAAGCACACACCATCATGTTTGATCCATGACTTCATAATATGGGCATATCACCTACTTCAATCATCATGCTACTATAGGGCATTCCAAACCAATTTCATATGTATTCATCTTTATAATTCTTCTTTCAAGTTACTCCATTACACTATAATTATGGTCATGCTTATTAGTCCCCATTTATTCATTAAATACATATTCCATTCATCTCACATTTTATCCACAAGCAACCAAACCAGATCAAAACATAAACACATTTGCATGCATGCATAAATGATTAGGGTTACAACCCAAATAATCAATATGAGCCACATCTCATGGCCATATACAAAATAATCATAATACCATCATGAGCCAACACATTTGGCTAATCAATATGACACATAACAAAAAGACCAAGTCCCTATACATACCATACTCAAAATGATAAGTCTAACTATACCCAATCCAATTGATAGTGTGATCAAGTCTCCGACGTTCCACGATCCCCGAGTTAGCTTGGTGACACTATAAGAAAAGGAAAGGAAAGGAGGGTAAGCTTTAGAGCTTAGTAAGTTCACATGATAAAATACAACTTAAACAAGCATTAGTCATACATTTAACATAATGAACATAATCTTGCATTTTATCAAATCTCTTTAACTTATTCTTCATCTATATATATATATACACATATTCTTACCACAAGTTCATCATGTCTCATGTCATCCTCATGAATTCGATGTACATACCTGTGCCAGTTGCACATTATAACTTACTTTCCCATCTTTGACATAATCATCAAGATTACTCATTGAAATTTCTTTAGAACTACCCGTTGAAAACTCGAAATACTATTGGATACATCAGAATCTCGCACCTAAGTGCCTTATATATAGCCAATGCTACCTCGCATCACATGTTGCTCGCTTTCGAGCTATTCACGAGTCTACTCATATAGGCTGTCAGGTATCTGCAACACATGCCAGACTACCCCGCCACCGGTGGAATATACGAGACCAGTACCCGGATGCCAAAACATGTGTCATATATATCACGAACACAGACCACAACTCAATGAGTTTGGATGTCACATATATCATGAACTCAGACCACAACTCAATGAGTTCAGATCACATAGTTCCTAGTGACATGTCACTTGTATCCTAAACTATTCCTAAGGTTCGAACGGGATTCTTTGATACCACATATCTGTCGAACTTGCTCGTAATGTCAATTTTAATACCCATAGTACCAATCACTTATTCATGGAACAATTAAAGTAAAAGTCATGATAAATTTAGGCAATAAACATATGATACAACATCATATTAAATATGTATACACTTACCATACATGCAATATTAAGGCATTTAAAGTATGGTACATGTTGCATTATTTGCAAATGAACTTACCTTGGTACAAAATGATAGAAACGAGCCTAATCCTCGTAAACTTTATTTTTCCCTCGATCAAGACCCGAATCACATTTTTCTTGACCTATAATACCAAAATTAACTTGTTCAATACATACATTGGTCAATCGACCTAGAACACATATTTTGGTAAAATTACTATTTTACCCCTAACTTTTCACTTATTTACAAATTAGTCCCTAGACTCGTAAAATGAAATGTGTCTATTTTCTTGGTTACCCAAGCCTAGACAATTCATATTCTCTCTTATAACAGCCCACATTTTTCATCATATCACATTTTTAATAGCTATTTTTACATCTTTTACAAAAAGGTCGTTTTAAGGGTTTTCATGAAAAATCACTTAGTGAAAGATGTTAAACACACATTGAAATTTCATATTCTTCCATTAAACATCAAAACACATGCATGTTACGCATGGGTCAAATTTCATACATGAACCCTAGCTCAAAATATAGCTAGAAATGGATAGATCATGCTTCAAGGATCTTAAAAATTTAAAGAGAATTAAAAACGGGGCTAGGATTGACTTACTTCCAAGCTTGAAAGTTGAAGAAACCCTACTTATGGTGACCCTTGAAATTTCGGCACAAGCAAGGAGAAGATGAGTAGATTTTGGCTTTATTTTCTCTTTTAATTAATTTATTTACAAAATGACCAAAATGCCCTTTTTACTAAACTTTCAAATTTTGTCCATGCATGTTCATTTTTGTCCATAAAGATAGAAATGGGGTAAATTACTATTTAAGACCTTATAATTAATAATACATGGCAATTTCATGCTTAAAGCTTCTAGAACACAAGTTTTGCAACTTATTCAATTTAGTCCTAAAGTCAAATTGGACACCTTACACATAAAATTTCTTCATAAAATTTTCACAAAATTATGAAAACACATCATAAACCTCAAGACAATCATAAAAAAAATATTTCTACTTCAGATTGGCACAGGCGTGTGTTCTACCCGTGTGAGTCATGCTTCGATTCTGCCAAATTGACACGGTCGTGTGAGCTGCCCGTGTGAGGAGGTCCAGGCCGTGTTGATTTCGTATTTTGGCCCATTTTCTTTGTTTTTGGCCCGTTTCTCGTTCCTTTCACCCTCCTATGGTTACCTAAGTATAAAACATGAAATTATGACATTAGGAGCATCGAATTCACCAATTCCAAGGAAAAATCATTCATAACATGCGTTAAGCATGGGGTAAAAATATGTATAAGTTATGGTTTATCAAGCCTCTACACACCATCTTCGACCATCCTTACACACCATGTGGGGTTTAAAACACCCACCCAGCCCTACACACTAGGTCGTACCGAATGTGGTGCATATCAGTAATATTGCAGCTGAGCTACCAGATAAGAGGCTTCAGAGCCTTTCAGTACACTTCCTCCAAATATCAACATCCCAGCCCAATGCAATGCAACATACAGTATATGACATGCTACTACATGAATATCAGTTATACATACAGTTTAGTATTCATTCATATAATCATTATGCTCAGTACATACATCATACATACAGTTCACGCATATAGGAGACTAAGTATTGCTTACCGACCCTACAGTAGGTTCACAGTCGACTTGGGCGACCCATGTAACCTTAGAACACATTTAAGTTAAATGGGCTACCACGCTTATGTGGCCTGCTCGTGTGGTCCCACATGCCTGTATGGCCCACATGGCCTAATTTGGCCTTGGCCGTGTGGATCACATGGCCTGGCCCAGAATCCCACACACCCGTGTGGACTACCCGTGTGGACCCACACGCCCGTGTGGCCTACACGGCCCAAATCAGTTAATCCCGTGTGTCGTACACGGCCTACCTGGCCATCACACGGCCATGTCTTGCGCGCACGACCTGGCCTTGTCAATCACACGCCCGTGTTATGGCACACGGCCTACCACATAGGCGACCACACACCCGTGTGGCGATGACAGTGAGGTTTTTAGCTTTCGTCGAAACCCTATTTTTTACGTTTTCGGGTATACACCTGATACGATTTCATAGAAATTGTAATTCCAAGACCACCAGAACCTTAAATTGACCAACAACCCACTGTATTAGTCGTTTAAATCAAAACTAAAATCGAAACCAAGTTCTTCCACATTCTAATAGACAATTGAATCCCTTACCTTAAAATAAGAATGATGATTTCGCGTAACTACAGTACTGATAAGAAGTCCCCAGCCCTTAGTTCTACTCTTAAGCACAATATACACATCATTAACATAATCGAATATCCAACCATTACACAAAGCTTTCGAAGCACTTACCAAACACTATGCGAAACCACACGTTGCACAAACAAAGTAGAATTGAGAAAGAAATCGAGAGGAAAAAGAAGAGAAAAGGGAAAGCAAAATTTCGACAAAGAAAGAGGAAATTGACGCCAAAAATTCTATGGAAGAGAGAGAAAGAAAAAAAACATTTTTGAAAAATACAAATAAAATAATAAAAACCAAGGATTATATTCCAAATCCCTCATATCTCTCCCACTAACCCTACTAACTCAACTACATCAGAATATCAGTTCAACTGAAACTCTCTCTGTCAAACGAGCAAAAATACACTCCCATCCTCGCGTAGGGACTCGAACACAGAACCTCCACACCACACACAGACTCTTTTACCGCTCGAACCAGCAGGCTCATTCTGATATGAAATTACAAATAGTTAAATATAAGCCTGTTGACTAGCATAAGGCTTAATTCTAAAATAACCAAAATTTTCCAAAAGCAAGGCTTGAACTTGGGACCTCTCAGACACTCCCAGAACACTTAACCACTGCAGCAAATACACATTTGTCAAAATTATACAAAAACAAACATAAGAATTTGGGGGCGTTACAGTACTTGAATATAAGTTATGTTTAAGGTTAATAATGTCATTGATTATGGATTGGTATGTGATGATAGAATGGTTGGAATTGTTTTGAAAGGTTTATAACATGGTAGATAAAATGGTGTTTGTCAAATATATAAACATATATATTTGGTCATTTGATACTTGGTTGTGGTGTTGTTACCTTGTTGGTTGATGTTGAGATATTTTAGTTGGTTAAGTGACTTAGTTCATGTAGCCAAATGTATCCCTATATATACATTGATATATGACTTGTTGGTTGTTGCAAGAAATGATGATGTTTGGAATTTTGTATGATCTTGTTAGTTAAGTTAGAATTTTCCAAAAAATGGATGTGAATCATAGGTTTGATTATTGTCTGTGATGGTGTTTTATGACATATTGGTTAGAATTAGATAAATGACATGTTTTGGTATTTTTTTGGTGTGATTTGAATAGGTGGAATGATTTGTTAATGGTATACTTGTGGCCTAAGTAAGCATGAAATGGTATAACTTGCATTTGAATGTGTATTTTGGTTCACATGGTCTACCACATGGTTTGACACATGACCTTGTGCTTCACATGGGCATGTGGCATGGTTGTGTTCTCTATTTGATTTAGGTGTCAATTGGTACACAAAGTCATAGTGTGTTACACGGTCTGGAAACATAGTCGTGTGTCTCCACCTATCCGATTTTAGTCCTCACACATGGTTGAACAACATGGCCATGTCCAATAGCACCACACGACATCAGCCTGTCACACGATCGTGTGACCCATTTTTTCTATTTTTACCATACTTTTTTTGTTTTGTTTAAAATTAGTCCCTTCTTGTTTCTGAATTGATTTTGAAGTTTTATAGGTTTGATTTAAGCCCCTTTTTTGTATAAATGATATGATTATCAAATTATTATTTACTAATGGTTGTTTAAGTGAATACTGAATTGAAATTCCATAATCTTGACTTGTTAATTGCCGTAGCATCCCGTAACCCTAATCTGGTGACAGAGACAGGCGAAGGGTGTAACATTTTCCCTCTCGAAGGTTCCACATCAGAGTTAGCTAAATATAATCCTAAAACATATAACACCAACAATTTTCATTCAATCATAATAAAATACAATATCAAGGATATTTTTACAAATAACTTTCGATTTAGAACTTCAGATTAAAATCCAATTTCACATATAATCATTAGGAACCTCTTATTTTCTATTCCTATCGAAATTTCATAACAACTTTGCATTTTATTCAATTTGTTCCCTAACGTATGAAACTATCAATTAAAATTTCAATTTAAGTCCCCTAAGCCATTTCCTAATTAAAAATCCTTAGTGTTTGTACTTTACAATTTAGTCCCTAGGTCTTAATTAACCACACTTTCAACTAGATTACTTAACCAAATTTTAATTCATCTATACATTAACTCCACAAATATCCCTATTTAATAATTATAGAATCAATTTATGAAAATGAGGTCTTGAAACCGTATTTTTTGACACCACTGAAAATCGAGTCATTACATAAAAAATAATTTATCTTAGATAAAAGGAATGATTTATCTCCCTTTAATATTATGGATATGCACAATAATTTATATTATTTACAATATTCTCCTTTAAATATCCATAATCAATGTGCCTCATTAAAAACCTTACTAGTAAAACTTTAGTAGGATAAAAACCTAGTGAAGGAAACCAATATACAATATTAACATTGTTGCCTCATTAAAAACATTTTACAGGAAAATCCAGTGGGAAAAAACCTTAGATAAGAGAAAAAGGGTACAACTCTTTTACTCCCTCTCATAACATCACTTAATATCTCTTGTTCAACACTTTCTAGTCTTATATGTGAACATTTTATAGTAAGGAATGCTTCAGTGAAAGGATTTGCCATTACTTAAATATATTTGGTAAAAAAATTATATCACCATTCTTCAAAGAGTAACCAAATAAAGAATACATTTCATTAGATCTCTTTCAATAAATTCTTCTTTCAACTAAGCTACAACATTAACTTCATTTATTGTTTCTAGACTTTTTATCTAAAAGAAAGACACTCTTATAGTACTAAATTTTGATACGTCTTGACCAACTTAATTATGGTGTCTTTGGACTAAATATTTCTTTATAATTCTCTTGAAGATAAAAATTGTCTTTATTTATATCTAGCGATCTTACAACCATTAGAGGTAATCAATTGATACATTTTATCTATATTAATCTCTTTAAGATCCTTTTAGTATATGTCTATTTATAGAAAAAAATTCCATACGTTAACTATTTAATCCATAAGTTGAGACAAATTTAATTTTCCAAGGTCCTTTATCTTTCTTTAGATAATTTACTATTTGGTGACTCTTTAAGAGTTCCAACATTATTAAGATCAACATACAATAATCATAACAAACTTTATTCATGATCTTTTTATAATAACATATAGATGTTGGATCTAGTGCCTTAAGTGTAGTATAATCATTTGTACACTTATATGTTTTTGAAAAATTTGGTTTAATAAAATTATCCATGAGTTTCATTAATATTATTTTTATATTGTACTCAATTGTTTTGCACACAAAATAAAATGGATGCAAATATTAACTTACTAGTTGTCTAATGTTTAACTAATAATAAGTGTTATTATGTGGTCAGATCGTAATATGGAAAGATAGCTTATATTAATAGATAAACCTAAATATGCCCTTAGTCTAGTAGGAAATGAGCAAACTTATTAAAAGACTAATATGTCGTCTATCAAGTCCAATTGGGAAGATGCTTTGTCTTGAGCATTAGAGCGAATGAATCCCAAAAGATAGAGACATAGATGTGATTGATTGGACTGACAGTACATCAAACAAGACCCAAGTAGAATAGATCCTAAATTTGTTTATGGATTTATTTACTTATGACGTTCATAGTGTGACATACCTTAATTCTAAGTGGAGGATGGATTATGTATGTCTGACCTGTATACTTTGATGTAAGTAAAATCTTGAGTTCAAATAGATAAGGAAGTGAAAGCTGGTACGTTGTGTATACGACTTTTGCAGTATGTAGCACCATTCATAATAGCGGAATTCATAGCTCAAGAAATGAGTAAATGATATCCTCTCATTGGCATTACATGATAGGTGAAAAGTAAACGTAGCCACAGGTTGTTTGCCTTTGTGATGAATGACTTAGAGTCTGTTTGTTCCACTAAAAATGGCTTCCGAAAAATGATTTTTGGAAAATGACTTACTTTCTTGGAAAAGTTAATATTTCCTAGTATTTGGATGAATTTGTGTGAAATATTTTCCGTTATTTGACAGATTTCTTACAAATATTTCATAAAAGTTGTTTTCAATAAAGCAAACATACATTTGAGATTTTCTTATCTTTTCATTGTTTAATTGTGTTTAATTTATATCTATAAATTTATATTTTACATTGTTTTTGCATATATTAAAAATATTTGGTTAAATTCAGGTTCATTACAACGTCATTTTTTAGTTACATAACTACCAAGTGAGTATTTTTTATTTAAAAATGTGACATCAACAAAATTGACAAAAAAAATTAACAATGTCAACAATTGGACTTGATTTTCAAATCTGAAAAGTAGAGGGACTAAATTCTTGAAGATAAAAGTATAGAGACTAAATTGCAAATCTGTGAAGAGTATATAGACTTATGACATATTTTAACTTTTATACTACAAAACATTTATTATTAATATGTTTATAATTGTAATAAATATTTATTATTAAAATATTAATATTGAATATTTTCAATCATATGTGAAGAATATGATTTAAAATTATTATTTTTAAAATTTATTATTAAAATAAAATTGAAATATTAAATAATTTATTAAAATAATAAATTATATTAATTATTTATTATATGACTAAATATAAATAATTAAATATGTATGCTTAATAATATTAAAAAATATAATATTTTATATTAATGCTTTAATAATTTTAAATATTTTTAAAAATAAAAATAAAATTTACTATCAATATAATAATATTAAGTTTGATTTAAATTAATTTTTATATAAAAATAAAATTAACTATGGACTAGCTCTTTTTCGGAAAATGACTTACGCTTTTCAAAAGGGTAAGCCATTTTATAGGGAAAATGGTTTATTTTACGTTGACTTGTAAGTCATTTTTCGTTGACCAAGTTGTTTTCTATGAAACAAACACAAGAAAATACTGAACACGTTTTCCGTAAAACCTTTTACATGTAAAAAAATGACCCTTAATTACTATTTGATAGTAATTGACTTTTCATGAAGGAAGATGCAATGGTTACCATGAGATAAAATGGGATCATATTGGGAGAACGAATTTATCCCAAAGATATTAAAGATATCCTATGAGGGTAACACATTTATGACAAGGTCATTGGACGAGCACTGATCGAGTAACTTTCGTAATGATATGTAATTGGGGAGAGCTCAATCGTGATACTATATCAGAATGACTTTGTCACTAAATGAGTTTATAATTAATAGAGGAAGAGCTAGAACTTAATTATAAATCATTTTAGCCCTAATTACTTACGTCCAATCTATAATGACCCGAAAATCAGTGGTAACGGAAAGTGTGATTTTGGGATTTTGATGTCGTAAACTGGACTCATAAATATTTTTATTCAATATTTACTGAGTTATAATTGAAGTGAATTGAATTTCAGTTAGGTAATTTCATCGAATCAATGCTTGATTTAAGTACAGTGACTAAATCGCGTAAGTGCTAAACGTATATTAAATCATAATGTCGAACATGATTAAGGGGCTTATAAGATAATTAAACCTTTAGATTTAATTATATTAGTTAATAAATAAAAAAAAACATAAAGTATAAGAAAATAAAGATAGTGGAAACATCAAAAAAATTTCATTCATTTTTTCATGCGAAATCGGACCAAAAAGGGAGAAGAAGAAGACAACGCATAGTTTAGGGTTTTTAATTTCAAGCTTCAATTTGGTTAGTCAATTTAGTCATTTTTCTTGTAATTTTTATGTTGTTGAAATCCTGGTAGCTTAATCTACCTGACCCATATCCTATTTTTCAGTACTGTTAAAGATTGAAGATGTTGCCATTGATGGGTAGTTGAAGTTCTCGGGGTTAAATTGATAGATTTTAAGTTTAAAATTGAAAAAGGACTAAATTGTAAAGTTAGTTGATGATTCCGTGCTATAGGGACTAAATTATACCAATTTCAAAATTTTTGGGTAGAAATGAAAAATAAGGAGTTAAATTAGGTCTAAAGTGAAATTAGTATAAAAATTTGAGGTTAATTGTGAAAGTTATGTCATTCTCGATTTTAAGGACTAAATTGAATAAAATGAAAAATTGAATGTGGATTTGGCTGTGTATTGATGAAACGTATTATTTGTTTTAATTCGTAGCTAACGTCGACTCGGATCCCTTGAAAAAGAAAGGAAAGATAAGGTTGTCAATGAATAGTTCGGAGTTCACGATTTGTATTTCTATAATCCAAACTATTTCAATTGTTGCATATAAACTTTGCATCATATGGTAATATTATAAGGTGAGTTAGTTTTTCTGGAAATATGTGTGAAATACTAATTGAATTGAATGGATGTGGCTGAATGATTAGTTGTGGAAATAAACTTAATTGTTGGTTGTAAAAGTAATGCATATTGAATTATATGTTGAATTGAATTGATATGAGAAATGAACAATGTTGATAGATTCATGATAATGGATTATGAATTGATGGAAACATGGTTTTGATATTGAAAATTTAGTATGTTGAATTGAATTGAGAAACATGTTACCCCATTAACTATTTGGGTAGGGTCAGGTATAATTGGCATGCCATAGGATAGGAAGAGTTCAGGGTTATACAACTATGTTTTGGGCAGTGTTGGACATCCCATTTGTCAGTTATACCGACTAGTGCTGGGCACATTTATTTGTTGGTCTTTACTGGACAACGTAGGGTGCAATTTATTATTACAGATTTATCTATCAGAAACTTGGTACCAATTTGGTGTATTTGTTGGATCTACATATCCATCCGAGTTTGAGTCATGCTAATAATTAAAAATAAAAATCAGAACTATAATGGTGGAACATTTGAATTGAAGATGAATATGAATTTTGAAAGTATCCAATGGTAAATTATGAGAATAAAATTGAGATGAGAAATGGAAAAATGAAATTGTGGAATGAGATATGATCATAGATTACTTATGTAAAATGAAATAATGAAAATTGAATATGTGATGGAATGTGCTAGTATATGATTTGAATTACTAATTGATACAAGAAATGATTTTGCCTTGTTTTAATATTGCTAATAATATGATAGTATTGAGAAAAGAGTAATTGAATTGGTATATAGAAATTGTTATCTTGCATCTCATTATTTATTTTAATTTATGCACCATTATGCTAGGTTAAATTTTAATATCTATATTATAGAAATACCACTAAGATAAACTCAACGTACAATATTGTTTTCTGTGCACAGGTTAGGCACTTAAAAATTTGATCGTCATTCCAACATCAGCGACAATCCCAGACTCAAATGTTGGTGATGCTTTTAATTTGGGCTTGGCATGTACCTAGGATGTCTAATGGTTATAATGACCATTGAGTATTTTGGTTGGCATTTTGGAAGTAATGTTTATAAGTGTTTATGTATGTGATGACAATAGTCATGTTATTATTTTGCTAGGTAGCTTAAATAATATATTTAATGTTTAACGGTGGAGAAAATGATATGTTATACGATATGCTTTGAATGATGCTTGGTTATGGAATGATAATTGTAAGATTTTGCTAGGTAGCTTAGATCATATGTTTAATGTTTAATGATGGAGAAAATGATATGTTATGTGATATGCTTTGATTGATGCTTGTTTATGGAATGATAATTGTAAGCTTAGGTATGCTTGAAATGAGTTGGTAAGCTTGGTGATCACTAAACATGAGATTGTTTGAATGATCATTTGATGTTTGATTAGAAGATAGTGAAAGAGTCATATAAGGTCTATTGAAGTGATATTTGTATGTGCTCTTTTTGGTTGAGTTGTTGAGGTGTCAATTGAGGCATATTGGTTAGACACTTAGGTTGATTGTTAAAATGATATGTTAGCATATGGATTTGAATAGGTTCATCATTGTTTAATGATCTTTAAGTTTATAATTGTACTTAAGACATATCTTTTGAGTTTAGGTGGTTTTGGCATGAAATGAAAATTTTAAAATGAGATTTTACCATTTTTGGGCTTAAGTAGCGATATTTTGGCATTTGATATCTAAACTTAACTATATAAACAGTTTTAAAACAAACAGAATGTCAAAATGGTATCGATATTTATATGAGTATCGATACTTTTCATAAAATATTGATACCGATAAATAAATATCGATGCCCTTCTTTTGGGGTAATAAATAGAATCATAAATTGATATCGATTTTTAATAAGGTATCGATACCCAATTATGAATTACCAATATCAACTTTAAAACTTTGAAATTTTATAATCCAGACCCATTTTAGGCCTAGATTTTCACAATTAGATCCTTATTGATCTCAATTTACTATGTTTGTATGGTATGTGATTGGTAAATATATAAATTATATATATAAGTTTGAATTTATTTGATGTGAGTTGCTTCTGTAACATCCTATTTTTCAGTGTTGTCGGAAATAGTGGTTCCTGGACCACAAATCCGACGAATAAGTCTGTATTTTTATTTAACAATATGGAGTCAATTACAATATTATATTGAATTCTAGTTTAATAATTTTTATAAATTGAACGAATAGATAAGTATAAGTAGTTTTGAAAAATGAGGTATTAGGACCTCGATTTTCTAAATTGAGCTCGAAAATATTTTTATAAAATATTTACGGAGTTTCTATATAGGTGTATTGAAGTTCGATCCAAAAATTTTAGTGATTTAATAGTTAATTAAGGTAAAAAGATTGAATTGTAAAAAAGGTAAAAGTTAATCGTTATAGATTTAAAATACTAAAGGGACCAAAATGGTGATTAAACCATGGTAAAAAAGTCCAAGCGATGGAGGATATGATTAATCCAATAACTTTTGGGTCATTTGCCTATTAAGTCCTAATTAGTTTAAGGTTAAATTGAAATTAAGTTTGTTTAGTTGGAATTTTAAATAATTAAAGGACCAATTGTGTAATTGAACCCTCATTAAATGGCCAAACGGTAGGAATGATGTGGAGTTCTCTAGATTTGTGGTTAATTGCAACTAAAAGGATTAAATTGAAAAGGTGCAAAAGTTAATTTCTATTAATTTAAAGGTGTTAAATAGTTAATTTAGTAAAGGAATAAGGGTTTATGTGGTAATTATACCATAATTAAATGGTATGCATGGTTTGTAAAAAAAAAATTAGTTAAAATATATGTTATAATTTAAATAATAGTTAAAAGAAAAGTTAAGTTAAAATAAATAAACAAAAGAAATATCATTTTATTTCTTATGCTCTTCTTCCCCCAAACCGAAACCACCATTTTTAAGACAAGGGAGGTTCGGCCAAGCTCTTCTCTAAATGCATGGTATGTTTTTGAGTCTCGTTTTTAATGATTTTTATGTTTTTGTCATCGTATTAGCTTGATCTAGCTAACCTGGGACTAATTTGTAAAAATATTAAATGTTGTGGATTTTTCCATTGATGAGTTTGGTGTGTTTTTGAAAGTTAATGGTAGATTATTAAATTTGGTTGTTAAATAAGACTATTTTGTAAAGTAGTTTTCAGTAATTTTAACGTTTAAGGACTAAAATGGTAAAGTAGTAAAATTACATGGACTTTTTGTGAAAAATAGTAATTATTGACTGTAGTGAGGTCCTAATCAGTTCGGCTAAACTTGATTTTGGTTGAAAATGGTTAAATTGCGAGTTTTGGACTTAGGGACTAAATTGCATAAAAGGTAAAATGTTGGGGCAATTTTGTAAAAATGCTGAAAAGGACTAATTTGCATAAATTAGTTAGATTTTCTATTGGAATTGGTAAATTGAATGGAACTACTATTTTAGATCAAGAAACAAATCGATCGGACTCGAATCGCGGAAAAGCTAATGTAACGGATTGATCGTTGTCTCGACTTGAACATCGACTTTGGTTAGGTAAGTTTGTTTGGTTTAATTTAGTACAATTGTGATACATATCGTATGGAAAACTTATTTGTTAAAATGTTAGTTTAATATATCCACTGTTAAGGTAATGAGAATTAGAATTATGAATTATGAATTACACAAACAATGATTAGTAATGTGATCTGCTGTGCCGGATGAATGTAAGATAGACTACGATTGGCATGCTAATAGGTTATAGTGTGCGCTGTACGAAATTGGTATGAGATGAGATCACGATTCCTGTATATTTCCTGTTCACTGAATATACCGAAGTCCAACATTTGTTGCAGACTATCATGTTATATTCATAATGTTTTCTCGTTTGAGTGTTTGGCATGTTTTAGATGGATAACCATGTACTCATATCCTTATTTCGTTTATCAGGCGAAGTTCTAGTGAAAAATGATTGTTATTGAAATGTGGAAAGCTTGATTTTGCATTGTTGATAGTGCAGTAATTGAATAATAAATGATTTCATTCTTGTTGAGTATTGACTCACCCGTTGTGAACTGTGGTTGACAAGAAACTCTGTGTAATAATCTTGTTATTTGAATTATTATGTTTAATTTGGTAAGCTTTATTGTTTAAATCATCGAACTTACTAAGCGTTATAAAAGCTTACTCGTGTTATTTGTCTTGTTTTCTTGTAGATAGCCTTTTTTTGGAAAATCGGACGATCGGATCAACTTGAAGAAATCACACTATCCGAGGATCTTTTGGTTGTTTTTGAATACAAACTTTGTCTTATATGACATGTATTTAGAGAATTTGAATATGTTTTGTAATAGTTCGAAGGTACTTGTATTATAAAGTTGATGTACATATGATGTTGTTGTGTTAAATAATCATGTAATATATGCATGCATGACTGCTAAGTTATGGTATATGTGAAAGGGCTTGAATGTGAAGGAGAAATGGTAAGTTTAGCATGAAGTGATATGTGGTGCTTTTTGATTGAATGCAAGTCATTTAGAAGATGTACTTATAGCTTGAGTATCAAGATGATGGATTGTTTAAGTATTTGAATTGTGGTGTCAATGATGACACATTGGTTAGGCACCTAGGTTGATTGTTTGGCATGCTTTGAGTGTTTTTAAATGTGTTGAGGGCTTGTGTGCATGTACTTTTGTATGTTGACGTACCTAAGCTTTTGAGAGAGAATGATAAGTTTTGGGCTAAATTTGGATGCACACGGCCTGGGACACAGGCTGTTACGCGGTCGTGTGTTACACACGGCCTACTCGCACGACCATGTGCTTTATTTATTTTCAGACTAGGTTGGTTCACACGGGCATAGAGAGTTACACGACCGTGTGACCTTGAGCTACACGGTCACAGTGAGTTACACGATCTAGCCACACAATTGTGTGACCTTATATTACACGAGCACAGTTAGTTACACAGTCAGTGTACACGGGCATGTGGAGTAGCCATACGACCATGTTTTGAGCCACATAGTCTGGGCTCTATTACACGGCTTGGACACACGGCCATGTCACCGTTGTTTTGAAAATTTTCATGTTTTCCCTAAATCTTCTGATTTGTTTCTAATTGGTCCCCGATTGTTTCTAAACTATTTTTAAGGCATCGCAGACCCGATTTTAGACCAATGAGCGCATGTTATACTTTAACTTACATGATAATATAAATGTTGATATTTAATTAGAAAATTTGATGCTATTTGATATTAAATGTCCTGCTTTGTATTGTAATGCTCTATAACCCTACTTTAGTGACGGAGACATGTTAGGGGTGTTACAACTTCGACGACAAATGTGGCATTCTGTTATTCAGATCCGACAAATCGGGTCGGGTAAGGGGTGTTGCACAATCGGTCCATCCGCTAGCTTATTGAAACCATAAATGAATTGCATGTAAAATCAAATGAATAAAAAGGGATAGAAATGATAAAGTTGAGTTACATTCGGAAACAAATGTGGTTTCTCACTTAGTATGAAAATGACCCGAGAATTAATTTAATTTTTTCGAATTATTATTTTAGTAAATAATTGAAGTTTGAAAATGGATTTAAATTAATTAGTCATTGTGAATACGATGAACATGAAAAATTAAATATATTTTCTAATAGATTATTTTATAGAAAAGTTGTCATTACTTTAATGGACTTAGAATTGGGTTGAGAAAATTATTTAATTAGAAAATTAATTAATTAAAATTAATTTAATAAATAAAATTTATTTTGGAAAATAGAAAAACATGTATTGGGTTATAAAGTGTTGGGTTAAAAGTCCAGAAAGCACATATAATTGGACCAAATACAGAAAGGCTCGAAACCCCTCATAATAAATATGAGGGGTGAAAACCCTAGTATAATTAACTAGGGTTAGCGACCCCTCTCTCCTAGTAGAACTAGGAGACTTGTTTTTTTATCAGATAAATATTATTTGTATTTTACTAGTTCAACTAGAATTCTTCTATCTCTCTTTATAAATAGATGAAACTAGTAGAGATAAATTCACAACTTTGAGATATTATTATTCTGCCCAAAAATAGTGAGAATTTATTTTTTAAGTATAAATTCGATGTTTTGGGAATAACAATTCTACCGGTTTCTATAGAGAGAGATTTACTTTCCTATTGATGAAAGTAAAAAAATTATTCCTAGTTTACTTGTTTTTTTATTAGATAAATATTTCTCTCACCTTTGGTTTTTCCTAGTTTGGTTTCATCTATATTCATCTCAAAGGTCTGTAGGGATGCTATGAGTTCATCAATCTCTAGAATCTCAAGGTCTTTAGCATCTTCTATAGTTAACTTTGATAGAGAATCTCTCAGGTGGAAATTTCATCACTTCCTGACCAACTTGGTGTTAGAATGTTTCTTCTCCTAGAGAAAATGCTTGATTTGATAGATCATATAGTTTAGCATAGAATTCACCTATGGCAATTGAATATTGCATTCTCATATTCTTAAATCATGTGGTTAGCATTTGCATCTTGGACAACTTGACAATGTTATTTCCTTCATAAGTAGTCTATAAAATAATCCAAGCCTATTTCGCAATGGTGCACTTTGAAATCCTCTTGAATTCCTATTGGTTAACTTCACAAAAAATGACATGCAATGCTTTGGAGTTGAAATTAGAAAGTTGTTCCTCATCAGTTATCCATTCTAACTTAGATTTGAGAACTCTTCCTGCTTTTGTTTCAGCCATGGGAGGTTGTCATCCTGTAAGAATAGAGCGCCAAGCCTTTTCATCAATAGACTTGATATATTTCTTCATTCTAGCTTTCCAGTAGGCATAGTTGCCACGATCTTACATAGGGGATGAGTGGTTGAAAGTATTTCCATATCTTGCAGATAACAGTAATAGGAATCTCCATTAATTATGTTGAGTGGGAAGCTTTGATATCAATTGTTAACCTAAGCCAACTGCTAAATGTAAAAAACAAAGTATGACCAAAAGTGATTTCGGAAGTAGGCACTTCCATTGGTTCAATGTAGTCACTCCAAATACTTGCCTCAACATAATTGTTTAATTATTCTAATACTTTTCAATTAGAATTATTTTATTATTCTAATACTTGTGACGAATAAGATTATTAGGCATAAGCGAAGTATGCAAGTTATGTTATGTGTGTATATAATTTAGTCAAAATAGACCTCGTTTTTATGTGTTTGTTTACTAGAACTGGGTCTTTATAAAATTTAATGTTATTAATAAATTAAATCTAAACTGATTGAATTTAGTGTTATTTGTTAATAAGCAAAATAAACAATAGCTTCATTTTGGTTATCGAGAAGGTATTAAAAGATTGGTCGTTAGACACTTCATCGATAATTATAAACCAGTTCATCAAAGAGTATTGAAACTTGTCTTCGCATAGAAAGTCGAACCAACGACACAAAACTTGGCTTTTGTCTTGGTTAGATTCTCATGTTATTAATTTTTTTAGATTTTATTTGTGATTTTTCTTTAATGATTTTAATTTTAGTTTTAATTTTAATTTTAATTTCAAAATTCTCTCTTTTACTTTAAATTTATTTTGTTTAAGAAAACAGAATTACTATCCATTCTCACAAATATATCCATTCATTGCTATTTTTAAAATTTTATGTTTTTGAATTTTATTTTTTTTTTGAATTAGACCACGATTCAAATGGTTGCTTTCTTGTCCAAAAAAAAAAAAAAACCCACTCCAAAGCATATAATTCCTCTGTGCCTATCCTCAATCACCCCATTTGTGTATCAACAATTCCTTTCATCATCTGACTTTTAGTTAACCTCCTGACACTATAACTTCAATATTGATAGCAATTGAAAATAAGAAGAAGCAAATGACAAGGGAATTGAAAGACTCTTCTATAATAATAATAATAACAACAACAATAATAGTAATAATAATAATTAGCCTGCAGAAATAGAAAAATAAAAAGATGCATGCCTTGCTTGTTACGTTAATAGAAAAAGCTTGAATAATGCAGCAAATTGGAAGGTTGGCATGAAACAAATTCGATGCCAAGAAATGTCGTAAAGCTTCAATGACTGCAAGCATTGCCATTGTAGTTCGTACAATGTTATTGACAATGGGAAGTGGGGAGAACTGTTCTCACAGATTTGGATGGCTACAAAAAGAGACAATATCTTCAAAAGAATCTAAGGTCTAACACCTATCTCATTACCTAACCGCCTACAACTCTCCTCTGCACTGCCCCCATTCTCTCTCCAATGAAGTTCGGATCCAAATCATTTCCCAACTTTTTTATCTTTTTATATCATTCACCACTTGTGTCCCGCATGTAATCAGTATGTGATTGATATATAGCTTGAAAATTTATCCAAGTTATCAGATGCCAGGGACCCACAACTGGAGGGGACACACCATGCCATGGCTGCTCTCAAACCTTTCAATTTCAAAAGTTTGGGGCCTGTTGCCATCTCAACTTTGGCTTGTAGTATAGGCCTAGCGGCCGGGGTTTGGCCTTGGCTCATAAACTAGCTAGGGCTATGTTTCTTTTTTCTGCATGCTTTTCATAATGGTGGGGTTGCACTGTTAATCGTGTCCTTATTAATTGAAAGATTATTTTTTAGGATCATCTGTTTTCTTACTTAAATTATGTAATTTTATGTTATATATTTAGAGTTTATGATTGTCTTTTTCAATAACATCGTCTTTAACTTATAAATTATATTTTCTTTAAGAGTATAATGTAACTTAGCACGATACCCTATATTTATTAGTACAAACTATTGTTTTATGAATTAGGATGTTTCCCCTTCATCACCAATTTATTCACAAAATCCTTAACTTCATATCATAAATTCTCTCTCGCTCTCTGATCTTCAAGTTGGCGCTTTCATGGCTATGCTTATTTCTGAGGCAGATCTAATGATAAATCATGATTTATTTCCCAGGAGATTAAACAGTTGCATAATCCCATTATGCACAACATGTGATTCTTTGTTAGCTTCTGCATAAATACTGGAAACAGCTTAATTGGGATCAGTTTAGCTTCTTGTTTCTGACAACGATGCCTTCATGTGATTGTGATGCTCAACAAAATTTGTCTTTTGGATGGAATTTTATATGTATATTTTCTTGTTTGAATATTGCTTTTCTAAATATAGTCAAAAAGTTACCTAAATTATATGAGAGAGAAGAGAACCCTTTTAATTACTTGACTATACGTAAGGAAGACTTTATTTAACCATATTCACTCTGGAAAAATAGCATAGCCCCGAATCTTTTTAATAAGTCATCCATACGAGATCGAAGGGAAGCATTAATAAAACAACCACCTGTTAATTAAAGTTTTAATTTAATGATAAATTTAACATATCAAGTTGAAGTTGAATATATAAATCATATTTTAACATTTAATTAAAATTTTATTTTGATTTAAGCCACGTTATATTATGCAAGTTCAGATTACATGGTCATGCGGCAATTTATTTATAGAATAAGGAAAAAGAAAAAGATTGAAACCACCAACAACCTAAAAGAGTAAGAGATTAAGGTTCTGTGTTGGCATGTCAAAGTCCATAATTTGAATTTTGGTGATAAACATCCCCTCCCGTAATGTAAAATTTGATTGTATTGAAAAAAAGAAAAAGAGATTGAAAACCAAATATTTATGTTTTATGGCTATTGAGTTTTAGATCGATTGACATTGGTATTGTTGTCAATGCAAGAGGTCGTGGGTTTAAGTGCGTTGAAACACATTATCCTCTTATTTAAATATTGAGAAGGGGCTATGAGTAGTTCAAATATTTATGTTTTACACTATGGATGATTAGAAGAAAATTATTATGAGTCGTAATGTATATATATGTTTACCATTAAGCTGCAAAATAATTTACTTGAATAAGTTTGAGAATGGTGTATGTTGTTATTCTAACAGAAACATTAAATTTTTTTTTAAAGAGCAGATAAATGTAAACCTACATTAGGATGACATGGTGGAGGTGAAGACCAACAATTAATAAAAGGAAAAAAAAAAGAAGGGGGACAGGATGAGATAGATTTTCAATGTTATAATGTATGAATGCATGACTTTATTTATATATATACTTTATAGCCCTAGACATATTAAAGGGAAGTAGCCCTTCTTTGATGATGCATTAGGTAACATATAAGCAGACAAGGTCCAATGGTGGCTCCCCTCCCCCTTTTTCTTTTGTGATCTTTGATCTCCTCAAGCCAAGTCCTATCAGTTCCAACAAGAAATACTTTGATTCCACATGAGTCTCAGTTTTGAGGGTTTTAACTAAAATTTTTAAAAAATTAATGAATTGAAAACTTTTGCTAGGGTAATGAAATTTTCAAGAATTTGATTGATATGACTGGTGTTCATCATCTCACCTTTTCAATTTCAATGAGCCCTAAGAGAAACTCAAAATAGCTTCAGCCATGGAGCTACAGTTGTTGAACATACTGACAACCTACGGTAGATCTGAGTTCTCTGACCCACATAGAATCATGAGTTTCACATGTAAATCGGACTTACATGAAAAAGTTTTGGTTTTTTGTGTTTTTAAAATATTTATTTATTTATTTATTTTATGTGGAATTGACCCAGCAGAGAGTTAATATATCAGCCCCACCTGGTAGATATAGCATAAATGGAACAAAGAAGTAGCTATGATGAACCCTGAAGGGAAAAAATGAGGCAAATTTAAAGTTGCACTTTTTTTTTTTTAATATCTTTCTCCATTTCACACACACACATATAGAATAAAATTTGACTGACAGCTCACTGAGTTACGAGTTCTAGTAACTTACATTCCCTGCAAGTCTTTGCAAGCAATCTCCATACCTATACATCCCACACTCAACACTCCAAATCCCACCCACCGACACGCACACACACAAAAAAAAAAGATAACTGTTAACGGAAACTTACATATTATTTAAGAGAAAGAGAAAACATGAAAAATGGGATGTAGGATTGTTCTACCTTGATATGTGGGATTCTGGCTTTGTCTACTTTCTGTTTATGCTTTGGATCCCTCGGGACAGTGAAGCTGTAAAGAACACATAGCTATTAAACCAAGTTGGGGGGAATGAAGCCTGGTCCGAAATCATTCAAAAGACAATTAAGTTTCATATGAATGACTTCGAACCAGACAACATTCCCCGCAACAGTTCATGTTACAGATCCGCTCAGAGCACAAGAAAGACAATCAAGCATTGCTTGATGTTAGAGAAGGAAGAAGGAGATGGAGAGAGAGAGAGAGCGAGAGAAGGCTATAAGGAGAGATGGGATTATTAATTAGTGTGTTTAATATCGCCATGCATTACTTTTATTACCCCATGGGGTCCTTATATATACGTAGTGATGAAGAGAGATTCCTTGAGGGGGTTCACATGATTGATAAGAGTCCACTTCCTGCACCACCCTAAACCCCCCCTTGTTTTCACACGTAAGGGCAGGCTGTAGTTAAAACTTGTGAACATTGTAAAAAAAAACACATTTCCACAAGTATCCCATTGAATTTCTCCCCTTACAAGTTCTTGATGCCTTTCCCTGTTGGGTACATATAATTCATTTTTTTTCTTATAAAATTCCATTAATGATTTTTAGGTCAACTGAAAGCAGTCACTTTTAGACTCTTTAGGATTTTGGCACCGCCGTTAGTCTAGTGTCAACTACTTGCTTTTTAGTAAAAAAAATTTGCATTATATATATGCAGCTGGTGTGATGCCAAGCTTGAATTCCAAGCTTGACATAGAGTACTACTGGCTATTAAAGCTAAAAAGAAAAAAGGAGGAGCAGATCAATTAATTAAAAGGAAGAAAAAGGAAATAATAAAGTGGAATACAAAGTCACCAAAGCTATTGTTAATGAAGTATTTTCATTTCATTTGATTTGCTTTTCTTGGGAATCAGTTGGTAACATGAATTTTCGATAAATATAGTTTGAATTAAGCAGTAAAGTTACTTTTTCATAAAGCAAAAAATGAAATATCAACCGACAGCTTGAATTTGTTAGTAACAAAAGTGTAGTAGCCCTATTGGGAATAACTGTGGATTTTCGTCAGCAGATCTGTCTACAAATATGTAAATAGTATATTTGATGAATTAAAAGGAATAAGTTACAATTAGTTAATGATTATTATAAGAGAAAACCCAAGGAAGAATCCTTTATTAAACTGTCATATTTGCCGCTGTAATTTCCACTCTCCTAATCTACACCAGCTAATGCCAACAGCTTTATGCACTTATCCAGGTGACTGTAAATTAGGACTAAGATTTGGTGGACATGGCCAACTATATCATGATAATGTCTACTTTTTTGTTGGTACTAGGTAGCCCGCTGTGTTATAAATCTGTTGTTGAAGCTTTTAGCTTATGATTGCATGCATGAAAACTAAGGGAAGTAGCCAATATCTGTCTAAAATTCAAAGTCAAATGGCCCCAAAACAATGCTATCATGACACCTAAGAAACAGTGAAGTTTATGTGCAAATTTCAGCACATACTTGACTGATATAAATTTGTAGGTGTTTTCTCTTTTAGACCCCCAAAAAATTGCATACTTGCTAGAAACACATCAAGTTCCCTTTACCTTTGGTATATTTTAATTTACATTAATCTCGAGGATTAAAACTCTTTATTAATACTTCAATTATCAAAGTTGATATTAACTTTGACTTTGTTAAAAAAACAAACATCAATCAAGATAAGTAGACTTAAAGAAAAATGAGAAACTCTATTTTTACCGGCCTTCAATTTCTTCTGTAGGGAATCATACGAAACAAAAGCTGCCTTTTATCTTCTATAATCCCAATAAGGTAATTGCCTATATGATCCCGATTCAAAGGCTTTCCTTGTATTATGAAAGAACATGGACTTTTTTAAGTTTTAACCCCAAATAATTGTGAATCATTGTCAAAAGGCAGTCTGTTGAAGTTTTGAATTAATTGATGGGCTAAAGATATGATAGTCCTATAATTAAATATGTTGATTTAAACCAATTTGGCACAATCTGTTGATTTATATATTATAAAGACCTAATTTTTTATGATGTGAGAGAATGGTATACAGTATGAGCCATGATTTATGGATGCAAACAATTAGGCACACAATGATTAAAATTACAGTGGAACATCAAAATGAATTGTGAACTACCATAAGGATGGGATGTATGAGATAAGAAAGGAGGAAAGCCATTTAATTAAAATTTAAACAATATTGAGATCCAGCTAAGGAAACTCTGTATTACCACACCACACTGTGGACATTAGTCACTGTGGATTTCCACCATAAGATATAACATCAAAAAAAAAAAAAAAAAAAAGTTGAAGAATCGCCTTATGGAAAGCATTGGAATACGTCCAAATCCTGCTTGGCCCAGAAATCTGCATTTTCTGAACAAAAACTTGCATCCCCATTTTAGTCTATGGTGGAAAAACGTCTCAATGGTTTTCCCTCCATTCATCTCCTTGAATTGTAGCACCCATTTCATCTTTAATTCATTATAAGTTGGAGACATTGAATAGGTTTTTAGATCAGATTTTATTTTAAAAAATAAAGGATAGCATTGTTTTTTATACTTTTAATATCATTTTTGAAATTTGTGATTGTATTTCTTAAAAGCATAATATATTTTATCATTACACTTAATTACTTGTTGATAACTGAATATTCTCTACTTAGAAATGTAATATATTTTACTATTCTACTAAATTATTTATCGGTAGTTGAAAGTTGAATAAACATATCATGCATCCCCATACTACACTATAAAATAATAGCCTTAAAAGTCAAGCCAATCTTTTGTATTATCATTGATCTGTTCCCACATTTCAAGCATGTTCTACCAAAAAAAGTGAGTCATCCCCCCTCCCTCTCTCTGTACATAATATATTATATAGTTGAGCTTTATAATCAATTAGATTTTCCATAAATACCTGTCAAATTCCAGATGAGCATATTTTTCTTTTCCACATTTTTTATTGCAGATATATATAGTTAGGCTAATTAGAGAATATGTTTCACCGTTCATTTCTATCTCATGTATGATGTTATATAATTGTAAGGATAGTTGACATGATTAGACATGAGACGATGATTTGCAGATATTTGTTTTTTCAACAAAAAAGCTAAGACTGATGAAGCATTCAATGACATCCAGCATATCTCTCCTGAATTTTGGTGATGGGAAAGGATAGTATACAGAAAAGCTTTAAAACAGATCCTAGGCATTGGTGACAACATGATCAACTTTCATGGATTTGGCCTCGCCTTGCGTAGATTAAATGTCTTTACCACCCAAATTTTCGGAACTCTACCCTCTACCGCCATTGATGACATGTATGATCGGTTTTTACTTTAATTATCAAATTGGGTTTAATCCAACTCAATGATATTTTAAATTTAAGAATAGATATTTAATCAAATTTGAATTTATTAATATTCGGGTTAGCTTGATTACACCTCTTTTCACTCATATTCTTTGGATTTTCTAATAATATTTGAGAATATAAAACTCGTAAGATTTTTAGAATTCTTGAGAAATTTGAAAATTTTGTAATAAGTAAAAGTAAAGGTTGAGTAAAATGATTTTTTTTTAAACTTTATATAAAATTAAAATTGATATTATTATTTATATATATATATCTTAAAAAAATATTGTTGGTATTAAAAATGTCACCACAAATATACAATAAGAGCATGAAGAGAAAAACCTAGGAATTTGGAGATTCCATATTTGAGCACCTTCAACAGTTTGATATTTTCTATTTATTTGAAATATATATATATATTCACACTTTAAGATTAATTTTGTTCGTGTCGAGAACGATATTTAAGTAAAATTTTCTCAACAATAATTATTTCAAGATTTAAACTTGATACAAATACTTGAAGAAAAAATTCACTTTAATTTCTATTCACTACTAATTTATTGATACTAATTTGAAATATTTGATATTTAAACACTTAACCATAAAAATTATATAAATATATAAATAAAATGAAAGCATGAAAAAGAAAAGAAGGTGAGTGGAAGGAGTAGAAGCTGATTAACATCTTCACCTAATTGATGGGTGAAAGAGATTGTAGATTTTTGGGATTTGAATTCTAAATGAATAAACTATATTTAAATCTCAGTTCATGGTATTTGTGGTTATAATATAAAATATTTAATTTTTTTAAACAATCTCATTAGAGGTTTTAATTATATCTGTTCTTTTTGACACAATGTCTAGAATTACCCATAGCTCTTTCTCAACCCATAAATAGGAAGATAATATGTTTCTGTGCACTTACATCCGCGTCCTATATTGACAATAATGACCATATCAATTAAACTAAAACTTAATACGCTATAAAACCTCTAAATCTAACTTAAGTAAACATGATAAAAGAGAAAAAAACATTAGCAACAATAGTGAGACAAATATGATATTTGCCTTTTTTGTTTATACAAACAATTGACTTGGCTTATGGTTTCAACTTCAACCTCCCACATATTTTGACTTTGAATTTTCAGTTTCAATAAATTTGACTTTGCAATTTTATATAAAGTGATGGTAAGCATTTTCAAACCACATAGGTGTTGCATTCAGGGCTCATAAAGTCTTAATTACTCGGCCCATTTTGTATTATAGTATCATATATACATTGTAGTAAGGAATACAAGTTAACTGTGGAATCTTTCCTATATGAAACACTAAAATCTGATAGTACACTACAGCAAAACAGGTTTTTAGCGGCGTTTTTTTGGGCCTATAAGCGCCGCAAAAACTATTTGCGGCACTTTTACAAACGCAGCAAAAAACGCCGCTAAAGACGGCGCCGCTAACATTTTGTGGCGTTTATGAAAAAAAACGCCGCTAAAAGTCATGACCTTTAGTGGCGCTTTTCCCACAAACGCCTCTAAAGGTCATGACCTTTAGCGGCGCCGTTCCCACAAACGCCGCTAAAGGTCATGACCTTTAGCGGCGCCTTTCCCACAAACGCCGCTAAAGGTCATGACCTTTAGCAGCGCCTTTCTTACAAACGCCGCTAAAGATCATGACTTTTAACGGCGCTTTTCCCACAAACGCCGCTAAAAAATACGACCTTTAGCGGCGCTTTTCCCATAAACGCCGCTAAAAATCATGACCTTTTAAAAAATTATTTTATTTTAATTAAATAATATTTATTTCTATGTTAAATATTATATTATGTTTAATTTTTGAAATTTGAAATCTAAACTATATATTTTTAAGGATAAATAAAAAATATTAATTAAATTAAATTTTCCATTAAAATTTAAATTTTAAAACTAAATATAAAAATTAATGAATTTAAATTTAATACATAAACATTGATTCAATATGTAATTTAATACATAAAAAATAACACACACAAACACATAGTATTACAATTTCTAAAACAAAATTCATCCTCGTGAAAAAAGAATGCCAATTATCATCACCTCTCATTAATCAAAGGAAAAAGATCAAAAAAGAAGAAGAAACAATATACAACAGAAGGCTGGTTCAAGCTTATGTGAAGCCAAAGTATTGCAATGCCTGCATATAACTTAGAGAAGTCCTTTGATGCTTTCAATTCAACTGCCAGAGAATCCAATACACCGGAACAGAAAGCCAAAGTATGCACCTGTAAGCCAAAGTCAAGCCAATAAGGAAATCACTTATACGACCCTCAAAGCCACATATGTCAAAGCACATTATCTGATCTCTTTGAATTATGATATGGAAAGATAAATTTTTAATAATGCCACCATAATGCAAGAATTAGAATTTGTTTCGACAAAAGTCATTGATCATGTTATTAATCATGTGCCTTTGCATGTACATGCGTTGCATCTAAAACCTACATAGTTTAAATAAAAAAATCACCAAATCCATGGCCTATCCTCAAACAATCTATTATTTAGATATGTAAACAAGTCAAACAGAAAGCAGCTCATGGCAAAGCATTTTCCTGATCCACTATGTTAGTTGTTTTTATCTTTATTTCTTCCCTGAGTTCAATTTTAAACCTCAAAATATCTAAATATATTGATGCTCAGAATGCTTAATATTGCGGACAACCAACACAATAGTCTAATACTGGTTTATCTACTATGAAAAAATACTAAATTGTAAGTTACATAGAGAACAATTTCAATTATTTTCACTTCAAAAAGCACCAAAAGAGTTGAACAACCTGCCTAAATTTCATCTGTTAAGGTGGAAAACCTCAGTTACACAAAAGCCTCTCTCAGCCTTTTTGAAATAAATAACCAGCAACTACTATGAATCTTATAGCAAAAATATATATAAGAACAAGTATCTTACCTCTGCAACAAAAGGCCATAATTTGCTCAATTGCTTGTTCAACCATTTTGCCTAAAAGGACAACATAGTGTAAGACAGTAAGCAACAACACTGCATAAAATCTTAACACCAAAATGGAAACACCTTTTTCTATACCTAACACATGCAAATGTATCTAGTCTTTGAGATGCATATTTTATGCCTTGTCGCATAATGCTCTGACCTAAACAAGATAACACGAAAATAGAGTTACAACCAATTATAACCTAGATGAAACAGGGAAGAAAAACGAGGACTTCTATTGATCAACCTGAGAACAAAACAATACAAGTAAAACGTAGAAAAGTCTTGCAAATACACCAAGTTCTTTCGAAATCAACTACATCAAATAAATCAAAAGAATATATAAATGTTTTAAATGGAAGAGAGAAAAAAGCTGATTTTTTTCATTAATTATAACTAAAAGTTCACATGCACGGCGATAGAAACTAATGCTATTGGAATAATATCTTAAAACAAATTCAATTCAAAATCGTTTTGGTATTCATTTCGCAGCCAAATATCGCCTAATCTATTAAAAATAATTATACAATTAAATTAAGTGCTCAAAATTTCCATACTTTCTTGAGAAACAAACAGATCGTGAAAAAAAAAAAGTACCTGCTGCTCCGAAAGTGGCTTACATTGCATCAGCTGCGAGATCTATTCATCGAGATCGAGGGCTGAGTCTGTTGGTGCACCCATTTTTGATAATTAAGTAGCAAGAATAGAAATGATAAAGAAAGAGAGAGACCATCAAGGCTGGTGGTACAAATTTAGCACAAAGGCCGACAAGGTCAAATAGGAATCCAGAATATCTTTTATCCCTCGAAACCAAATAATGAAATTACATGACAAATGCCTTACTGGTATTTTAACTATAATTAGTACAGTTTTTATATTAATGGATTAAAAGTTTAAAGTTGTGATTAAATAGATTGCCAGGTTTAATATGTTCATTTTCTCTACGGCAAAAGTTTCAAATTAGTAATTATAATTTTGAGTGTTTAAAAATTTGTATAATCTATCAGATTTCTTAATTCAAAATTATCAATCATATTCTATATATTGAATCAATAAATTATTTGTGCGATGACTGTAGCCTTTTTTAAGATAATTTCTTCTATTTTCACATATTTTAAGAGTCATGAGTATTACCTTATAGTATTTTATTTGGCCACTATTTTTATTTTTTTAATTAAATAGAGAAGTGTTTATTAATACCATAAAAGATAACCAAGGCAACTATATTTCCATTTCCAATCACTTGATTTAAATCAGATGCAAAATATTAATGCTTAGTTGCAAACTATATCTGCTAAAGTATTTGCCTTTAGATGTCAACAGATGGTGTGGTTTCAACAAATTCTTGCATTAAAAAAAGAAGGGATAGGAGTAGCAACAAGATTATCATACCTAGTTGCTAAAGCATCAATTTCATCAATGAATATAACTGATGGTTATTTACCTGCAAAAGATAAGAATTTCTCAACAAATTACACAAAGTACATAGCACAACCAAGTATCTGTAAATAAAATAAAAGGAATCTGTACTTATAACATAAAAAAAAATAACACAGAAAATACAACAAGCTGATTTATAGGTGGCCCAACCATCTGCAACATTTTATCTGTTCCCTAATTATTATCATATGCCCAACAATTAACAGCTACATGCTGCCTTAGCAATCAAATATAAGAAACTTATAGCATTATCACCTTGGCTCTCTTAAACAGATCCCTGATACGAGCAGAACCAACACCGACTAAAACTTCCACAAATTCTTTGTATTAAGATACTAATTCTTTGTATAATAAAATTAGAGGTGATCTAAAAGGCATAAAAAAACAAATGTAAAATTTCTTTGTATTAAGTTACTTAGTCCCATATTCCAATAAATACATCCATCCATGACAAAGAAACAGGAAACTGACCTGTAAAGGAAGCATTGCTCAGTCCTGCATTAATTAAAGATAGAACCATAAAATTAGCTTAATTCTGCTAGGCAAAATTGCCAAAGATCACATGTAATTCCTGTTTTAAGTAAAGTCGAAGCCTTAGGGGCTGTTACAAGTTACTAATATCACATGTAATTCCAGTTCATGGCAGTTATAATGGTATTGTACAAGTCAAAAAATAACTTAATTTAAGAACAACGAACTCACAATTTAATTTAAGAACCCACTTCCCGTTTGAAATAGCTGGGTTACAACATCAGACAAACCTTTTGATGAATAAAACACTATTAAAACCAGTAACAGAGAGTTGGATATGCCGATTTGTCAATTGCTTGCCTTGATTTATGCACAATTCCTAAAAAAAAAAAAAAAGAGTATTCCTCCATTGTTAAGGTTTTATGTAAGAGAAGATTGTTAAAAAAAATCAATTTATTGAGATATTTAAAAAGACAATCTCAATAGAATATTAAAAATGAAAAACTAGCCACAAGAAACAAAATGCTAATAAAAATGAAAATAATAAACCATGCAAAATGATACCCGTTAAAAGATTTCAAACTTGAAAGTAACTTACTTGAGAGAAGATCATTCACTTGAGGTAGATCTGAAGATATTTCAGGGAAATCGTCCTCTCCCACCTTAGTAATAACTTGCTTTAGTCTCTCCTTTGCTACCTAGTCAATTGACATCTATTTCAGAAGCAAACCTCCAGAAAATGAAGCTAAAAATTCTCACATGATTGAAATTGCAGACCCACTAGGAAGTGTAAAACATACAACTTTTAGACTTATCAGGGTATAATAAATCTCCCTCGATCCAATCAGTTAAAATTTCCAGATTCTTACACTAATGTACTCTATAAAAGCTCAAAAATCAATGTCAGATATATTCCAACTGAAATAGCTCAGTCTTCTAACTCGACTACTAGCTTACCGGTGCTGGCGATTACGTTCCTATTACCAAATTCTCGTTATCACGTAAATCCAAATCATAGAAATTTGAATATAGTGATCTTAACCTACGCATATATTATTAAGCTACAAAACCAGGAATCTCAAGAGAAATTACCTCGAGATTGGGTTGCCGAATATCCGAGGCGCAAAACAACCTAAATTTGAACTTGTGCAACCTGTAGGGTTAATCACTCGCCGTCCGTACAGGCACTGTCACCATAATTCAGATAAGTAAAAAAGAAAAGTAAGTAACCTCAAAGTCAACATACACATACACAAACACGTACAAATGTGGACATAAAAATAGAGAAAGTTTCGGATTACTCACCATCGATGTTGGTGAAGCCGCAGAAAGGGGAGAGCATTTGGACAAAGGAGAAGCCGTTCTTAAGGCAAGATTCTTCTACGAGTGTAGCATCTTTCCAAGCGGAGTGTTCGCCGGATCCACCATGACTCCCCCTCTCCTCCGATTGGTCGGATGCCCTAATCCAGGAATCATCTTGGAAGACAACCTCCAATCATGGCATGAATCTTCAAATGAGCTGCCTAATTCCAACCACCCAGCTCTTCCCACCCCTTGTTTCCTCTTCATTTGCGAAACCAATTCCCCTCCAGTTTTCAAGTTCATGTTGGTGGAGCACAAACATGGACCAGTGTGAGAGTCCACCACCGATAAAATCCCCACCATCTTTCTTCCTCAACTCACAACCTGATTAGGGCTTAGGTTTGCTTTTTTCTTCAAGATTGAAGTCAAAGATTCGTGGTCAAGTAAGCACAGATTTGGGGGAAACCAAAAAGAAAAAACAAAAATGCAAAAGGATGACAGCAACGGAGGGGTGAGATTGGGGGTGTTTTGAGGATATCGATTTCAGGGGAAAAAATTAGGGGAAAATTTGTGGCGTTTTTTATAAAAACGCCGTTATTGTTAATTTTTTGTGGCGTTTTTCATAAAAACGCCGGTAGAAAATTATTTTATTTTAAATAAAAGATACTGTTTTGCTCTGTAAGTTTTTTTAATTTTATTTTACTTCAAAAAAAAGTTTCTATTTTATATGTTAAAAATTATTAATTAAATAATTTTATAAAATATTTTTTATTACTATTTTTTATAAATTAGTTTTTATAAATAAAAAATTAAGTACTCTGAAAATAAATATCGTATATTTTAATAAGAAAACAAATAATAAATGGCTGTGATTAATTATTAAGTAAAAATTATCCAATGTAAGCAATTAATTTCTCACATATCAAATTTCTGATTTTATATTTTTTTTTCCAATCTAATCTCTATTTCATTAGAGATATTTCTTCCTAACTAAAATATAACTATTTTGCTAGAATTAGATGTGGAATGATTTTAGTTTTTGTATTTCATTTTTATTTGTTATAATCTGGTCCTATCCAAAATAGATAGTTACCTATCCATATCAATGATCTATTACTTTTTTTATTTATTTATCAATATTTTTTTAAATCTAATATTTAAATATATCAAATGGTTTAGATTAAATATTTTTAAATATAAAAGTATTAATTGATTGTAAAAAATTTCATCATTTAACAAATCTTAAGTAAACTTTAAATCCTAAACCATTTAATATATATAAAGTTTATCTATTATCTCTTAAATAATTTAAACTATAATCATAATTTTAATATATTAAAATTAATATTATCTTTTTTACAATTATATAAGAAATTAGTTAATATATAAATTAAAAAATACTAATTAATCTAAACCCTAAATCCCTAACCGCTAACCCTTAAACCTTAAACAATATAACATAAACCGTTAACCCTTAACCCCTAAACTTTAAACCCCAACCCCTTAAAACTTAAACCCTAACCTTTAACCCATAAACCATAAACCATAATCCCTAAACCCATAATCCATAAACCTTACAATAGTAACTCATAAACATTAAACCCTTAACCATATACCGTAAACCCTAAAATATAATGATAATTAATTCAATATTTTAAAATTAATGCTATCTCTTTTACAATTATATAAGAAAATATTTAACATATAAATTAAAAAACAATTAGTCATATGCCAAAAATCTTTAAAATTATTTTAAATAATAATATTTTAATTTTTTCCATTTTGTGGTGTTTTTCAAAACACGCCGCTAAAGATCGAGCATTAGCTTTTTAAAAAGCGTCGCTAAAGCCACTAAAATCTCAATACAAAATGATGGCGTTTTACAAAATTATTTTGCGGCGTTTTAAAAAAACGCCACTAAAGATCAAGCATTAGCGGCGTTTTCTAAAAAGCGCCGCTAAAGGTGTACATATAGCGGCGTTTTTAAAAAAGCGCCGCTAATACTCAATCTTTAGCGACGTTTTTAGAAAGCGCCGCTAAAGCCACCAAAGGCTCAACACAAAATGACGACTTTGTGTTAATTTTTTTGCGGCGTTTTCTAAAAAGCGCCGCTAAAGGTGTACATATAGCGGCGTTTTTTAAAAAAGCGCCGCTAATACTCGATCTTTAGCGGCGTTTTTAAAAAGTGCCGCTAATGCTCGTTCTTTAATGGCGTTTTTCATTCAAACGCCGCTAAAAACGCCGCTAAAAACCTGTTTTGCTGTAGTGGTAGGTTTTTCTTTTACTTGTAAAGCAAACAAGGTCAATTATTGCTTTTGAATGTTGACTGAGTCTTAATTTGATTGGTATGGACATTATTGTCAATATAGCAGAACGTAAGTTTGAATGCGTTGAAGCGCATTATCCTCCTATTTATGGGTTGGGGAGGGGCTATGAGTAGTTCTAGACATTGTATCAAAAAGAACAAATATGATAAGAACCTACGTACCTAAAAAAATATAATAATTATAATTATAATTAATATTTAATTATACGTAAATAAAATATTTAATATCTAATATTTAATAATAAATCTTTCACTTCTAATGGATGATAATAGGACATCACATGAAATACATGCACTATCTAACCATAGTTTATTAGTCTTCACTTTCTTTTCCCTATTTAGTGTTAAGACTTTCGAATCAAAACCACATACATCACAATGATTTGGTCATGATTGGTGTAAAAGAGGTTAAGTTTTGCACTTTTTTTTAAAAGTAATATATACTTCACTCCTGGAAGTTTATGGGTTTCTATGGTCATCCAAAAGAAATTAACCTTTTATTGTCTTGGAAGTTGTTGTGAGGTCTCTCGGAGGGGGATCATACTCCTTGGCTTGTGATGGGCGGTTTTAATGAGATTCTCTTTTCTCACGAGAAACAGAGAGGTCGATTAAAGGATGAACATTGTATGGAGGCTTTCTGTATTGTTAGGAAGGTGGTACATTTGGGAGTGTGGTCAATTTGCACACACTAATATTCAAGAAATGTTAGACCGCGGTGTGGCTAATATAGGGTGGCGTGAACTATTTTCGAATGCAAAGATCTCGCATTAGGTTCACACAATTTCGGATCATTGTCCGCTGCTTCTAGATTCAAGCTATGACAGGGACCTATTTGGGTTGCATCCTTCTTGTTTGATTTGAAGCCGCTTGGGCAAAGCCAGTTCGGCGAAGGATGCCTCTTATGAGGAGGAAGTGTGATGGCTTTGGATGGAGGCAGATGGTGATGTTTTGATGTGTCTGTCTTTAGTGAGTCAGGGCTTGATGAGATGGGCACATTTTTTATGTAGTACTGAGAATAGAAGGTTAGTTCATCTCCATCGAAGGATCAAAAAACTGAGCATGGACAATCCGACTGACGAGATGGTTGAAGAGTTGATCATTTTTAAGATGCTGTTGAATCTGGAGATTGACAAGGGGGGAAAGTACTGGGAACAGCGGGCACAAGCCAATTGGCTTTGTATGGTTGGATGTTAGCAGTGTGGGTACTAGAGGAGAGTTATCACTTTGTTTAAGAGAAGGATGTCTTGTTACTCTACGTTCTTTTTCAAACTACTGATGGTCACTCTTGGAGATTTACGGGTTTCTATGGTCATCTAGAAGAAATTAACCATTTGTTTTCTTGGAAGTTATTGCGAGGTCTCTTGAATGGGTATCATACTCCTTGGCTTGTGATAGACGATTTTAATGAGATTCTCTTTTCCTATAAGAAATAGGGAGGCCGATTGAGGGATGAACGATGTATGGAGGCTTTTCATAATGTTATTCAAGATTGTGATCTTTTGGATTTGGGTTTCGAAGGAAGGTGGTACACTTGGGAGCGTGGTCAGTTTGTGCACACTAATATTCAGGAAAGGTTGGACTGTGGTGTGGCTAATACGGGGTGGAGTAAACTATTTATGAATACAAATATCTAGCATCAAGTTCACACAATTTCGAATCATTTCCTGCTGCTTCTGAATTCAGGCTATGGTAGGAATCTATTTGGGTTGCATCTTCCTTGTTTTTTATTTGAAGCTACTTGTATGAAGGATGCCTCTTGTGATGAGGAAGTACGACGGCTTTAGATGGAGGTAGATGGTAATGTTTTGACACGTTTGTCTTTGGTGAGTCAAGGCTTGATGAGATGGGCACGTCTTCGATGTAGTTTTGAGAAGGGAAGGTTAGTTCATTGACTAGCATTACGCGTGTACACATAAAAAAATATTTTTAAAGCACAGTTTTACTGCAAGTGTATAGGTCAATTGTAATTTTATAATGTTACAATGGAACACCATAGTATTCCAAGGATCAAACCCAAAAGAGATAGCGATTGAGTGATAACTAGCTGGAACGATGGAAATGTGCAAGTGTACATAATCGTAACAAGTAATAACATGACAATTATGTCTAGTTATCATACCCACATAGACTGTATAAGTTGATATTTATGAAATATAAGTTTAAACAAATTGGTAGAGAAAAATTTGTTGATTTGAAAGAGGTGATCTAATAACTAAGAATCAAATAAGTTAATCAACTAAAATAACAAAAATAAAATTCCAATGCACAATTTTTAAAAAAGGTTTTAATCAATATATAAGTGCGTTAGATTAATCTCATTCCTTTAACTTAGAATTATTAAAACTATGTTCATGTTATTACAAATAATTTCATGGAAACTTGGTCTTTTGCTAACTAATGCATATACATACTTATTGAATTAATTAAATAAACATATTCCTATGTTGAATTAGTTAATCAATTCAAAAGCAAGTATAAGATAGAGTGAATTAAATATATTTCTATACTGAATAATTTAATTACAACAATTGTTAGAATTAAGTGACCCGAATTCTTATTTAAATAAAATACGATGGAAAATAAAATAAAAGTAAAATCCATATAGAACTAGACTTCTTTTATTTTATTTTAGAATAAGGTTTTTTAAACCTTATTAAACTCCATCTATTTTATATTTATTAAGATAAGGTGTTTCAATCCTACTAGAATATGGCTTTACAAGCCTATAAATAGACATAATCTATTCCTCTTGTATTAATTCAAAAATTTTCAACATAGTGAATTTTTCTTCTCCTCTGCCCGTGGTTTTTTCCCGAAAGGGTTTCCATGTAAAATTTGTGTGTTCTTTATTTTATTTTTCACAAATTGGTATCCGAGCTTCCGGGTTGTTCATCTCGATCACGGTAATGGCGTCTTTGAAATATGAAATTCCGCTGTTGGATCGCAACACCAGATTTGCGTTGTGGCAGATTAAGATGCAAGCAGTTTTTGCACAGATGGATCTGGAGGATGCCCTACTAGGGATAGATAAGATGCTTTCGACATTAACAGATGAAGAGAAGAAGCGTAAGGATCGCAAGGCATTAACACAATTACATCTGCATTTGTCCAATGAAATTTTGCAGGATGTGATAAAAGAAAAGACTGCCGCTGCATTATGGAAGAGGCTAGAACAAATATGTATGTCGAAAACTCTAACAAGCAAGTTGCATATGAAGCAGCGTCTTTATGCTCATCGTTTGGAGGAAGGTGCGCTCAGCATACACGAACACTTAATGAGATTTAAAGAAATTCTCTCAAACTTGGAGGCCATTGAGGTTCAGTATGATAAGGAAGATCTAGGGTTGATTCTACTTTGTTCGTTGCCTCTGTCTTATTCAACCTTTAGAGACATGATTTTATATAGCCGCGAGTCTCTCACAGTTGATGAGGTTTATGATTCTTTAACCTCGTATGATAAGATGAAACATCTTGTAGTTGAACCCGACTCTCGGGGGAGAGGGTCTCATTGTTCGTGGAAGACAAGATCGAATCACTGATGATGATCGTGGTAAGACACAGAAAGAAATCATCGTGGTAAATCTAAGGGTAGATCGAAGTCTTCAAATAGAGGTAAAACTTGTAACTTCTGTAAGAAGAAAGGGCACATTAAATCACGAGTGCTATAAGCTACAAAATAAGATTAAAAGAGAGGTCTGCGAATCAAAGGAAAACAACGAGAAAATTACGGTGAAGGCGATGTTGTAGAAGACTACAAATGATGGTGAACTTCTAGTCGCTTCTATCAATGATTCTAAAGTAAGTGAGGAGTGGATACTTGATTCAGATTTGCACCTTCCATATGAGTCTCAATCGGGATTGGTTTACAACTTACTAAGCGATGTATCGAAGGTGTTGTTTTGATGGGAAATAATGCTTCGTGTAAGATCGCGGTGTTGGAACAATTAAAGTTAAGATGTTTTATGGAGTTGTTAGAACACTTAGTGACGTACGGCATGTTCCAGAATTGAAAAGAAATTTAATTTCGTTGAGTACTCTTGATTCAAAAGGCACAGATACACAGCTGAAAGTGGGGTTTTAAAGATTTCAAAGGGTCCCTTGTTGTGATGAAAAGGCGAGAGAAAAATTGCCAAGTTATATGTTTTGCAAGGTTCTCATCATATGGTGATGCAAATTGTCGCTTCCTCTTCCTTGTCAGATGATGATATTACTAAACTTTGGCATATGCACCTAGAGCATATGAGTGAGAATGGCATGACAGAATTGAGCAAAAGAGGACTTCTTGATGGGCAAGGAATTTGCAAACCGAATTTCTGTGTGAGCCTTTGTGTTTTGGGAAGCAAAAGAGAGTTCGATTCACTAGAGGAATCCATAACACGAAGGAACATTGGAGTATATTCATTCTGATCTGTGGGGGCCATCCAGAGTGCCTTCGAGAGGTGGAGCTAATTATATGCTAACCTTTATTGATGATTTTTCCGGAAAAGTTTGGGCGTTCTTCCAAGCGAAAAAGCGATGTGTTTTCCGTATTTAAGTCTTAGAAAATTATGATTGAAAAGCAGACGGAAAATAGATAAAATACCTCCGCATGAGACAATGGCTTAGAGTTTCGCTTACGATGAGTTTAATAGATTGTGCAAGTCAGAAGGGATCATGAGACACTTGACAGTTCGTCATACTCCGTAGCAAAACGGCGTTGTAGAACGAATGAACAGAACGATCATGAAGAAGGTTCGATGTATGTTGTCAAATGCCAACTTACGAAGTCATTTTGGGTGACGACCTCTCTTGCATGTTTTTGATCAATCGATCTCCATCCGTTGCCATTGAGAAAAAGACTCACAAGAGGTATGGTTTGGTAATCCCGCTAATTATTACGATTTAAAGATTTTTGGGTGTCTGCGTATGCTCATGTTGATAATGGAAAATTGGAACCGAGATCCATTAAATGCGTTTTTCTTGGTTATAAAGCTGGTGTAAAAGGCTATAAGTTATGGTGTCCTGAAAATAGAAAAGTTGTGATTAGCAGAGATGTTGTTTTTGATGAAACTGCTATGATACCTAACTTATCTCTTAAAGACTCTTTCAATAAAGAAAACCAAAAGCAGGTGGAGCATCAGATTAATACAGAGTCAACTCCTCAAGCCATAACAAAAATTGAGAATAGAGTTTCTTCTTCACCACAATTCCAAAAACAGAACTAGAAGAGAAATTAAACCTCCAAAGAAGTATGCCGAAGCTGATTTAGTTGCTTATGCTTTAAATGTGGCTGAAAATATAGATGCGAATCAAGAGCCATCTAATTATTACGAGGCGTTTATTTGTGAAGACTCAGAAAAGTGGATGTTTGCTATGCAAGAAGAGATGGAATCACTCCACAAAAACAGAACATAGGACCTTGTGAAACTTCCTAAAGGTAAAAAGGCTGTTCGTTGTAAATGGGTGTTTAAAAAGAAAGAAGGGACTCCAGGAGTTGAAGAACCCAAATATAAAGCAAGGCTTGTTGCAAAGGGTTATAGTCAAATTCCAGGAGTGGACTTCACAGATGTGTTCTCTCCAGTTGTTAAGCATAGTTCGATTCGAGCTTTGCTTGGTATTGTAGCCATGCATGATTTGGAGCTTGAGCAGTTAGATGTAAAAACTACATTTCTGTAAGGAGAACTTGAGGAGGATATTTACATGCAACAACCAGAGGGTTTTATAGTCTCAGAAAAAGAGGACTATGTTTGCTTGCTGAGAAAGTCACTTTACGGTTTGAAACAGTCACCAAGACAGTGGTACAAGAGGTTTGATTCCTTTATGACTTCTCATGATTTCAAAAGAAGTAGTTTAGACAGTTGTGTTTACTTTAAGAAAAACAGTAACGGTTCTTTTCTGTATCTACTTCTTTATGTTGATAGCAGCAAAAGATAAAGGAGAGATAAGAAAGGTCAAAGCCCAACTAAATAAAGAATTTGAGATGAAAGATTTAGGACCAGCAAAGAAGATACTTGGTATGGAGATTCTCAGAGATAGAAAAGCAAGTAAATTGTACCTAAGTCAGAAGGGGTACATTGAGAAAGTTCTTTGTAGGTTCAATATGCAGAGTGCTAAGCCTGTTAGTACTCCTTTAGCAGCCCATTTCAGGCTTTCATCGGTTTTGTCTCCATAATCAGATGATGAGATTGAGTACATGTCACATGTTCCATACTCTAGTGCAGTGGGATCTCTCATGTATGCTATGGTTTGCTCACGTCGATTTATCATATGCGATCGGTCTGATTAGTGAGATACATGGAAAATCCGGTAAAGAACATTGGAAAGCGATTGATGAGATTTTAAGATACTTACGAGGCACTATTGATGTTTGCTTACGGTTTGGAAGAACTAAAGATGGAGTCATAGGGTATGTTGATGCTGATTTTGCTAGAGACCTTGATAGAAGAAGATCTCTCACAGGTTACGTCTTTACAATCGGAGGTTGTGCAATTAGTTGGAAAGCCACTTTGCAAACTACAATCGCTTTGTCTACCACTGAAGCTGAATACATGGCGATTGCTGAGGCTTGTAAAGAAGCTATTTGGTTGAAGGGACTATTTAGTGAACTCAATGAAGACCTTCAAATCGATCTGATATTTTGTGTGATCAGTGCCATCTTCTTTACAAAAGATCAAATGTTTCATGAGAGAACAAAACATAATGATGTTCGGTATCATTTTATTCGTGATATTATTACTCGTGGTGATATTGTTGTGAGCAAAATTAGTACTCATGAAAATCCTGCAGATATGATGACTAAGTCACTTCCTATAACCAAGTTTGAGCATTGCTTAGACTTGGTTGGTGTTCATTGTTAAAGTTAAACCCTTAAGGGGTTTTATGGAAGAGGTGGAGAACTTGTTCGCGATGAAGAACTTGTTCATTGAGAATTTGTGTCAAGGTGGAGATTGTTAGAATTAAGTGACCCGAATTCTTATTTAAATAAAATACGATGGAAAATAAAATAAAAGTAAAATCCATATAGAACTAGACTTCTTTTATTTTATTTTAGAATAAGGTTTTTTAAACCTTATTAAACTCCATCTATTTTATATTTATTAAGATAAGGTGTTTCAATCCTACTAGAATAAGGCTTTACAAGCCTATAAATAGACATAGTCTATTCCTCTTGTATTAATTCAAAAATTTTCGACATAGTGAATATTTCTTCTCCTCTGCCCGTGGTTTTTCCCGAAAGGGTTTCCACGTAAAATTTGTGTGTTCTTTATTTTATTTTATTTTATTTTATTTTTCACAACAATCTTACAAGTTATACGAGGCAAGAATATTGTTTAATATGATTGTTAATTTAACTCTCATTTACCTTAGAAGATTAAACATGCATCAATTAGATTTTGTGTCAATTAATTATAATTCTAACCTGATTAATAATTAATTCACCTGTCACCTTACAATTAAAATGCAAGCATAACATAGGCATTATTTTATCTAATTCAACAAATTACCAAGGCCTATAACAACAAAAACATGATTTAAACAATTTAAGTTGACATAATGCATTTAATATAATAGGAACAAGATTTAAGCCATTTTAATTAAAATATAAGCATCAAAATAACAAAAATTCATGTTTATGATCACAAAACAAACTTAAAAGATAAAGAGAAGGGAACTAGAAGGAAAATCCTGATGATTCTCCGAAGCCAGACTAGTGTGCTCTTCTTCCTCTCGGCTTGTTCTGTCGATCAATAGTGATAGTCACAAAACTAACTACAAATACAGCAAAGGCAAGCGCACCAATTGAACAATACTATATCTATGGTGAGTAAAGATATCATATCCACGAGGACTAAAAGTATCAGTAATTATCGTTTTCTTATTATTTAGCCGACAATTTGGAGTGATGAGTTTTAATATAAAATTACTAAACTAATTTAACTAAGAATACAACAGAGAATGAATCAGGAAAATAATCGAAAGATAACCAATGAGAGAGACAATACACAGGAAAAAATCCATTAGACTTCTTCTATTATTATTAATCTGATTTAAACAATTTATTCACTCGATGTCTTAGCCTGTAGAAATCCTTAAATTATGTTAATATCTCTTTCGAGTGTAAGAACAATTGACTCTAGGTTGATTAATTGAAATCTCTTTCTAATTAAAACATTTAACTCGATCTATGGATTCCCCTATTAGATTTGACTCTAATTCGGTAGATTTATATCGTCCTATTTCTAGGATTGTATGCAACTCCACTCAATTATACTAGATCTACTTTTAAACAATGACTTTTGCTCCACTGAATTAAGCACATTAAACATGAATTAATATCCCGAAAATATTAAAACAAGGAATAAGCGCACATAATTGAGAACAAGAATCAAGTATTCATCATGTAAAACAGAAATTAAATAATAGAATTCATCACAGGTTTTATCCTCCCTAGGTATCTAAGAAATTAATTCATAATTCTGAAATAAAACATCTTAAATTCAGAAAAACCACAAGAAACAAAGAAACTCATAAAAACTTCAGAAGAAATTAAAATGAGGTCTTCGATCTTGATGGAAATCTACTTCAGAAGTGGCTCCAATGGTGTTTCTTGAGTGTTTTCTTCGATCTTCTCTCCTCGCTCACATGTCTTTTCTTCTATTTGGTATTTATATACTTTAGAATAATTAGTAAGCCTAAAAAATGTGTTTTTTCGTGTATTTGAGAAGCAGGGTGCAAAATTGACACGAGTTGGCACATGAGCGTGGGTCACATGGGCATGTGCCCAGCTCATGTTGCTCCTAAAATCTGCTCTTTTTCTCCGATTTTCGTTCTCTTTGCTCCCAAATGCTTACCTAAGTATAAGAACATGAATTAAATGAATTAGAAGCATCAAATTCACCAATTTTCATAAATAATCATCCAAAAATGCATTGAGAATGAGATTAAAATATGTTAGTTTTATCATTTATCAAATATCTCCACATTTAAGTGTTTACTCGTCCTCAAGCAAAATCCTCAACTCACATTAAAATTAATCTTTCTCAACTTGTAATTCCCATCAATAATGTCTCAAAATGGTTCGTAAAATAATCATGCATTGATAATTCAACTAAAAGGGCACTAAAGATTCAAACAATCCAAGTCGAAATTTTTAAAGCATGAAAACATAGGTATCTCCCCTTATCTAAGTAATTACCTTTAATTAAAAATCTACAAGAATTGACATCCTCACTAAAGATTCACTCAAATCACTCAAAGTGTTTGAATTAAAAACAAGTGCATCAATCAAGAACTTAATCAAGAATAAAAATAAGCTTCTTCTCAAAATATGGATTCAACTGTTCAAGCTCAATCAACATGGAACTAAATAATAATTGATGAGTAATTATTTTTTTAATTTTTTTTCTTTTATTTTCTTTTAAAACAATTAGAAATAACTTAGCAAATCAAACAAAAGAGCATAGTTAGAGAACTAACCAAATCAAATCTCGACAAAGAGGGAGTCAATAAAATAGGAAAAAGTTTCAACGAAAAAAGAATAAGTTATGGGTAACATTAATGGGTTAATCAAGAAACAGTGTGGTAGGCTCAACGGGGTTCACTAAGGGTTAAATAAAAAGGTAGGCTTTTTATGGGATAAGTGGGTTACAACCTAAGTGCCTTTATCATCTCAGTTTATCAAATCAAAGGTGTGGTCTCGACATGCATAATCAAAGCAAGTTCTAGAATATAAATCAAGTTCACAGATTCGTAACCAACAATAGAATGAGCATGAAAAATGTATGCTCTAAAGGCTCAACATCTCACAAAAAATCATGGTTTTGATGTCAAGCTTGCAAATCTCAAACTTCAAAATAAAACTTCAATTTAGAGAAACAACCTAAAATTTTTTTAATTCTGAAAATAATTTATCATGCTTGATTCTCTCATATCTTAAAGTTTAAATCAACCAATGCAAAAATATCTACAAATTAATCCAAAACACATCAACAAAAATCTCAAATCAACAAAAATTCATTCTAATAGAAGTATGAGAAAATTACTTAAATACAAGACAAAATTCAGGAATTTTCTAATAATTATATAAATAACCTCCCCACACGTAAGATATACATTGTTCTCAATGTAAAAATAGATATGATCACAGTATAAGCAGAATATCATAAGAGAGGGAGAAAACTGAAACTACCTTGAATATTGGATGAAATCGCCAAAATGGTGAAAAGCGAAATTGTAAGCAAATCTAAATGTAGTGCATCATTCTGAGCAAACTAATAAGAAAATAAACATAAATAGTGAAGAAGATTAAAAGTTTACAACTCAATTAGAAACAACCATAAAAATAAAATATAGCTCAAAAGATAAGAAATAAAATAAGTTCAAGAAAATAAAAATAAAACAACTAAAAATAAACATAAACATAAAAGGAAAAGGAAAAGAAAACTAAAAAGAAAATAAATAAAATCTATAATCCTCATCATCAGAGGCATCAGTATCGTGATTCATCGGTGCTGAAGAGGATATATGGAAGTGCTAACAGATCTACTGTAATGTTGCGTCAATATTGCCGAACCTCTGAAAGCAGTGCTGCTCAAAGCGAGTGAACAGCTCGGAAAGGTCCTTTAAGGTAGCAGTAGTAGAAGTAGGATGGTGACTCAAAGGTGAAACCTAATGGTGGACAGGGACACCATCAGTAAAGTCCTCATGCTCATCCTGAGAGTTAGAATAAGATAATCGGTATTGAGGAGAACCATTCCACGAAGTCACTCAATTATCCTCATGTGAGTCATACTCGAGAATCCTTACGGGGATATCTGTCCAACTAGTGTAAGGGAGGATGACTACTCCGGTGTGTCGAGGAGACCAAAGTGGCGTGCAAGTCGAGTCACATAAGGGCCTAAATAGATAAAGCCCCTACTACTGCGCTCTGTCTGATGGCGAACAACGAGGGCGATGAAATAGGCGAGATCAAAGGGGCGTCCCGTGACCATGCTCTACAAAAAATATACATCGGTTGTACCGAATACTTCAGTGCTCTCCCTCCGACCGGTCAATGTGTGAGCCAAGATGGCATGAATGTAGCGCAAGGCTGGAAGAAGAGCAGTCGCATTCGATCGATTCGGGTCATAAGGCATCGTGTTCGCCATAAGATCTACCCAATAAAGAGATGGCGAGTAGTGGATGTGCCGGTATAATTGAAGGAACCCCTCGGCACATAAACTCTACAGTGTAGAGTCTCAATACAGCTCTAAACTCTGGGATACTCATATGTAGCGCTGTACCACCGAGTCAAAAAGTAATGGTGCCCGGCTTGTCATGGGTTGACACCACCTGCTGTAACAGGAAAGTCTAATAGAACTCGAGAGTAAGCTCTATGTATGTGGACTCGATGATGGAAAAGAATCGGGCCCAAGGAGGTGTAGTAATGATGGCGCGAACATGATCATCTAACTTGATCTGTACTAAAACGGCGCAATCAAAACATCAGACTAATCCGTATGGCCCTAGTTAAAGATGCTGATATAAATCCTCCTAGAACCCTGTGGCAATCGAAGATAGGGGTGGCGTGCATCAGTAGAAGTGCCCGAAGAGGAAGTACTTGGAGTCTTCCGCTTTTTCAAAGCGGAGATGGCAACCTTAGATTTGCTGCGTGTGTTAGTCATGGTGTATCTGCAACAAAAGAGGACCAAAAACAATTTCAGTATTCAATGTAAAGGCAGGAATCGACATAATGGATCAGTTCAAATAGTAACGAAATGAAAATCAAATCCAACCAAAATCCAAAATCACCAAATCGAACACTCAGCTAAAATACTAAAACATCAAGAAAATAAAATAAGCAGCAACAATATAAAAAGAATAAGAATAATATTAATAAAATAAGAACAAGAATAAGAATAAGCATAAAAAAACAAAACTCTAACATAATAAAACAATAAAATAGTAAACTATTAACATAACTATAAAAATACCAAAATGGCTTAAAACCATAATAGGAAAAAGACTAAGTAATAATAAAATAATGATAATAATAATTAATTAATTAATTAAATAAAAAACAAAAAGAGTATAATAATTCAAGTCACTAAAACAATACAATAGCTAAAATGAGAATAATAAACATAAGAGTAAAGGTAATAAACATAATAATAACACAAATAAAAAAAGGAAGAAAACAAATGAAACTAGATATAACAAAAATAAATAAGAATAGAAATAAAAATAAAAAATAAAAAAAAAAACAAAAACAAAAGAATAAAACAAGGGAAACTAGGAAGGACTGATAGTAAGGTGGTGATCGGAGGTACGACAGGGGGTTGCGCGTGGGATGGATGAAGGTCAGGGTGCAACGCAACTAGGGGGCATGGTTGTATGATGCAAAAAAAGAGAGGGGAGGATGGGGTGAGAAAGGTTCGGAAAGGGAAAGAGGCGAGTCGTAGGAAGGGGGTGGGGTTGCGAGAGGTGAAGTTTGTGCGGTAGGGGCTGTAGGGGTTCGGTGAGGAGCTATGTAGGCGATGAAGTGGTAGTCAGTCTTATGAGGAAGAGGGACGGTTGAGGGTAGCCAGAGTTGCAAGGGGGAAGTCAATGGCGGCTAGGGTTATGGGAATGGAAAATTTGGAGAAAGTGAAAGTAAAAATAAATTAGGGTGTGAGGGTTAAAAGGGTGACACGACCGTATAGGGGCTCGTGTTGGGCCACACAATCGTGTCACATGCCCGTTTGGATCTTTCTTAGCCTGTGTGCAAGTTAAAAATGTGAGCCCAGTCTTTACACGACCTCGGACACGCCCGTGTGTCCAAGCTGTGTTTGATTTCTTTCACTTCCCCCATGCCCTTGTGCGAGGCCGTGTGGGGCACACATTCTCACACACACTGTGTCTAATGTCCGTGTAACTCTCTGACTTGAAATTAAATTTGAAAAATTAGCTCCAGGACTCATACGGCCTAGGACAAGGCTGTGTGTCCAGGCTGTGTATGCCACACGGTCGTGTGGACTATCTTAGGCCGTGTAAACGTCGAATTTTAGAAAAATTAAGTCTTAGAACTCACACGGACAAGGACACGTCCGTTTTTCCAGGTCGTGTATGCCATACGGCCGTGTTGCACAGCTGTGTAACTCACTGTCAAATCCCTTATTGTGCACTTGGCCTGGGACAAGTCTGTGTGTCTAGGCTGTATGGGTCAAAAATATATTTTTTTAATTTTAAAAATTAATTAATTTAGAGTCTAAGCTCGACTTACATTGTATTCGCACAATTACGATGATTCGTGGAGCCGAAGCACCTTTTTCTCGTCAACAGTGTTATTAACAAAATAAGGTTTAAGTCGAGTATTGTTTACCTTAAACGTGCTGAAGTTAGAATGAATTACATTTAGTATCGTATATAGGGTTGATCCGTTTGACTCGAACTCTGAAGGAGAGTTCGTGGATTTGTTTTTTCCAGCAATACTTTGTCCACAACCTTAAATCTGTTTATTCCATCCTCATGCTCCTCATGGTGTTGCTTCTGCTCTTCTTCGTGCTTTTTTGGTTTCTCCTTGACATGTGTTCACCATTCATCTAGTTCATCGAGTTGTAACACTGGATCTTCATGAGTTGTTCTATTTCTGTCACCTTAATTGTAACATGGCTCCATCATGTTTTCTCGAGGTCTTTCCTACAAAGAAGGTTAAGCCACATGGTTACTCACATTAAAAGAATACTTAAAATCATCTCGATCACTAGATGTTCTCACAGAATCACGTACTTGGATAGTAATTCTCACATCACCTACACGAAGTACAAGTTCACCCATACCAACATCAATGATAGTCCTAGCAGTGGCTAAAAAAGGTCGACCTAAGATTAAAGGTACCTCATTATCCTCATCCATGTCTAATAAAACAAAGTCAACGAGAAATATAAATTTATCGATTTTTACAAGCACATCCTCAATAACTAATCGTGATTTTCCATGATAAGTTTTATAAATTTATAATTAAACGTTCTTGAAACTAACTATTATCACGATGTAGGCAAGTGTACCTATCAAATAGTAGTATAGCTTTAGCAAGACCGGATTGTCGAACCCAAAGGACTAAAAGTACTAGTAATGACCGTCTTTTTATTATCTAGCCTACGAATAAAAGGGTTTGTTTTAACTAACTAATTAACTAAACTAAAAAGTTGAAGAAAATAGAATTGGGGAATTACTTTTGGAAAAAATGATTGATTTAAGACAATACCTAAGGAAAAATCCACCTAGACTTCACTTGTTATTTTGGCTCCGAACCGGACGATTTATTCATTTAACTTGTCCCGTAGAAATCCCTAAGTTATGTTATCATCCCTATTCAAGACTAATAACATCTAATCCCTAGGTTGAATAATTGAGACTTTTCTCTAATTAACACCCTAGGGTTGCATTAACTCGATCTATGGATCCCCTTATTAGGTTTTTCCCTAATTCGACAAAATCTTGTCACCCTATCTTTAGGCGCGCAATCAACTCCGCTTAATTATGACAAAGTCACTCTTAGCCCGGGACTATTCATCCTCCAACTAAGAGCATTAACTTGAATCGATATCCTGAAATACCAAAACAAGAGTTAAGAACACATAATTAAGAACAAGTCAAATATTTATCATTTGATTCAGAAAATAATAACAAGATTCGTCTTAGTTTTCATCCTCCTTAGGTATTTAGGGGTTTTAGTTCATAACTAAATAAGAAAACATCTCAGAAGAATAAAGAATACAAAACATAAAGAAAACCCAAAACTCCTGAAGGGAAATTGAGGAAAGATCTTCAGTTTTGATGATGAATCTGGCCTCTGAGATGGATCAATCGGCTTCCTTGGAGTAATTCCTTACTCCCTATTCTCCGTCTCCCTTTTAGTCTTCCTCTAGGGTGTTTAAATAGGCTTTAGAATGCCTAAAAGCCCTCAAATTTTCCCTTTTCTGAATGGAACTTAGCTAGGGCTCGGCAGGGACACGTCCGTGTGTGATTTCTTCAGGCCATGGTCGAGGCTGAGATATCAACACGCCCATGCTGAGGTTGAATTGGGTCGTGGTTGAGCCTGCTAGATTGGCACGGGCATGTGTTCTGCCTGTGTGAGAAATTCCAGGCCGTGTTGTTTTCCCCTGTCGGCCCGTTTTCTCTATTTTTGGCCCGTTTCTCGTTTTTTTCATCCCCTTATGCTTACCTAAGTATAAAACATGAAATTAAAGGATTAGAAGCATCAAATTCACCAACTCTAAGGAGAAATCATTCATTAATGTGTTAAGTGAGGGATTAAAATATGTATAAATTACGGTTTATCAAATACCCCCACACTTAAGTGTTTGCTTGTCCTCAAGCAAAATCCTCAACTCACAATTAAGAATTCCTTTTTCTCAACTTATTATTCCTATCAATGACATCTCAAACTAATCCATAAGTAATCATACATTAAGAATTTAACTAAAAGAACATTAAAGTTTCAAACATTCCAAGTTGAGTTTTTAATCACGAAAAATTTAGACATCTCCCCTCATCTAAGTAGTTACCATCGATTTGAAATCTCACAAAGTTTAACATCCCCACTTAAAGATTTACTCAAATCACTCGAAGTGTTTTAAGGACAATGAAATCAGCACTCACCAGTCAATATGAAAAGTTATTACCATAGGGTTGCATGAAAATCAAACCTCCACCGCTATAATTTGAGATGATACATCAATCAAAAGGTCTTTAAAGGGTTGTAACAAGGCTTGGTTAGGGGGTGTGCTCACAAGCTGAAAGAAAAGGTTAGAATCGAGATTGACTTGAAAAATTACTTAACTAGAAAAATATTTAATCATCACTTGCGTACAACAGAGCTTCTTCTCTGACTATGGAATTTTAATGCTGAAGCTCACAAACAAAAGATCACTACTAATATGTATACATGTGTGTGTGTGTGTTTTTTTTTAATTAAGAACAAGTCAAATAACATAAATTAACTATTAAGAACAAGACATAGCTAAGCAATTTATTCAAATCAAATCTCGACAAAAATAGGGATCAAATTAATTGAGGGGATTTCAACAATAATGGGTTAGGGGTTAATATTAAGGGTAATATAAGGAATGGCTTGTTAAGCTCAAAGGGGTTTACTAAGGGTTAATCGTGGAGGTAGGCTTTTCATGGCATGAGTGGGTTAATCCTAAATGCCTCTATCATCTTCACATATCAAATCAAATGGTGTGGTCTTGACATGTATAATCAAGCAAGTTCTAGAATAACAATTCAATATTGACACAGTCAAAGCAATAATAAAAGTGAGCATGAAAAAATTAATAAATACTCTTATAGGCTCAATAATCTCACACAAATTATGGCTTTTTGATGTTTAAACTTGTGAAATTCAATTCAAGATAATACCTAAACTTGGGGAAACAACCTAAATTTAAATTCTTAAAAATCAACTTAGCATGCTTAATTTTCTAATGTCTTAAGGTTTAAATAATCAATGCATGAATGCCTATGTTTTAATTCAAGATATATCAATAAAAATCATAAATCAATCAAAATTCATCCTAAACATGATATGATAGATTTACAATAGAATAAGACAACATTCAGGGATTTTTCTGATAATGAAATGAGTACCCCCTACACTTAAGATGTACATTGCCCTCAATGTACAAAGATAGATGGATAGAGAAATATAAATATAAGATCATAAGATAGGGAGAGAATTGAAACTTCCTGAGTGTTAAATGAATGAACACCCTAGTTTGGAGTTATGTAGAGTGGAGGAGGATACTCTGGTGGTGGTAGAGGTTGGGTTCCACAAATGCTGCGGCAAAATAATATTATATCTTATGATTGAGCAGGACATGGCAGTCGTGGGGAACCTTTTCCAATGGAGTTTGAAGTTCCTAAGTGATTGTGAGCTTTGGAGCTCTTTATAACTGTGATAAAAGCAGGAACTTTTTAGGGGATATTAGGAAGAATAATTACTCATAAAAAAATAGCCGAGATTAAAATTAATTTATAAATCTTAAATATAAAATAGTATCAAAAAGAAAATAACAATTAAAAGTTAAAAGTGAAATTGATAAAAACATAAAAAAATAAAAATAAAGATAAAATAATATTAAACATCATCATCGCCGGATGGTTCGCGAGGTGGTGGTGGCGATGAGATGTGGAAGTGCTGACAAATCTGCTATAGAGTAGCATCAATGTTATCAAATCTTTGAAAACACTGCTGCTCGAATCGAGTGAGGAACTCAGAGATTTCAGCATATGAAGCCGCCGCATGAACTGGATGATGGGGTCGTGGTGGCTGAGACGGTGGGTCCTCGTGCTGTGGAGGGACATCATCAGTAATGTCCTCTAGAGCCTCCTTCTCGGTAGATTGGGCGAGACGATATTGGGGAGGGTAGGTTCCTCGGTGCTTTTCAATCATCCTCATGCTGAGCATGCTCGAGATGCCTTGTGGAGACATCTGGCCAATGAGTGTAAGGGATAATTCTTGGGTCGCGGTGTCGAGGAGTCCGAAGTGCCGCGCCAGTCAAGTCACGTAGGGGCCAATGGAGATGACTCTCTTCCGATGTCGCTCCATTTGGTGGCAAATGGTAAGGGCAATAAAGTAGGCGAGGTCGATGACGTACCCGTGCGACATACACCATAAGTAGTAGACGTCGTGAGTAGTGACGACGCCAGTGCTCTCTCTCCGTCCTGTCAAAATGTGAGATAAAATAGAATGTAAGTACCTCAAGGATGGAGGGAGAGATGATGCCTTGGAGTGACTGGGGTCGTAGTTGGCCGAACGTAGGACGAGGGTGTCCTAACAACGTGAAGGAGAACGATGGATGTGGCGGTTGAGAGCATGTAACGCTTAGCTGGCGGACTAATCTGCCTAGGCAAAACTGGACCGTGCCAGGGTCATCGTAGTTTGTCATTACAGTTTGAAGATAGAACGTTGAGCATAGTTCCATCGTGAGCTCGAGGTATGTCGGCTCGATGATTCTAAAGAAAAGCTCCCAAGGATCGATGGTTAGGAGGGCCCGAATCGCATCAGCCAACCAAATTTGTTCTACTGCAGCCCAGTCGATGCAGCAGCCCGCAGTTAAAGGTCGAGCCCGTAGTATTTGGAAAAGTTCTTCTAGGGGTCCATTGGGGAACTGCAGGAAAGGGTGACGAATTTCTGAAGTAGGGCCTAAGGAAGATGACCCTCCATTCCTTTTCTTCGAGGTGGGGACGGCAGCTTTCTTTCCTCGTGAAGATGACATGGTGAACCTGCAATCAAAACCATTACTTCGCTTTGATGAGTGGACAAGGTAAAATGCAACTAAATTCAAAAAGAGAAAAGCCATAGATTAGGACTAATACTTTCAGCCACAACTACCAACACTTAATAATTCTAACTAAACTAATCCATTTTATAGCATACTTTTATGGCATTGCATGATAGTAGCATGAATAAAAATGGCAAATAATAAGAAGCATTTGAAAGCTATGAGTATTGATTTAGAATATGTGAAGAAGGCATGAGCATTTCACAAAAATATGTCATACGGAATGAATGATAACTAAAAAAAATGGAACTTGAATGATAGCATAGTGTGAGATAAATGAAGACTATAGCATAAAAAAATAAGTGAAAGTGATAACAAAATGAACCTAGTGTGAGATGAATGAAGATAATAGCATTAAAGATGAATGAAATTAAAGGGAAAAGAGTGAACAAATGCTAAAAATGAAGGAATAAGCATCAAAATTAGAGTTTAGAGACGGTACACGGGGCGTGGCAGGGGGCCGTGTGAGATTGCAGCGGCTAGGGTTAGGGTTTTTGAGTGAAGAAGACAATAAATAGTGCAGGGTATTTATAGATTTTGGGCCACACGGCCGGGGGACACGCCCGTGTTCCCCAATTTTAGCCTGTGTGTTTCGCGTTTTTCCTAATTCGGCGTGCCTGACATTAGCCCCACGCCCGTGTACCTTGGGAGTATTAGTACACATGGTCGTGCCGCACGACCGTGTATGGCTTCATTCGCTTCTCCCGCCCGTGTATGTATGTACGCGCCCATGTTAATTTGACAGGTTCGACCACGGGCGTTAGATACGGGCGTGTCAAACGCCCGTGCTAGTTTCTCAGTTTCAACCATGGGTCTACGACACGGGCGTGTTGAACTCCCGTGTTGTTTTGGCAGGTTCTCCTACGGCCATGTCGTGTGGCCGTGGCGATTTATCATAGCCTGTGTTTTGGGGAAATCTTTGCCCTATTTCCACACGATCCTAAGCACGCCCGTGTGCTTGGCCGTGTGGGTATGGTAAACCTGTATTCAAGAGACCTGTTAGTAAGTTACGTGTTAAACACTAAAATTTAAAGAAGTTAATATAGTTAGTGCTCGGGTTACCTCCCGAGAAGCGCTTATTTACAGTCTAAGCTCGACTTACCTCTCCATTTAATGGTCATAGTGGTTCGAGGAGTTTATACTCCCCATTCCTGCTATCAATCTCATCAAAATAAGGTTTTAGACGGGTGTTGTTTACCTTAAAAGTGTCGAACTTGGGATGACTTATCTCGACTGTACCGAATGGGAAAATACTAAGTACCGTAAGAGGGATTTCTTCATTCGGGTTGGCAGTGACAATGTGAGGATCTGCGGCATGTAGTAAGACTTTATCTCCAACCTTAAGTTGATTTGGAGAGGTATTGAACTCGTTCTGGCGTAGTTTTGGTTTATCGTGTGTTCTCGGTTTATGTGTCTGCCATTCATCTAGCTCCTCGATTTGTAGCATCCGTTCTTCATGAATGGGTCCTCTATTATTGCTTGAACATGGCTCATGTACATCTTTCGAACTCATTTCCTACAAAGTAGAATGCACCATATTGTCAGTTTTATTAGAATGGTTTATACAATCACCTTCAATTTTCGGTGTGTTGCCAGAATTGCAAGATTCAAGGGTGATTGTTTCGTCTCCCACACGAAGTGTGAGTTCACCTGTGCCAACATCAATAATTGTTCTAGCAGTTGCTAAAAAGGGCCTTCCTAAAATCAAATGAGTGTTGCTATCCTCCTCTATGTCTAGAACAACGAAGTCAACTAGAAATATAAATTTATCGATTTTAACTAAAACATCTTCAATAATACCCCTAAGAAATCTTATAGTTTTATCTGCTAATTGAATGCTCATCCTAGTCTGTTTGGGTTTCCCAATACCTAATTGTTTGAACATTTTGTAAGGCATGACGTTAATACTAGCCCCTAAATCTGCTAATGCATTATTAACATCTAAACTACCAATTAAGTAAGGAATTGTAAAACTCCCTGGATCTTTTAATTTGTTGGGTAGCTTATTCTGCAGAATAGCTGAGCAAACTGCATTTAGTTCCACATGCGATGCTTCGTCCAACTTCTGCTTATTTGTTAAAAACTCTTTTAAAAATTTCATTGCGTTTGACATCTGCGAGAGGGCTTCAAAAAATGATAAGTTAATATGTAATTCTTTTAAGAGTTTAAGGAATTTATCAAATTGTTCATCTGAGTGGTATTTCCTTGTCGCGCTAGGGTATGGCACACGAGGTTTATATTCTACACTCACTGTTTTGTTTTTATTATGACCTATCTCACCGTTACCTTTGCTCACCACAGTTTCTTGCCTCGATTCTGGCTCAGGCTCAACGAATCCTTCTTCCCCTTGAACATTAATTGCGTTGAGCTGTTCCCTTGGGTTAGGTTCAATATTACTAGGCAAGCTTCCTTGTGGTCATTCGGAGATTAGTTTAAACAGTTGGCTTATCTGAGTTTTGAGCCCTTGGATCGATGCTTGTTGATTTTTAAGTGTTGTCTCGGTATTCTAGAAACGGGTTTCTGACATCGAGATGAATTTGGGTAGCATCTTCTCAAGGTTCGGTTTCTTTTCCTGTTGATAAGGTGGCTGTTGAAAACCCGGAGGATTTTGTGGCCTTTGATTCCCCTGACCAACCCAGGAGAAATTTGGGTGGTTCCTCCAACCTGCATTATAAGTATTACTGTATTATTTTGAGATCTAAAGATATTTTTACCCATATAGTTGACTTGTTTCTCTTCGGTTGTAGGATTGAAGGGTTGATATTCTGTATATACACCTCCTCCACTTGAATCACACCTCATCACTGGATGTTCCTGCGTAGAACCAAGTAAACCATCAAATTTTTTATTTAGAATTTCTAACTGATTTGACAGTATAGTAACTGAATCGATGTTATAAACGCCTGCTGTTTTAGTCGATTTAGTCCTCATTACTTGCTACTGATAGTTATTCAGTGACATCTCCTAAATAAATTCGTAAGCCTCTTCAGGTGTTTTGTTGTTAATGGTTCTACCAGCGGCTGCATCAATCATCTATCTTGTCGAGGGATTCACACCATTGTAGAATGTTTGAACTTGTAGCCATAGAGGTAACCCATGGTGAGGGCACCTTCGCAGTAGGTTTTTGTATCTCTCCCACGCATCGTAAAGAGTTTCTAAGTCCATCTGCACAAAAGAAGAGATATCATTATGTAATTTAGCAGTTTTAGCCGGCGGAAAATACTTTAATAAAAAATTTTCAGTTATTTGTTCCCAAGTAGTGATGGATCCTCGTGGTAACGAGTTCAGCCACTGTTTAGCTTTGTTCCTCAGTGAAAAAGGGAATAACCGAAGACGAATGGCTTCATCAGAAACGCCATTAATTTTAAAAGTGTCGCAGATTTCTAGAAAATTCGCCAAGTGAGTGTTGGGGTTCTCATCCTGCAAACCATCAAACTAAAAAAATTGCTGTATCATTTGAATCGTGTTAGGTTTCAGTTCAAAATTATCTGCAGCAATAGCAGGCCTAACCATACTTGACTCAGTTCATGTTAAATTAGGTTTAGCATAATCATATATAATACGAGGAGCAGGATTCTGATTTGCTAGATCAGCTGGTATCGCAGGAGGTAGCTAATTTTCTTGATTTTCAGCCATCTCTTCGGTTGTAGTCGAGATATCATCCTCTTGCTCTTCCTCTGTGTATCTTAGGTTTCTCCTTATTTCTCGTCGGTTTCTACGAGCTGTGCGATCGATTTTTTGGTCAAACAGTAATGGTCCCGACGGGTTTCTTCTAGTCATAAACTATAAGATCCTGCCAGAAGAAAGAAAAATAAAATTAGTATAACAAAAATTAAAATAAAATTAATTTGCAAGAAAAATAAATGGCTAAAGTAATAAAAATTGAGTGTTCCTAATATTTTAGTCTCCGGCAACGGTGCCAAAAACTTGATCGCAATTTTCCGTGATAAGTTTTACAAATTTATAATTAATCATTTTTGAAACTAACTATTATCACGATGTAGGCAAGTGTACCTATCAAATAGTAGTATAGCTTTAGCAAGACTGGATTGTCGAACCCAAATGACTAAAAGTACTAGTAATGACCGTCTTTTTATTATCTAGCCTAAGAATAAAAGGGTTTGTTTTAACTAACTAATTAACTAAACTAAGAAGTTGCAGAAAATAGAATTGGGGAATTACTTTTGGGAAAAACGATTGATTTAGGACAATACCTAAGGAAAAATCCACCTAGAGTTCACTTGTTATTTTGGCTCCGAACCGGACGATTTATTCATTTAACTTGTTCCGTAGAAATCCCTATGTTATGTTATTATCCCTATTCAACACTAATAACGTCTAATACCTAGGTTGAATAATTGAGACTTTTCTCTAATTAACACCCTAGGGTTGCAATAACTTCATCTATGGATCCCCTTATTAAGTTTCACCCTAATCCAGCAAAATCTTGTCACCCTATCTCTAGGCACGCAATCAACTCCGCTTAATTATGACAAAGTCACTTTTAGCCAGGGACTCTTCATCCTCCAACTAAGAGCATTAACTTAAATCGATATCCTGAAATACCAAAACAAGAATTAAGAACACATAATTAAGAACAAGTTAAATATTTATCATACGATTCAAAAAATAATAACAAGATTCGTCTTAGGTTTTATCCCCCTAAGGTATTGAGGGGTTTTAGTTCATAACTAAATAAGAAAACATCTTAGAAGAATAAAGAATACAAAACATAAAAAAAACTCAAAACTCCTGAAGGGAAATTGAGGAAAGATCTTCAGCCTTGATGATGAATCTGGCTTCTGAGATGGATCAATCGGCTTCTTTGGAGTAATTCCTTACTCTCTATTCTCTGTCTTCCTTTTAGTCTTCCTCTAGGGGGTAAATAGGCTTTAGAATGCCTAAAAGCCCTTAAACTTGCCCTTTTCCGAATGGAACTTAGCTAGGGCTCGGCAGGGACACGCTCGTGTGCGATTACTTCAGGTCATGGTCGAGGCTAAGATATCAACACGCCCGTGCTGAGGTTGAATTGGGTCGTGGTCGAGCCTATTAGATTGGCACGGGCGTGTGTTCTGCCTGTGTGAGAAAGTTCAGGCCGTGTTGTTTTCCCCTGTCGGCCAGTTTTCTCCGTTTTTGGCCCGTTTCTTGTTCTTTTCGTCCTCCTATGCTCACCTAAGTATAAAACATGAAATTAAAGGATTAGAAGCATCAAATTCACCAAATCTAAGGAGAAATCATTCATAAACGTGTTAAGCGAGGGACAAAAATATGTATAAATTATGGTTTATCAATAACATCCCCAGGATATCTAATGGTTTTTTCGCTAATTAAATATTCATCCTAGTTTGTTTGGGTTTCCCAAGACCTAGTTGTTTAAATATTTTATAGGGCATGACATTGATACTAGCCCTTAAATCAGCCAAAGCATTATCAATATTTAAACTACTAATTAAACAAGGAATAGTAAAACTCCCTGAATTTTTCAGTTTGTTGGATAGTTTATTTTGTAAGATGGCTAAGCAAACTGCATCGAGCTCCACAGTCAACGAATTGTCTAACTTCCATTTGTTTGCCAATAGCTCCTTTAAAAAATTAGCGTCTGCGAAAGAGCTTCAGCAAATGATAAATTAATATGTAATTTTTTAAAGAGTTTAATAAATTTACCAAATTGTTCGTTCATGTGGTCTCTCTTTATCGCGTTGGGATATGAAACTCAAGGTTTATATTCTTTTGCAACTGGCTTTTGCTCTTTCTGGCTTACCTCAACCTTATCGTTATTTACCATAATTTCTTGCATTAGTTCTTGTTCATATTCAACTAACTCTTCTTCATCTTGAATAGTAATTGTATGAAGTTGCTCCCTTGGGTTAGTTTTGGTATTGCTTAGCAAACTACCTTGTGGTCTTTCTGAGATTAATTTAGTAAGTTGACCGATTTGATTTTCGAGCCCTTGAATCAATGCTTGTTGATTATTCAATATTGCCTTAGTGTTTTTGAAACGAGTTTTTGACACCAAAATATACTTCGTCAACATTTTCTCAAGGTTCGACTTCTTCTCTTGCCGATACGGTGGTTGTTGGAAGCCTGAAGGGGGTTGTGCTCATTGATTTCCTTAACCACCCCAAGAGAAATTGGGATGGTTCCTCCAACCTAGATTATAGTTATTACTATACGAGTTATTATAAAGCCTAGCATTATTACCCATATAATTGATTTGCTCATTCTCTATGCTAGGGGTGAAGGGTAAACATTCTAGATTATTCATTCCTCATCCATTTGTGTGGCATTGTATCACCGAATGTACCTGCATAGAAAGATAAAAACCATTAATTTTCTTATTTATTTGTTCTACCTAATTTGATAACAAAGTGATTGCATCTAAATTAAATACACTGACTACTTTCATGGGCTTTGTCCTCATGACTTGCCACTGATAATTATTCAGTGTCTTCTCCTCAATGAATTCATAAGTTGCTTCGGGTGTTTTATTGTTAATTGTACCACTGTCTGCTGTGTCAATTAATTGCCTAGTTGAGGGATTCAAACCGTTGTAGAAGGTTTGAACCTATAACTATAAAGGTAACCCATGGTGAGGGCACCGTCTCAATAAATCCTTATATCTCTCCCATGCATCATATGATACCTCTAAGTCGATCTGCACAAAGGAGGAGATATCATTCCTCAACTTGGTTGTCTTAACCGGTGGGAAGTACTTCAAAAGGAACTTTTCAGTCATTTGAGCCCATGTAGTGATGGAACCTCATGGTAAAGAGTTTAACCATTGTTTAGCTTTGTTTCTCTATGAGAAAGAGAATAACCGTAAAAGAATAGCATTGTCAGTGGCACCATTTATTTTGAAAGTGTTGCAGATTTCCAGAAAATTAGGCAAATGGGTATTTGGGCCTTCATCTTGCAAACCATCGAACTGAACAAACTGTTGTACCATCTAAATAGTGTTCAGCTTCAGTTCGAAATTATTTGTAGCAATGGTGGGTCTCACAATACTTGATTCAGCCTCAGTCAGAGTGGGCTTAGCATAATCGTACATAGTACGAGGAATAGGAGTTGCTATATGAGGTAGCTGAATATTTTGGTTATCGTTCATCTCTTCAGTAATAATAATGTCCTCTTGCTTGTCTACTATACTTTGTCGAATCTGTGTTGCTTTTCTACGATTTTTACGAGTTGTACTTTCAATTTCACTATCAAATAGCAATGGTCCCGATGGGTTTCTTCTAGTCATAAACTAAAGGAACCCGCCAGAAGCAAATAAAATAAAAATTAGAATGTAAAAATTAAACTAAAGAAATAAAAAATAAAAATAGCTAAATTAATAAAAATAAAGTGTTCTTAATATTTTAGTCCCTAGCAACGGCTCCAAAAACTTAATAGTCACAAAACTAACTATAAATACGACAAAGGCAAGCGCACCTATCGAACAATAGTATAACTACGGTGAGTAAAAATATTGTATCCACGAGGACTAAAAGTATTAGTAATTACCATTTTCTTATCATTTAGCCGACAATTTAGAGTGGTGAGTTTTAATCTAAAATTACTAAACTAATTTAACTAAGAACGCAACAAAGAACGAATCAGGAAAATAATCGAAAGATAACCAATAAGAGAGACAATACCCGGGAAGGAATCCACCTAGACTCCTATTATTGTTAATCTGATTTAAATAATTTATTCACTCGATGTCTTGGTCAGTAGAAATCCCTAAATTATGTTAATATCTCTTTCAAAAGTAAGAGTAATTGACTCTAGGTTAATTAATTGAAATCTCTTTCTAATTAAGACTCCTATTGCTGCATTAACTCGATCTATGGATTCCCCTATTAGATTTGACTCTAATCCAGTAGATTTATGTCGCCCTATTTCCAGGATTGCATGCAACTCCGTTCAATTATACTAGATCTACTCTTAAACAGAGACTTTTGCTCCACTGAATTAAACACATTAAACATGAATTGATATCCCAGAAATATTAAAAAAAAGGAATAAGCATGCATAATTGAGAACAAGAATCAGGTATTTATCATGTAAAACAAAAATTAAATAATAGAATTAGTCATAGGTTTCATCCTCCCTAGGTATCTAGGGAATTAGATCATAATTTTGAAATAAAACATCTCAAAGTAAAAAAAAAAAAAAAAACAACAACACTAGAAACAAAGAAACTCATAAATACTTCAGAAGAAATTCAAATGAGGTTTTTGATCTTGATGGATATCTACTTCAGAACTGGCTCCAATGGTGTTCCTTGAGTGTTTTCTTCGATCTTCTCTCTTCACTCCCATATCTCTTTTTTTATTTGGTATTTATAGACTTTAGAATGTTCAGAAAGCCTAAAAATTGTGTTTTTTCGCATATTTGGGAAGCAGGGCGCAAAATTAACATGGGATGGCACATAGGCTTGTGTCCAGCTCGTATGGGTCACATAGGCGTGTGCCCAGCCCATGTTGCTCCTAAAATCTTCTACTTTTCTTTGATTTTCACTCATTTTGCTCCCAAATGCTCACCTAAGTATAAGAATGTGAATTAAAGGGACTAGGAGCATCAAACTCACCAATTTGCATAAATAATCATCCAAAAATGCATTAAGAATGGGATTAAAATATGTAAGTTTTATCATTTATCAAACGACCTTCAAGAATGATTGATTGTTGTTGCTCCAAGAGACATGCTAGCTCTTTCTCAATAGGGGAAATTGTCAAAGGGAAAAGGAAAGGGAAAGAAAATGAAAGGCAAATATGAATAAAGGAGAAAAGTGAAAGAAGATATGAGTGAATGATGAATGGTGTGTGAAATAAGGAAGTGAAGGGGGCTATTTATAATTGAAATTAGAAGCTCAAGTTAGCTAAAAATAGCATGAAATCCCCCTTCATAAGGTCGGCCATGCTAGGTGGAAGTAGTGGTTAAATGATTTTGCTATTTTTAGCTTATGCTAGAAAGAAATTGCATGAAAAGGGGAGGGGTTGGACTGTGTCTTGAAAAGAATTTTAAGGACCATTTTGAAATTTTTATAATCAACTTAGTTAGCTAATTTGGGTAGCAATTGGGTCGACAATGGGCTGTTATTCTCTTAGTGGCCTAGTCCTCTTCAACTTAGCAAAATTGGGCCCCTTTCTCTGCATCAGGCTAAGAGTAAATTTAACCCAATTTTTATTGGACCAAAAACAATTTTTCAATGGGTTCAAGGAATCTAATTGGGGCATCCCTAGCTGGAGAAAATCAGCCATCCTCATAGGTTAAATGATTTGAGAAGTGCTTAACTGTCTAATCTACTCAAGGTGATCGTCAAGCTGATTTTTCATCATTTGTGCAAAACTATCAAAATAGACCAAATTATGCAAAATTATTATAAAAATAACTAAAATTAAAAAAAATTCATAAATTGAGTTCAAATTAATTATTTTATAATTAAAGTATAAAATTCAATAAAAATTACTTAGAAACTACATGAATTAGTGCTCAAAAGGTGCTAAAAAAATCTATATATTTTAGTGTTTCCACTAGCATACAAGAGAGAGTCTAAGCAGCTACTCATACGATTTTATAGTACGACAAATCATAGTAAGAAAATATGATAGGAAAATTAAATATGCTAATCTAAGGACTAAATTACAAAGAGTATAAAACTAAGAAATTAACCAAATACTTAACTAGTGGTGGTTGGTTGATTTCAATATGGTTTATTTCAATATGGTGTGACCCCTGTTTGCAGATTTTTACCTTCTTTTCATTTTAATTTCAATTTAATCCCTTTTTGTTGTCGGGTTGGTTTAAAGTTTTCATGAGCTTGATAGTAACCCGAAATTGATTTAACTGTAGGATATACTTGTTCTTATGTGACGGAATGATATTTAGTTGAGTTTTGAACTATAATTAAATGTAATTGTTTGTATTTATTCGTAACATCCTATTGCTCAGGTTCAACAACCGGGCTGGGTAAGGGGTGTTACATGGGTCATGTCCAATGTACTGTCAATTTAGTCAATCACATCTATGTCTTTATCTTTTGGGAGTCATCCGCTCTGATGCCCAAGACAAGACATCCCCCTAATTGGACTTGATAGACGACATATTAGTCTTTCAATCGATTTGCTCATTTCCAATTAGACTAAGAACATGTTTAAGTTCGTCTACTAATACAAGCTATCTTTCCGAACTACGATTCAACCATGTAATATTGTTTAGTATTAGCTAAACATTTAGACAACCAGTAAGCAACATTTGCTTCCATTTTGCTTTGCTCACAATAATCATGTGAGGACAATTATACAAAGTATATTAATGTAATTAATGAATGTATTTTATTAACCAATCTGTTCAAAAAAATTACAAGTGCATCTTGACGAAAATACTACACTTAAGGCACCAGATCCAACACGTAAACGGGACGAAAGATGAATAAAGGCTTTCAGAGAGACTTTAATTGACCGTGATTTGCATGGTTTAGGTTTTAAGGGCCAATGGTTTACTTAAAGAAGGTTACCAAAAAATAACATTTGGGAGCGACTTGATAGGGGGTGACAAATAGTGGGTGGTGGTAGGTTTTCCCTATTTATGTAGTTCAGCATCTACAGTATGGTTTTTTTAACCATTGCCTAATACTTATTGATACAATTGGGGTGTTTGTTCCAACTGGATACTAGAATACGGCTGTTCAATTTTGTTTTGAGAGGAGTTAGGCTTTCGATGTTGAATGTGAATCGGAGATCCGTAGGCTATTGGGAAACAATGGTGGTGATGTGCCTTCACGCCTAAAGAGTTTGGGAGAGGGTTTAAAGATTTGGGGTGCTCGTAAGCACAGGACAAATGGGAGGTGGATGAAGTTTCTCAATCGTTTCTTGGAGGAACTTAACAGTTTGGCCCCAGATTCGAAAGTATTATTGGAAATTGTTGATAAAAAATGGCCCTTAATTTGGAGGCAGATAAGTTTGAAGCTTATTGGGAGCAGCGAGCTCGAGTCAACTGCTTGAAGAACAAAGATTGCAACATGACCTTTTTCCTTTATTTTGCGTCACTTTGGAAACGGACAAATGAGGTTGTTTTCTTGAAGGATGGCTCGGGCAATCGACTTTATCATGAGGACATGGTTGCCATAGCAAGGGATTATCTCATTAATTTATTTGGCTCGTATTGTGAGGGAAATTTAAGTCACTTATTTGTTAGGAAATGTTCTCATATTGTAGTAACCATATAAGTGTTTTCTATTTATTTGAACGATGAATAAATAAATAAAGTTAATTTCACATTTCACTATCATGTCTTTTGTATTTTATATTTTGCATGCATAGCGAAATTGTGACAAGCAAATATTAGCTCATTAATTATCTAAAGTTCAAATTGAAGATGTCGAGACCATTTTTAAATCGATGTTTTTGGGAAAATGGGAATCGACTTTAAAAAAGAAAACGGGAGTCGCCACTAATCTTTTTAGGTGTGATTGGGTCACCTTTAAAACAATTTTGTTTTAAAATCATTGGTTTTGGTCTACAAAATCAAAAGAACGGGTTCGGGAGTCGGTTACGTACGAGGAAGGGTTAGCACCCTCGTAACACCCTAAAATTGGTACCAAACTGATTATCAAATGTCTTTAAGGTCAGAAATTAGAAATTTTAAAATGCAATCCTCTTTAAAATATTTTTGATTTTGAAAATTGGAGTTCATTCGTATCAAAATATCGACACTGAATTAATCTTTTGGAAATCCCTATCTCGAAACAACAAAACGCCACACCCAGTAAGTTAGGACATATTGCTTTGAAATTCCAAGACAGTCGCTTACATTTTGAAAACCTTTAAAAACTTAGAAGGGTACTTGATTATTCGAACTCAACGAGAAGATTCGCAACCCAATAAGTTAGGGCACTACTTTCTCGAAATTTCCAAACATCAAGCATTGCCTTTTTGTATTTTTGAAAACTTTGGTGCCTTTTTTTTTTTAAGAAAATGATGTGTGGGGAATTATATTGCATTATAAATCATACATAATAACATATTTTTGTAGTAGGTAAATAATACATGCATTTAAACAAAGTAATGGTAACAATATAAAGATCATGCATTAGGTACATACATATAAAAATAATACATATATAGCAACTATTAACGATATGCATACAAAGATATATATAGCATGTATTAAGAATGAATAAACATACAAACATACAAAGTAATAATTAAATAATGCATGATATATAAAAAAGAGTAATATAATATCAATGTACATGTTCATAAAATGTAATATCAAATAATAGATAAAATAACATTTAACATATGGTACATACAAAATAAAATAAAATGAAATGAATTATTATTAACAAAATATACATATAACACAAGTAAAGACCTAAAAAAATAATTTTAAAATAGTATTTGCTATATAATATATAAATATAATAACAAAGTATTTATAATACTTATATGTAAAATATATTGGGTTTAAAAAATATATAAATAGAAGTATGTAAAAGAATATAAAAATATCATTTAAAATAATACATAATAAATAATTACTAGTTTGATATATAATATGAGTAAAAAAATAATTTAATTTACAAATTTTGAGAATTTGAATAATATAAATAATGTAATAGGTATTATATAATATACATAAAAAATTAATAAGTAATGAAAATATTTAGATGTCATATAATAGAATATACTTTAAATTTATAGGAAATAAGAAATATGATAGATATAATATAAAATACTGAAAGTAATATGTAAAACAATATATATAAATAATTAATAAATATATAATATATGTGAAAATATAATAATAATATAAAAATGATATGAAATAATAATTTTTGAAAAATAATATATAATAAATAATAGTAATACATATAATAAAAATAATACTTATAATAAAAAAATCTTATAATGTATAATATAAAAATAAAACAAATAACAATATATAAATATATATATATATATATATATATATAAGAAATAAATATGGGACTAAATTTAAAGTTTAGAAAAGTTATGGGGTGAATTTAAAAGGTATAAAACTGAATTAAGGTCCTAATTAAATCGCGTGTAAAACAGAAGGGACTCATTGGGCAAATTGCCCTATTTCCAAAACGATTGCGTTTTAATCTTGGACTTAAAGCAGCTGCTGTAGGGACTAAATCATAATTGAGACAAATCAATAGGGCTAAATCATAAATAAAATAAAGTTTAATTGTAGACGTAAAAAGGAGTAGAAGGACCGATTGGGAAATTAACCCAATTCTAAAAGAACGCGCGGATCCTCCCCAAGTAATCGGGTCAACACGCGGATCCTGAGGGTCTAAAACGTTGTCGTTTTGTCAATGCTATATAAGCCAACTCCTTAGCTTTAAAATCATTTAGAAACCCAGTTTCTAAAAAAAACAAAAACAAATCCTCTAAAAAGGATCCCTGGTCCTCTGAGCTCCGGCGTTTAGCCGATCAGCTCTGGTCATCGGACCTCCGCGCTCAGATCCACGCGCACGCCGACGACGCCACACACACAATGGGTGGAACCTAAAAGTTTCGCTTTTCAAGGCGATTCTCAAGGTATTCTCTCCCTCTATCTATTTAATATATTATATGTATAAACTTATGATCAAGAGCATGAAACAGAAATAAAAATAAGTCACATTTGTATTCTGTAGAAAAAATCTCTGGTGTATTATTGCAAAAAGATTCTGTGTACAATATTTTGGTCTCTCTTTCTCGTGTGTTCCCCCCTTTTTTACAGATTAAAATGAAGGCTTTATAGCCTCGATAAACTACTACAAGTTTTGGAAAGAAATCTCTGATTTCTTTCCGTATTTTTTGCATGTCTGCTGTGATTTTCTTTCCTTTTCTTGCAGGTACTTGCGAAAAATTCGGCGATGGAAGGGTTGCTGGCATCGATGGAGGCCTGAAGTCTGGTGATGGTGTCGGTGAGGCGCTGTTTATGGAGGCAGATTCTTGACTGATGGCCTCGATTGGGGAGCTGGACAGACGCTCCATGAAGCTTCCAGAAGCTATTGCGGCGCTGTAGGGAGAGAGCTAGGGTTAGAAACCCTAGCTGATGGTGTTAGGTTTTGGGCCTCTGAGAGCTTGGGTCAATTGGGTCTAGTTTAGGTCTGGGCCCGTTGGGTATTGGGTCTGTATATTTGGGCTTTGTAACCTGGACTAAATAAATAAACATTTGTTTATTATTTTTTTATTTTGGTTTTGGGTTTCAAGGTCCGGTCAAATTTGGGTTATTACAGCTGCCCCTCTTTGCTTATTGCTATGTAACAGGAATCAAGCAAAGACTCATAGAAAGACCCAATTTGACCGGCCTTATCAAATAATGGAATTTAATTTTATGACTGCTATGTTGATATCTTTGATCTGCTCCCCGCCGATCGTAGAGATGTCGAATCTGCTTCTTCGATTTGTGGGGATGCCAAATCAACTTGAGTCTGTTTTGAGAACACCTGCGAGTCAAATCTGCTACGTCCTTGATTTGTGCCTTATAAGCACAAGGATGCCAAACCATCTTGAGTCTGTTTGAGAACATTTGAGAGTCATATGTGCTACGCCCTCGATTTGTTCTTTGTAAGCACAAGGATGCCAAACCATCTTGAGTCTGTTTGAAAACATTTGAGAGTCATATCTGCTACGTCCTCGATTTGTTCCTTGTAAGCACAAGGATGCCAAACCATCTTGAGTCTGTTTGAAAACATTTGAGAGTCATATCTGCTACGTCCTCGATTTGTTCTTTGTAAGCACAAGGATGCCAAACCATCTTGAGTCTGTTTGAGAACATTTGAGAGTCATATCTGCTATGTCATCGATTTGTTTCTTGTAAACAAAAAGATGCCAAACCATCTTGAGTCTGTTTGAAAACATTCGAGAGTCGTATCTGCTACGTCCTAGATTTGTTCCTTGTAAGCACAAGGATGCCAAACCATCTTGAGTCTGTTTGAGAACATTTGAGAGTCATATCTGCTATGTCCTCGATTTGTTTCTTGTAAACAAAAATACCAAATCATCTTGGATCTGCTTCAGTATAAACATCTGAAGATTAGATCCGCTATATCTGAGAACATCTGAGAGTCAAATCTACTATGTCCTCGATTTGTTTCTTGTAAACACAAGAATACCAAATTATCTTGGATCTGCTTCAGTATAAACATCTGAAGGTTAGATCTGCTATATCTGAGAACATCTGAGAGTCAAATCTACTATGTCCTCGATTTGTTTCTTGTAAACACAAGAATACCAAATCATCTTGGATCTGCTTCAGTATAAACATCTGAAGGTTAGATCTGCTATATCCGAGAACATCTGAGAGTCAAATCTACTATGTCCTCGATTTGTTTCTTGTAAACACAAGAATACCAAATCATCTAAGATCTGCTTCAGCATAAACGTCTGAAGTCTAGATCTGCTATATCTGGGAACATCTGAGAGTCAAATCTGTTATGTCCTCGATTTGTTTCTTGTAAACAAAAATACCAAATCATCTTGGATCTGCTTCAGCATAAACTTCTGAAGTCTAGATCTGCTATATTGTGGCCTATTACCCTGCTGTTTAAGGGGCTAAAGCACGCCGTCTTTGATATCCTGTAGAATGATTATGCCTAGTAATTAGGATGCTATGCTCAAAGTGAGTCGAATGTCCCTAATTAAACATGTTATGATGCAAAGTACTGTGAATATGACCCCTATCTTATGCATCACCATTCATTCCTTCTTTTGTCTTTCTTTTCTCAAAATTTCATTCTTACTCAGCTTGTAGGCCTTCCTCCAATGCTACAATCTACTGAGGATGTCTGTAAGACTTGAATCCTTGGTTTTGTCCATTTCCTTTTGGACTGGAAGAAAGAAATTCCTCGAGTTCCTTCATCCCTTACTTACGTGAATTTCTTGAACAATTATCTTGTTTTAGTTTCTTGCATTATCTAGAAATTCCAAAGTAATGTGCAAAACTGCGTTTATGAAAATATTTTAGTTCATCTATCATTATTTCAATGCAACATACTTTAATAATATCGGAAGATGAATAAACCTTTAAGAATAATTGAATTTGAATGAATTGTTAACAATACAAAGGAAGTAAGTCTGATAGCATATCTTTAAGAAGAAATAGAATCTAAAGATAGCAAACAGGATAAAAATTAGATGCTCTAAATATCGCCGTTTGAGCGTCTATACATTAGTTTCATGAAACCTTTCTTGAGTTCAACATGTGTTTAAAGGATCCAAAGTACTTTGTTGATGCCTCAATGTACATCATGTTTTACTCTCTGCCTAGTCAGATATAGCCAAATTGCTGTATGCCCTTCAAAATTTGAGCTGCCCTTTCGGGTTTTCAACTCAAAACCCCTTTGGTCACAAGGTGCCCTTTGCGGGTTTTCACCTTGGCCTCTCTTTTTTTTTTTTTGAAAAATTCAAGGTGCCCTTTGAGGGTTTTCACCTTGGATCCTTTTCTCCTTTAGACAAAGTATTTTTTGACTGAGTCTGAGTTCACTAGATTGGGTAGGCTCTTTCCATCCATTTCTGTCAAAATCAATACACCGCCAGAAAAAGCCTTCTTTACGACGTATGGCCCCTCCCAATTTGGCATCCATTTTCCTCTAAAGTCCTTCTGAATGGAAAGGATTTTCTTTAGCACAAGGTCCCCCTCATGGAATTCCCTTGGACGAACCTTTTTATCATAAGCTCGCATCATACGCTTCTGGTACATCTGACCATGTCGGATAACTTTCAGCCTCTTTTCCTCAATCAAATTTAGCTGGTCATATCGGGACTGAACCCATTCAGCTTCATCTAACCTTAACTCTGTTAGAATTCAGAGAGAAGGTATTTCTACTTCAATAGGTAACACTGCTTCCATCCCGTAAACTAACGAGAACGGGGTTGCCCCAGTAGAAGTTCTGACAGATGTTCGATAGGCCAAGAGTGCGAACAGTAGTTTTTCATGCCAATCCCCATAAGTCTCAGTCATCTTTCCCACTATTTTCTTAATGTTCTTATTGGCAGCCTCCACTGCCCCATTCATCTTTGGACGATATGGTGAAGAGTTGTGATGCTTGATTTTGAACTGGTCGCAAACCTCTGCTATCGTTTTGTTGTTAAAATTCAATGTATTGTCGGATATGATCCTCTCAGGCATTCCATACCGACAAATGATTTCCTTCTTCAAAAATCGACTTACAGCTGACTTAGTAACATTTGCGTAAGAATTAGCCTCTACCCATTTTGTAAAGTAGTCAATCACCACGAAGATAAACCGATGTCCATTCGAAGCTTTCGGCGATATTGGTTCAATGACATCCATGCCCCACATGGAAAACGGCCATGGAGACATCATGACATGTAAAGGTGAGGGTGGCACATGAATTTTGTCCCCATAAATCTGACACTTATGGCATTTTCTAGCATAGTTGATGCAATCTCCTTCCATAGTGGCCCAGTAATAGCCAAACCTCATGATTTGTCTTGCCATTGTGAACCCATTTGCATGCGTACCACATACACCTTCATGACATCTCAAAAGTACTTGGTCTTTCCTTCTCTTGTACAAAACATCCCCGTCCAAAACATAGTCACAAGCTAACCTTCTCAAAGCTCGTTTATCATTTTCGGTTGCCTACTCTGGATATTTACGATCTCTTACATATCACAATATATCCTGATACCAAGGATTATCATCCTTTTCTTCCTCTTCAAGGTTATAACAACTAGCCGGAGCTTTATAGACACTCATTTGAATTGGTCTTATCTCTTCTTCTTTATTTACCTTAATCATTGAGGCCAAGGTTGCTAGAGGATCTGCCATCTGATTTTCGTCTCACGGGAGATAATTAAAGGTGATATCATCAAACTCCTTAAGTAACCCCAAAACTACCTTTCGATAATTGATCAATTTAGGGTCCCTTGTCTCCCATTCACCTCTAAACTGATAAATTACGAACGCTGAATCTCCATATACTCCTAGGATTCTTATACCTCGCTCTATGGCCGCTTGAAGTCCCATAATGCATGCTTCATACTCAGCCATATTGTTCGTACAATCAAAGTCTAACTTGCATGTGAATGGGTAGTGATCGCCATTAGGGGATACTAAGACTGCCCCAATTCTATTTCCCACTACATTAGAAGCCCCATCAAAATTAAGCTTCCACGGAGAATCTTCAGTCATTGCTATAAACAATAACTCCTCATTTGGAAAATTAAAATTTAATGGCTCATAATCCTCTAGAGCTCTACTAGCCAAGAAATCAGCTACCACACTTCCTTTTATAGCCTTCTGACTTACGTAGACTGTATCGAACTCCGAAAGTAAAATTTGCCACCTTGCCATCCTTCCATTTAGAGTAGTTGATTCCATCATGTATTTCAATAGATCCAACTTGGAGATAAGCCAAGTGGTATGGTATAGCATGTACTGTCTTAATCTCCGGGTGGTCCATATTAGCGCACAACACAACTTTTCAATTGGCGAATATCTCATTTTACAGTCAGTGAATTTTTTACTGAGATAATAAATTGCTTTCTCCCTTTTCCCCGACTCGTCATGTTGACCAAGCACACATCCCATAGAATTGCTAAACACTGACAAGTATAGTATTAACGGTTTATCTGGAATAGGTGGAGATAACACTGGAGCATTCAACAAATACTGCTTGACTTTCTCAAAAGCGTTCTGGCATTCTTCATCCCAAGTACCTTGATTATGCTTTCTGAGGAGGTGAAAGATGGGATCACATTTCTCGGTCAATTGTGAAATGAACCGAGCGATGTAATTCAACCTTCCTAGGAATCCTCGAACTTCTTTTTGAGCACGTGGCAGAGGCAACTCTCGTATGGCTCTGACCTTGTCTGAGTTAACTTCAATTCCCTTTTCACTGACTACGAAGCCTAATAACTTCCTCGATCTAGCTCTAAAGGTGCACTTTGCTGGATTGAGCTTCAACTGAAATTTTCTCAACCTTAAGAACAATCTTCTCAAGACCTCAATGTGTTCTTTTTCTGTTCGCGACTTGGTGATCATATCATCAACGTATACCTCAATATCCTTATGCATCATGTTGTGAAACAAGTTTACCATGGCTCGTTGATATGTTGCCCCTGCGTTCTTCAGCCCAAACAGCATTACTTTGTAACAAAAGGTGCCCCACAATGTTATGAAAGTAGTTTTATCCATATCCTCTGGATGCATCTTTATCTGATTATATCCTGAGAAGCCATCCATGAAAGAGAACAATGAATATCCCGCTATGTTGTCTACTAAAGTGTCAATATGTGATAGAGGAAAATTATCCTTTGGGCTTGCTTTGTTTAAATCTATGTAATCAACGCACATTCGTACCTTCCTATCCTTCTTAGGAACAGGTACAATGTTTGCTACCCATTCGGAGTACTTCACCTCTTGCAAGAATCCTGCATCAAACTGCTTCTTGACTTCATCCTTTATTTTCAGAACAATATCCGGCCGCATTCTCTGCAACTTTTGTTGAACTGGTTTGCAATCTTGTCTTATAAGAAGACGATGTACTACAATGTCAGTACTCAATCTGGGCATATCCTGATAAGACCATGCAAAAATATCCTTGAATTCCTGAAGCAACTCAATCAAGCTACGCCTTGTGTCTTTGGTAATCAATGTTCCAATTTTCACCTCATTCCTTTCCTCTAGGGCTATGTTCTCTATTGCCTCTTTCTCATGTGGCATGATTTGTTTCTCCTCCTGTTTTACCATTCTTAAGAGATCGAGAGATACGTCACAATCTTGAACATCTTCAAAATCCTGAGGTTCCTCTAAACACATGTCTTGCTCACAAGAGAAATCAGAAGCGGCAGTATTAGCACTCATATCATTGATATCTAGAGACTCTGAAAAATTTCTAAAGACTACAAGAAGATCCTCCGCAGTCCAATTGTTCAGAGAGCTCCCCGGTTCGTAAGGGCGAATACCCTCAAGGTTTTCCTGTCCCAACCACTCACTATGTACAACATTGATTTGATGACTCTCTTCTACCAACAACCCTCCTGACTTAAAGTTTTTGGATATAGGTGGGAATGTCATCGGTTCCCACTCCACTTCTCCTCCATTCAAACGCGCCTTCCTTCTTGCTTGACGCTTTTCCATCTCCGGTCTCTTGTGTTTATGGTCTGGATTGAAACCCAAACCAAAACGATCTTTCTTCTCAATTAGTTTTAGGATTTGAATCCCTCCTTGCAACTGTTTTCCTAGTCCTTTTCTCGGTGATGCCCCCTTTCCCATCATCATTTGCAGGGCTATCCTTGTAGCTCCAGACATTTTGGGCACTGGCACCTCATTTCCTTCGGAAACAAAGGTTGCGTTGATAATTTCTAGAGAGCGAAAAGAATGTTCAACAGACTCTTCATTAGCCTCGACATAAGCGGCTTTTCCAGTGACTGTTGCTATGATATCCTCCTCCGCATTGATAGTTATTAACCGTCCATCTGTTACTAACTTCAATTTCTAGTGCAATGAAGAGGGCATCGCTCCTGCCGAGTGTATCCATGGTCTTTCCAACAAGCAATTGTAGGAGGGCTTGATATCTATCACTAAGAATTCGACTTCATACGTATTTGGCCCGATCTCCAAAGGGATGTCAATTCGTCCCATCACTTTCCTTTCAGTTCCATCGAAGGCTCTTACTACATTATGACACGTCTTCATATGCGAACTATCAATGGGTAATCTGTTCAATGTGGATAATGGAAGGACGTTCAAAATGGACCCATTATCAACGAGTACACTTGGAAGCGTGTATCCTTTGCAACGAGTGGTGATGTACAAAGCCTTAGTTGACCCTGTGCCCTCAGGTGGAATTTCATCATCATTGAAGTAGATGAAATTATCAGCACTGATGTTATTTATCAACCAGTCCAACTTATTTACAGATATATCGTGAGTGACATATGTCTCGTTGAGTACCTTCAACAACGCTTCTCGATGCACTTCAGAGCTTAGCAGTAAGGCTAAAACCGATATGCGTGCTGGTTGCTTACGCAACTGCTCGACCACACTGTACTCACTATGCTTAAGGAACTTTAGAAATTCCTTAGCCTCCTCCTCCCTCACTGGCTCGTTAACAGGTATTTTACTCTTTTTCTCTTTTTTAATCTCCACATTCTTGGATTTTGTGGGCTCCACTCTGACGTCCCCCGTATCATAACACTTACCACTCCGCGTATGGGAACCTTCAACTTGTACATCTTTAGATGCGCTGGCTATATTTCCTTCCTCCGACACTATCACGCTACAATCATAACTCTATGGTACTTTCTTGCTATCCTCGAAAGGGAAAGGAGTAGGTGTATGGATAATGACCTTGGGCGCTGCTGGTGTCCCCACTTCATTATTCCCTGGCAGAGAGATAATGATCCTTGGTCTGCTAGTTCTTTGCTGCTCATTTTCCAGCGCGCATACTTGCTTTTCACTAGAGCTACCTTCACAAATCTGTAGCTCTTTATTGTCTATAAAGCCTTGCACCAAGGCCTTGAATTCCTCGCAATCTTCATGGAACTCACCGTAGTCCCTCGTTCCTTCTCTCGTATTTTTAGAGGTCAACATACCTCTCTTCGTCATCTCCTCCCAGATCACCTTCATAGGCATCCTTATCTCAGCAACATTTTCCTTCCCCCCTTTTCCACCGGCTTCACCAATGGCATTTACTCCCTGATTTTCATGGTTCGGCAAAGGGTTCTCAGTATTTGAGGTACTCTTAAATTTTAAAACCCCATTCTTGATCAACCTCTCTACAGCTTTCTTGAATCCAGTACAGTTCTCGATTAAGTGCCCCGATATTCCAGCATGATATTCACATCTGGCATTTGCATCATACCATTTAGGATACGGAGGTTGTAATGGTTTCAAATGGAAAGGGGTTATAGCATGCGCATCATATAGATTTTGATAGAGCTCCCTATACGTCACAGGTATAGGTGTAAATTGCATCCTCTCATGCCTGGTGCTAGATTCCTGCTTTTGAGAGCCTTGCTGCCCAACTGTGGCTATTTTGGGCTGACTAACCGTGACTGCTTTCGAATCGAAGCTGTTCGTGTTATTCACGTTATTGTCTTTTCTTCTTGGGGCCGACCTTTTGGCTGCTTCCCCCTCAATTTTACCCCCTCTTATAGCATTCTCTATCATCTCTCCTGCCATAACTATGTCCGCAAAACTTTTAGTAGTGCTTCCAATCATATGAGTGATAAATAGGGCTTTCAGAATGTTGATAAATAACATAGTGGTCTCCTTCTCCAGCAGTGGTGGTTGAACCTGCATTGCTACCTCTCTCCACCTCTGTGCATATTGCCTAAAATTCTCATTAGGCTTCTTCTCCATGTTTTGCAGGGTAATCCTGTCAGGGGTCATGTCTGTCACATGATTGTACTGTTGCATGAAGGCTTTTGCAAGGTCCCTTCATGAATTTATTCTGGCCCGGCTCAACTGGTTGTACCATCTAGCTGCCGCACCTATCAAACTATCTTGAAAACAATGGATCAATAGCTAATCATTGTTTACATACCCCGTCATCCTTCTGCAAAACATTGTGATGTGGGCCTCTGGGCAAGTAATGCCATTGTACTTTTCAAATTCTGGCATTTTGAATTTATGAGGCAACACTAGGTTTGGGACTAGACTTAAATCCTTGGCATCAACCCCATGATTATTGCCAGTGCTTTCCAAGGCCTTGAACTTTTCTTCTAACTATCTGCAACGTTCATTTAATTGCCTTGCAGCTTCAGCTTTCAAATCTTCCTTTTCCACCATATCTAGATCGGGAACAAGAGGATTAGTAGGATTGTCACCCATATTAAACCCTGAACCAGCCGAGAAATTCATATGGACACCAGCATCAATTGGCCCATGCTGAGGCCTCACAGTAGCAGATGGCCTTCTAGGAGGTGCCTCAGTTTGCAATGGTACATGAGGTGGAGTAAAACCTGGAGGAGGACCCTCATTTTCCTCTTCAGTGATGGCCATAGGAGCCTTTCCCTTATCAATGGCCCTCAGTAACTGAGCCATTTCGGCCATCATATTCCTCTGAGCTTCCATCATTTGCTCCCCCATCTCATTCTACATTTTAGCCAACTGCTCTTGCAACTGGTCTTGCATATCTTTTTGCAATTGCTCAAACCTTTGATCCATGTTTTTAGTTTTAAATGAGTCTAGTAGGGATGTGTGATTTCAGATTTTCTTTTCTACCTTTATAAAGAAACTTTAACTAATTAGGGTCTTTCTATAATCTTGAATGCATATGATATGATGTAATGCAAATGCATGAGTGCAACAAAGGCATCAATCTCAATTCAGTCTCATTTAGAAAACTTTATTTAGAAAAAGAATATCTTTACATATAAATGGATTACAAGTACGCTTTCGCCCTAATGCCCAAAGTTTTAACTCTATCTAATAAAAGGGCTAACTCTCGTCCTATATCTAACGATGACCCACACATTAGACTCAATACATCAGCTCATATTTTCAAGTCCTGCACATATTCAGCAACCTCTCGAATCTAGGTTATGGCTTCTCCCATGACATGATCCCTTTCTTTGACCTGCCCTCTAGACTGATGAAGCTCTCCCTTTAGATAATCTTCTTGCGTCTCGAGCTGCTCAATCCGAAGTTTACCCTTTTGCAATGCTGCTTCCAAATCTTCAACTTTACTTTTTGATTCCTTTAATTCTACCTTAGAATCATGGCTACGATACCAACGAATGGATCTTCCAAGCTCAGTTAATTTGGACTTCAACCCTTTATTTTCTTCCTCTAATGCCAAATTTATCGACTGCATCTCCTGGAACTTCTTCTCCCAGTACTCAGCTCTAGCCTTTCCTTCCTGGACCTCTTTCTACAACTGATCTGAGGACCCTCTTACTCTTGCTCTCCTCAAGGATACCTGTGCCTTTCTGTAGTGTTCCTTCAAATCATCTCTATCCTCTTCGATTTTCCTCTTTTCCTTTCTTTCTTTTTCGACCTCCATCTTCTGGACATCAATGTCTAAACTCAAGTACATATTTTCTTCTTCGAGCTTTGCTATCCTTTTCTCAAGCTCCAAATTTTTTGTCTCAAATTCTTGCTTCGTAATTTCCAACTCCGAGGGCATCACTTGCAAATATTCCTCCATCGGTCGAGCTCCTTCCATGCTTGGCTCAGGGATATTATCATTGATCCTTCTACCTCTCCATTCAACATATTCTGGAGTCGTAGCAGGACTAATAGCTACTTCTTTCAACCGACACATCTTGTTCCAAGCACTAGAGATCTCACCGACCCTTTTCTTGTAATCGGTTCCTCTATACGCGAACTCACTTTAAGCCAGCCCCTGGGTTGCTGGTACAAACTGCCTTAACCCAAATTGCCTTAACACAAGTAATGGGGCATAACCAATGGCACCCCAAATTCCCAATAGAGGGACCCAATCGATCCCAAAACCCTGGGGAACACCATCAATCCATACAAACTTAAGGCAAAAATATCTACCTTCTTTGTTTCATCAGGATGCGTCAAAATTAGACCCTTCAAAGCGTCCCAGGAAATGCACTTGCACTCACCCTTCTCTTTAACTCTGGCCGTAATCCACTGCTCACTCATCCCCGTAATAGTCATCAATTTCTTCCAAAAGGTAGGGACACTAGTAGCTCGAGAATAGATCCTATCAACCTGAAATTTGGGACAACGAAGTAAGGCAGTGTACTCTTCCACGGTAGGTACCAAGTCTACTTCCCCAAAAGTGAAACAACTATATGTCAGATTCCAAAATTGGGCAAGGGCTCAGAAAAGGCGCTCATCTACCTGAACATCGAGTAAGTAAGGTAAATCTCCATAATTACCATAGAATAACTGCTTGGTCTCATTGCCCCACTGATCCCAAATTTCCTTAAGCTCCTGGAGGTTGTTCTGCGTTCCCGACAGCTCCGACATATATCCCGCAGCTATACTATCTCCCTTTTCCAATTAAGTTTGCTCAGACCATCTATGAACGTTGGCATTGCCCTCCACTCTATCAAGAAGTCCGTTCTCCATAACAAAACTCTCTAACTTAGAAAATGACCGTGAATCGATACCTTTGTAAATGCAAAATACAAACACAAGAAAAGAAATAGTCAGTATCGCATGATATCAATAAATCTCAACAATAATTTATAAGGGTAATATCTAAAGTTTAACTCTAACTAAGTTGGGGTTGGTTCTAAAGTTGTAGGTACCTGAACCAGCAGATTCCTTGATCCTCACCTATTATAGGCTCATTTGAATCGAGTTCAGTTCAGGGGAATACATTTCCCTATGGCTACACGGAGATGAAAATCTCACGAAACCATAGGTACGGATGTATCCTGAAAGTGATCCACTATCCTGCACGGAGGCGAAAAACTCACGAAGGTGTAGCATTTCACTCCCACTGAAGGGTGTGACCATAACGGTCATGCAAATGCAATGCGTATTAGAATATAGCAACACATGCAAAAATACAAACACATATAATGCAAAGAGGATTAAATTTTAAAATTTTAATTTCCGACATTAAGACAAGAGATAATCAATTACACGGCTTGACTCTCTTATTAGTCCCCAGTGGAGTCGCCAAGCTGTTGAGACCATTTTTAAATCGATGTTTTTGGGAAAATGAGAATCGACTTTAAAAATGAAAACGGGAGTCGCCACCAATCTTTTTAGGTGTGATTGGGTCACCTTTAAAATATTTTTGTTTTAAAATCATCGATTTTGGTCTACGAAATCAAAAGAACGGGTTCGGGAGTCGGTTACGTACGAGGAAGGGTTAGTACCCTCGTAACGCCCAAAAATTGGTACCAAATTGATTATCAAATGTCTTTAAGGTCGGAAATTAGAAATTTTAAAATGCAATCCTATTTAAAATATTTTTGATTTTGAAAATTGGAGTTCATTCGTATCAAAATATCGACACTGAGTTAGTCTTTTGGAAATCCCTATCTTGAAACAACAAAACGCCACACCCAGTAAGTTAGGACATATTGCTTTGAAATTCCAAGACAGTCACTTACATTTTGAAAAACCTTTAAAAACTTAGAAGGGTACTTGATTATTCAAACTCAACGAGAAGAGTCGCAACCCAATAAGTTAGGGCACTACTTTCTTGAAATTTCCAAACATCAAGCATTGCCTTTTTGTATTATTGAAAACTTTGGTGCCTTTTTTTAAAAAAAAATGATGTGTGGGGAAATATATTGCATTATAAACCATACATAATAACATATTTTTGTAGTAGGTAAATAAGACATGCATTTAAACAAAGTAATGGTAACAATATAAAGATCGTGCATTAGGTACATACATATAAAAATAATACATATATAACAAGTATTAACGATATGCATACAAAGATATATATAGCATGTATTAAGAATGAATAAACATATAAACATACAAAGTAATAATTAAATAATGCATGATATACAAAAAAGAGTAATATAATATCAATGTACATGTTCATGAAATGTAATATCAAATAATAGATAAAATAACATTTAACACATGGTACATACAAAATAAAATAAAATGAAATGAATTATTATTAACAAAATATACATATAACACAAGTAAAGACCTAAAAAAAATAATTTTAAAATAGTATTTGCTATATAATATATAAATATAATAACAAAGTATTTAGAATAATTATATGTAAAATATATTGGGTTTAAAAAATATATAAATAGAAGTATGTAAAAGAATATAAAAAATATCATTTAAAATAATACATAATAAATAATTACTAGTTTGATATATAATATGAGTAAAAAAATAATTTAATTTACAAATTTTGAGAATCTGAATAATATAAATAATGTAATAGGTATTATATAATATACATAAAAAATTAATAAGTAATGAAAATATTTAGATGTCATATAATAGAATATACTTTAAATTTATAGGAAATAAGAAATATGATAGATATAATATAAAATAATGAAAGTAATATGTAAAACAACATATATAAATAATTAATAAATATATAATATATGTGAAAATATAATAATAATATAAAAAATGATATGAAATAATAATTTTTGAAAAATAATATATAATAAATAATAGTAATACATATAATAAAAATAATACTTATAATAAAAAAATCTTATAATGTATAATATAAAAATAAAACAAATAACAATATATAAAAATATATATATAAGAAATAAATATGGGACTAAATTTAAAGTTTAGAAAAATTACGGGGTGAATTTAAAAGGTATAAAACTGAATTAAGGTCCTAATTAAATCGCGTGTAAAACAGAAGGGACTCATTGAGCAAATTGCCCTATTCCCAAAAAAACTGCGTTTTAATCTTGGACTTAAAGCAGCTGCTGTAGGGGCTAAATCATAATTGAGACAAATCAATAGGGCTAAATCATAAATAAAATAAAGTTTAATTGTAGACGTAAAAAGGAGTAGAAGGACCGATTGGGAAATTAACCCAATTCTAAAAAAACGCGCGGATCCTCCCCAGGTATTTGGGTCAACACGCGGATCCTGAGGGTCTAAAACACTGTCGTTTTGTCAAGGCTATATAAGCCAACTCCTTAGCTTTAAAATCATTTAGAAATCCAGTTTCTAAAAAAAACAAAAAAAAATCCTCTGAAAAGGATCCCTAGTCCTTTGAGCTCCGGCGTTTAGCCGATCAGCTCTGGTCATCGGACCTCCGCGCTCAGATCCACGCGCCACCACCCACTCCGCCACACACGACGGTCGGAACCTAAAAGTTTCACTTTTCAAGGCGATTCTCAAGGTATTCTCTCCCTCTATCTATTTAATATATTATATGTATAAACTTATGATCAAGAGCATGAAACAGAAATAAAAATAAGTCACCTTTGTATTCTGTAAACAAAATCTCTGGTGTATTATTGCAAAAAGATTCTGTGTACAATATTTTGGTCTCTCTTTCTCGTGTGTTCCCCCTTTTTTTACAGATTAAAATGAAGGCTTTATAGCCTCGATAAACTACTACAAGTTTTGGAAAGAAATCTTCGATTTCTTTCCGTATTTGCTTCGCATGTCTGCTGTGATTTTCTTTCCTTTTCTTGCAGGTACTTGTGGAAAATCCGGCGATGGAAGGTTCTTGGCGTCGATGGAGGCTCAAGTCCAGTGATGGTGTCGGTGAGGCATCGACACGAGGCGAGTCTTGACCGATGGCCTCGATTAGGGAGCTGGACAGACACTCCACTGAAGCTCGAAGGAAGCTATTCTTGTACAGAGGGGAGAGAGCTAGGGTTAGAAACCCTAGCATGATGGTGTTAGGTTTTGGGCCTCCGAGAGCTTGGGTCAATTGGGTCTAGTTTAGGTCCGGGGCGTTGGGTATTGGGTCTGTATATTTGGGCTTTGTAACCTGGACTAAATAAATAAACATTTGTTTATTATTTTTTTTATTTTGGTTTTGGGTTTCAAGGTCCGGTCAAATTTGGGTTATTACGGAAGATAAGTGGCATTGTAAGAATATTTACATTGCGAGAAAGAAAACTTACTTTAGTAGATAGTCTAAATGAGTCTATAATCCCGTAAAAGAATCAAAATGAGCATTTTATTCAAACACTGAGAAGGATTATTATGTCGTCTACAATTTCAATTAGGGAGATGACTAGTCTTGGCTATCGGAGTAGTTGGCTCCACGAGTAGAGACATAGATGTATTCATTGGTAGAATGATACATTGGACTAGACCTAAGATGAATTAATTCTGAATCCATTTGTGAATTAATTCACTTGTGAAGTTCATGGTGTGATTTACCTAAATTCTGAGTTAGTCACTGATCATGCGTATGCAACTCATATGCTTTGATATAAGTGGAGGCTTATGCTCTAAAGATGATCAAGCCCATAGCCGGTATGTTGGGTACATGACTTGTGTATGGCATGGTTTTACTAGCAACAGTGAAATTCATAGCTCAATTAAAGAGTTAATGATATCCTTTCATTGATATTGTGTGGATTGATAAATATGGAATGTGGCCAAGGGTTACTTGTTCTCGATTGAACAATTTATCACAATCATTTGTTGACAATGATCATATTAATCATTAAGAAGACACAATGGTGACAATGAGATAAAATAGGATTGTATTGAGTGAACGAATTTAACTCAAAGGAATCAAGGATATCATATAAAGGTAACACACACATGACGAGATCATTGGACAAAACAGTTGGATGAATTGCTTTCATAAAGAGTATACAATAAGGAGTTTTCAATCATGGTACGTATTGTGGACTGACCCCTTGATTAAATAATTGCAAATTATCGGAACGTTACTTCTGGACATAATTACAATCACTAGAGCCTAATTGTATATGTCCGATTGGTCCCTCTACTAGCTTAACAGAAGCTTGATCGGACTGCATTTGAATTAGAAAAAAATTCTACGACTTTGGGAATAATTTAATTGAGTCGATTTATTTGATGTGGAATTAAATTAGGTGGTTGTGAGAATTTTTCAACTAGAGAATTTGATTAAAAAATTTTCTTGAAAAATTAAATTTGAAAATCTAAGTGATTTTTTGGAAAAATTAATTTTGATCAAGTAAAATTAAATTAATTAAATTAATTAAAATTAATATGATATTTTTTAAAATTAACTTTCAAGTCAGACAATTGGCCCAATGGGTAATTGAACTTGAAAATCAAATCTGAGATCGTAAATTGGGCCTAGGAGCCCAAAACCGAGACCAAGACCCAAAAACTAGTCGAATCGGGCCCAGTATGTGAAACCAGGCTAATGGTCCAACACGTGGCTAGATCAGACCGGTCGGGTCATCATTGACCCGGACCAAATCGGTAGTAATCGAACCGGCTCGGGGTGCCGTAAGGGTGTCGCACCTATATCACGCACATGGCGGTGCGATGTGTCATGACTCATGAGTGTCCCGGTGGCCAGTGACAATTGGTCATCGGCGATTAAGTAATAGAAGAGTTACACTCCTACTGAGACTCTACCAAAGAATTTGATTTCAGATTAATTATTCCAAAAATAATATTAATTTTAATTTAATACTTATCTTAATAGTTTTTTATTAATTTAATATTAAAGTGATTATCTTAATGTTAATTTAATTTAATGTTTATCTTGTAGATAAATATTCTATTAGTTTAATAAGATTTAATATTAAATTTAATATAATATTTATCAATATTATATTAATTTAATATTAAAGTAATTAAGTTTAATAATAGTTGAACTCTCTAAACTCTCCCTATATAAAGAGAGCCTCGGGTTATTTGTAACACCCCAAACCCATATCCATCGTCGGAGTAGGGTTATGGAGTATTACTGTCTAATAGAAACATTTAACATACATATCATAAACAATCACAAGCATAGATTAATACATCATTCAAATCAAAGTTTAAAACATATCAAAATCACTTCATTTAACCTAGTTTATAACCACTTATACATCAATAGAAAATTTCACGTACACTTAGGTTCAAATCAACATGCCCAATTATAGCTCCAACACAACATATGATCATATACATACCAAATCAACATTATACTCAAACTCAACTTAGGTAAATCATCAAAATGATCAAATCATTTAAGTAAACATTACTTTTAAGTAATGCATAAAACTTCAAACATGTATTTACAATCATTTAAACTTATAAAATCATATCCCCTAGGACTTACTAACAAAAGGGACATTATCACTAATTTTTTCTCCTAGGTACATGCCAAAAAGAAACACAAAAGACAACATCACCAACATTGAGTACGGGATACTTGAAGGATGTCAAGTTCGATTCTACTATTTATCTAACTTGCAAACATACAAATCAAATTACATTCAATAGATTTCATTTATTTAGCTAATCACAAGAACAATCGACAATAATATAAAATTTTAACTTAACCAAATGAAACTTCAATTATTTCGATAATTCAAGTAACCTTGTTGTATGATCTATTAGCTATGTGGCACCCGGTGCCTAGCAGATAAACTGCAGAGGAGTTTGCGCCCAACGCTAGTCAGGTTAACTGACAATATTGAAAGTGAGCCCAGCTCAAGTTGGATAAACCAACAATGTTTGCACCCAACGCTAGTCGGATATACCGACAATAACAAAAGTGAGCCCAGCTCTGGTTGGATGAACCAACGGTGTTTGCACCCATCGCTAGTCAGATAAACCGATAGTTGTGTGCCCAGCACTAGTCAGACAAGCTGACAAAGATTGTGCCCAGTGCTAGTCAAAATATCGACAAAAATCCACAGTGAGCCCAGCTCTAGTCGAATATATCGACGATTATACAATTATTTACTTCCACAAATTCCTCATTCATTTTCCTTAACATTAAATTGATAATATACATATATTTTATATCAAGAGCTAATTTAGCATTAATTAATTAAATAGTAATTAAAAAAATTAAGTTTGAGTCCACGAACTTACCGGAATTATGCTTGTGAACAATTATTCAGTAGCTCTCTTTTTTCCACGATTGGCAACGGAAGCTCTCGTATCTCGATCTAGAAATATTAATTTAATTAAATCAATTACTCAACAATTATAGTTACACATTTAACCATTAACAATTGTTATTCAATCAACTTCACCCTTGCCACAAATATAACTAGACATCCGATTCCTACAATAATATCCTCGTACAACCGAGTATATTTATATACTTATGTATATATATATATATATATATATATATATATATCTATTTCTCAACAATCCTTATACTCTTGGAATTTATCACTCATTTCCATGCCATCTAAAAATCTAACAGCAGCTAGCTACATCCTTAACCATTAATCCCATTCAAATCATCATACAATCACATTAAAATGACAATTGAAATTAACATCTCTACTTCATTTAATTTTTTTTTTTTCCAGCTCATAAACATTCAAAGCAAAACAGCCTTTGCATGCCAAATTTCTCCCAACAACATTAAACTTAATCTCATTATTCAATATATTACCAATGTGCAAATTATAAGATTATCCTTAACAAGTTTTTGCCTAAAACATCCATGCATTTAAGCTCACCATTAAATCCAAAAGAAAATTTAAATTACATCTATGGCATTATCCACTACTTCAAAAAATTCTCCATTCTAGCATAAAGATTAACTAAATTAATCTATTCCCAACTCAAAAATATAACAAAAATGAAAATCCCTTTAAGAAATACTTACATGCATTCAAAGATAGCAAATAAAATAACCAAGCTTTTCCCTTTTGCCTTCAATGGTTATTCGGCCGTAACAAGGAAGAAGAAAAACATTTTCCCCCCTTCCCCACTCACTTACTTTTCTTTATTATTTTCTTTTCCTATAATCATTAATATTTTCTTTTACTTTTATTTATTTCTCTTACATATTATAATTATCCTATTATAATTATTAATGATATCACCTATATATATATATATATATATATATATATATTATTCTCATACTCATCCACTAACCCCATATGACTAAAAAAATAGACTATTTAATTGAATAGTCCTTGCAACTATTTCTTTTTCTTATTAACCATCTCTTTTAATTTTTTATAATTTATTATATATTCTAATTACCAATTGTTTCAATAATTTATATATATATTTAATATATATATGCCATCATAAACTTCCACTATGAAAACCTATATAAGTAATGGCCTATTTATTAAATATGTCCTTTAATCAAGCCCTACTTTAAGGAGACTATGGATGCGGAAGATGGTTATTTTATTAAAAGTAAAGGAAAGATTTTTACAGGAGAAGATTGTTTACAAAAGAGAAAACTAAAAGTAAAGATTTCTAAACTATTTTTCGATCGTTTACAAAAGAGAAAACTAAAAGTAAAGATTTCTAAACTATTTTTCGATGCCTTTCCTAGGCTCTTTACATTCTTATTTATAGTAGAATTTACAAATTCTATTTAATTTCTTCTTCAATCCCAACAAGTGTTTTCGATAAGGATGAATTTATTGTTGCTTCCACGTATGTTGTCAGATGTCACTTCATCTCTTTGTCCATACTTGGATGCCTTGAATGTTTATTTACTGCCAATCTTGAAAATCTTCTTTGAAAATCTTGTTGACTTTCCACGTGGTTTTTGTTTTGTCTTTTACCCTTCTTGGATGTTGTCAAGATTTAATGTCTCGATTTCATCCGGATGTAAAGAATCGTGATGGCTCGTGAGTTCCAAGCCTTCCACGTGTCTTTGATTTCTTCTGTTATGTCGGAAGGAAAATCATCGAGTTCCATATCCGCTATTTTCTTTATGAGTTGTAAGGATTCTTCATCTCTCGATTTTTGCATTAGACTATTTTTGTCACTACTATTCTTCTTCCATCGACGTAGTGTATATATGTCGATCTTGAAGTACGTGGTCGAAGTCATTGACATTAAATCAATTCTCGCTTGGATTTGAAGATATTTTGGATTATTATAACACTTGTCAATGGTTTTGTCAAGTGTTCTTTGTTTTCTTTAGCTGCTGATAAATAAGGACTATCAATCATCTTTTGAATAATCCATATTTGATAAATTTGATAAAAACGTTCTTTTCAAAGCAATACCAATTAGACTACTTATTTGGATATAAAAATAGTAGAAAAAATCGTCTCTATATACTAATAGTGATAATATAGCTTTTATAATAGCAGGAAAATCTTTTAGATGATGAAAAGAAAAATTTTGTACTACTATTTCTCTAACAAAACCCCATTCAATACCGCTTATATCAAATGGTTCATGGTCCATCTAAATTTTATAGAAGGAAATTCTTCTCCTATTTCATTTATATAAATAAAAGATTGTAAAAAGTATTCGTAAAAAACTTTTTAAATTGAGCTTGCTGGTTGCAAATGACTCTATTAATTTTTTCAAAAACTTCAAATGGTAATATATTTCTAGCTTTATTATATAAGCATATTCTAAACATTTTATTCATAATGGGACTATTTGTTCCTTTATGAATAAAATATTGAAATATATCAATAAGATTATTTATCTCATTGATATTTTTGAATTCTATTTCAATTCTTCCCAATCTCTATATAAAATGGATTTTAATAATAAATCATGAGCTTCATTTTCTTTAGTTGTTTTTTCAACTAAAAATTGGGAAAAGTTTTGTAAGCGCTCTTCGAAATTTGCTCTTTGATCTGTAATATGGGTTTTCCATATTTCATTAATAAAGTTATATAAATCTGTTGGTAAGCCGGATTATAAAAATCTTTTACTTCAGGAAAAAGTTGTTGTTGTTTCAACAAATCTTCCGCTCCTTTTATAACTTGAATAACTAGCTTGGAAAGCTGAGTTTGGATCTTGAGACCAAGGGAATTGGCTTGTTTGGCTTATTCTTCTTGGTGGGTACTGGCTTGCCATTTTTGGTGCATAAGATGGAGAAGATCCAATTGGTTGTCTTACCATTGGATAAGGAACATAATAACCTTGATTGGCATAATATGATGTTAATATCGGAGTAAATCCTTGATTAGGATTTGTTTGCTTCCCTTTGTTGGGTTTTTATGAACCGTAGTCCATTCTCCGACTTGTTCTAGAGGTTTTTACCTCTATCCATAAGGCCTGCTAAGATAATCAAGCAATAACATTATCAGCGCCTTTAACATATAAAACTTCAAAATTAAAACTACATAATTCATTGTACCATCTAATTCTTCTAGGTACATTTTCTAAACTATTATTAGTAAGAAATTGTTTAACCGCTCTGGTTGTCTTTTTTGATAATAAAGTTTTCAGATGCTAGATATATAAAAAGGTTTTTATTGCTTTTTGATGGCTAATAATTCCTTTTCATATATAGCATAATTGATTTCGTTTGGTTTAAATTTTCCAGAACTATATCCGCATATTAGTTCTTCTTTATTTTTCTTTGTTTTAGCTTTTAAAATACATCCCCAATAATTTTGTGATGCATCAGTTTCTAAAATTAATTTATCACCTTGTTTAGGTAAATAAACTTTTGGAGTATAATTTATTTCTGTTTTTATATTTTTAATAATTTCGAGTCTTCTTTAGACCAACTAAAAGTTTTTCCTTTTTTAATTTTTCATATAAGTCACCTATTTTTGGGACAAATTAGGAAAGAAGTTTCTTCCATAATTAACTATTCCTAGAAATTGTTGAAGTTGTTTTTTATCTTTAATTTCTTCAGAAATTCTTTTATTTTTACTATAATATGATCTTGTAGTTTAAGACCATCGGTGATAAATTTAAACCTAAAAATTCTATTTTCTGCTTTTTTCTAATTCTATTTTCTTAGGACTCAAAATAATTCCATGTTTTATGAATTCTTGAGAGATAATATTTAAATGTTTTCTATGTTTTTCCAGTGTTTAGAAAATATTAAAATATCATCTATATAAACTACACAATTTTTATATTTATTAAATATAGAATCCATCCATCTTTGGAAGATTTGAGGTGCATTACATAACCCAAATGGCATTACTCTCCATTGATAATGACCATTAGGTGCACTAAAAGCCGTTAATGGTTTAGATTCATCGATTAGCATTATTTGCCAAAATCCGATTTCTGATCGAATTTACTAAAATATTTTGCTTGTTTAGCTTGATTTATCAAAACATCTTTTCTTGGTATAAAGTATCCATCAAAAATAGTATTTTGGTTTAGTCTTTTATAATTAATTACCATTCTAGCTTTTCCTCTTTTTATTTCTGCATGGTTTCTTACCATAAAAATTTGGACTTGAGTGTGGACTATTAGTTTTTCTATTAATCCTTTTCTAATAATTCCTTAATTTGTATATCAAATTCATCTATATCTTGTTTAGTATAGATCATGGGTTTGATTCTAATAATTTTATTAGGATTTTTAATTTTATCTCACAATATCTTGAACTGTTTTCCCATAGTTTTAGTGGTTCTTCACTAAAATTATTTTCTAAGATTTTAAACAACCAATGATTTGTTTCTAGTTGTTTAATTTGTTCTTTTCTTGTTGGTCTAAAACCTTTATCACATATAAATTTATGATTTTCTATCAAAGGTATTTCTACAGAAGTTTTTTCTGTTGATAATATAACTAAATTTCTATCTATGGAAAATGGTAAATGATGATATATAAAATTATTTCCTAATAATATATCTCCATGCATTCTGGGAAACATAATATTTTAGGAATTACAAATCTAACATTATTTATGTAGATTGGTATATTTCTAGCTTTGAATTGAATTATGGTTTCTTTACCATCTATTCCTATAGCTCTAATTGGGTTTTTCATTAATTCCCATTTTTCTACAGTATTGCATTTTCTCTGCAACAACTGGTGGTGGTAGCTCTCTGTATCTAACAAAGCATGTAAAGAATATGTTTTATATTCTCTAAATTGAAATGTAATTTCTATATATGTATAATACTTTCTAGGTTGAAAGTTTGAAAATGTAATAATATCATTTTTTCCCATTTTCATTTGTTGAATAATGGTGGTAGATTGTATTTCTTCCATTCTAGTGTTTCTAGAATTTCTACTAGGTTCTGTGGGGAAAATAGGTATTTGAACTGTTTTCATACCTATTGGTGTTGAATTTGTACTTATATTATCCTCATCTTCTTCTGTTTGAGAATTAGAGGTAAAACTAAATTGTCATTCGTATTTGTTATAGCATTATTTTTAAAATATAGTCTATCTCCCGATGACACATATTCTATTGTACTTACTTGGTTTTGAAATCTGGCTCCACTTATTCTATCTATTATCCAATCTCTTGGTATTGATAGATCTTTTAAATGTAATAATTTAGGCTGGATTTTGTAGTAAATTTATTAGGCTCAAATAGCTCTATTATTTTATTATTAATTTCTTTAATATCTACTTCGTGTTGGTGTATTCATTAATAGAAGTCCAACTTATTGCTAGATCTTCTGCTAAATCCTTAATTTCAGAATTTTTTGTGCAATTCTTAAACATAAACATTCTTCTATTAGAGGATCTGTAATGGATATAAAATAATTTGGTTTTACTTTAAATCCTATTACTCCATTATGTAAATTAGATGAATACCTCCAATAAGTGCTTTTATTGGATTTTCAAATCTTTTATCTAATAACACTGCTATTATAGGTATATCATGACCTCTTCTAAATAAAGCTCTAATTGTTATCATAATTATTCCTAAATGTATATATCTAACTTCGAGGGTATTTCTTTTTAATCCTCATGATTTTTTCTTTAGTAAATAATGGGATTTCTGTTAATCCTCCTCTAGTATCTTTTTGCATCAGACATTGCCACTACTATTTTTTCTATATGCCTTTGACTCCAAATTTTAAACTTAGATATTTTATATATTTCTTCTTTAGAAATATGATTTTTATTAATTTTTCTATCATTTCATCGAAAAGTTTTTTCTTCTCCAATTAAATTTCCTAATTTAATATCTTTGTTATTCTTTTTGAGGAATTTCTTCTAATTGGTTTTTAGAACTACTTCCTACATTAAACATAAATATATATTCTTCTTCATCCGAATCGTAACTGTTTTTCGATATTAGCTCATATAATATTTCTTGAGGATTTATTTCCTCTTCAAAACATATTTCTAAGTCTTGTTCTTCAAGACTTTTAATTACCTTTTTAGCACTTTTGCCTTTATTAGGACAATTTGTTGCTATGTGACCTTCTTCATCACATATAAAACATTTACATATTTGTTTTTAGATTTTTAGAAGTTTTTCTTCTAATAAATTTTTTCTTTTCTTATTATTATTACCAAGTATATCTTTTATTTCTGGCTTCCATTTAACAAATTTATATTTCCTATTTTTCTTTCTATGTTTTTATAAGTACTAGGACGTATTGTTTTACATCCAAATTCCCATTCGTTTTCTAGAATTTTTGTACAATGACTATAACTTAATTTATTTTTACTTGTTTAGCAAAACTTTAGTTTGTAGGCAATGCAAAGTTATTCTTTCTTTTGCAAAATTTATCCTATTACCTATAGAATCTATATTTTCTTTTGCTATGCCTGCTTCTTTACTATGTTTATCTAAATAAGATACATATTTCTTTATACATATCTCATCCTGTGGTGGAGGTAATTTATGAAAATATTGGTTTTTCCAAAATTCTATATTTTCGTTTTTAACTTTTGATATTCATGAAGAAATTTTTTAGAAAATTCTTCTAAATATCTTATATCACATAATTTTATTTTTGACAAAACATAACTAGCTATACTATCTTGATCTTTTTATCAAAATAGCCACAAAATTCTGTTTTTAGAATATTTGTTAATCCTTTTAAAAGGTCTTTAGGGGTACCTATCCGATTAATTAGTTGTCCTTTTGGAATTTTCCTACATCGATTCTTCCCATCTTCTTAAAAATTGTAAGACATCTCCTGAAATGTTCCAACAAAATAGTTTAAAAATTTTTCTTTTGACCATGAACTGTTGTTGTTTACAACAATTGTCATTGATCGTGCCCAATCATCTATGGTTTTTCATAGTCAGCTATTTGAATATTAGTCAAATCTAAATATATTCCTCCTTGGGCCACATTTCTTTTGTTTAAGTCATCTATCCTATGTGGTATAGGTATAGTTTGACTAGGTTGTTGATTAGAAGATTCTCCCATATATTCGGTTTTAATTTCATTGGTAGCTATATCTTCGGTTTGATTACCGAAAATCCTAATTGTATTATCTATTGTTTCAAACTCTTTGTTTAGCGTTCTCAGATAATCATCTTTTTGAATATCCGAATCTATTTTTCTTTTACCATATGGATCTGTAGTTTCAATATCCATAGGTTCTGGTTTTTCTTCCTCATCTGTTGAAGTGTCTTCTTCATCAGATTTATAACTAGTAACTTTTAAATCTTCTTGATTATCAGAATTACTTGAACTACTACTTTCTGTAGTGTCATAATTTAACATATAATGATAATTAAACTTAGCAAATAGGTCTTTTTGTTTTTCATAAATTTCTTCTATTAATTTTAAATATTCTACTCTTTCATTTTTATCTTTACTGTTTGTAAATCTTCTTTTCCAATGTTCTATAAGTTCTTTATAGGATTGGAAATCATATTTTTGTTGAGTTAAAGATTTTCTTTTTCAGGTTTTTTACCTTTACTAGTAGAAGATGATTCTTCTGCAGAGGTTTCTTCCTCTTCATCTGATAAAGTTAAAATTATATTACTATTACCATAATATAAAGGACCTAGATCTATGTCTCGACTCTATGTTATTATTTATAACTTGTTCTAATTTATTATTAACTTCGATAATATTTCTTTAGATTTGTTGTTCAAATCTAATTCCTTAATATTCCTAGATTATTTACCTTTTCTTCTATATTATTGACCTTATTATATATTTTATTAAAATATATAGAGGTTATATTTATTAAACTATTAAATCCTTTACTAAGGGTCGAAATATTATTTTCTTGTTTAGAATCTATATGCATAATATGATGCATGTTTTATCTTTATATAAACAATCTGTTTCTTCCATGTTATTCATCTTGGTACCTAAAACCTTCTCATTATTATCTTGTCTTAAACACTGTGGCCTAACGTCTCTCTCCTAGACTTAAACAGCAAAGTTAAGACAAAATAACAGATGTATGGGTTTTAAGATAAATAACTGAGAATTAACAAAATTGTAGATTAAAGATAAGAACTTACTGATGGATATTTGATATAGATTCTCCAAGAATCGTTACTCGGGGGGCCTCGATACCGATTCTGGGGAGGATGTTATGGGTGCGGAAGATCGTTATTTTATTAAAAGTAAAGGAAAGATTTTTACAGAGAAGATTGTTTACAAAAGAGAAAAAGAAAAGATATCTCGATAAGGATGAATTTATTGTTGCTTCCACGTATGTTGTCAGATGTCACTTCATCTCTTTGTCCATACTTGGATGCCTTGAATGTTTATTTACTGCCAATCTTGAAAATCTTCTTTGAAAATCTTGTTGACTTTCCACGTGGTTTTGTTTTGTCTTTTACCCTTCTTGGATGTTGTCAAGATTTAATGTCTCGATTTCATCCAGATGTAAAGACTCTGGTGATGGCTCTGGTGAGTTCCAAGCCTTCCACGTGTCTTTGATTTCTTCTGTTATGTCGGAAGGAAAATCATCGAGTTCCATATATCCGCTATTTTCTTGAGCAGTTGTAAGGATTCTTCATCTCTCGATTTTTGCATTAGACTATTTTTGTCAGCTACTATTCTTCTTCCATCAGTATGTAGTGTATATGTCTGATCTTGAAGTACGTGTCGAGCTGTTGACATTAAATCAATTCCTGCTTGGATTTGAAGATATTTTGGATTATTATAACACTTGTCAATGGTTTTTGTCAAGTGTTCTTTGTTTTCTTTAGGCTGCTGATAAATAAGGACTATCAATCATTTTTTGAATAATCCATATTTGATAAGGTGATAAAAACGTTCTTTTTCAGCAATACCAATTAGGCTACTTATTTGGATATAAAAATAGTAGAAAAAATCGTCTCTATATACTAATAGTGATAATATAGCTTTTATAATAGCAGGAAAATCTTTTAGATGATGAAAAGAGAAATTTTGTACTACTATTTCTCTAACAAAACCCCATTCAATACCGCTTATATCAAATGGTTCATGGTCCATCTAAATTTTATAGAAGGAAATTCTTCTCCTATTTCATTTATATAAATAAAAGATTGTAAAAAGTATTGAGAAAAACTTTTTAAATTGAGCTTGCTGGTTGGTTGCAAATGACTCTATTAATTTTTTCAAAAACTTCAAATGGTAATATATTTCTAGCTTTATTATATAAGCATATTCTAAACATTTTATTCATAATGGGACTATTTGTTCCTTTATGAATAAAATATTGAAATATATCAATAAGATTATTTATCTCATTGATATTTTTGAATTCTATTTAATTCTTCCCAATCTCTATATAAAATGGATTTTAATAATAAATCATGAGCTTCATTTTCTTTAGTTGTTTTTTCAACTAAAAATTGGGAAAGTTTTGTAAGAGCTCTTCCAAATTTGCTCTTTGATCTGTAATATGGGTTTTCCATATTTCATTAATAAAGTTATATAAATCTGTTGGTAAACCTGGATTATAAAAATCTTTTACTTCAGGAAAAAGTTGTTGTTGTTTCAACAAATCTTCTGCTCCTTTTATAACTTCAGAATAACTAGCTTGAAAAAGTGAGTTTGGATCTTGAGACCAAGGGAATTGGCTTGTTTGGCTTATTCTTCTTGGTGGGTACTGGCTTGCCATTTTTGGTGCATAAGATGGAGAAGATCCAATTGGTTGTCTTACCATTGGATAAGGAACATAATAACCTTGATTGGCATAATATGATGTTAATATCGGAGTAAATCCTTGATTAGGATTTGTTTGCTTCCCTTTGTTGGGTTTTTTTATGAACCGTAGTCCATTCTCCGACTTGTTCTAGAGGTTTTTACCTCTATCCATAAGGCTGCTAAGATAATCAAAGCAATAACATTGTCATCGCGCCTTTAACATATAAAACTTCAAAATTAAAACTACATAATTCATTGTACCATCTAATTCTTCTAGGTACATTTTCTAAACTATTATTAGTAAGAAATTGTTTAATCGCACTGGTTGTCGATTTTGATAATAAAGTTTTCAGGATGCTAGATATATAAAAAAGGTTTTATTGCTTTTTGATGGCTAATAATTCCTTTTCATATATAGCATAATTGATTTCGTTTGGTTTAAATTTTCCGAACTATATCCGCATATTAGTTCTTCTTTATTTTTTTTGTTTTAGCTTTTAAAATACATCCCCAATAATTTTGTGATGCATCGGTTTCTAAAATTAATTTATCACCTTGTTTAGGTAAATAAACTTTTGGAGTATAATTTATTTCTGTTTTTATATTTTTAATAATTTTCGAGTCTTCTTTAGACCAACTAAAAGTTTTTCCTTTTTAATTTTTCATATAAGTCACCTATTTTTGGGACAAATTAGGAAAGAAGTTTCTTCCATAATTAACTATTCCTAGAAATTGTTGAAGTTGTTTTTATCTTTAATTTCTTCAGAAATTCTTTTATTTTTACTATAATATGATCTTGTAGTTTAAGACCATCATTTGATAAATTTAAACCTAAAAATTCTATTTCTGTTTTTTCTAATTCTATTTTCTTAGGGCTCAAAATAATTCCATGTTTTATGAATTCTTGAGAGATAATATTTAAATGTTTTCTATGTTTTTCCAGTGTTTTCGAAAATATTAAAATATCATCTATATAAACTACACATGAATTTTTATATTTATTAAATATAAAATCCATCCATCTTTGGAAGATTTGAGGTGCATTACATAACCCAAATGGCATTACTCTCCATTGATAATGACCATTAGGTGCACTAAAAGCCGTTAATGGTTTAGATTCATCGATTAGCATTATTTGCCAAAATCTCGATTTCTGATCGAATTTACTAAAATATTTTGCTTGTTTAGCTTGATTTATCAAAACATCTTTTCTTGGTATAAAGTATCCATCAAAAATAGTATTTTGGTTTAGTCTTTTATAATTAATTACCATTCTAGCTTTTCCTCTTTTTATTTCTGCATGGTTTCTTACCATAAAAAATTTGGACTTGAGTGTGGACTATTAGTTTTTCTATTAATCCTTTTTCTAATAATTCCTTAATTTGTATATCAAATTCATCTATATCTTGTTTAGTATAGATCATGGGTTTGATTCTAATAATTTTATTAGGATTTTTAATTTTATCTCACAATATCTTGAATTTGTTTTCCCATAGTTTTAGTGGTTCTTCACTAAAATTATTTTCTAAGATTTTAAACAACCAATGATTTGTTTCTAGTTGTTTAATTTGTTCTTTTCTTGTTGGTCTAAAACCTTTATCACATATAAATTTATGATTTTCTATTAAAGGTATTTCTACTGTAAGTTTTTCTGTTGATAATATAACTAAATTTCTATCTATAGAAAATGGTAAATGATGATATATAAAATTATTTCCTAATAATATATCTCCATGCATTCTGGGAAACATAATATTTTAGGAATTACAAATCTAACATTATTTATGTAGATTGGTATATTTCTAGCTTTAAATTGAATTATGGTTTCTTTACCATCTATTCCTATAGCTCTAATTGGGTTTTCATTAATTCCCATTTTTCTACAGTATTGCATTTTCTCTGCAACTCACTGGTGGTAGCTCTGTATCTAACAAAGCATGTAAAGAATATGTTTTATATTCTCTAAATTGAAATGTAATTTCTATATATGTATAATACTTTCTAGGTTGAAAGTTTGAAAATGTAATAATATCATTTTTTCCCATTTTCATTTGTTGAATAATGGTGGTAGATTGTATTTCTTCCATTCTAGTGTTTCTAGAATTTTCTACTAGGTTACGTGGGGAAAATAGGTATTTGAACTGTTTTCATACCTATTGGTGTTGAATTTGTACTTATATTATCCTCATCTTCTTTCTGTTTGAGAATTAGAGGTAAAACTAAATTGTCATTCGTATTTGTTATAGCATTATTTTTAAAATATAGTCTATCTCTCGATGACACATATTCTATTGTACTTACTGGTTTTGAAGTCATCGGCTCCACTTATTCTATCTATTATCCAATCTCTTGGTATTGATAGATCTTTTAAATGTAATAATTTAGGCTGGATTTCTGTAGTAAATTTATTAGGCTCAAATAGCTCTATTATTTTATTATTAATTTCTTTAATTTCTACTTCTGTCGTGTTGGTGTATTCATTAATAGAAGTCCAACTTATTGCTAGATCTTCTGCTAAATCCTTAATTTCAGAATTTTTTGTCTGAATTCTTAAACATAAACATTCTTCTATTAGAGGATCTGTAATGGATATAAAATAATTTGGTTTTACTTTAAATCCTATTACTCCATTATGTAAATTAGAATGAATACCTCCAATAAGTGCTTTTATTGGATTTTCAAATCTTTTATCTAATAACACTGCTATTATAGGTATATCATGACCTCTTCTAAATAAAGCTCTAATTGTTATCATAATTATTCCTAAATGTATATATCTAACCTGAGGGTATTTCTTTTTAATCCTCATGATTTTTTCTTTAGTAAATAATGGGATTTGTTAATCCTCCTCTAGTATCTTTAGCATGCATTTATATTGCCACTAATTTTTTCTATATGCCTTTGACTCCAAATTTTAAACTTAGATATTTTATATATTTCTTCTTTAGAAATATGATTTTTATTAATTTTTCTATCATTTCATCGAGAAAAGTCTTTTTCTTCTCCAATTAAATTTCCTAATTTAATATCTTGCTGTTCTTTTTGAGGAATTTCTTCTAATTGGTTTTTAGAACTACTTCCTACATTAAACATAAATATATATTCTTCTTCATCCAATCGAGAATCTGTTTACGATATTAGCTCATATAATATTTCTTGAGATTTATTTCCTCTTCAAAACATATTTCTAAGTCTTGTTCTTCAAGACTTTTAATTACCTTTTTAGCACTTTTGCCTTTATTAGGACAATTTGTTGCTATGTGACCTTCTTCATCACATATAAAACATTTATATATTTGTTTTTAGATTTTTAGAAGTTTTTCTTCTAATAAATTTTTCTTTTCTTATTATTATTACAGTATATCTTTTATTTCTGGCTTCCATTTAACAAATTTATATTTCCTATTTTTCTTTCTATGTTTTTATAAGTACTAGGACGTATTGTTTTACATCCAAATTCCCATTCGTTTTCTAGAATTTTTGTACAATGACTATAACTTAATTTATTTTTACTGTTTTTAGTGACTTTAGTTTGTAGGCAATGCAAAGTTATTCTTTCTTTTGCAAAATTTATCCTATTACCTATAGAATCTATATTTTCTTTTGCTATGCCTCGCTTCTTTACTATGTTTATCTAAATAAGATACATATTTCTTTATACATATCTCATCCCTGGTGGAGGTAATTTATGAAAATATTGGTTTTTCCAAAATTCTATATTTTTCGTTTTTAACTTTTGATATTCATGAAGAAATTTTTAGAAAATTCTTCTAAATATCTTATATCACATAATTTTATTTTTGACAAAACATAACTAGCTATACTATCTTGATCTTTTTATCAAAATAGCCACAAATTCTGTTTTTAGAATATTTGTTAATCCTTTTAAAAGGTCTTTAGGGGTACCTATCTGATTAATTAGTTGTCCCTTTTGGAATTTTCCTACATCGATTCTTCCCATCTTCTTGGAGAATCTATATCAAATATCCATTGTAAGTTCTTATCTTTAATCTACAATTTTGTTAATTCTCTCCAGTTATTTATCTTAAAACCCATACATCTGTTATTTTGTCTTAACTTTGCCTGTTTAAGTCTAGGAGAGAGACGTAGGCCCCAGTGTTTAAGACAAGATAATAAATGAAGGTTTTAGGTACAGAAGATGAATAACATGGAAGAAACAGATTGTTTATATAAAGATAAAACATGCATCATATTATGCATATAGATTCTAAACAAGAAAATAATATTTGAGCCCTTAGTAAAGGATTTAATAGTTTAATAGATATAACCTCTATATATTTTAATAAAATATATAATAAGGTCAATAATATAGAAGAAAAGGTAAATAATCTAGGAAATATTAAGGAATTAGATTTGAACAACAAATCTAAAGAAATATTATCGAAGTTAATAATAAATTAGAACAAGTTATAAATAATAACATAGAGTCGGACATAGATCTAGGTCCTTTATATTATGGTAATAGTAATATAATTTTAACTTTATCGGATGAAGAGGAAGAAACCTCTGCACAGAAGAATCATCTTCTACTAGTAAAGGTAAAAAACTGAAAAAGAAAATCTTTAACTCAACAAAATATGATTTCCAATCCTATAAAGAACTTATAGAACATTGGAAAAGAAGATTTACAAACAAGAAAGATAAAAATGAAAGAGTAGAATATTTAAAATTAATAGAAGAAATTTATGAAAAACAAAAAGACCTATTTGCTAAGTTTAATTATCATTATATGTTAAATTATGACACTCACAGAAAGTAGTAGTTCAAGTAATTCGATAATCAAGAAGATTTAAAAGTTACTAGTTATAAATCGATGAAGAAGACACTTCAACAGATGAGGAAGAAAAACCGGAACCTATGGATATTGAAACTACAGATCCATATGGTAAAAGAAAAATAGATTCGGATATTCAAAAGATGATTATCCGAGAACGCTAAACAAAGAGTTTGAAACAATAGATAATACAATTAGGATTTTCTGGTAATCAAACCAGAAGATATAGCTACCAATGAAATTAAAACCGAATATATGGGAGAATCTTCTAATCAACAACCTAGTCAAACTATACCTATACCACATAGGATAGATGACTTAAACAAAAGAAATGTGGCCCAAGGAGGAATATATTTAGATTTGACTAATATTCAAATAGCTGACTATGAAAAAACCATAGATGATTGGGCACAGTCAATGACAATTGTTGTAAACAACAACAGTTCATGGTCAAAAGAAAAATTTTTAAACTATTTTGTTGGAACATTTCAGGGAGATGTTTTACAATTTTTAAGAAGATGGGAAGAATCTGATGTAGGAAAATTCCAAAAAGGACAACTAATTAATCAGATAGGTACCCCTAAAGACCTTTTAAAAGGATTAACAAATATTCTAAAAACAGAATTTTGTGGCTATTTTGATAAAAAAGATCAAGATAGTATAGCTAGTTATGTTTTGTCAAAAATAAAATTATGTGATATAAGATATTTAGAAGAATTTTCTAAAAAATTTCTTCATGAATATCAAAAGTTAAAAAACGAAAATATAGAATTTTGGAAAAACCAATATTTTCATAAATTACCTCCACCCTGGGATGAGATATGTATAAAGAAATATGTATCTTATTTAGATAAACATAGTAAAGAAGCAGGCATAGCAAAAGAAAATATAGATTCTATAGGTAATAGGATAAATTTTGCAAAAGAAAGAATAACTTTGCATTGCCTACAAACTAAAGTCATAAACAAGTAAAAATAAATTAAGTTATAGTCATTGTACAAAAATTCTAGAAAACGAATGGGAATTTGGATGTAAAACAATACGTCCTAGTACTTATAAAAACATAGAAAGAAAAATAGGAAATATAAATTTGTTAAATGGAAGCGAGGAAATAAAAGATATACTGGTAATAATAATAAGAGAAAAGAAAAATTTATTAGAAGAAAAACTTCTAAAAATCTAAAAACAAATATGTAAATGTTTTATATGTGATGAAGAAGGTCACATAGCAACAAATTGTCCTAATAAAGGCAAAAGTGCTAAAAAGGTAATTAAAAGTCTTGAAGAACAAGATTTGAAATATGTTTTGAAGAGGAAATAAATCAGAAGAAATATTATATGAGCTAATATCGTAAAGCAGATTCGATTCAGGATGAAGAAGAATATATATTTATGTTTAATGTAGGAAGTAGTTCTAAAACCAATTAGAAGAAATTCCTCAAAAGAAACGACAAGATATTAAATTAGGAAATTTAATTGGAGAAGAAAAGACTTTTCTGATGAAATGATAGAAAAAATTAATAAAAATCATATTTCTAAAGAAGAAATATATAAAATATCTAAGTTTAAAATTTGGAGTCAAAGGCATATAGAAAAAATTAGTGGCAATACAGTCGCTAAAGATACTAGAGGAGGATTAATGTAAATCCCATTATTTACTAAAGAAAAATCATGAGGATTAAAAAGAAATACCCTCAGGTTAGATATATACATTTAGGAATAATTATGATAACAATTAGAGCTTTATTTAGAAGAGGTCATGATATACCTATAATAGCAGTGTTATTAGATAAAAGATTTGAAAATCCAATAAAAGCACTTATTGGAGGTATTGATCTAATTTACATAATGGAGTAATAGGATTTAAAGTAAAACCAAATTATTTTATATCCATTATGATCCTCTAATAGAAGAATGTTTATGTTTAAGAATTGGACAAAAAATTCTGAAATTAAGGATTTAGTGAAGATCTAGCAATAAGTTGGACTTCTATTAATGAATACACCAACACTACAGTAAGTAGATATTAAAGAAATTAATAATAAAATAATAGAGCTATTTGAGCCTAATAAATTTACTACGTAAATCCAGCCTAAATTATTACATTTAAAAGATCTATCAATACCAAGAGATTGGATAATAGATAGAATAAGTGGAGCCAGATTTCAAAACCAGTAAGTACAATAGAATATGTGTCATCGGGGAGATAGACTATATTTTAAAAATAATGCTATAACAAATCACGAATGACAATTTAGTTTTACCTCTAATTCTCAAACAGAAGAAGATGAGGATAATATAAGTATAAATTCAACACCAATAGGTATGAAAAGCAGTTCAAATACCTATTTTCCCCCACAGAACCTAGTAGAAATTCTAGAAACACTAGAATGGAAGAAATACAATCTACCACCATTATTCAACAAATGAAAATGGGAAAAAATGATATTATTACATTTTCAAACTTTCAACCTAGAAAGTATTATACATATATAGAAATTACATTTCAATTTAGAGAATATAAAACATATTCTTTACATGCTTTGTTAGATACTGGAGAGCTACCACCGAAGAGTTGCAGAGAAAATGCAACACTGTAGAAAAATGGGAATTAATGAAAAACCCAATTAGAGCTATAGGAATAGATGGTAAAGAAACCATAATTCAATTCAAAGCTAGAAATATACCAATCTACATAAATAATGTTAGATTTGTAATTCCTAAAATATTATGTTTCCTTAAATGCATGGAGATATATTATTAGGAAATAATTTTATATATCATCATTTACCATTTTCCATAGATAGAAATTTAGTTATATTATCAATGAAAAAACTTCAGAGAAATACCTTTGATAGAAAATCATAAATTTATATGTGATAAAGGTTTTAGACCAACAAGAAAAGAACAAATTAAACAACTAGAAACAAATCATTGGTTGTTTAAAATCTTAGAAAATAATTTTAGTGAAGAACCACTAAAATTATGAGAAACTTGATCCAAGATATTGCGAGATAAAATTAAAAATCCTAATAAAATTATTAGAATCAAACCCATGATCTATACTAAACAAGATATAGATGAATTTGATATACAAATTAAGGAATTATTAGAAAAAGGATTAATAGAAAAACTAATAGTCCACACTCAAGTCCGGCCTTTATGGTAAGAAACCATGCGAGAAATAAAAAGAGGAAAAGCTAGAATGGTAATTAATTATAAAAGACTAAACCAAAATACTATTTTTGATGGATACTTTATACCAAGAAAAGATGTTTTGATAAATCAAGCTAAACAAGCAAAATATTTTAGTAAATTCGATGTAAATCAGATTTTGGCAAATAATGCTAATCGATGAATCTAAACCATTAACGGCTTTTAGTGCACCTAATGGTCATTATCAATGGAGAGTAATGCCATTTGGGTTATGTAATGCACCTCAAATCTTCCAAAGATGGATGGATTCTATATTTAATAAATATAAAAATTTTGTGTAGTTTATATAGATGATATTTTAATATTTTGAAAACACTGGAAAAACATAGAAAACATTTAAATATTATCTCTCAAGAATTCATAAAACATGGAATTATTTTGAGTCCTAAGAAAATAGAATTAGAAAAAACAGAAATAGAATTTTTAGGTTTAAATTTATCGGTGATGGTCTTAAACTACAAGATCATATTATAGTAAAAATAAAAGAATTTCTGAAGAAATTAAAGATAAAAACAACTTCAACAATTTCTAGGAATAGTTAATTATGGAAGAAACTTCTTTCCTAATTTGTCCCAAAAAATAGGTGACTTATATGAAAAATTAAAAAAAAGGAAAAACTTTTATTTGGTCTAAAGAAGACTCGAGAAATTATTAAAAATATAAAAACAGAAATAAATTATACTCCAAAAGTTTATTTACCTAAACAAGGTGATAAATTAATTTTAGAAGCGATGCATCACAAAATTATTGGGGATGTATTTTAAAAGCTAAAACAAAGAAAAAAAATAAAGAAGAACTAATATGCGGATATAGTTTGGAAAATTTAAACCAAACGAAATCAATTATGCTATATATGAAAAGGAACTATTAGCCATCAAAAAAGCAATAAAAACCTTTTTATATATCTAGCATCTGAAAACTTTATTATCAAAAGCGACAACCAGCGGTTAAACAATTTCTTACTAATAATAGTTTAGAAAATGTACCTAGAAGAATTAGATGGTACAATGAATTATGTAGTTTTAATTTTGAAGTTTTATATGTTAAAGGCGCTGATAATGTTATTGTTGATTATCTTAGCAGGCCTTATGGATAGAGGTAAAAACCTCTAGAACAAGTCGGAGAATGGACTACGGTTCATAAAAACCCAACAAAGGGAAGCAAACAAATCCTAATCAAGGATTTACTCCGATATTAACATCATATTATGCCAATCAAGGTTATTATGTTCCTTATCCAATGGTAAGACAACCAATTGGATCTTCTCCATCTTATGCACCAAAAATGGCAAGCCAGTACCCACCAAGAAGAATAAGCCAAACAAGCCAATTCCCTTGGTCTCAAGATCCAAACTCACTTTCCAAGCTAGTTATTCGAAGTTATAAAAGGAGCAGAAGATTTGTTGAAACAACAACAACTTTTTCCTGAAGTAAAAGATTTTTATAATCCAGGCTTACCAACAGATTTATATAACTTTATTAATGAAATATGGGGGAGGATGTTATGGATGCGGAAGATGGTTATTTTATTAAAAGTAAAGGAAAGATTTTTACAGGAGAAGATTGTTTACAAAAGAGAAAACTAAAAGTAAAGATTTCTAAACTATTTTTCGATCTTTTACAATGAGAAACTAAAGTAAAGAGAAAAGATTTCTAATTCTTTTTCGATGCCTTTCCTAGGCTCTTTACATTCTTATTTATAGTAGAATTTACAAATTCTATTTAATTTCTTCTTCAATCCCGAACAGTGTTTCTGATAAGGATGAATTTATTGTTGCTTCCACGTATGTTGTCAGATGTCACTTCATCTCTTTGTCCATACTTGGATGCCTTGAATGTTTATTTACTGCCAATCTTGAAAATCTTCTTTGAAAATCTTGTTGACTTTCCACGTGGTTTTTTGTTTTGTCTTTTACCCTTCTTGGATGTTGTCAAGATTTAATGTCTCGATTTCATCCGGATGTAAAGAATCTGGTGATGGCTCAGTGAGTTCCAAGCCTTCCACGTGTCTTTGATTTCTCTGTTATGTCGGAAGGAAAATCATCGAGTTCCATATCCGCTATTTTCTTTAGCAGTTGTAAGGATTCTTCATCTCTCGATTTTTGCATTAGACTATTTTTGTCACTACTATTCTTCTTCCATCATCGCACGTAGTGTATATGTCCGATCTTGAAGTACGTGTCGAAATGTGTTGACATTAAATCAATTCCGCTTGGATTTGAAGATATTTTGGATTATTATAACACTTGTCAATGGTTTTGTCAAGTGTTCTTTGTTTTCTTTTAGCTTTGATAAATAAGGACTATCAATCATTTTTGAATAATCCATATTTGATAAGGTGATAAAAACGTTCTTTTTCAAACAATACCAATTAGGCTACTTATTTGGATATAAAAATAGTAGAAAAATTCGTCTCTATATACTAATAGTGATAATATAGCTTTTATAATAGCAGGAAAATCTTTTAGATGATGAAAAGAAAAATTTTGTACTACTATTTCTCTAACAAAACCCCATTCAATACTGCTTATATCAAATGGTTCATGGTCCAGTCTAAATTTTATAGAAGGAAATTCTTCTCCTATTTCATTTATATAAATAAAAGATTGTAAAAAGTATTCAGAAAAAACCTTTTTAAATTGAGCTTGCTGGTTGCAAATGACTCTATTAATTTTTTCAAAAACTTCAAATGGTAATATATTTCTAGCTTTATTATATAAGCATATTCTAAACATTTTATTCATAATGGGACTATTTGTTCCTTTATGAATAAAATATTGAAATATATCAATAAGATTATTTATCTCATTGATATTTTTGAATTCTATTTCGAATTCTTCCCAATCTCTATATAAAATGGATTTTAATAATAAATCATGAGCTTCATTTTCTTTAGTTGTTTTTTCAACTAAAAATTGGGAAAGTTTTGTAAGAGCTCTTCTGACACGAAGGCGGGGTCCCGAAAGTATATTTCCCAACACCCCCGACTTACGGGAGTTATATTATTATTTACACACACTTAAATTGAAGAGAAAGTTGTAGAGAGAAAATTCTCTAAAGAGATTATTCCAGAAAATTTCTAGAGATATTTTTTTGATTTACAACTTGACCTAAAAGTTTAGAGAAATTACGAAATTACCCCACTAGTAATTTTTGTGAAAAAAATTTCTGATTCAAAGCAAGCCCACACTCGGCAGACGTGAGCTTGAAGATAGAGAAGAATACTACTCAATCAAAGCGCTCATCCTAGACGAATCAAAAAAGGTACAATTTTGATTAAGTGTTTATTAATTTAGATATCACAACTAAGATCTTGTTTTGAAAATAATTTTAAAATTCTAATTTTTCCCTAAATTTATTTTCAGCTGCATTTTTCAAACTCGTTTTTTCAACATTATTAACAAAATCATTCACTTTGTTTTTAGTATAGAATATAGATGCATTTTTCTAAAGCTTAATGCTCATTTTGGCCCCTGAATTATATTTGTTTTTCCACTTTGGTACCTAAGCATTTTTTCGTCTCACTTTGGTACTTAAATTATCCTCTGTTATTCGGGTGAGAGATGTTTTTATAGGTAAAAGTAGAGGTAACACCTCTCACCCGTCTCAAGTTGTGGTACGGATGGAAAATGTTACCGGAGCATATACGAAGCAAAAATCTCAGAGATATTGAAATTTTCAAACTTTAAATATATTTTATAAAACATAAAGTTTAATTTAAGAACAAATTTAAGACATGGAAGCATTTTAAAATCACTTAGAATCATTTTGTAAGTGATCAAAAGTGTTTGAGGTTAAAATATGAGTTTTAGTAGGCTCAAAAAACTCAAAATAGTGTAGTGATCTAGGTTTAGGGCCTATGTATCGATATACAGAATCTATGTATTGATAATTGGGCTAAGGTTCCAATACATAGATCCTATGTATCGGCAACTGGGCCAAAAATTGGAACTTTTTAACTGTTGACTTGTCTTGTTTTGAAACTTATAGCATGGGTATCGGAACGTGGTTCCTGAAGCTAAAAACTAGTCCAAAAATACTTAAAAACATGTGCAAACACATCCATATCATTTCCACGGGTTCTAAGACATTATAAAACAAATTTAAGTCCCCTTTTAAGCTTAAATTACACATGACAATCATATTTAAACTAAATGACTAATCAAAATTCGTTTGATAACACGAAAAGGGGCTTGAATTACAAATCAAATTTACATTTTTCATATTCAAAGTAAGCCTTAGTGTACATGTCATTATTCTTAGACAAATAATAACAAATATAGTTACAAAAAGAAACTTTAAAACCTCAAATAGTGATGCGATGCTCCCAAGTTAAAGTCCAAGCTCCCTGATAAATCCTTAACCTACGCATTTAAACAACTAACATGTGAGCTCAATAAGCTCAATAAGTACACAAGGATAGTCGTACTAGTCTTATCTGGTCATTGATGTTGAGCCTGAGTATTTTATTACTGAACTCACTTTGCCATATATAATGTTTCAATCAAATTCATTTCTTATTATCAAATTATGGGGCTCAACTTATCATTAATGGTTTATGGGTCGTTCACATTCATAATCGGAACTCTTTGTCAAGTGCTTAATCATGTTTAATCAAACATGCATCCCTTTTATTCATAGTTTCTTAATGTTTTCACACATAAGTTACATTTATGTTCATTTGATCCATAAGTGTCAACAGTTCATTTTCATTTCATTTATTAAAGGCATACCGAATTAGGAATTTAATTCTCAAATCTTTTATCTTTTAATTCAATATTCTTATACGATTTTCAATCATCTTAATTTACTTAAAATTAAATCCAATTATGCCATAGTTACCATAACATATTCTTTTTTAACTACTCATTCATTAAATTTCTTTTCCTTTCACATATTTAGCCTCTTAGTTCATATATACCGATATATATCCATTTAGAAAGTTTCATTATTAAAATTTTAATTTATTTCGTCCTTAATAAACTCTAGTAAAATATAATTTTAATATTCGGCATTTCATCCAAAAAACATATAAGTGCTTATTGGAAGACAATAGAAAATGCAAATAAAGATGCCTTAATCATAAAATTAAAAAAAAAAAGAAGGAATTGTTGTAATAACTAGAAAGCAAGTAACACTAATTTAGTTGAATAAAAAGCAAAAAATAAAAATAAAAAATTCTACAATAAAATAATAAAATTATATAAGTATTTTACTTTAAAAAAAAAAACTATTTATCTCTTGCGGCCTTTTTTTTTCCTTATAAATATCTTGCAGCATTATTAAAAACCACCATATTAATTCCTTAGATATTTTTCATAACATTTTTCAAAATACATTTTCAAATTTCCTTTTAACTCACATTAATATTAATCTATTTTCTCTCTTTTGAACAATTACATTATACAAATAGAAAATGATTGTATAAAATAGAGACCTCACACCATCTTGTATCTCTTATCACTCATTTAATCTCATTTCAACATTTTTTTTCCATGTAATTGACACATCATTTTGATACTTTTTTAAACTTGGATCTTGGACCCTAAAGCTTTAACCATAGACCCTAGACCTTGGACCTTGAACTCTAAACCCTAGACCACAATACCTAAACTTTGAAGCACAGTCTTTAAACCCCAGACCTTAGAATCTAAATCTTGGATCCTAAAACCTTAAAACTTATACCTTGGATCTTGAACCATGGACCCAGGGTTCAGGGTCCAAAGTCTATGGTTCAAGTTTTAAGGTCCTAGGTCTAAGGTCCAAGGTTTAAGGTCCATAGTCTAGGGTTCAGGGTTCAAGGTTTAAAAATTATGGTCAAAGGTTCAAAATATAAAGTTTAAGGTTTAGAATTTAAGGTCTATAGTTTACAGTTCAAGATTTAAGATATAAGGTTTAAGATTTAGAATTCAAAATTTAAGGTTTTAAATCATACTTTCAAGGTTCACATTAAAAAAATTATGAAAATTATTGTCAATAAGATGATATGTCAAATAATGGGTCATGTGACGTCTTTGGTTCTTAATAACACGCAGTTAAGTTCACTTTTTGTCTCTGGTTTCTGGGTCCAGGTCATTCACTTTTTGTGAATGCAATTATCGAAATAATAATTTTGGTTCTTTCATTAATAATCATACAGCTTAGTTCTTTCACTTAATTTATGGTATTTTATGTAGTTTATTATAGAACCGAAAGAATACCAGTATCAGATGAAAAACAAACATATTTAGAATTAGTACTGGAAAAATTACATACTGGTATCAGATGGAATCTTATTAGCAAAAATCACAACTTTCATAAATTTGATTCTGCAAAATCACACAGTTTTAACAAATAAATAAATATAAACAGAACATCTTTGCATTGGGATGCAAAAGCTGATCTTACCCTAGCACAATGCACAAACCCATGAATTGTGGCAAAAAATGCTCAAAAAACAGCATATGAAGCACTGTCTTTATTTCTCACTTGATATCTTCCCAGGAACTACTTCATTCAGAACCCGGTCAAGAACTTGCTGTGATATTGCCAAACAAATCAAACCCAGACTGATTTCATACAAGGACGTCCTTTGAAGCTTGTATTGTTTGCTGTGAATCTAATTTCCTTTGCTATCCCATCAAGATGACAGTGTGCCCTCTAATTGACTTGATTTAAGCTTAGGCAGCAACTCAGAAACCACCTTTTGCAATGTAACATGCTTCATCCTGCCATTGCTTCCATTTAGAACCATTTTTGACAGAAATGTGACCTCTTGTGAGTCCAAATGTTCCCTCAGTAGCTCATTCCAGAACTTATCATCCTCATTGAGGTCGGGTGTTTCCATCAATTCCACCACTTGCTTCAATGTAGCTACATTCCTACCAGCACCACAACCCATGGCGGTAGCAGCACCCACGGCATTTGCAAATGCTAACGTAGTAACCAATGGAATATTATGTATAAAACCATATGCAATGGCAGCAACAAAACTATCTCCACACCCGACAGTGTCCATGATTTTCACCTAATCAAATGTTGAAAAGAATTCGGACAGGTTGGAAGAATGACCAAATCCAAAAGAATGGTTATATTAGACCTATCAATTAGGAGGGTCAGATTGATTTTGGGTTAGATCTATCTAGGTTGTGTCGATTCAGATTTAATACTTTTCTATAATTTTGGGTCTGAGTCAATTTCGGGTTCAGATCATCTCAAGTGGTCATTTGGATCAAGTCGTCATGGATTTGAATCATTTTGGATTTTGGCCACTTTAAGTTCAAGTCATCTCAAGTTAGGTGGTAGGTTTGGGTTGTCCCAGGTTCAGATTGCTTCGGATTCAGGCCAATTTAGGTTTGGGTCAATTCATGTTTGGGTTAGGCAAATTCAAGTTGTTGACTTTTTATAATCAAATTGAGTTGGGTTGGACTTGAGATCAAGTTGGATTTTCAAGTTCGGATCAGAATTGATAGGTCTACTCATATTTAGCTTCTTTACAAGTTGTAAGGAGGCAAATTTTCAGAAAACAGGCTTCATATTTTCAGGGACAATTTACATTTTAAAATATGTATCTGAAACTTCTGTTAGTTACTACTTAAGGTATACATGACCATGAACTTTAAAGATACATTTTCAAGCTAAAATGAAAGGCATCCAAGCTTAAAGCAACTTGACAACTTATTCAAGGAATTTCCATAAATAACAATCACCATGTAGCTAAACCCTTTTTTAAGTTTTCGGATATACGAGGAAGCTATAACTCACCTTAAATGCAGATGCACAAGTAATACCGGACTTGGTTATCAGAATTGAACCTTTAGGGCCCATCTTCACAACCACCCATTTCGTGCGGTTTCCTTTCCACAGCAACTCCTGCCCTGCAAGAATCGGGTCCACTAGGCCGGTTAAAGATTCAGCCTGAAAGTCCATAAATGTAAGTAATTAGGTAAACAGCCAAAAGAGGCTATTAGATAGATATATCCCACATCAAATACCATAAAAGCCCAAATACTTCCTACTGGGATCCAACCCTCTAAAGCTGCGGGCATACCTAATATTAATCAAAGAACGAAGAACACTCATGTTCTATAACCTAAAAACACCTGTGTTTCTTCAGGCAAAGAAAGACGAATATTGATAAAATGAATGCACGAAGTATAGAGTTCGGCATTTTCATCTCGGATAGTTGACAAATATTCTTAGATTGATGGTTCAGCTAAAGAACTAATCAGTAAAGGAACAATCATTCCAAGTGATTAGACAAAAGTTGAGATGATTCGGGCATGAATTGAAACAGGTCTAATAGGAGACTGGACCATCAGGTTTAAATTGAAGGTGCTTAGACCACGCTTAGACAACAAGGAACAAAAAGGACTGCAGCAAAAATATAGAAAGAAAAGGCCATGGCCTGCACTTTGCAAACGATCAAGTGAAGCAACTTCAGAAAGTTGAAATGATTACAATTACATCAAAATGATATATGAAAGCATTGGAAAATAGATATAAAAGCACAACACAAACAGAGAAAATAGAATGAAAATGTCCATAGATTCAGAAAAGCACCTCGTCAGATGTTAGAAGGAGGACATCACTCATCCTCAAGAAATGCTTAAGTGCTTTTTGCTCTTCCACGGTTCCACTTAAAAGACTCTTCCCACGCGGCCCTGGATCGAAAAACACCGATGTGCCAACTTCGACTGCATGCTCCACAGCTGAGATTATCATATGAGGGGAAAGCTCGTCAAAGTCATAACCATTACAAAACAGGATTCTCGAGCGTTTAATTGCCCTCTTTACTTCTTCAGAAAGTGTATTCATCCAGCTAAAAGCAGGTTCTTTACTAAAATCCGCCCGACTAATGAAACAAAAACAAAACCACATAAAAATTCAGCAACCATTTTCTCAACCAAATTTGGTGCACATCATTAAAAAAACAGCCAAAAGAAAAGGTTTTTTTTTTGTTTGTTTGTTTTCTTTACCTGCAAAAGCCATGTTTTTGCAAAGGGTCAACAAGCACCCAGCATAAGAGGGTTTCATAAGAAGAACTAGGAGCGTTGAGAACATCAGTTTCTTCACTCATTCCAACCATACCAATTCCTTCAGCTTGAAGCACATCTTCAAGAAACTTCCCATAAATTTCATTACCAACGTGACCTATTGCAACACACTTAAGTCCCAGCCTTGCAGCTGCTATAGCCATATTACAGTTTCCACCAGCTTCCCAGTATTGCTGTGACCCAAAAAGAGAACAAATTTTGAAAACCCATTTGGAAAAAGAGTACCATTCCTTTTACCATTATCCAAAAAAACTAGGGAAAGAAATCTTTTTTTACCTTATCCGGAGGAGAGGAAGATAACCGCTCCATGAAGGCCTTGCGAGAATCTGGGGAAGGAGGGGGTAATTTAGGAACATTGAGGACAATATCGACGCAGAGATTGCCGAGAGTGGCGACATCGACGGTTTTGACGGCGGCGGGTTTGGTAGCGTTGGAAGAGTGGAAAGAGCTAGAGGGGTGATTGAGAAGTGGGGTATGGAAACCCCGGCAAGAGAAGGCAGGGTAGGGAGATTTGGTGATGGTCTTGTTAGGATGGAGGGAAAAGGGAAAGAGGAGGCGAGAAGGGATAGGGGTGGAATGGTGAAGGTGGGGAGGGAAAGGGAATTGGGTGTTCTTAAAGGCTACTGATTGGTGATTCATTCAGCTGAATGCCTAAGTGAAAATGCGTCAAAAAAACTGATGATGACGACGAAGAAGAAGAAATGGAAGTTGAGAGCAAAAAAATTGGAATAGTAATTTCAATATAAAAACTATGCTTAAACTGAAAAGGAAAAGGTTACGGAATAAATGAATGGGTGGCGATTGGCTAAAGATGTTACCTTTTTTATTTCCAAAGGGTTGAGTCAATCAAAGTTCCACCTCTCATGACAATATTTATTCCAATGGAGTTAAAAACAAAATCAAATTTAATTAATTAATTTGTATATATTATATTAAAAAGAAAATTAATTTTTTTTAGTAATTTTATCCAATTTATTAAAAAAAATCCATTTGTACATTAGCTGATAAAATAATCAAATAATAGAAATGAATTAAATTTTTAATAGAAAGATTAAACTTGTTAATAAAAGAGAGAAAAAGTAATGACTCCTATGAAAGCTTGTTTTATGTTCATTTATCTTTTAACTTTGATTTCCAGTGGGGGATTCCAAGATGTAATCTGCAATTATGTCGTCACTTTCTTTCATTTCTACATTATTTTCATCTTTTTATCTTTTCTTTTCCAAAAAAAAAAAAAGATAAAGTTTTGCTTACAAAGTTGAATGGAGATGTTAAATCCATGATAATTTTCATTAGAATGGTTTTCAAAGACCTTTGAATAGCTCGTAATTATCTTTAGAAAAAGATAGAATCTATGTTTATCTGGATTGCATTACAGGTTCAATTTTCAAACAATATAATCTTAAGAAACGTTCAAGAATAAATGTGGCAGTGGTTTTCTTTGGCAGAAAGAGTGATCGTTATCAAAATAGCATACGAATATGCTCAAATTACATTATTCAATGTATCATTGATTTAAGACTTCAACATCTTTTGCCTATTTGAACGATTCAAAGCTCAAGTACCAAAAGTGTTGCAACACCCAACCAATGTTTCTTGTTGGAAGGTTCTTGGATTATTTTCAAATTCGAAAATTTAAATCATTTCAGTGTCATCTAATTTCAGAATAGTAAATTTACATGAAACAATCAAGAAACCGTGTCCAGCATCCATGTAAAGACAGACCAGATAAAAATGTACAGATCAAGGGCTCATCCCTTCCATCTGCGGTGCAGAAATGCAGGCTGTAAATCGTATGCTCCTAGCTAAACTGGTCTGAGTGTGTACTTCATCAAATAAGTTTCCTAATCACTATGGTCCCAAATGCTTAATAGTGTCATCGCATGACCAAAAATGCTCAAACTTAAAAATTATTTATATCAGGATGAGCAAAGCACCACCACGAAAACACGGGAATGGAGATGGTTGACACGAGTAAACTTCACTGACCAACCTCAAGAGTATTTTCATGCCTTTGCCAGATCCTCAAGTCTCATGACAACAGTTTGAGCTACATCATGGTAAGCCTTGGAGACAGCAGAATCAGGTGCTGATACCACTATCGGCATGCCTTTGTCACAGCCCTTCCTAATGTCCAATTCAATGGGTATCTGAGAAGGTATTGGTAACGGATCATATAAATTTGCAGCTTTGAATATTAGCAGCTACGTTAAACAATATAAATAGCCATCAAGTTAGGCCAAAGAAGGTCCTCCTTAATGATTTTCGATTTGTTATAGCTAGTCACTTTAATACTTGCTTGTAGTTGGTTAACTTTAATCAACAACTGACCTCACCAACAAGTTGCAAACCCATCTCAGCTGCTGTTTTACGGGCTCCACCAGCACCAAAGATGAACGAAGGTTCACCACAGTGTGGACACTTGAAGCAGCTCATGTTCTCTATTAATCCCAAAATCTATAAAAGCAGTCAGAATTTCAAAATTATCTCCACAAGAGTAGAGAGGGTATAGTTGTTATAATGATCTATAGTAATAACAAAACTATTACATCACACCGTAAGGAAGTTCTATGGAAGGTGCTGACACCATCCACATGCTCAAAAAGCTTAGCCAATATGCTTTAATGCAGCCATGCACTGTTGGCAACAGTTCAGATATTATACTCTTCCCAGAAAGAATTTCATAAAACCAAAATCTTTCAATGACAACAATGACATTTCTATCCCACAAACAGATTTATAACTTAAAGTACCAAGTAACAGTAACTGACAATATAAATGCATAATATCACATGCAGTTGAATGCAGTCATTTTTCAGGACTTCATAACAATACCAAATTTAGGCACCATACACAAATTTTCAACAAGCTTTGCAGGCCTGATAAGAGAATACATGCAGAACTTATGACTTACAGGAACTTGAACTTTAGAGAACATTCTAACTCCTCTACGAGCATCAATCAGTGCAACATCTTGTGGGGTTGAAACTATTAACGCACCTAAGAAAAACAAACAATGATTAAAGAAAAAAAACCATCAAACATAAGTTTTTGAATTTAATGAATATATCAGATAGGGCAAGTGAAGTAAGATATGCTTCCCTTCATTTCCGTTTGTCCCCTTCAAGGATGTTGGTGGTTGGACAGTAGGAAAGGAAAGAGGGTTTGGGAGAGGGTAAAAGTGATGTTCTTATCCTTCTCAAACTAGACCTTAGAAAATAAAAGACATCATAATTTTAGCCTCTTATTCGCGCAAGAAAGAATCGGGCGAAGGTGATGCCAAAAGGTAACATAGTAAGGTAGTAATTATGTTCATTCAAGCTATTGTGATGCCAAGGTGATTCAACTTTATCAAGGAAATCAACTAAAAATCATATATAGGCACAAATGATCTGAATGATGATGACATTAATGGGGTTTGATAGACGAAGCTTGAATTTACATGGCGAGTAGAACACCTATCCAGCCAAAGAGGTATTTCATGTTTTATGACTAGTCCAAGCTCATCTTGATTTTGATATATGTCAGTTTTCAAGCACAGTACCAAACCCCTTTCTACCAAAATAAGGGGAAAAAAAGAAGCTAAAATTTTATTATCCACCTGACAACTGAAGCTTCTGGGACATAGTTAGTTGCGCATCACCTGTGCCAGGGGGCATATCCACCACAAGGATATCAAGAACTCCCCAAGCAACTTCCCTCGACATTTTCTGAAGAGCACTCATCACCTGAAATAAATTTAAGGTATCATAAAATACCATGTAAACTTAAAATGTGAGAAGGAATGTTTAAAACAGTTTAGCTTCCAAAATTCTTAAGATCGGAAAATGCATTTGTTAGACAGGTAAGACATATTATGAGCAGTCTTTTCTTTGCAGGGGTTGTAGATTTTAAGAATAACAAAAGTAGGCAAAGGATGGAAATACACAAGTTCCAATTTATGGGACAAACTCTCAAATGAAGCAACTGTGACTTATAACACAGAACCTACATTATATGAAATAGGGAAGCCAACTCAACTAAGGTTGGATTTGAAACTAATAGGCTGGCAGCACAATCTTGCTTTCTCTGCTCTCTGAATGTAAGAAGAGATAGATGGACAGCTGGATTGTTAAACAAGCCACTTTTTACACAGAAGCTATAACAATGTTTACGTTCCAGCATGAATGAGGGAAAGAAAAAGAACAAGAAACTTTATAAATTAGAATACCATGGGGCCTCTCCAGACAATTGGTGCATCCCTATCCACCAGGAATCCCATTGACATACACTTCACTCCATAGTTTTCAATGGGAATCATCTTCATATCTGTGCGTGTGTGTATGAGAGAGAGAGAGAGCTTTAAAAACATATCTCATATAAAAGGTAAGAAATGATTGTAAACTATCTAGCTAAAATTCTGCTGTCAATGATTCTTTCTGAGCTAGTCTAAAAGACCACACAATTTTTGACTCAGGCATGCATCGATCCAATTCTTATTAAACTAGAGATAGAGATAAATAATATGATCTTTAACCATTTGTTAATTGATCATTGAAGACTCAATCTGCTATGTAAGATTTCATACGTAACTGAAATCTACAATGAAACACATTCAGCACTATCAGATGGAACTTTTTAACCCCCACCCCCAACCTCTGGCCAAAAAAAAAAAAAAAGATTACACTTTTAAGTACTTCATTCCTGTTGTAACTTGTAATTAATGGATAATTAATATACAAATAGATATAACATTTTCCACATTTTCATCCACTGACAGAAAGATATCTATTGGAAGATAGAAATGTTACCATTATTAACTTCTGGCTTTTGGTGGATGTTCATCATGGTTGGAACAGATGGTCCATACACATCTGCATCAAGCACGCCCACCTTCAATCCGCACTTGTTAGCTAATGCAACCGCCAAATTAACTGCAAAAGATTGCAAAACAACTAATATTAGTGGAAACCCCTGGGAAATGGCATTCCTACCTCATAAATCTGAAAAGAATAGATTACCTGCAGTGGTAGACTTGCCTACACCACCTTTACCAGAAGCAACAGCAATTACATCTTTAACCCCGTTAATTCTCAGTTGATCATTGCTTAACACTGAATAGCTCCTAACACCCCCAAGCCTCTGCCCAAAGAAAAAAGAATCAACTTTTGAATCAACCCCAAAAAGAAGAGTAAATTTCTCAAATATCAAGAAATGAAGCTTTAATAAGTGAAACCAGAGAAGCGCAAGAGCCTTTAACTTACAGCAAAGGGTCGCCAGAAGCCTTTCATTAGGAAGTAAGTAACAGTTAACGAGTCTCAGAAACACACAACAGCAAAAGATCGCATCTTTCTTCACTTAGAGATACTTGGTGTATTGGTTTTGGTTGTTTGCCCATCAACAAGAATGAGGCGAGGGCTATGAAGAACCTACGAAAGGAAGGTGAAGCCCACTTACCTGGACGGGTAGTAGGGGCCATCAAGAAGCCCATCGACTAGATTGGTGACGTGGGTGCCCAGCTTAACGCTAAGGCCCTATGGGTGCGTGTTAGAATGGGTGGACCCTGCCAGCATGAAAACGCTGCCCTTTTAAACTCGGAACATTTCGCTGTTAAAATAGCACAATGCTAATTTAGAGTTTACCATTTTTTATTTCAATCTTAAGTTTTCTGAAAAGAAAACATATTCTAGTAGCGGTCATCACCTTACGTTTCTTTTCCCATCATTTTACATTTGAATTATTTTGAGTTGAACCATTATCAAACTCCAAACATTTCACTAGTAAACAAAGTTTTTCATATTTTCAAGTTTAAGTAATTTCCGATTCATATTATTTAAATTATTTAGATGAATTTTTTTATTGAATCATCACCTTTTGAAAAAAAGATTGTATGAAATAGTGACGTTACGTCATCTGTATCCCTTTTCTAACAGTTTTATATTGTCATCATAAAAATAATAAAATCTAAATTCAAATCCTGAAATTCAGGATGAAATTACTAATGTGGTATCCAGTCTGACACTTAACTTTAGATAAGTTTATATTATTTGTTAAGGCAATTTTAGGTTTAGGTCATTTTGGATTCGGATAATCTCAAGTTTGACCCTCCTATTTGAATAAGTTTGAGCTATTTGCTAAAATTATCGGGTTTGACACTCTTATTTGAATAAATTTGGGCTATATATTTACTAAAATCACCGGATTTAACACCTATTTGGATAAATTTGGACTATTTATTAAAGTAATTTTAGGCTAGATAATTTTGAATTAAAATTATTTTTAAGTTTAGATTATTTTTTATACAAAATTATTTTGGAGTTTGAATTGAGTGAGTTAAATTATTGACTTTGATTTTAATTTTAAGAATAAACGTTTACTTTTTTCTTTAAAGTGTTTTCAACACAATGACGTACAAATAGTGGTGCAAATATTCAATATCGTATTAGAAAATGAGCCCACAAGACTAATGAACTTTTCTCTATTGTAAATTCCAAGCTAAACTAGTTCATTTAGATCCCAATCCGATCACTAAATCTACACCCAAATGAACCATCGTAGCTAAATTCGAAGCGCATCTCTATTCTATGGTGGAAGCTAAAAGCTTGTAAAACAAGGCCACAAAAGGTTTTCAACACCTTGTATTCTTTTTCTTGGCTACATTACCTCAACATACACGCATCTTTTGTTTTCTTCGCCTTTTACTTCCCCATACGCACTATCTTTTTCACATTATATAATAAGTCAGGATTGACATAGATGATTCAAACCATTGACATATATAATAATAACATAAAATGGTGCACGTTCCCCACTTTTTATGACTGTCAGTGGTTGAAGGTGCTGTGTTGTTTATCAGTTCCACCTCCTTTCCACCTTCAAACTACAGCTTAATTTAGTCAAATTTCTGAAATTTCAGTAAAGCCAAAGCCCTATTAAGGCTGCAGTCAAACCACACCCATAGGATAACCACTCAACACCGCTGCCTCTCTCTATATTTATTGAACCTTCTCACCATTCTCACCCACCTCATAGCAATAATATTCTGCCCTTTCAAAGAAGATGGTAATCGAAAACCTGTTTACAGCTTTATTGGTTTTCACCTTATTAATAGCCTCGCTTCAACTTGGTGCAATGAGGCCATTGGATGGGGAGCAATGGCTGGCAAAACATGACCTTCTGCTTCAATCACTACAGAAAGGTCCGGTGACGGGGACCGGTCACAATCCATGCACCGAAATCCCCGGAAGAGAAACCGGCATCTGCAAGCTGGGTGGCATGAACGTAGCCGGTAATGTTATGCACGCACTTCCGGCGCTTACCGGAGCTGTACCTGAGTTTGGGGTACTGGCTTCTACAGCCAAGGAGACTCATCATGATTCTTAATATGATGGAAAATAATTTTCCTAGTTGTTTAACAACATACTTGATTGATAACTTATTTTTCTTTATTCTTAGTACATCCAAAGTCCAAGTAATGTTGGGCTGAAATGAAACCGCTGTTAATTGACAGTTTATTCAAGAAACATATGTACAGTTTATTCTTAGTTTGATTGCTTTATTCAAAATATTTGTATTTTTTCTTTTTTATTTTAAAAGTTGCATGCTTTTGCTTATCTTTTCACCAGTCACAAAACCATGTTCCCATTTGGTTCGGAACGATGGACATGTTTGTTCAGAATTATTCCAGTCTCACAGGTTTATTACTTTTTTTCCGTAAAAGTAGTGCATCATTTATTTGCGGGTCGGGTCGGTCGGTCCGGCTGACCCAAAAATTTAGGTAATTTTTTAAGTTTAGCCCGGTCCAAAAAACAAGCATCAAATTTTGTATAAGCTTGACCCAAATGAAAAAAAAATTAAACTCGAGTTCGACCCGATCTGTCCGTATTAAAATTATCTTATTTAAAAATAAATTTTAAAAATATATAATACATCAAATATACTAAAAATATTAAAATAAACCAACAAATTGAAAATACATTAAAAAAAATCTTAATACTTAAATAATACTAAGATAGTTGCAACTTAATAAGCAAATGTCTCTAAATTAGTAGCATAATTAACAATAAAACAAGAGTTATACAATATTCAATGAATATCAATAAAATAGTAATAATATAATAGTAAAATGATAGCAAAACATCAGTAAAATAATAGCAAAATGTAGCAGAAAAAAAATTATAGGTTGATTTGGGTCGGGCCAAAAAATTTTACATGAGGTCCAATCTATTTAAAAAATTAGTCTTATTTTTTGTCCAAACATGTTTTTCAGATTTATATTTTTGTCCAAAACCTCTCATTTTTTAGGTGGACCTTCAAGCTAGGGTGGATAATCTGACCCGTGATGAATTCTAGTGAATAAATATATATATATATATATATATATTTGTACTTTGTTTTAGAAAAAGAAAAGTCCACAAAATGCAATTTTGCACGCATTGACTGAAAAATAATATTTTTTTCTTGAATGTTTAGTTAGGTGGAATCCAGAAAAAAATTTATTCAAAAAACTAAATTCGCTAGGAAATTGGTAAAAATCTTATATAGTCATGAAATAAGTAAAATAGAATGTGTATTTTGAAAGTAAAATATAAAAAAAAATTCTTTAGTGGTAAAAATCTTGTTTATTCGGTAAATAAATAAAATATAAAGTGTATTTTAAAAGTAAAATATAAATTAAAATTACTAAAAGGAAAATCATATAACAACAAAAAAATATCAACAGAAAAATAGCTAGCTATACAGTTTGATAATTACTTATATTTGTGGGGCTAGTTTGAAAATTTAATTCATTATCTTTAACTTAGTACAAAGAATGACTTTAATCATACCACTTGTCAGTGTAGCAACCTCACATTTGTACTTAATATATAACACCCCTTATTCGTTTTGGTCTTGATACATGAGAGATGTCACTGAAACACATATATTATAAAAATCTTGAAAAAAATATTTAAGAATTTAAACTTTAATTATTAAATTTTAGATAAAAAATTTAAAATTATTTAAAAACATTTAATTAGTGATTGGAATAGAGGATGAATTCCGAGCTTCAATGAGCTCAGAATGTTTGAAACAGTACAAAAATACAAAATTGTGTGGACATATATAGTCATGATTTTATTGTGAAAATAATCATAAAAATTGCACACCTTAATTGTTATTTTATCAATAATATTAATTTGCATAAGATTAAGAAATCATTATTATGTGTATTATCAAATTATTATTAATATTAAGACACATTGTATATATCAATAATGCTTCAATCAGTTTTTTTTATTTAATATTTACAGTGATAAATGTTTCACAAATAGAGGCTCAAAATTAATAACAAATTCTTTTAAATTTGGTTACATACAATTTTATTATACCCCAGATTAAATGGAAAAAACCCATTAAGGCGTAAACAGTGGTTCAGAAAGGCTCCAACTCGAAAAGAGCACAAAGCCCATGTGACGCCAACGGCATTTAAGAGCTCCGGCTCAGCTATGGCATAAATCTTTAAGGGGAGCATTCAATTTAGTCGACTTAAATTGAATTAAAAAATTTTGAGTGAATCGAGTTAATAAATCATATTTTAGTAATCGAATTTAATTTAAATATTTTTCGTATTGAGTCAAAAAATTTTAAGTCAAGTTTAGTGGAGTTAACGAATCCTATCATTTATACTTAATATTGCGTTTATATGGACAGATTATTTAACTAATAGATGAAGTATAAGATTATTTAACTACATAAATATGGTTGACGGATAAACATTTATCAAAACGACGTAGTTTTACCTTTTAACTTAATAGTTTTGACTTTTAATTTTAGAAAAGTTAAATATTTATCAAAATGATGTATAGTTTTACTTTTTCCTTTTTTCAGATAGCTTGAATTGTATAATTCATATTTGAGTAAAACCGAAATATTTGATTTTTTTTATTGAAGTTGATCTGAATAACTCGATTAATTTAAATAACTCGAACTATTTAACTTAAAATTTTAATTTTTTATCAAATTTTTTAAATCGAATCAAATTTTACTCTTCTTTAATATGCTTTATTACAAGACAAACCCAATAAATCTTGTTAGCATGCCATGTGGCATCATCTACCTCTTTCTTCCTCTAACAGAATCAACATTCTGCAAAGCTTTCCCAATTCAGCAAGGTATACAAAGGGGCACGTGCATTTAATGCATGGTTTTGGGAAGTAGAATTGATCGGAAATTAATTAGAGTATTGATCTAAAATAAATGGTTGGGTTGATTAATTCGATATAAATTTGATTCAATTGTATTAAAAAATTAGTTAGATTAACGGTTGAATCAATTTTTTTTATCTATAAATTTTAATTGAATTGATGAGTTAATGATTTATTTTGAAAATCGTGATTTAATGTTCTTGAAATGACAAGATATTGTAATCAATTAATAATAAATGACAATTTGATCTAAGCAGATCAATAGGCAACTCACCCATACATAAATAATTATATTTAAAAATCCAATTATCATATACCATTTCAAACACACATACATTATTTAAATAGTTATTTTTATATAATGTTAATATTTTAATTTTTGGACATATATTTTATTTTTAAAATATAATTATATGTTATTTTACTAATCTAATTTGAATAATTTAAATTTTTTATTTAAGAGAAAAATTTTGATCTACTAAATATTTCTCGTACATTTTATTATGAATATACTCATTTAAAATTGTGTACGATATTTAATTTTAAATTTACCTGTTAGAATTTTTTGCGTAAGCATTATTGATAATTTTTTATATTAATTAATATTACTTTTAAGAATCTACAGTTGCTTAATTACAATATATACTATCAAATACGATATAGAAAATTACTATATAATTATATTCTGTTAGCCAAACATGTTTAGAAAATTGAAATTGGTTATAATTACAATAGGATATAATTATTAGCCTAAATCATGGTAAAAGTGTCATGGCGGCCCTTATACTAAGAGCCAGATTGCATTTTACCTTCTCTACTAAAAAAGAGTAAATTAGTCTCTATACGTTAGATGAAATAGTAAAGTAGTCTTTTTGTTAAAAGTTTCATCCATTATCACTATTAAAAATGGGTCCATGTATGTCAACATGAGGTACACATAGTGCATAAGTTTTTAATAGTACAAATGAATAATTCAACAGAATAATCAATTTTCTCATCTAATGTACAAAAATTATTTTTCTTATATTTTTAGTACAAAAGTACAGTAACATCAATCTCTAATATAAATTCCTCGATAATTCTTTACCTAAATCATAGAAAAAGAAAAAAGGAATGTTCCCATTTGGTCATACACAATATACACGCAAAATTTATCTACTATATGTAAGCAACTAATTAACCAGTTGCTGAAATAAGGAAAACAAGGTGGATTCATTTGAGATTAGCGGAGGCAGTGAATCTGGTAGCAAGCGCCTAGGAGGAGTCATAACATGGTCTATGAGGGCTCTCTCGCTGGTGCAAGGTGTGCCACCAGCGTCAGGAATGTAAGTGCATCCATTGTGTCCAGAAGGTGGGAGTGGGACAACTTCCTTTTCAAAAGACTTTAATGCAGCATTGTCTTCGTTTAAAACCCGAGACGACTCACAGTGATGGGCTCTTACAAGGAAAAACGCAACGGTAATGACAAGAAAAAGATGTAAACACCTCATTGCTATGTATATAATAATAATAATATGGGGCAAAGATAGCAAAATCAACCAAAATGGACGAGCTCTCATGAATATGAGATTTAGATGGTAAGGTAGGTGTGTATTTATATGCATTTGTGACAAGTTGAAGGATGAATAGGAGATAGCTGAAATTGAATGCATGGTTTTGGGCGGTTTTCATGTCAGGATTTGCTTTGTGTTCCTTGGCGGAGAGCTGCAGCCTTTAAATCAAACATTTGTCACGGGATAGGGGTTGTGCAGTTTTAGGGAAGCTTTTAGAACAGCAAATCACTATCATGAAGTCGCTTTATCTGTTGGCAATTGCTACCCATCTTTCATCTGTTTTTACGCATCAGCATTCACATGAAACTAGAAAGAGACGTGGTTATATATACCGTCATGTTGATAGGAAATATATAGACGATTGAGATGGAGATTTTCTTTTTCTTTTTTTTTTTCTGGATTTTCCATGGAATAAAAGTTAAAGGGCTGCTGCCTGCAACTTGTGAAGTGGAGCTTTCGCTTTGTCTATTATTCCAGGAACTGTGGTATCTTGTGAACCCATGATTAGAAATTGAAAGCATGCAAGTGTGTCATGAAGGAAAAGATCATCAATGTGTAAGTTAAAATCCCTTTGCTTTATTGCATATAATAATTTATATAAAACCATTACCCTGAAATGAAGCTTCCAATCTCATTGCTTGATTCCCTACTAGCTAGTCAAGTCTCTGGAAGCCGCAGCTATCCCTGCCACTTGGGTTTTGGAGTCAAAAGATGTACCAATGTCTAAGCTTCCATGGGAGATTGATGCTATAATTCATGCATCACGTTCATGATTTCATTCATATAGGGTTGCTGATTGGGTAGTTAAAGCATCCATACTCTATCCTGTTGATTGGATGTTTACTGCTACGAAACCTTGATTCATTATTGTAATTTGACATTCTTAGAAATTATTGAAAGTGATAATTAAGAATTTCTGAAAATTTTATTTTTTATAGATTATAAAATGGACAAAAAGATGTATTGATTTCACCGAATGCATATACTTTTCATTTGAATTATATCATACAATCATATTAATTAAAAATGACTAATTATTAGTTATTTCAATAATTATTTTTTCATAATGATATAATTTTCATTACTTTATAATGATATAATTTAGATTAGATTATGACACCCATGATGTGAATAAAAACATTAATATAAAAAAATTATAAAAAATTATAAAATTCAAATATGACTTTGATTAAACGGATAAAGTTGATTTATTGAAAAGCATAATGATTTGGATATAAAAATCAAACCTAACCCATTATGTGTATTTATTTTTCTAAATTTATTAAAATACAAAAAAAAAAAAAAACATAAATATTCTCCAAATAACATTTCTTACATGGTAGAAAAAGGAGCTTTTGGTTTTTTATTTTTTATTTAACTAAATTAAAATTAAATTGATAAATGACACTAAATCAACTTTTAATATGTAAACATAATGACAAATAATCAAATTTTTTTTTTAGCTAAATTTACCCTTCAATCTTGAAAAAAAATTAGATTTATACATTAACCTTTAAAAAAAGCTAAATTAATTTTTTAATAGAAATATTAACTAAAAAGTTAAAATTTTAATCATAACCGCTTACATAACAATCCACGAATACTTTATATATTCTTTTAAGTTTTTAAAATTTTAAAATTATTTGTTAATATGACAAATAATGTCATTTTATAAAGAACACGGTAAATTGTCACACCTTAAAAAAATTAATTAAAAAATGATTTTATTCTTTTTTTTAAATAATAGTTAAATGTAAGCCACCTTTCCTAGTATTTACGTTCTTTTTCTAAAACCAAACGTCACGTCATGTAACCGTTAACTGTGATCACTTGGGGCAGAATACAAGCATTTCTAAGACAAGTGATAAACAAATGTGATTAATGCAAAAATTTTAAAATCTAATGAATATAAATATTTTTAATTAACATTTAATCAGTAGAAACTCCATAAGCGACTGCTGCTCAAAGACGTAAATAACAGTTTGCATTGATTGATTAGCTATATTAAAATGTCAACTTTTACTTACCTCTCTAACTTTACCTTGGGGATTTCATTCTAGCAGATTTTAGACCTCAAACTGAGCTAGAAGAACCATCAAAAACTGAAACTATCTAATTATTATAGCTTTTACAGGATATATACTGGACCCTTCACACAATCTATATGAATAATGATGAAGGATAAAACTTCCATAGTTATGGTTCTAGCCTCCAGGTAATATGAGATTGATGTTTGAAATGAAAAAGCAAGAATACGACACAAGTAACATGACAAAACGTAGATTATAGTAGTTCAATTGCCTAAGCTATTGTTTCTTCTATCCATGAGGCATTTAAATATTATATTTCGATAAACCATATATCATACAGACTGCACAATACAAATAAAGAACCAGAAATATCAACGGACATAATATATGAATGGCCAGATTATTTACGTGTGATTAACTGCAATAAGCAGGGGATTTTCTTACATTTACAGTTGAATTGGGCACATAACTGTGGTACTGAAATCCAATGGTTGCCGGAATGGTGGCTTTGTGACAAGGCACCTCCAGGTCTTCTTCCTAGGATGATATATCTGTATGAACAATGTCCCCGCCCTTTTCTGCTGTCGTGACCGTCGAGTTTCAGTTGAATCAATTCCATTTACAATTGTCATTACATGTAACTCCTCGTTCAGGACAACTAAACCATAAGAACTCTTACAAGGAGCTCTCCTTGGAACACTGCATTCCTTTTGCCAACGATTTGAAGCCATGTCGTATCTGCACATAGATAAAGCAAAGATGACTGCGCCATTTTACCCAAGAAGAACATAAAGCCAAAAAACTTCAAATTCAGTCTTTCCTTCAAAAAAGAACATCCAAAAGGGAAACTAAAATTGCAGAGAATGTTTATATAAAATGCAATTGTTGTTGATAGGAGAGGGAATCATACAGTTCAATACAAGCATCTAAGTAAATAAAACCTATCAAAAAGAGGCAAATGCCATAGGAGATTTATCAGCTTTCTAACAGAAGAGATAAGACAATTATCTGAAACTGGTAATTAGGCTAAAACGAGCTCACATGCGTCTACGTCAAGGAAATGCCGAAATGTAAGCTTATTCTCTCAAGTAACCAAGACTTAGCAAGCGGATAGGGAGAAATACATTGATAAAATCTGTGAAGAAGACAGGATTCTAGGTATCAAATGCTGAACCTGCCAAGTGGGAACAAAATTTTTTTTTTCCTTCCTTTTTAATGATATTATTATTAAATGATGGCAGTAGCATCACAATTATAAAATATAGTTTGTAAGACCATTAGAAGTTTATAGGGTTTTAAAATCTTGATGCATACAGCTTTTATTTTTTCCTCACAAAACACACGAAGTTATGAAGTTCTGCCATCGAAATATTGTAAATTCTAGCCAAGTTAAAATTGAACAGAACACTCCAAAAGATTTGGACTAGCCATTATCTGCATCCGTCTATAGATACAAAAATAATCAATATTTGAACTGGCTGTGATTTTCACTGGTGAATAATATATACGAATTTAAAACATCAAATCTAGCAAACCAGATAGTCGGTCAAATCCTCACTCAAGTTGTTCAGTACATGAATCAATTAAATAGTCGATAGGAACTAGTAACTAATCAAACAAGTACCAGTCATTAAAGTGAAATATTCTAACTTGACAAGTACATTTGAAGGGAAGGATGGTTCTAATCATTACCACCAAAAAGAATAAAAAATAAAAAACACATAACGAATCAATGTTTTGGGCTATGTTGTTGCAATATATAGTTGTGATACCAATGGAAACACAATGTGCAATTTGTTTCAATATTTGAATTTATTTGATAACGATGCTTTCATTACTGACAGATGTAATGCATCAAACTTTGATATAAGAATACAGCTCCCCGACCACATATTAGAAACCGAAACAAGATTTTTAGTACTCACAAGTCACAACAATGTTTAATCCTAGCAAAACTATCAACTCATTGAAACACTTGGCAACCTTATAATACTATCTCTAATATCCTCAGTTAAAAGCAACTTTGCAAACATGCTAGAATTCCACAATTAATTTTTCCAAGAAAACAATAAATTCGATGATACCTACATAATTGTTGTTATCTAGAAAAAAGAAGTGTAATTTACCTGAGGATATCATTATCATCAAGCATGAAAATAGCAGGAGGACTACCCCCATCTTCATCCTCCACCATAACAATTTTCCCAAACCTAGGAGTCTCCCCTGCCCCCCACATATCCCCAAGTTCCCTCCATTTCCCACCGCCATTTCCCTTCAATTCCATCACCAAAGCATCCTTATAATACTCGTCCACTGGAAAAACTCCCGAGACAGTCCTCGAATCTCCATACCCTCCCATCACCCAAAACTCCCTTTCTTCCCCACCTTCTCTAACCGCAAACCCCACGCAACCAGCTCGAAACCTGGGCAATCCTTCTAATGCTTCCCACTCATCTCTTTCCACGTCGTACCTCTCCACCGAACATATCCTACTCCCAGCAGCCCTAAACAAGGTGTGGCGGGAGCCACCCCCGGCTACGATGATTTGATCAGCGCTGGGAATCGCAGCACAGGCGAAGCTCCCGCGTGGGGAAAGCATGGGAGCGAGGCGATCCCAAGAGGAAGTAAGGAAGTTATAACGAAAAGCGGATGAAGAAGGAGAAGGACGGTCTAGAGGGAAAGAGCGGGTGTCGAAGAGGGAACCGCCGAGGATGTAGATGTGGGGGCCGAGAGAGACGGAAGTGAAATTGCAGAGGCCGTACTCGTGGGGGTTGCAAGGCAGGGGAGGGAGCGGGCGCCAGGCCAGGTGTTGGGGGTCGAAGAGGAAAGGGGAAGAGATGTGAGGATCCTCGGGGAAGATGCAGAGGAGGTGAGAGAGGGAGCGGCGGCGGTGGTGACGGCGGAGGGAGAGGAGAGTTTTGGAGGAGAGGAAGATGTACCAGGGCTTGCAGGTGGGCTTGAGGCGGCAGTGGTGGGAGTATGGGAGGAAGGAAAGGATAAGGGCAGCAACGTCGTTTGGAAGGCCGGGGATTAGGGCTTGGTCTTGATCGATCTGGTGAAGAAGCGTGGATACTGATGATGGAGGAATTGGCATATTTTATTTTTAATATCCCCCTCTGCGACAATTGAATTTCAGTTCCACAAACAAAAATCGATTAATTTCCCAGCAAGCAGCTGCTGCAGCTGGTACCTTTGATTTACTTTTACCTTATTAAAAAATTATTTTCCATAGATGCAGGAAAGTAACAGCTCCTATATGCTACACTTCCTTGACACGTACAAGACGAGATCGCACACAAATATCTTAATTGAATTGTAATACGTTCAAGAAATAGATAAATAAATTAAAGGTTAAATATAAAATTAGTATCTGAATTTGTTTATTTATCTTATATTAATACATATGATTTTTTTTGTCTCAAATTAGTATTTGAATTTTTTTCTATCCACTAATTTGGTACTTTTTTTTTAACATCATCAAGTTTGAAACAAGTGACAAAATGAAATTGTGACATGTGGCATAATGACATCATGATGATCATGATATTACTTCCTTTTTCTTTTTATTATTTTATTTACCCGTTTTTCCCTTTTCTTTTATTCTTTCCCACTTCCATTTTATTTTTTTCTTTTCTTCTTTTTATTCTCCACTTTTTTCCTAACCCTAGTTGTCGTCAACATGCACTACAGTCACACTTCAACATTCTCACCGACGTTTGTTCTCCAGTCAACTTTTTCCTCCTACTCTTTCATTTCCTTTGAGCCATTATTGATCGGAGAAGCACCAAACGATCCACATTTCCTTTCTCTCTCCCACTTCTCCTATTTTTTTCTACTTTATTTTTGTTTTCAAAGCCCCTAGTTGTCGCTTCACTACCATTTCTCTCTGATGTCGAACCGAGCCACCATCGTTGAATCATCTTGGATTATGGCTTCTCCTTATCATGTCCTGAATCTCGATATGTTGATAGATTACAGTCAGAAGCCAACTCTTCTATAAATCGACTAGAGTAGAGGGCGCTGCTCGAAGGTGCTGCTCTGTCGGACTTTTTTTTTTACTTTCCTCAGATGAGTCTTTCGCACAAGATGAAGACCGCTCTTTAGAGTTGCATTCATACATTTCTTTCAAGAGAGCCAGTCTAAGTCCAAGTTTAGGAGTGAAGATGGGCAAGAAGAGGAGTGTAGGGAGAAGTCATTTTCTTCTTGTTTGATTTTATGTTATTATGGATTGATGGGTTTTGCAATGATTCTTGTTCACTTGTCTATTCATAACTCCCACTCATTTTCTATTTGAGGTAATTTACTCTGTTCAATATTTTGAGGGGGTATGCAATCAACAAATTTGTAGAAATAACAAAAATGATTCTTTACTTGTTACCCAAAAATTTTAAAGTATGGCATTGATTAATTAGTTTCCTTTAAATTTACGTTTAAAGGTGTTTAATTTAGAAGTAAATGGGCATGCATTGGTGACAGGTGAAAACTTGAAGAAAGGCAGTTCATGACAAGAATATGAAACCTAAAAAAAAAAAAATGATAATGGTTCATATTTCAGGGGGAAAGTTTTTAAATGAATTAAACTCCATTGGTTTTTTCGTTTTTGCATTTCATTACTTTTTATCTTGAAATTTTTAATACTATATAGTGATAACACATATTTATAAATACAGCAAAAATGGGGATTTTGGTGTTGATTGGATGGTGAGAAAGTGAGGGAAAATTTGAGGGTTTTTGACTGGAAGAAAGATGAAGTAAAAAAGGCCCAGAAAACGAAAAATAAGAAAAGAAAATAAAAAGGGGAAAGGAAGGAAAATAAAAAAAAGAAGTATAAGAGGATGCCACGTGGCGGCACGCGATTGGTTAGTGCTACTACGTCAGCAAAAAATTAACATCGTTAGTCTCAGGTACCAAACTAGTGGAGAAAAAAGTTCGAGTACAATCTGGGACAAAAAAAAACCATAGGTACCAATTTGGGAGAAGTGAACAAGTTCAGGTACCAATTTTATATTTAACCCTAAATTAAAATATTTAAATTTTGTGAGTAATTATCTAAATTATAGAATTATTTTAAAGTTTTATATAAATTTGTTTTCGGTTAATCAGGTAAAAATGCCAATTTTGAAAGATAATGAGGAAACTAGGTTGGTTTTTTCCCAAATTTAGGGAAATAGGCCGATTTTGGAGAGAGAAACAGAAACTAGCAAGAAACATTCATCCTTCTGATTTTTTTTTTTTGTGTTTTGGGTGTTGGAAATTTGGGGAGAAATTTATTTATGTTTGTGTTTTAGGGAGAAATTGTGATAGTTTTAAGGTATGTTTAAGTTATGGTGATGCGGTAGCGCTCGAAGACTTGCACATTTCATTTCTCATGTGGGGAGTGCACCATCACCTTAGAAGATGTTACATTGCAACTCGAGCTCTCAGTTCACGGTGGTTATACGGTCATGGGTTCAAGTATAACTAGGGCTCCTAGTTGATGGTGGTTATGCAATCATGGGTTCAAGTATAACTCGGGCCTCCAGTTGGCTGCAATCACAGGTTCAAGTTTCATGCCATCAAAAAAGAATGTTTTATAAACCCCAAATATAAGTTTGAGATCATAATCATAGGAAAAAAGGGGGCTCATCAGTATAATCAACTTATGATTTTTCCCTATCAAAATAGTATCCTTAATCTCATTGTCCAGAATTTGTGTCAGAGGTGGTGACAAAAAGACTTTCAAGTGGGAGTATAGTGACGATGGAAACAAGCTAAAACGCGACTCATGGCAGCAACAATTGTAGTTACTAATGATTTCTTTAATCAAAGTAATCGTTGTTGCCTTGAGTCGCGTTTCAACTTTTCTCCACTGTCACTGTCACTCATTCCCTAAAAGTCTTCTTGTAACAACCTAATTTTCAATGGTGTCAAAAAAAGTGGTTTCAAAACTCCATTTTCGTAAACCAGGTCCGTAAATATTAAAAATAAATATTTATAGAGTTGGTATAAAATTTTATTAGACTTTGGTCCTTTTTTTTATCTATTAATTGCTTAATTAAAGTACATAGACTAAATTGTAAAAGTCTTATCGCTATAGATTTTTAATTAATCAAAAGACCAAAATAGAAATTAAACCATTTTATAAAGTGTGTGAGTGGAATATGATGAAAGTATCCACTTACTTTTGATTAAGGGTAAATTAAATTAATTAAAGTAATATTTACTTAATTAAATCAAATTATTAATATTTAAACATGGTATAAAAAGATAAAATAGTAGAGAATTGTCATATTTTTCTTCTTATTCGTTTGTGCATATGAAAACAAAGGAAGATAGGGTTTGTTGCTTCAAAACTTTCGGCTATCAATTGGTGCGTTCAATCAAGCCCTTTTATTGTAATTTCTATGTTTTTGAGGTCATGAGAACTTGATTTAGCTAGTCCATGTACCAATTTGCAAAACTGCTAAAGTTTTTGAAAGTTTCCATTGTTGGTTTCTTGAAGATTTGGGTGTTAAATTGATAGATTTTAAGTTTAGATATGAAAATTGACTAAATTGTAATGATTAATTGTTAGTTTTTTACATAAGGACTAAAGTGAATAAATTGTGAAAGTTATGAGAAATTTATATAATGATAGATAGTAGAGGGTCTATAATGGATGTGATTAAGATCGGTTTTGAAAACAAAGCTCAAATTTGAAAGATATAATTATTTTGATTTTAGAGACTAAATGTAATACTCATAACTCGTATCCGTCACCGAATTAGGGTTACAGAGCATTACCGTACAATCAAAAACATTTAAACTTAATATCATTCAATAATTTAACATACCATAAACCATACATATACATGCATACTGCCCTTAAATCGAGCCCTCGAGGCCCTGAAAATAACCTAGAAACAATTCAGGACCAATTTGAAAACATTAGGCAATTAGGAAAAAGATTCAAAATTTGCAAAACAGGGGTCACACAGCTGAGACACACGCTCGTGTCTCAGGCTATGTAACCTTTGAACTAGGGACGCACGATCATGTCCCAGCCCATGTAACTCTCGAAGTAAGGTCACACGCCTGTGTGCCAGGCCGTGTAAACTCTCTGAGTTGCCCCACATGCCCATGTGCCAGGTCGTGTGTTAGGCCATGTAACTCACTGACTTGTACCTTAAAGAAATCACCAAATGACACACGATCGTGTCGCCAGGCCGTGTAAACTCTCTGAGTTGCCCCACATGCCCGCGTGCCAGGTCGTGTGTTAGGCCATGTAACTCACTGACTTGTACCTTAAAGAAATCACCAAATGACACACGGTCGTGTCGCCAGGCCGTGTGTCTCACACGGCTGAGTCACATGCCCGTGTCTCAGGGCGTGTGGACCCAAATTTACTTAAAATCAAGCCATTTCAAAACCATGTCATGCATAAACATTTAGACCAATAATGCACACCTTCAAAGCACTAAAACCTCACCTAAACACACATATATATGCCATTTCCAAGACCTTAATTCAACTAACCAATATGCCATTCAAAGGCACCACAATATACCAAGTCATCTAAACAAGATAACATTGCTTCATTTCATGCATAAAGCCCTAGTTCAAATATGTACTAAAAAATATCACAAATTGACCATTTTCAATCCACCACAACATACCAAAAGGGATCATATTACAAGTATCAAAAAGTGGTCAAAATGACCTAACTTGTCCATTAACAAAACACAAACTCCAAAAACATATACATACTAAACACCCTATTTACATGCCACTTTTAACCAACTCCCAAAATTAACAAAAGATATCTACCAAAAGTGTGGATGATAATGCGAACTCCTGAATTGATCCAACCGATGCCAAGATTCCAGAGACCTACATTTATGAAAACCAATCATATAAGTTTGATGTAACTTAGCAAGTTCGATGAGCAACTTAACGATCATAACTCAATGAAAACTTTATGATGTAATTTTAAGAGTCAATTTAACAATCCCGTTAAACACCAGCACGAAGCCTGCTAAGCACATAGCCCGATAACACCTGCATAAAGGTCTGCTGGGCACATAGCCTGATAACACTGGCACAAAGGCTTGTTAGACACATAACCTGATAATACCGGCATAAGGGTCTGCTAAGCACATAGCCTGATAACATCGTATATACAATCATACATTTAAAAATATACTTAATAAGTTAACATATATTAACTAATATAGAATTTAAAGATCAACCCATTGACAAAGAACTTATATAACATACAAATTAGTAAAACGAACTTACTGGATTGGTTTGCATTAACCGCAAAAACACAGGAACTACTCCACAATCTTTCTTTTTCCACGATCGTCAACATGCTCGTGATCTTAAACAATAGTTTCATTCAATTAACGAAATCAAAAACCATAATTAATCATTATATACAATATATTCTTTTATTAACATTTTACAAAATTGCCCTCAACTTTTCATTTTTATTCAATTTAATCCCTAAACCCCAAACATGCAATTGACCCAATTCTTTTACACCAAAATTCTAGTCGATTAATTCATGGCCTCATACCTGCCTCTACTTGCATTTATTTCTCTTCAAGTACAACAATTTTACCATTTTAGCAATCTAGTCCTTAAACATTAAAATCATCAAAAACTGCTTTACGAAATAGTCAAATCTAATAACAAAGCTTAGAAATCTTTTAAAAGTCTCAAGAAAACAACTCAACTAAAAAATGGAACAATCCACACAGTTTGACAGTTTTACAAATTAATCCTCAAGCATGCTAGATTAAGCTAATACGAGTCCAAAAACAAAAAAAAATTACTAAAAAGGGGCATTAATACACTTACCAAATCAAAGCTTCAATAAGAAGGATAAGAACCCTAACTCTTTCCACCTTAGCTGTGGAGAAGATGAAGAGAAATTAAAATTTTCTCTTAATTTTAGGTTTTAATTTAATATATATGCTTTGGTATTTTTGTAAATATTTCAACTTTCTTAATCAAACCTTAATTAATCTAAGGTTATGTAACACCCGCAACCCGTATCCGTCGCCGGAACAGGGTTACGAAGCGTTATCAGAGATTTTCAGAACATTTACAAAAATTTCATGTAAATTACTATTTTTTAATCGAGATTTATTCATAACGTCCCTTTAATAGAGCCTCGAGGTCCAATACGAGCATTAGAATCAAGTCGACACTTAATCAGAACCTCTAAAAATTTTTCACGAAATTTCAAAACTTTTCCAAGGCGCAGGGCTCACACGCCCGTGTGGTCTAAGGGACACGCCCGTGTTGGAGGCCGTGTTCGACCCCATGTAACTCTTTGACTTGTGTACACGCCCATGTGCTAGGCCGTGTGGTTAATTAATTCAATTTGAAATTAGGTACAGGTTTCACACCGCCAAGACACACGCCTGTGTTCTAGGCCGTGTAGCACACACGGCTGAGACACACACCCGTATCTCTGCCCTTATGCTCAATTCTGAGCATTCTGTTTCTCAAAATTTAGGGTGCAGGGGACACACGGCCTAACTATATGCCCATGTACTCAGCTGTGTGTCACACACGGCCTAGACACACGCCCATATGTTTAGCCGTGTGGACAAAAAAAAGCCATTCCTAACTTCATTTCTCACCCAAAATCACACCCATGACCTGCACTTGAATCACACATCTAATACCAACCATTTCTAGTATTCAAATCAAGCAAATTCTATAATTCATCATAGCATATCATTGCATGCATACATGTTCATAATCTTGCCTTAGTTCAAACCATGTGTTAAACATGATTTTGATCATCTACTTAACATATGTATAGCTATCATAGTTTGACATTACAAGTATATTAAAACAACCCATTACTAGCCATTCCAATGGCTAGATTACAAGCATCATTTACGTTTACATGCCAATATGTCTAATATAACCTATATATGCCATTGTAACCATAATTGCTCTACCATATTGTACAGACATGGGCCGATGGATAGTGTGAGTGATCCCCGCCGAGCTTCCAATCCAACAAGCTTCCTATTTACTGTAAAATAGGGAAATGAAACTAAGTAAGCATAAAATGCTTAGTAAGTTCGTATAACATGGTACTTATCTTACCATTCATTCTATTTTGAGGTAGCTATGTAAGGCATAATCAATCAATTTGACCTCAAGCCCTACACACATTCTTATTGCCCTTGTTAGTCATATATTCCATAATAACATCAAAACATATATGGGCTCAACATCAATCAAGTTTCCAAGCACATATGCTTTCCACAACATGTATTCATTCAACATGCATAATTCATCTCATTATTTCAAGTATAATTTCATAATAGTTCATTTCGAGTTCGGGTCATTGCATATTAAGACTCTACTCATGTTACTCAAAGTATCAAGATCATAATTAGTACACTCAAGGTGTACAAGTCAATAATCAAGAATAAACATATGTTCATCAAATAGAGTCCATGTACAAATATCACCATCTCATGTTTTCATATATCATTTATCAAGTATCACCATTTTCTTGTATTTCAGACAAATACGTGTAATAACTCATTTTATCATTCATATCTTCTCATGTCTGGAATTGTCACTCATTGAATTTATTCGGAATATCAATGGATACATATGTAATACATTCGAGGTGTACGAATCATAATCTATCAATTCGTCCAATGGTACCCATAATGTACTATATCAGAGAGTACACTCTCGGGCCACACATGTATACAACAGGATTACCAGTTCAGGCTAAACCCTTTTTATGACATATGCTCTAAGGAGCTTGATCTGGATTACCCGTCTGGGCTAAATCCAATTCATAACATATGCTCGAGAGGACTTATATCAAGATTACCTGTCTGGGCTAAATCCTTTCTGTAATGAGGTCAATAGGATTACTTGTCTGAGCTAAATCCCGTCAGCAACAAATGCAGGACCTCATTCATTTTGGAAAATCACATATCCATCGAATTTTCATTTTATTCAACCGGAATTTAAACATTTTTCTCAAGCACTATCGGGAATGTGATTATTTCATACATCCACAACATTCATATAATTCAAATAAACACATTCCACATTCATTTCAAGCATATAAGTAACATTCTCATCGTTTATCCTTTAACATCTATCGAGCATTATCATTTAATTCAAACATTTTTATTTATCGGGCTTGATCGAATATGTAATCATTTTCACATATTTATGACATTTATACAATTTACGTAAACACAATCAATGCAAGCATGTAAATAAACACAATTCAGTTACACGAACTTACCTCGACAAAGGTTCGTGTACAAACATCTACTAATCCGACATTTTTCCTCGTTTCTAACTCCGAATTTGGTCTATCCAAATCTATGCGAGTAAATTTAACATCAATTTCTCATATTTCATGCCCATTTAGACTCAATTCACATCTTAGGAAAAGTTACCATTTTGCCCCTAACTTTTTCATAAATTCTAATTTTGTCCCTAGGCTCGGAAAATAAAATTTGTGCAATTTACTCCCTGTTCCGAGCCTAAATAAAATCCCATTACCAAATTTACAGCACATGTATTCATAAAATTTTAAAATTTTTCATCAAATTTCACAACTTTACATTTTAGTCCATAATTCATGTTTTTATCAAAAATCACTTTGTAAAAGTTATTTATCTATCAACAACCTTTCATTTTCTACCATAAATTTCTAACTTTCAGCATATACATCTATGACCCATTTTTCATACTTTGATAACTTTTCAAATTAATCCCCCAAATAGATAGACTAGACTATTTCGGTTTGAAAAAATATCAAAATTATTAAAAACGGGGCTTGAATACTTACCCAGTTTGGCCATGAAAGTTTCTTCTCTCTCTCCTAGGGTTTCCATGTATTATTTGGGGAAGAAGATGAGAAAAATAAGATGATAATTCTTTTATCATCTTTTTAATTAATTAATTAAATTAAATTTTAATTTAGTCCCTACCATTTTTTTTAAATTTTCCAAGGATGAGTCATACTAGAATTTCTAGATACTTTTATTAATGGTCTAATTACCATATAAGGACCTTAAGTTTTGAATTCCATAGCTATTTGATCCTTCTAGCTACTAGAATTCAACTTTTGCATTTTATGCGATTTGGTCCTTCCCGTAATTAAACACTTAATCGATAAAATTTTCTTATCGGGATTTTCACATGACATTTCTAACATATTATGGACCATGTAATAAAATAAAAATAAATTTTACTTTTGGCTCGAATTTGTAGTCCCAAGACCACCTTTTTGATTTCACCGAAATTGGGTTATTACAGGTTAAGCCTAATAAATCCATATCTACTAATGAAAATCATCATTCCATTCCACTAACTAAATTTCATGGTTTAATTTTCTTTTTAACCCCTTTAATTTAACTATTCAGCTTTTACAATTTTTACGATTCAGTCCCTTTTACTTATTAAACCATCTAAATGATAAAATTTCTTTTCCAAAATTTAATATGACTCTAAAGACTTCGTAAATATCCTAATTAAATAATATTTACGAATTATTTCATTAGAATTATGATATCAAAACCACTGTTTCTGTCGCCACTGAAAATCAAATTGTTACAACTCTTCCCCCCTAAAAGAATTTTTATCCCCGAAAATCTTACCAGAAAATAAGTTCGGGTATTGTGATCTCATCAATTCTTCTGTTTCCCATGTAGCCTCTTCAACCTCATGACGATTCCACAAGAATTTAACCAATGGTACTCTTTTGTTTTGGAGTTCCTTTATCTCATGTGCTAAAATCTTTATCGGTTCTTCAGAATATGACAGATCAGGCTGAGCTTCACCTCACATGGAGAAATTGTATGTGATGGATTAGATCTATATTGCCTTAACATCAAAACATGAAAAACATTATGAATCTTTTCATGCTCAAGGGGTAGAGCTAATCTGTAAGCTACATGACCAGCTCTTTTAATGATTTCATACGGCCCGATAAACCTCGGGCTCAACTTTCCCTTTTTGCCAAAACAAAGCACCTTCTTCCATAATGAGATATTTAAGAATACTCGATCCCTAACAACAAACTCTATATCTTTTTGTTCCAGGTCAGCACATAACGTCTAATGATCCGACGCTACCTTTAAACAATCCTGTATCACTCAGACTTTCTCTTCAGCCTCACGAATCAAATTAATACCAACTAACTTGGATTCACTCAACTCTACCCAAAACAACGGTGTTCTGTATGTTCTTCTGTACAAGGCCTTAAATGGTACCATTTTAATACTGGATTGATAGCTATTATTATACGCAAATTCTACCAGCGGTAAATATCTTTCCCAACTACCTTCGAACTCATGAACAAAACAACGCAACTTATCTTCTAGAATTCGAATTACTTGCCCTGATTTCCCATCTGTCTGTGGATGATACGCTGTAGTGAAATTAAGTTTAGTACTAAGTGCTTCATAGAGCTTATTCCAAAATCTTGAGGTGAATCTCGGGTCTCTTTTAGAAATGATTAATGAAGGCACTCCGTGCCATCTGACAATTTTAGATACATGCAGCTCTGCTAACTTCTCAACTGAATAATCAACACGTACTGGAATAGAGTGAGCTGATTTAGTAAGTCTGTCAACTATAACCCAAATAGAGTCTTTTTTCCTTGACGTCATAGGCAAACCTGATACAGAATCCATTGTGACCTTCTCCCATTTCCATTTTGGAATAGTTACAGGTTGTAATAATCCTGAACTACTTTTACCCGTAGACAAATCAAACATTTAAACACAAATTCTAAAATCTTACGTTTCATACCTGGCCACCAATACATTTTCTTTAGGTTATTAAACATCTTTGTGTTACCCGGATGAATGGATTATGTGCTACTATGGGCTTCCAATAAAATATCACGTTTTAGCTCGGAATTATCTAGAACACACTGTTGGTTATGAAGATACAACAAACTATTATCACTTACAGTGAACCCTGCAGTCGAATCACTCTGGACCAACTCTCGTTTGGCTACTAATTTCGGGTCATCATTTTTCAATTCCTGAATTTGTTAAAGAAATAACGGCCTAGCTCTAAGCTCAGCTATAACAGAACTATCATATTTCAAGGATAAATGTGCATTCATTTCCCTTAATACAAATAATGATTTACGACCTAAAGCATCTGCAACTACATTTGCTTTCCCAAGATGGTAATCAATCACGAGATCATAATCTTTCAATAGCTCTAACCACCATCACTGCCTCAAATTTAGTTCCCTCTACATCATCAAGTACTTCAAACTTTTATGATCTGTAAATATGTGACACTTTTCATCATAAAGGAAATGATGCAAAATTTTCAGAGCAAAAATAATGGCGGCCAACTCCAAGTCATATCTCGGGTAATTCCTCCCTTGAGGTTTCAACTGAAGAGAAGAGTAAGCTAAAAATCTTCCATTTTACATCGATACACAACCCAATCCCCTAAACTAAGCATAACTATTGATCGTGATTTTTCGTGATAAGTTTTATAAATTTATAATTAGTCGTTCTTGAAACTAGCTATTATCACGATGTAGGTAGGTGTACCTATCGAACAGTAGTATAGCTTTAGCAAGGCCGGATTGTCGAACCTAAAGGACTAAAAGTACTAGTAATGATAGTCTTTTTATTATTTAGCCTAAGAATAAAGGGGTTTGTTTTAACTAACTAATTAACTAAACTAAGAAGTTGTAGAAAATAGAATTGGGGAATTACTTTTCGGAAAAAATGATTGATTTAAGACAATACCTAAGAAAAAATCCACCTAGACTTCACTTGTTATTTTGGCTCCGAACCGGACGATTTATTCCTTTAACTTGTTCCGTAGAAATCCCTAAGTTATGTTATTATCCTTATTCAAGACTAATAACTCTTAGCCAAGGACTATTTATCCTCCAACTAAGAGCATTAACTCGAATCGATATCCTAAAATACCAAAACAAGAATTAAGAACACATAATTAAGAACAAGTCAAATATTTATCATACAATTTAGAAAGTAATAACAAGATTCGTCTTAGGTTTCATCCCCCTTAGGTATTTAGGGGTTTTAGTTCATAACTAAATAAGAAAACATCTCAGAAGAATAAAGAATACAAAACATAAAGAAAACCCAAAACTCCTGAAGGGAAATTGAGGAGAGATCTTTAGTCTTGATGATGAATCCGGCTTCTGAGATGGATCAATCGGCTTCCTTGGAGTAATTCTTTACTTCCTATTCTCCGTCCCTCTTTTAGTCTTCCTCTAGGGTGTTTAAATAGGCTTTAGAATGCCTAGAAGCCCTCAAACTTGCCCTTTTCTGAATAGAACTTAACTAGGGCTCGGCAGGGACACGCCTATGTGACACGCCCGTGTGCGATTACTTCAGGCCGTGGTCGAGACTGAGATATCAACACGCTCGTGCTGAGGTTGATTTAGGCCGTGGTGGAGCCTGTTAGAATGGAACGGCCATGTGTTCTGCTCGTGTGAGGAAGTCCAGGCCGTGTTGTTTTCCCCTGTCAGCCTATTTTCTCCGTTTTTGGCCCGTTTCTAGTTTTTTTCTCTCCTCTATGCTCACCTAAGTATAAAACATGAAATTAAAGGATTAGGAGCATCAAATTCACCAAATCTAAGGAGAAATCATTCATAAATGTGTTAAGCGAGGGATAAAAATATGTATAAATTACGGTTTATCAAATACCCCCACACTTAAGCGTTTACTTGTCCTCAAGCAAAAACCTCAATTCACAATTAAGAATTCATTTTTCTCAACTTATAATTCCTATCAATGATATCTCAAACTGATCCATGAGTAATCATACATTGAGGATTTAACTAAAAGAACATTAAAACTTCAAACATTCCAAGTTGAGTATTTAATCACGAAAAACTTAGGCATCTCCCCTCATCTAAGTAGTTACCATCGATTCGAAATCTGACAGAGTTTGACATCTTCACTAAAGATTCTCTCAAATCACTCGAAGTTTTTAAAGACAATGAATTCAACCCTCATCAGTTAATATGAAAAGTTATTACCATAGGTTTGCATGAAAATCAAATGTCCCTCACTATAAATTAAGATGATACATCAATCAAAAGGTCTTTAGAGGGTTGTAATGAGGCTTGGTTAGGGGGTGTGGTCACAAGCTGAAAGAAAAGGTTAGAATAGAGATTGAGTTGAAAAATTACTTAACTAGAAAAATATTTAATCATCACTTGCGTACAACAGAGCTTCTTATCAAAGAATTTAAACACTTGAACTTAAAGATAGAAGACTTCTAATACTAATATGTATAATAATAATTTTTTTAAGAACAAGTCAAATTACATAGATTACTATTAAGAACAAGACATAGCTAAACAATTTATTCAAATCAAATCTCGACAAAAATAGGGATCAAATTAATTGAGGGGATTTTAACAATAATGGGTTAAGGGTTAATATTAAGGGTAATACAAGGAATGTCTTGTTAAGCTCAAAGGGGTTTACTAAGGGTTAATCGTGGAGGTAGACTTTTCATGGCATGAGTGGGTTAATCCTAAGTGCCTCTATCATCTTGACATATCAAATCAAATAGTGTGGTCTTGACATGCATAATCAAGCAAGTTCTAGAATAACAATTCGGTATTGACACACTCAAAGCAATAATAAAAGTGAGCATGAAAGAAATAATAGATGCTCTTAAAGGCTCAATAATCTCACAAAAATTATGGCTTTTTGATGTTTAAACTTGTGGAATTCAATTCAAGATAATACCTAGACTTGGGGAAACAACCTAAGATTTTAAATTCTTAAAAATCAACTTATCATGCTTAATTTTATAATGTCTTAAAGTTTAAATAATCAATGCATGAATGCCTATGTTTTAATTCAAGATATATCAATAAAAATCATAAGTCAATCAAAATTCATCCTAAACATGATATGAGAGATTTATAAAAGAACAAGACAACATTCAGGGATTTTTCTGATAATGAAATGAGTACCGCCCCACACTTAAGATGTACATTGCCCTCAATGTACAAAGATAGATATATAGAAAAATATAAAATCATAAGATAGGGAGAGGATTGAAACTTCTTGAATTGTAAATGAATGAACTCCCTAGTTTGAAGTTATGTAGAGTGGAGGAGGATACTCCGGTGGTGGTAGAGGTTGGGTTCCACAAATGCTGTGCCAAAAGAATATTATATCTTGTGATTGGGTAGGACATGGCAGTCGTGGAGGACCTTTTCCAATGGAGTTTGAAGTTCCTAAGTGATTGTGAGCTGTGTAGCTTTTTATAATTGTGAGAAAATCAAGAACTTTTTAAGGGATATTAGGAAGAATAATTACTCATAAAGAAATAGCCGAGATTAAAATTAATTTATAAAACCTAAATATAAAGTAGTATCAAAAGGAAATAACATTTAGAAGTTAAAAATGAACAATAAAATAAAATAAAATAAAATATAAATATAAATATAAATATAAATATAAATATAAATATAAATAAAAATAAAAATAAAAATAAAAATAAAGGAAAATTAAACATCATCATCGCTGGATGGTTTGCGAGGTGGTAGTGGCGATGAGATGTGGAAGTGCTGACAAATCTGTTGGAGAGTAGCATCAATGTTATCAAATCTTTGAAAACACTGCTGCTCGAATCAGGTGAGGCGCTCAGAGATGTCAACATATGAAGCCGCCCATGAACTGGACGATGGGGTCGTGGTGGCTGAGACGGTGGGTCCTCGTGCTGTGGAGGGACATCATCAGTAATGTCCTCTGGAGCCTCCTCCTCGGTAGATTGGGCAAGACGATATTGGGGAGGGTAGGTTCCTCGGTGCTTTTCAATCATCCTCATGCTGAGCATGCTCGAGATGCCTTGTAGAGACATCTTTCTAATGAGTGTAAGAGATGATTCTTAGGCCGCGGTGTCGAGGAGTCCGAAGTGTCGGTCCAGTCTAGTCACGTAGGGGCCAATGGAGATGACCCCCCTCCTATGTCACTTTGTCTGATGGCGAATGACAAGGGCGATAAAGTAGGCAAGGTTGATGACGTGCCCGTACGACAGACACCAGAAGTAGTATACGTCGTGAGTGGTGACGACACTAGTGCTCTCTCTCCACCCTGTTAAGGTGTGAGATAAAATAGAATGTAAGTACCTCAAGGATGGGGGGAGAGTTGATGCCTTGGAGCGACTGGGGTCATAGCCGGTCGAACGTAGTACGAGGGCTTTCTAGCACTTCGAGGGAGAATAATGGATGTGGTGGTTGAGGGTATCGAGATCATTCTCCTCTTAGAACTCCTCCGTGTAGAGACCCAGTGCCGAACCAAACTCTGGAACGTTCAACTGGCGGACCAGACCACCGAGTTGAAATTGGACCGTGCCGGGATCATCATGGTTGGTCATTACAATCTAGAGGTGGAATGTTGAACACAGTTCTAGCGTGAGCTCGAGATACGTTGGCTCGACGATCTTAAAGAAGAGGTCCCATGGGTCAGTGGTGAGAAGTGCCCGAATTGCATCAGCCAACTGGACTTGTTCTATTGCAGCCCAGTCGATGCAGCGGCCCGCGATTAAAGGTCAGGCTCGTTTTATTTAGAAAATTTCTTCTTGGGGCCATTAGGGAACTGCAAGAAAGGGTGACGAATTTTTACGGTAGGGCCCGAGGAAGATGACGCTCCCTTCCTTTTCTTCGAAGTAGGGACGAAAGCTTTCTTTCCTCGTAAAGACAACATGGTATACCTGCAATCAAAAACATTAATTCGTCTTGATGAGTGGACAATGTAAAATGTAAAAAAAATTTCAAAGTGGAGAATGCCATAAATAGGTTCAGCCTCAACTGACAATTCTAACTAAAACAATAAGTTCAATAGCATACTTTTGTGGCATTACATGGTAGTATGAGTAAAGATGGCGAAGAATTTTATGGAATGCAACATATTATATGGATGAATAAAAAAAATGTCAACACAAAAGAAATGAGTATTTCAACTATCCTAACTAGTCAAATGGAATAGAGGAATCATGCAATGAGTAAGAACTTTAACATGAAAAAGATGATAATTATTCTAGATATGACATTTGAGTGATAAAAATATGAAAATAACATGAAAAATTGCATTTTATTATGATAAATAACCTTAGAAATAAGTAAAATAAATGAGAAAAGAGTGAACAAATGCTAGAAAGAGGAGAATGGGCGTCAAAAATGGAGTTAAAGGTGGTGCACCGGCGTGGTGAGGGGCCGTGTAGGATTGCTGCGGTTAGGGTTAGGGTTTTTTGAGTGAAGAAGGCAATGAATAGTGCAGGGTATTGATAGATTTTGGGCCACACGGCCAGGGGACACGCCCGTGTTCCCCAAATTTAGCCCGTGTGTTTCGTATTTTTCCTATTTTTGGTGCGTCTAAAATTTGTCCCACGCCAGTGTACCTTGGGCGTGTTGGTGCACACGACCGTGTCGTATGGCTGTGTGTAGCTTCGTTCACTTCTCTCATGCCCGTGTTCGTATGCTCACGCCCGTGTTAATTTAATAGGTTCGACCACGGGTGCTAGACACGGGCTTGTCGTACTCCCATGCTAGTTTCTTAGTTTCAACCACGGTCCTAGGGCACGGGTGTGTCGTACGCCCGTGTTGTTTTGGCAGGTTCGACCACGGCCATGTCGCACGGCTGTGGCGATTTATCGTAGCCCGTGTTTTGGGGAAATCTTTGCCCTATTTCTACACGGTCCTAAGCACGCCCGTGTGCTTGGTCGTGTGGGTGTGTAAAACCTGTATTCAAGAGATCTATTAGTAAGTTAGGTGTTAAACACTAAAATTTAAAGAAGTTAATATAGTTAGTGCTCGGGTTGCCTCCCGAGAAGAGCTTATTTATAGTCTAAGCTCGACTTACCTCTCCGTTGAATGGTCATGGTGGTTCGAGGAGTTTATACTCCTCATTCCTGCTATCAATCTCATCAAAATAAGGTTTTAGACGGGTGTTGTTTGCCTTAAAAGTGCCGAACTTGGGATGACTTACCTCGACTGTACCGAATGGGAAAATACTAAGTACCGTAAGAGGGATTTCTTCATTTGGTTTTGCAGTGACAATGTGAGGATCTGCGGCATCTAGTAAGACTTTATCTCCAACCTTAAGTTGATTTGGAGAGGTATCGAGCTCGTTCTGGCGTAGTTTTGGTTTATCGTGTGTTCTTGATTTATGTGTTCGCCATTCATCTAGCTCCTCTATTTGCAGCCTTCGTTCTTCATGACTAGGTCCTATATTGTTGCTGGAACATGGTTCGTGTACTTCTTTCAGACTCATTTCCTGCAAAGGAAGTTGCGTCATATTGTCAGTTTTAGGAGAATGGTTTATATAATCACCTTCAATTTTCGATGTGTTGCCAGAATTGCGAGTTTGAAGGGTGATTGTTTCATCTCCCACATGAAGTGTGAGTTCACCTGTGCCAATATCAATAATCATTTTAGCAGTTGCTAAAAAAGGCCTCCCTAAAATCAAAGGGGTGTTGTTATCCTCTTTTATGTCTAAAGTAACGAAGTCAATGGGAAATATAAATTTGTCGATTTTAACTAGCACATCTTCAATAATGCCCCTAGGAAATCTTATAGTTTTATTTGCTAATTGAATGCTCATCCTAGTCTGTTTGGGTTTCCCAAGCCCTAGTTGTTTAAACATTTTATAAGGCATGACGTTAATACTAGCCCATAAATCAGCTAATGCATTATTAACATCTAAACTACCAATTAAGCAAGGAATTGTAAAACTCTCTGAATCTTTTAATTTGTTGGGTTGCTTATTCTGCAGACTAGCTGAGCAAACTGCGTTTAGTTCCACATGCGACACTTCGTCCAACTTTCACTTATTTATTAAAAGCTCCCTTAAAAATTTCATTACATTCGGCATCTACGATAGAGCTTCAATAAACGGTAAGTTAGTATGTAATTTTTTTAAAAGTTTAAGGAATTTACCAAATTGTTCGTCTGAGTGGTCTTTCCTTGTCGCCTTAGGGTATGACATACGAGGTTTATATTCTACACTCACCGTTTTGTTTTCATTATGACTTACCTCACCTTTACCTTTGCTCATCACAGTTTCTTACCTCAGTTCTGGCTCAGGCTCAATGAATCCTTCTTCATCTTGAACATTAGTTGTGTTGAGCTGTTCCCTTGGGTTAGGTTCAGTATTACTTGGCAAGCTACCTTATAGTCGTTCGGAGATTAGTTTGGACAGCTGGCCTATCTGCGTTTCGAGCCCTTGGATTGATGCTTGTTGATTTTTAACTGTTGTCTCGGTATTCTGGAAATGGGTTTCTGACACCGAGATGAATTTGGATAGCATCTCCTCAAGGTTTGGTTTCTTTTCCTATTGATAAGGTGGCTGTTGAAAACCCGGAGAATTTTATGGCCTTTGATTCCCTTAACCACGTAGGAGAAATTTGGGTGGTTTCTCCAACCTGCATTATAAGTATTACTGTATGGGTTATTTTGAGATCTAAAGTTATTGTTACCCATATAGTTGACTTGTTCCTCTTTGATTGTAGGATTAAATGGTTGATATTCTGTATGCACACCTCTTCCACTTGAATCACACCTCATCACTGGATGTACCTGCGTAGAACCAAGAAAACCATCAATCTTTTTATTCAGAGGTTCTACCTGATTTGACAGCATAGTAACCGAGTCGACTTTATAAACACTTGCTGTTTTAGTTGGCTTAGTCCTCATGACTTGCCACTGATCGTTATTCAGTGACATCTCTTCAATAAATTCGTAAGCCTCTTCAGGTGTTTTGTTGTTAATGGTTCCACCAGCGACTGCGTCAATCATCTGTCGTGTCGAGGGATTCACACCATTGTAGGACGTTTGAACTTGCAGCCATAGGGGTAACCTATGGTAAGGGCACCTTCGCAGTAGGTCCTTGTATCTCTCCTATGCATTGTAAAGTGTTTCTAAATCCATCTGCATAAAAGAAGAGATATCATTATGTAATTTAGCCATCTTAGCTGGCGAAAAATATTTTAATAAAATTTTTTTGGTCATTTGTTCCCAAGTAGTGATGGACCCTTATGGTAACGAGTTCAGCCACTGTTTAGCTTTGTTCCTCAGTGAAAAAGGGAATAACCGAAAGCACATGGCTTCATCAGAGACGCCATTAATTTTAAAAGTGTCGCAGATTTCCAAAAAATTTGCCAAGTGAGTGTTGGGATTCTCATCCTGCAAACCATCAAACTGAACAAATTACTGTATCATTTGAATCGTGTTAGGTTCAGTTCAAAATTATTTGTAGCAATAGCAGGCCTAACTATACTTGACTCAGTTCCTCTTAAATTAGGTTTAGCATAATCATACATAGTACGAGGAGCAGGATTCTGATTTGCTAATTCAGCGGGTATCGCTGGAGGTAGCTGATTGTCTTGATTTTCAGCCACCTCCTCTGTTGTAGTTGATATATCGTCCTCTTGCTCTTTTTCTGTGTATCTTAGGCTTCGCTTTATTTCTCGTCAGTTTTTATGAGCTGTGCGATCGATCTCTGCGTCAAAAAGTAGTGGTCCCGACGGGTTTCTTCTAGTTATAAACTGTAAGAACCTGCCAGAAGAAAGAAAAAGAAAATTAGTAAAACAAAAAAAATAAAATTAATTTGCAAGAAAAATAAATGGCTAAAGTAATAAAAATTAAGTGTTCCTAATATTTTAGTCCACGGTAATGGCGCCAAAAACTTGGTCGTGATTTTCCGTGATAAGTTTTATAAATTTATAATTAATCGTTCTTAAAACTAACTATTATCACGATGTAGGCAAGTGTACCTATCGAACAGTAGTATAGCTTTAGCAAGACTGGATTGTCGAACCCAAAGGACTAAAAGTACTAGTAATGACCGTCTTTTTATTATCTAGCCTAAGAATAAAGGGGTTTGTTTTAACTAACTAACTAAACTAAGAAGTTGCAGAAAATAGAATTGGGGAATTACTTTTGGGAAAAAATGATTGATTTAAGACAATACCTAAGGAAAAATCCACCTAGACTTCACTTGTTATTTTGGCTCCGAACCGGACGATTTATTCATTTAACTTGTTCCGTAGAAATCTTTAAGTTATGTTATTATCCCTATTCAAGACTAATAACATCTAATCCCTAGGTTGAATAATTGAGACTTTTCTCTAATTAACACTCTAGGGTTGCATTAACTCGATCTATGGATCCCCTTACTTGGTTTCACCCTAATCTGGCAAAATCTTGTCACCCTATCTCTAGGCTCGCAATCAATTCCGCTTAATTATGACAAAGTTACTCTTAGCCAGAGACTATTCATCCTTCAACTAAGAGCATTAACTCGAATTGATATCCTGAAATACCAAAACAAGAATTAAGAACACATAATTTAGAACAAGTCAAATATTTATCATACAATTTGGAAAGTAATAACAAGATTCATCTTAGGTTTCATCCCCCTTAGTTATTTAGGGGTTTTAGTTCATAACTAAATAAGAAAACATCTCAGAAGAATAAAGAATACAAAACATAAAGAAAACCTAAAACTCCTGAAGGGAAATTGAGGAGAGCTCTTTAGTCTTGATGATGAATCTGGCTTCTGAGATGGATCAATCAGCTTCTTTGGAGTAATTCCTTACTCTCTATTCTCCGTCCCCCTTTTAGTCTTCCTTTAGGGTGTTTAAGTAGGCTTTAGAATGCCTAGAAGCCCTCAAACTTGCCTTTTTCCGAATAGAACTTAACTAGGGATCGGCAGGGACACGCCCGTGTGCGATTACTTCAGGCCGTGGTCGAGGCTGAGATATCAACACGCCCGTGCTGAGGTTGATTTAGGCCGTGGTCGAGCCTGTTAGAATGGCACGACCGTGTGTTCTGCCCGTGTGAGGAAGTCCAGGCCGTGTTATTTTCCCCTGTCGGCCCATTTTTTCCATTTTTGGCCCGTTTCTCGTTCTTTTCGCTCCCCTATGCTCACCTAAGTATAAAACATGAAATTAAAGGATTAGGAGCATCAAATTCACCAAATCTAAGGATAAATCATTCATAAACGTGTTAAGCGAGGGATAAAAATATGTATAAATTACGGTTTATCAACTGTAAACAACAAATTCTTTTCTAGACTCAAGTTGTGTCAAAACTGGAGCTTCTGTCAACATTCTTTTTAACTAATCAAAACTCTAACGGCATTCGTCTGACCAAACAAACTAAACATTCTTCTGTAGTAACTTGGTCATTGGAGAGGCTATAATAGAAAATTTTTTGACAAAACGACGATAATAACCTACCACTCCTAAAAAACTACGTACCTCAAAAACATTCTTTAGAGGTTTCTAATTTATAATAGCAGAGATCTTACTCGGATCTACACGTATACCTTTCGCGGAAACCATGTGTCTAAGGAATCCAACTTCCTGCAGCCAAAACTCACATTTTTTGAATTTTGCATACAACTACTTTTCACGAAAGGTCTACAGTACTGTTCCTAAATGTTGAGTGTGTTCAGTCTATGTTTTGGAATAGATCAGTATATCATCAATAAACACCACCAAAAATCTATCTAATCGAGGTTAAAAAACCATATTCATGAAAACTATGAAAGCTGCAGGGGTATTAGTCAACCCAAAAGGGATTAACAAGAATTCATGGTGTCCATATTATGTCCAAAAGGCAGTTTTCAGTACATTACAATCTTTCACCTGCATTTAATAGTATCTAGATCTAGGATCTATATTAGAAATTACTGTTGCATCTTTCAATTGATCAAACAATTCTTCGTTACAAGGCAATGGATATTTATTCTTTATCGTTACCTTGTTCAATTTTCTATAGTCTATACATAGTCTCATCAAACCATATTTCTTTTTCACAAATAATACTGGAGCTCCCTAAGGAGAAATATTCAGCTGAATGAAACCTTTGTCTAATAATTCTTGCAACTGTGCTTTAAGTCATTTTAACTTAGTTGGTGCCATTCTATATGGCGGAATTGATATCAAAGTTGTCCCAAGTATTAGATCAATGGAAAATTCAACTTCTCCCCTGGCGACAATCCAAGTAACTCTTCAGGAAACACATATGAGAATTCACATACTATTGATATTTGATCCATCTTCTTCTTTGGTACTCTAGTGTCCAGAATGTAAGCTAAAAATGCATCACAACCTTTCTTACTAGTTTTTGAATTTCACTACCGCGATCATACTCGAAATACCATCTGTTTTATTAAATCTAAAAGGAATTATCTCACCATCAGTACATCTCAAATCAACCCTTTTTCATCGACAATTAATCATCGCATCATGCAGATTCAACCAGTCTATTCCCAAAATGACGTCAAACTCATTAAAAGGTAACAACATTAAATCGACGGGAAAATTGTAACCCTGAATTTTTAGTGGACATTGCTTGCATAGTAAATCAATTATAACACTATTACCTAAAGGTTTCATGACTTTGACGACACAATCAGTGGACTCAACAGGTAAATTATTTTCTGACACTAAGATAATACATATATATGAGTGTGTTAACCTCGGGTCAATTAATGTATATACACTAACATTAAAAAGAGAAAAGGTACCAGTAATGATGTTGGGAGCTAAGGCCTCCTCTCGTACACGAATAGCATAAGTTTTGGCAGGAGCTCTAGCTTCAGGTCTGTTCGACTTTTCTTTAGCTCCACTCCAATTAATTCTAGCCAAATTGCTATTTCCAAGTTGACGACCTTGTGTAGTAGTCACAAATTTTGTATTTTGATATTTAGTAGGCTGATTTCAATTTGTGTAATCCTTTTTAAAGGGATCAGGGGATCCACAAATAAAACAAGTCCCGTTATTAACCCTGCATACTCTAAAATGGTATCTACCATATTGTTTGCACTCGGTCCTATTGGTATTTCGCACACTGCCTGTATTTGCCACTGAAGGAGTTGGAACTTTCTTGCCACTTTACTTCAAACGATCCTTTCCTTGAACTTTTGATGGTTTTGAAAATCTATCATTAGATTTCATCGGCTTCTTTTGTGGAGAACCAGAGAAAGTTTTTGACCCAATACATTTGCCAAAATCACGGGATTTCGCTTCATTTTGTCTTTTGTTAGCACAAATTTCTTCCATCTTTTGAGCTCAATCAAACAAAATCATAAACTCATAAATCTCCAAGGCTCCAATTAACATTTTGATCTCATCATTTAATCCATTTTCAAAACGTACACACATGTCTTCTTTCGAAGGTACAATCTCACGAGCATATAAATAAGTCGTACAAACTGTCTCTCATACTCAGCCACGATTCTATTCACTTACTTTAATTTAAGAAATTCTTTCTTCTTTCGCTCCAGATATCATTTTCTAATATACTTCTTAAGAAACTGAGGTTTAAAAAAATCCCAATTGACTTTTTCTTTCGGTACCACTGATGTTAACGTGGAACACCATTAAAAAGCTATTTTTTTAACAATGACCTCGTGCACCGCAAATAATCCTCTGGAGAATACATTGTTTCATCGAACATGCTCTGAGTATGCTCCAGCAGATACTGAACCTTGGATGGATCATCACTGAAATTACCACAGAATTTCATGGCACCACACTTTTTAACCTTATTGATAATCATTCTCAGAACATTTTGATGAGTCGAACTTTGAGGATGTAAGGAACCAGTTTGTTGAGCTGTTGAGTTTACCTTTAAGTATGCCTCACATATATCATGCATCATGCAAAGAAAAGCATTAGGTGCTACCTCTCCAGATCCTTACGGTTTATTCCGTGTACTTTCCTCATCAATAGGTGGAATAAAACTTTCTATCTCATTAGAATTTGCTCGATTGGATCCTGATGACATCTTTTATCTATATACATACATTCAAAATTGATTAAGAGTCTTCACATTATCATCAGTTTTAAAGTGGCATGTATTTCTAAACTCGACATACGCTACATTCATTGTAACTCTGATACCACTAAATGTAACACCCATAACCCATATCCATCGCCAGATTAAGGTTATGGAGCATTACCATACAATTAGAAACATTTAAGCTTAATATCATTCAATAATTTAATCATACCATATACCATTGATATATATGAATATTGTCCCTAAATCAAGCCCTTGAGGCCTTGAAAATAACTTAGAAGCAATTCAGGACCAATTTGAAAATGTTTGGCAATTTAGGAAAAAGATGCAAAATTCGTAAAACAGGGGTCACACAGCCGTGTGGCCAGGCCTTGTGCCTCACACGGCTGAGACATATGCCTGTGTCTCAGGTCGTGTAACCTTCGAACTAGGGACACACGACTGTGTCCCAACTCGTTACCTCACCCGTGTAACTCTCTGAGTAAGGTCACACGGCCATGTCACATGCCCGTGTGCTAGGCTGTGTAACTCTTTGAGTTGCCCTACACGGCCGTATCGCCAGCCCTTGTGTCTCACATGGTTGAGTCACATACTCGTGTTTTAGGGCGTGTGGACCCAAATTTACTTAAAATTAAGCCATTTCAAAACCATGTCATGCATAAACATTTAGACCAATAATGCACACCTTCAAAGCACCAAAACTTCACCTAAACACACACATATATATGCCATTTCCAAGACCCTAATTCAATTAACTAATATGCCATTCAAAGGCACCACAGTATACCAAGTCATCAAAACATCATTTATCAAAACACGATAACATTGCTTCATTTCATGCATAAAGCCCTAGTTCAAATATGTACTAAAAAATATCACAAGTTGACCATTTTCAATCCACCACAACATACCAAAAAGAATTATATTACAAGTATCAAAAAATGGTTAAAATGACCTAACTTGTCAAGAGATTAAGTCCATCAACAAAACACAAAATCCAAAAACATATACATACTAAACACCCTATTTACATGCCAATTTTAACCAACTTCCAAAATTAACAATAGATATCTACCAAAAGTGTGGATGATAGTGTGAACTCCTAAATTGATCCAATCGATGCCAAGATTATAGAGACCTACATTCATGAAAACCAATCATATAAGTTTGATGTAACTTAGTAAGTTCGATGAGCAAGTCAACAATCATAACTCAATGAAAAATTTATGATGTAATTTTAAGATTCAATTTAACAATCCTAGTAAACATCAATACAAAGCTTGCTAGGCACATAGCCCGATAACACTGGCACAAAGGCCTAATAGGCACATAGCTTGATAACACTGGCACAAAGCCTAATAGGCACATAGCTTGATAACACCGGTACAAAGGGCTACTAGGCACATAGCCTTGTAACACCGGTACAAAGGCCTACTAGGCACATAGCCTGATAATACCGGCACAAAGGCCTGCTAGGTACATAGCCTGATAACACTGTATATACAATCATACGTTTAAAAATGTACTTAATAAGTTAACATATATTAACTAATATAGAATTTAAAGATCAACCCATTGACAAAGAACTTATATAACATACAAATTAGTATAACGAACTTACTGGACTGGTTTGTAGTAACCGTAAAAACACAAGAACTACTTTACAATCTTTCCTTTTCCACGATCATCAACACGCTCATGATCTAAAACAATAGTTTCATTCAAGTAATGAAATCAACAACCATAATTAATCATTCTATACAATTTAGTCTTTCATTTACATTTTACAAAATTGCCCTCAATTTTTTATTTTATTCAATTTAGTCCCTAAACCCCAAACATGCAATTGACCCAATTCTTTTACATGAAAATTCTAGTCAATTCTTCCATGGCCTCATACTTGCCCCTACTTGCATTTATTTCTTCTCAAGTACAATAATTTCTCTATTTTAGCAATCTAGTCCTTAAACATTAAAATCATCAAAAATTACTTTACGAAATAGTCAAATCTAACAACAAAGCTTGGAAATCGTTCAAAAGTTTCGAGAAAACAACTCAACTCAATAATGGCACAATCCCCATAATGACAGTTTTACAAATTAATCCTTAGACATGCTAGATTAAGCTAATACAAGTCCAAAAACATAAAAGTTACTAAAAATGAGCATCAATACGCTTACCAAATCAAAGCTTCAATAAAAAGGGTAGGAACCCTAACTTTTTCCACCTTAGCCGTGGAGAAGATGAAGAGAAATTAAAATTTTCTCTTAATTTTAGGTTTTAATTTAATATATATACTTTAGTATTTTTGTAAATATTTCAACTTTCTTAATCAAACCTTAATTAATCTAAGGTTAAGCCTAATAGATCCATTTCCACTAATGAAAATCATCATTCCATTCAACTAACTAAATTTCATGGTTTAATTTTCCTTTTAACCCCTTTAATTTAACTATTCAATTTTTACAGTTTTTGTGACTCAGTCCCTTTTACTTATTAAACCATCTATATGGTAATATTTCTTTTCCAAAATTTAACATGACTCTAAAAAATTCGTAAATATCCTAATTAAATAATATTTACGAATTATTTTATCGATGTTATGGTCTCGAAACCACTATTTCCATCATTATTGGAAATCATACTGTTACACTAAACTAAATAAATGTAAAACTTTATAGGTATAAAAAATAAATTTTTGTAGGTTCATACAGATCATGACATAACATGTAAATGTTTGGTATTGAAAAATTGTCTCAAATAATTGTTTACATCGAGGATTGGATCAAATCGAAGATAATCAGGGCAAAATGAAAATTATCAATTAGTCCCTATGTTGGTTAGAATTGAGTGAAAGAAAATTAGTGGGAACATATTTGATGCAAGAAACGAAAGAAAAAGTTTGAATTATTCGAGATTGTTTAAAAGTTGTTTCCGACCGACTACAATTTTGTGCTGATTTGAAAAGAAAAGACTTTGTATTTGAGATTAGTGATAAAGTTTTTCTAAAAGTATCGCCCTAGAAAAAGGTTTTGCGCATTTCAACAGAAAAGGGAAGCTTAGTCTGAGGTTTATTGGACCGCATGAGATTCTCGAAAGAATTGGACCAGTAGCTTATCAACTAGCTCTACCTCCAAAACTTAATAAGATTCATAATGTGTTTCAAGTGTCAATGTTACGATCATATAGATATGATCCCTCTCATGTATTATATTCTAGTGAAATTGTGTTGCAGCTTGATTTGACGTATGGTGAAAAACCAATTAAGATTTTGGCTCGGGAAGTAAAAGAATTGAAAAACAAACGAGTGGAACTAATAAAAGTGTTGTGGCATTTTCATGGTGCAAAAGAAGCTACGTGAGAGCCGAAAGAAACTATGAAATCCCAATTCCCTCATCTTTTTCCAGGTAAATTTCAACAATGAAATTTCTTAAAGGGGAGATTTGTAATAGCTTGATTTTCAGTGGTACTAGAAAAGGTGGTTTCAGAACTCTATTTCTGTAAATCTGATATATTTACGGGTCTGATATAAAATTTTATTAGAGTTTGGTCCTTCAAATTTTCCTATTAATTACTTAATTAAGGTACATGGGCTAAATTGTAAAAGTCTTATTGTTATAGATTTTTAATTGCCAAAAGACCAAAATAACAATTAAACCATTTTATAAAGTATGTTAGTGGAATTTGATGGAATAATCCACTAACTTTTGATTAAGGGTTAAATTAATTAAAGTAATATTTACTTAATTAAATCAAATTATTAATACTTAAACATAGTACAAAAAGATGAAATGGTGGAAAATTGTCATATTTTTCTTCTTCTCCACCATTCATTCTATGAAAACAAAAGAAGATAGGGTTTGTTTCTTCAAAACTTTCGGCTATCAATTGGTGAGATCAATAAAGTCCTTTCTTTTAATTTTTATGTTTTTGAGGTAATGGAAGCTTGATTTAGCTAGCCCTTGTACCAATTTGTAAAAATGTTAACGTATGAATAAAAACAGTATTTATATGTACAAGTAGTTCACACGTATTTGTGCTAATATAAGTGAGATTTTCTCAATTTCTCATATTTTTGATTTTCTCATATTTTTTATTTAATTCATTGCGATCACTCTAACTTTCTTGGCTTTTATCTATTTTATGCTTTTATCACACTCACTTTGCTTTTAACCCTCACAATGCTTTTGTTCACACATTCATTTTTATTTAAGGCACATACTTGCAAGGATTTTATACTTATTGATAAACCATAATATATACATATTTTTACACCATGCTTGGCATATTTATGGATGATTTCCCCTTGCTTTCATTGAATTTGATGCTCCCAATCCTTTAATTTCATGTTTTATACTTAGGAAAGCTTAGGATAGCAAAAAGAGTGAGAAACTAGCCAAAAGCAGACAAATTGGGCCTAAATCAGTGTTTCACATGGCCTAGGCACTTCCACAAGGGTAATCCACACACTCGTGTGTGACACACGGGCAGGACACACGCTCGTGTGTCATGGCCGTGTCGACATTAAATCAAGTCAGAATTGCACACGGCCTGAGCACTTTCACACGGGCGTGGCACACGGCCGTGTCCCTGTTAAACCTAAGTCTAATTCTATTCGGAAAAGGCCAATTTTGGGCTATTTTGGGCATTCCAAAGTCTATATAAACACCCTAGAAGAGGATTGAAGGGGCACGCAGAGTAAAAGGCAGAAAATACTGAAGGAAAGCTATCGGAATCACCTTGGAGATAGGATCTACATCAAGACTGAAGATTTCCATCCAATTTCCTAGAAGTTCTTTGGGTTTCTCTTTGTTTTGTTGTTTTCCAAACTTTGAGATGTTTTCCATTATTGTTATGAACTAAACTCCCTAAATACCTAAGAGAGATGAAACCTAAGACGAATCTTATTATTCTTTGATTTATATGATAAATACTTGTTCTTATTCTTAATTGTGAGTTTAACCCTTGCTTTAATATTCCAGGATATTAATTCAGGTTTTTAATGTGCTTATTCAGTGGAGGAAAAATCCCTGTTTAAGAGTAGATTATTCATAATTAAGCGGAGTTGCATGTAATCCTAGAGATAGGACGACATAAATCTGTCGGATTAGAGTCAAATCTAATAAGGGAATCCATAGATCGAGTTAATGCGACGATAGGGGTTTTAATTAGAAAGAGATTTCGATTAATCAACCTAGAGTCAGTAGTTTTTAGTCTCGAAAGGGATATTAACATAAATCAGGGATTTTTAAGGATTAAGTCAAGTAAATAAATAGTCTAATTCAAAGGTAATAAGTGAAGTCTAGGTGGATTCTTCCTTGGGTATTGTCTTCTCCATCGGTTTTCTAAAAAATATTTTCCAACTTTAATCTCTGTCGTAATCTTAGTTAATTAGATAATTAGTTTTAGATAAAACATTCTCTTAATTTTTAGGCTAGATAATAAAAATATAGTAATTACTAGTACTTTTAGTCCTCGTGGATATGATATATTCGGTCTTACCATACTATACTACTGTTCAATAGGTGTGCTTGCCTTAAGTCAAATTTTTAGTTAGTTTCACGATCATCACTTATTATACTATACCATTTCAATAACCATAGATTCAATTACTGACTACTTGAGTTTACACAACCTATTATTCAACAAACATATATATATGTATCTATTCGTAAATACCTATGTCATTTGGTACATTTAACTCCTTTTTCATATTCACAGTTTAATAAATTGAACTAACTAGTCTAAATGCAAATAACCTAAAATCATTTATTCTCAAGCTAAATTTATAGTTTACGCAAACAACCTATGTAAATGTTTCTAACCAATCACTTGTATTTCTACAAGCTCAAGCACAGACACAACATAAAAAAAATAACTAAAAATATTACAAAATTTAATAGAAATAAAAATGAAAATTTTAAAAATTTAAAATTTTTTGACACCTTTAAACTTTATTTAGCACATTGTCCTTAATGTGCTAAAAAATAAATTAAGGAACGAAATTGCCCATTTTAACGTTTCAGTGCCGTAATTGATGTCGGGTCGTATCGTCCTTCTTAATTAGCTCCAAAAAATTTGTGTTGTAAAAAATATGGGCTTCCTATATAGAAAAACACACACATTTTTTTTGTTAATTAAACAATTAAATATAAAATCTAACTAAAGTGGAAAATTAAAAATTACCGTAGTTTCTTTTAAGATCGAACTAAAAATAGATAACTAAAAATCATTTTTTAAATACTTTAAAAAATCAAACGAGAAAATAAAAAATTCCTTCATAAGTTGGCAAAAAGGTCGTCATCGAAATTGTCTATGCTACCAGCATTCTCGTCAGAGGCAACCCTCGTCTCCCTCCCTCTTGACGTGGATGGTCCCTTTTGTGCGGGCTTGGTGGTGTGAGTGGGTCACAGATGGAGATTCCTGCTTCTTGGGATCTAGATCGTGCACCACCAGTTTGTGGTGGAATCGAGGGATTAGCCACTACTAGAGTGGTCCAGAATGAGGGCCACTGGAAGCTGCTTATGCTTGATAACTTATCAGAACGGGCCATCCACCTTGACTGGCCCTTGACTTACGTAACCATGTGCATGGGTATCCCCTTATTCATTGAGTTTGCTAGAATCGCTTGAGTTCATTATACCCTTGGTGGTACGGATTGAGGCTCTTCCATTGGTTCCGGGAGCTCGTAGTCTCTAGAGTACTCCTGATGTGCTGCCTCTTGCTCTTTCCTCCTTTACACTTGCATGTTGGTTATAGAACCGCTTGAAAATAATGTAGTTTAAAACACCCTGTGGTGGGAAAGTCGGTTCCTCGGGATCTATCGCAACACCAACCCTCCTATACATCTCTGTGATTAGTTGTGGGTAAGGAAGTCCTCGTGTGTGCCTTCTGGCACATTGTCGCATGTTGTAGAGAATCTGGTCTCTAGCATTTATCTACCAACCTTGCAAAATAGCGTACAAGAGAAGATCACGATCACGGGTAAATTTCGTGACGTTCTGAGAAAAAAATTGGTGTTAATGAAGTACATCTAAATTTTAGCTTCTGGGGTCATAATTGATTGTTAGAATAGTAAATGTTCTCTGGTCACTGCCCTCCGAACCCAGGTACCTCTTCCTTCAGTTAAAAAGCTTATAAGTTCTGTGTAATCCATCTCACTAACTTATTGATTTTCGTAAAAGTTCGGGATATAATGAGGTGTTTTATGAATTGCTTGGATTGAGGCAGAGGAGGCATCCACGAAAATGCCTTTCACAAAGACTTTATTGTCTTTTGCCTCCATGAAATTCACATAGAATTCCTACACAATCAATATAATAGCCAGTTTTAAAGGTTTCCAGTAATATTAGGACCATCGTAACTGCTCGACTCAGGTTATTTTCGGGTTATGAAACAATTGCATGGAAAAGTCATTACCAGCTCGGGTTACAACGTCATTGGAGACAAATCGTCTCCTTGATTCACCGAGAGCATCGCAGTCCTCAATTCTATGAGACGCTGGTTGTTTATGAGGGGCAATGATCGACATTCACAAGATTATTCCAACAACCAAACCTCACAGTTCTTTATAATCGGTTTCAGTTCGGGTTTTCTAGTCTAATTCTCGAAGTTTAACATGACTAAGCAACTATATAAGAATTAGAGAAAAATTTTAGTATCACTAAAGTTTTGTCACTGTCGATACAATCGGATCGTCATGCTCCCTATTGGCCACTGTTGGTTTCTCGCCGGAGACAATTTTGTTGCATTTGAGAGGAAAATTTTGGTAATAAACTACTAAAAATAGGAGAATTATTATCTTGGAACAAGAGAAATTGAAAAACTATGGCTGCTTGAGGCGTTAGGAAAGAGAGGCAAACGACGGAGGAGAAGAGAATGACTATTTGGGGTAGTTGGGCTAGGGCTCATTATGATGAGGCCCTTAAATAATCGTCGTCTTGTCGTGACGTGGGATTTTAACTTATCACAACTTCGACTCTTTGGTTCAACTTCCAAGTTCATTACATCATGTCTCGTTGCAACATTCCTTTCCTCTCGTTACAATTTGGTGCCTCTCGTTGGGACAATGCAATAGCTCTTGTTACGATGTCACCATCTATCTGTGCTTCTCGTTGGGCTGGCTCATTGTGACTTTGGGAGGCCACGTTGGTACATGGGTGGCTCGTCGTGATGCCACAATTGTTCTTGTCATGACGTCATTGTTGTTTCAGCTCTTTCTGTTTGTGAAACTCTTTTTCCTTGATTCTTTGATTTTCCCCCTTCACGAGCTCAGTAACCCCTATAGAAAATACGGAAAACTACTTGAACTACGACATTTAAAAAATAATTAAATATACTTAAATGAGAATTTAAAATTTAAAATTAAAAGAAATTTAAACAAGAAGTCTTTTTTTTAGATTCGGGACCATCCGTATCACCTCTGTAAAAAAAATTCCATCTAGTCCTTAAAACTTTGATCCGTCGTTTGTTTTTCCATTGAGATATGTAGACAAGCATGGTTGATGCCATTTATGTTTCCTTATCTTGAACCGGCACGACATCCACATTATGAGGCATTTGACACAAAATTTGAGCCAACCTCAAATTTTTTTTGAGGTATTATTACCTCGAGCATTTTCACTTCAATGTTGCGTGAGGATTTACTTACCTGAGCTTTAAATTCATTGTCGAATGAGAACAATATGAACTTGTCGACTTCTTCAGTTGGCGTCTCCTCTAAATGGCTAAAAAGTTTGTTGGCTTGTTTACACTTTTACTCAAAATCGGTTGAAGCTCAATGTCAGTGTTCAATTCTACTTTTATATCTACTGCTACATCTACGACTAAGTCAATTGGATCAAAGACTTTTTCAGTCATGTTCAATTCTTTCTCATCTCCGATTCCGAACTCTTACTGACTGTTGTCATTGACTTCAGGATGATTGATGACAATTTTGTGGTCCACATGATTAAGGTTAGGAACATCATGCACAACATTTTCCAATGGAGGAAGCGCCTCGGATATTTGTTTAAGCATTTTCATCATTTGCTCCATCATATTTGATATGTCTGAACACTTCCCGGTGATGGGTAGCAGAGTCGTGTTGCACGAGGCAAGCTCTTCACTGTAACTTCTTTAGTTTGTCGAGGTTCCATTTGACCAACTCGATTCCCCGTTAATGTACCCATAATCGTATCATGAATACACCTCATATGAGCCAGAATGATATTCAATTGAATATTCAAATATCCTTAAATGTCTATCATGTATTTGCCTAGGTTCATTATCCATGATTACATCCAACTCTTTCTGTCTTTTACAATCTGGTTTAGGACAATTGACAATAATACAATGGTCATCGCGATCAAAGTTGGGAACATCATGCACAACTTGTTTCAATGGATTCATTGCTTCGTTTCTTAGTTGGAGCAGATCTATCATGAGCAATCTTTGGTTCTCCATAATCTCCCATTGATCTTGTAGTCCCTCGTCGTATACTTTGCCATAACTCCATTGGTTCGTCGAAGCTCTGTTCAACCAACTCGTTATGTAGTTTCATTTGTCATCCTAAGAAGTCCTCTCATCGTTAAACCACATGTAATCAGATGCATCTATGATTGAATCTGCTAGACAACAAGGTAAATAAAAATAAAAATAACCAAAAAAAATGAATATAAAAATAGATAAAAAAACTAGTATACTATCTAACTTGTTTGTCTTTCGATTAATATTATTTCACAAAGCAATTAAATTAATAACAATGTTCACCATCGCAATCCCTGCCAATGTTGCCAACAACTTGATTGCCTCCAAACCTGCAACCATTTAGAGTGAAAATCGTACAAATAAAATATATAATTAAAGTGCAGTATCTGTAAGAGAATATGTCAAATTGTAATATAATTTTGTGTTACAACGGAACACCGATAAGTATTCTGAGGATCGTACCCGAGGAATTGCATATTGGAGAAATTTATTATTAAATTAATTACTGAAAATAGTTACTAATCTAATCGAGTTATGAATTAGTAGTGTGAATCCAAATTGAAATATTAATTAAATTACTTAACTTAAATTAACCTAATGGAATTTCTTATTCCTAGTGTCAATGATGCGAGTTTCTGACCTATGATTGATTAAATCTCTAATTATCAATTAAGTCACTAATTACCCTCAACTGAGTTATTTACCACCATTAGTTAAGAATACCCTTTCGGTCTCATCTTCACTAAGGATTATCACTTAAGTCACCTTTTTGGTCTCTTCCTAGGCATACGGATACCCTTTCAGTCTCACCACTTGGAACAAGTTATACTCGACAGGACACCCTCTCGGTCTCACCTATCTAGATATCCTACTAGGGGTGTCACTCCCTAATATAATAAGTACTCTTGAATAAACACCCAATTTTTTAAGTAATTAATTACTTAATTAATAAATCAGTTTCATAATCGAATCGAAATATAAAAAAGACAATAATTTATCCTAATATTCATACAAACGTTAATTGATCAAGTTAACAAAAATATAAAGAAAAGAATAAATAAAAGAATAAATAAAAGAGGATAAATAGAATGCTTATGAATAAATAATTGGAAGTGCAGTTCCAGAGAAATCTTTGCTCGCAATCATCTTCACATCGGAATAGAAAGAATTTCGGCTGCAAAAACATTTAAAGAAAAATAAAACTAAAACTAAAGAAAACTATTCTGTCATGTCCAACCTCCCTATTGAAGTTATAAATTTTTTTAAATAGGAAAACATTAGGGTGCTAGGTGAAATACCTTTGGAGTGATTAGGGTTTAATTAGGAAAAATAACCTTAAATGGTTGTCCAAAAGTCGACTAAATATTTCCAAGTTTCATCACATCATCATGACATTGGGAAAGCCTGTGTTGCAATGTCACCATCAAAATACTCTGTCAAAATTCATCGCGTCGTGGCGTAGGAGAAACGCTCGTCACGACGTGGAGTGATTTTTAGCACTAGCAGCTTCGAAGTTCTGTGTTGCAACATGAACCCCCTCTGTCACGACATGGCTATTGTCCATTGTGTTTCTTGACCTAAAATGGAACCCTACACACTCAAATAGCCTACTAGTCATTCCTGAGGCTTTAGTTAACCTAGCAGGTCATCAAAACACTAAAAAGTACGTAAAAACGCTTATTTTGCAATAATTTAACTCTAAGCTAATGAAATTGAAAATACAATAAACGATACTAAAATGGCTAGAAAAAATGCTCGCTAAGTGCCGAGAAGTACTTAAGTTGCCACTACAATTTGTGGCATGTCATCAATCGAGGTGGAACCAGAGATATATCATTGAGATCTGAGGCTCGTGCACCTACTAAAGCTTATGCTATTTGAAACTAGTGAATATGTCACTACTTCTGATGTTATTGTTGGTACTTTTTTCTTATTTGATACTCTTGTGCATGCATTGATAGATCCTGGGTCAACTCATTCATACATCTATACTTCATTAGTAATAGAAAGTAATATACAAGTAGAATTGATAGAGTTTAATGTCCGAGTAACCAACCCATTAGGATAGAGTGTTGTTGTTAATAAAATTTGTATGAATTGCCCACTAAAAATCCAGGGTCGTGAGTTTCTAGTGAATTTGATGTTGTTGTTGTTTGATGAGTTTGATATAATTCTCGATATGGATTGGTTAACTCTTTAGGATACTATGGTTAACAGTAAATAGAAGAGAATGTTACTGCAATGCGTGGATGGTGAATTGATAAATGTTGAGGCCGACAGATTTGATTGTTTGACTAATATTATATTAGAGATGTCAACTCGTAAATTGATTAGAAAAGGGCATGAGGCATATCTAGGCTATATTCTAGATACTAGAGGATGAAATTTCTTAAAGGAGAAAGTTGTAAAAGCCCAATTTGTGTGGTATTAGAAAAAATGGTTTCGGAACCCCATTTCTGTAAACCAAGTTCATAAATATTTAATTGGTATAGTAAAATATTAAATTTTAGTCTTTCAATATTTCTTATTAATTACTTAATTAATGTATAGGGACTAAATTGTAAAAGTCTTATCTCTATAGGTTTTTAATTGGCCAAAGATTTAGGGACTCAAATTGCAATTAAACAAAGGTCCAAAATGGAAATTAAACCATTTTATTATATATGTTAGTGGATTATGATGAGAGTATCAACTTATATAAGTTAATGGTGGATTAAGTAAATAAAATATAATTAAACTAATTAATTAAGGTGATTAAGGTATTAATCTTAATATATAAGCTTAAATTAGTGGATGTTTGCTCATATTTATCATATTCTTCAATTGAAGAATCCTAGAAACCTAAGGAGAAACCACTTTGAGCTCAAACTATTCGGTCCCTAATTGTAAGTTTTTCTAAGTCCCCCTTTTTTGTAATTTTTATGTTTTTGAGGTAATGGGAGCTTGATTTAGCTAGCCCATGTACCAATTTGTAAAACTTTTAAAGTTTTTGAAAGTTTCCATTGTTAGTTTATTGACTAAATTGATGTTAAATTGATAGATTTTAAGCTTAAATATGAAAAAAGGATTAGAATGTAAAGTTTAATTATTAGTTATGTTCATAAAGACTAAAGTGAATAAAATGTAAAATTGATGTAAAATTTTGGTAATAATAGATATCAGAGGGTGTGTAATGATTGTAATTGAAATCAATTTTAAAATTGAAGCTTAATATTGACATATATAATTATTTTGGTTTTAGAGACTAAGTTGAATAAAATGAAAAAATTTAGCGGTATCGAAAAATGAAGTTTCATAGGTTCATTCATATCTTGATACAAATTATAAATGTGACAACTGGTTTCATTGGTACTGAAAATAATGGTTTCGGAACCCAATTTATCGAAGATTGAGTCAATAAGTTTTAATATTAAATATTTGTTAGTCTATCATAGTGTTATGTGTAATTTTGGTTGTTAATTTGATTGATGGAATAATTAATTTGAGTAGATGAAATTGTAAAGGTGGTAAAAGTTAACCACTATAGATTTCATTCGCTTGTTGTAACTTGATAATAGGTTAGGGATTGAATTTATAATTCAACCACTTTCATAGTTAATGGTCGGATAGGTGTTGGTTTTTACCTTACCTATAATGATGTCAATCTTAAGTAATAATTAGACTAGACATATATATATATACAATAGCATAGTGGATGGAAAGAGGTAGTTTATTTTTCCTTTCTTCATCCACTCCATCGCCGTTTCTCTTTTCTGTTAAGCTAGGAAAAAAAAACCTTGGCAAGATTTGTGGTATTGCATGGTAAGTTGATTCAAGTCTGTTTTGCTTCAGTCTAGCTAAAAGTGGTGTTTTTTTTTTAAAAACTGTTAAAGATTTCTTGAGATTACCATAGTTCAATGCTTGAAATCATGAAATTAAATGTTTAGATTAGACGAAAATGATGAGAAAGGGGGGTACTTGGTAGAATAAGAAATTGTTTGTTAGATAACCGCTAAAACGAAGACATTTCAAAACTAGCTTAGGATTTCCATGAACATCTCTATAAAAGGTTTGATTGTTTAAGCGTTAGGTTTCAAGGAAGCTGAAGTGATAAAAAAATAAACCAACTTATGTGTTTCATAAACTAATGACTGGTGTTGGTTAATGAATTAAAATGATGTTATAGATCAAGATTTGAATCTGCCAAGAGAAGATAGTGGGAAAGGAAAAGTTGTGGAGTAGACTATTGTGGCAAATTACCATTCTGCCAGGTAAGTTCATGCAATAAGAACGTTATTTAACATTTTGTTCTTTTTTTTTTCCTTAAATTGTATAAATAAAATATGGTAAATAGATGTAGTTACTATATATATATACAGGTAAGAATACTGAAACATGTTATGAAAAAATGCGAATGGAATTACCAAATGATAGTATCCTAATGAACTTAGTAAAAGATTCATGGACATGGTTACATGTTATTTCTTGATGATTTCGAGATCCAACATTTGTTGTAGACTCAAAGATACATGTGGCACATATTTAGCCTGAATTGGTAATTTGATGTCATTTTAAAGGTTTAGCCAAGACTGGTAGCCTTTCATGTATATAGCCTTGGCCTGGCTTTCATTATGTTGATAAAGGTTTAGCTCGGACGGGTAACCTAACACCTCTGTATGTGTTTAGCTTGAATGAGCCCCCGATGTGAAGTGTATCGGTGTTTTAATTTCTTATACTTTGTTCATCAGGTAACATAAAGCACATGAAATGTGAAATTTACAAGATAAGAAAAATGGGAAAATAAAGAATCAATTACAATGACTCAAGTCCGCGTTAACGAAAGGTATGAGGTTGAATTCAACATTAAGAGTGTCATTGAATCATGTTGCTTACTCGATATACTATAGGAAATGAAATTTATGCATTTAACTTGTTAGCAAATAGTGTTGGCAAACAGTGTTGGCGAATAGGTAAACTGTATTTGCATATTAAGTTATCATATAATTATTGTCCGAGGAAAGTAATTTATAAAACTTAGATGAGCTTACTAAGTATTTTAAATATTTACATCTATATTTTTTTTACCTTGTAGATTTTGGAATAGTTAGAATGCATAGATCGGATTAGTAAGGAGCTCACACTAACTACTAGACGTTGTGGTTGACTCCTAATTTATTTGATTCAGTCTAAGTGGCATTTATATAGTCATTTGATTATTTGTAGGCAAACTTGTTAAACCTTGAAGGCAGATTATTTTGATTTTCGTGATGTATGATAATAAATATGATGTTTAGCTCTGTTATTGTTAGCTCGATAGAACAAACCGAAAATGTTAAGAGGGGGTGAATTGACTTTTTATGAAATGGTGGAAGTAAAGAGAGAAAATTAAAACTATTAACACAGATTTAGAGTGGTTCGACCCCAAATTCCTAGTCTATTACCTTAGCTTTCCACCACTAAGGATTTTCTCAAATTCATTAATTTGTTCAAACTTTGAGGACAAGGTTTAATTTTACAACTCCTTAAGACTTCTATCATAAATCTTAAGTTACAACCCCTCTCAAAGAGATACAAATAAGAAAAAAAAAGAAACAATCCTTACAAGATTAAATTGCTAGCAAAATGAAGCTCAATTACAATAAAATACACTTGAGAAAAAGAATAAAAATAAAGCTTACAAGTATATGTAAAAAGAATATAAAAGTATTAAGCTCACAAGTGTCGCACGGCCATGGCTATTTGTCGCAACCCGTGTGTCATCCTATTTTAGGGAAAATGTTTGTCCTGTTTTAGCATGGCCATGGCCACCCCCGTGTTTCCTTCCCGTGGGGAGCCCATGGCCTCAAGCACGACCGTGTGCTCGGCTGTGTGTGCCAAAAATATCTGCAATTAGATTGTAAAATAAAAGGAAAAACAAACTAAGTTATTTAGTGGGGTTAGTGCTCGAGTTGTCTCCCGAGAAGCGCTTATTTAGAGTCTAAGCTCGACTCTACTTTGTAGGTCTGTTTTGGAGAGTTCATGGAGTCGTAGTTCCTCTCTATCGTCTTTAAAATTCTCACCATTATAAAGTTTGAGACGATGTCCATTTACCTTGAAAGTCCCTTGTGATGGGTGACTTACCTCTACTGTGCCATATGGAAAGACAGTTTGGACTACGAAAGGACCTGACCATCGTGATTTAAGCTTCCCAGGAAACAATTTGAGCCTTGAGTTATATAATAGGACAAGATCTCCAACTTCAAATTGCTTACGTTGCCTTAAATGAGCATCGTGGCGACGCTTTGTTGCTTCCTTGTATAGGCGTGAATTCTCATATGCATTAGTTCACCATTCATCTAACTCGTTCAACTGCATCAACCTGTTTTCACCTGCAAGTTTGGGATCAAAGTTTAGAAATTTTATAGCCAAGAATGCCTTATGTTCTAACTCAAATGGTAGATGACAACTTTTTCCATAAACAAGTCTGTAAGGGGATGTTCCTATGGGGGTCTTAAAAGCAGTTCTATAAGCCCATAAAGCATCATCTTCTTTCATCGCCTAATCCTTCCTGTTTGAATCTACTGTCTTTTCTAGGATACGTTTAAGCTCTCGATTTGCTACTTCGACTTGTCCACTAGTTTGAAGATGGTAAGGGGTAGCTAAACTATGGTGAACTCCGTATTTTTTAAGGGTCTTATCAAATTGTGCGTTACAAAAATGAGTACCTATCACTGATAATTACTCTAGGTGTTCCAAATCGAAAGAAGAGTTTTTTAAGGAATCGTACTACCACTCTAGCATCATTAGTAGGTAAAGCTTGGGCTTCCACCCATTTTTACATATAATCGACGGCTACTAAGATGTATTTATTCCCGACTAAACTAGGGAATGGACCCATAAAGTCGATACCCCAAATGTCAAATATTTCACATGAAAGCATATATGTTTGAGGCATTTCGTCACGTTTGGATATATTACCTGTCCGTTGGCATTTATCACAATTAGCAACATACCTATTGGCGTCTTTGAATAGTATGGGCCAATAAAAACCTGATTCAAGCATTTTATGTGCGGTCTTAGTCCCATTGTAATGTCCTCCAGTCGGTCCTGAGTGGCAATGTTCCAAGATTTTTGATGCTTCTGACCTTGTAACGCATCTCCTAATGACTTGGTCTGCACATATACGGAAAAGAAAAGGGTCTTCCCAAAAGTGGTTTTCTACATCAGTAAAGAATCGCTTCTTTTGCTGATGTGTCAACCCTTTTGGGATAAAGCTAGCGGTTAAAAAATTCGCAATGTCTGTAAACCAATGTACCTCAGAATCAGATATAGCAAAGAATTGTTCTTCAGGAAATGAATCATTTATTTCAACTTCATCAACTTCTTTGGTTCTTGAATTTTCAAGCCTGGAAAGATGATCAGCTGCGAGATTCTCAGCTCCTTTCTTATCCTGGATCTCTAAGTCAAATTCTTGCAATAACAGAATCCATCGAATGAGTCGAGGTTTTGCATCAATCTTAGTTAAAAGGTAGCGAAGAGCAGAATGGTCAGTATAAATGACAACTCTAGACAATATTAGATATGGCCTAAATTTATCGAATGCAAAAACCACAGCTAGCAACTCTTTCTCTGTAGTGGTGTAGTTTTCTTGTGCGGCTGTCAAAGTTTTGCTAGCATAATAGATAGGTTGAAAATGCTTGTCTCTTCGCTGTCCCAAAACTGCACCTACTGCAAATCACTCGCATCGCACATTAGTTTGAAAGGCAAATTCCAATCAGGTGCAATTATAATTGGGGCATTAATCAATTTATCCTTTAAGATATTAAATGCTTCTAAACATTCCTGATCGAAATTAAAGGGCACATCTTTTTCTAGTAATTTAGTCAAAGGCTTAACTATTTTAGAAAAGTCTTTAATAAATCTTCTATAAAACCCAGCATGTCCTAAAAAGCTTCTAATAGCCTTAACCGAACTAGGGGGAGGTAGTTTTTCGATGGTTTCAATTTTAGATTTATCAACCTCAATCTCTTTACTAGAAATTTTATGTCCTAACACAATACCTTCTTGAACCATAAAGTGACATTTTTCCCAATTAAGCACAAGGTTCGTTTCCTCACATCTTATTAAAACTCGTTTTAAATTTTTAAGGCAAAGATGGAAAGAGTTACCGAATACCGAGAAATCATCCATAAACACCTCTATGATGTCTTCTACGAGTTCGTCAAAAATGGCCATCATGCATCACTGAAAAGTAGCAGGAGCATTACATAATCCAAAAAGCATTCTATGATAAGTAAACGTACCATATAGACATGTAAATGTCGTCTTTTCTTGATCTTTAGGAGCTATTGGGATTTGAAAATAACCAGAGAGTCCGTCTAGAAAGCAGTAGTACATGTGCCCTGACAATCTTTCCAACATTTGGTCAATGAATGGCAGGGGAAAGTGATCTTTTCTCGTGGCATCATTCAGCTTCCTGTAGTCAATGCAAACTTTCCAACCTATAACTTTCCTTGTTGGGATTAATTCATTCTTCTCATTGGCTACAACAGTCATGCCTCCTTTCTTACGAACAACCTACATTGGACTTACCCAAGAACTGTCAGAAATAGGATAAATAATTCCAGCATTTAGAAGTTTAATTACCTCAGCTTTAAAAACTTCTTTCATGTTGGGGTTCAGTCTTCTTTGAGCTTGCATACATGGTATATATTCATTTTCCATTAAAATTTTGTGGGTGTAAAAAGAAGGGTTGATCCCTTTAATGTCAGAAATTTTCCAAGCTATGGCCTTTTTATGCTCCCTTAATACTTGGAGTAATTCCTCTTTCTCCTTGGGTTGCAAGTTAGAAGCAATAATCACTGATATTGTAAAATTATTTCCAAGGAATGCGTATTCCAAGTGATTTGGCAATTGTTTAAGTTCCAGTTTGGGAGGTTCTTCAATAGAGGGTTTTTGCTTAAGTTCATCGTTTGCCTTAATACCCTCATATTCTGCTTTCCTTGAGAAGGGTTCATTGGAGTTTAGTTCAATTTTTACCTTACCTATCTCAAAATCATCATCATCTACCTCCTCTCCTTGGGTAAGACACAGTTCCAACATGTCCTTATGTACAATTTCTTGAAAAGAATCTTGAGTAGCATGATCAATAGAGTCAATAAAATAGCATGAGTCATCCTGTTCCCTATAAAATCTCATGGCATTATAAATTTTAAAAATAATTTCTTTGTCACCTACTCTAAGCACAAGTTTACCATCTCCCACATCGATAACAACCCTAGTAGTGGCTAAAAATGGACGACCTAAAATTAAAGGCACTTCAACATCCTCATCCATGTCAAGCACAACGAAATCAACAGGGAATAAATTTATCTACTTTTACAAGTACGTCCTCTATAATACCCCTAGGATATTTAACAGATCTATCAGCTAGTTGAATACTCATCCTAGTGGATTTAGGTTCCCCAAGACCAAGTTGTTTAAACATTTTATATGGCATCAAATTAATGCTAGCACCTAGATCGGCTAGTGCCTTCTCAACGTTCAAACTACCAATTAAGTAGGGAATAGTAAAACTTCCTGGGTCTTTCAGTTTGGTTGGGAGTTTATTTTGGAGTATGGCCGAGCACTCCTCATTGAGTTTCATTGTAGATAAGTCTTCAAACTTCCTTTTATTTGTTAGAAGCTCCTTTAAAAACTTTGCATATGTAGGTATTTGCGAGATAGCTTCAACAAAAATGTAAGTTGATATGTAAATGTTTAAAAAGTTCAAGAAATTTATCGAATTGTGCATCCATGCGGTATTTCTTCAACTTTGCTAGATATGGGGTTGGTGGTTTATATTCTTTTGGCACTGGATTGTCATTGTTATCGGGTTTTACCTCCTCTCTTTCGATTCTGTCAACTCCTTGTGGTGGCTTCTTTTCAGATTCAGCTAACACTTTCCCACTTCTTAGTGTTACTGCATTCACATGCTCTTTTGGATTGGGTTCGGTGTTACTAGGTAGACTTCCCGGTGGTCTCTATGAAATCATCTTAGCCAGCTGTCCAATTTGATTCTCAAGCCCTTGGATTGATGCTTGCTAATTTTTAAGTGCAGTTTCAGTGTTATGAAAATTAGTTTCTGCTACTGAAATAAATTTTGTCATCATCTCCTCAAGGTTCGGCTTTTTCTCTTGCTGGTAAGATTGTTGTTGGAAGCCTGGAGGGGGTGGTGGCCTTTGATTCCCTTAGCCTCCCCATGAGAAATTTGGGTGGTTCCTCCAACCTGCATTGTAAGTGTTATTATAAGGATTATTTTGAGGTCGAGGATTATTACCCATATAATTCATTTGCTCGCTCTCTATGTTGTGGCCGTTGGTTGGATAGTCTAAATTGCTCATTCCACCTCCACTTGCATCGCACCGCATTACTGGATGAACCTGTGAAGAGCCAAGTAAACCATTAATTTTTCCATTCAAAAGTTCTTCCTGATTGGAGAGCATAGTAACTGAATCGACGTTAAAAATGCTGGCTACTTTTGTCAGTTTTTTCCTCATGACTTGCCACTGATAATTGTTCAGTGACATTTCTTCTATAAATTCATAACCCTCTTCAGGTGTCTTATTATTGATGGTCCCACTAGCGGCTGCATCAATCATTTGTCTAGTCGAGGGATTTAAACCGTTGTGGAAAGTCTGAGCCTGTAGCCAGAGGGGTAATCCATGGTGAGGGCACCTTCTCAATAGATCCTTGTATCTCTCCCATGCATTGTAGAGTGTTTCTAAATCCATCTGTACAAAAGAAGAAATATCATTCCTTAGTTTAGCCATTTTAGCCGGTGGGAAATATTTAAGTAGAAATTTTTCGGTCATTTGTTCCCAAGTAGTGATAGACCCTCGTGGTAACGAGTTCAACCACTGTTTAGCCTTATTTCTCCGTGAAAAGGGAAATAACCGAAGGCGAATGGCATTATCAAAAACGCCATTGATCTTGAAAGTGTCGCAGATTTCCAAAAAATTACTAAATGAGTGTTTGAATCATCGTCCTGCAAACCATCAAACTGAACAAACTGTTGTATCATTTGAATCGTGTTAGGTTTCAGTTCAAAATTATTTGCAGCAAAAGTAGGTCTAACTATACTCGATTCAGTTCCTATTAAACTAGGTTTAGCATAATCATACATAGTACGCGGGCAGGATTCTGTTCTACTGGATTTGCAACAATCGCAGGAGGTAGCAGATTATTCTGATTATCAGCCATCTCCTCGTTAGTAGTATGGATATCATCCTCTTGCCCTTCCTCTATGTACTGTAGGCTTCGACTTATTTCTCTTTGATTTTTGTGAGCTGTGCTTTTGATCTCACTATCAAAAAGTAAAGGTCCCGATGAGTTTCTTCTAGTCATAAACTATGAAAACGTATCAGAAGAAAATAAAAGATAATTTAGTAAATAAAAAACAAAAATAATGGCTAAATTAATAAAAATTAAGTGTTCCTAATATCTTAGTCCCCGGCAACGGCGCCAAAAACTTGATGGTCATGAAACTAACTAAAAATTTGACTAAGGCAAGCGCACCTATCAAACAGTAGTATAGTTCTGGTGAGACCAGAAATATCGTATCAACGAGGACTAAAAGTACTAATAATTACTATCTTTTTATTATCTGGCCTAAGAATTAGAGGGTGTTTTTAAACTAAAACTAATTATCTAATTAACTAAGATTATGACAGAGATGAAAATTGGAAAATATTTTAGGAAAACCGATTGAGAAGACAATACCTAAGAAAGAATCCACCTATACTTCACTTATTATCTTTGAATTAGACGATTTATTCACTTGACTTATTCCGTAGAAATCCCTAATTTATGTTAATATCTCTCTCGAGACTAAGAACAACTGACTCTAGGTTGATTAATTGAAATCTCTTTCTAACTAAAACCCCTATTATCGCATTAACTCGATCTATGGATTCCCTTATTAGATTTGACTTTAATCCGGCAGATTAATGTCGTCCTATCTCTAGAATTGCATTCAACTCCGCTTAATTTTGAATAATTTAATCTTAAACAGGGGCTTTTGCTCCACTGAATAAGCACATCAAAACTTGGATTAATACACTGGAATATTAAAACAAGAGTTAAACTCACAATTAAGAATAAGAGCAAATATTTATCATATAAATCAAAGGATAATAAGAGTTATCTTAGGTTTCATCTCCCTTAGGTATTTAGGGAGTTTAGTTCATACTAATGGAAAACATCTCAAAATATGGAAAGCAACAAAACATAAAGAAAACCCCAAAGAACATCTAGGAATTTGGATGAAAATCTTCAGTCTTGATTGTAGATTCTTGTTTCCGAGATGATTCTGATGGCTGACCTTAGGTATTTTTTGCTTCCAACTCTGCGTGTCCTTCTAATCCTCCTCTTTGGTGTTTAAATAGACTTTCCAATGCCCAGAATAGCCCAAAATTAGCCTTTTCCAGTAGAACTAGACTTGGGCTTGACAGGGACACGGCCGTGTGCCATGCCCGTGTGAAGGTGGTCAGGCCGTGTGCAATTTTAACTTGGATTAATGTCGACACAACCATGACACACGGGCGTCTGGTCTACCCGTGTGTCACACACGGGCATGTGGATAACCCGTGTGAAAGTCCCTAGGCTGTGTGAAACACTGTTTTAGGCCTATTTGGTCCGTTTTTGGCCCGTTTCTCGCTCTTTTTACTCTCCTAAGCTTTCCTGAGAATAAAACAAGAATTAAAAGGATTAGGAGCATCGAAGTCAATAAAATCAAGTAAAAATCATCCATAAATATGCCAAGCATGGGGTAAAAACATGTATATATTACGGTTTATCAGGAAGCAGGGTGCGATATCGACACGGGCTGGCACATGGGCGTGTGGCTAGGCCGTGTGGATTTTAGAAACAACTTTATTTTCCCGATTTTGGCTTGTTTTTTTCTCTTTTCACTCCCAAATGCTCTTCTAAGTATAGAAACATGAATTTAAAAGATTAGGAACATCAAATTCACTAATTTGCATAATAAATAATCCAAAAATGCATCAAGAATGAGATTAAAAATATGTTACTTTTATGGCTTATCATGAATGTTACTTTTATGGCTTATCATGAATATAATTCATGTGGAATCTTAACATAGATAACCATTATACTTGAGCATGGTTCAATTGGATTTATCATCCTTAATAGCATATCATGTTTTCCATGTGTCGACACTAATTTTTTGAAAAGTCGACTTTGATTTTGAAAAGAAAAACAAACGTGGGAGTCGCCACCAATCCTTTTTGATGAGGTGTGATCGGGTCACCTCGTACGATGGTTGTTTTTAATAAACGGTTTGATTTATTAAAACAACGCTTTTGGTCTATGAAATTCAGAAAGATGGGTTCGGGAGTCGGTTACGCCCTCGTAACGCCTAAAATTGGTACCTAGTTGATTACTTGGTGTCTTTAGTGTCAAAAATTAAAAATTTGAAAAGATTTTAAAAATATGATCCTTTGTTAAAATATTATTTAAAAATTTTTAAAAAAAAGGGGGTATTTCATGTTAATCGAGAAAAAAAATTACGTCTCGTAAGTTGGGCACAATGCCTTAAATTCTTGAAACGAGAATTAACTCCGAAAAGTTTATTTATTTTAAAAGATATTCGATTATCTCGATTTTAGGAAGAAATCATATTCCGTAAGTTATAACACGATCTTTTCTTAATTCCCGAGAATATTTAAAATTCATGCTTTAAAAAAACATTCGTTTATCTAGATTTATTGTGAAAATCGAAACCCCGTAAGTTAGGGAACGACTTTTGAATCTCAAAATACGAAACATTGTGTAAGAGCCCAAAATTGTCCGGGTCAAAAATCGAAATTAAAAATAATAAACAAATGTTTATTTATTTAAACAGTCTAGGTTACAAAGTCCAAACCGTAGGCCCAAAACTAAAACAATTCAGCTAAGCTCGTTTACACCCTACCCCAGATACACAAGACCCAGTTAAACTACCTAGCCCAGAACTAAAATGGCCCAATTAACTCAAACTCTCAGAGGTCCAAAAATTAGAAGCATTCGGCTAGGGTTAGAAACTCTAACCCTCTCCTCGCGCCGTAAGAAGTTTCTAGAAGCTTTGGGCACTTCAAACGACGTGGCCTTTCATCTCAATCATCGCCACTAAGCACGCCGTGATACATCGCGCCACCATCAACGCACAAGATATGTCAGAATCCGGTGTTGGCTCCATCAGCGCACAGACATCAGTGATCGAGCAAGATTCCCGTAGACTACCTGTGAACAAAAGAGGAAACAACAACAGAAAACAGGGGCAAAATATGGAAAGAAATCAAAAGCTTTTTTTCCCAGATTGTAAATCACTTACAAAACGTTATAAAAACCCATATTTTTCTGATTTTGTAACACACACGATTTTCCAGAGAGAGAAATATACATACAGATTCAACAGAGCACGGTATTATCAACTTACAGTACCAGTAACCAATTGAGTACAAAGGTGAATATTTTTAATAAATATTATAACTGACGGATGACGAGAAAAAGGAGGGGTTTTTCGAACCCTAGCCACCGTATACGGTGGTCCTTAGGGCGGCGCATGGGCGCGTGACCGGAGCATGGCTAACGGAGGCCGGAGCATGGCTAACGGAGGCCAGAGCCTGGAGCTCCCTCCCCTCTCTCTCTCTTTCAGAGAATTCTTAAGTTTTTTTTTTTAAAAAATCGGGTTTCAAATGATTTTAAAGCTGAGGAGTTGGCTTATATAGCATTGACAAAACGACAGCGTTTTAGACCCCCAAGATCCGCGTGTTGACCCGATTGCCTGAGGAGGATCCGCGCATTTTTAGAATTGGGTTAATTGCCCAATCGGTCCTTCTACTCCTTTTTGTGTTTACAATTTAACTTTATTTTATTTATGATTTGGCCCTATTGATTTGTCTCAATTCTTATTTAGTCCCTACAGTAGCTGTTTTAAGCCCAAGATTCAAACGCAGTCGTTTTGGGAATAGGCAATTTACCCAATGAGTCCCTTCTGCTTTTTTTGCGATTTAATTAGGACCTTAATTCAGTTTTATTCCTTTTAAATTCGCCCCGTAATTTTACTGAACTTTAAATTTAGTCCTATATTTATTTTTATTATTCTATATATATATTTTTTATATATTGTTATTTGTTTTATTTTTATATTATACATTATAAGATTATTTTATTATAAGTATTATTTTTTATTATATGTATTATTATTATTTATTATATATTATTTTTCTCAAATTATTATTATTTTATATCATTTTTATATTATTATTATATTTTCACATATATCATATATATTTATTAATTATTTATATATATTGTTTTACATATTACTTTCATTATTTTATATTATATCCATCATATTTCTTATTTCCTATAAATTTAAAGTATATTCTATTATATGACATCTAAATATTTTAGTTACTTATTAATTTTTATGTATATCATATAATATTTATTACATTATTTATATTATTCATTATATTATTTAAATTCTTAAAATTTGTAAATTAAATTATATTTTTAAACTCGTATTATATATCAAAATATTAATTATTTATTATGTATTATTTTATTGTAAATGATATTTCTATATTCTTTTACATACTTTTATTTATATATATTTTTTAAAACCCAATATATTTTACATATAATTATTATAAATACTTTGTTATTATATTTTATATATTATATAGCAAATACTATTTTAAAATTATTTTTTAAATTTTTAGTTCTTTATTTGTAATCTATGTATATTTTGTTAACAATAACTCGCTTCATTTTTTTTTTTATATATATTGCATATATCATGTGTTATTTTTATACATATTATTACATTTCATGAATATGTACATTAATATTGTATTACCTTTTTTGTATATCATGCATTATTTAATTATTATTTCGTATGTTTGTATGTTTATTCTTTCTCAATACATGCTATATATTTATCTTTGTATGCATATTATTAATATTTGTTATATATATTATTTTTATATGTATGAATCTAATGCACGATTTTTATATTATTATGAGCATTACTTTGTTTAAATGCATGTATTATTTACCTACTACAATAATATGTTACTATGTATGATTTATAATGTAATACAATTCCCCACATATCATTTTTTTTAAAAAGGGGGCTCCAAAGTTTTCAAAAAATATAAAGGCAATGCTTGATGTTTGGAAATTTCGAGAAAATAGTGCCCTAACTTATTGGGTTGCGACTTTTCTTGTTGAGTTCGAATAATCAAGTACCCTTCTAAGTTTTTAAAGGTTTTTAAAATGTAAGCAACTGTCTTGGAATTTCAAAGCAATATGTCCTAACTTACTGGATGTGGCGTTTTGTGGTTTCGAGATAGGGATTACCAAAAGGCTAGCTCAGTGTCAATATTTTGATATGGGTGAGCTCCAATTTTCAAAATCAAAAATAATTTAAAGAGGATTGCATCTTAAACTTTCAAATTTCCGACATTAAAGACACTTGATAATCAATTAGGTACCAATTTTTGGGCGTTACGAGGGTGCTAACCCGTCCTCGTACATAACCGACTCCCGAATCCGTTTTCTCAACTTTTGTAGACCAAAATTAATGTTTTAAAATAAAACATTTTATAAGGTGATCCAATCACACCTAAAAAGATTTGTGGCGACTCCCATTTTTGTTTTCTTAAAGTCGATTCCCATTTTCCAAAACTCGATTTAAAAATGGTCTCGACAGCTTGACGACTCCACTGGGGACCTGTAAGAGAGTCAAGCCGTGTAATTGATTGTCTCTTGCCTTAATGTCAGAAATGAAAAATTTTAAAATTTAATCCTCTTTGCATTACATGTGTTTGTGTTATTGCATGTGTTACTATATTCTAATACGCATTGCATTTGCATGACCGTTGTGGTCACACCCTTAAGTGGGAGTGAGAAGCTACGCCTTCGTGAGGTTTTCGCCTCCGTGCAGGATAGTGGATCACTTTCGGGATACATCCATACCTATGGTTTCATGAGATTTTCATCTCCGTGTAGTCATAGGGAAATGTATTTCCTTGAACTGGACTCGATTCAAATGAGCCTATAATGGGTGAGGATCTAGGAATCTGCTGGTTCAGGTACCTCAAACTTTAGAACCAACCTCATATAGACAAAAACCGTAAGAGCCCAACTTAGATAGAGTTAAACTTTAGATGTTACCTTTATAAATCATTATTGAGATTTATTGATATCATGTGATACTGACTATTTCTTTTCTTTTGTGCATGTCATTTTGCATTTACAAAAGGTATCGATTCACGGTCAGTTTCTAAGTTAGAGAGTTTTGTTAAGGAGAACGGACTTCTTGATAGAGTGGAGGGCAACGCCAACGTCCATAGATGGTCTGAGCAAACTCAATTAGAAAAGAGAGATAGTATAGCTGCGGGATATATGTCGGAGTTGTCGGGATATATGTCGGAGTTGTCGGGATATACTCGTATTAGTGTCACACAGAACAACCTCCAGGAGCTTAAGGAAATTTGGGATCAGTGGGGCAATGAGACCAAGCAGTTATTCTATGGTAATTATGGAGATTTACCTTACTTAGTCGATGTTCAGGTAGATGAGCGCTTGTTCCGAGCCCTTGCCCAGTTTTGGAATCCGGCATATAGTTGTTTCACTTTTGGGGAAGTAGACTTGGTACCTACCTTGGAGGAGTACACTGCCTTACTTCGTTGTCCCAAATTTCAGGTTGATAGGATTTATTCTCGAGCTGCTAATGTCCCTACCTTTTGGAAGAAATTGATGACTATTACGGGGATGAGCGAGCAGTGGATCACTGCCAAAATTAAAGAGAAGGGTGAGTGCAAGTGCATTTCGTTGGACGCTTTGAAGGGTCTGATTTTGACACACCCTGATGAGACAAAGAAGGTAGATGTTTTTGCCTTTGGTTTGTATGGATTGATGGTATTCCCTAGGGCTTTGGGATATGTGGATGAGGCAACCACGGATCTTTTCCATCGACTCGGTAAGAGGGTCATACCGCCCTGCGATTTTTAGGAGACTTTCGTGTCCTTAGGCACATGTAGGAGAAATGCAGTGCAGTGCGAGTTTGTTTGGGATTGTGCTCGATTACTTTTAGCTTGGTTCTATAGCCATTTTCGATTGATAGATAGGGTCATTTGTCAGGTTTTCCTCAAAGATTATTCACCGCTAAAGGACATAGTCGCTTCAACTAAGAGAGTTGATGTTCCAGAGGAGAATTGGATAGCCCTACTTCAGAATCTTCAGTCGAAAGATATTGAGTGGAGAGCTTCGTGGATGATTCCTGGTGAGATTCTTTACCGATGCGACAGTTTTGATTGGGTCCCTCTATTGGGAATTTGGGGTGCCATTGCTTATGCCCCCTTTCTTGTGTTAAGGCAATTTGGTTTAAGGCAGTTCGTGCCAGCAACTCATGGGCTGGCTCAAAGTGAGTTCGTGTATAGAGGGGTTGACTACAAGAAAAAGGTCGGTGAGATCTCTAGTGCTTGGAACAAGACTTGTCGGTTGAAAAGAGTAGCTATTAGCCCTGCTACGACTCCAGAGTATGTTGAATGGAGAGGCAGAAGGATTAACGATAACATCCCTAAGCCAAGTGTGGAAGGAGCTCGACCGATGGAGGAATACTTGCAAGTGATGCCCTCAGAGTTAGAAATTATGAAGCAAGAATTTGAGAGAAAGAATTTGGAGCTCGAGAAGAGGATAGCAAAGCTCGAAGAAGAAAAGATGTACTTAAGTTTAGATGTTGATGTCCAAAAAGTAGAGGTCGAGAAAGAAAGAAAAGAAAAAAGGAAGATCGAGGAAGATAGAGATGATTTGAAGGAGCACTATAAAAAGGCACAGGTATCCTTGAGGAGAGAAAGAGTAGGAGGGTCTTCAAATCAGTTGCAGAAGGAGGTCCAAGAAGGAAAAGCTAGAGTTGAATACTAGAAGAAGAAGTTCCAGGAGATGCAGTCGCGAAATTTGGTATTAGAGGAAGAGAATAAAGGGTTGAAGTCCAAAGTAACCGAGCTTGGAAGATCCCTTCGTTGGCATCGTAGCCATGATTCTACGGTCGAGTTAAAAGAGCTAAAGAGTAAAGTTGAGGATTTGGAAGTAGCATTGCATGAGGGTAAACTTCAGATCAAGCAGCTCGAGGCGCAAGAAGATTATCTAAAGGGAGAGCTTCATCATTCTAGAGGACAGGTCAGAGAAAGGGATCATGTCATGAGAGAAGCCATAGCCCAGATTCGAGAGGTTGCTGAATATGTGCAGACTTGGCAGTACGAGCTGATGTATTGAGTCTGATGTGTGGGTCATCGTCAGACATAAGATAAGAGTTAGCCCTTTTATTAGATAGAGTTAAAACTTTGGGCATTAGGGCGAAAGCGTACTTGTAATCCATTTATATGTAAAGGTATTCTTTTTCTAAATAAAGTTTTCTAAATGAGATTGAATCGAGATTGATGCCTTTGTTGCATTCATGCATTTGCATTACATCATATCATATGCATTCAAGGTTATAGAAAGACCCTAATTAGTTAAAGTTTCTTTACAAATGTAGAAGAGAAAATCTGGAAATCACACATCCTTACGGCACTCGCACTAAAAATAAGAACATGAATCAAAGGTTTGAGCAGTTGCAAAAGGATATGCAAGGCCAGTTACAAGAGCAGTTGGGCAAAATGCAGAATGATATGAGGGAGCAAATGTTGGAAGCTCAGAGGAACATGATGGCTGAAATGGCTCAGTTACTGAGGGCCATTGATAAAGGAAAAGCTCCTATGGCCATCACTGAAGAGGAAAATGAGGGTCCTTCTCCGGGTTTTACTCCGCCTCATGTGCCATTACAAATTGAGGCACCTCTTAGAAGGCCATCTGTCACTGTGAGGCCTCAACATGGGTCGATTGATGATGGAATCCCTATGAATTTTCCATTTGGGTTGGGAAATAATGTAGGTGATAACCCGATCAACCATATCATTCCTGATCTAAATCTGATGGAGAAAGAAGGAATGGCAATCGAATCTGCAAAGCAATTAGAGGAACGTTGCCGATGGTTGGAGGAGAAATTTAAAACCTTAGAAAGTGCTGGTAGGCATCATGGAATTGATGCCAAAGATTTAAGTCTAGTCCCAAACCTAGTGCTGCCTCACAAATTCAAAATGCTGGAATTTGAAAAGTACAATGGTACTACTTGTCCAGAGGCCCACATCACAATGTTCTGCAGAAGGATGACTAGGTATGTAAACAATGATCAGCTGTTGATCCATTGTTTTCAAGATAGTTTGATAGGTGCGGCAGCCAGGTGGTACAATCAGTTGAGCCAGGCTAGGATAAATTCGTGGAGGGATCTTGCACAAGCCTTCATGCAGTGGTACAATCATGTGACGGACATGACCCTTAATAAGATTACCTTGCAAAACATGGAGAAGAAGCCTAATGAGAATTTTAGGCAATATGCGCAGAGATGGAGGGAGGTAGCAATACAGGTTCAACCACCACTGCTGGAGAAGGAGACCACTATGTTATTCATCAATACTCTGAAAGCCCAATTTATCACTCATATGATTGGAAGCACTACTAAAAGTTTTGCAGACATAGTTATGGCAGGAGAAATGATAGAGAATGCCATAAGAGGGGGTAAAATTGAGGGGGAAGCGACCAAAAGATCGGCCCCAAGAAGAAAAGACAATGAGGTGAATAATACAAGCAGCTTCAATTCGAAAGCAGTCACGGTTAGTCAACCTAAAGTAGCCATAGTTGGGTAGCAGGGCTCTCAAAAGCAGGAATCTAGCACTAGACATGAGAGTATGCAATTTACACCTATTCCTGTGACGTATCGGGAGCTTTATCAGAACTTATAAGATGCGCATGCTATAGCCCCTTTCCATTTGAAACCATTACAGCCTCTATATCCTAAATGGTATGATACAAATGCCAGATGTGAGTATCATGCTGGAATATCGGGGCACTCTATTGAGAATTGTACTGGATTCAAGAAAGCCGTAGAAAGGTTGATCAAGAACGGGGTTTTAAAATTTGAGAGTACTCCAAATAATGAGAACCCTTTACCAAACCATGAAAATCAAGGAGTGAATGGCATTGGTGAAGCTGGTGGAAAAAAGGGAAAGGAAAATGTTGCTGAGGTAAAGATGCCTTTAAGGGTAGCTTGGAAAGAGATGGCGAAGAGAGGGATGATAACCTCTAAGAAGGAAAGTGAAGAAACGGGGAACTACAGTGAGTTCCATGGGAAAGAGGGTCATGAGACCCAAGATTGTGAAAAATTCAAAGCCTTGGTGCAAGGCTTCATTGATAATAAAGAGCTACAAATTTTTGAAGGTAGCTCTTATAAAAGAGAAATAAATGCGCTGGAAGGTGAACAACAAGGAACCAGCCGACCAAGAATTATTATTTCCTTGCCAAGGAATAATGAGGTAGGGATGCCAGTAGTGCCCAAGGTCATCATCCATAAACCCACTCCTTTCTCTTATAAGGATGACAAGAGGGTGCCATGGAACTATGACTGCAGTGTAACAATGCCTCATGGAGAAAGTGTAGCTAGTGCGTCTAAAGGCACGCAAGACGAAGGTTCCCATACACGAAGTGGGAAGCGTTATGACGGGGGGAGCATTAGAATGGAGCCCACCAAAACAAAGGATGTTGAGATTGAGAAGGAGAAAAAGACCAAAGTACCCGTTAATGAGCCGGTAAGGGAGGAGGAGGCTAAGGAATTTCTAAAGTTCCTTAAGCATAGTGAATATAGTGTGGTCGAGCAGTTGCGTAAGCAACCGGCGCGCATATCAGTTTTGTCCTTACTTCTGAGTTCTGAGGTGCATAGGGATGCACTATTGAAGGTACTTAACGAGACGTATGTCACTCACGACATATCTATTAATAAGTTGGATCGGTTGGTGAATAACATCAGTGCTGAAAATTTCATCTATTTCAATGATGATGAAATTCCACCTGGAGGTATAGGGTCAACCAAAGCCTTGCACATCACTACTTGGTGCAAGGGATGTACGCTTCCAAGTGTACTAGTTGATAATGGGTCAGCTTTGAATGTCCTTCCATTATCCACATTGAACCGACTTCCCATTGACAACTCGCATATGAAAACGTGCCATAATATGGTAAGAGCCTTCGATGGAACTTAAAGGAAGGTGATGGGGCGAATTGACATCCCCTTGGAAATCGGGCCAAATACATACGAAGTCGATTTCTTGATGATGGATATCAAACCCTCCTATAATTGCTTATTAGGGAGGCCCTGGATACACTCGGCAGGTGCGGTGCCCTCCTCATTGCACCAAAAATTGAAACTAGTGACAGATGGACAGCTAATAACCATCAATGCAGAGGAGGACATTATAGCAACAGTCACTAGTAAGGCCCCTTATGTCGAGGCAAATGAAGAGGCTACTGAGTGTTCTTTTCACTCCCTAGAAATTATCAACACAACCTTCATTCTGGAAGGAAGTGAGGTGCCAGTACCCAAAATGTCTGGAGCTACAAGGATGGCACTGCAAATGATGATAGAAAAGGGAGCATCACTGGGAAAAGGACTAGGAAAACAGTTACAAGGTGGAATTCAAATCCCAAAATTTATGGAGAAGAAGGATCACTTTGGTTTGGGTTTTAAGCCAGACCATAAACACAAGAGGTAAGAGATTGAAAAGTGCCAAGCGAGAAGAAAGGCACGTTTGAATGGGGGAGAAGTAGAGTGGGAACCGATGACATTTCCACTTATATCCAAATCCTTTAAATCAGGAGGATTGTTGATGGAAGAAAGTTATCGGATCAACGCTGTACATGATGAGAGATTGGAGCAAGAAAACCTTGAGGGCATTTGCCCTTACAAACCAGGGAGTTCTCTAAACACTTGAACTGTGGAGGACCTTCCTGTAGTATTTAGAATTTTTTAGAGTAATGCTCGAAACATGTCTATTACTCTAAAGCCTAGAAGTAGTAAGATTACATTTGTGAAAATAGGCTTATGTTCATCTATTATTATTTAAATAAAACATAACTTTCATCAATTTAAACGAGTATTGTTTCACTTTTTATCGACCAATATTCTTTTAAATTTTGGCAATTCTTATTCTTTTATTCATAGTACATATACAATCATTCTTAGATTCATTCATTCTTTGTATATTCTTTCATACCCCCACAGGTCCCTCGATATCAATGATATGAGCACTGATATTGCCGCTCTTGATTTCTCTTGTGACCAAGACACGTGTTTAGGGGAACCTCAGGATGTTAAAGATGTTCAAGATTGTGACGCATCTCTCGATCTGTTAAGAATGGTAAAACAGGAGGAGAAACAAATTATGCCACATGAGAAGGAGGCAATAGAGAATATAGACCTAGAGGAAGGGAAGGAGTTGAAAATTGGAACATTGATTACCGAGGACACAAGGCGTGGCTTGATTGAATTACTTCGGGAATTCAAAGATATTTTTGCATGGTCCTATCAGGATATGCCCAGGTTAAGTACTAACATTGTAGTACATCGTCTTCCGATAAGACAAGATTGCAAACCAGTCCAACAGAAGTTGCAGAGAATGCGGCCAGATATCGTTCTGAAAATAAAGGATGAAGTCAAGAAGCAGTTTGACGCAGGATTTTTGCAAGAAGTAAAGTACTCCGAATGGGTAGCTAACATTGTGCCTGTTCCTAAGAAGGATGGGATGTACGAATGTGTGTTGATTACAGAGATCTGAACAAAGTAAGCCCAAAGGATAATTTTCCTCTGCCACACATTGACACTTTAGTAGACAACACAGCGGGATATTCGTTGTTCTCTTTCATGGATGGTTTCTCAGGATACAATAAGATAAAGATGCATCCAGAGGATATGGATAAAACTACTTGTGGGGCACCTTTTGTTACAAAGTAATGCCATTTGGACTGAAGAACACAGGGGCAACATACCGACGAGCCATGGTAAACTTGTTCCACGACATGATGCATAAGGATATTGAGGTATACGTTGATGATATGATCGCCAAGTCGTGAACAGAAAAAGAACACATTGAGGTCTTAAGAAGATTGTTCTTAAGGTTGAGAAAGTTTCAATTGAAGTTCAATCCAGCAAAGTGCACCTTTGGAGCTAGATCGGGAAAGTTATTAGGCTTCGTAGTCAGTGAAAAAGGAATTGAAGTTGACTCAGACAAGGTCAGAGCCATACGGGAGTTGCCTCCACCACGTACTCAGAAGAAAGTTCGAGGATTCCTAGGAAGGTTGAATTACATCGCTCAGTTCATTTCACAATTGACTGAGAAATGTGATCCTATCTTTCGCCTCCTCAGAAAGCACAATCAAGGTACTTGGGATGAAGAATGCCAGAATGCTTTTGAGAGGGTCAAACAGTATTTGTTGAATGCTCCAGTGTTATCTCCACCTAGTCCAGATAAACCATTAATACTATACTTGTTAGTGTTCAGTAATCTTATGGGATGTGTGCTTGGTTAACATGACGAGTCGGGGAAAAAGGAGAAGGCAATTTATTATCTCAGTAAAAAATTCACTGACTGTGAAATGAGATATTCCCTAATTGAAAAGTTGTGTTGCGCACTAATTTGGACCACTTGGAGATTAAGACAGTACATGCTATATCATACCACTTGGCTTATCTCCAGGCTAGATCCGTTGAAGTACATGATGGAGTCAACGGCTCTAAATGGGAGAATGGCGAGATGGTAAATTTTGCTTTCAAAGTTTGATATAGTCTACGTAAGTCAGAAAGCTATAAAAGGAAGTGCGGTAGCTGACTTCTTGGCCAGTAGAGCTCTAGAGGAATATGAGCCATTGAACTTTGATTTTCCAAATGAGGAGTTAATGTGTATAGCAATGACTAAAGATTCTCCATGGAGGCTCAATTTTGATGGGGCTTAGAATGCAGTTGGAAATGGAATTGGGGCAGTCTTGGTATCCCCTAATGGCGATCATCACCTATTTACGTGCAAGTTGGACTTTGATTGCACGAATAATATGGCTGAGTATGAAGCATGCATCATGGGACTTCAAGCAGCCATAGAGCGAGGTATAAGAACCCTAGAAGTATATGGAGATTCAGCGTTGGTAATTTATCAGCTTAGAGGTGAATGGGAGACAAGGGACCCTAAATTGATCAATTATCGAAAGGTAGTTTTGGGGTTACTTGAGGAGTTTGATGATATCACCTTTAATTATCTCTCGCGAGATAAAAATCAGTTGGCAGATGCTCTAGCAACTTTGGCCTCAATGATTAAGGCAAATAAAGAGGAAGAGATAAGACCAATTCAAATGAGTGTCTATGAAGCATCGGCTAGCTGTTGTAACCTTGGAGAGGAAGAAAAGGATGATAATCCTTGGTATCAGGATATATTGCGATATGTAAGAGATCGTAAATACCCAGAGCAGGCAACCAAAAATGACAAACGAACTTTGAGAAGGTTAGCTTGTGAATATGTCTTGGACGGGGATGTTCTATACAAGAGAAGGAAAGACCAAGTACTTTTGAGATGTGTTAATACTGTGGAGGCTAAACTGATTTTAGAAGAAGTTCATGAAGGTGTATGTGGGACGCATGCAAATGGGTTCATGATGGCCAGACAAATCATAAGGTTTGGTTATTATTGGGCCACCATGGAAGGAGACTTATCAACTATGCCAAAAAATGCCATAAGTGTCAGATTTATGGGGACAAAATTCATGTACCACCCGCACCCTTACATGTTATGACTTCTCCATGGCCCTTTTCCATGTGGGGGATGGATGTCATCGGACCAATATCGCCAAAAGCTTCGAATGGACGTCGATTTATCTTCGCGGTGATTGACTACTTTACAAAATGGGTAGCGGCTGCTTCTTACGCAAATATTACTAAGTCAGCTATAAGTCTATTTTTGAAGAAGGAGATCATTTGTAGGTACGGAATGCCTGAGAGGATCATATCTGACAATGCATTGAATTTGAACAACAAAACGATAGCAGAGGTTTGCGACTAGTTCAAGATCAAGCATCACAATTCTTTTCCCTATCGTCCAAAAATGAATGGGGCAGTGGAGGCCGCCAACAAGAACATTAAGAAAATAGTGGGAAAGATGACTGAGACTTATAGAGATTGGCATGAGAAGCTACCATTTGCACTCCTAGCATATCGAACATTTGTCAGAACCTCTACTTGGGCAACTCCATTCTCATTAGTTTATAGGATGGAAGCAGTGTTGCTTATTGAAGTAGAAATGCCTTCTCTCCGTATTTTGACTGAGATAAGGTTGGATGAAGCTGAATGGGTTCAATCCCGGTATGATCAGTTAAACTTGATTGAAGAAAAGAGGTTGAGAGTCATCCGACATCGTCAGATGTATCAGAAGCGTATGATGCGAGCCTATGATAAAAAGGTTCGTCCAAGGGAATTCCATGAGGGGGATCTCGTGCTAAAAAATATCCTTCCAATTCAAAAAGACTTTAGGGAAAATGGATGCCGAATTGGGAGGGGCCGTACGTTGTAAAGAAAGCTTTCTCTGGCAGTGCATTGATTTTGACAGAAATGGATGAGAAGAGCTTACCCAATCCAGTGAACTCGGACTCAGTCAAAAAGTACTTTGTCTAAAAGAGAGGAGAATCCAAGGTGAAAACCCGCAAAGGGTGCCTTGTATTTTCGATAAAAAAAAATGGAGAGGCCAAGGTGAAAACCCGTAAAGGGCACCTTGTGACCAAAGGGGTTTTGAGTTGAAAACCCTAAAGGGCAACTCAAATTTTGAAGGACATGCAGCAATTTGGCTATATTTGACTCAACAAATAAGTGAAGCACGTGGCACATTGGGGCATCAACAAAGTACTTTGGGTCTTTTAAACACATGTCGAACTCAAGAAAGATTTCATGGGACTGGTGTATAGACGCTCAAGTGGTGATATCTGGAGCATCTAACTGTTATCCTGTTTGCTATCTTTAGATTCTATTTCTTCTCAAAGATATGCTATCAGATTTATTGCCTTTGTATTTTTGACAATTCATTCAAATTCATTTATTCTTGAAGATTTATTCATCTTTTATGTTGCATTAAAATAATGATAGATGAACTAAAATATTTTCACAAATGAAGTTTCGCACATTACTTTGGGAACTTCTAGATAATGCAAGAAACTAAAACGGGACAATTGTTCGAGAAATTCACGTAAGTAAGGGATGAATGAACTCAAGGAATTTTTTCCTTCCAATCTAAAAAGAAAATGGATAAAACAAATGATTCAATTCTTACAGATATCCTCAGTAGATCGTAGTATTGGAGGAAGGCCTACAGGCTGAGCAAGAATGAAATTTTGAGAAAGGAAAATACAAATGAAGGAATGAATGGTGGCACCTAGGATAGGGGTCATACTCACAGCACTTTGCATCATAACATGTTCAATTAGGGACATTCAACTCACTTCGAGCATAGCATCCTAATCGTCAGGCATAATTATTCTACAGGTAATCGAAGACATAGCAGATTTGACTCTCAGATGTTCTTGAGTAGACCTAAGATGATTTGACATCCTTGTGCTTACAAGGAACAAGTCAAAAACATTAGCTGATTTAGCTTTCATGTGTTTACAATGAAACAAATCTAAGATGATTTGTCGTCTCTGTATTTCAGAGAACAAATCGAAGTTTGGCATCTCTATTTTAACGGAGAACAGACGCATAGCAGATCTAACCTTCAGATATTTATACTGAAGCAGATCCAAGATGATTTGGCATTCTTGTGTTTACAAGGAACAAATCGAGGACATAGCAGATTTGACTCTCAGATGTTCTCAGACACATAAGCAGATCTAAAATTTAGATATTTATACTGAAACAGATCCAAGATGATTTAGCATTCTTGTGTTTACAAGGAACAAATTGAGGACATAACAGATTTGACTCTCAGATGTTCTCAGACACATAAGCAGATCTAACCTTCAGATATTTATATTGAAGCAGATCCAAGATGATTTGGCATTCTTATGTTTACAAGGAACAAATCAAGGACATAGCAGATTTGACTATCAGATGTTCTCAGACACATAAGAAGATCTAACCTTCAGATGTTTATACTGAAGCAAGATCCAAGATGATTTGGCGTTCTTGTGTTTACAAGGAACAAATCGAGGACATAACAGATTTGACTCTCAGATGTTCTCAAATAATACTCAGATGATTTGGCATTCTTGTGTTTACAAGGAACAAATCGAGGACATAGCAGATTTGACTATCAGATGTTCTCAGACACATAAGTAGATCTAACCTTCAGATGTTTATACTGAAGCAAGATCCAAGATGATTTGGCGTTCTTATGTTTACAAGGAACAAATCGAGGACATAGCAGATTTAACTCTCAGATGTTCTCAAATAAAACTCAGATGATTTGGCATCCTTGTGTTTACAAGAAGCGAATCAAAGACATAGCAGATTTGGCTTTCACGTGTTTACGCTAAAGCAAATCAAGATGATTTGACACCTTTGTATTGTCAGAGAACAAATCAAAGAAGCAGATTTGGCATCTCTACGGAGAGAAGATCGAAGATATCAACATGACAGTTTTGAGTCTACAATGAGCAGATTTAGGACCATGATCTGATAAGGCCGGACAAATTCGGTTTATTTATTTAAACAGTCCAGGTTACAAAGCCCAAACCGTAGGCCCAAAACCAAAACAATTCAGCTAAGCCCGTTTACACCCTACCCCAGATACACAAGACCTAGTTAAACTACCTAGCCCAGAACTAAAATGGCCCAATTAACTCAAACTCTCAGAGGCCCAAAAATTAGAAGCATTCGGCTAGGGTTAGAAACCTAGCCCTCTCCTCGCGCCGCAAGAAGTTTCTAGAAGCTTTGGGCACTTCAAACGACGTGGCCTTTCATCTCAATCATCGCACAAGATACGTCAGAATCCAGCGTTGGCTCCATCAGCGCATAGACATCAGTGGTCAAGCGAGATTCCCGTAGACTACCTGCGAACAAAAGAGGAAACAACAACAGAAAACAAGGGCAAAATATGAAAAGAAATCAAAAGATTTCTTTCCCAGATTGTAAATCACTTACAAAGGGTTATAAAAACCCATATTTTTCTGATTTTGTAACACACACGATTTTCCAGAGAGAGAAATATACATACAGATTCAATAGAGCACGGTATTATCAACTTACAGTACCAGTAGCCAATTGAGTACAAAGGGGAATATTTTTAATATATATTACAGGAAATAAAAGAAAAGGGGTTACCTGACGGATGACGAGAAACAGGAGGGGTTTTTCGAACCCTAGCCACCGTATACGGTGGTCCTTAGGGCGGCGCGTGGGCGTGTGACCGAAGCGTGGCTAACAGAGGCCAGAGCCTGGAGCTCCCTCCTCTCTCTCTCTCTTTCAGAGAATTCTTAAGTTTTTTTTTTTAAAAATCGATTTTCAAATGATTTTAAAGCTGAGGAGTTGGCTTATATAGCCTTGACAAAACGACAGCGTTTTAGACCCCCAGGATCCGCGTGTTGACCCGATTACCCGAGGAGGATCCGCGCATTTTTAGAATTGGGTTAATTGCCCAATCGATCCTTCTACTCCTTTTTGTGTTTACAATTTAACTTTATTTTATTTATGATTTGGCCCTATTGATTTGTCTCAATTCTTATTTAGTCCCTACAGTAGCTGTTTTAAGTCCAAGATTCAAACCTTGATCGTTTTGGGAATAGGGCAATTTACCCAATGAGTCCCTTCTGTTTTACACGCGATTTAATTAGGACCTTAATTCAGTTTTATTCCTTTTAAATTTGCCCCGTAATTTTACTGAACTTTAAATTTAGTCCTATATTTATTTTTATTATTCTATATATATATATATATATATTTTATATATTGTTATTTGTTTTATTTTGATATTATACATTATAAGATTATTTTATTATAAGTATTATTTTTATATTATATGTATTATTATTATTTATTATATATTATTTTTCTCAAATTATTATTATTTTATATCATTTTTTATATTATTATTATATTTTCACATATATCATATATATTTATTAATTATTTATATATATTGTTTTACATATTACTTTCATTATTTTATATTATATCCATCATATTTCTTATTTCCTATAAATTTAAAGTATATTCTATTATATGACATCTAAATATTTTTAGTTACTTATTAATTTTTATGTATATCATATAATATCTATTACATTATTTATATTATTCATTATATTATTTAAATTCTTAAAATTTGTAAATTAAATTATATTTTTTAAACTCATATTATATATCAAAATATTAATTATTTATTATGTATTATTTTATTTTAAATGATATTTTTATATTCTTTTACATACTTTTATTTATATATATATATATTTTAAAACCCAATATATTTTACATATAATTATTATAAATACTTTGTTATTATATTTTATATATTATATAGCAACTACTATTTTAAAATTATTTTTTAAATTTTTAGTTCTTTATTTGTAATCTATGTATATTTTGTTAACAATAACTCGCTTCATTTTTTTTTATATATATTGCATATATCATGTGTTATTTTTATACATATTATTACATTTCATGAATATGTACATTAATATTGTATTACCTTTTTTGTATATCATACATTATTTAATTATTATTTCGTATGTTTGTATGTTTATTCTTTCTCAAAACATGCTATATATATCTTTGTATGCATATTATTAATATTTGTTATATATATTATTTTTATATGTATGAATCTAATGCACAATTTTTATATTATTATTACCATTACTTTGTTTAAATGCATGTATTATTTACCTACTACAATAATACGTTACTATGTATGATTGATTTATAATGTAATACAATTCCCCACATATCATTTTTTTAAAAAAGGGGGCTCCAAAGTTTTCAAAAAATATAAAGGCAATGCTTGATGTTTGGAAATTTCGAGAAAATAGTGCCCTAACTTATTGGGTTGCAACTTTTCTCGTTGAGTTCGAATAATCGAGTACCCTTCTAAGTTTTTAAAAGTTTTTAAAATGTAAGCAACTGTATTGGAATTTCAAAGCAATATGTCCTAACTTACTGGATGTGGCGTTTTGTGGTTTCGAGATAGGGATTACCAAAAGGCTAGCTCAGTGTCAATATTTTGATATGGGTGAGCTCCAGTTTTCAAAATCAAAAATAATTTAAAGAGGATTACATCTTAAACTTTCAAATTTCCGACATTAAAGACACTTGATAATCAATTAGGTACTAATTTTTGGGCGTTACGAGGGTGCTAACCCTTCCTCGTACGTAACCGACTCCCGAATCCGTTTTATCGACTTTCTAGACCAAATTAATGTTTGAAAACAAAACATTTTATAAGGTGATCCAATCACACCTAAAAAGATTGGTGGCGACTCCCATTTTCGTTTTTCTTAAAGTCGATTCCCATTTTCCAAAACTCGATTTAAAAATGGTCTCGACACATTATTTGTTTTAAAAAAAATTATATATCTAATAAAGATTAATGTAATACAAATTTGTAGTAAAAATGTAAAAAATAAATCACGGTACTAACATGCATAACAGAATAATAATAAATGCGTAATATGAATGACAATAATAAGGACGAAAATAAAACAAAATAAAGAGCTAAAACAAACAAGCTATATAAATAAAAACAAAAATAATAGGTAAAAACTAAATAAAAAAAAATAATAGAACCTAATAGTAAACCAATAAATAAATAAGTACTATGCAAAATGGTTTAAAAAATAAAAATAAAAATAATACTAACACAAACAATAATAAAGATGGTGAAAACGATACTAATATGACTAATAGAATAATAGTAAGGAAGATGATAAACATAAATAACAATTATAAGGGAACAAATAATAAGTTAAAATAAAAAGAGTTCAATTTAGAAATAAAATGAAATTTAGGCCAAATATAAACATATAAACAGATAAATAAAATAAAAAGTAAATAAAATAAGAAAATAAGAATGTAAAAGGGTTGAATTTATGAATTAAGGTGAAATTAAAGTGAATATAAAAAATAGAAATTTAAATAAAATAGATAGATAAAAATGTAAAATAAATAAGAATGCAAAAATATTTAAAGAAAATAAAATGAGGACTAAAATTGGAGGCTAAACAAATTTTAGGGGTGAAATCGAAAATTAAAGAAATGTAATGGACCAAGCTGAACGCGCGATTAACAGGGAGGGACTAAATGAGAAATTTTCCCTTCTCCTCCAAAACGGCGTTGTTCAAAAAGGGACTAAAATGTAATCGAAATAACCTATAAGGTAAAAATTAAAAATAAAAAGAACTTAACTGCAAAAACAAAAAGAGGAAGGGCTAAAGGTGCAATTAGCCCTTCCGTTTAAAAAATGCGGATCTTAGGCCGGGTTTGATCGGATTGGGTCGGGTAAGGGAAAAACGATATCGTTTTGGGCTTTTGAGGCCAGTCCCAAAACGATGTCGTTTTGAGAGCCTATATAAGTTAGTTTTTTAACAAAAAAATCATTTAGCCCTTGCTTAAAAAAAAAATCTGAAAAAAGCTCTCTCCTCTCTCTTAAATACCTCTCCCCTGCAAGCTTAAGCTTGGCCATCGGCGACACACACTAGCCATGGTCTCTGTTTACGCGAGAAAAAGTAAATTTTTTTTTTTTTTCGACGATCAAAAAAATAGGTAAGTTTTTTTTATATAAACAGATTTAGAAAGAAGGAAAATAAAATAAAAAAATAAAAAAAGGTAATCTTAACACGTTTTTGAACTTTGTTGTTCTTTTACTGCTTGTTTCTCTTTTGTTCTCACTCTCTATTGCATGCTTGAAACTTTGTTTTTTTGTATTTGATATGTGTTCCCAAAAAATATATGTTGTTCTTTGTGGCTTTAAATAGCCGAATACACCTTTCAATATTGCTAATCCACTGTCTTTTCTACTGCTGTTTTGCAGATGGCAGTGGCAAGTTGAGGGCGGTACTAACAGGCGGTGCTAACATGACAAAGGTAGCAGTGGCAGTGGCAGCGGCAGCGGCAGCTAGCAGCTAGGGTTTTCTTTTTTATTTTTATGTTTATTAATTTGGGCTGCTAGGGTTAGGTTATTTGGGCCTTTGCTTGTTGGGTTTGTAATTGGGTTTGGCTGATTTTAGTTTAGTTTGGGGTTGGGTTTCATTTTTGTTTTGTAAAAAATGGACTGAATGATTTTGGGCCTGGGCAAAATTTGGGTTTTACAGCTGCCTCTCTTTGCTTTTTGTCCTATAACAAAAACAGAGCAAAGACTTTTAAGAAAGACCAATTTTGCTTGGTCTCGCTGAGTCTTGACTTCTTTGGTGCTTCTCTTCAAGTAGCTTCCTTCCAGTCCACTGCATCTTGTTGCTTTGATCCACTCTACCGCCGTTTCAGAGAGATAAGACTTGTAGTTTCAATTTAATCCGCTGTAACTTCAGGGATATGAGATTTGTGGCTTCAGTCTTTTCCACTACAACTTTAAGGAGATAAGATCTATAACTTCAATCTAATCCGCTGCAACTTCAGGGAGATAAGACTTGCTATGGTAGATTTAATCAGACCTACTGAAACTTCAGAGGTATAGGATTTGTGACTTGTAGCTTTAATCTATTCCACTACAACTTCAGGGAGATAAGATTTTGCTATCTTCGATCTACTCCATTGTAACTGCAGGAAGATAAGATCTATAACTTCAATCCGCTCCACTGCAACTTCAGGGAGATGAGATTTGTAATTTTTAGTCTAGTCCATTACAAATTTAGAGAGATAAGAATAGTGGCTTCAATCTGCTCTGCTGTAACTTCAGGGAGATAAGATTGGTATTTTTAATCTGCTCCACTGCAACTTCAGGGAGATAAGACTTGTAATTTCAACCTGCTCTACTGTAACTTCAGAGAGATAAGGTTTGCTATCTTCAATTTGCTCCACTGTAACTTCAGGGAGATAAGATTTATAATTTGTAGCTTTAATTTGTTCCACTGTAACTTTAGGAAAATAAGATTCGCTATCTTCAGTCTGCTCCACTGTAACTTCAGGGAGATAAGACTTGTTTATTTTTAATATGCTCCACTGTAACTTCAGGGCGATAAGGTTTGTGGCCTTAATCTACACCACTGCAACTTTAGAGAGATAAAATTTACCGTGATAACTTTGATATGCTCCATTACAACTTCAGGGAGATAAAATTTATGGTTTCAATCTGCCCCACTACAACTATAAGGATGTAAGATTCGCCATGGTAACTTCGATATACTCCACTATAACTTTAGGGAGATAAAATTTGTGGCTTCAATCTGCTCCACTACAACTATAGGGAGGTAAGATTTTTCAATTTGCTTCACTACAACTATAGGAAGGTAAGATTCGCCATAATGACTTCAATCCATCCCATTGCAACTTCAGGGGTATGGGATTTATGACTTCTTTGATTTGTTACACCTTCTTTTGGGGAACATGACCTATAGAATCCATTTCATGGGCTTATGTTTATGCCAAGTGACTAGTATGTCATGATCAGAATGAATCAGATGCTCCTAACTAGATGTGTATGAATGATATTTGCATGAATACAGAATGTCATTTTTCAAGAATGATCACTTTGTAGTGCTTAGATTTCTATTGCTTGTTGCTCATCGAGGTTCTGTCACTGATGTGTTACCATGTATTCTTGTTTAGCTGGTATCTTTGGCAGAAAATCTGAAGAAATAGTCACAATTTAGACTATTCTCTCTCAAATGTTTCCAATTCATAGGTTTGGTTAGTTCTAACTAGTGGTCCTGTTTCAGGTCCCTGTATTATTTAGAAGCTTTTCAGAGTAATATGCAAAACTCCTTTTACGTGAATATTATGAGCCCATTAATCATTATTTCAATAAGAAATGCTTGAAAAAGATTGTAACAATAGACAAGAATGAAATTTATCAGAAACAAAGCTTGAAATGAATGAGATTAATCAAAATAGCAATTTTTACTAAAAACACAAAGCGGATAAGATAAAAGTCGGTGCCCTAGATATCGTAGCATGAGCTTCTCTACTCTAACTTCTCGAGGACCCTTTTGAGGTTGATATATGTCTAGGAGATCCAAAGTACTTTGTTGATGCCCCAAGCTATAAAGTTTCTCTTCAATGTTATTTCTAAGAAGACAAGACTACCACATGCCTCATCTTCGATCAAAATTTGAGTTGCCCTTTTCTGGGTTTTCAACTCAAAACCCCTTTGGTCTCAAGGCGCCCTTTACGGGTTTTCGCCTTGGCCTCTCCTTTTTTCCCCTTATTTTTTAGATGAAGTATTTCTTGATCGAATCTGAATTCACTGGATTGGGTAGGTTCTTGCTATCCATCTCGGTCAATATCAACGCTCCTCCAGAAAAGGCCTTCTTTACCACATAAGGTCCTATCTAGTTTGGCATCCACTTTCCTCTGAAGTTCTTTTGTATAGGAAGGATTTGTTTCAATACTAGGTCTCCCTCTTGGAATTCTCTAGGACGAACTTTTTTGTTGTAAGCTCGCATCATTCGCTTTTGGTACATCTGACTATGATGGATGGCTTTCAACCTTTTCTTTTCGATCAAGTTTAGCTGATCATATCGGGATTGGGTCCATTCTGCTTCATCCAATTTCAATTCTAACAAAACCTGGAGAGAAGGAATCTCGACTTCAATGGGCAAAATCGCCTTCATTCCATAAACTAATGAGAAAGACGTTGCCTCGGTGAAGGTCTTGACATACGTCCAATAAGCATAGAGGGAAAATGTTAACTTCTCATGCCAATCTTTATAAGTCTCAGTCATTTTCCCCACGATCTTCTTAATATTTTTATTGGCTGCCTCAACTGCACCATTCATTTTTGAACGATACGGTGACGAGTTGTGGTGTCTGATCTTGAATTGACTGTAGACTTCCGATATCGTGCTGTTGTTCAAATTCAATGCATTGTCAGATATAATCCTTTCTGGCATTCCATATCGACATATAATTTCCTTCTTTAGGAATATGCTGACTGTTGACTTTGTAACATTGGCATATGAAGCGGCTTCTACCCACTTGGTGAAGTAGTCGATGACTATAAAGATGAATCGATGCCCATTTAAAGCTTTTAGTGAAATTGGCCCAATGACATCCATGCCCCATATAGAGAAAGACCATGGGAAAGTCATAACATGCAGAGGCGAACGAGGTACATGAATTTCATCTCCATAAATTTGACATTTATGACATTTCTTGGCATAATTGATACAGTCTCCTTCCATGGTGGACCAATAATACCGAAATCTCATGATTTGCCTCGCCATTGTGAAACCATTAGTATGTGTTCCGCAGACACCCTCGTGGACTTCTTCCAAGATTTTCTTGGCCTCGACAGCGTCTACACATCTTAGTAGCACCTGATCCTTTCTCTTTTTATATAGGATCTCCCCATCTAAGGCATAGTCACTGGCCAGTCTTCTTAGCATCTTTTTGTCATTCTCAGTTGCCTGGTTAAGGTATTCACGATTCTTCACATACCGCAATATATCGTGGTACAAAGGGTGGTCATCTTTTTCTTCTTCTTCTTCGATGTTGTAACAATGAGCTGGAGCCTCATAAATACTCATCTGGACCGATTTCACATCCTCTTGTTTGTTTACCTTGACCATGGAAGCTAAATTTGCTAGGGCGTCAGCCATCTTATTTTCTTCTTGCTGGAGGTAGCAGAATGTGATATCATCAAACTCTTTAATTAATTCAAGGACCAACCTTCGATAATCAATCAACTTAGGATCTCTCGTCTCCCATTCACCTTTGAGTTGATAGATTACTGCCAAATACAGTATCAGTGGCTTATCTGGACTAGGTGGTGTCAGCACTGGGGCATTGTACAGGTATTGTTTAACCTTGTCAAAATTTTTCTGGCATTCGTTATCCCAAACACCTTGATTGTATTTCTTGAGAAGACAGAATATGGGGTCGCATTTCTCAGTTAGCTGTGAAATGAACCGGGCGATGTAATTTAGTCTTTCTAAGAATCCTTAAACTTCTTTTTGAGTGCGCGACGGAGGCAACTCCTGTATAGCCTTCACTTTATCCGGGTCAATTTCAATCTCCTTTTCACTGACTACAAATCCTAGAAGTTTCCTTAACCTGGCCCCGAAGGTACATTTTGCAATCATATCGGGATTTGGCAATCATATTGTCGACATAAACTTTAATTTCTTTGTGCATCATATCATGGAATAGGGTTACCATGGCTCTCTGATATGTTGCTCCCACGTTTTTCAGCCCAAATAGCATCACCTTATAGCAAAATGTTCCCCAAATGGTAAAAAATGTGGTATTATCCATGTCTTCAGAATGTATCTTTATCTGGTTATATCCTGAGAAGCCATCTATGAAGGAGAATAACGAATAACCTGCCATGTTGTCCACTAAGGGGTTGATATGGGGCAATGGGAAATTGTCCTTCGAGCTGGCTTTGTTTAGGTCCTTGTAATCTACGCACATTCATACTTTGCCATCTTTTTTAGGGACGGGGATGATAGTGGCTACCCATTCTGAGTATTTAACCACTTGTAAGAAACCAGCATCGAATTGCTTCTTGACCTCTTCTTTTATTTTTATCAAAACATCAGGCCTCATCCTTCGGAGCTTCTGTTGAACTGGCTTGCACTCTTCTTTTATGGGGAGCCGGTGTACCATGATATCAGTACTTAGTCCAGGCATGTCTTGATACGACCATGCGAAAATATCTTTGAATTCTTGGAGTAACTCAATGAGGTTTCGCTTTATCTCTGCGGCAATGCAAGCTCCAATTTTTACTTCTTTTCCTTCTTCCAAAACCACAATCTCTACTCACTCTTTGTGAGGTAAAATCTGTTTCTTCTCTTGTTCTACCATCCTTAATAAATCAAGAGATAGGTTACAGTGTCTGTCATCTTCAAAGTCCTAAGGTTCCTCTAAACACATATCTCGCTCAAATGAAGATTCTGAGTTAGTAGCAGCGTCACTCATATTATTGATATTTGGAGACCTGTTATGGGGATGATGAAAAATCTAAAGAACAAAAGAATCTAAGAATAATTATCTGTATAGTATAATTATCAATGAAATGAAAGAATAGAAAAATATTTGGTTAGAATAAGACAAAAAGATGCATTTCATTGAAATAAAGATGTTGGACATAGGCCTATTTCACAAAAGGATTCTTATTGCCTCTAGGCTTAAAGCAACAAGTGTGTTTTGAACATTACTCTGAATTAGCTTTAAAAACTACAAGAATCTCTTCCGCAGTCCAATTATTCAGAACACTTTCAGGTACATAAGGGCGAATGCCCGATAAATTTCCTTCCAAAATTCCCTCTTCAGATATGGTGTTGATGTTTAGATTTCCTATCTTTTCTTCAGCAGTTTCTTTTCTTGTCATGTTCCATTCAGGGTGAATAATTCCTCCTGATACAAATGTTCTAGATATATGGGGTAAGGTTATTGATTCCCATTTGACCTCTGCCCCGCTTAATTGTGCTTTTCTCCTCTCTTGCTTCTTCTCCAACTCTTTCCTCCTTTTCTTTGTATCTGGCTTATATCCCAAGCCAAAGCGATCTCGTTTATCCATCAGAATTGGTACCTCGACTCTCTCTTAGAGATATTTCCTGAGTTCTTTTCTTGGCATGGCTCCCTTTTCGACTGTCAGCTGTAGGCCCATCTTCGTAGTTTTGGATATTCTGGGCATAGGGATCTTGTTCCCTTCGATGATGAATGTTACATTTACAAATTCCAGTGATTGAAAAGAACATTATATTGCTTCATCATTTGCCCCTATGTATGGCACGTCACTGGTTACGGATGCAATAATATCTTCTTCCGCGTTTATCGTTACCAGTCGACCCTCAGTTATCAACTTTAGCTTTTGGCGCAGTGATGAAGGCACTGCCCCAGCCGAGTGAATCCAAGGCCTCCCTAGTAAGAAATTATAAGAAGGCTTGATGTCCATCACTAGAAAATCTACTTCATACGTGTCTGGACCAATTAAAAGAGGTATCTCAATCCTTCCCATCACTTTTCTTTCAGTACCATTGAATACTCTCACTATGTTCTGACACGTCTTCATATGAGAGCTAACCACTGGTAAACTATTTGGTGTGGATAAGGGCAAGACATTCAGTGCGAATCTATTATCAATTAACACCTCTGGCAATGTATATCTCTTGTAGTGGGTGGTGTTGTGCAAAGCCTTAGTTGATCCCATGCCTCCAGGCGGTATCTCATCATCATTAAAAAAGATGAAATTATCGGCGCTTATGTCACTGACCAGACGGTCTAACTTGTTGACAGAGATATCATTAGCAACATAAGTTTCATTTAATAATTTTATCAACGACCTACGATGTACCTCCAAGCTTAAGAGTAAAGCTAGTACTGATATGTGAGCTGGTTGTTTATGCAGTTGCTCCACAATGCTATACTCACTATTCTTTAAGAATTTCAAAAACTCTTTAGCCTCCTCTTCAGTTGCCGGCTCGTTAACAGATGATTCAGGTCTGACCGCCTTTTCTTTCTTCTTTCAACCATCAAGGCTTTTCCTTTTGCAGGCTCAGCCTTTGCATTTGATGGGTCGTAGTGCCTCCCACTGTGCGTGTAGAAACCCACATCTCGACCTTCTTTTGAAGCACTAATTGGGCTCTCTTCTCTAGGGATCATCACGTTGCAGTTATAATTCCAGGGAACCCTCTTGTTGTCCCTGTAGGGAAAGGCTACAGGTTTCTAGATTATGTCTCTTGGTGCAATTTGTACTCCAGTTTCATTGCTTCTTGGTCGTGAAATGATAACCACTGGGTGGTTGACTTTATAGATTTTCTCTACTGACCCCTCTTCTGAGGCGTATGCATCTTCTCCTTCTGGGCCTTCAGTATAATTAAAGAATTCTAGCTCCTTATTGTCCATCAGACCTTGTACTAGGGCCCTGAATTCATTGCATCTTTAAATTTCATGACCTTCATCATAGAACTCATAGTAGTTCCTTGCTTTTCGGGATTTCTCCCCTAAATCCTGTGTGATTAATCCACTTTCTACCATTTTCTTCCAAACCCTTCTCAGTGGGGTTTTCACTTCTGCTATATTCATCTTGATTCTATTCCCTGCATTCTCGATTATCGCATTTACCCCTTTGTTAGAATGGTTGGGTAACGGATTTTCTGCACGAAATGGATCATTGAATCTTACAATGCCCTTTTTGATGAGTCTTTTGATTAAATTTTTTAAAGCGGTGTAGTTCTCGATCGAGTGTCCCGTGATTCCCACATGGTATTCGCATTGGGTGTTCGCGTCGTACCATTTGGGGAATGGAGGTTGCATAAGTTTTAGGTAGAAAGGGGATACTACATGTGCATTAAACAAATTTTGGTACAACTCCCTATACGTCATTGGGATGGGCGTAAGTTGGAGTTTCTCCGTATTTTGCCTTGTGTTGGATTCTTGCTTTGGAGGGCCTTAATGGCTAGTTGCCACTTCCCTTAGCTGACTTACAGTAATCGGCTTTGAATAGTCCTTGTCATACGTACTCGCATTATTTACCTCATTTTCCTTCTTTCTCGGGGTAGTTCTCTTAGTGTTTTGCCCGACTTCTATTTTTCCACCTTATTGGATTTTCTATCATCTCATCGGACATTATTATGTTCGAGAAACTCTTAGTTGTGCTTCCCAGCATGTGATTAATGAATGGAGCTTTTAGGGTATTAATGAAGAGCATTGTCGTTTCCTTTTCTAGTAGAGGTAGTTGGACTTGCGTAACGACTTCCCTCCACCTTTGAGCATATTACCTTAAGCTCTCGCTTGGCTTTTTCTCCATGTTTTGTAGTGTAATTCTATCGGGTGCCATAATTGTTTTGTGGCCATATTGTTTCATGAAGCCCTTTGCCAGGTCCTTCCTTGAATTGATTTGGGCACAGCTTAATTGATTATACCATTTGGCCGTAGCTCCGGTCAGACTGTCTTGGAAACAGTGAATTAATAATTGATCATTATTGACATATCCTGTCATTCTCCGACAGAACATCGCAATGTGGGCTTCGGGGCAGCTGGCCCCATTATATTTCTCAAATTCTGGGGTCTTAAACATGGGCGAGAGCACTAGATCTGGAACCAAGCTCAAGTCCTTAGCATCAATTCCACAATGGTAATCAACGCTTTCCAATGCCTTGAATTTCTTTTCCAGCCATCTGCATCAATCTTCAAGTTGCTTTAGAAGCTCCATTCTCGCCTTTTCTATTTTTGCTATATCATCAAGATCAGGGACAACGGGATTCGCTGGATGGTCTCCTGGGTTAGAGCCTGATCCTGTCGGGAAGCTTGTTGGTGCCAACGTACCGGTCTAATATTGGGCCTAATGTTAACGGACACCCTTCGCGGATATACGTTTGGTTGTACTTGGGTGTTTGTTGGGGTAAAGCTTGGAGGATAAGCAGGGTCCTTGTTATCATCATCGGAATTGACCATAGGGCTCTTTCCTTTTTCTAGCCCTCCAGTCAGCAACTGGGTTAATTGGCTCATCATATTCATTTGGGATTCTAGCATCTAATCCCTCATGTCTTGTTGAATTTTGGCCAATTATTCTTCCATCTGTCTTTGTAGCTGATCTTGCATTTATTTTTGCATTTGCTCTAATCTTTCCAATCTTTGGTCTATTGTTTTAGTTTTTCCTCGTGTACCGTAACGATATTCCAGGGTAACTGCCATGATTTTAGGAACTCTTTTTGAGATTTAATGTACATGATGCAATATAATGCTAATGCATGAAATGCATGCAAAAAAGGCATTGATTCTGATTCAATTTCATTAGAGTAACTTTTCTAGAAAATAAAGTTATTAATATAAAACGGATTACATATAAGGCCTCACCCTAATACTTAAGGCCTTGACCTTCCTAAGAAGCCAAGCTAAATCTCAGCCTCGATCTGACTCTGACTCGTATTTCAAACTCAGTACATCAGCCTGAACTGCTAAGGTTTGTAAATGATCAGCCACCTCTCGTACTTGAGCCAAAGCTGCACTCATGACGTAATCCCTATCCCTGACCTGGTCCTGAGATCGATGAAACTGCTCTTACCAATGCTCATTATTTACTCCAGGAGTTCAACTCGATGTTCACAGTTTTGTAGTGCGATTTCGAGTTCTTCTATCTTTCCTTTTAGCTCTTCAATTTTGCTCCGACTAGCCTTCAACTCGATTATAGAGTTACGACTACGATACTGATGTAGGGATCTTTCTAACTCTGACACCCGAGTTTTTAACCCCACCTTCTCATTTTGACTTTCTACCAAAATCCCTTGTAGAACGTCTACTCACGCTTGAGCATCTCGAAATTTCCTTTCCTATTGACTGGCTTTACTCTTTTCCTCTTTAATTTCTTACTACCATTGTTTTGACATTTTTCCCAGACCAGCGGTTCTCATTGACCTCTGCAGCTTTTTGTAGTTTGTTTTCAAACTGTCCAAATCCTCTTCAGCCTTACTCTTTCCCTTTCTCAGCTTCTCGGCTTCTAGTTTCTGGATGTCGACATCCAGTCTAGCTGTATTTTCTCCTCCTACAATTGCTCTATCCTTTTTTCTAGCTCCAAACTCTTTCTCTCAAAATCCTGTTTGATGATCTCTAGCTCAGATGGGATAACCTGCAAGTATTCTTCCATTGATCGGTTGTTTTCTTAGTCTGACGTAGGGATGTTGTCATTGATTCTCTGACCCCCACCACCGGTCATACTCAGGGGTAGTCATCGGGTTAGCTGCAAACCTTTTCATTCTGCGAGTTCGGTTCCAGGCGTTTGATATTTCACGAACTTATTTTTTGTAATTATCTCATTTGTATACAAACTTGCTTTAAACCAACCCTTGTGTTGCTAGCGTAAACTGTATTGATCTGTATTGCCTCAGATTCCAAGCAGGAGAACCCAATCAAAATCACAACACCGGTATAGAATCTCGTTAGGGACCATCCAAGTGGCTCTCCATTTCACATCTTCGTCTTGTAGATTTTGGAGAATCATCATCCCTTTCTCTTCCGTAATATCATCTCGTCTTGGCGTAACCACTAACTCTTCCAGTGGAGAATAGTCTTCGGAGAAGATTCGATATGAGACCTTTTCCACCTTCTAAAAATGGCTGTGGAACCACGCTAGTAAGATTTGTGCGCATCTGATGAAACTCCCTTCGCCCGCTCTTCGGCATGCGTTTAAGGATCTGAAAGTTTTGGCCAAAATTACGGGAATGGGTGTGACCCTTTTATCATGTGACAGCCCTAATTTGACCCTAGTCAGAAAGTGGTTTCGGGACCACAAAACTGAGTCGTAAAAATAATTAACCGTCATATTTTATGCTTATTATATGTAAATATGCATGTGTGAAAATTTCATGTTTGAATTTTGTTAATTGTATGTGAATTTTATTAAATAGGACTTATATGAGAAAATTTAGAAATGTGCTAGACAAAGGTAAAAGTGATCTAATAGTGCATGATGTCAAAAAAAAATGTACTTACATGTCAAATTAGCCAAATTTTAGATAGTGGCCGGCCATGTTATTGATTAAAGAATATTATAACTATTTTATGCTAATATTTTATGTTACAAAATGAAATAATGAATAAGGTCAATAAAATATTAGTTAGTGGGAGGAGAAAACAAAGTTAGCCTATGTTTTCTCCTCCATTGCAGTAACTAGAGAAAGAAGAAGAAGAAAAATCTTTGGGGAAGAAAATTCGGCTAAGGTGGATAGCTAAAGTAAGGTAAGTTCAATGTCATTCTTGGAAAAACTTATGCATCATTTGGATGATTAGTTTAAATTCTACCTATTTTATGGTTTGAAGATAGGTTTTGTATGAGTTAAGTTTCGGTTATGGTGGATTGTTTTGATGTCATTAGCATGCTAAGTGTGAAGCTTTGAAATGATACATGTGATGGTGGATTGGTTAATTGGGTTTTATAAGGAAATTATGCCATAGCCGAATGTGTCATGAAGAAGATGTCATATGTGCTTATTATAAGTATATGTGTATTCGGCTAATGAGTTTGAATTGAAGTTTCGATAGGTTGTGGGTTGAGTGGCCGAGTGAACTATAGGCTTTGCAAGGATGGAATTTACTTATAAGTTGTGTGTGTATGGCTTTATTTGTTAATGACATTTAACATTATTTTTCATTTATATATATATTTGTACATTCGATTTTTGGGAGATATGGTGAGGGATAGATTGATGTTCTAACGGTTTAATGGAGTTTGAACTAGTAAATACTTAATTGTTGGTATTTATATGTGAAAGAGATGAACTTGAACTTATTAAGTTACATGAATAAATCTTTTGTTTATCTTAGGGTTAAATTAAAGAAAATGCCATTGGGTGCTTGAATAAAATAATTAGAGATTATTTTATATATATAAATCAAAAGGTTCGGCTTTGTAAATGAATTTAAGAGTTTAAATCTTGAATAATGTTATGCATAGGTTTCGGCTATGAATATTTGTGTTTAATTTTTTTTTTGTTATGTTGTTGTTCAAATGGAAATTGGATGTTAGTTGTGTTATAACACTTGCTTAATAATGAAAGAACATGTGCTTAAAGCTTGAGTAACACTCGGCTTTAGTGTAAGTTAAAATTTGTTAGAAAATAATTTCCAAGTTAGTGGATTATGTGTTAAGTGAGGGATTTAGGTTGTACATATATGTATACGTGTTTATATTGAAATATTAAGGCTATGTTAGCCAATTGAGGGTTTCAGCCAAAATATTAAAATAAATTGGTGTGAATGTTTGAGTGATGAATTTGACTCTTGTGTCGATTTGCGGCGATATGTGTATTTATATGAAACTAAATGATGTTAAATAAATTCGATTATGCATGGTATTAAGCTAGTATTATGTTCGTTGGTACATGAGTAGAGCATATGTATGATGTTTAATATCTAGTTAATAACATCATTTGTACTTAATTGTATGGTATACATGTATTAAATCGAATAGCTAAATTGATAAGTTATTTAATAAAATCTATTTGTTGAATCAAGCTCAACAGCTAAGAGGGTCAAAATCAGATAAAGGAAAAGAAAAAGCAATCGAGTAGTCTATCCACAACTATTCAAAATATCCGAGGTAAGTCTTTGAGTAACGGAACTTAGTTTATGATTTTATAAAGTTATGATATAAAAGCATAGTAGATAAATTGTGATCTTATGGTTCTATATAAATTGCATAGTGAAACAAATGATTCTTATTTTATATGACTTGGAGCCGAATGGTTAAAGAATTCATGTGGAATAGTGAAATGAAATCGTATTACGTGTATGTGGCTATTGAGCCGAAAGAGTAAGGGTTGATAAGCATGTTGAACTTGTTTTCTAGTAATGTAATGGAAATGCTAATGGGTTATGATATATATATGTGCATAGCATTCGTGCGGGTTATTATAACCGGGTTAAGTCCCGAAGGCATTCGTGCGAGTTATTATAACCGGGTTAAGTCCCAAAGGCATTCGTGCGGGTTATTATAACCGGGTTAAGCCCCGAAGGCATTAGTGCAGGTTATTATCACCGGGTTAAGTCCCGAAGGCATTCGTGTTGGTTGTTACATCCGAGCCAAATTCCAAAAGTATTTATGTTTGGAAAGGTGCGATTCTGTCGTAATAATTCCGATTAATGTGCTCATAATCCCTAATATGACCAGGTATGGATCGAATAATGCTCTCCTGGCCATTTCTTAGGGTTATATGAAGTCTATAGCTCACTCGAGTTACATGAAATTGATTCAAATGAAATTTAGTTAAGTTTGACTTCGAATGTGTAAACATATTGATAGAAGTGTAAATTAAAATGAATATGTGATCTTGTGCATAGGCATTTATTTATCCTTATGAATGCTATTTCTTTTGTGTTTTTGTTTCAAATGATTTCCTTACTTATAAACGCTTACTCTGTTGCTTTAATTCTCTGTATTATAGATTTTGTTCGTCAGCTATCGGACTCGGAAGTGTCAAAGTCGAAGTCATCCACACTATCTAAGCCCCTTTTTGGTACTCTTTTAGTTGAACTTTGATAATGGCATGTATAGGACTGACCTTTGTTGTTAATTAAGTATCTTTTGGTAATGTATATTCGTATAGCCATGCGAAAATGGCTTGTTAAGTTATTATACGTATTTCATATAGTTAATGTGTATGTGTGGTTGATATTCGATTAGTGTTTTTAAATGTTTTTGATATGAATTGAACTTAGGAGTTATTCTATAGTGTTAAATGAAGTTTCGTGCTTGTTTTGTAATACTTCTTAATCCCTCCGGTGACGGGTACGGGTTAGGGGTGTTACATTTTATTGGTATCAGAGCTACGGTTTAGTCGATTCTAGGACTACCGTAATACGTATGGGTATAGCTATACATGCCATTATGTGTTTATTTGATAGTGTGGTGATTTCTGACAGTTAAAAATGTGTTTACTTATAGTAATGGATCCCGATCCCAACCGAACGGTAGCTGATGATGTTGAGAGTGTAGCGCCTGCTCCCGCGCATGGGACAGGGCCGGTGGACTCTCAACCTATTATTAGTAATCAGAAAGATGAAGCTAGACAGGCTTTTTATGGCGTGATGAATGATTGGTTCAATCAGTATATTTGAATTAATGCGGCTGTTCCACAACCCCCACTCCCGACTAATACACCCCCGGCGCCCGCGATACCTCCGATAACTAACCAGATGAGATTAAATAAGCCCCCAGTTGACAGAATCCAAAAGCACGGGGCTACTGAATTTAAAGCTACAGACAGCGATGATGCCGAGCAAGCTGAATTTTGGTTGGACAACACTATTCGGGTACTTGATGAACTATCTTGCACACCCGATGAATACCTGAAGTGTACTATCTCTTTGCTACATGATTCTGCCTACTATTGGTGAAGTACATTGATTTCTGTGGTGCCCAGAGAGCGAGTAACTTGGGATTTTTTCCAAACCGAGTTTCGGAAAAAGTATATCAGCCAGAGATTCATTGATCAAAAACAAAAAGAATTTCTTGAACTTAAACAAGGTTCCATGTCTGTTACTGATTATGAACGAAAGTTTGTGAGGCTTAGCCAGTACACTCGAGAATGCGTTTCTTCAGAAGTTGTAATGTGTAAACGTTTCAAAGATGAACTGAACGAAGATATAAAATTGTATGTTGGCATTCTAGAAATCAGAGAATTTGTAGTACTTGTCGAGCGAGCTTGCAAAGCCGAAGAGCTCAGTAAGGAGAAAAGAAAAGCTGAAGTGGGAGCAAGAGAGTTTCGTAAGAGATCTTCAGGAAAGCCCTTTCAACGATCATCGAAGAAATTTAGAGATGATTCAGGCAGATCTAAAGACACTTCAGGCTTTTCTAGACGAGATCGTGATCGAACCCCTGTGAGTACGCGAGTCACTTCGGTTACCAGTGTTGGTAATGATCGTCGGGACAGGACAGAGTGCCAGTATTGCGGTAAATGGCATTCGGGGAGTTGTAGATTCCATGACCGCTCCTGTTATAAGTGTGGATCAACTGACCACTTTATCAAGGATTGTCCGAGACTGTCTGAACAGAATGTAAATTAGAGTGGGAAACCGGGTGTTACTACAGCTCGAGGTAGACCATCTAAAAATGCGGGGAATGCTAGTGGCGGTCAGAGAGGATCTAGAGATGCTACAGTCAGATCTAAGGCTCGTGCTCCTGCTAGAGCTTATGCTATACGTGCACGCGAGGACGCTTCTTCGCCTGATGTTATTACCGGTACTTTCACTCTCTTTGATACTGATGTGATTGCTTTGATTGACCCTGGTTCTACTCATTCATATGTATGTGAGACTTTATCATCCAGTAAGACTTTACATGTTGAGTCTACTGAGTTCGTAATTCGAGTGTCGAATCCCTTGGGCTGTTATGTACTTGTAGACAAGGTGTGTAAGAAATGTCCCCTAGTAATCCGAGGTTCTTGTTTTCCGGCTGATTTGATGCTTTTACCGTTTGATGAATTTGGTGTTATCCTCGGTATGGATTGGTTGACCGTACATGATGCAGTTGTGAATTGCAAAAGAAAAACTATTGATTTGAGGTGTGTAAATAATGAGATAATTCTAGTTGAGTCTACTGACTTGAACGCATTGCTAGCAGTAATATCCTCAATGTTGGCTCAGAAACATGTGAGAAAGGGGTGTGAAGCATATCTTACATACGTACTTGATAGCAAAGAGTCAGAAAAGAGACTTGAATCAGTGCCAGTGGTTTATGAGTATTCAGATGTTTTTCCTGAGGAGTTACCAGGATTACCACCCGTTCGAGAGGTTGAATTCGGCATCGAACTAGTACCTGGTACCACTCTAATTTCGATAGTTCCGTATCGTATGGCACCAACGGAATTGAAAGAATTGAAAACTCAGTTGCAAGAGTTGACGGATAGAGGTTTTGCTCGACCGAGTTTTTCACCTTGGGGTGCACCAGTATTGTTTGTGAAAAAGAAGGACAGAACCATGAGACTGTGCATCGACTATCGTCAGTTGAATAAAGTGACAATAAAGAATAAATATCCGTTACCGCGTATTGATGATTTGTTCGATCAACTGAAGGGAGCCTCTGTATTTTTGAAGATAGATTTAAGATCGGGTTATTATCAGTTACGAGTTCGAGACTCAGATATACCCAAAACTGCTTTCAGAACGAGATACGGTCACTACGAGTTCTTAGTGATGCCGTTTGGGCTCACTAATGCCCCTGCGGTATTTATGGATTTGATGAATCGGATCTTCAGACCGTATTTGGATCGGTTTGTAGTTGTGTTTATCGATGACATTTTAGTCTATTCGAGAGATGAAACCGAACATGCTGAGCACCCGAGATTAGTGTTGCAGATTTTACGGGATGAGCAGTTATATGCTAAGTTCAATAAATGTGAGTTCTGGTTGAGAGAAGCTAGCTTTTTGGGTCATGTGGTATCTGTATCGGGTATTCGAGTTGATCCAAGTAAAATTTCAGCCACACTTAACTGGAAGCCTCTGAGAAATATTACTGAGGTTCGGAGCTTTTTGGGACTTGCCGGTTATTATAGGCGATTTGTAAAGGGTTTCTCGATGATAGCCACACCAATGACAAAATTACTACAGAAAGATGTTAAATTTGAATGGTCAGAGAAATGTCAGAAAAGTTTCGATCAATTGAAAACTTATTTGACTGAAGCTCCAGTATTAGTGCAGCCCAAATCCGGTAAAGAGTTTGTCATCTACAGTGATGCCTCCTTGTTTGGACTGGGTTGTGTGTTGATGCAAGAAGGCCAAGTTGTAGCTTATGCATCGAGGCAATTGAAGCCGCATGAGAAAAACTATCCGACTCATGATCTCGAATTAGCTGCCATTGTTTTCGCTTTAAAAATTTGGCCTCACTACTTGTTTGGTGAGAGGTGCCATGTATATTCGGATCACAAAAGTCTCAAATATTTGATGACTCAAAGAGATTTGAATCTGCGACAAAGACGTTGGCTTGAGTTGTTAAAAGATTATGAGCTTGTCATTGACTATCACCCGGGAAAGGCTAATGTGGTTGCGGATGCTTTAAGTCGTAAATCACTGTTTGCTTTACCAGCGATGAATGTACACTTGTCTATTTTATCCGATAATGTGTTGGTAGCAGAATTAAAGGCCAAACCATTATTGATTCATCAAATTCGTGAAGCTCAGAAAGTCGATGATGAATTGGTTGCAAAACAGGCTGAATGTGTTTCGAATATGGAGTCAGAGTTCCAAGTAGATGATGACGATTGTTTGAGGTTCAGAAGTCGATTGTGTGTTCCAAGAAATTCAGAACTTATTTCGATGATTCTGAATGAAGCTCATTGTAGCCGTATGTCAATTCACCCGGGGAGTACAAAAATGTACAATGACTGAGACGTCAGTTTTAGTGGCATGGTATGAAACGAGACATTTCTGATTTTGTTTCGAAGTGTTTAATATGTCAACAAGTGAAAGCAGAACACTAAGTGCCTTCGGGATTACTTCAGCCGATCATGATACCTGAATGGAAGTGGGATCGAGTCACGATGGATTTTGTATCTGGGTTGCCATTGTCATCAAGCAAGAAAGATGCGATCTGGGTTGTTGTTGATAGACTGACAAAGTCGGCTCATTTTATTCTTGTACATACGGATTATTCCCTTGACAAGCTAGCTGAAATGTATGTATCTCAGATTGTAAGGTTACATGGAGTACCCATTTCTATTGTGTCAGATAGAGATCCGAGATTCACATCGCGATTTTGGAAGAAATTGCAAGAAGCTTTGGGTACCAAGTTACATTTTAGCACCGCTTTTCATCCCCAGACTGATGGTCAATCCGAACGGATAATTCAGATACTCGAGGATATGTTGAGATGTTGCATCCTTGAGTTTAGTGGTTCATGGGAGCGGTATTTACCTTTGATTGAATTCGCTTACAACAATAGTTTTCAATCAAGCATTAAGATGGCACCTTACGAGGCTTTGTACGGTCGTAAATGCCGTACACCGTTGTTTTGGACCGAGCTCAGTGAAAGTAAAATTTTCGGAGTTGATTTGATTAAAGATCTTTGAGCGAAAGTAAAATAATTCGTGAAAGTCCAAGGCGACTTGGATCATCGAGTAAGTAAATGCTGCGGATTTGAAACGAAAAGACATTGAGTATCAGGTGGGAGATAAAGTGTTTCTTAAAGTTTCACCTTGGAAAAAGGTACTCAGATTTGGCCGTAAGGGCAAATTGAGTCCGAGGTTCATCGGGCCGTATGAAATATCCGAATGAGTTGGTCCAGTTGCATATAGATTGATTTTACCCCCTGAACTTGAAAAAATTCACAACGTTTTTCATGTTTCGATGCTTCGACGTTATAGATCTGACCCTTCGCACATAATTAATCCATCAGAGGTTGAAATTCAATCTGATTTGAGTTATGAAGAAGACCCGATTCGTATCCTAGCTCACGAGGTGAAAGAGTTGCGAAACAAAAAGGTTCCTTTAGTAAAGGTGTTATGGCTCAAACACGGGATCGAAGAATCTACTTGGGAAACCGAGAACTCTATGAAGGAATGATACCCAAATATATTCACTGGTAAGATTTTCGGGGACGAAAATTTCCTTAGGTGGGGGAGAGTTGTGACAGCCCTAATTTGACCCTAGTCGAAAAGTGGTTTTGGGACCACAAAACCGAGTTGTAAAAATAATTAACCGTTATATTTGATGCTTATTATATGTAAATATGCATGTGTGAAAATTTCATGTTTGAATTTTGTTAATTGTATGTGAATTTTATTAAATAGGACTTATATGAGAAAATTTAGAAATGTGCTAGACAAAGGTAAAAGTGATCTAATAGTGCATGATGTCAAAAAAAAATGTACTTGCATGTCAAATTAGCCAAACTTTAGATAGTGGCCGGCCATGTTATTGATTAAAGAATATTATAACTATTTTATGCTAATATTTTATGTTACAAAATGAAATAATGAATAAGGTTAATAAAATATTAGTTAGTGGGAGGAGAAACCAAAGTTAGCCTATGTTTTCTCCTCCATTGCCGTAACTAGAGAAAGAAGAAGAAGAAAAATCTTTGGGGAAGAAAATTCGGCTAAGGTGGATAGCTAAAGTAAGGTAAGTTCAATGTCATTCTTGGAAAAACTTATGCATCATTTGGATGATTAGTTTAAATTCTACCTATTTTATGGTTTGAAGATAGGTTTTGTATGAGTTAAGTTTCGGTTATGGTGGATTGTTTTGATGTCATTAGCATGCTAAGTGTGAAGCTTTGAAATGATACATGTGATGGTGGATTGATTAATTGGGTTTTATAAGGAAATTATGCCATAGCCGAATGTGTCATGAAGAAGATGTCATATGTGCTTATTATAAGTATATGTGTATTCGGCTAATGAGTTTGAATTGAAGTTTCGATAGGTTGTGGGTTGAGTGGCCGAGTGAACTATAGGCTTTGCAAGGATGGAATTTACTTATAAGTTGTGTGTGTATGGCTTTATTTGTTAATGACATTTAACATTATTTTTCATTTATATATATTTGTACATTCGGTTTTTGGGAGATATGGTGAGGGATAGATTAATGTTCTAACGGTTTAATGGAGTTTGAACTAGTAAATACTTAATTGTTGGTATTTATATGTGGAAGAGATGAACTTGAACTTATTAAGTTACATGAATAAATCTTTTGTTTATCTTAGGGTTAAATTAAAGAAAATGCTATTGGGTGCTTGAATAAAATAATTAGAGATTATTTTATATATATAAATCAAAAGGTTCGGCTTTGTAAATGAATTTAAGAGTTTAAATCTTGAATAATGTTATGCATAGGTTTCGGCTATGAATCTTTGTGTTTAATTTTTTTTTTGTTATGTTGTTGTTCAAATGGAAATTGGATGTTAGTTGTGTTATAACACTTGCTTAATAATGAAAGAACATGAGCTTAAAGCTTGAGTAACACTTGGCTTTAGTGTAAGTTAAAATTTGTTAGAAAATAATTTCCAAGTTAGTGGATTATGTGTTAAGTGAGGGATTTAGGTTGTATATATATGTATACGTGTTTATATTGAAATATTAAGGCTATGTTAGCCAATTGAGGGTTTCGGCCAAAATATTAAAATAAATTGGTGTGAATGTTTGAGTGATGAATTTGACTCTTGTGTCGATTTGGGACGATATGTGTATTTATATGAAACTAAATGATGTTAAATAAATTCGATTATGCATGGTATTAAGCTAGTATTATGTTCATTGGTACATGAGTAGAGCATATGTATGATGTTTAATATCTAGTTAATAACATCATTTGTACTTAATTGTATGGTATACATGTATTAAATCGAATAGCTAAATTGATAAGTTATTTAATAAAATCTATTTGTTGAATCAAGCTCAAGAGCTAAGAGGGTCAAAATCAGATAAAGGAAAAGAAAAAGCAATCGAGTAGTCTATCCGCAACTATTCAAAATATCCGAGGTAAGTCTTTGAGTAACGGAACTTAGCTTATGATTTTATAAAGTTATGATATAAAAGCATAGTAGATAAATTGTGATCTTATGGTTCTATATAAATTACATAGTGAAACAAATGATTCTTATTTTATATGACTTGGAGCCGAATGGTTAAAGAATTCATGTGGAATAGTGAAATGAAATCGTATTACGTGTATGTGGCTATTGAGCCGAAAGAGTAAGGGTTGATAAGCATGTTGAACTTGTTTTCTAGTAATGTAATGGACATGCTAATGGGTTATGATATATATATGTACATAGCATTCGTGCGGGTTATTATAACCGGGTTAAGTCCCGAAGGCATTCGTGCGGGTTATTATAACCGGGTTAAGTCCCGAAGGCATTCGTGCGGATTATTATAACCGGGTTAAGTCCCGAAGGCATTAGTGCGGGTTATTATAACCAGGTTAAGTCCCGAAGGCATTCGTGCTGGTTGTTACATCCGAGCCAAATTTCGAAAGTATTTATGTTTGGAAAGGTGCGATTCTGTCGTAATAATTCCGATTAATGTGCTCATAATCCCTAATATGACCAGGTATGGATCGTATATACATTGGAAAAATTTGGTACAATATAAGTTGTGATTATGTAATCGAATAATGCTCTCCTGGCCATTTCTTAGGGTTATATGAAGTCTATAGCTCACTCGAGTTACATGAAATTGATTCAAATGAAATTTAGTTAAGTTTGACTTCGAATGTGCAAACATATTGATAGAATTGTAAATTAAAATGAATATGTGATCTTGTGCATAGGCATTTATTTATCCTTATGAATGCTATTTCTTTTGTGTTATTGTTTCAAATGATTTCCTTACTTATAAACTTACTAAGCATCGAAACGCTTACTCTGTTGCTTTAATTCTCTGTATTATAGATTTTGTTCGTCAGCTATCGGACTCGGAAGTGTCAAAGTCGAAGTCATCCACACTATCTAAGCCCCTTTTTGGTACTCTTTTAGTTGAACTTTGATAATGGCATGTATAGGACTGACCTTTTTTGTTAATTAAGTATCTTTTGGTAATGTATATTCGTATAGCCATGCGAAAATGGCTTGTTAAGTTATTATACGTATTTCATATAGTTAATGTGTATGTGTGGTTGATATTCGATTAGTGTTTTTAAATGTTTTTGATATGAATTGAACTTAGGAATTATTCTATAGTGTCAAATGAAGTTTCGTGCTTGTTTTGTAATACTTCTTAATCCCTACGGTGACGGGTACGGGTTAGGGGTGTTACATATCAAGTCGATCAAATAAATCAGAGACCGCCTCGTCTATATGCCCGAAAGCCTTAGGGAAAATAACCAATCCGTAAATGCTTAACGTGAAGACATCAACCCTTTTCTTCACATCAGGATGTGCTAGGATCAAATCTCTCAAATTTCTTCAAGGAATGCAATTACTATCACCTTTCTGCTTGATTCGGGCTACAACCCACTGTTCACTCATTCCCGTGATGTAACATCTCGAAATAGGGCCTAAATAGAATAGTGGTTGTGAAACCACAAATCTGAGATAGAAAAGTTTATTTTAATTAATTTTTATGATTTACCGAGTGATTAGATGTATGTGTTAGAGTATTAATAAGAAATTTTATAGATTACATGTTTAATTTGCCTATTAGGGCTTATTTGCAGAAGTTGCTGTAACAGCCCGATTTAGGGCCTAAACGAAATGATGGTTTTAGAACCACGAATTTAAAGTAAAAAAATTTATTCTGATTAAGTTTTAAGGTTTATTTATTGATTAAAATATTGTGTAAAAATATCGTTAAGAAATTTTACTGATAAAGTGTTTAATTGGACTTTTAGGACTAAATTGCAAAAGTTGCTAAATATGTGTTCTAATTCATAAGTACTTGATTGAAATGGATTTTTAAAGAGGAGGTCCTTAAATGTTAATTAGACCATTATATTTCATTTGGACAAAAATGGGCATGAATAGGACAAAATTTTAAAGAAAGGCCTTAAGGGTATTTTAGTCATTTGGTAATTAAAAGAAATAAAAAGGGAAAATAAAGCCAAAATTGACTCATCTTTCTCATGGAGGCCGAAATTAGCATGGGAAATCCATGTCTAGGGTTTTCAAGCTTTCCAAGCTTAATAGTAAGTCCGTTCTAGCCCCGTTTTTCAAGTTCTTTACGTTTTTGGAATTCCGGTAACTTGATTAAGCTTATTCTAGCAATAATTTAAGCTAGGGTTCATATTTGGAAAAATACCCATAGGTGAAATGTGTTTATTTTGATGTTTTATGGTAGAATATGAAGGCTGAAATTATGTTAAACAACTTTTGCTAAGCGATTTTAAGCAAAAATGAGTAAAACGGCTTAATCGGTAAAAGTTGTTATTGTTCATAACTATGTGTTAGAGTGAGAATTTGATGTTGCCATAGAAGGGAAAAATGATCAGCATGTCATAAAACATAAGAATAATGGATAAAGTTTAATTCCTGAGCCTAGGGGCAAAAGTGTAAGTATGCAAAAGTTTAGGGGCAAAATTGTAATTTTTCCAAAGTTTTGAGTTAAGGACTGTTTTGAATATTAGATTAATTAAATAAGTAAAATATGATGTTTTAGATCCCGAAAAATGAGATTTGAACCTGGAATGGGAGAAAAATTAAAAATCGAGAAAGTTGGTAAAATGGTCGTTTTAGTCTCAAGGTAATTTCATATGTATAATAAGCATTAATTTATGCATGTTTCAATGTAAAATTTATATATTTACTATGATTGCCGAGGTGTTGAAAGTGAATATAATTATGATGATTTAAATATTCAATATTAATTCGATATGGAAATGAGAAAGTATGTAAGTTTGCATGTAAATAATACATTATCTTTATTACGTTTATATTTCAGCATATTTTATGTATTGTAGCTGATTTTTGAATTATAATTGACTATTGGAAGAATGGAATAAAGTATTAGAAAGTGAGATACTTCCCGTTTGAACCTTCGGAATCAAAAGATATAGATGGTATGTAGCTAGGTCGCATGGGTGATACTATGTGTACACCATGTAGACAAGAGAGCTACGAGACAACTGTAGCTAGGTTGCATGTGTGGTTCCAGGTGAAGGACACCATGAAAACAAGAGAGCTACGAGATAAAGTGGCTAGGTCACATGGTGGTACTAAGTGTTCACCATATGTACAAGAGAGCCAAAATTATGTGTACAATCGAGCTAGGTCACATGAGTGGTGCTAAGTGAAGGCCACTATGTGTACAAGAGAGCTTCGATTTTAAAGGTGGACTGTGTGCGATACCATCGCGTATCTCATTATTATTCAAGCGTTCAACTGGGAAATTGATTAAATGAAATTGTGTATGACTTTGTGATGATAAGTGTAAGTATATATGTGTGTAACTCATGAGCAATATGCTCGATATGTGATTGGAAATTGGAAAGATTGTTATGGGTAAGTGATGAATACAATTGAAGTGTGAAAGATCAAAATTGACAATAAAATTGTTCTGGATAGTTGCAGTGACATGAATCTAAAATTTTACCAAAAATAGTAGAAATTGAATTAGAGACTGAATAAGATATCAAATTAAAGCTTAATGAGTCTATTTTCATATAATAGAAACAGAGCAAGCAAAGGAATTCTATATTCTGAGATATTTAAGTTTCTGTGAGACTGGTTCAGAATGACTATGTGATCCCCTGTTCTGACTTTGAAAAAAATCATTAAAAAATGTAAAAAAATAATTATGGGATATAATTTGTATGTTTAAAATCCTAATGAGTATAATTTCAAATAAAATAAATGATAACATAATATAAGTTTTGTACGAAGAGAAAATTTATTTGTAGTGAAGAGTGGTCAGGGCAGTTGAGCAGTGAAAAAGGGGTAACTTCAATGAATAAAATGTACTAATTGGCTAGACCAAAAATTCTGAAAATTTTATGGTAAAAATACACGTGAATCTAGTTTCAATGAAAATTAACGGTTTGTAATTTGAAGTTCTGTAGCTCCAGAAATAAATAATTTAGCTACTGGTACTCTGCTAGACAACTTATTTTGAACCTGTTTATAATTGTAATAGTGAAAATATGTGTGTTTGTGATGGTAATATTCTGGGAACATATTGTGACTTTGTTTAATGTATGATAATGTATTGTTTATTAATATTTACATATTTACTTACTAAGCTATAATGCTTACTCCCTTCCTTTCCTTTTTCCTATAGTGTCACAGATGTTAGCTTGAGTTGGAGGTCGCCGGAGGTTAAATCACACTATCAAACTATTGATCTATATATAAAGGTTTTAAAGTATTTTTAAGTCTTTGGCATGTATGGGGACTCGTTTAATTGTTATTAAGTTGCTAGGAGTTGGCCTAAAATACTGACCTATGTTATTTGAAGGTCTCTATTGTATAAAGTCATTTAATGTAGATAGTCTTGAATATGTTTGAAAAGTTTAAAATTGATGAAATTTTATGTCTCGATTTTAAATGATTACAAGTACTCAAGTTCGGTAATACCTCGTACCCTGTTCCGACATCAAATACGGGTAAGGGGTGTTACACGTGATGTTCATCAACTTTTTTAAGAGCGTTGGGACGTTGGAAGCTCTGGAATAAGCCTTGTCAATTTGAATCTTCGGGCAACAGAGCAAGGCTGTGTACACTTCCACAGTAGGTACCAAATCCATCTTTCCAAAAGTAAAACAACTATAAGTAGGGTTCCAAAACTGGGCGAGAGCTCGAAATAAGTGATTGTCCACTTTGATATCGAGTAGATAGGGCAAATCACTGTAATTACAGTAGAATAGTTGCTTTATTTCATCATCCCATTAATCCTATATTTTTTTCATCTCTTGAAGATTATTTTAGGTTACACTGATACGAGTGAAATCCCACAACTCTGATATATACCCCTTTGTAAGACTATCACCCTTCTCTTGTTGCGTTGTTTCAGCCTATTTATGGACGGCCGCATTATCCTCCACTTTATCAAGAAACCTCTTTTCCATGTCAAGTTATCTATTTAGCAGCCGAATGTGAACCAACACCTTTTTTGTGATGAAAGTGCCATGCAATTATAATAAAAGTAAAAAAAAAAAAAAAGTCAGTACTTCATGTACAGTTTAAAGCAATTATAATAAAAGTAAAAAAAAAAAAGTCAGTACTTCATGTACAGTTTAAAGCAAGCGAAGAATAATAAGTAAATCACCTACTTGGGTAACCATTAGGGTTTGGTATGGCTCTACCTAAGTTGGGCTCTTAAGGCTCGCTATATGGGGTTTGGTTCTAAAGTAAAGGTACTTGAACCAGTAGATTCCTCAATCCTCACCCATTATAGGCTCATATGGACCGAGTTTAGTTTAGGGGAATACATTTCCCTATGGCTATACGAAGATGAAAATCTTACGAAGACACAGGTACGGATGTATCCCGAAAATGATCCATTATCCTATACGAAGGTGAAGACCTCACGAAGGAATAGCTTCTCACTCCCACTTAAAAAGGTAAAATCGACATATTATGCGATGCAATGTGCAGAAATATATCAAAGACTCAACCCAGTAAAGCAATTATGAACCAAAATAATGAAGATCGTAACAAAGACTGATGAAATGCAACGAAAGGATCGTAAATTTAAACCAAGTTTTCAATTTTTGACAAAAAGACAAACAATAATCAACTCGTGGCTTGACTCTCTTATTTTGGCTCCCCAGTGGAGTCGCCATGCTATCAAAACCATTTTTTTGAAAAGAAAAAGGTCGAATTTGATTTTGAAAATGAAAACAAACCTGGGAGTTGCCACAAATCCTTTTTGATGAGGTGTGATCGGGTCACCTGGTACGATGGTTGTTTTTAATAAACGGTTTGATTTATTAAAACAACACTTTTAATCTACGAAATTTAGAAAGATGGGTTCGGGAGTCGGTTATGCACGAGGAAGGATTATGTAACACCCTTCGCCCGTATCCTTCGCCGAAATAGGGTTCAAGGTGCTACCAAATTTAAACTCAACCATTTATATAAAACCAGGCAGTAAAACTTTTTTGATCAATTTTAAACTTTTCATACACGCGTATATTATCCTATAATCGGGCTTACAAGGCCCCGAAACATTCATGAGGCATTATTAAATATTTACCAATATCTTAGTCTTGTATCATTTACTTACTCAACAATGAATCACAATTCAAATCCTAAATATAAATGCTATAAACCACATCACAGGAGATAATAACATACAAGCATATGAATAATCAAACTACCTTAATAATAAGCCAAAGTCTTTGGCTTAATCATAATATTTCATACTCAACTTTACAACCCTATACATGCCATAGACTCGAAACACTAAGATTTACTTGCGCTGATAGCGTAGTCTCGACAATGTGATAATATCTCTGATGGCCTCCAACCCCAGCTAACTTGGCAACCCTAAGGAATATGGGAAAGAAAAGGGGAGTAAGCTTTACGCTTAGTAAGTTCATCAGAAAACAATAAGCAACTCATTAACAAGTTTTATCAATGTTTACAACATAATCACAAATCCACTACAAGTTGTCTTCCTAAGCAACACTCACTAAATTATTTATAACTGGAGCTACGACACTCCGAATCAATTGCCGTTAATTTTCCCTGAAAATAGACTAATATATCTTCTATCCATAAAATTTTAAGAATTTTTGGTTTGGCCAATCAATACCAAATTTTTATTAACGTTTCCCCTATTTCACTGTTTGACTAATCTGACCACTCTTCACTACGAATCAAATTTGTCATTGTACAAAATTCAAAATATGTTCTCGTTGATTCATTTGAAACTAGACTCATTCTTATAACCATTTTTGTACAAATTGTAATGATTTTCTAAAAATAGAACAGGGGACCCTGAAGTCATTTGACTCTGTCCCACGCCACTTCAAATATCTCATTATCAGTAATTCTTTTGCTCACATGGTTTCTTTTATAAGAAACTAGACTAATTAAGATTTAATCACATAATTTATTCAGCTTCTAACTCAACTCCCATAATTTAAGGTGATTTTCCAAAATCACATTACTGCAGCTGTCCCAAGCAGATTTATTACAAATTTTCTCTTTCACACATTCTTTGCATTCATATTATTTAAACATGTATATCACCAATCAATTTCATCACATATCTATAATTTCACTTAAGCATAATCTCAATACAATATATCATGCTCAATGATTCGCACACAACCGTTCAAATTAGCAATTATAAGATGGTTCCGCACATAGCCCACCCTTATCGATAATTTACGATGGTTTTACCCTTACTCACATATATGACATAGGCATTTAAATACTTCAGTGTCAACTTTAATTCAACCGAATTCAACCATTGTACCATTTCATAACCACAGTTACTTTCGTCATTCATATCTAAATGGTATTTCACATAATTCATATAACCTTTCACCATGACCAAATATGCACATACACATATGACATCTTCACCTATGCTTCTCATTTCACATTCATGATTCAATTCCAATCGATCTAACATGTATAAGTATAAATCACATACCTGGCCAACTTAATGTATTGAATAAATTCAATTTTCGATTTAACACAAGGTCTCATAGTCTTAGACTTTTATCAAATCACCGGCATTTAGCCTGCTAGGTTTTAAACCCGAATTCATCACCGGCACGAAGCCTGCTAGACTTTAAGTCTGAACTCATTCACCGACATTTCGCCTGCTAGGCTTGAAGCCCGATATCATTTCACCGGCATTATAACCTTCTAGGCTCGAAGCCCAATATTATCTCACCGGCATTATAGCCTGCTAGGGCAAGAAGCGATAATATTATTCACGACTTAAAGCTTGCTGGCCGAGGCCCGAATATCACATTTCGATAAACAATTCACCTGTTCTTTCATACTTTCATAACTTATACTTCAATTACGTATAACTGAAACACATATCTATGAACAAAGATTTTCATCCTTTCAACCACATAGGGTTTAATTTCCACATTGGAACACATATCTTAGTACATCATTTAATAGTATCAAAGTTGACTAGATATGCTAGTCACATATGGCTCATAACTTTAATTTAATATTTATTCATCACAAAGAACATATGTATATATATATATACACAATCAAACATCTTCTTAATTATGATTATTCAACTCTTAAGCATATAACATGATCAAACACAAACACTTAAGAACTTACCTTAGATTTTATCGAATAACTACGGATTGACTAATCGACTAGTTTCGCTTTCCCTTTATCCAAAATTGGCTCATTATGCTCTTGAGCTTGATTAACAAATTCAACTTATCACATCTCTATCATTTAAAACCACATTCGGTAATTTGTAAAATACTATAATTATCACATCTCATTCATCCAAAATCACATTCGGCACATAAAAAAAAATTGATAAGTCTCAAAACACAAACAACACTTATCAAAATTAGGTAATTTACACACTTCACATGGCACTACTACATTCATTAACCTTACTTTCATACAACTACTCTTCTTTGACCGAATGCTCCCACACTTATATAAATATACTCTTAGATCGTAATATAACATCAAGTGCACATGCTGTTCATATAGCCTAATATCACTTAACTAATTAATTAAAATCTTTTAATACTTAATTCCACAAGTCCATTCGGCATTAGCTCATCCAACTCATATTTTTAATTGACAACCTCTATAACTACCATTTATTCACATCCTTATTCATGCTACATTCGGCCATTATAAATAAATAAAAATATATAAATAATTACACAATGATCACTTTAGTCGATTATAAATTCTCAATTAAATCACATATATCATTTACAAGCTCAAACTCATCCTTTACCTCATTTCTCTCTTTAATTCATATTCGGCAATCTTTCTAACCGCTTAAACGATTATAGCACAAGGACATTTTCAATTCTATAAAATATGACCTCACATTTACAATTTACAAATGGTAATTTCATTCTATTTATCTCAATTTACTAACGAACCCAACCTTGCATGGATTTAAGCACATTCGGCCATTATTTAACAACAATTCATTCACATCATAATTCATGTTCATATTCAGTCATCTATACCCATACTAACCATATAACTATTAAATTCCAAATTTAAACACAAGTATAACATTTTAACACAATGGCCGAACACTTCATGAAGTTACCAAGACTCATCATTTGCTATTTCACATACACTCACATCCAATCCTTTTTATTAAACACTCAAAATCAACCATCTTCATGCCTCATCACAAAAACATCAAAACACCAACCAAGAAATACAACATCCATGGCCGAATATCATCTCCATCAAATAGCAAAATTTGAACCATGGGCTAGGTAGAATTCAAACTAACAACTTAAAATATACATGAAATTCAAAGAATAATATCAAACATACCTCAATCTAGTTACAAGCATGGCCGAACTTCTTAGAAACTTTTCCTTTTCTCTTTTACTTGGTTTTTCGGCTAAGGAAGAACAAAGATGAACAAACTTTGTTCTTTTCACCCCTTTTTGTTTTATTAATTCTTATTTCATATTATAAAACATTTAATAATTATATTTCTTATATATATAAAATGCATATATATTACAAATCATCATCATCATGGTCGACAACTAACTTTAAATTGGACAATTTGACATGCAAATCCTCCCTTTTAATAATCCATGCATTGTTCGGTCATCTCATTTCTTCCTAACACATTCTTCAAGTTTATCACGTAAGTCCTTTCTCATAATTTCACATTCAAATGACAAAATTTAGACATGATACTTTCACACATGATACTTCACATATAATAAACATAGAAAAGAGCATTTAAATAATTTTGTGACTCAGTTTTGTGGTCCCGAAACCATTTCCCGACTAGGGTCAAATTAGAGCTGTCACAACTCTCCCACCCTTAGGAATTTTTGTCCCCAAAAATCTTACCAGCGATTAAATTAGGGTATCGTTCTTTCATTAGAACACAATTCAAACTATTCATTAACATATGGTTGAAGATCATAAACTCATTATTCAACTCAACTTGAACCAAAACTGACATTTCGGTTGATAATATCTTCACGAAAAAAGAAGCTTTAACAATCGAACTAACTTTAACTTTTCTTATAGAATTGCTCCGGTAGATATAATTTTTGTACCAAATCTTCACGAATACAGATTCTTCTTCTAGACTATCCCTAAAATCACATCTTTCTTCTTGTTAGAAAGATAACCTCCGAAATATCACTATACAGATTTAATCTTGATCTTCTATCATTTTCACTTTTAATGATGTCGAATCTTTCACAATAACTAGGAAAAAGTTTATAATAAAACTGTCTCATATAATAATCATCGAAACTCTGAATTATACTAAAGTCACCTTAACCAGATAGACATCTTTGGGCCTTAATAGGAAAAAAAAAATGTCTCAACTCTATAATAAATATTATCCCGATTGTTAATAAAACATTTGAACGCAGAAGAGAATCAAATATGGTTTAAACAGAAACCAATGCAGAATCACAACTTCTATAACTCTGATGACGGTACCACTATACTCTCACATTTCACGCCAAAAATTATAATCATAATAAATATAATCAACTCTGTCAAATAAATATTTCTTACAGATAATCACATGAAATCATAAGAAACTGATATAGCAAAATTTCAATGTCTGAAGTTACATAGAATATCAGTAAATTACCACCCATATAGAATGATATCAATTCCGACGATACCCCAGAAAATGTCCAGAAAGAACAATGTCACTCATAATTGCTGAAATCCATAGTAACAGAGACAATATACTCTTCACGAATATTCAACCGAACAATAATCAGTAGAAACAGAGTATTAGCATCATACAAATTTTTCTATTTTCATATTCGCATATGGGAATAAATACCAAAGAAAGACATAGCAATGTCAAACATAACCCAAACAAACCAACGATGTTTTCGTTTATTAGTATGTTGAACTAATGTTCTCATATGACAAAAATTCCTTCTGAAATTAAACCGTCACATATACTTCTGAAGATAAATGTACACATAGAATGCCCCGAAGAAGTCATAATAACTGCCCGACTATAACTACTGTACTCAACCATCAATATAATTCAATCATGACTCAACCGTCTAATTCTGTTTTCACTAATCCCATACTATTACACTATTGTACTCTTTAATTTCACTTTTGCAAACTCATGCAATGTATCTCTCGAGAATCTCAACTGTATAACTCTATTTGGGTAAGGGCGAAAATTGTAAAGCCTTTAAACTTTTGACTCTCAAGCAAGTACACATTCAACAACAACATAGCATTACGCACATTGATTCAAACATTTCAAATTTCCAACTTATTACGAACACGTTTTCATACATCTCAGTAATACATGCAACTTTATTTCCTGTGAATGTCAGCAAAACATAAATGAATTTATCACAATTCAAACTTTCATTTCTTTTACCCAATTTACCAAAAATTTCTTATCAAGTTTCCATGTCTAATCTTGATCACTTGTCACTATTTATCAAGTTGGAGAACGTCTTATGGTTTTGAGTACATCGCCTACTTGATGCCATAGTCCAACTATGGTCTTATACTAGCTCTGCTATTGTCGTACCGATGCCTATCCCAGATAGGTCTTACGCTTAGCACAAGTTGAGCCGATGCCACGTCCCAGACGGGTCTTACACTAGCTCCTCTGTCTCAGTGACGATGCCTGTCCCAGACAGGTCTTACATTGGCTTTCATATTTCATGTATTGCCATGGTCCAACCATGGTCTTTTCTGTCAATTTATTAGTAAACGATCGTACTCATTCCCTGCGTTCCACCGAATTTGATCTTTCATTACAATTTTCATGCTATTGTGACATTTATGAATCTGTAACTGAGATTATAAAGAATAACATTACGACATCTTGACTTCATTAGTCTAGACATAAATGTCAATCTCATGCATATACTGATTACTAACTAGGCAATAAAAACATTTATTCATACATTCTGTCATTTCAAACAAATTTTTCTCCTCATAATTACTAAGCCAAATGAGTTAGGTACGTATCATCATGTGAATACTGACATGTACGAAAAAGCTTATCACAACTTAACTTTCATTTCATTCCACGTTTCCCTATTCTTTAACTCATTAGTATCACAAAATGAGAACTAGTTCATGTAAAAAGAATCATAAATTTCTTTTCATACCTTTCCTATTTTCAGCATATCACAAGCATGATTCATTAATTCAAATTTACTCTAATATCTATCAAGATTTGCTCGGTTGGAACTCATTCCTGTCTTAACCAATAATTTTGTTAGGGCCGAGAGATATCACACTATCACGAGTAATACTATGGCATGTATAGCTAGACTCTTTTAAGCAGATTAGTCTAAAAATTGACTAAACCATGCTCTGATACCACTAAATGTAACACCCTTCTCCCGTATCTCTCGCAGGAACAGGGTTCGAGGTGCTACCAGATTTAAACTCAACCATTTATATAAACCCAGGCTGTAAAAATTTTTTGATCAATTTTAAACTTTTCATACACGTGTATATTATCCAATAATCGGGCTTACAAGGCCCCAAAACATCCATGAGGCATTATTAAATATTTACCAATATCTTAGTCTTGTATCATTTACTTACTCAATAATGAATCACAATTCAAATCCTAAATAAACATGCTATAAACCAAATCACAGGAGATAATAACATACAAGCATATGAATAATCAAACTACCTTAATAACAAGCCAAATTTCTTTGGCTTAATCATAATATTACATACTCAACTTTACAACCCTATACATGCCATAGACTCGAAACACTAAGATTTACTTATACCGATAGCGTAGACTCGACAATGTGATAATATCTCTGACGGCCTCCAACCCCAGCTAACTTGGAAACCCTAGGGAATATGGGAAAGAAAAGGGGAGTAAGCTTTACGCTTAGTAAGTTCATAAGAAAATAATAAGCAACTCATTAACAAGTTTTATCAATGTTTACAACATAATCACAAATTCACTACAAGTTGTCTTCCTGAGCAACAGTCACTAAATTATTTATAAATGGAGCTACGAAACTCCAAATCAATTGCTGTTAATTTTTCCTGAAAATAGACTCATATATCTTCTATCTATAAAATTTTAAGAATTTTTGGTTTGGCCAATCAATACCAGATTTTTATTAAAGTTTCCCTTGTTTCACTATTTGACTAATCTAACCACTCTTCACTACGAATCAAATTTGTCATTGTACAGAATTCAAAATATGTTCTCGTTGATTCATTTGAAAATAGACTCATTAAGGAGCCTAAACATATAAATTTTATCTTATAACCATTTTTGTACAAATTATAATGATTTTCTAAAAACAGAACAGGGGACCCTAAAGTCATTTGACTCTATCCCACGCCACTTCAAATATCTCGTTATCAACAATTCTTTTGCTCACACGGTTTCTTTTATAAGAAACTAGACTAATTAAGATTTAATCACATAATTTATTCAGCTTCTAACTCAACTCCCACAATTTATGGTGATTTTCCAAAATCACGTTACTGCTGCTGTCCCAAACAGATTTATTACAAATTTACTCTTTCACACATTCTTTGCATTCATATTATTTAAATATGTATATCACCAGTCAATTTCATCATATATCTATAATTTCACTTAAGCATAATCTCAATACAATACATCATGCTCAATGATTCGCACACAACCGTTCAAATTAGCAATTATAAGATGGTTCCGTACATAGCCCACCCTTGTCGATAATTTACGATGGTTTTACCCCTACTCACATATATGACATAGGCATTTAAATACTTCAGTGTCAACTTTAATTCAATCGAATTCAACCATTGTACCATTTCACAACCACAGTTACTTTCGTCATTCTTATCTAAATGGTATTTCACATAATTCATATAACCTTTCACCATGACCGAATACACACATACACATATGACATATTCACCTAAGCTTCTCATTTCACATTCATGATTCAATTCCAATCGATCTAACATGTATAAGCATAAATCACATAACTGGCCAACTTAATGTATTGAATGAATTCAATTGCCGATTTAACACAAGGTCTCATAGTCTTAGACTTTTATCAAATCACCGGCATTTAGCCTGCTAGGTTTTAAACCTGAATTCATCACCGACATGAAGCCTGCTAGACTTTAAGTCTGAACTCATTCACCGGCATTTCGTCTGCTAGGCTTAAAGCCCGATATCATTTCACCGGCATTATAGCCTGCTAGGCTCGAAGCCCGATATTATCTCACCGGCATTATAGCCTGCTAGGCCCGAAGCCGGATAATATTATTCACCAGCTTAAAGCTTTCTAGGCCGAGGCCCGAATATCACATTTTGATAAACAATTCACCTATTCTTTCATACTTTCATAACTTATACTTCAATTACGTATAACTGAAACACATATCTATGAACAAAGATTTTCATCCTTTCAACCACATAGGGTTTAATTTCCACATTGGAACACATATCTTAGTACATCATTTAATAGTATCAAAGTTGACTGGATATGCTAGTCACAGATGGCTCATAACTTTAATTTAATATTTATTCATCACAAAGAACATATGTATATATATATATATATATATATATATATATATATACAATCAAACATCTTCTTAATTATGATTATTCAACTCTTAAGCATATAACATGATCAAACACAAACACTTAAGAACTTACCTTGGATTTTATCAAATAACTATGGATTGACTAATCGACTAGTTTCGCTTTCCCTTTATCCAAAATTGGCTCCTTATGCTCTTGAGCTTGATTAACAAATTCAACTTATCACATCTCTATCATTTAAAACCACATTCAGCAATTTGTAAAATACTATAATTGTCACATCTCATTCATCCAAAATAACATTCGGCACATAAAAAAAACACATTGATAAGTCTCAAAACACAAAGAACACTTATCGAAGTCATGTAATTTACACACTTCACATGGCACTACTACATTCATTAACCTTACTTTCATACAACCACTCTTCTTTGACCGAATGCTCCCACACTTATATAAATATATTCTTAGACCATAATATAACATCAACTGCACACGCTGTTCATATAGCCGAATATCACTTAACTAATTAATGAAAAATCTTTTAATGTTTAATTCCACAAGTCCATTCGGCATTAGCTCATCCAACTCATATTTTTCATTGACAACCTCTATAACTAAAATTTATTCACATCCTTATTCATGCTACATTCGGCCATTATAAATAAATAAGAATATATAAATAATTACACAATGATCACTTTAGTCGATTATAAATTCTAAATTAAATCACATATATCATTTACAAGCTCAAACTCATCCTTTACCTCATTTCTCTCTTTAATTCATATTTGGCAATCTTTCTAACCGCTTAAACGATTATAGCACAAGGACATTTTCAATTCAATTAAATATGACCTTACATTTACAATTTACAAATGGTAATTTCATTCTATTTATCTCAATTTACTAACGAACCCAACCTTGCATGGATTTAAGCACATTCGGCCATTATTTAACAACAATTCATTCACATCATAATTCTTGTTCATATTCAGTCATCTATACCCATACTAACCATATAACTATTAAATTCCAAATTTAAACATAAGTATAACATTTTAACACAATGGCCGAACACTTCATGAAGTTACCAAGACTCATCATTTGCTATTTCACATACACTCACATCCAATCCTTTTTATTAGACACTCAAAATCAACCAACTTCATGCCTCATCACAAAAATATCAAAACACCAACCAAGAAATACAACATCCATGGCCGAATATCATCTCCATCAAATAGAAAAATTTGAACCATGGGCTGGGTAGAATTCAAACTAACAACTTAAAATATACATGAAATTCAAAGAATAATATCAAACATACCTCAATCTAGTTACAAGTATGGCCGAACTTCTTAGAAACTTTTCCTTTTCTCTTTTACTTGGTTTTTCGGCTAAGGAAGAACAAAGATGAACAAACTTTGTTCTTTTCACCCCTTTTTGTTTCATTAATTCTTATTTCATATTATAAAACATTTAATAATTATATTTCTTATATATATAAAATGCATATATATTACAAATCATCATCATCATGGCCGGCCACTAACTTTAAATTGGACAATTTGACATGCAAGTCCTCCTTTTTAATAAGCCATGCATTGTTCGGTCACCTCATTTCTTCCTAACACATTCTTCAAGTTTATCACGTAAGTCCTTTTCATAATTTCACATTCAAATGACAAAATTTAGACATGATACTTTCACACATGATACTTCACATATAATAAACATAGAAAAGAGCATTTAAATAATTTTGTGACTAAGTTTTGTGGTCCCGAAACCACTTCCCGACTAGGGTCAAATTAAAGCTGTCACAGATTAGCACCCTCGTAACGCCCAAAATTGGTGCCTAGTTGATTACTTGGTGTCTTTACTGTCGAAAATTGAAAATTTGAAAAGATTTTAAAAATATGATCCTTTGTTAAAATATTATTTAAAATTTTTTGAGATAAATGGGGTATTTCACGTTAATCGAGAAAAAGAATTACATCTCCTATGTTAGGACACAATGCCTTAAATTATTGAAACGTGAATTAACTCCGAAAAGTTTATTTATTTTAAAAAATATTTGATTATCTTGGTTTTAGAAAGAAATCATATTCCGTAAGTTAGAACACGATCTTTTCTTAATTCTCGAGAATATTTAAAATTCGTGCTTTAAAAAAACGTTCGTTTATTTGGATTTATCGAGAAAATAGAAACCCCGTAAGTTAGGGAACGACTTTTCGAAACTCAAAATACGAAACATTGTTTGTTTTAAAAAAAAACATTATGTATCAGATAAAGATTAATGTAATACAAATTTGTAGTAAAAATGTAAAAAATAAATCACGGTACTAACAAGCATAACAGAATAATAATAAATGCATAATATGAATGACAATAATAAGGACGAAAAAAAAAAGAGCTAAAAGAAACAAGCTATATAAATAAAAAGAAAAATAATAGGTAAAAACTAAATAAATAAATAAAATAAAATAATAGAACCTAATAGTAAACCAATAAATAAATAAATACTATGTAAAATGGTTTAAAAATAATAATAATAATACTAACACAAACAATAATAAAGCTAGTGAAAACGATACTACTACGAGTAATAGAATAATAGTAAGGAAGATGATAAACATAAATAACAACTATAAAGGAACAAATAAAAAGTTAAAATAAAAAGGGTTCAATTTAGAAATAAAATGGAATTTAGGGCAAAATATAAACATATAAACAGATAAATAAAATAAAAAGTAAATAAAATAAGAAAATAAGAATGTAAAAGGGTTGAATTTATGAATTAAGGTGAAATTAAAGTGAATATAAAAAATAGAAATTTAAATAAAATAGATAGATAAAAATGTAAAATAAATAAGAATGCAAAAATATTTAGAGAAAATAAAATAAGGACTAAAATTAGAGGCTAAACCAATTTTAGGGGTGAAATCGAAAATTAAAGAAATGTAATGGACCAAGCTGAACGCGCGATTAACAAGGAGGGACTAAATGGGAAATTTTCCCTTGACTAAATGGGAAATTTTCCCTTCTCCTCCAAAATGGCGTCGTTCAAAAAGGGACTAAAATGTAATCGAAATAAACTATAAGGTAAAAATTAAAAATAAAAAGAACTTAATTGCAAAAACATTAAAAAGCGGAAGGGCTAAAGGTGCAATTAGCCCTTCCATTTAAAAACACGCGGATCCTAGGCCGGGTCGGATTGGATCGGGTCAGATAAGGGTAAAAAGACGTTGTTTTGGGCGTTTGAGGCCAGTCTCAAAACGACGTCGTTTTGGGAGCCTATATAAGTTAGTTTTTTGACAAAAAAATCATTTAGCCCTTGTTTAAAAAAAAAATTAAAAAAAGCTCTCTCCTCTCTCTCAAATACCTCTCCCCTCTGGCCAAGCTTCGGCCATCACCACGGTCATGGTGGCGGCAGCAGCATGCGCGCTCATCATGGTGAAAAAGTAAATTTTTTTTCAATGATAAAAAAAATAGGTAAGTTTTTTTCTTTTTTATACTCTTTTTTGATATGTATGTATATAAACAAATTCGGAAAGAAGGAAAATAAAATATAAAAATAAAAATAAAAAGGTAACCTTAACACGTTTTTGAACTTTTTTGTACTTTTACTGCTTGTTTCTCTTTTGTTCTCACTCTCTATTGTATGCTTGAAACTTTGTTTTTTTGTATTTGATATTTGTTCCCAAAAAATACATGTTGTTCTTTGTGGCTTTATATAGCCGAATACAACCTTTCAATATTGCTAATTCACTGTCTTTTCTACTGCTCTTTTGCTGTGGCGGTGGCATGTTGAGGGCGGTGCTGACATGACAGATGCAGTAGTGGCAGTGGCGGCTAGCAACTAGGGTTTTCTTTTTTATTTTTCTGTTTATTAATTTGGGCTGCTAGGGTTAGGTTATTGGGGCCTTTGCTTGTTGGGTTTGTAATTGGGTTTGGCTGATTTTAGTTTAGTTTGGGGTTAGGTTTGGTTTTTATTTTGTAAAAAATGGACTAAATGATTTTGGGCCCAAGGAAAATTTGGGTTTTACACCATGTATCATCATTTCAATAAGTTTCATACACACATGTCTTGTTTCATATTGAACACTTGCCATTTCATTTGCATAACACAAAAGATACAAACATAACATTTACCATGGTCACAAGCTAGTGATTAAACACATAACTTAACAATATCATCACATGGTAAGATATGATACATAAACATAGCATCACTTAAATATTACCTTTCAAATCATGAATATTCATACTTTAATCATTGGTACATCTTACCTTTCCATATTTTTCATCATGAAGTCAATCGGAACCCTTACCGGAGCTCACACAAGCGTGCTAAATGATGGTCGAAACCATCCATTTTCTTTAATGGATGGTCAAAACCATCCCTTTTCATATTTGATGAACACTATAAAGAAGACTGAAACCCTGATACAAGTTTCATGTTGTGCCATAGTCCAACTATGGTCTTACATGTGCACTGCCATGGCCTTGCCATGCTCTTATGCTCATAGTGCCATAACCTGGTTATGGTTTTATCATTAGAGTGTCACAGTCCAGCTATGGTCTTACATATATATATATATATATATACACTGCCATGGTCCAACCATGGTCTTACTCTAAAAAACTACCATAGCCTCGCTAAGGTCTTACGTAAACATTGCCATGGTCCAACCATGGTCTTGTACCTTTTATGTTGTGTTGCCATAGTGTCTTTCAATGATGGTCTTATTCGTTTCCTTCAAGATGACAAATTTGATTCACATATATACACAAATAGATAATAATTTATCAAAAGAGTAATTAATTGAACTAATCAAGTTATGAACTTACCTAGCTAAATTGCAGAAATGACAAAGTTTAGGGGCATTTGGGTATTTTTCTATTCTTCTAGATTTTCCATTCGATCTTGATATAAATTAATAATTTCATTAAATTTATTAATTTCGATAGTAAAACAACTTATTTTATGCAATTTAGTCATTTTTTATATTTTTAAAAAATTGCCCCTAACATTTTACTTTTATTCAATTTAGTCCTTGAGCCTAAAACATGCAAATTAGCCATTTTTATTGCCAATTCATATCAGCTGAATATTCATGGCACCCATTTCAGCCCATTTTTGCAAAAATTTCACATAAAATCCTTGTCTTTTACTATTTAAATAAGTTAGTCCCTAATTAATAAATTCATCAAAATCACTTAACAAAATACATTTATATAACAACTAATATTTTTCTAATTCATCATTTAACATAAAAAATCACTAGATTCATCAATATCAACATTCAAATATTTAACAGTTTCAAAATCGAAGGTACAGGCTAACTAGACCTAGTACAAAGATCTCAAAAACATAAAAATTATTTGAAATGGGGCTAAAATCACATACCAATTTAGAATTGAACTTGCCGAAACCCCTATGCATAAAAAATGGCTTCTTCCTCTATTAAAAATTGGTGGAGAAAGATTTTAAAAGATGATAAAGCATTTTGATTTAATTTAATTTAATTAACTGACTAATTACCATTTTACCCTTAAAAACTCAACCAAATTTCACCAAGTGCCAAGCCATGTTCATCCACTATCCTCTAAATTGGTTGCACTACTAATTTAGGCCCTCATTTCATGCTTTTATGTGCATTAGATACAAATAATGCTATAACCATTAAATTTTACATCTTTTACGATTTAGTCCTTTTTAATTAATTAACTATCGAAACGTTAAAATTTTTCAATGAAACTTTAATACCACCTTAATAACACTCCATAAATATTTATAAAAATATTTATGACTTAGTTTATAGAAACGAGTTCCCGATATCTCATTTTCTGAAATCACTTGACTTTAGAGTTTTACCATTTGAACTTTATAAATCGCTTATATAACATAAATTATCAAATCAAAAACCTTTTTAAAATCATATTTTAATATTTACGAACTTACTCGTCGGATTTGGTGGCCTCGAAACCACTATTTCTGACACCACTGAAAAACGACCTGTTACAGATTTCCTTTTCTTATTTAGAGTTTTAGCACATTCAGATTGGATGTGACCTCGCATTCAAACATTGAATGCTTTTCTTCTTAGAATGAGATTTTCATCTTTAACAATTTCCTTCCCTTTGTTCCTTGGAAAGTCCTTGTCTTCATTAGCACTACTATTCTTATTGGATAACTTTTTGAAAGTCTAGTTAAATTTCTTTTACAAAAGTTCCATTTTTTCTTCTAATTCTCTTAAGGTGGTAGTAGATGGACTTGTTGTTGCAATGATAGTTGAACAGTGAAAGCAATGTTTTTTTTAGCTTTCACCCTTTCTCTTTTAGCCTCTTTCAAGTTCATTTCAAAGGTTCTAAGATAACCCACAAGCTTATCTAGCCAAATGGTGGTAATGTCCTTGGCTTCCTTGATTGCGATAACTTTTATGGAAAATATTTACGGTAATAACCAAGCGTCTTTCACTCCAATTTTACATTAAGAAAATGCTTACCAAGATAGAAACATATTGTTAGAAATCTCACACATACAACCATAGAATTTTGAAATATTTCTATCTTAACTCATTTTCAAATTTTTGAACTTGGTGTTAAGTATATTAAGCTTTGATAGTTTAACAAAATTTGTTCCTTTATGTTGATTTTCGAAGATAGTATGTGCTTCTTTCATTGCCTTCAAGTTCTATTTGGCAATTTATTTTCTTAGGTGATTGATTGCCTCCCAACGTACTAATATCAAGAGTGTGAATACTGCATCTAAATATGTGAATTAAGGAGGTGTCCACAAGTATATGGGTCAAGTTGTAATATAGTTTCTTTACAACAAAACACTTAGTAAGTATTCCCAGGATCGTACTCTAGGGATTACAGTTTAGAAAAAGTTGCTATTAAGCCAATTACCAAAAATAACTACTAATCTACTCAAGTCTCGAATTAGTAGTGTTAATCTGGAAGCAAGATGATAATAATAACCAAATAAATTGAATTAAAATTAAATCTATTTTTAAGTTCATGTATCGACTTCTCCTATCCCTTGTTTCAACTATGGGAGCTCCTTTAGCCTAGATCCAATTGTTTTACCTGATCAATTATTGATGTAAGGTTCTAAATAGTTGGTTACTAATTAACCTAGTAGGGCTTCTCAGCCTTTTACTAACCTAAGCAACCAACAAGAACTACTCACCTCTTGATTGCATAGTTTAGACCAGGGTAAGGTAAAGATTTCATGGATAGGCAATACTAATTTTGGGTTAATTCCTTCTTACATGACTTCGTAGGGTCGTCAATCTTAGGGTTTAAGGTTTTCCTTCCCTAACCACTAACCTGCTAAGTGATGTTTGGTAGGCAATACCGATTTTGAGTTAATTCCTATCTAAATGACTTCCTAGGGTAGTTAATCCTAGGGTTTAATTGCACTCAACAAGATCTAACCAATCCAAATTAAACTTTACCTATCAATAAATTAATTAGGTTAATACAGTTGCAACATGCAAAATATGTATAAAGCATAAATTGACTCTAATCTTTACACAAACATTCAATTAACAAAGTTAAAGAAAGAAATATAGAATAAAATAAAGGAAAGAAATGCTCATGGATTTCATCAATGTAAAACTGTAGCTCCGAAGCAATCTCCGCTTGCGATCATCTAACGTTGGAATAGGATCTTCCGATTACATGAACATAAAATATACTAAGTAAAAAAATAAAATATACTAAGTAAAAAACTAAGAACGAAATAAAAACCTAATAATAATTTTTGTCTCCCTAAAATTGTGTGTCTAATCTAGTTACAATGGCATTTATATAGGTTAAACTCGAAATATTAGAGTGTCTAAACTATCCTTGAAGTACTTAGAGTTTGATTAGGAAAAATACTCCTAATTGTCCTAAAAATGCAACTGTCACGTGTAGGGATTTTTAGTCGGTGCAGAAGCCGTGTTGTAATATAAGCCTACGATGTTGCAACATAGGTTGGTGTCGTGACACAGCAGGGGTATGTCTTTAAGCAAGCAAAACACATATATGGTAAAAATACAAAAGGAAAAAAGTTTAATATGAAAATGACTTGATTTCTTTCTTTAAACAAGCTAGAGCTAGTAAAGATGGATGTAGATAAGAAACCATATTGTTGCAGGTAAGTCTTGAATTCCATTGTTTTGATAGCTTAATTATGAAATGAAACGGGACTCAATTAGTAATTTGTCCATTAGGATATTGATGAACAATAATGGGTTTTTAAATAGTTGATTTATAAAGTTATATTTAAGGATAAACATGTAAATTGGTAATTAAATTAATGTTTAATAAAACAAAACCAAAATTATCATAATCTTTTTGATGTTTCACCGAAAACCAAAAGGAAACTCCCTCATTTTTTGAAGCTTCATATTAGGCTAGCATACAGGCTTTGCATGTAAGTCCATTTTGATTCGATTTCTTATAATTTTTATGTTTTTGAGATCGTTGCAACTAGATCCAGCTAGCTCGTAACTTCGTCTTTGATTCTGTTAAAATTTTTTGAAGTTTCCATTGAGGAATCTTGAATTTTTTTGATTAATACCATGTATTTGGAGCTTTGATTGTGTTGTTTGGTGATTTTGTAAAGTGATTTTTGTTAGATTTTGATTTTAGGATTAAATTGTGAAAATATTAAAATTTTAGGGTTTGATAGTGAATTTAATGTTCATTAGGAGCTTTTTAAGGGCCTAGTATATTTGGATGGAATATTGACTTGAGAAAAATGGTTAATTTGATGAATTTTGGGCTAAGGGACTAAATTACAAAACTTGTTAAAGTTTGGGGTAATTGTGTAAATTTGAAAATCAAAGGGTATTAAGTGTATAATGGATTGGAATGTAAAATTTAATTTGATAATTGAGAAATTTTATATTTTAGATCAAGATCCTATAAATACTCGTGGAAAAGGAAAAATTATGGAATAGTCCCTGAAATTTTGCAACTACTATAATTCAGTACAAGTAAGTTCGTACAATTTAAAATTTAACATCTATATAACTTGATACAATATATATATATTCGATTTCTAGTAGTGAATGATTATTTGAGATATGTTATTGAATTTGATGTTCAAATTAGATTAAATGCGGGATAGAGTACAGTTGTGATATGGTGTGTTGTGAGGGATTGGAGTGGAGATGGTTTTGGAGTGATGTATATATATATCCTGAGTAAACTGAAGTTTGGCATTTGTTGTGAACTCTCGTGTTATATTATCTGTTTGGCGTGTTTTGGTTAAACTAGCTCTTATGAGCATTGGTGTGTTTCAGAGGGACTAGCTCTTATGAGCATTGGTGTGTTTCGGTTGGATTAGCTCTTATGAGAATTTGTGTTTTTCGGAGGGATTGGCTCATGTGATCATCTGGTGTGTTTTGGATGGACTGACGATGTATTCATATTCGTAAGTCGTTCTTCGAACTGAAAATCTCGGTAAGGTAATTTGTTTAATGAATTTGATGGATTTGCTATATATTTGAGTATTGAATTGAACGTTTGTAATTTATTGGTTGAGATTGTGGATGACATGGAACTTTCATGGTTGAACTATTATTGTTTGAATTGTTGTATTTACTTCCATAAGATTTATAATTTTAGTACATCGAACTTACTAAGCTTCATTGAGCTTACTTGTGTTATTTAATGTTCATGTAGATATTCTGAAGGTTGGATGATTGAACCGGCACTCAAGTCACACTATCTAGCATAATTCAGTAGTTTTTGGAATGCTTATTTCAGATGGCATGTAATAAGATTGAATGTTGATATTAATGTTTTGAAAATGTAAATAGTTAAGTATGACCTTGAATGTATAAGTTGTTTTGGTTGATACTCCTTTTTGGTATTTTTGGTGTCATATTAGTATGTGTTAATGTAGCTATGTTATAATCCTTGCTTGAATGGCCATAATGGTTTGTGATGAATTGGTTTTACTATGACCAAGAAATGGTATGTTTTAGAGATAGTGTTGAACTAGATGTGTATGATTGAAATGTGGTAAAGTATATATGTTTAGGGATGTTTGAATGTTTGTAATTGAGGTGCCTTGTATGGCATATTGGTTGAATGATCTTATACTATTGATTTGATCATTTCATGTAGGTTTTGGTCATGTTTTGATGCCTTGATGATATGTACAAAAGGTCTTTAGGTGGTTGCATGATTTGGTGTTGAGAATGGCTTGGTTTTAGGAAAATTCATGTCCACACAGATTGAGACATGGGCGTGTAACTCAGCCATGTGTGACACACTGCTTGGTGACACGACCGTGTGTTCCCTGTAGGTTTCATTGCATACAAGCTGTTACAAGGCCTAGCACATGGCCTGGCACACGAGCGTATGGCTTGGCCATGTGACCCAACTCAGAGAGTTACACGGGTAAGGGCACGGGCTGGGACACGGTCATGTGTCCCTATTTTGATTATTACACGGCCTGAGATAAGGGCATGTGTCTCAGCCGTGTGAGTCACATGGCCTGTCCATATGGCTGTGTGGCCCCTGCAGTCCAAATTTTCTGATTTTTTCTTGATCTTTTCAAATGTTTCCAATTTAGTCCCGGATTGTTTCTAAAGTATTTTTAGGGCCTCGAGCGCTCGATTAATGGATGTTATAAATGTAATTTAATTTAATTAGATTATGTTATCATTGATGTATGAATTGAATGATTTAATTTTTCGTTAGTACGGTAATGCTCCATAATCTTATTCCGGCAACAGATATGGGTTAGGGGTGTTATAAGACGTTCATTAGAATTTATTACTACTACGAACATGATTCTTAAATATTAAAGGTATAACGATTCTTATCGCACATGCATCTTAATCTTGATATTTCGATGCCTTGAAAACTTTTTAAAGTAAATTAGGAGTAGTTTACAAAGTTACGTTACAAACAACTTTAGAAGTAATTCCCATGACCAAATGTTTAACAATATCACCATTAATATAAATCAAATAGATATGTACCAGACACAATCATGTTTGTACAAAATATTCATTAAGTATAATTGTTAGAAATTCTAGAAGATTATGCATAGGGAACGCTTAAGTCACATTGCTCTTCTAGGCTTGTCAAGTTCTTGAGCTTATGACGATATGAGTTTAAAGAAATACATGGCTTAAAATGGTTCTAACACTAGAAATAGTTAGGCACATGACATTGTTCCCTCTCTTCCCCTTAAGTGTCCCTTCCAAGCTCATCGCCTTTTTTTCCTTCTCTCACCTTCCTTATCTCTCCATGTAGAAAGATACAATACAATACTGGAAACTATGGCCAGCTTAACGAGTTTTGGTGCATTGATGATTGAGTTTTTTTCTCACTTTTGTGACTTTTTTTGTCACTTGACTTTTTACTCTTTTCTCACTCATAATGCTTTTGTTTCTGTCCTTCCATTTGAAGAAAGATGGAGAAAAAGCATATAAGATCTACAACCTAATCTTCTTTAAGAGAAAGTTCTTTTGAAGACAACCTATTCTTTTTCTTTGACTTTTTTGACTTACTATCAATTAACCGCACATCCTTGAAAACTTCAACTCACAAGACTACTTACTACTGTACTAATTCACTTGGAATGAACCCTTTTCAAACACTCAGGAGTCTAGATAATCAAGGGATGAATAGTCTTGCACTGGTGGGATCCTAAGAGTTCGACTTCCTTTTATTCCCTTAGAGATGAAATAGCCATCGGGGCTTAGCCCTTTATCATCTTCTCTTAGAGGAGTCATAGTCACATTCATACGATCCTAAAGTTGCGAGAGTTAGACTTACTATCCCACTTTCACTTGGTCTCACATTTGAGATACTTTTTCTTCTCATTCTTAGTTTTGACTTTTTCTGGATTTTGATTTCTTTTTCAGACATTTTTTTCCTAGCCCATAATTAATGTATCACATAATTTCTTCCTTTTTCGCTATAATCTTTTGAAACCACCGTGATGTATCTACCTAAACCCTCTATATTTATGGCATGATGTCTATTTTGTAATGTATTAAAGGAATAAGGATAGGGAAGAGTTCAAGTTTTCAATTAATATTTGGCTTTTGGGCTTCGTTTTCGTTGGTTCGTAAACAAGGTGTTATCATACTCAAATAAGGAGACTAGTGATTTATAGCATTAAGGTATGGTCATTTGAGAATTGGCTATTCAAACAATGCCTTAGGTCATCCTTAAGCATCCCACCATACACAATTTCTTTTATGCTTTGAATTAGACCAAGTGAATAATAATCAATTCAAGCATTCATGTATCTACGACTATCTACAAGACCTATATCTCATACGGCATCATCAAACATTCTTACCTAGGTCCTTCTAATATATTATTCAATTTAATTGAGTACTCTAATCAATTTTCCTTTAAAATAATCAAATTATCTCTTACGAATAAAAAATTTCATGCTTGACAAAAATCTTTACATGTTTTATTATTTTCAACCATAATAAAACCATGCAACAAAAATAATAAGTTTTTTTAATAATCAACTAAAACAATGTAAACACATAAAAGAAAGAACATAAATTAATCCTATGTCCTCCCCCCCCCACACTTTAGTGCATACATTATATCCGATTTAAAGAAAACATAAGCATAAACTAAAAAACTTCCCTGAAAGGTCAATTCCCTGTTTTCGTAATGGTCTTGGGATCTGTGTGTTTCAAGCAGATTGAGAAGTATCTAAAAAAATACTATGACCAAAAATATGAAATATAATTAAAGAAAATAGGAAGAAAAAGAAGCAGTGTTGATAATGGACATGTAACACCCTATACCCGGCCCAGTTGTCGAGCCTTAATATTAGGATGTCACACCACCTTACACATCATAAAGATTACAAAATGTCACATTAATAGGCAATCATCCTCTTTATTAGCGTTCTTACAAATTTTTAATTCAAGCATATATTAATCATCATTAAGATATGTCAAACACACTTCAAACAAACTTACAATATCAATTTAACATGCATTACAACCACTCAGCCAAATTCCAAAACAAGTTACGTAGGTATCAATACTGAAACAAAGGTATCGATATTTCTCTTATATGGTATCAATACTGATTGGAAAGTTGATAACAAAGCAACATTCTATTTCTCATTTAAAAATAAAACCCTAGAATTTATCTGTAACTTTATTGATGTATCGATTATTTTACCCCGAGTATTGGTACTCGTAGTAAGGTATCGATACCAAATTACAATAATGACTTCCTACACATCGAAGTATCACAGAGGCATCGTTTTTAAAACATGAATATTGACACCTCTACTTTAGACCACAAAAATACAACACATCTAAGCATTTAATCCATTCCAAAAAATATCTAATCAACATGCATCATTTACCTCTTTAAGGCAATGTCAAAACAACCAAAATAACAATTCAAAACATCAAAAACATGTCTGAGCAATAATCATCATACCAAGGTCCAAGCCTATAGTTCATACGAATAATTAAGCTACAAAATATTCAAAACATCATGGAAATATCATACAACATTTCTACCATATTATTCAACATCCATCGACCATTTACACAGTTCATGGCACTTTAACATAACAAATATTCAAACTAAAATAATACTAATGAAATAATTATGACATCCATCAAAAGTGCTAGAAAACTAGACTTATAAAATATCGTGAGGTCCATAATAATAATCAATCAAAGTCTAGCTACATTACCTTATTCCCACAGTTCAAAGAATAAAATTAATACCACCTACGCAAATACTAAAGCGTACCTTGGATCACTTCCTAGGTATCTCAACACTTCTCACACTGTAAACGCTAAATATTTGCAATGGTCAGAGAGAGAGGGTGAGCTTAAACAAGCTCAAAGAATGTTGGAGTAACAAAAAAGTATACACAATATCAAAGGTTAAACAAGAGGATACTACAACACTTTCACAACCATATTCTAACCAAGTCAAAATAACATATTCAAGTTTAATTCAATCATAAAACTAACATATACTCCTACATGCAATTACATTCAACTCACTATTATATATATAATTCATTTAATAATAATTTATAAAGACTAAACAAAGTATACATGCTTTAATAACTCACAAGTCTAGCTTATATATTCACATGCATTCACAAGTTAAATGAAAATTACACAAAACACAATTACATATACAATTACCATGAGAACATACTAACATTTTATGAAACTTAAATCAACCCATTTAGCATATTATTCACATGTTTATGCATCCATCTCGCATCGTATTATCACAATACATAATATCACATTTAAACAATAATTTAACACTTGAGGCTGTGAAACATAAAAGTGGGCTCTATCACCATACATCGGATACACGGATCTCAACACTCCAATTGACTCATAGAGTCGAACAAATCCCAAAAAGTGAAGCATAAAGCTAACACTCTCCAACACACCAAACATGTCCCGTTGAATGGAGCTTAGCTCACGTTCCCTTTTCTCTCCAACATGTCCCAAGGCCTCAATGCCCCAAAAACACAATACATATAGGTGAGTACTCACAATCCTATGGATGCCAACTATATCCAATGATTTTAAGAGATCACAAGGCCAAAATATCCACAATTAAAAATTTTTAATTACTGATTTAATGTACATCATCTCTATTCATATTCATCAATTTACATCACAACTTGCACACAATGGATGCTTATCGGATTCACATTTAATTACACTTTAAGTGCCACAATAATGCTCATTGAAACTTCACTCTATCACATATCTGGCCACATATGTGTGCATTAAAATCAATACATCATATATCACACACAAGTTTTCTCATAAATTACCTGTCATAATAATATCACATCCCACAATTCAACACATATACACTTACCTAAATTTCACTTGCTTTCGCTACATATTTGCATTATTAGCATATCATTATCATTATCATTTGACATGTATATCATGCCCACAACACAACACAATTCACATTAGTCACCAAACGTATTTCATATCACAATATTACATCATATTACTTAATCTACAATTATTCACATAATCACATAATTTGCCAAAATAAAATAAGGGAAATAGAAAGCTTACACTCTAAACTTAGGATATGGGTTTAGGCTATTCCTAAGCTCCCAATTAACACTATGAATCGTGTTTACTAGCAACAATTCCAAACACTCATTGATCATGCTTTCGCTTAATTGCTGAAAGCTTAAATAGCTTTACTTGCCTTTATCATTACTCATTGAAGGTCCTAATGATTTCAAAGCTTTAACAAGGTAAATCATGCAATAACACAATGAATAATTAGCCAAAGACTCACTTTAAAAAATTAAAACACAAGTCTAAGCAAAATTCTCATGTAATCGAAACATTTGACATAAAAACACTTGAATTTCAATCATCTTTGTCTATACTTAATTTTTTTTTGCCTAAAACTGATTCTCTTCATCTAATTATTCACCTACGACTGATTCTCAACCTTTAAACTACCCAAAACTACTCAATTCATGGTATCAAAATTTTTTACATGTGTATGCCAATTTTCACAAAAATTCATTAAAATGTTGGAAATCTTCAACGAAACTCTAAAAGTAAGTTTAGAAACCTTCTAATCATGTCAAAACTAATTTAAAAATACTTTAAAACCATATTTTTATTCAAAAACCTGAAATCCACCATTAACGACCCAATTTTTTACTTTTATTTGAAACATGCGATTTAATGGTTAAAAATTCTATTTAAAGGACTAGATAAAATAAAAAACAAAGAGAAAAATGATTTGTTATCTTTGGTGGAAGAAAAAGAGCTTTTGGTTGAAAACCCAAAAAACCCGCAAGCTTGGGAAATGACAAAATCTATAGTGTTTTGGTGTTTTTCTTGAAGTTCTATGGAGTTTTAATGATTAGGGGATGATAGAAATAAAAAGAATAAAGTTTGAGAATCAAAATTGAATGAGATGAGTTTTTGAAGAGCAAGGGATGGCAACACAAAACAAAGAAGAAGAAGTTAACGTGACTTTTATATAGATGGAGGGGGAAAATAGGGTATTTTAAAACTTTGGTATAAGTGCTATAACTACTCCTAATTTGAACCCTTTTACAAAACAATGCTTATTTTATAATTGAAAGTTTTTTCAACCTTATTTTCAAAAATTGTTTTAATTTCCAAAATTCCATAACCAAAAACATTTTCGAATACCATGCTTACGAAATTCCTGAGCACACTAAAGTTAAAATTCCTAAATTACCCTTGAAACTTCTAGGCCAAATTTTAGGGTGTTAAAGGACAACAAAGCATCTAAATAAAAGAATTCAGATGAACTTGGCCTTTCAATATTGTGATGGCGTTCTATCTTAGGGTGTGATGTCATGACATTAAGCCTAGTTTCTGGGTTTTTCGATTTTTTGGTTTGTCACTCCATGGTATCTACACCTGCTGTGGAAAAACAACTAAACTCAAATAAAATTAATACTAAAAACTAGAAAAAAATGAAAAAATAAAAATAAATTTAAAACAGGAAATAGAAGTTCCAGCTAGTTCTCGATACTATGATTTGATATTTGTATATCTCAAGGTTCTGGGTTCGAGTTTGTGTATGTGCATTTTGGGAAAACATTTTTATGTAATTTTGTTATGTTAAATAATAGTTTTGCTGAAGTTAAAATAAATAACCATTTAGTTATATTTTATTTGTGGGGAATATATTTTTTATTTTTCTTTTAGAACTTGGGGGACATTTTTCTTCTTCCTCTAATTTTCTTTTCTTTTTATTTGGGTTTTTCTTTTTCTTTGATTTTTTTCGTTCTCTTGGGGAACGGTTTCCACTGCGCTTGTTTCAAAGAATTTCACTCCTCCGTCGACGAATCAGGTGTGGATTTTGTACTCTTTCTATTTTACTTGCAAATTTTAATTCAACTTATTGAAGAGTCGACAATTGGTGAGTAAGTATTTGCAAATCTGTTACGATGTGGTACCACTGTTTTATGTTTAGAACCTAATAGTTTTGGTATAATTTCAAACTATTGAGGGCTGGGAAGTGCTTCATAGCTGGAAGCACATTTTTCGAGGCTATTTTAGGGTGGTTTTGTGACCACATGGGCATGTGCCAATTCACACGGCTGTGTGCTTTTGGGAGTTAGGGCTTCTGGGCTGATTTGGGTGCCACACGGCCGTGTGGCCGATTTAGGGATTTTTGTCAATTTTCACACGGCCGTGTCCCCTGAGCACATGGTTGTGTGTGATTGGGAATTAGGGAATTAGTGAATTGATGCCACATGGCCTGGCCACACGACCGTGTGACTAATATGGGGATTTAGGGATCCTATACGGGCGTGTATTTTGGACGCACAACTGTGTCTGGTGGGCACACGGGCATGTGAGACCCTTACACGGTCGTGTCTACCCTGTACTCTATTTTAGCTTAATTGGATAGTGAGTTACACAGCCATGTTCCTGGTCCACACATGCGTGAGCCTCAGCCATACGGCCTGTAACAACCTTAATCCGTATCCATTGCCGGAATAGGGTTACGAGGTATTACCAATCAGTTCACAACCTATAGCATGCATTTATCAAACATAAAGCATTCATTCTAATAAATCATTCAACACAATCACATTGTCCCTCAAAAGGGCCTACGAGGCCTTAAAAATGCTTTAGAAGTGGTTCGGGACTAAACCGATAACATATAGAAATTTTGGAAACTTAGAAAACATTCAACCATACAAGGGTCACACGCCTACGTGAATAAGCCGTGTGCCTCACACGGCTCCAGACAGGCTCGTGTCTCAGGTCGTGTGGAAACAGAGCATACATACTAACATGTATCACACGACCGAGGACACGCTCGTGTGCCAGGCCGTGTGAAAATTTAAGGGTATATTGACCTGGCCACACGGCCGACCACACACCTGTGTGTCTAGGTCGTGTAACTCACTGACTTGATTTCTAAGCATCATCAGGGGACACACGGCTATATACCATGTCGGTGTGTCACACAAGGCTAAGACATATGCCTGTGTCTCTGCCCGTGTGGACAAAAAATAGGCTATTTGCCAAGCCATTTTGCCACCCAACCAAGTATACCTATAAAAAAGGAAACGGTACCATTTCATCATACAATTAGACAGCCAAAATCATCAACAAAATGCACAATTCATACCATTATAATTTAATCTATTCCAAAACTCAAATCACTACCATTTACTTAGCCAAATACATGCCAAAATAAGCCATCACTCATGGATATATATATAAACCAAAACATATACATTTACAAGCCATTTTAAATGGCTAACTTCATAAGCTTCATATATACCATAATGATCAAGGTTCTTATACATGCCATATACTCAAAACTTAACTCAAAAGCACCAACTTAGATGTTTCATAGTGCAATGATGTTCCCGACGACTCCCAGAAACATAGAAAAATAACATGAAGTAAGCTTCATAGCTTAGTAAGCTCGTATGTGAATAACTTAATTCATCGAATAAATGCAAATCAACCAATTACACATGATAAAAATATATACACATTAACTATAAACCTTTCTCATGTCTCAAAACATGATCAAATACAAACTAATCGAACTTTCACTATTTAATTCTCGAATAGGTTCTGCACATACCTGTATCACTTTGTACTAACATCTTTCTCAGACACATCATTAGTTTACTCGTTGAACCATTTGGAATAGAAATAAAATACTCTAAAGCATCGTACAATAAGTACTTATACCATGGCCCGTAGCCAAATTAAGGTAACTTATCCGAAGAACTATTATCATGGCTCGAAGCCAAATCATCCGATATGCATGGCCCGAAGCCAAATCATTTGATGTGCATGGCCCAAAGCCAAATCGGTAAAATACACACCCGAAGTGCTAATATCATGGCCCAAAGCCAACTCAACGTATCACTTACTGACATGTCAATAGTATCCAAAGCTATTCTTAAGGTTCAACCAGGCTTTCACACTTTCCGTTTCTATCATTGAATGTATCCGTAGAGTCGTTTTCACAATTCATACATTATCCATAATCCCATTTAAAAAATTTATACAATATTAAGGCATTTTAACATACATTTATAATGTAATCATCACATACGGACTTACCTCGTATTTGGAGTTGACAGATCGGGTCTACTACTCGATAACCTTGCTTTTCCCTCGATCTAAATCTGAAATCTTTCTTTCTTGATCTATATGAACTCAAAATTAACTTATTTATTCATCTACCCATTCAATTAATTCAAAAATACACATTTGGGCATTTTTACACATTAGCCCTTAAACTTTCGTATTTAATCAATTTAGTCCCTATTTCACAAATACACAAAATTCACACAATTCAAAAAAACCCGTGCTTGGCTGAATTATATATAGGTCCCTAGCAGCCCAAAACTTTCATTTATTTCACATTTTAACCACACAATTTGCAGATTTCACAATTTAATCATTATTGTGCATTTTCATCAAAAATCACTTAACAAAACATGTAAAACTATAATCAAGCTTTCATATTTCAACATTAAACATCAAAGAACACATAGATTCAACAATGACAACTCTCAAAATCTTTAACAGTTTGAAATTAAAGATACGAGCGAGCTGGATTGAGCTACAATGATTACAAAAACATAGAAATCATCAAAAATCGAGCTAAAACGGACTTACAATTTGATCTTGAAGTGGCCGAATATTTCAAGCCCTAAAATGGATTCTTCTTCCTTTTATTTTCGGTTGGGAAGATGATAATATGAACAAAATTTCATTTTGTTTTATTAATATTAACATTATTTATCAAGTACCAAAATTAACCTTAAATTATGACATTTAAAATCACTTAAATGATGTCCATAAAAGTCCACTAACATTTAAAATGGTCTAATTACCATTTAAGCCCATCATATTTAAAAGCCAAAGCTATTTGACACCTTTAACTAATAGAACTTGCATTTTACATTTTACGCGATTTATTTCTTTTTCCCGAATTAAGCATTGAAACAGTAAAATTTCTTTACGAAACATTCACACAATAATTTTATCATGTTGTAAAATTTAAATAAATAATAAAATGAATATTTTGATCTCGAATTTGTGGTCTAAAAACTACTATTCCGGTTTAATTCAAAAATGGGTTGTTACAACTCTCTCCCTTTTAGGGATTTTTATCCCTGAAAATCTTACCAGTGAATAGGTTCGGGTATTGTTTTCTCATAGCATCCTCAGGTTTCCATGTAGCTTCTTCAACCCCGTGTCGATGCCATAATACTTTCACTAATGTGATTCTCTTATTTCTCAAATCTTTTATCTCACGAGCTAAAATTCGAATCGATTTTTCAACATATGACATATCAGACTGAATTTGAACCTCGATCGGGGAAATAACATGTGAAGGGTCAGACCGGTATCGTTGAAGCATCGACACATGAAACACATTATGTATTTTCTCTAACTCAGACAGTAATGATAGTCGATATGCCACTAGCCCAACTCGCTTAGTAATCTCATACGGTCCGATGAATCGCGGACTCAATTTCCCTTTTCGACCAAACCACAATATCTTTTTCCACGACGACACTTTCAAAAACACTTTATCCCCAATCTGGAACTCAATATATTTCCGTTTCAAGTTTGCGTACGATTCTGTCGATCTGAAGCTACTTTCAAACTATCGCGAATTACTTTGACTTTTTCTTCAATCTCTCTAATTAGATCAACCCCGTGAATCTTATTTTTGCTGAGTTCATTCCAGTACAACAGTGTTTGACATTTACGACCGTATAGAGCTTCGTACAGTGCCATCTTTATACTCGATTGAAAACTATTATTGTAAGCAAATTCAAGCAGCGGTAGATGTTTCTCCCAGCTACCTTCAAACTCAAGAATGCAACAACGTAACATATCCTCAAGTATCTGAATAACTCATTCGGATTGACCATCTGTTTGTAGGTGAAATGTAGTGCTAAAATGCAGTTTTGAACCCAAAGCTTCTTGTAATTTCTCCAAAATCACGAAGTAAATCTTGGATCTCTATCCGAAACAATAGATAGGGGAACACCATGTAATCTCACAATTTTGAAAATATACAACTCAACTAATTTATCAAGTGAGAAATATGTAGGTACCGAAATGAAAAGAGTTGATTTCGTCAATCTGTCAACAACTCAGATCGCATTTTTCTTTTTCGGAGATAAGCGCAAACCCGATACGAAATCCATTGTTACTCTATCCCACTTCCACTCAGGAATCATAATATGCTGTAATAAACCTGACGACACTTGATGCTCAGCTTTGACTTGCTGACAAATCAAACTTTCAAAAAAAATTCCTAGATATCTCGTTTCATGTCGTGCCACCAATAAAGCTGTTTCAAATCATTATACAGTTTCGTGCTTCTCGAATGTACTGATAAACAACTACTGTGTGTTTCGTTTAGAATCTTCCAAATAAGCTCAGAATTTCTTGGTACACATATTCTATCACGAAACATCAAATGGTCATTAGGCCCTATTAACTCTGAATCAGAAGTCGACTCACACTGAGCTTGTTTTGCTTGCAATTCATTATCAAATTTTTGAGCCTCACAAATATGCTATAGAAATAACGGTCTTGCTTTTAACTCGGCTACTATTGAGCCATTTTCAGACAAAGCTAATTGTGTGTTCAAAGCACGCAAAGTAAATAAGGACTTTCGAATCAAAGCATCAGCAACTACGTTCATTTTCCTCGGATGATAGTCAATCACTAATTCAGAGTCTTTTAGCAATTCTAACCATCTCTGCTGTCATATATTCAAATCTTTCTAAGTCATCAGATATTTCAAGCTTTTGTGATTGATATAAATATGACATTTCTCCCCAAACAAGTAATGACGCCAAATTTTCAATGCGAACACTATCACGGCTAACTCTAGATCGTGCATCGGATAATTCTTTTCGTGCGGCTTCAATTGTCTCGAAGCATAAGCTACAACTTTGCCTTCTTGCATCAAAACACAACCCAGGCTATTTAACGATGCATCACTGAAAGCTACGAATTCTTTACCCGACTCAGGCTGAACTAACACTGGTGCCTCTGTCAATAATGCTTTCAACTGCTCGAAGCTCTGCTGACACTTTTCTGACCACTCAAATTTAACATCTTTTTGAAGCAATCATGTCATCGGAATCGCAATCATCGAGAAGCCTTTCACAAATCATTTATAATAGCCGGCTAGTCCCAAAAAACTACAGACTTCAGATATATTTCTCAAAGGCTTCCAATCTATAATCACAGAAATTTTGCTTGGGTCAACTCGGATACCCGCTGCTGAAACTATATGTTCTAGAAAACCAACCTCTCGTAGCCAAAACTCAAATTTGCTGAACTTTGCAAACAACTGTTTATCTCTCAAATTTTGTAACTCGGTTCTCGAATGCTCAGCATGCTCAGATTCATCACGAGAGTAAATCAAAATATCATCAATAAACACAACTACGAATCGGTCTAAATACGACTTGGAAATCTTTTTCATCAAGTCCATAAAAACAGCAGGTGAATTTGTTAGTCCAAAAGGCATAACAAGAAATTCGTAGTGCCCGTACCTTGTTCTAAATACAGTCTTTGGCACATCTGAGTCTTTAACTCGCAACTGGTAATAACCTGATCTCAAATCAATTCTCGAAAACACTATTGCCCTTTTTAACTGATCAAACAAATCATCTATTCGTGGTAAAGGTGTAACACCCTTATCCCGTAACCATCGCCGAAATAGGTAAGGGGCATCACCAGACTGACAGAGCATTTCAAAACAATACAGAATCACATATTTTAAACAACATTGATACTCAGACATTCATCAACAATTTATCCAATAAAATGGTCTATGGGACCAACAACATACATTTAGGAGGGTTCGGGACTAAACCAAACCCATTCAGAATTTTCAGAACTTAATCAAACTTTCAAAACTTTCAAAGTCACACACCCGTGTGACTAGGCCGTGTGACTCACACAGGCATAAGCCACGCCCATGTAATCCAACCGTGCCAAAAAGAGGTCCTATACTGATTTTTTAACAAGACCAATAAACACGGCTTTGTGCCATAACCATGTAAAATTTAGCTTGCTACTAAATTTTTCACACGGCCACAAGGCACGCTCGTGTTCCCTGACCGTGTGGCATAATGTAGGCTTTGTCTAAGCCAATTTGCCACCCCTCTTGGGTCCAACCATACAAGCAATAATATACCACATTCATAGCAAAATTTTCAACCAATTCCAACCTCAAAACATACTTCATTGTAACTAAATCATTATCTAATTCATATCCATACCAAATCATATTAAAGATCATATTGCAACATCATACCAAAATGCTCATTCATAACTCACTTAAGACACTTTTTCATTCTTGTTTAAACTTACCATTTCCTTAACTTGGCACATATCAAAATGACCATTACATACAAGGCCATCTAACTATTATAACATGCACAACTTGGCATCACACCAAAACTATGCACAATCATACCATTTGTTAGCCAACTCTCATGGCTTAACAGATATATACAATTCAAAACTTACATACTTAAACATTCTAGCCTATACATGCCATACTTATAAATATGTACATTTCCAAAAGCACCAAAATGAGTTTGACAGTGTGGTGACAATCCTCGACTATTCCGAGCCTTTGGTAGCTACGATAATTGTAAAACAGACAGAATTCACACAGAATAAGCTACAAAGACTTAGGAAGTCAAATACAATTACACAACTAATATAGCATATAAGTAAAAATTAATGACCAGAATTCACAACCGTCTCATAGAATATTTCCTTACTTCACAGAAACATAGTCTTTTCTATTCAAAAATCTAGTACGATACAAACCTACCTGTATGAATTATACATTCCATATATTTAGTTCCATATCTCATACTTTATCATCAGACAATCCCGAAACAGAATAGATATTCACAGACAGGTACAATGCTGACCTCCCAGACGTGGTCTTATATGTAATTCGATATCGAAGCCTCTGTCCCAGATAGGGTCATACACGAAGTCTTAAATCGAGGCCTATGTCCCAGACACGGTCTTACACGATATCTCAGATCAATGTCAACGTTATTCAGAAACATACAGAGCTTCTCATACATCAACACATTATCAGAGTTTATTCATTAGGCTCTCAAAGCCGTCCAAAGTAGATCACAATTTATATATGCAGAATTTAATCAACTTAACTAGTAAGTGTAGTTTGACTTACCTTATACGGATTTCGGACGAACCGAGTCAACTATTTAACTACTTTAGACTTCCCTAGATCTAAGTCCGATTTTCTTTGTTCTTGATCTAATACAATTCAAATTCAACTATTCAATCATTCATTTCATTCAAAAAAATCCATGAACACATATTTAGGGCACTTTACATTTTAGCCCTTACATTTTCACACTTTGACAATTTAGTCCATTTTTCACAAAATCAAAAATATGCAAAATTCACCAGAACTATAGCCTGGCCAAATATACATGGCTTCCATACAAGCCCAAATAACACATTTAATTCACAATTTAGTCCTTCAAAACTCATTTTCACAATTTAGCCCAAGTAGGTCTATTTCATAAAAATTCAAAGACAAAACTTATAAATTGTTTTTCAAGCCTTCATAATTCATACAAAAACATCACAAAACTCATGATATCAACAATGGAATTTCATGAAATCTTTAACAGAAATAGAAATTCAGACATGGGCTTTGCAGAACACGAAGCAACGATCACAGAAACGTAGAAATTATCAAAAATCGAACAAAAACGAACCTTAAATTAAGCCTTGTGAGTGTCGAAACCCTAAAATCCTTTTTCTTATTCTTTTTTTCTTTCAATTTTGGTGGTAATGGATGAATATAATGGCTAATTTTAACATTTATTTTATTTAACACATAATAATACACCAATTACCTTAATACCCTTGAAATAAAATATAAATGTTCCATCAAATAATGTTCACTAAGGTCATTTAAACATAACCATGGTCAAATAACCAACAAATATAAAGCCAATTCAAATAGGCACTTACTCAAATAGAAGGCTACTTTTGCATTTTCTACGATTAAATCCTTTTTCATAATTAAGCACAGAAACAGACAAATTAAATCACAGAAATTTCACAGATGTAAATTCACATATCATAGACACAGAAAATAATATTAAAATATTTTTCAGACTCAGATTTGTGGTCCCAAAACCACTATTCTGACTAGGCTCAAAACCGGACTATTACAAAAGGGTATTTATTTTTGATCGTTACTTTGTTGAGCTGTCGATAGTCTATACATATTCTCATCGTGCCATCTTTCTTTTTCTCAACTAACACCGGTGCACCCCAGGGAGAGAAACTCAGTCTAGCAAAACCTCTATCTATCAACTCTTGCAACTGAGCTTTCAATTCTTTTAACTGTTGGAGCCATTCTGTACGGAGCTATCGATATTGATGTTATTTCCAGTACTAACTCAATACCAAACTCAACCTCTCTGATAGGTGGTAAACTCAGTAACTCTTTGGGAAATACATCTAGATACTCGCACACAACTGGTACTAATTCAATCTCTGTTTCTGTCACTTTCATATCAAGTACATAAGCAAGATAAGCTTCACACCCCTTTCTCACAAATCTCTAAGCTAACATTGACGAGATCACAACTGAAAAACTATTCAGATCATCAGATTCAATTCTAATAGTTTTATTATTTTAACATTTCATTTCAATTGTCTTTCGTCTACAATTCACTATAGCATCATGCATCGTTAGCCAATCCTTACCCAAAATTACATCAAATTTATCAAATGGCAACAACATCAGATTAGCCAAAAAATAGAAATCCCGATTCATTAACGGACAATTCTTGCATACTTCATCAACCAAAACACATTTGCCTAAGGGGTTTGATACTCTAATCACAAATTCAGTAGACTCTACAAGCAAAGTCTTACTAGATACTAAATTCATACATATATAAGAATGAGTTGATCCTGGATCTATCAATGCAATTACATTAGTATCATAAAGAGTGAAAGTACCGGAGTTAACATCTAGAGATGACACTTCTTCGTGAGCGCGAATAGCATAGGCTCTAGTAGGTGCTCTGGCCTCAGATCTCACAGTTGAATCCTTTGTCGCCCCTCTACTACCACTTACATTTCTAAAAATTCTAGGTGGTCTACCTCTATTCGACGTGTTACTTGGTCTCACATTCTGAAGTTTATCTTTCTCATCCAGCTCAAAGCAATCTCTAATGAAGTGATCTAGCGAACCACATTTGTAACAAGCTTTATTACTTTTATTCCAACATTCTCCAAAAAGTCGTCTCCCACACTTCTGACACTCGGGTTTGTTGTCTCTCACACTGCCAACATTGGATATTAATGTAGCTTGCACTTTAGAACCTGGGTATTATTTTCTACGATCTCTGTTAGAATATTCGTTTGAAGCATTTGGGCGAGCATACGAATCTCTGGATTTCTTTGTTGAAGATTGATACGGCTTACTCATCGATCTTTTTCTCGAGTCTCTAGCTTCTGAATCTGCTTTTCTCTTTTCTTTGCTAAGATCCTCGGCTTTACAAGCCTTTTCAACCAAAACAACAAATTATTTCAACTCTAGAATTCCAACTAGTAGTTTTATATCTTCGTTTAACCCATCGACGAATCGTTTATACATAATCTCTTCGATAGAAACATATTCTTAGGCATACTTATTCAACCGTAAAAATTATCTTTCATACTCAGTTACAGTCATTCGGCCCTGTTTTAATTCCAGAAACTCTTTGTGCTTTTGATCGAAAAATCTTTAACTGATGTATTTCTTTCAGAATTCAGATTTAAAGAACTCCCAAGTAACCCGTTCTTTCAGAACCACAGATATCAACGTGTTCCACCATTGATATACGGTGTCTCTCATAAAGATACAATACATTTAATACATTCATTAAGAGTACAAGACAATTCATCAAATACTTGAATCGTATTTTCAAGCCAGAACTCAGCTCTCTCAACATCATCATCAGTAGTAGCGCGAAACTATTCATCCCCATATTTACGAATCTTCTCTACTGGCGACTTGTTCAACTGTATCGGATTTATAACTTGAGGAACAATAGGAATTTTTTGAGGAATAGGTGGGGGTGGAGGTTGTTGAACAGCCAGGTTTGTACGAATGTATTGAGTGAACCATTCGTTCATCATTTGGAAGAAGGCTTCTTTAGGCTCTCTTCCCTAACTGCCTGTCACGAGTCTAGAATCAGATGGCACTATCCCTTGCGCGGGAGCAGGCGCGTTACTTTTAACCTCATCGGCTACAGCTCGATTGGGATCCATTACTATTTGAAAACATAGTTTAAAATGTCAGGATTCATCACACTATCTTAGTTTATATATATGGCACGTATAGCTATACTCACATACGCTACGTTAGTCCTAGAATCGACTAAACTATAGCTCTGATACCAATAAAATTGTAACACCCCTAACCCGTATCCGTCGCCAGAGTAGGGTTATGTGGTATTACTGATTAATTCACAACCTATACCATACATTTATCAAACATAAAACATTCATTCTCATAAATCATTCAACACAATCACATTGTCCCTTAAAAAGGCCTAAGAGGCCTTAAACATGCTTTAGAAGTGGTTCGAGACTAAATCGATAATATATGGAAATTTTGGAAATTTAGAAATAATTCAACCATACAGAGGTCACACGCCCCTGTGAACAGGCCGTGTGCCTCACACGACTCTAGACATGCCCGTGTCTCAGGCTGTATAGAAACATAGCATAAATACTAACTTGTATCACACGACCGAGGACATGTTCGTATGCTAGGCCGTGTGAAAACTGGAGGGTATACTGACTTGGCCACCCGGTCGACTACACGCCCGTGTGTCTAGGCCGTGTAACTCGCTGACTTAATTTCTAAGCATTATCAGGGGACACATGGCCGTATACCATGACGGTGTGTCGTACACAACTGAGACATATACCCGTGTCTCTGCCCGTGTGGACAAAAAATAGGCTATTTTCCAAGCCATTTTGCCACCCAACCAAGTATATCTATAAAAGAGCAAATGGTACCATTTTATCATACAATTAGCCAGCCAAAATCATCAATCAAATGCACAATTCATACCAATATAATTTCATCTATTCCAAAACTTAAATCACTGCCATTTACTTAGCCAAATACATGCCAAAATAAGCCATCACTCATGGCTATATATATAAAACAAAACATATACATTTACAAGCCATTTTAAATGGCTAACTTCATAAGCTTCACATATACCATAATGATCAAAGTCCTTATACATGCCATATACTCAAAACTTAACTCAAAATCAAAATTACCAACTTAGATGTTTGATAGTGCAATGATATTCCCGACAACTCCCAGATCTGAGCTAGCCTTAATCACTATAAAACATAGAAAAATAACACGAAGTAAGCTTCATAGCTTAGTAAGCTAGTATGTGAATAACTTAATTCATCGAATAAATGCAAATCAACCAATTACACATGATAAAAATATATACACATTAACTACAAACCTTTCTCATGTCTCAAAACATGATCAAATAAAAACTCATCGAACTTTTACTATTTAATACTCGAATAGGTTTTGCACGTACATGTATCACCTCGTACTAATCTCTTTCTCAACCACATCATTCGTTTACCCATTGAACTATTCGAAATAGAAATCAGATACTTTAAAGCCTCGTACGATAAGTACCTATACCATGGCCCGTAGCCAAATCAAGGTAACTTATCCAAAGAACTATTATCATGGCCCGAAGCCAAATCATCCGATGTGCATAGCCTGAAGCCAAGTCGGTAAAATACGCACCTGAAGTGCTAATATCATGGCCCAAAGCCAACTCAACGTATCACTTACTGATATGTCAATAGTATCCAAAACTATTATTAAGGTTCAACTAGGTTTTCACACTTTTCGTTTCTATCATCGAATGTATCTGCAGAGTTGTTTTCACAATTCACACAATATCCATAATCCCGTTTAAAACATTTATTCAATATTAAAGCTTTTTAACATGCATTTATAATGTAATCATCACATAAGAACTTACCTCATATTCAAAATTGACGGAACGGGTCTACTACTCGATAACCTAGCTTTTCCCCTGATCTAAATCTGAATTCTTTCTTTCTTGATCTATATGAACTCAAAATTAACTTATTTATTCATCTACTCATTCAATTAATCCAAAAATACACATTTGGCCATTTTTACATATTAGCCCCTAAACTTTCGCATTTAATCAATTTAGTCCCTATTTCACAAATACACAAAATTCACACAATTCAACAAAACCCATGCTTGGCTGAATTATATATAGGTCCCTAGTAGCCCAAAAATTTCATTTATTTCACATTTCAACCACACAATTTGCACATTTCACAATTTAATCATTATTATGCATTTTCATCAAAAATCACTTAACAAAAAATGTAAAACTATCATCAAGCTTTCATATTTCAACATTAAACATCAAAGACCATATAGATTCAACAATGGAAACTCTCAAAATCTTTAATAGTTTCAAAATTAATGATAAGGGCTAGCTAGATTGAGCTGTAACGATTACAAAAACCTAAAAATATCAAAAACTGAGCTAAAACGGACTTACAATTTGATCTTGAAATGGTCAAATATTTCAAGCCCTAAAATGACTTTTTCTTCCTTTTATTTTCGATTGGAAAGATGATAATATGAACAAAATTTCATTTTGTTTTATTAATATTAACATTATTTATCAAATATCAAAATTAACCTTAAGTTATAACATTTAAAATCACTTAAATGATGTCCATAAAAGTCCATTAACATTTAAAATGGTCTAATTACCATTTAAGGTCATCATATTTAAAAGCCAAAGATATTTGACACCTTTAACTAATAGAACTTGCATTTTACATTTTAAGCGATTTAGTCCTTTTTACTGAATTAAGCATTCAAACGGTAAAATTTATTTACGAAAATTTCACACAATAATTTTATCATGTTGTAAAATTTAAATAAATAATAAAATAAATATTTTGATCTCAAATTTGTGGTCCCGAAACCACTATTTTGATTTGACTCAAAAACGGGCTGTTACATGGCTATGTGCCCCTACCCACACGGGCGTTTGACCTCCCACATGACCTGGATAGTTCCACATGGCTAGAGCACACGGCTGTGTGGTCTTAAAGTACTTATTTTGGTTCTGTGTGTGTTTCTAATCTGAAAATTTGTCTGTGTGCTTCAACCCTTGGCTAACCCTTAGTAAGGGTAGTTAAGACTTTGATTTGGGCTGTGACTTATGTGCTAATTGTAATTGTTGTGTGAGATGTCTGACTCTGAACCTGGTTGACTGTGGGTGTGTGTGTATATCTGTTCCATCTGATTATCTGTTAATGTGTCACTATTCTGTGAGATTGTGTGCATACATACACTTGTAGAAAGTAAAGTTTTGGTGGGATTGTGACGAGAACGGAAACTAATTCTGATCTGATTTGGTAGTTTTATTGCAACTTATTTTTACAACGATTTATCACACTGAACTGCATGTGCGTCAGCTTTTTTGCGTACTATTATCTGATCTGGCAGTTTAAACTGCAACATGTCTGTACATCGGTCTACTTCATTGCACTGTACTGCATATACGCCAGCTCTATTGCGTATTAATATCTAAGTGGCTTAGTCCACATATTTGGTGTGTAGCATTGGATGGGCCCTTCGTGGTCCTATGTGGTGTGTTTTGGATGGATGAACTTAACCATCTCTTATGAGGTGTAGTCGGGGGACAGAGAGGTGTGTTGGCTAGTTGGGTGGGTTTCAGTACTGAACTACATTCATGTGCATCTATTTGGGTGTAAGACTACCTGTCTGTATTCTGTATGACTGTACAACACTTGTGATGAGAATCATGTGTGAACTTGGTGTGCACTAACTGTTACGTGTGTTGAGACGTTGTTTCTATGTTAGTATCTATTTTTGCACATATTTGTCAACATATTCTTCTACTAATTTGTCATCTGGAGTTCCCGTTTTTGAGTATGTAGTTGTTTGTTTGAACTCACACTGAGCTCGAGTAGCTCACCCCCTTAGTGTTCTCCCCTTTTAGGTACTTTTCTGAATTTTGACGCTGGACTCAATATGCATAGGTCTCGGACAGTCTAGGTGAAAAATAGATTTTCAGATTTTATTTTTAGTTTCTATTTTTTTATTCGGACTTTAAACTGTAAGGTTTTATAAAGCTGTGGTACAAGTTCCATTTTGAATTTTTATTCGTTTATTTAATTTTATTTATATTAAACTTAACTATAATTCTATTGACTGAATTTTTGAACGATTAAATGTTTCAGTTTGACTTGAAAACCTGCTTTGTAAAAATTTACTTACGATCATTTCAGTATAGCTTGTGTTATATCACTATTCTGTTGGAAATTTTGGGGACGAAATTTGTTTAAGGAGGGGTGAGTTGTAACAATTTGGGGCGAGATGTTTTGGGTTTTGTGGTTATGGTCAGTGAGAAGGTTACGTTATAGTGTTCAGTTGTGCGTTTAAGTGTTATAATGGGCCTGCTGGTCTGGTGGTTGTGTGAGTGTTAGTATAACTCAAGGTTCTAGGTTCAAGTTTGTATGTGTGCATTTCGGGAAAACATTTTTATGTAATTTTGTTCTGTTAAATAATAGTTCTGTTTAAGTTAAAATAAATAACCATTTAGTTATATTTTATTTGTGGGGAATATATTATTTATTTTTCTTTTAGAACTTGGGGGACGTTTTTCTTCTTCTTCTTCTTTTCTTTTCTTTTTATTTGGGTTTTGCTTTTTCTTTGATTTTTTTCGTTCTCTTGGAGAACGGTTTTCACTGCGCTTGTTTCGAAGAATTTCACTCCTCCATCGATGAATTAGGTGTGGGTTTCGTACTCTTTCTATTTTACTTGCAAATTTTAATTCGACTCATTGAAGAGTCGACAATTAGTGAGTAAGTATTTGCAAATCTATAATTTTTTATGTGGTACTGCTGTTCTCTATTTAGAACCTGATAGTTTTTGTATAATTTCAAACTATCGAAGGAGGGGAAGTGCTTTATGGCTGGAAACGCATTTTTCAAGGCTATTTTAGGGTGGTTTTGTGACCACACGGGCGTGTACCAATTCACACAACCGTCTACTTTTGGGAGTTAAGGCTTCCGGGCTGATTTGGGGATTTTTGTTGATTTTCACACGGCCGTGTCACCTAAGTACACGGGCGTGTGTCCTGAGCACACGGGCGTGTATGATTGGAAATTAGGGATTTAGTGAATTGGTGCCACTCGACCTTAGGGATCCTACAAGGGCATGTGTTTTGGACAGACGGCCGTGTCTGGTAGGCACACGAGCATGTGAGACCCTTACACGACCGTGTCTGCCCTCTACTTTATTTTAGCTCAATTGGAAAGTGAGTTACATGGCCTGTTCCCACAGCCATGTTCCTGGTCCACACAGGCATGTACCTCAGCCACAAGGCCGTGTGCCCCTCTTCACAGGGGCATTTGACCTCCTACACAGCCTGGACAATTCTACATGGCCGTGTGGTCCTAAAGTACTTATTTTGGTTCTATGTGTGTTTCCGATATGAAAATGTGTCTGTGTGCTTCAACCCTTAGGTAACCTTTAGTAAGGGTAGTTAAGACTTTGATTTGGGCTGCGGCTTATGTGCTAATTGTAATTGTTGTGTGAGATGTCTGAATCTGAACCTGGTTAACTGGGTGTGTGTGTGTGTGTGTATGTGTGCATATCTATTCCGTCTAACTGTCTGTTAATGTGTCACTATTCTATGAGATTGTGTGCATACATACACTTGCATAAAGTAAAGTTTTGGGTGGGATAGCGAAGAGAAGAGAGACTGATTTTGATCTGATCTGGCAGTTTTACTGCAACTTATTTGTACAACAATTTATCGCACTGTACTCATGTGCGTCAGCTTTGCTGCATACTATTATCTGATTTGGTAGTTTAAATTACAACATGTCTGTACATCGGACTACTGCATTGCACTGTACTACATATACGCCAGCTCTACTGCGTATTAATGTCTGAGTGGCTTAATCCACATATTTGGCACGTCTGAATGTTATAACATATCACTCTCTTGGTCATTTGACTCTTATAGAGGTTCATATTCAGTTTATCCACATTCACTATCATCGCTCCATTGATGTATCGAGGCTTCGTTCAACCAACCCGTTACGTAGTTCCATTCATTGTCCTAATAAGTCTTCTCACCATTAAACAGCCTATAATCAAATTTCTCCATGATTAAATCTTTTAGTCACCAAGGTAAATAAAAAAATTGAGAATAAAAATAACACAATTAATAAATATAAAAATTAGTGCACTATCTAGCTCGTTTGTCTTTCGATTAGAATTATTGTACAAAGTAATTAAAACAATAACAATTTTCATCGTCGCAATCCCTGGCAATAGCGCCAACAACTTAACCGCCTCTCGATGTACTAACGTCGAGAGTGTGAATACTGTAACTAAATATTTAAACTAAGGCAGTGTTCGCAAGTATATGGTTTAGGTTGTAATATAGTTTCTTTACAACGAAACACTTAGTAAGTATTTTGAGGATCATACCCTAGGGATTATAGTTTAGGAAAAGCTACTATTAAGCCAATTATCAAAAATAACTACTAATCAACTTGAGTCTCGAATTAATAGTGTTAATCTAGAAGCATGATGATAATAATAATAACCAAATAAATTGAATTCAACCTAAATCTATTCCTAAGTTCATGTATTGGCTTTTCTTATCCCTTGTTCGACTATGCGAGTTCCTTTAGCATAGATCCAATTGTTTTACCTAATCAATTGTTGATGTAGAGTTCTAAATAGTTGGTTACTAATTAATCTTGTACGGTTTCTTAGCCTTCTACTAACCTAACTAGTCGATAAGAACTACTCACCTCTCGATGACACAGTTCAGATCGGGGTAGGGTAAGGTTTTCACAGATAGACAATACTGATTTCGGGCTAATTCCTTCCTATATGACTTCCTGGGATTGTCAATCCTAGGGTTTAAGTTCTTCCATCCTGGAACGACGGAAATGTGCAAGTGTACACAATCGCAACAAGTAATAAAATGACAAGTAAATGTCGAGTTATCGTACCCACAGGGACTATGAAAAGAATTATTTATGAATGCTATTTAAAACACTTTGGTGAAAAAAATATTTTGTTTGAAGAGGGTGATTAAAAACTAAGATTTTAAACTAAATAAATAAATCACAAATGCACGATTTCAAAATACGAGTTTAATAAAGATGACATAATTGTGTTAGATTAATTACATTTCTTAACTTAGAATTATTAAAATCATGTTTATATTGTTAAGAATAAATTCACGGCAACTCAGTAATTTGCTAACTTATGAACATAATCAACTACCGAAATCCATTCATCTCTTGACTATATCCCTATGTCAATTCAACCGATTAAACAAATCTTAATAGGCAAATATGTTATTGCACATACATACTTATTAAATAGAAATAATCTTTTGTACATATCCCTATGTCAATTCAAACGATTAATTAAATCTAATAAGCACATAAAAGACTATGTGAGGTAACAAGGTATCCCTACCTCAAAACAGTTTAATCACAATAATCTTGCAAGTTATACAATGCAATTGTATCGTCAGATACCGTTGCTAATTTAACCCTCGGCTACCTTAGATGATTAAACATGCACGGATTAAGTACTATGTCCATTAATTACAATTTCAATCTATTTAAATAATTAATTCATTAGCTACCTCACAATTATAATGCAAGAGTAACTTAGTCATGATTTTACTTAACCAAGCATCTTACCGAGGCCTATAACAACATAAACACAATTTTAACAATTTTAGCAAATGAAATGCAATCAACCTAACACAAATTAAATTTAAGATAAATTGATTAAATTAACCATTCCAACAACATAAATTGATTAAATTAACCATTCCAACAACATAAATATTCATAGATATGTTCATCATAACAACAACAAAAATTAAAGAGATAGGGAACAAGAATCAAATCTGGTGTTTTTCCGTGGCTTGACTCATTTGCTCCATTCTTCCTTCTCCTTTGTCCTCGTCGACCAAGGCTGCTATGAACACTTAATTGCTACTCCAAATGCTGATGAATGCCCCTTTTCCAACAGGAGAAATCGACAAGAGAGAAAGAGAATTTTGAATGAAAAGAAGAAAGAAAGATATGAATGCTTGAGGTGTGTTTCAAATGATCAGCTTAAGGGGGGTTTTTATAGCTAAAGAGGGCTAATAAAAATAGCTAAAATTAGCAGCCAAAGAGCCCTCCCTTGGCCGGCCACACATGTGGCAAGTTTGATGATTTCAAACTTGCTAAATTAAACTTGGGGCAAATCTAGAAAGCCACCATTTGTAGAGGGGTTTGAATGCTATTTGAAAAAGTCTTTAAGGGCCTCTTTGCAAGTTAAATAATCAGCCAATAAGTTGATTTGGGTCAGGACATGGGGCGGTTTTGGGCTGTACATTACTTGGTCGGTTCGGTTCACTCGGTTCTGCTCAACTGGACCGCTTTTCTTAATTTATTAATAATAATTTATTAACCCAAATTAAATTGGATATAAATTAAAATTAATTATATTATGAATTAATACACATTATTTTGTACCGTCTTAGGCTAAAAATTAATTAGCCTTGATACTTCAAATTGCTTCTCGATTTTGCGCTTTTATGTAACGCCCTAAATTTTAGGCTTCGGATTCTATTAAATTTTAACACAACTGTGTATCTGGTTCAGTGGTTATGTGTTCTGGGTGTGTGTGAGAAGTCCCAAGTTCAAACCTTATCTTTGGCAAATTTTGGTATTTTCTTGTATAAAGCCTTAACCTTACTCAATAGGCTTAAGTTTAATTGTTAGTAAGAATATAACAGAATGGGCCAGCTGGTCTAGTGGTTAAGTAGAGTGTAAGTTGCTAGAGGTCCTGTGTTCGAATCCAGGTGTGGGCATTATTTTTGTGTTTGCCCACTCAAGTGAGTTTGAGTTGGATTAGAAGTCTGAGTAGTGGGGAATTGGTGGAGAGAATTAAGGGGTTTAACAGTTTCTATTCAGAACTGTTTCCTTCATCTGCAAAAATTTGGCCATCCCTTTTTCCTTCTCTTCTCTTTTGCTATCAATTTTCCCTTCCATTATCTCTTTTGCTGCCAAAATTCCACTATTTTTCCTCTTCTTCTACTTCTGTCTTCCAATCGTTTTGTTTTTCATCTTTGGGGTACGCGTACGGTAAGTTTTATTAATATAATTATCATTTAGTTGATCTTTCTTTATAGAATGGGTTTCCAATTTTGGTTAGGAGGCTTTTAAACTGCTGTAAGATTCCAATCGTGGCTGTGGGGTTACGAATTCACTAGTATTCGATTGAAGGTAAGCTTGGTCACTTTTTGGATAAAAGCCTCGATTTAGGTTCGATTTAAGTGCACATTGGAAACGTTTATTTAAGGGTTATTGTTTAAATATAGGTTTTGGTGTGCTCGGTGATCATTTAAGCTTCAATCAGAACCAGGTGTGTATCGAAAACATAGAAAATGAGAATCGGTGAAAGCTGACAAATGAATCTGTCGATGCCACACCGGCGTGTGGTCGCCCGTGTGGTAGGCCGTGTGGCAGCACACGGGTGTGTGATCAACGAACCAAGCTGTGTACACATGACATAGGCGTATGACACAGTCGTGTAAGGATAGGTAAGGCCGTGTGCGAGACACAGGCTTGGCTACTTAGGCCGTGTGGGCCCATACAGGTGAACCACACGGGCTTGTGGGATCTTGGGCTAGGCCGTGTGATCCACACGGCCAAGGCCAATTTGGGCCGTGTGATCCACACGACCAAGGCCAATTTGGGCCGTGTGGGTTACACAGGCAGGCCACATGGGCGTGTGAGCCCATTTTTCTAAAATGATATGTAAAGTTGCATGGGTCGTACAAGTCGACTATGGACTTACCATAGGGTCGGTAAGCGTTATTTAGACCCTCATTCAATATTCTAACTGTCTGACTTCTGTATTGAGCATGAACTGCGATATCTGAACTAAATGTATGATTTGATGTATTGCATAATAGCATGTCATTTTTGTATGTTGCATTGCATCGGGGTTGGAATAATGTATTTGGAGGAAGTATTCTGAAACGCTCATAAGCCTGATATCTGGCAGCTCAACTGCGATTATCTGACTATGTGCCGCATTTTGGTACAGCATGGTGTATAGGGATGGCTGAGTTGATTTTATCCCCGCATAGTGTGTAGTGTTGGACGGAGTTGGTGTGCAGAGGCTGGTGGGTAGGATTATGACATTCTGTCTGCATACTGTGTCTGACATGGGCTAAGGCTTTAGTTCGTATCTGATTCTATATCTGAGTGGGCTAAGGCTCACACCAATTCTGTAATGGGCTCTGGCCTCAGATTGTTTTCTGATGTATGTTTGTATGCATGTTTTATCTATCAGGATTACACATTGAGTTTGCGAAAACTCACTCTTTCATGTTTTATTTGTTTAGGTAATCCCCAGCATTAGACAGATCAGAGCTGCGGAGGACTCAACGATGGCCACACGGTTTCCCACTTAGACTATTTTCTATTTACTTGTTAATTAATTTATATTTGGGAAAAATTTGATGTAATTAAGGCCGTTATGGATTTTTGCTTAATTTGGGATTTTGAGATGTTTTATGGTTTTTACTACTAGTAGTAGGGAAAACTCAGGTTTTCAAAAGGACCGAACGTTTTACAAAACTACCCACGCATACAAAAATGTTTTTAAAAGTTTTCGTGTAAAAGTAATGGTTTAATGTCAATGCGGTTTCAAAAATACTTTCAAGTGACATCGCCAGATTTGGCCATAACGTCTAGGTCAGATTTGGGGTGTTACATTTAGTGGTATCAGAGCCAGGTTGCAAAACTCAGCGGTGGATTGTGTTTTAAACTTGGTTTTAAAGAAATGATTTCCAATGGGTTGAAATATTTTTGACTGAGAATGTGGTACATCGAGTGAGTCTCCTGCGCCGATCCTGTAAGTTTTATAAAATTTGTATTGTTTATTTTGGAAGACTGTAGATAGTATAATCTGAAACTACTATAGGTAGTAAACCGTACTGGAAACACTCTAGTTAGTATATACTGAAACTTGTAGTGAGACTGCGACTTATGATCGCGTGATTCGTAACAAGTAATAAATATTTATAATAAAGATCAAACCTAGACTAACTATTATCACGACAAAAAGGCAAGTGCACCTATCGAACAATAGTATAGTAATGGCAAGACCAGGATATCGTACCCAAGGGAACCAAGAGTACTAGTAATAACTATCTTTTTATTATTTAACCTAGGAATAAAAGGGTTTGTTTATTAAACTAATTATCTAAACTAATTAACTAATTTAATTGAAGTGAAGAGAAAATTTGGAAAAAGACTTGAAGAGAAGAAATTGATAAAGACGACACCCAAGGAGGAATCCACCTAGATTTCACTTATTATCTGACTCTGAACCAGACGATTTATTCACTTGACTTGATCCGTGAGACTCCCTAACCTACATTAATCTCTTTCGAGACTAATAACGCCTAACCCTCAGTTGAATTAATTGAAATCTCTTTCTAATTAAAACCCCTAGGGAAGCAGTAAATCGATCTATAGACTCCCATATTAGGTTTTACCCTAATCTGGCAAATTCTCGTAACCCTATCTCTAGGCGTTCAATCAACTCCACTTAATTATGCCAAATCTACTCTTAGGCAGGGTCTATTCCTCCTCTGTAGAAGCACATTAAATCATGAGTCAATACCCAGAATATTAACTCAAGCATTAGAAACACATAATTAAAAACAAATCAGGTATTTATCATATAGTTCAGATAATAATAACAAGATCCATCATAGGTTTCATCTCCCTTAGGTATCTAAGGGGTTTAGTTCATAATGAAATAAGAGTACATCTCAAAAGTATAAAAATAACAAAACATGAAGAAAACTCTAAAACTCCTGAAGGGATTTTGAGAGAGATCTTCAGTCTTAGAGTGGCTCTAACTTTTTGGGATGGATCGTCTGGCTTCCTTCAAGTAATTCCTGGCGTGTGGTTCTATGTTCCAAAAAAGTTCTAGAAGCCCCCTCAGTAGGTCATACTTAGGGTGTTTATATAGGCTTTGGATTGGCTTTCTTCTTCCCTAAGTATCCTTTTTCTGTGTAAAATACAACTCTTTGAAAAAGGGACACGCCAGTGTGCCATGGCCGTGTGACGTGTTTGCCAGGGCGTGTTCGTTCCGCTAAATTTCACATGGTCGTGTAGGTCAATGGCCAAGGCCATGTGAATTGTAAAATCCTTGGACGACACTCTCGACAGACACGGGCGTGTGAGCAGCCCGTATGGCAAGGCTTAGGCCGTGTGATCTTCTTGATTTGGTCCTTTTTGTCTCTTTTAAGCTCGTTTTTGGCACCTTTTGACTCTTGGTGCTCTTCTGAGTACAAAACATGAAATAACCGGATTAAGAGCACCAAAATCCACAAATCTAATAGTAAATATCCATAAATATGCTAAGTATTTGGGGTAACAATATGTATAATTTGGCGTTTATCAAATAGTCCCACACTTAAACATTTGCTTGTCCTCAAGCAAAACTCTCATTTACTGCTAGAATTCATTCCTTTCAATCACATAATCATTATCGATAATGTTACAAATTATTCCACGGAGAATCATGTTGTGAGAATTCAACCATAGGGGCATTAAAAACCTCAAACAATTCAAATCGAATGTTTTGATAATAAAATTATTGGTAATATCTTTCCTCTAAGTAATTAACTTTAGTCCTAAATATACAAGAGATGACATCCTCACTAAGGATTCACTCAAATCACTCAAAGTGTTTAAGGTTCAAAATTAAGCACTCGATTGTCTAACATGAGGTGTTATCACTATAGGCTTGCATGAAAATCAAATCTCCACCACTTGTAAATAATATGATACACAAATCAAAAGGTCTTTGCATGGTTGTAACAGGGTTTAGGTTACGGGTATGGATACAAGCTGAAGAAACAAAAGTTAGAATCGAAATGATTTCAATATATCACCCCACTATCAAATACTTAATTACTGAATGACAACAAATATCTAGAACTAAATTACATGAGCTCTCTTTTTCATAACAACTTTAGCTTGCTAAGAATTACAATAATAAAACTGAGGTTAGTTTTTTTTTAAGAATAAATAAAATCAATACAATATAGAAGTTATACTCCTTGATTTAGTAACAAAAATTGGTGATCATAGTGAGGTAACAATATTAAAATCAATCTCGATAAAAAGGGTCAAATTAAGTAAGGGGATTTCAATGCGAATTGGTTAATGGGTTAATGATGAGGGTTAATCAATAAAGAAAAAGGGTTAGTAGGCTCAAAGAGGGTTCACTAAGGGTTTAATTATGTGGGAAGGCTCTTTATGGAGGAAGTGGGTTAAATCCTAAGTGCCTTTATCATCTCAGTATATCAAATCATACGTGTGATCTCGACATGTATAATCGAAGCAAGTTCTAGAATAACAGTTCAATGTTAACACACTCAAACCACAAAAGAAGTGAGCAAGAAAGAAAGCTATATGCTCAAAAAGGCTAAAAAAATTCACCAAAAATTTGGGTTTTTGATGTCATTCCTGTATACTTAAGATTTCAAGATAATACCTCAATTCAGGAAAATAATCTAAAAATTTTAGTTCTCAAAATATATACTTTTCATGCTTGATTCTTTAAGGTCCTACAATCAAATAATCATGCATAATTCCCTTGGTCTAATTCATGACATATCAACAATAATTATAGATTAATCAGAATTCATTCTATCAATATTATGAGAAAATCACTTAAACACAAGACCACATTCAGGGATTTGAGAATAATGCAAAAAGTTAGGTTTCATGTTTATGTTCACCCCCCCACACTTAAGATGTACATTTCCCTCAATGTACAAAGATAGACTATTCAAAGTAAAGAAAATCATAAGAGGGAAGGAGGTGAAACTCCCTGTTATATGGGTGCGGAGCTTGATTCTGAGGCTGTAGTGTTTGGGGAAAGTAGTAGCTACCATTGTTCTTAGCTAGTTGAAGAAATTGGGTCGTTGAACATAGCATTCGTTTTGTATTGTTCCCTGTTTGTTTCCTCATTCCGTAAAATATTCCTAGCAGCTTGCTTGGAAATCTGTAGAATCATGAAGAGCTTATCAAGAGTTGGTGTGGAAGAGAGTGTAGAGGGATTACTTGTTAGAAATACTAGGAAAAAAAATGAAGAAAGTAAAATTTACAAATATAGATATGTCTTTTATAAGAAAATAATAAAATTGAAATGAAATTAAAAATTAAGAATAAAAATAAAGATAAAAATAAAAAGATAGGAGGATTCAATGATCCTCGTCAGTGGGGGCCTCAGATGGTGGTGCAGGAGTGGCTACTATCCTACACCCATATGTCTTGGGCATGTGTGGTACACGGTCATATCGCACGACCGTGCTTAGCTTCGTTCCTTCTCCCACCCCCGTGTATCATTGTCCACGGTTTAATGGAACGGGCGTGTCGCACGCCTGTATTAGAGAAACAGAATCGAGCCTTGCCCCTGGCACGCCCGTGTTTTTCCATTCCCACGCCCGTGTTCATCTATCAACCTCACCCACGGCCATGCCGCACGGCCGTGGGGATTTATTGCATCCCGTATTTTGGGGAAATCTTTGCCCTATTTCCACACGACTGTATCGCACGACCGTGTCGCTTCCCCTATTTTTCCATGGCTTTAGGCTCGCTCGTATGGGTGGCCGTGTGAGGGTTATAGATCTGCGTTCAGAGATTCAGTTAGTGGTCTTAAAAAAATCTTGTAATTTTAATGAAACTTAAATAAATAAAAGTTGTTAGTACTCAGGTTACCTCTCGAGAAGTGCTTGTTTATAGTCTAAGCTCGACTTTCCCTTATGGATGTATTTAGGGAGGTTCATGGAGTCGTAGCTCTATCCGTAGCCTTCGTTCTTCATGGACATCTTTGTTCTCTTCATGATAGTAGCGTACTGTCTCTGTTGTCTTGTTTCGAGGAGGTTCCTGCAAGGATGATTGAATATTAGTTTTATCATCGATAGGTTTTATAGCATTATCCTGAGTCTTAAAGGTTTTAACTGAGTCGCGTGCTTGAAGTGTTACTGCGTCGTCACCTGCACGAAGTGTTAGCTCTTCTGTGCCAACATTAATAATTGTTCTGGCAGTTGCTAAAAAGGGTCGTCCTAAAATTAAAGGTACCTCGTTATCCTTATCCATATCTAGGACGACAAAGTCTACTGGGTAAATAAACTTATCAATTTTAATGAGAACATCTTCAATAATACCTTTAGGAAATCTATCTGTTTTGTCAGCCAATTGTATGCTCATCCTAGTCTATTTGGGTTTACCGAGACCTAGTCTTTTAAACATTTTATACGGCATAACATTTATACTTGCCCCTAAATCAGCTAAAGCATTATTCACAAATAAACTACCAATTAAGCAAGGAATTGTAAAACTGCCTAGATCTTTCAATTTGTTAGGTAGCTTATTCTTTAGAATTGCTGAGCAGACTACATTGAGTTCCACGTGTGATGACTCGTCCAACTTCCGCTTGTTTGCTAAAAGCTCTCTTAAAAATTTCGTTGCATTTGGCATCTGTGACAGAGCTTCAATAAACGGTAAGTTAATATGTAATTTTATCAAAATGTAAGAAATTTACCGAATTGTTCATCTGAGCGGTGTTTCCTTGTCGCAATAGGGTATGGCACACAAGGTTTGTATTCTACATTTATCGTTTTATTTTTACTTACCTCACCATCATTTTTGCTTTCCACATTCTCTTGCCTCAGTTTTGGCTCAGTCTCAACGCGTCTTTCTTGAGCATCAATTGCATTGAGCTGTTCCCTTGGGTTTGGTTTAGTATTACTTGGCAAACTACCTTGTGGTCGTTCCGAAATTAATTTGGATAGTTGGCCTATCTGAGTTTCGAGTCCTTGAATTGATACTTGTTGATTTTTGAGTGCTGTCTCATTATTCAGGAAGCGAGTTTCTGACACCGAGATGAATTTGGATAGCATCTCTTCAAGGTTTGATTTCTTCTCTTGTTGATAAGGTGGCTGTTGAAAACCCTGAGGATTCTGTTGCCTTTGATTCTGATGACCACCCCAAGAGAAATTTGGGTGGTTCTTCCAACCTGCATTATAAGTGTTATTATAGGGGTTATTCTGAGATCTAAAATTATTGTTACTCATATAGTTGACTTGTTTCTCTTCGGTTGTAGGATTGAATGGTGGGTATTCTATATGCACGCCTCCTCTACTTGAGTCACACCTCATTACTGGATGTACCTGCGTAGAACCAAGTAAACCATCAATTTTATTATTTAGAAGTTCTACCTGATTAGAGAGCATGGTGACCGAATCGATGTTATAAATGCCAACTATTTTCATTGGCTTTGTCCTCATAACTTGCCACTGATAGTTATTCAGTGACATCTCCTCTATAAATTCATAGGCATCTTCCGGTGTCTTATTGTTGATGGTTCCGCCAGCAGCTGCATCAATCATTTGTCTTGTCGAGAGATTCACACCATTGTAGAACATTTGAACTTGCAGCCATAGAGGTAACCCATGGTGAGGGCACCTTCTCAATAGATCCTTGTATCTCTCCCATGCATTGTAAAGTGTCCCTAAGTCCATCTGCACAAAAGAAGAAATATCATTACGCAACTTAGCTATTTTTGCCGGTGGAAAATATTTTAATAGAAATTTTTCGGTCACTTACTCCCAAGTGGCAATGAATCCTCGTGGTAGTGAGTTCAACCACTGTTTAGCTTTATTCCTCAGTGAAAAAGGGAATAACTGAAGGCGAATGGCATCATCAGAAACGCCATTAATTTTGAAAGTGTCGCACAGTTCTAGGAAATTTGCCAAGTGCGTGTTGGGGTTCTCATCCTGCAAACCATCAAACTGAACAAATTGTTGTATCATCTGAATCGTGTTAGGTTTCAGTTCAAAATTGTTAGCAGCAATAGCAGGTCTAACTATACTTGACTTAGTTCCTATAAAATTAGGTTTAGCATAATCATACATAGTACAAGGAGCAGGATTCTGATTTGCTAATTCAGTTGGTCTGGCTGGCGGTAGCGGATTGTCTTGATTTTCAGCCATCTCTTCAGTCGTAGTTGAGATATCATCCTCTTGCTCTTCCTCTATGTATCTTAAGCTGCGCCTGATTTCTCGTCAATTTCTATGAGCTGTACGATCAATTTTCTCGTCAAAAAGCAACGGTCTTGACGGGTTTCTTCTAGTCATACACTACAAGAACCTGCCAGGAGAAAGAAGAAGAAAGTTAGTAAAATAAAAATAGAAATAAAGTTAAATTGCAAGAAAAATAAATGGCTAAAGTAATAAAAATTAAGTGTTCCTAATATTTCAGTTCCCCAGCAACGGCGCTAAAAACTTGATCGCATGATTCGTAACAAGTAATAAATATTTATAATAAATATCAAACCTAGACTAACTATTATCACGACAAAAAGGCAACGCACCTATCGAACAATAGTATAGTAATGGCAAGACCGGGATATCGTACCCAAGGGAACCAAAAGTACTAGTAATAACTATCTTTTGATTATTTAACCTAGGAATAAAAGGGTTTGTTTATTAAACTAATTATCTAAACTAATTAACTGATTTAATTAAAGTGAAGAGAAAATTTGGAAAAAGACTTGAAGAGAAGTAATTGATAAAGACGACACCCAAGGAGGAATCCATCTAGATTTCACTTGTTATCTGACTCTGAACTAGACAATTTATTCACTTGACTTGATCCATGAGACTCCCTAACCTACATTATTATCTCTTTCGAGACTAATAACGCCTAACCCTCAGTTGGATTAATTGAAATCTCTTTCTAATTAAAACCCCTAGGGAAGCAGTAAACCAATCTATGGACTCCCATATTAGGTTTCACCCTAATTCGGCAAAATCTCATAACCCTATCTTTAGGCGTTCGATCAACTCTACTTAATTATGCCAAATCTACTCTTAGGCAGGGTCTATTCCTCCTCTGCATAAGCACATTAAATCATGAGTCAATACCCGGAATATTAACTCAAGCATTAGAAACACATAATTAAGAACAAATCAGGTATTTATCATATAGTTCAGATAATAATAACAAGATCCATCATAGGTTTCATCCCCCTTATGTATCTAAGAGGTTTAGTTCATAATAAAATAAGAGTACATCTCAAAATTATAAAAATAACAAAACATGAAGAAAACTCTAAAACTCCTAAAGGGATTGTGAGAGAGATCTTCAGTCTTTGAGTAGCTCTGACTTTTTAGGATGGATCGTCTGGCTTCCTTCAAGTAATTCCTGGCGTGTGGTTCTGTGTTCCAGAAAATTTCTAGAAGCCCCCCTCAGTAGGTCATACTTAGGGTGTTTATATAGGCTTTGGATTGGCTTTCTTCTTCCCTAAGTATCCTTTTTCCGTGTAAAATACAACTCTTTAAAAAAGGGACACGCTAGTGTGCCACGACCGTGTGACGTATTTGCCAGGCTGTGTTCGTTCCGCTAAATTTCTCACGGCCGTGTGGGTTAATGGCCAGGCCGTGTGAATCGTGAAATCATTAGACGACACCCTTGACAGACACGGGCGTGTGAGCAGCCCGTGTGGCAAGGCTTAGGCCGCGTGATCTCCTTGATTTGGTCTTTTGTGTCTCTTTTAAGCTTATTTTTGGCTCTTTTTGACTCTTGGTGCTCTCCTGTGTACAAAACATGAAATAACCGGATTAAGAGCACCAAAATCCACAAATCTAATAGTAAATATCCATAAATATGCTAAGTCTTTAGGGTAACAATATGTATAATTTGGCGTTTATCAACTTACGAAAACAAAATCTAAACTACTGATACTGTTTTGCATAAAACATCTGTTAATAAATATTGAAACTGTAACTGGTCCATAAAATTTGTAATACAGATAAATTCTGAAATTAACGATAAGCGCACGTGGTACTCATAGACAGGGTACTAGAGACCGTGGCAGAGGCCGTAGAGGGGCTCAAGCGAAGTCCTCATCATCAGTGAATCTGCCTAATTTGGATACTAGCAAGACGCCGGTATCACCTGCGACAAAGATTGGGTCTGGGACTCATGATCGTGTGGCTGGGGACGATGCACTGTCCCAGGCCATGCTACGAATTTTAGAGAGGGTCGTTGGGCACAAAACTGGATCTAGGGGTCGAGGGTCGGTTATAAAACAACTCCGATCCAACGGGGCTGAGTCATTCAGGGGTGTCGCTAGAGTCACCCCTAACATGGCTGAGTATTGGATGGAGGCCACGAAGAGAATTATGGACAACCTAGATTTTACTGCTAAGCAGAAGCTAAAAGGGGTTGTTTCTCTGCTACGTGATGAGGCATACCAGTGGTGGCTCACGGTTAAGGAGGGCACTCAGCCCGACCGATTGACTTGGGATTATTTTAAGACTACGTTCCAGGTTAAGTATGTAAGGGCTAGTTACATTGATGCCAAGAGGCATGAGTTCTTTAATCTCACCCAGGGAGATCGTTCAGTGGCCGAGTTCTTGAGGTTGAGCCGTTATGCGCGAGGCATGGTGGGAACTGAGTATGAGCGTTGTGTCTAGTTTGAGGATAGTCTCAGGGATAGTTTGCGAGTTCTAATAGCTTTGCAAAGGAGCGTGATTTCTCTGTTCTAGTTGAGAAGGCGAAGATCACCAAGGAGGTTAAGTGTGCTGAGCACCAAAACCAAGAGAAATGAAAGAATAAGAGGGAATTGAAGCCCTCGAGTACTGCGATAAGGCCTAAGAAGAAGGCCAGACCTAATGGGCCAGTGAGAGTAGGGCCTCTTGCTACATCTTCTAGGGTGGCGCTCTGTGGACACTGTGGTAGACGCCATCCGGCCGAGTGTTGAAGGACTACTGAGGCATGCTTGAGGTGTGGGTCGACTGAGCACCGTGTTCGGGATTATCCATTAAGGATCAAGTAGATGCAAGCTCTTGTTACTGGGATTGCACAGCCGTCAAGGGTAGTTCAGTAGCCATCTAGGGGCTAAGGTCAGGCCAGGGGTGGTAATGGCATGGGTCGATGACAGAGAGCATCAGGCAAAGGTACTGGACCAACTAAGGTGAGGCAGCCTGATTTGGTTTATGTTGTTCATCACCGTAAGGACCGAGATACTCCGAACGTCATTACGGGTACGTTTTTAATATTTAATGTACCTTATTTGACATTGATAGACATATGTTCTACCTATTCATATGTAGCTAGTACTGTGTCTAAAACCTTGAGGATTCCAGTCGAGGGTACTGAGAGTGAGATAACTGTGTTAAGTCCTTTGAGGCAATCAGTTCAGGTGAGTACACAGTTTAGAGACGTCCCGTTAGAAGTTCAAGGGACAGTATTTCTGGCTGATTTAATGGAGCTTCCATTTTGGGAGTTCGATTTGATTTTGGGAATGGACTAGCTGGTTAAACATCGGGGGAGTCTGGATTGTGCGACGAAAAGGGTTGTCTTGAAGACTGAGGAGGATAGTGAGGTAGTGGTAATTGGCGAACGACGAGACTACCTGAATAATGTGATCTCAACTTTGGTAGCAGAAAAGTTAGTGAGAAAAAGGTGTAAAGCTTTCTTGGCCTACATCAGTATTTCTGATACTGGGGACTCTTCGGTTAAAGAAATCAGAACAATGAGGGATTTTCCATATGTGTTTCCTAAGGAGGTAGAGTTTGGGATTGATTTGTTTCCTGGCACGACTCTAGTGTCTATCATCCCTTATCGAATGGCACCGAAAGAGCTGACGAAACTTAAGCCTCAGATTCAAGAGCTGTTAGACCGTGGGTTCATTCATCCCAGTGTGTCTCTGTGGGGAGCACCTGTTCTATTTGTAAAGAAGAAAGATGGGACAATAAGGATGTGCATCAACTATCGGCAGCTGAACAAGCTAACAATTAAGAATAAGTACCCACTTCCGAGGATTGATGATCTATTTGACCAGTTTAGAGGGGCTTCTATCTTTTCTAAGATCGACCTGTGATCGGGATATCTTCAATTGAGAGTAAAGGAGGCTGATGTGCATAAGACTGCATTTAGGGCTCGTTATGGACATTACGTGTTCCTAGTTATGCCCTTTGGTTTGACTAATATACCAGTGACATTTATGGATTTGATGAACCGTGTGTTTCAGCCTTATCTGGACCAATTTGTGGTGGTTTTTATCGATGACATTTTAGTGTATTCTAAGTCTGAGAACGAGCACGATGGACACCTTAGAGTGGTTCTACAAATTCTTCGTGAGAAACAGTTGTATGCTACGTTCAGTAAGTGTGAGTTTTGGCTTTGGGAAGTGACATTTTTGGGACATGTGGTTTCAGCTGAGGGGATTTGTGTAGATCCTCGTAAGATTGAGACTGTGTTGAGTTGGAAACAGCCAAAGAGTGTGTCTGAAATTCGTATTTTTCTGGGGCTAGCAAGATATTATCAGTGATTCGTAGAGGGGTTCTCCTTGATCATCACGCCAATGACTAAGCTGCTGTATAAGGGAGTTCCTTTCATTTGGACTGATGCACAGTAGGAGAGCTTTGATGAGTTCAAGACGATTTAAACTCAAGCTCTTGTTCTGATACAGCCAAAGCTCGGTAAAGACTTCATGGTATATAGTGATGCGTCGCATGTTGGTCTGGGTTGCGTTCTGATGCAATACGAAAAGGTAGTTTCTTATGCATCTCATCAGCTCAAGACTCATGAGGGGAACTATCCGACGCATGACTTGGAGTTGGCCGCAGTGGTATTCGCACTGAAAATTTAGAGGCATTATCTATACGGTGAGAAGTGTACCATTTACACTGATCATAAGAGCCTCAAATATCTACTCACTCAGAAAGGGCTAAACCTAGGCATCGTAGATGGATTAAGCTGCTTAAGGATTACGACTGCACTATCGAGTACCATCCTGGTAGGGCCAATATGGTGGCCGATGCGTTAAGCCGTAGGGCTATGACAGATTTAAGGGCAATGTTTGCTCGCCTCAGTTTATTTGATAATGGTGGTTTGCTGGCGGAGCTTCAAGTTAAGCTGACATGGATTGAATAGATTCAAGGTAAACAGTTGCAGGATAAGTCTCTGGAGTTGCAGTTTCGTTAGGTTAAGAATGGTGGCACTACTGATTTTGGGATTAATAAGGATGGGGTATTGTGTTTCTGCAGTCGAATTTGTGTACCGAATGATGAGGACTTGAAACAGTCGATTTTAAAGGAAGCGCATAGTAGCCCTTATGCTATGCATCTCGGTGGGAACAAGATGTACCGGGATCTACGAGAATTATACTGGTGGCCAGGGTTGAAGCGTGAGGTTACTGACTTCGTTACTCGATGCTTAACTTGTTAGTAGGTCCAGGCTAAGCAGCAGTTACCTTTGGGTTTGCTGCAGCCGATTAAGATACCAATGTGGAAATAGGAGCGAGTAACGATGGACTTCATTAGTGGGTTGCCTCTAACACCTACTAAGAAGGATTCTGTCTGGGTCATTGTGAATCGATTAACAAAATTTGCTCACTTCATCCCAGTTAGGATAGACTTCTCTCTACAGAATTTGGCTAAACTCTACATATCTAAAATAGTGAGGTTACATGGGGTACCTGTCTCGATTATCTCCGATAAGGATCCTCGTTTCACATATTAGTTTTGGAAGAAACTTTATGAGGCTTTAGGTTCAAGGTTAGACTTCAGTACTGCTTTCCATCCTCAGACAAACGGTCAGTCGGAGAGGGTGATTCAGATACTGGAGGACATGTTGAGGGGCTGTATTATTGATTTCTGAGGCAGTTGGCAGGAGTACTTGCCATTAGCGGAGTTCGCTTACAATAATAGCTATCAGTCTAGTATATAGATGGCACCGTATGAGGCACTGTATAGCCGTAAGTGTCACAGTTCCTTATGCTAGACCGAGTTGGGTGAATGACGTATCTTGCGTTTAGAATTGGTTTCTGAGACTAAGGACAAGGTCCGTTTGATCAGAGATTGGCTGAAAGTGGCTTCTGATAGGCAGAAGTCTTATGCAGATCTGAAACGACGAGAGATAGAGTACTCTGTGGGAGACTTCGTTTTTCTCAAGGTCTCGCTATGGAAGAAAATTTTGAGGTTCAGTCGCAAGGGCAAGTTAGGCCCTAGGTTTATTGGGCCGCATCGGATTCTGAAACGAGTGAGACCAGTCACTTATTAGTTGGAGTTACCTCCAGAGTTAGACCGCATTCATGATGTTTTCTATGTCTCAATGTTGAGGTGATATCGCTCTGATCCCACGCATATTGTTCCTATTGAGGAGATTGAGGTTCGGCCAGATCTGACTTTCGAGGAGGAGCTGGTTCAGATTCTGGATTGCGACATAAAGGTTCTGAGAAAGAAATCCATTCCCTTGGTGAAGGTGTTGTAAAGAATCATAGCACTGAGGGGGCTACGTGGGAGCCTGAGGATGCAATGCGTCAGCAGTATCCTCATTTGTTTTGATCAGGTAAATTTCGAGGCCGAAATTTACTTTTAGGGGGGTAGAGTTCTAACGCACCAAATTTTATGTTTCAGATTCTGTTAAATTTTAACACAACTGTATATTCGATTCAGTGGTTATGTGTTCTGGGTGTGTGTGAGAAGTCCCAAGTTCAAACCTTAGCTTTGGAAAATTTTGGTATTTTCTTGTATAAAGCCTTAACCTTACTCAATAGGCTTAAGTTTAATTATTAGTAAGAATATAACAGAATGGGCCTGCTGGTCTAGTGGTTAAGTGGAGTGTAAGTTACTAGAGGTCTTGTGTTCGAATCCTAGCGTGGGCATTATTTTTGTGCTTGTCCACTCAAGTGAGTTTGAGTTGAATTAGAAGTCTAAGTAGTGGGGAATTGGTGGAGAAAATTAAGGGGTTTAACAGTTTCTATTCAACATTGCTTCCTTCCTCTGCAAAAATTTGGCCATCCCTTTTTTCCTTCTTTTCTCTTTTGCTGCCGATTTTCCTTTCCATTATCTCTTTTTCTGTCAAAATTCCACTATTTTTCCTCTTCTTCCACTTCTGTCTTCCAATCGTTTTGTTATTCATTTTTGGGGCACGCATTCAGTAAGTTTTATTGATATAATTATCATTTAGTTTATCGTTCTTTACCTAATCGGGTTCCAATTTTGGTTAGGAGGCTTTTAAGCGGCTGTAAGATTCCAATTGTGGTTGTGGGCTTGCGAATTCGCTAGTTTTTGATCAAAGGTAAGCTTGGTAACTTTTTGGACAAAAGCCTCAGTTTAGGTTCGATTTAAATGCACGTTGGAAACGTTTATTTGAGGGTTATTATTCAAATATAGGTTTTGGTGTGCTCGGTGATCATTTAGGCTTCAATCGAAACTAGGTGTGTACCCGAAAACACAGAAAACAAGAATCAGCAGAAGCCAAAAAATGAATTTGTCGATGCTACACGGGCGTGTGGTAGGCCGTGTGGCAGCACATGGGCGTGTGATCGACGAACCAGGCCGTGTGTGCATGACACGGCCATGTGAGGATAGACGAGGCCGTGTGCGAGACACGAGCTCGACTAATTGGGTCATGTAGGCCACATGGGCTTGTGGGCCCACATGGGTGAACCACATGGTGGGACTTGGGCCAGGCCATGTGATCCACACGGGCAGGCCACATGGGCGTGTGAGCCCATTTTTTTGAAATGATCTTTAAGGTTGCACGAGTCAAACAAGTCGACTGTGGACCTACCATAGGGTCGGTAAGTGCTATTTAGACCATCATTCAGTATTCTGACTGTCTAACTTCTGTATCGAGCATGAACTGAGATATCTAAACTGAATGTATGATTTGATATATTGCATAATAGCATGTCATTTTTGTATGTTGCATTGCATCGGGGTTGGGATAATGTATTTGGAGGAAGTATTCTGAAAGGCTTGTAAGCCTAATATCTGGCAGCTCAGCTGCAATTATCTGACTATGTGTCGCATTTCGGTACAGCATGGTGTGTAGGGATGGCTGGGTTGATTTTATCCCCACATGGTGCGTATGGTTGGACAGAGTTGGTGTGTAGAGGATGGTGGATAGGATTCTGAAATTCTATCTGCATAATGCATCTGACATGGGCTAAGGCCCTATTTCGTATCTGATTCTGTATCTAAATGGGCTAAGGCTCACACCGATTCTGTAATGGGCTCCGACCTCAGACGGTTTTCTGATGTATGTTTGTATGCATGTTTTATCTGTGGGGATTACACACTGAGTTTGCGAAAACTCACTCTTTCCTGTTTTATTTGTTCAGGTAATCCCCAGCATTAGACGAATCGGAGTTGCGGAGGACTCAGCGGTGGCCACACGGTTTCCCACTTAGACTATTTCCTGTTTACTTGTTAATTAATTTATATTTGGGAAAAATTTGATGTAATTAAGGCCGTTATGGATTTTTGCTTAATTTGGGTTTTGAGATGTTTTACGGTTTTTACTGCTAGTAGTAGGGAAAACTCGGATTTTCAAAAAGAACGAACGTTTTACAAAACTACCACGCATACGAAAATGTTGTTAAAAGCTTTCACGTAAAAGCAATGGTTTAAGGTCAATGCAATTTCAAAAACACTCTCAAGTGACATCGCTAGATTTGGCCATAACGTCTAGGCCGGGTTTGGGGTGTTACATTCTAGCAGTGTCTTGCGAGCCATTTTTTGCCCTTTGTGCAAATCTGTCAAAAATAACCGAAATTCATCAAAATTAACTATAAAATTCATAAAATTCAACATGTTCATATTTTAAGTACAATTTAATTATTTTATAAAAATTAATTATTTTTCGACAAGAATTTTATCGAAACTGCATGAATTTAAGTTAAAAAAGGCATGAAAAAGTGTGCACATTTTCCTGTTTCCACACCCTCAAATGTAATTCATTGCTCGTCCCGAGTAATGCACAAATTTGAAAAGAATTTTTTGAAAACACCTTTGAAAAACTCCTTCAGAACGACATTCTTCCCAACAATCATGAATTTGGTATACTTATGCTCAAGAACAAGAAATTCGATATATATGCTATCTAAGTATACATATCATTCAAATTAATCTCAATCATTCTTATGATAGCCAAAAATTAGACTAAATGTTTCCTAATAAAGTCAAGTTAACCCTTACCAATTTAATTTTATTCCCTTATTCAAGATTAAGCTGCAATCATTAAGTTTAACTTATGCCTTCATATGTTGCACTTAGCAATTTCTCTCCACTAATGTAGGTAGCATTGGAACTTGAATCAATAGGTCTTTAACAAGGTTGGAACGTGGCTAGGCTTAGGGGTAGGTAAAAGATAGATAAATTTAGGCTAAAAACCCTAAACTCAGCTTGCATCGGACTTTCGAAATAATTACCTTCAATACGTAAACTTTCTTTGTTTTCACATGCTCTTTTGTACATCTTATTTTAAGAACTCATGTTTTTTTTTAATTCGAGCATTTTACTGTATGTACTATAATTTTTTAGAGAATTTGATACTTCTTTTCAACTCCCCCAAACTTATTTTCAAAGAATACTTTGAATAGTACTAACTCTAGTGTTTGGGACAAATTTAAAATAGTTAAGAGAGAAGTGATGGCTAAATTTGCAAGAGTTCAAATAAAATTAGGCCATATAGTCTCAAAGTTGGGTTTCAAAGGATAAAAATTTCATCATGGTTGGCTTGAAAGGCTCAATCAGTTCAAACAACAGATGCCTAAATCATTTTCAACGCTCCATGCTTCCTAGGATTTCACCTGAAGAAACTACTAAGTCAATTCTAAATACTTAAACATTCATGCATGCTTAACTTTCCTAAGGAACTAAAATTTTATGGTATGATTTGCATGCTTTATTAAAAATACATTTATGTCATTATTAAGCTAACATAACAATTATTGGAATAATCAAACATTATTTATACTGAAGTTTAGCATACTTAACAACATTTCAAATTATTGAAAAAAAATATAACCTAATCATAGCTGAAAGAAAAATTTATTCTAAGTGGAAATAATTTCAATTTTCGATTCCCCATACTTAAGAAGAACAATGTCATCATTGTTAAAAGTGAATAGATACTATACACCAGGTAGGATTCTAGAGAAGAGGAGGTGAGTCAATTTGACTGCTTAATTACCAAGCTCTCTGTAAATCCAATCCTAGACATGTATATATCTATTGCCACACTTTATACTTTGCGACTTGTTCATTTTTATTCATTATTTCCATCTCTTGCTTTATTATGCAAAAATAAATAAAAAATCCTAATTAAACTTAATCCTAAAATAACCTAAGGACATAAATAAAATAAAGTCGAGATCCACCCTTTATTTATTTACAGATCCTTCCGAATTCGACTCATCTTTTGCTCCATCATCTTTGTTTTTGCATGAATCACTTCGCTCCCTCTTCGATAGTGGACTCCATGGTTTAAATATGAAATCTGAAAACTCAGGCAAAAAAATAAATGAGTCATTGTATATTTTTGTAAAAGCGCTTCTCATGGAGTCATCCCTTATTTTTGAATATCTCCAATAAGCTTGTTGTTACCACAGCATATGTTGCATTATGTCCATCAACTTTGACAGCTCATCTCGAAGATCTGGGCAAGGCGGTTGACCTCTGAACATTGAAGTCTCAACATTAGGTTTAACTTCTGGTTCCATTGGTTCCACCCTATCAGGAATATCAGCTGATTGCATTGGTTCGATCTCAGTGGGATCTTCTTCTTCTTCTTCGGGATCCTCACTTTCTTCAATTTTTGTAGAACAGAGTCTGCAGCTATTCGGTAAAGGTCCCAATCTGTGATTGTGCCTTGGCTATAACCTATCTTCTTTACGTTTGCAAGAATTTTAGCTTTCAAGCACAGAATTGTTATTGTTAAAGGAAAGTAAGCTGGGCCAGAATGTCTAAAGGCACAATTCCGCATTTCTCTCAGGATTATTTTTCCCACATCAATGGTCTTTCCAGTTAAAATCGAGTATAATAAGACCATTCGATCCAATGAACTCATAGTTCCATGTGAACTAAGCATAAGGCTGAATCAGATAAAATAGAACCATACCTTCACAAGTGGTGTCAAATATTCTCTTCTACAATTGTGGATTCCTTGCTTTGACATAGTCCACTTAGAACCTAGAACTGTAAGTTCCTTGAGTATTTCTTGCAAATTTTCAGGCTTGATATTGCTCATTAAGGAAGAATATTCATCGTTTTCGAAATCAGGTAATTCAAAGAACTCATTAATAGCATTTGAAGTTATTGGTACCTTGATTCCGCGGATAGATACTTCCTTCAATTCACTTGATGTTAAATTCACATAAAATTCACGAACTAACTCCTCATCCACACTGGGTCTTTTCTCACAAAACAACTCCCAATTGAGAGTTTCAGTAACTTGACGAATACACGCCATAAAATCAATATAATTGCTCTATTCCAATGTGAAGTCTCCATAAAATCAATATAATTGCTCTATTTCAATGTGAAGTCTTTCTCTCGATGTATCTGTTGATTCTTGAAAACATTTTCGTATCTCACTTTGGCTTTTTCACAGTGGAATTTGCTTTGTGATTCATCAATTTGGTCAGAGGCACGAGTTCTTTTGCGAGGCATGATTAACCTGAACATAAGATGGAAAATAATTTCTCAAAAATTTAATTAATATAAAATATTAATAATTCAATAAATTGAAAAATTAAATGATTAAATAAAATTTAAAATTTAAGAGAAAAATTTGTCTTACCGCCTTTTTATAAAAATTAAGAACCCCTTAAAAAAATAATTAGAAAACAAAAGAGGTCGATTTAGGATAGGTTGCAGGATTATCGGCTAAGGATGGGGTGTTGGTATGAGTAATAGGGCTGATGTGCCGTACGGATGTTAAGCAGCAAGCAGAGAAGTCGAGCAGGAGTGAGAAGCGGCACAACCTAGTGTGGGCAGCTACTCGGCAGCAGGCAGTAATGTAGGCGTGTGCGAGCTAGAGTGAGGAGCAGGTGCGGCGCCAAGGAGCAGCGACAAGGAGCAACTGCTGGTGCGCCTTTGTGCGTGGGCCGTTGGGTGTGCACGGAGGTAGCAAGTGTGCACGAGGTGAGCTGTTGGCCGAATGGCTATCGAGCGGTGTTGTGGCTGATAAGTTGGAGGCTTGCAGCTAGGGAGTTGAGGACTACGGCACTAGGTGGTTTGGTGGGATGGAAGTTTGAATGAGGGAAATAAGAGTTAAAGTAGAATTCTTAGAAAAATTTAATAATTAAAAATTTTAATTTCTAATTCTACTCAAAGTAAATAACAATTAATAATTAATATAATGCATATTAAATTATTATTTGCTATTAATTTATTAAGATAAAAACTTATCAAATAAAATATGATTAAATTAAAACTAATCCTTACTCTATATAAATTTGATAATAATTAATATATATTATAATTGATATAATTATATATTAATAATTATCATTTTTTTATTGAACTAAAAACATTTATTCTAGATGCGTTTTGAAAATATTTACAAAAAGAGGCATCTAATTTTTAATATTTACAAAAAGAGCAACAAAATTTTAAAAATAGTTCAATTAAGTCCCTAGACTTAATGAAAATTTGAAATTGAGTTGCAATTTTAAAACTTGGATCAAAATTGACCCTTTTTATTTGAAAATTTAAAAATTTATTTTGCCATTTAAGGAATAATTTCTCAAAAAATTATGTCAAAATCAATTCCCAGGAAAGATTTAAGTTCCAATCTCCTAGATAAAATTTATTTAAACATACAATTTATTTAAACATACTAATCCCGAAAATACATCCTAAATAATTTATTTAAAAAGAAAACAAGAAAATTTAATCATTTGATAAATTGAACAAAATTTGATCCCATTCAATTTTATCTCCCCAGTAATGTTTCAAGCGTTGAGCATTAACTCGGAAAATACCTCCCTTACCTTAAAGGTCAACAACTCTATACAGATAAACTCGGTGAATTGTAAATGGGCCAGACTAACATAATTTTAACTTACCTAGAAAGAACTTTAATCTGGAATTAAATAACAAGACTTGCTGACCTGTTTCAAATTCTCGAACTCGAATATGTTGTCATGCCACTTCTTAAGTCTCTCTTTGAGGAATTTAGCATTCTCGTATGACAATATTCGAAATTCTTCTAACTCGTTGAGCTGGATCATTCGTCTCTCTTTAGCAAGCTTAAGATCCAAGTTGAGTTGTTGGAGAGCCAAGTAAGCTTTGTGCTCTAACTCCAAAGGCAGATGACAGGTTTTCCCAAATACCAACCTATAGGGTGACATCTCTAAAGGTGCCTTGTATCCTGTCCTGTAAGCCCATAAAGCATCATTCAGTCTTTTGGACCAATCTCGTCGATTCGGGCAAACTACATTCTCAAGTATGCATTTGATCTCTTTGTTTGGCAGTTCAGCTTTACCATTCGTCTGTAGATGGTAAGCTGTGGCAACCTTGTGCTTCACTCCATGTTTTTCAAGTAACCATTTCAACCACTTGTTCACAAAATGAGACCTTTCATCACTAATGATGGCTCGTGGGGTTCCAAACTTTATGAACACATGCTTCTGCAAAAACTTCATCACAACCTTAGCATTGTTTGTTGGATATGCTTCAGCCTCAATCCACTTAGACACATAATCTACAGCAACCAAGATGTACTTGTGACCAAAAGACGAAGGGAAAGGACCGAGAAATTCAATACCCCAAACATCAAATAATTCCACCTCAATGATGTTTGTTTGAGGCATCTCATTTCTGTTAGTAACATTTCCAACCCTTTAACATCGATCACAACTCTTTACGTAAGCATATGCACCTTTAAATAGTGTTGGCCAAAATAATCTGGCTTGCAATACTTTGGCCGCAGTGCGTGTACCTTTGAAGTGTCCCCCACTCAGACTTGAGTGACAGTGGTATAGAATATTATGTACTTCATCTTCTGCCATGCACCTCCTGATCATTTGATCTGCACACTTTTTAAACAAGTATGGTTCTTCCCAGAAATAGTACTTCACATCGTAGAGAAGCTTTTTCCTTTGATGATTTGTCTTATCAATCGGCATCAAACCACAAGCTAAATAGTTAGCAATATAAGAAAACCAAGGGGTATTATGGACATGATTTACCTTCAGTATGTTTTCATTAGGAAATGTTTCCTGAATGGGTACAAGTGGACAATTCCCTTCTTGTGGCTCCAATCTAGACAAGTGGTCTGCTACTTGGTTTTCTACTCCCTTTCGATCTTAAATTTCTAAATCAAACTCTTGAAATAGAAGTACCTATCGGATCAGTCTCGGCTTAGCATCTTTCTTAGCAAGCAAATACTTAATCGCCGAGTGGACCGTATAAACAGTCACCTTGGTACCTACAAGATATGATCGAAAAACTTGTTAAAAGCAAACACAATAGCAAGTAACTCTTTCTCTGTTATCATATAATTCAGTTGAGCTCCTGTCAGAGTTCGACTTGTGTAGTAGATGGGATAAAAAACTTTGTTCCTTCACTGGCACATGACAGCTCTTATCGCGAAGTCACTTGCGTCACACATCAGTTCAAATGGCAAATCCCAATCTGGTGTGACAATTATGGGTGCCAAAACTAGTTGACCCTTCAAATCTTTAAAAGCTCTTAAGCATTCCTCATCAAATTTAAAAACCGTGTCCTTCTCCAATAACTTGCATAAGGATTTAGCAACTTTAGAGAAATCCTTGATGAATATTCGGTAGAAACTAGCATGGCCCAAAAAGCTCCTAACACCCTTTACAGATGTTGGAGGTGGAAGTTTCTCAATAACATCTACCTTTGCTTTATCTACCTTGATTCCATGTCTCATTATTTGATGCCCTAGAACAATACCTTCTCATACCATGAAATGGCACTTTTCCCAATTGAGTACGAGGTTTGTTTCTTCGCATCGCCTTAGTACCTTGGCTAGATTGGCTAGGCAATCATCATATGTATCTCCAAATACTAAAATATCATCCATAAAGACTTCCAAGTATTTTTCAACCATGTCAGTAAAAATAGACATCATACATCTTTGAAATGTAGCAGGTGCATTACATAAACCAAATGGCATGAGTCTAAATGTAAATGTATCGCATGGGCAGGTGAATGTTGTCTTCTATTGATCTTTTGGTGCTACTGTAATCTGGTTATACCCCAAGTATCCATTGAGAAAATAGTAGTAGTCTCGCCTTGCGAGTCTATCCAGCATCTAGTCTAAAAACGGCAAAGGAAAGTGATCTTTCCTAGTCATCTTGTTCAGCTTTCGGTAATCGATGCAAATTCTCCATCCCGTAATCGTTCTAGTCGGTATCAACTTGTTATTCTCATTTTCAATGATAGTGTTACCTCCTTTCTTTGGCACGCACTGGACTAGACTTACTTATGAACTATCTGAGATGGGGTAGATTATACCCGCATCTAACCACTTGATTTCTTTCTTGACTACGTCCTTCATTATGGGGTTCAGTCTTTGTTGCCTATCAATCGTCCCTTTTTCACCATCTTCCAAGATAATATTGTGCATGCATACAGATGGACTAATTCTGCGAATATCGGCTATGGTTAATCCGATAGCCTTCTTGAATGATTTCAATATCAGGATGAGTTTCTCTTCTTGCTCAGTAGTTAATTCTACTGAAACAATCACAAGCAGAGTAGAAGAGTTACCTAAATAAACATATTTTAAATGTGAAGGAAGTACCTTGAGTTCTAATTTAGGTGGTTACTCGATTGATACTTTTGGTTGGCCATAATCCCTATTCTCTAACTCTAAAGTTCAAAGCCGGATTGCGGATTAAATCCCCTTTGATTAGCTTTTAACAAAGCTAAGTATTCATCCTCCTCTTCATTATTTAGAGGATCTGATGTCAAAAATTTTTCTAATGGATCCTCAACATAGTTGAGTTCCTTCTCCACGATTAAATCCTTAAAATTGGACATTGCAGAACAATCATCAATTGTGTCAGGAAATCACATAGACTTAAAAACGTTAAATGTTACATGATTATCCTGAACACGCATAGTAAGCTCGCCCTTTTGCACATTAATAAGGGTCCTTCCGATTGCTAAGAACGGTCTTCCTAGGATGATTGGCACCTCTTTGTCCGCTTCAAAGTCTAGAATCACAAAGTCAACAGGAAAGATAAATTTGTCTATACGTACCAATACGTCCTCGATTTTTCCTTCTGGATGTGCTAAGGATTGATCTACTAATTGAAGTGTAACTGTAGTAGGTCTAACTTCACCTATCCCCAACTTCCTAAATATTGACATGGGCATCAAGTTGATACTTGCACCCAAGTCACATAATGCCTTACTACAATATGTTTCTCAAATATTGAAAGGTATGGTAAAACATCTAAAATCCTTCAATTTTGGGGTAGTTTGTCTTGAAGATATACACTGCATTCCTTCGTTAGGGCTACTGTCTTAAATTCTCCAAGCCCCTTTTTTTTAGACAGGATATCCTTCATGAATTTTATGTGTTTTGGCATTTATTCAAGTGCTTCAACTTACGGGATGTTGGTATGAAGTTTCTTGACTACATCTAGAAACTTCTTGAATTGAATTTCCTGCTTCTTCTTCTTAATTCTTTGAGGATAAGGTGGTGGAGGTTTCTTTACTGGAACTAGTTGATTCGTCTTCTGTGATAATTCTGCATCTAACGGAGTTGTTAGTTGATCAAAATTAGCTGGTTTTGAAGTTACCTTGTCAGATTTTGTAGATTCTGGTTCTTGTAAAACTGGAATTTCAATACTCGGTTGAACATCCTCTGAGTCTTAAGCATCAGCTGGCTCCTTTTGAACTTCGACAGTGTTGGGCTCTAATGTCTTTCCGCTCCTCAATGTCAATGTTTTACAATGCTCCTTCCTGGATTCCTCGAATTCTCTGTATCACTAGGTAAAGCACCTTGTGGTCGATTTCTGAGTTCAGTTGCAAGCTGGCCCATTTGGTTTTCTAAGTTTTTCAATGTAGCTGCTTGATTTTGGATTAAGGCGTCATTTTTAGCCATGTATGCCTTCAACAAATTTTCTAAGCCATTGGATGGTTCAGCTTGGGTTGGTTTCTGAACTTGTTGGGGAAAACTAGGTGGCTGGGTCAATCTAGGTTGGGCGTAAGTATTATTGGTTCCAGCCCCTTGGTTACTCCAGGAAAAGTTCGGGTGGTTTCTCCATGATGGGTTATAGAAATTGGATTGCAGTCTTTGCCTTCCTCGATTTTGATTCTGGTTACCCATGTAATATACAGATTCTGGGTTCAATGGACATTCTTCAAACAAATGTCCTTCCCCATAATAGACACAGGCTATATTTTCAAATTGATTTAATGGCTATGCTGCAAAACTATTAGACCCATTAGTAGTAAAAAAATTTAACATTGGGGATATTGATGATACCTGACATTGCTCGATTGGTTGGCCATTGATAATTGTTGCTGGCAATCCTCTCAATGATTTCATAAGCCTCATTATAGGAATTAGAAAGGAGAGCACCATTAGGAGAAGTATCCACTACCATCCTCGTGTGGGCATTGAGACCATTATAAAATGTCTCAAGTTGGATGCAATGTGGGATTCCGTGATGAGGGAACTTTCGTAATAATTCTTTGTACCTTTCCCATGCCTCATACAAGGACTGATCATCCATTTGTTAGAAGGTAGTGATCTCATTTCTCAACTTAGCATTCTTGCTAGGCAAGAAATACTTCATAAGGAATCTTTCTACTAACTCTTGCCATTTGGAAATTGAATTTGGTAGCAATAAGTTCAACCAGGCTCGAGCTCTGTCCCTTAGCAAATACGGGAAAAGTTTTAATTGTAATGCATCTTTGGATACTCCAGCTAACTTGAAAGAATAGCTCACTTCCATAAACAATCTTAAATGTAGGTGAGGATCTTCGGTAGGCATTCCACTGAATTGGCCCACTATCTGAAGCATCTGGACCATGACTGGCTTCAGCTCGAACTATTGTGCCTCAATTTTGGGTCTCTTAATACCCGTATTAAGGTCATTAAACATTGGCACTACATACTGTCTTAAAGCTCTATCCCTATCATCAGAAATAAGGATAGGATTTTGAGCAGGGTTTGCTCCGTTTCCTTGATTCGGATTTTTGAAGTTCATCTCTTCGGTCCTTCTCTGACTTGCTTGTCTTCTTCGTTGTTGAAAAGTTCGTTCAATCTCAGGGTTTACAAGGAGTAAATCAATAATTCGGCCAATACTTATAAACACCTAAAACAATTACAAAAAAATTAATTAAGTTAAAATTTGAACAGAAAAATAAACCAAAATGCAAAACTAACAAATTCACAAATAATGACTTTTTAAAACAGTCCCCGGTAATGGCGGCAAAAACTTGGAACGACGGAAATGTGCAAGTGTAGACAATCGCAACAAGTAATAAAGTGACAAGTAAATGTCGAGTTATCGTACCCACAGGAACTGTGAAAAGAATTATTTATGAATGCTATTTAAAATACTTAGGTGAAAAAAAAATATTTTGTTTGAAAAGGGTGATAAAAACTAAGATTTTAAACTAAATAAATAAATCTCAAATGTACGATTTCAAAATACAAGTTTAATCAAGATGACATAATTGTGTTAGATTAATTACATTTCTTAACTTAGAATTATTAAAATCATGTTTATATTGCTATGAATAAATTCACGGCAACTTGGTAATTTGCTAACTTATGAACATACTCACCTACCAAAATCCATTCATCTCTTGAGTATATCCCTATGTTAATTCAACCGATTAAACAAATCTTACTAGGCAAATATGTTATTGCACATACATACTTATTAAATAGAAATAATCTCTTGTACATATCCCTTTGACAATTCAAACGATTAATTAAATCTAATAAGCACATAAAAGACTATGTGAGGTAACAAGGTATCCCTACCTCGAAACAGTTTAATCACAAATTTAACCCTCAGCTACCTTAGATGCTTAACATACACTGATTAAGTACTATATCCATTAATTACAATTTCAATCCGTTTAAATAATTAATTCATTAGATACCTCACAATTGTAATGCAAGAGTAACTTAGTCATGATTTTACTTAACCAAGTATCTTACCAAGGCCTATAACAATATAAACAAAATTTTAACAATTTTAGCAAATGAAATGCAATCAACCTAACACAAATTAAATTCAAGCTAAATTGATTAAATTAACAATCCAACAACATAAATATTCATAGATATGTTCATCATAACAACAACAAAAATTAAAGAGATAGGAACAAGAATCAAATCCGGTGTTTTTTCGTGGCTTGACTCGTTTGCTCCGTTCTTCCTTCTCCGTTGTCCTCGTCGACCAAGGCTGTTATGAACACTTAATTGCTGCTCCAAATGGATGATGAATGCCCCTTTTCCAAGAGGAGAAATCGGTAAGAGAGCAAGAGAATTTTGAATGGAAAAGAAGAAAGAAAGTGGAGAGAAGAGAGAAAGATGTGAATGCTTGAGATGTGTTTCAAATGATCAGCTTAAGAGGGTTTTTATAGCTGAAAAGGCTTGCTAAAATTAGCAGCCAAAGAGCCCTCCCTTGGCCGGCCACATATGTGGCAAGTTTGATAATTTCAAACTTGCTAAATTAAGCTTGGGGCAAATCTAGAAAGCCACCATTTGTGGAGGGGTTTGAATGCTATTTGAATTAAGGGCCTCTTTGCAATCTAAATATTCAGCCAAAAGCTGATTTGGGTCAGCACATGGGGCGGTTTTGGGCTGTCCATTACTTGGTCGGTTCGGTTCACTCGGTTCGACTCAACTGGACCACTTTTCATAATTTATTAATAATAATTTATTAACCCAAATTAAATTGGATATAAATTAAAATTAATTATATTATGAATTAATACACATAATTTTGGACCGTCTTAGGCTGAAAATTAATTCACCTTGATACTTCAAATTGCTTCTCGGTTTTATGCTTCTAGTAGTGTCTGCTGAGCCATTTTTCGCCCTTTGTGCAAATCTGTCGAGAATAACCAAAATTCATCAAAATTAATTATAAAATTAATTAAAATTAAACATTTTCATATTTCAAGTACACTTTAATTATTTTCTAAAAATTAATTATTTTTCGACAGGAATTTTATCGAAACTGTATGAATTTAAGTTAAAAAGGGCATGAAAAAGTGTGTAAATTTTCATGTTTCCACTTTCCTAACCACTAACCTACTAAGTGATGCTTGGTAGGCAATACTGATATCAGGTTAATTCCTACCTAAATGACTTCCTAGGGTCGTCATTCCTAGGGTTTAATTGCACTCAACTAGATCCAACCAATCCAAATTAAACTCCACCTGTCAATCAATTAGTTAGGTTAATACAGTTGAAACATGCGAAATATGTATAAAGCATAAATTGATTCTAAAATTTATACAAACATTCAATTAACAATATTAAAGAAAGAAATATAAAATAGAACAAAGGAAAAAGATGCTCATGGATTTTATCAATGTAAAAATGTGGCTCCGAAGCAATCTTCGCTTACGATCATCTAACGTCGGAATATGATCTTCTGATTACACGAACATAAAAGAAACTAAGTAAAAAGCTAAGAACGAAATAAAAACCTAAGAATAATTTTTGTTTCCCTAAAATTATATGTCTAATCTAGTTACAATGGCATTTATATAGGTTAAACTCAAAATATTAAAGTGCCTAAACTATCCTTGATTAGGAAAAATACTCTTAATTGCCATAAAAATGCAACTGTCACGTGTAGGGATTTTTGGGCCGCGTAGAAGCCGTGTTGCAATATAGGCCTGCAGTGTTGCAACATAGGTCAGTGTCACGACAAAGCAGAGGGCATGTCACAACATAGTAGACAGTTTTGCTCAAAGACTTATTTTTTCTTCTATCTTTGGTATCGTGACATAAGCAATAATTTCAGCTCAAATATGCATATTTGGCTCCCGATTTGTCCTGCAAGACCACATAACCTTATTTAGATATCTGAGATGTAATAAAAACTACTAAAAAACATAAATCACTACTTCAAGCATGAAACCATAGATATATACTAAGTTGATTTGATTTACTATTAAACAAGCTACAATTACGTGTAAAAAGAGATGTAAATAATACTGTAATTCGTGGCAGATCAGTGATGTAGTTGCTTTTGGCCTTTAGTGAGACAACCCATCTTTATCAGTTTTTTTCTGCTTTGTTCAACCATCCTCTATAGCTATCCAAGCTCTCTCATCAATGGATTTCACAAATGCCCTCTTTCTCACTTTCTAATAGGCGTAATTTGCAACACCGATTAACATAGGTGGTATAGTAGTAGAGCTTCCTTTTCTCATAGCCCTCATAGCTTACCAAACTTCAAGATCTCATCAAATATAGTTAGTATGTAGCTTTGATACCAATTAATAGTTTATTAAGTTTGATAAACAACTTGGTTTAGTTTGTAGACTCACCTGATGTTGCAATATAAATTTTGTCTAACAGTTACGATAAAAAAATATAAAATAAGATAAAATAAAAATAAATATTCGGAATTTGTTGAAGCAATTCAATTCAAAAACCTAGCTTTGTAAAGCCTTACTCAGAGAACGAGTCCATTATACAAACTTCAATAGTACAAATTTTCTTGATCTACTGAAGCCATAAAGATAATTGCAACCACAAATATATGTACACTTAGCTTACGCTCAACCCAAACCTCTCTATAGAAGGCAATAAACATACTTAAATTTCAGTACAATTAGCTCTCAAAAAAACACATAAAGAAAGTGTTTTAAGTAAACAAATTAATGATCATAAAATACTTAGCTCAATTTCATACAATATGGAGGAATAAACTCTTCCTTTATAGACATGTAGCTTGGGTGCAGAGAGTTGATAAGTACTTTAGTAAATCTCTAAAAAAAACTTATAGAATAATCCTCCATAATTCGATTATAATCTCTTTCCAAATAAACTCTTGAAATATCTTTTCATCCTAATCAAAGGATAATCACAAAAGGGACGAGATAAAATTCATATTTTAAGGACTCTCAAATCTCCTATTCTAGTTTCCTTTTACAAAAAACTCTTATTTTGTTGCATAAAATTCATAATAAATATCACTAAATGAATATCTTACAAGTCAAGAACATTCAACACACATGATAAGAAAACAATTTCAGTCTAGATGGCAAACTAGACAAAAAGCATGTTGCAACATACTTTGTATCTTCAAAGTATGACAAAGAAAGTTCTAATAAAATTATATAATATTAATATAAAAATATATTTTTTTAATATTTTATTATTTTTTAAAAATAAAGAAATGTGTTATTTGGGTGGGTCGTGGTGGGACTTGGGCCAATATTTTTTTAAAAATCAAGTCACAGTTTGGCCCAACCTATAAACAGGTCTAACCAAAAGTCCAAAACCAATCTTTTATCCATTAAAATGGACATTAAATAGATTGGTTTAAATATGCCAAAAGTCTTTTTACTCTTTTTGAAATTTAAAGTTTAGAACCTATACTTTAATTTTGAGACATTGAGTCTCTATCTTTTTTTATTTAAAAATATTGATCTCTCATCTAATTTTGTCATTAAAGTTAACAGTGTCAAATGTAAAATAACTTTTTTAGCCCTCAACATTTGCATTTTTTGTCAATTTGGTCCTTACCCTTTCAAAGTACTTAAAAGTTTAAAAATTAATTTTTTTCATATTTTAAATAAAATTAAAAAATTAAAAAATATATATTATTTTTTAAAAAAATATGAAAAATAAAACTCTTTAAAATTCAAAAAGAAAAAAAATGATTTTAAAAGTATAAAAAATTTCAAAATTCAATGCTATCTAAAGTGGACCGAATCAACTAGTTGGACTGGGAATTGGCTGGGGTATTGATTTGACGAGAGGTAAAAAAATTGGTTGAACCACAAATTAGTACAAATTGGTTGAACCAAGCAAACAAAATCAATTGAACGATGTTGAACTAATCAGACCAATTGGTTCCCAAAATAATTAGTTTGGCTGGTTCAAGGCAAATAAATTATTAAAAAAATGTTAAAAATTATAAAAATCAATTCAACTGGGTTTTTAGTCCGATTCAACCAGTTAGTACTAGTTCGTTGGTCAACCAATATTTTTACCTCTCACGAACTGGTACCCTAGTTGGTTCTTGGTCTAATCGATTCGGTTTGGTTTAGATAACATTGTATTTTAGAATTTTATTATTTTAAAATTATTTTAAAAAATTATTTTTTTGAATTTTAAATATTTTTTATTTTTCATATTTTTTAAAATTTAAAAGTTATAATTTTTAAATTTTATGTTTAAAATAAGAAAAAAATCAATTTTTTATTTTTGTTAAAATATACGTACTTTTAAAGGGTGTGGACCAAATTGACAAAAAACTGTAAATGTTGAAGGCTAAAAGGATTAAAATTTTAAAAAAAAAGTGGTTGAACAACAAACCGGTATGGACTAGTTGAATCAGGATGAAAAGTAGTTGAATTGATTTTTATAATTTTTTAATATTTTTTATTTTGTAATAATTTATTTTCTTTGAACAGGTCGAACCAATCATTTTGGCAACTAATTTGTCAGACTTGTTTGAAATCGGTTCAACCAGTTTGTATGGGCTCGTGGATCAATCAATTTTTTATCTCTCACAAGATTGATAACCCAATCGATTCTTGGTCCAGTCCTGTGTAGATACCATCAAATTTTGGAATTATTTTATATTTTTCAAAATCATTTTTATTGTTTGAACTTTAAAAAGTTTATATATATATATATATATATATATATTATGTTTTATTTAAAATATGAAAAAAAAATAAAATTTTTATGTATACTTTTAAAGGATAAGGACCAAATTGACAAAAAAAAATGTAAATGTTGAGGGTTATAAAAATTATTTTACCTTCGGCATTGTTAAGTTTAACGCCAAAATTAAAGAGAGGGACCAGCATTTTTAAACAAAAAATTACAGAAATTCAATGTTTGAAAATTAAAGTATAAAAATTTTAAATTAAAAAAAAGTACATATATATATATTTAAACGAATAGATTCAATTATTAGTATTTCCCGTTAAGATCAGTTTTTTTTTTTTTTTATTTATGTCTTTTTAACTGAACTGACCATTACACACTTACTGCGACCCTGAGAAGGAGAAGAAAAGTGACTCAAGTTCAGTTTGGTCTTGATACCTAAAACAAATAGCCGCCATAGAAATAAAACCAAGAATGCATGCGTACGCCAGACCTTTTGATAATATATATGATAAAACTTAGTTAAAAATATATCATTTAAGATTAACATCGATAACATACATGGATGGCAGATTAATTAGCAGATTTATTAATTGCTGGATTTTCCTTAAGGTGACTAAACCAAAACTGTGATAAGATGTTTCTATTAATGTGACACAACAATCACAACTTTCCCAAGCAAACACTAATTAGTAATAGTAATCAAATTGTAATGATCAGTTAAACCTAATAAAGGATCATTATAGTCAATCATGAATCTGATTGTGACAAAAAAGATGATGTGTTTTCCATTAATTATAGTGGAAAAGAAAGGTTTTACTTAAGGACAAGTGCTAAGTACAAAGATATACACTATTTTCTCCTCATCATCATATATTCTGCAGGAAGGTTCCTGCACCTTTCCTTACCAGTGTGATCATTAGCCTTAATTTCAATTATATAGTGTGTAAATATAAGCAATATTTATCATTAATTGAAGGGCCATTTTTTGTTCTATTAATGAAAAGTTTTTCTGCCTGTATTTTATAACCATGGACTGATTGACACATCTGTAGAGCCTCTCTCTGCTTACAATCAAAGGTTCATTTAGAGTTTCCCAAAAGACTATATATTCCAATGCATCAAAAGTGTCTTGTGTGTGTGTATATACACATAAATTCTCACATAAATTTAATATATATGAGTGAAAATACATGCAAAGGGGAAGAGAGAGGTGACAAAAGGGAGTCTACTTTTAGGGAAAAAGTTAGATGAAAGCAACAAGAGAGAGCTTAAAAATGGCAGACAAATAGCAGATAAAATATACCAATTACTGCCAACTAGAGATGGATATCCACTAACCTCAGCCGGCTATCAACCAAAGCTGATCTGCCTGCAAATGTCTATAAGACTTTTGTCTCTCCCAACATTTCTTCACACAACTAATGTCCCTCGTCTGACTTTTTCTCCTCATGTACTTCCTTCCCGTTATAATGATAAACCCTTAATCTCCAAGAAGTGATAAATTTTCTGGTGAGAATTTGAGAGTCTTAGTTAAGAATTTCCATGGAAGCCAACCATCTTGAAGATTCAAAGAGCTCGAGTGAAGAGACTGATAAATCAGAGCAAAGCATCGATGATATGCGCACCGGTCGTCGGTCCTACGAGTGTGTGTTCTGCAAGAGAGGGTTTTCCACAGCACAAGCCTTAGGTGGGCATATGAACATCCACAGGAAAGATAGAGTCAAGAGCAGGCCTAGCTCGGTTCCTATAGTTTCACTTTCAGGAAACAAAGCTGATGATAAGAATTACCCAAGTTTTAGGCCTTATTCCTATCCGCCAATCCAAAGCTATCAGCCGCATTACTCCATTGCTCCTGAGGTACATGTAAGTTATCAAGCTTTTCTTCCAGTTTCAGGTTGGGGTTTTAGGCTACCCCCGCACACGGCTCAACTGTTTGTAGACAATTCAAAGCATCTGAATCCGTTTGGCGAAGATGATCATGAAAACAAGAAGGCTGATGGATATAATGATAAAGAAGATGAATTAGACTTGGAGCTTCGATTAGGTCATGATCCCTAGTATATATATCACTATATATTCTATATTAAATACTTATAATAAAGAAGTTTCTCAATATACAGCAGTTGTGGATATATTCTTTATAAAGCACACGAAATAAGAAGAATGATTACTTACAGAAAGAAGAAGGAAAAAGGGTTTATTTTTATGCCTAAAATATACTTCAAAGTTCAAAGCCGCAAGATGGATTCTGTAAGATGTTCTTCTTATATGATCTTTTGCACAGTCTTCATGTTTTAGTGAAGTTGTAAACTTGAAATATTTTCATGTGAAATTAATCATTAGTAGAAATGGAGCTTGCTTATTAAATTCTATAATTGTCAGCTATTTCTCAATTTGTAACGTTTCTGAATTTCCACAGGAAACCCTAATTTCTTTTTACAGAAGAATTAAAACGGAACAATAAAAACAGTGGACAAAAAAGCGATCAATCCCCAATTCATGTAAATTCGGTTGAATATGGAAAAATCTCTTGCTTCAAACAGATGTTATAGATATCATATTTGCAATGTACATTTTCCTTTTAGGCTAATTTGAACACCCAAGTGAATGGTTTGGTGATAAGCAATTGGATTTTTTTAACTAAATACAACTTTGATGTCTAAATTACAAGCTTGGTAGGGAAATTTTGATGGATTTCTCTCACTAGGGTTTTGAATTAGGTTCCTGGTTCAAGCATTTAGGGTTTTTTCTTTCAGCTTCACTCAAATTAAAACCTAGCTTTGAGTGCCGGACCCATCTAGAAAAATGCCTTTCATTTCAAAACTTTTTACTATATATTATACACTCCCCTTTCGTCGTTATTCGTCCAGACGAAAAACAAACATTTCCCTTACGTTGAGGATTTTTTTTCCTCGATCAAACTTCAAATTATATCAAGTAAAACAGCATACTCCAGCATGCATGACTTGACAAGAGCAGCACAGGCAATTAGCAGCATGAAATCCAAGTCAACTGCAGCAAACCTAATCAATTCAAACCAAAATTTAATATTGCATAACTATTATTTTTAGAATCGATTTTTATAAATTGGATTTGATGAAATGTTATATACATTAATTCTTTTTTCGGCAATAAAATTTTTAATAAGATAGGCAAAAATTGTCATGCTACAAGCTAAGAGAAAGGCAATGCACCCAGCAAAAGCATACATAAATTGATTTTGTTACACAGATCGGGGCTATAACTTCTCCATATGTGTAACCTTATTAGGTCGAATTTTGTGGATAAGTATTTCTTTATATTATCCAAAAGAAACAATGAGTTGCTACAAACAAAAACAGTAGCGGTTAAATAGTAGATCACTCAATTATTCTCTAATCAATACAAAATCCCATGTTTACAATGTCCCTATTTATATTTTTCCCCATAATCTTCTTTCTCACTATATCGCTAATACTATTTACAATAATCATTTCACTAGCTTGGTGCCCTTTAAAGTATCTCTTGTTTCTTTCTCTCCAATATCATATATACATGTGCATTCCATGCTATTCTCATAATAAGAGTAAGAAAAGATTTCCTTGTATAATACCCAGGCCCACAATAATTTTAAACTAAAATTTAGCTACACCTCTTAAAACTCCAAAATAAGAAAATAGAATAATTTAAAGAACTAAATAGAAGACTCAATATTTGGTTTGATGCACTTAACATTTAGTACATAAGCCTTTATATAGACCCACGGTCTCACTACTTTCGTTTTTCTAAGCAACGGGGGATATGAGTTTTCATATGAACTCACAATCCTTACATTTTTATTTCTAAATAATGTGGGATTCATTCCCCTACTTAAATAAAACTTAAGACTAAACTTAGTACCAAAAGAGTACTCACCAAAGTTAAAATTTTTACAATATAAACATTGACAAAATATATTTTTCAATAAGTTGGTGTTGATATTCAACACTCCCCCTCAACACCAACTTTCACTACGCAAAATTGATGATAGAAACTTATTGAACTTGTCATCACACAAGCCTTTTGAAACAAGTTTGCAGTCAAATACACACAACTTCCTTTGTACTCCGGCAAATTTTGCAACTTCTTCTTATCACCTGTTGTAATAGCTCGTTTTTTAGTGGTGCCGAAAACGAAGGTTTCGGAACCTCATTTTTAGATTTTTGAGTTCGTAAATATTATTATATAATAATATAATAATATTTACGAGTCAATTATAGTGCTATATTGAATTTTGATCCAATAATTTTGTTGAATGGATAGCTAATTAAGGTACAAGGACTAAATCATAAAAATATAAAAGTTAATCACTATAAATTTTTATTAGTTAAAAAGGTTAAATAACAATCAACCAAGGGCTAATATGGCAATTAGGCCATTTTTAATATGGTGGATGGTTAATATCTTAAATTTAAGTGATTTATATGTTAACTTTAATTAAATTATTAAAATATGTTCAAAGTACTAAAATAAAACATAAGTTTATCATCTTTTACTTGTTTCTTCTTTCTTCACTGTCAAAAAAGAAAAAAAAAAAAAAAAAAGGAAAAGCTTGGAAGCCATTTTTGAAGTTCAAAGCTTGGTTATTTTGCATGGTAAGTTTTTGGAAGCTATTTTTCATAAATTTTCTGTTTTTAAGATTGTAGTAGCTCAATTTAACTAACTCGTATGTTATTTTTTAAAATTATTAAAGTTTCAAAATGTTTTCATTGATTAATGCTTGAATTGTGAGTATTAAATAGTTAGATTTCAAGCTCAGATATGAAAAATGACTAATTTGTAAAGTGAAAATTGTTGATTTTGGTCATAGAGACTAAAGTGTAAATACTTTGAAATTGACATGAAATTTCTATAATTATTGATATTAGAGCTTTTTAAATGTATGAAATTCAGACCAGTTTCGAAATCGAAGCTCAAATTTGAAAGTTATGACAATTTTGATTTTAGGGATTAAATTTAATAAAATCCAAAACTTGAGGAAATATTCGATAGATGAAATTGAACTGATACATAACTATAGTAGGCTATTAATTGATGTTTGGTTTTGATAATTTAATTGAATTATGATATAGATCGAGATTTAAACCAATCGAAGGATAATCGCGAAAACGGGAAAAATTGTGGATTAGTCCTTGACACCTTATCGATTTCTATTTTTGCTGGGTAAGTTCATATGTTATAATTATTATTTGATCCTTATGTATATCATATTATGAATACACATAAGTTCTAGTGAACTTTGAATTGTATGAAAATTAGTACTAAAGAGTGAGATTGGGATTAAATTGAAAATAAAATAAACATGAACTTACATAATGGAAATTACCTTGATGAAACTTCGCAAATGTATCGTACACATATTTACATGTTGATTTTTGATGATTTTGAGATCCAGTGATGGTCGCTAAAGTAACTAAAAATTCGACTAAGGCAAACGCACCTATCGAACAGTAGTATAGTTTTGGTGAGACTGGAAATATCGTATCCACGAGGACTAAAAGTACTAGTAATTACTATCTTTTTATTATCTAGCCTAAGAATTAAATGGTGTTTTTAAACTAAAACTAATTATCTAATTAACTAAGATTATGACAGAGATGAAAGTTGGAAAGTAATTTAGGAAAACCGATGGAGAAGACAATACCCAAAGGAGAATCCACCTAGACTTCACTTATTACCTTTGAATTAGACGATTTATTCACTTGAATTAATCTGTAGAAATCCCTAATTTATGTTAATATCCCTCTTGAGACTAGAAACAACTAACTTTAGGGTGATTAATTGAAATCCCTTTCTAATTAAAACCCTTATTGTCGCATTAACTCGATCTATGGATTCCTTTATTAGATTTAACTCTAATCCGACAGATTTATGTCGTCCTATCTTAGGATTGCATGCAACTCCACTTAATCATGAATGATCTACTCTTAAACAGGGACTTTTGCTCCACTGAATAAGCTCATCAAAAACCTGAATTAATATCCTGAAATATTAAAACAAGGGTTAAATTTACAATTAAGAATAAGAACAAGTATTTATCATATAACTCAAATAATAATAAGATCCTTCTTAGGTTTTATCTCCCTTAGGTATTTAGGGAGTTTAGTTCATATAATAATGGAAAACATCTCAAAGTTTGGAAAATAACAAAACATAAAGAAACCTAAAGAACTTCTAGGAACTTGGATGGAATTCTTCAGTCTTGATGTAGATCTTGCCTCCAAGGTGATTCCAATGGCTTTCCTTCAGTATTTTTTACCTTCTACTCTGTGTGTCCCCTTCAATCCTCTTTTAGGGTCTTTATATAGGTTTTTGAATGCCCAAAATAGCCCAAAATTAACCTTTTCTGAGTAGAACTAGACTTGGGCTCGACTGGGACACGGCCGTGTGCCACGCCCGTGTGAAGGTGCTCAGGCCGTGTGCAATTCTGACTTGGATTAATGTCGACATGGCCATGACACACGGGCGTGTGGTATACCCGTGTGTCACACACGGGCATGTGGATCGCCCATGTAGAAGTGCTTAGGCCGTGTGAAACACTGTTTTAGACCCATTTGGTCCGTTTTTGGCCCGTTTCTCGCTCTTTTTGCTATCCTAAGCTTTCTTGAGTATAAAACATGAATTTAAAGGATTAGGAGCATTGAATTCAATAAAGCCAAGGAAAATTCATCCATAAATATGCCAAGCATGGGGTAAAAATATGTATATATTACGGTTTATCAAATATCCCCACACTTAAGTATTTGCTTATCCTCAAGCAAAATCCTCAACTCACAATTAAAATAAGTCCTTCTCAACTTATAATTCTCATCAATAATGTTCGAAGTAATCCGCAAGTAATCATATATTAAGAGCTTAACTAGAAGAATATTAAAGTTGCAAATGATCCAAATTGAGCATTTTAATCATAAAATCATAGGCATCTCCCTTTATCTAAGTAGTTATCTTTAATTCCAAATTGACAAGGTCGACATCCTCACTAATGATTCACTTAAATCACTCAAAGTGATTTAAGGTTCAATAATTAAGCACTCAATAGTCAAACATGAAAGGTTATTACCATAGGCTTGCATGAAAATCAAATCTCCACCACTATATATGAGATGATACACAAATCAAAAGGTCTTCAACAGGGTTGTAATAAGGATTGGGTTAAAGGTGTAGATGAAGGCTAAAAAAGAATGTTATAATAGAGATTAATTTAATAGCTTACCAAATTTAGAAGAACAAATCTAATCACTGAATTACAAACAAGTGCCAGAATTAACACTACCCAAAACAAATGAAGTGAGCTTTTCTCTCAATATACTGACTGTAACTTATCCGAGCTCTTTAGAATAATATGTAACAGAATGAATATAACAATACGTTTTTTTTAAGAAAAAGAATAAGTATGGAAAATACATAATAAGAAATAATTCAGCAATTGGAATGAACGAACAAAGTTAGGTAACTAATTAAATCAAATATCGATAAAAAGGAGTCAATGAAAGAGAAATTCTTAATGAATCAAAAAAGGTTAAGTTGTGAGTTAATATTAAGGAGAAAATCAAGAAATAATAGTTAAGGCCCAAAGGAGGTCACTAGGGGTCAATTAAATGGGTAGGCTTTTTATGGGGTAAGTGGGTTAAAACCTAAGTGCCTTTATCATTTTCATATATCAACTCAAAGGTGTGGTCTTGACATGCATAATTGAAGCAAGTTCTAGAATAACAAATCAATGTTGACACACTCATAACTAATAAAATTAGTGAGTAAGAAAGATATATGCTCTTTAAAGGGCTCAAGATCTCACGAAAATTAAGGGTATTTGATGTCAATCCTGTAAATTCAAATTTTCAAGATAATACCTCAATTCAGGGAAACAACCTAGTAATTTTAATTCTCAAAAGTCAACTTATCATGCTTGATTCTCTAATGTCTTAAAGTTTAAACAGTCAATGCACAAGTACCTATGATTTAATTCAAAGCATATCAATAAAAATCAAAAGTCAATCAAGATTCATTCTAATAGTAATATGAGAAAATTATTTGAGAACAATATAGAAAAATTTCAGGGATTTTTTTTTATAGTCACATAAACAACCTCCCCACACTTAAGATGTACATTGTCCTTAATGTACAAAGATAGTTAGTAACAATATAAGCATAATATTAGAAGAGAGGGAGAGAAGTGAAACTGCCCTGATTTTGTTGGATGTAAGCCTTGAAAGAGCAGAAACGAGTTTAGGGACGTTGAAAGTGATGTTTATGTGACATGTAGACAGAGGTGAAGGTAGTGGTAGAGGTTGGGTTCTACAAACACTGTGCCCAGCGAAGAGGTTATCGTGGTGGTCGGTGTCGTGGTGGCTATGGTCGTGGTCGAGCAGGACATGGCAGTCGTGGGTGATTGTTTGTTTATTCTTGAGTAGTATCCATCAACTGAACCTTTGGAAACTACGATTCCATCAATAAGATTTAAGGGATTTATATTTATAGAGTTGTTATGGTTAGTAATAATGAAATAACTAGATAAAAGAAATTTTAAATTAAACTAATAAAAGTCTTGGAAGAAAATGATAAATAAAGTCCAAAAGAAACGCAAAAATAAAAATAAAAGAAAAAGAAAAACAAGTTGACAATTAAATGGACTTAAAAGTCCTCGTCGACAGCTGGATCTTGAGGTGATGGTGCTGGAGGCGATATGTGAAAATGTTGGCAAATTTGTTGTAGAGTTGCCTCGATGCTGTCGAATCACTGAATACAATATTGCTCAAAGCGAAGCAGCCGCATGAACTGGCCGATAACGCAGTGGTGGCTGAGAATGTGGCTCGTCCTGAAATGGAAGGATATCATCAAGAATATCCTCGTTGTCATCCTCATCGGTGGCTCGTGCAAGTCGGTATTGAGGAGGGTCAAACCCATGACAATGCTCAATCATCCACATATAGAGCATACTTTGGATGCCCTATGGGGACATCTGGCCAATAAGTGTGAGTGAGGAGGATTGTGCCACTGTATTCAGGAGCACAAAGTATCGTGCTAGACGAGTCACATATGGGCCAAGGCTGATGACTCCTTTTCGGTGTTGCTCGGTTTGATGGTAGAAGGCAAGGGCAATAAAATATGCGAGGTCAAAAATGTGCCCCTGCCTAATGCTCAACAGGAAATATACATCGTGAGTGGTAACGATACCAGTGTTCTCTCTTCTTCCTATTAATGTATGTGCCAATATAGCGTGTAGATATCACAAAGCTGGAGCTAGAGCCGATACTTTGGAGCGGCTCGGGTCATAGATGCTTGTAGCGGGCATCATGGCATTCCAACAGGATGAAGGTGCATAATGGATGTGGCGGTGGAAGTTGGGAAAGATGTCGGCGTCCATGAACTCCTCTGTGTAAAGTCTCAAAGCAACGCTAAATTTTGAGACACTCAACTACCGTACTAGACCACCGAAGCAAAATTGAACTCGTCGTGCTCCGCCATCACTGTTTGTATCTAAAACGTCGAGCAGAGTTCCAAAGTGAACTCTAGATATGTGGGCTCGATGATGTCAAGGAATCGATCCCACAGAGCGGTGGTGAGGAGGGCCCGTACCAGATCAACTAGGTGGACTTGCTTTAGTGCAGCCCAATCGACACAACGGTCCACACCAAGAGGTCGGGCACGTAGAATCTGAAATAATTCCTCCTGGTGTCCTGGTGGAAATTGGAGGAATGGATGTCGTATCTCAGTGGTAGGACCCGAAGATGATGCTACTTCTTTTCACTTTTTAGAGGCGAGGACGGAAGTTTTCTTGCCTCTAGTGTTTGTCATAGTGTGCCTGCGATAATGGGAGTACATAAATCAGATTTAACACATTAACATAATAGGGCCATCTATTAACTTGATTTGGCTCAACAATTTGGACAAATTAAAGAATTTAAGCAATATTCCAATACCCAAAATAAACCTAATAAGCTGAATTAAAACTAATAATGATCATGGATAAGTAAATGAAAACAAAATGAAAATAAATAAAAAAAAGAAAAGAAAAAATGAGAATAAAAATAGAATAGCTATGTAGAAAACCATCAAAAGAAAATATCATCAAACCAAATTAATAATCCGCAGTTCTAGATTCAACAAATATTTAGAAGCAATTAAAGAAATCAAATTGTAAATATAAGAAATAATAAAGGAATAAGTAGTATTAATAATAACTATGATAAAAAAATAAAAAATAAAGGAAGGGTGGAAGAGATGTAACCAACGGTGGTGAGCGTAGATAGGCACGGCCGTCAGAGTGGTGCGTCATGGGGGGTGACGGGGGTGAAGAAGAAGGGGAAAGTAGAGGGGGTTGTTGTCGACAGCACTTGGTGGTCAGAGGGTGAGTGGTAAGAAAGAGAGGAGGAAAAGGAAAGAAAGGGGAGAGAAAGAAATAAAGGAAAAAGGGAAGAAGAGAGAAAGAGAAATGGAGAAAAAAGATAGGGGAAAAAATAGGGAAGTAGTGGAAAGAAGAAGGGAAAAATGAAGGTGACTGATTGGGGGAGAAGATGAATAGTGAATGGGAATGAAAAGGAATTAGGGTTAAGGGGGAAATAAAAGAAGGGCCACGGTCGTGTAAGCCCCTTTTTAGGCCACACGACCGTGACCCATGCCATGTAGTAGGCTCCTAGCTCGTGTTTTTCTTGAATTCGTAGTCAGGATTGCACACGATTGTTTAGACACGCCCATGTCCCCAGGGCGTGTGGTGCGCACGGCCGTGTGTACGTTCGTTCGCTTCTCCCACGCCCATGGTAAGTCCTACACGCCTGTGTTCATGACTTATGCTTGTGGTTTAATTTTTTAAGTCAGTATCGCACATGGCCCATGGACACACCCGTGTGTCTAGGTCGTGTGTCCCATACGGCCGCATCGCACGGCCATGTGATGCTCCCTTCATTTCTCCCATGCCCGTGGGAGATCCAACACGCCCGTGTTAATCGATCAGGATTGCGCACGGCCTTTAAGCATGGTCGTGGCATAAGCTCGTGTTCTATTTTATCTTCATTGAACATTTTGATCTTTGGACAGGTTCGCGCACGGTCTCGAGCACTCCCGTGTTAAAGGCCGTGTGTCACCCACGACCGTCTCGCACGGTTATAGAGATTTATCGTAGGCCGTGTCTCTACTGATATTTTTGAAAATTAAGGTGCAGTTTTACCACGGTCTAGGACACGTCTATGTCTCGTAACTGTGTGGTTCACACGGCCATGTCGCACGACTGTGGCTATTTATCGCAACCCATATGTCATCCTATCTTGGGGAAAATATTTGTCCTGTTTTAGCACGGCCATGGCCACACACGTATCTCCTGCCCGTGGGGCGCCAATGGCCTCAAGCACGGCCGTGTGTTCCTAGTATACCTACAATTAGATTGTAAAACAAAAAAAAAATAAACTAAGTTATTTAGTGGGGTTAGTGCTCGGGTTGCCTCCCGAGAAGTGCTTATTTAGAGTCTAAGCTCGATTCTACCCTGTGGGTATATTTATGGAAGTTCATAGAGCTGTAGCTCCTCTCTATCGTCTTTAAAATTCTCACCGTTATAAAGTTTGAGACAATGTCCATTTACCTTGAAAGTGCCTTGTGATGGGTGACTTACCTCTCCTGTGCCATGTGGGAGGATATTCAGTACCGTGAAGGGAATTGTTCTATCTGTATTATACTCTAAAGTAGCAATTCGAGGGTCCTTTTCATCTAACAATACTTTTTCTCCAACCTTAAAGTGCTTTGTTTTATCCCTACACTTATCTTGGTGTCACTTTGATCCATCGTATGCTTTTGGTTTCTCCTTGACAAGTGTTGGCCATTCATCTAGTTCATTGATCTGAAGCCTTCGTTCTTCGTGGGTCACTTTGTTTTTGTTGCATGGATTAGAATGAGGCTCCATCACGTTCTTCTAAAGAGATTCTTGTAAAGAAGTTTGAGTTGCAACATTACTTAAATTAACAGAATTTAAACAATCATCTCGATTACTAGATATATTAGTAGAATCACGAGCTTGAAGTTTAATCATGTCATCTCTTACACGAAGTATCAATTCACCTGTGCCAACATCAATAATAGCTCTAGCAGTTGCTAAAAAGGGCATTCCTAAAATTAAAGGTGCGTCACTATCCTCATCCATGTCTAAGACAACAAAGTCAACTGGGAATATAAATTTATCAATTTTGATCAACACGTCTTCAATAATACCCCTAGGAAATCTAATTGTTTTATCTGCCAACTGAATGCTCATCCTAATTTGTTTGGCTTTCCCAAGACCTAGTTGTTTAAACATTTTATAAGGCATGACGTTAATGCTTGCTCCTAAATCAGTCAAAGCATTGTTAACATTTAAACTACCAATTATGCAAGGAATCGTACAACTCCCTGGATCTTTCAATTTGTTGGGTAACTTATTCTGTAGAATGGCTGAACAAACTGCGTTTAATTCCACATACGATGCATCATCCAACTTCTGCTTATTTGCTAAAAGCTCCTTTAAAAATTTCACCACGTTTGGCATCTGGGAAAGAGCTTCGATAAACGGTAAGTTAATATGTAATTTTTTTAATAATTTAAGGAATCTACTGAATTGTTCGTCTGTGTGGTCTTTCCTTGTCATATTAGGGTATGGCATACGAGGTTTGTACTCTTTACTTCCCTGCTTCTGTGTACCATTGCTTGCATCAATCTTACCTTTATCTTCCACATTGCCTTACCTCGGTTTCAGTTTAGCTTCAACTAACCCTTCATCATTGTGCACAGTAATGGCATAAAGTTGCTCTCTTTGGTTAGTTTCAGTGTTACTTGGTAGGCCACCTTGTGGTCGTTCAGAAATCAACTCAGAGAGCTGTCCTATTTGATTCTTAAGCGTTGATTCGGTATTCTGAAAATGAGTTTCTGACATCGAGATAAATTTTGTAAGCATCTCCTCTAGGTTTGGTTTCTTCTCTTATTGGTAGGGTGCTTGTTGAAAACCTGGAGGATGGTGTGGTCTTTGATTTCCTTGACCAACCCACGAGAAATTAGGATGGTTCCTCTAACCTGCATTATAAGTGTTACTATATGGGTTATTTTGAGGTCTAGAATTATTACCCATATAGTGGACTTGTTCCTCCTTGGTGCCAGGGTTGAAGGATGGATAATCTGTGTTGTGCACTCCTCCTCCATTTGAATCACACCTCATCACTAGATGTACCTGAATAGAACTATACAAACCATCAATCTTTTTTTTTAAAAGTTCTACCTGGTTAGATAGCATAGTGATCTCATCGAGGTTAAAAACACTAGCTACTTTTATCAGCTTCGTTCTCATGACTTGCCACTAATAGTTATTCAGTGACATCTCTTCAATAAATTCGTAAGCCTCTTCAAGTGTTTTGTTGTTTAAAGTTCCACCGGTGGCTGCGTCGATCAGTTGCCTTGTTAAGGGGTTCACACCGTTGTAAAAAGTCTGGACCTGTAGCCATAAAGGTAACCCGTGGTGAGGGCACCTTCTCAGTAAGTCCTTGTATCTCTCCCATGCATCATAAAGAGTTTCTAAATCCATCTACACAAAAGAAGAGATATCATTCCTCAATTTAGCCGTTTTAGCTGGCAGAAAATATTTATGTAAAAAATTTTCGGTCATTTGTTTCCAAGTGGTGATTGACCCTTGTGGTAACGAGTTCAACCACTGTTCAGCCTTATTCCTTAATGAAAAGGGAAATCACCGAAGGCGAATGGCATCATCAGAAACACCATTGATCTTAAAAGTGTCGCAGAATTCCAAAAAATTTGCTAAATCAGTGTTTGGATCCTTGTCCTGCAAACCATCAAACTAAACAAACTATTGTATCATTTAAATTGTATTAGGTTTCAGTTCAAAATTATTTGTAGCAAAAGCAGGTCTGACTATACTCGATTCAGTTCCTGTTAAAGAGCATACAAAGAAAAGTTTCACTCTTTCTACCTATCTCTGATACCAATTATAGAACACCTAGGCCCAAGACACCATTAAACTAAAATTTAGCTGCACCTCTTAAAACTCCAAAATAGGAAAATAAAAGAGGAATTTAAAGAACCAAATAGAAGATTCAATATTTGGTTTGGTGCACTTAACACTTACTACATAAGTCTTTATACAGACCTAAGGTCTCACTACCTTCGTTTTTCTAAGCAATATGGGATATGAGTTTTAATATAAACTTACAATCCCTTGATTTTTTATTCCTAAATAATGTGAGATTCATTTCCCTACCTAAAGACTACTCATCAAAGTTAAACTTTTTATAATATAAACATTGAGAAAATATATTTTTCAATAAGTTGGTGTTGATATTCAACATTTTTTTCCAAATTGTTGAGTGCCTATTGGAACTCTCCATCCTAATTCCTAATAAATCTTCATATTTTACATAGCTTTAAAATTTCTTCCTACACTACGTTCTTTGAGTAATTACACTCAAAGAGAAGATGATTCCTACAATCCTATCCCTTGCTACAAATATTGCAACCTACTTTACATTCAGTCCCATTTTACTTAATCTCTCTTTGGTGGGCAACCTATCTAAAATAGCCATCCAAGCCACAATAGAGCTAGGGGCGAATCTAGAAAATTTTAGAGGGGATTAGAATTGAATAATAAATTTTTGAGAGATTAAAAAAATGAATTTATAATGTATTAATTTATTATTTTCATCATTTTTGAAGGGATTAACATAATGTTCTTTTGGGGGGCCAAAGTGTAATTTTATCATAAATTAAATTTTAATTTGATCATCTTATAGGGACTTAAATAGAAATTTTTCGTCTGGAGGCCAAGGTCCCTTCCTGTCCCTTTTCAGATTCGCCCTGAATAGTGTGTTTAGGAATGTGAAAAGAGTACCAGACCAGCTTATCCCATATGACTTTATTAGGTCAATTTATATATGTTATATACTCAAATTAGGACCCAACCTTTTAAAGGTTGCTCACATAAGTTGTAAGCCTTTCAAAATTTTCATATAAAAATAAAAAAAATTATGAAAGTGCTCAAATAAGGGTTTTTTATGCATTTAGTGAAAATTAGGTAAATGTTAACGTATTTAGAATAAAACATATGACAGTTGAATTAAATATTATTTGAAAAGAAAAAAATAAAAGCATAATTTAAAACCTAACATACGACATTTGAAGATATTTATTTGAGCACTTTAAAAAGGATTTAACCATTATTTAACCATTTTAAAATATTTTAATTTCATTTGAGCACTTTTATAAAAGCTTGAATCTTATATCACCAGTTAAAAAGGTTTCACCATTATAATACTTGGATTAGATAACTTCCCAGCAATACTGATCTCTTCGTCTATCACTAGTCCCGATTCACCAATAATGCTTCCTTCATCCACTGCTTGAACAAAAGGAAAATCTTTCTTGCAAAAGCATTGACCTGACTTACAACACTAGCCTTCCAAATTGCTTAAATCCACCATAAAACCAGTAAACGTTTCTAACCAATTTGGGAACGCAATCAAAATCAAAGAAATCAGGAAAGAAAAGATAAACAAATGAACAAAATCCTTCAAGGTTCACGTCAGACCCGCTATAGTGCACCAAGAGAGAAAAAGCTTTTACACCACTTTTTTTTTTTTTTTTTTTTTTACCTTTTTTTATGCTTGATTTTAACATTTAAGAAAGATATATTGTTATCTGTATGCAAATTATAAGGGTTAAATTACAATTTAAGGCCTGAATTTGGTAACTATTCCTATTTTGTGGTTTGAATTTTTTTATTCAAGTTAGTCCCTTAACTTGGTAATTGTTTTCACATTGAGACCTAAACCAAGTAATTGTTCCCATATTGAAGCCTAAGCTTTAGAGCTTTCAAGGAAATATCAAGAACTAACTTGGACAAAAAAAAATTCAGCCAATATGAAAACATTACCAAGTTTAATGTCTAACTTTAATATAAAAACATTAACGTGACAATGTGAAAACAATTACCAGATTCATTCTATAATAATCAACTCAAATTTGTACATCGCTTATTTAAAAAAAAATTACGATTGTTTATATGATACTTTTTAGATAAAAATGTTGCTTATTTAAAGTAGTTTTAAAGTCCATGATTTTGGGAATTTGTGTTTACCCTTTTCAATAATGTTATCTTTTAAGATTTGAACTTATTTTTTCTGTTAAAAATACAATATACATTACTATTATACTCAATACTTACTGCTAGTATATATGAACAAAAATTTATAATTATCACAATAATTAAAGGTTAACTTAATAAATAAATTTCTAATATCAATTTAATAAAATAATAATTAATGAAGTTATTCTCATCAATTCAAAATTTCTTTCAAATTTATGCTTTTAGTTATATATTATATATACCTTTTAATAATTTATTTGATTGAAATATGTATATTGCAGCATAAGTGGAGGATCTAAATTAGTTAAAAACTTCCATTTGGTAGTATATTGGTTGCAGTACATATCCATGGAGACAATTCGTATACAAATTATCAAGATTCAAGAGCAAGTATAAAAAATGATTGGGGGAATGTTGAATCTGCTAAAAACAGAAGCATTAATCAAAATATGAGTGGGGCACTAAATCAAATCCCAGAGAATAAAGCAGATTGTAAAGCAGACTTTTGCTTGTGGTTGGCTTCCTTAACTCCCATCCTGTCGTGAACTAAGTCTTTCACAACAAATTTCGCAGACGATTTCTTTTTGGACACTGCTTTCCTCTCACAAATTGTCACATTTATCCAAAAAAAATCACCACGATTTCTTGTCAGCTAATGAAATTCAGGAGATGATCAGCAGGAGACACAACCCCAATGTCTCCTTTACTTTGTTTGGTTCCCAGAACGAATTTTTAGCTTGCATTGATTTCAATTGTGATTGAATGACCACGCATCTCTCTTTGCATTACTACTGTTTGATCTGTGAAGTTACCAAAAGCATGATATGATTCTTGAAGCTATGTGTGATAGAACAACACTATAAAGCTGACAGCTGCAAATCATTTCCCTTTTTAATGCCTACTTTATATCATTTGATCAGTGCATGTACTGTATATACATGACAAATTTTTAAAAAAAGGGTTGCAAAAAACTTTAACCCCATTTGCTCATATCGGTGAATATACCAATTGGTGAACAGTGGAGATCAAGTTGGTATATAAGTTGATAAGCTATATGTCGAAACCATTTTTATTATTTTAAAACGAGGTCGACTTGATTTTGAAAATGAAAACAAATATGAGAGTCGCCACCAATCCTTTTTAATGAGGTGTGATCGGGTTACCTCGTAAAAGTGGTTGTTTTTAATAAATGGTTTGATTTATTTAAACAACGATTTTGGTCCACGAAATTCAGAAAGACGGGTTCGGAGTCGATTACGTACGAGGAAGGATTAGCACCCTCGTAACACCCAAAATTGGTACCTAGTGGATTAATTAGTGTCTTAGTGTCGAATATTGAGAACTTTGAAGAAAAACACGATCCATCGTTAAATTATTAAAAAATTTCTGAGAAAAAGGGAGTATTTTACGTTAATCGAGAAAAAGAATTATGTCTCGTAAGTTAGGACACAATGTCTTAAATTCCTGATACGCGAATAAATGCCGAAAAATTTATTTATTTTAAAAATATTCGATTATCTCAGTTTTAAAAAGAAATCATATTCTGTAAGTTAGAACACAATCTTTTCATAATTTCCGAGATCATTTAAAAATTTATGCCTTAAAAACGTTCGTTTATTTGGATTTATCGAGAAAATCGAAACCCCGTAAGTTAGGGAACGACTTTTCAAATCTCGAATTATGAAAAATTGCTTATTTAAAAAAACAAAATTTTATGTATCGAGTAAGGATTAATGTAACACGATTTTGTAGTAAAGATGTGAAAACGAATCACGGTGTTAATACGCGTAACAACATAATAATAGATGCAATAATATGAGTGACAATAATAAAGCGAAAATAAATGACAATAAAGTAAATGAATAAATGAAAAGCAAGCTAATTTTAAAATAAAATAAAATAAAATATTAAATAAAACAAAATAAGAAATTATAATAATAATACTAATAAAATAAAGAATAATAACAAAATAACAATAATAATACTAATAATAAGAATAATGATAATAGTAGTAATAATAATAATAATAATAATAATAAAGATAATAATGATAACAAATAATAATAGTAATAATAATAATAATAATAATAATAATAATAATAATAATAATAATAATAATAATAATAATAATAATAATAGTAATAATAATAATGATGAATATAAATAATAGTAAAAGAAAATAATAATAAAATTTAATAATTTAATAATAAAGTAGCTAAAACTAAAAAAGGATTAAATTGAATTTAAAACAGAAAGTTTGGGGTAAATCTAAAAATAAATAAAAGAGAAAAGGACCGATTTGAAAGCGCGAATAACAAAGAGGGACCAAAAGGGAAATAATCCCCACCCTCTAAAACACGCGTTTCAAGGTGGACTAAATTGGAAACTGAAATAAATTATAGGGTAAAATTAAAAATAAAAGAATATTTAATTATAAAACGATAAAAATGTGGAAGGGCCAGACGCACAAATAACCCATTTGTTGAAAACACGCGGATCCTGCTGGCGAGTCCGATCGACGTGCAGATCCCAGGCGAAACGACGTCGTTTTGGGCATTTGAGGCCAATCCCAAAATGAGGTCATTTTGGAGGCCTATATAAGTAAAAAAATTTTGAAAAAAATCATTTCATCCTTCCCACCCCCCCTCCCTAAAAAAAAGAAAAAAAGGCTTTCAATACCCCCTCCCTCCTTCTAATTTCTGGTCATGGGTTCGGACACCGGACCACCACCTCCGCCGCCATGCACGGCAGCCAAAACAAAAAAAAAAGGTAATTTTTTTCTTTTTTTATTTAGTATATTTATATATATAAACTATTTTTTTTAAAAAAAAAGAAAATATAGAACTATGGGTATATAGTTTCGAAGTAGGAAAATAAAGAAAAAAAAAATAAAATAAGAACAATGAACTTAGTTCATTTGTATTTTGATTTTTCTCCTCGACTATCTGATTTTCTTCTATTGTTTGGATGGTTTCAGTCTCTGCTTTTTTCTATTCCAAAAAATTCAGAGAGAGTTACATTCGGTTTTGCTTGGCTTTATATAGCCATTTTTACACGATTTTCTTTTCTTTTTTTTTGTGTTTGCTGTCTTTTCTCATTTATGCTTTACAAGTGGCGGTGCAAGTGGCGACATGACAAGGGCGGTGGCAGCAGTGGCGGTGCTGAGGCTGCTAGTCAAAAGACCCTATGTACGGCGCACCTAGGGTTTTGTTATTTTTGTTTTATTCTGTTAACTTTGGGCTAGGGTTAGATTGGGCTTGGTTTGGGCTGTTTTGTTTGGGTTTTAATTGGGTTGATAGGTTTTGGGTTAGGTTTAGTTTAGTTGGGTTTAGGTTTGTTTTGGGCTTTGGTTTTTGTAATTGCGTCTTAGGTCTGATGTGGTCTTGGGTTTTGTAATTGGGTATTAGTTTGGGTTTGTATTGGGTTTGTTTTAGCTCGGGCTAAAATTGGGCTGTACAGCTGCCCCTCTTTGCTCGTTGTCGTGTAACGAGAACAGAGTAAAGAATTTTAAGGAAGACCAATTTTGCCCGACCTTGTCGAGTCTCGACTTCTTTTGGTATGCATCTTGTTGCATTGATCCACTCTACTACAAATTCAAAGAGATAAGACTTGTAGTTTTGATCTACTCTACTGCAAATTCAGGGTGGTGAGATTTATGGTTTTAGGTTTAATCCGACCTACTGCAACTTCAGAGGTATAAGACTTGTCGCCTTAATCCGCTCCACTGCAACTTCAGGGAGATAGGATTAGTTGTCTTCAGTCTGCTCTGCTGCAATTTCAGGGAGATAGGATTAACTGTCTTCAGTCTTCTCCGTTGCAACTTCTGAGAGATAAGACTTGTGATTTCAACCTGCTCTACTGCAACTTCAGGGAGATAAGGTTTGTTTTGATCTGCTTTACTACAACTTCAAAGAGATAAGATCTGTAATTTATAGCTTCAATCTGTTCCACTGCAACTTCAGGGAAATAAGATTCACTATCTTCATTCTGTTCTACTACAACTTCAGGGAGATAAGACTTGTTTTTTCAACTTGCTCCCCTACAACTTCAGGGAGATAGAGTTTGTTTTGATCTGCTCTACTACAACTTCAGAGAGATAAGATCTGTAATTATAGCTTCAATCTGTTCCATTGCAACTTCAAGGAAATAAGATTCACTATCTTCAGTCTGCTCCATTGCAACTTCAGGGAGATAAGACTTGTTTTTTCAACTACTCCACTACAACTTCAGGGAGATAAGGTTTTTTTTATCTGCTCTACTGCAACTTCAGAGAGATAAGATCTGTAATTATAGCTTCAACCCATTCCACTGCAACTTCAGGGAGATAAGGTTTGTTTACTCAGCAATCTTGCTACATCGTCCTTTGAGGGACATGACCTGTAGAATCAATTTCATGGGCCTATGTTTATGCCAAATGATTAGGATGTGATGATCAGAATGAATCAAATGCTCCTAACTAGATGTGTATGAATGATATTTGCATGAATACAGAATGTCATGAGAATGATCCCTTCTTAATGTTTGGATTGGTATTGCTCTTTGTTCATCAAGGTTCTACCACTGACACAATATCCTGTCTTTTTGTTCAGCTTATATCTTTGACAGAAAACCCAAAGAGGTAGTCCCAATTTAAACTATTCTTTCTCAAATGTTTCCAACCCTTAGGTTTGGTTAGTTCTAAATAGTAGTCTTGTTCATGTACTATTAGAAACTTTTAGAGTAATATGCAGAACTCTTTTTGTGAAAGTATTATTAGTCTAATAATTGTTATCAATGCAAAATGCTTGAAAAGGATCATGATGATGGACAAAACTAAAATTTGTCAGGAACAAAACCTGTAAAGAATGGATTAATCAAAGAAAACAAATATTACTGGAATACAAAATGGGTAAAAGGAAAATAGGTACCCCAGATATCACAGACTGGGCTTCTCTGTACAAGCTTCTTGAGGGCCCTCTTTGAGCTCAATATGTGTTTAGGGGATCCTTTCTGGCATTCCATATCGGCATATGATTTCTTTCTTCAAGAATTTCCTGACTGTCGACTTTGTGACATTAGCATATGAAGCAGCTTCTACCCACTTGGTAAAGTAGTCGATGACCACAAAGATGAATCGATGCCCATTTGAAGCTTTTGGTGAAATTAGCCCATTGACATCCATACCCCACATAGAGAATGTAACATCCCAAAATAGGGCCTAGTAGAAATAGTGGTTTTGAGACCACAAATCTGAAGTTAAAATATTTATTTTATGAATGTCATGAGGTTTAAAATATGATGATATGTTTACATTAGAGTTTCATGAAGAAATTTTAAGTGTAAGATGTTCAATTGGGAATTAGGGACCATATTGAATAAATTTCAAAACATGGGTTTTAGAAGTAATTTATATGAAATTGCTTTGGATTATGAATTAGAGGTCCTTAAATAGTAATTTGACCAAGTTCTAGAAATTTGGACAAAAATGGGCTTGCATGGATGAATTTTTAAAGAAAGGGGTTTAAGGGCATCTTGGTCATTTGCCATTTTAATGAATTAAAAAGAGGAAAAAGAAGCAAAAATCAGCCATCTTCTTCCCTCATAGCTGCCGAAATTTTGAGCCCTCCATAGTTAGGGTTTCTTCAATTTTCAAGCTCAATAGTAAGTGTTCTCAAGCCCCGTTTTTAATGTTCTTTATATTTTTGAGATCCCGGTAGCTTGTTCTTTCCATTTCTACCCATATTTCATGCTAGGGTTCATGTTTAAAAATTTAACCATACATGACATGCTTGTATTTTTGTAACACCCCAAACCCGGCCTAGACGCTATGGCCGAATCTGACGTGTCACATGTGTTTAAAAATTCGTGTTTCGTTTGGTTGATTAGGAAATCGCCTAAAGCTGGCTAACCAAAGTGAATGGAGGCTGGGCACCAGGTAGGCATCCGAAACGGAGGAGGTGAGCCATGAAGGCTGCTTAAGTACCAAGCTCCCAGATAGAACCAATCCTAGACATGCCCACAACCATTGCCACACTTTGGTAAACGAGTTGGAAAATTCATTTGAGTAGTTATCTTTGTTAACCAATTATGTGTGACGTTGTGTTATTTAAAAGTAGGTATCATTTTGAAAACGCGTCCTAAGTCTAGCCCATTTTATTTATTTATTATCAGCCCATTTAACATAATAATCCAGAAAAGCAAGGAAATAAAGTTAAGGTTAAAATGGCCTTACTACAACCCCAAAATAAATGGTAAATAAAATAAAAAAAAAACCCATTTACTTATTGAAAAGTCCAAATACGATCATCATGGCCACTCTGAATCCCCTCCAGCTCCAAGTCCCCCAAGTCAAGGCTCACCTGTAAAATAAGAAAGAAAAGGGGTGAGTTTGGGAAAACTCGGTGTGCAACAAGCCCTTTCAGAGCCCAAATCAATATCGACTTCGGGCCTAAGCCCAAACTTAATTACCACCTTTTATTGGGCCAAGCCTTTTTATAATTCATATCATAATACTGGGCCGAAGCCTTTTCATATCACACATATCATAATACTGGGCCGAAGCCTTTTCATATAACACATATCATAATATTGGGCGAAGCCTTTTTCTTTATTACTCATGTTCTTTGGGCAAGCCTTTTCTTTATTACTCATGTTTCTTTGGGCGAAGCCTTATTGCAGACAGCAGTATGGCCCATAGGCCCATTCCAATATCACATGTAAGATTAATGCATGAATGCAAGCCCATTTGGGGAGACTACTCGACCCACCAACCGCTACTCTCCACCCGTACCAACCAAGCTCTCCATGTGGGGAATAACTCGACCCACCCAACCAAACTCTCCACTGGCAGCATTGCTGCTTTATCATATAACTGGAGGCCTAGCCTCTTTTAATAACTGGGGCAAAAGCCCTTTTAATAACTGGGGCATAAGCCCTTTCAGTGAAACCAGGGCATAAGCCCTTTTGCACTTCCTCCATCCACATATAAAACCTAACCCAAATGCATATCATAAATCTATCATTTACATCTCATACATATCATGTGCATACCATACATGTCACGTGCATATCATACATTTCATGTGCATATCATACATATCATGTACATATCATACATATTTTTATCAAAACCCATGTATAAACCTCATAATTAACCCTAGGGGTATAATGGTCATTTTCATGTTATAAGGGCATTCTCGTAATTTTACCAAATATTAGGGTTTTCCATGTTCATCATCAGTTACTAACATTTCAAGTGTTTAAACAGCGATTCAGGCCCATTTCTAGCGAAACCGAGTTATTGGGCCAAAAACCCTAATGGCCCTACGTAGTCGATTTAGTCATCCAAGCCCACTTATCTTATATTCCATAATAATATTATCAGTGTCAACATGCAATTTAACAGGTTTTCATTTTCTATCAAATTTACCCAAATGGGCCCGAAAGCCCATTAGGCCCGATTTTAACCCCTCGAGGCCCAACTTACCGTAAATGCCAAACATCATGCTCTTACCTTTTCCAACGTTCACGATCATCGTTATAGAGGATCTAATTAACTGATGAGCGTTTGCTTGCTCACAAGTCCTTAAAATGCCGTAATTTCAAAGATTTTGCTTTTCTGGCATTTATTGAGTTAAGCTACAAAAGAAGGTTCGTAACACACCTGTTTGGCGATATTCCTCGACGAGATCTCCTACACGATTTCTCCTATAATCAACCGTTAATAAATCAGCTTCCATTAATTAAACCAAAACGAGAACCATCTATTATCAACACTTACACATTCGGCCACTATCCATAATGGCCTTAGACTCCATACCTTTGCCGAAATTGATGACTAGATCTAATCACTCCGATGATCCAAGCTAATCCAAACCGATACTCCAAACCTTCTTTGCTCCTCCAAAGTTGTCTATATCACCAACATACATTCACAATCAAATCCACAACCACACGGTCCAAGTCGGGTCACTTGCCCTGAGGGCAAAGCAGTCATTTAACACCCTAAGGGCAAAATGGTAATTTTACCCACAAGGGTATCTCGGTAATTCTACCCTCTGAGGGGTATTTCTGTAATTCTAACCTATAAAGGTATTTGGTAATTTTACAAACCAGTGGTATTTTGGTAATTTTGTAAACCAAGGGTATTTTGGTAATTTTGCAAACCAGGGTATTTTGGTAATTTTGTAAACCGAGGGTATTTTGGTAATTTTTAAATTGAGGTAAAACGGTAATTCTATAAATCGGGGTACTTTGGTAATTTTACAAGTCGAGGTATTTGAAAGTAATTTGGTGAACTAAAGTATTCTAAATGGGGATAACAATACGAGTGGGACTAAAGCCCTCTCTCAGCCCAAATGGGCCCACATGCTCGTGTGGCCCTTTTAGCCCAAATCTAGCCACAGATACGAGATTCACCTAACCTAGTCTAATATTTACTACACAATCAAACAACTTATCCAATTGGGCCCGTAGGCCCATTAGGCCCACATAGCCCCTTTCGGCCCATCGCGCGACCAAGTAGCCATCCTACAACTAGAGTAGTGAGAAATACACACCGATAGGGAGACTGGAGTTAATCTACGCTCCGAGCACTCTTAGCCGACGCCCAACCCAAACGAGCACGCCATAAAGCGAAAGGGATCAGCCAAGAAAGGTACATTTACTCTCCTCATGGTTCTCTCTATTTAAAGCCAGCTTCACATCCACTCTTCTGCTAGCTTCCCGATGTGGGATGCCTCCATCATCGAGTTTAAATTCAACACTAACTCTTGCCGCCTCGTTAGCAAAATAAATGCTCTTTGCTTGCCATGAGTTTGAACCCTGGACCTCCTTGCCAACTCCATGACGCCACCTTCCTGCCTCTTATGTGGCACTACTTTGCCACTAGACCACAAGGCTTTTTGTGTCACAACTTCTCCAACAATATTCTTAAAGCCTACCTACTACACCCAGGGTTTGATTCACCTTAGACCAAAATTTTTGCTAGAGTCCAGGTTTGAACCCAAGACTTCTCCAACACTTCTCAGCACACTTAACCACTAAAATAAGCCTTCATTAATGAAATTTACATACACAATGAAATATTATAAACTGCCTTCAACCGCTCCAATGCTCAAGGCCCAAAAATTCTAGGCCCAAATTCAGGGTGTTACAATTTTGATGGTTCATGAAGGAATATAAAAGGATGATGTGTGTTAAACATCTTTTTCTAGGTGATTTTCATGAGAAACCCTTATAGGGACCATTTTGTGAAAGTTTAAAATGTGTGGTAGAAATGTAAAACCAATGGGAGATGTGAGTTACCATAGGAGAGAAAAATGTTTGGCTAGGCTTGGGTAAGGTAGAAATTGCATGAGTTTTATTATACGAGCCTAGGGACTAAATCGTAAAAACGTGAAAGGCTAGGGGAAAAATGGTGATTTTGATCGGGGGTGGAATTTAGATCTGAAATGGATAAAATGAGTGGTTAATAATCTATTCTTATTGTTATAGACCCCGAGGAATAAATTTTGGAGGTCGATCGAGGGAAACGGAAGGTTTCAAAGTGATCGAAACATTAAACAAAACAAATACCAGGTAAGTTCGGATAACTTAAAGTAAACACATAATATGCTCAATTATATATTTTAGTAAATGTATGATAAATTGTATTTGATTAAAATATGTAAATGTATGAAATGCTATTGGATAATGATATGTTGATAAATGTCTTGGTTGAAGTTGAATGGGGAATCCGATGGATGAACCATGATTCATAGGAATAATGAGATCCTGCATGTGTTGCAGTAAGGATTTAGCCCAGACAGGTAATCTGTTGATCTCATTTATAAAAAGGATCTAGCCCGGATAGGTGTTCCTTCTGAATGATTAATCCTCCCGAAGAATAAGTGTACATAGTGGATTTAGCTCGGACGAGTAATCCAAACAGGGTCTGAATTTAGCCTGGACTGGTAATTCAGATCCTAGCTCAATAAGGATGTTTGCCATGAATGGGATTTAACCTGGACTGGTAATCCCGGCATTACCTTATGAGTTCCTGAATGAGGGATTTAGCCTGGACTGGTAATCTAGCCATAAAAATGTGAGGTTCGCGGGAGTGCATACCTGATATGATCATTCATACGAATTAACGGTTAATGGATACTCCATTGAGATTTCCTATATACTCAACGAGACTAATATGATATAAATGTATAAGATGAGATGTGGAATGATGAGCTCATCTAAGTTAAATTCCATGGTATTATTGACATATATATATCTAACTCATCAATTGAGTGTATGTCTAGGAAAAGCATTTTATGCTAATTGAGTTTACTAACCAAATATGGTTAAATGCTTAATTATCTGGTAAGTTTACTTTCCGGTTATTCGAGCTTACTAAGCATGTAAATGCTTACTCCTCTCCTTTACCTACTTTTTTAGAGCTCGAGGACTCATAAGGCTTGAAGGACGGTTGGAGATTTCAATCCACTATCAACTAGGTCTGCTTTGGTATATGAATACTTTCATTTTGTTAATTGGCATGTATAGGTGTTTTTGAGTTATTTTGTTAAATGCCAATTGGCTAACCAATGTAAAGGCTTGGATGTCTTGTTTATACATTTTGTAATGGCCTTGATATATGGTCTTTTGGAGTGTGGTATGTTATCCCACCAATCATGCTAAATGAATTGTTGAATGCTTATGTATATGTCATAATATAGACATATTTGTGATTTGTGACCAATTCATCAGAATTGGGAGGACCATAATTGGCAATGAGTAAACATCGAGCCAAATCCAATGTCGAGGCAAATATTGCTATCATTTCTCAAACTACTAAGGAACATTATGGCATGTGCAAACCAATGATATTAGGTTTCCATGCAATAAGGTTTTATGAAGTCAAATCATAAGTATTAAGTGAATATTACTTGTTAATTGATATCTAATAAGTATGAGGGTGTAAAAAGGGTGACAAAGGGCTTAGAAAATAGCCTAATAGGGTCCTTATTGCGGGACACACGGGCGTGTGTCTTGGCTGTGTGTGACACACGGGCCACTCACATGGGTGTGTGGTATGGCCGTGCGTCCCCTGCACCTAAAATTTGAAGTTAGCATCAAGCACGAGTTAGAGACACGGGCGTGTGTCTTGGTCGTGTTATTTTAACAGATTGCTCAAGTCATGGGCACGGGGTGAACCCACGGGCGTGTGCCATGGCCGTGTCTATAAGTCAGTGTTGCCCACGGTTTAAGGGCATGAGCGTGTTTCCTCTACCCACGGGCGTGTGTAAACCCCTACACGGGCGTGTAGGGTATTATTCAAAGAATTCATCTGAATGTCTGATATTGTTCCGATTTATTCTTGGTATCAAATAAAGGCCTCGTAGGCCCATGCAAGTAAATCGATTTAAGGTTGAAACGAAATTTTATGGCCCGTATTTTCTAATCCTGCCTGCATGTCTGTCTGGTAACACCTCGTACTTGACCCCAGGCATGGGTACGGGTAAGGGGTGTTATAGGGAAAGGCCATGGGGAAGTCATAACATAAAAAGGTGAAGGAGGCACATGAATTTTGTCTCCATAAATTTAGCACTTATGACATCTCTTGGCGTAATTAATACAATCCCCTTCCATGGTGGACCAATAATACTCGAATCTCATAATTTGTCTAGCCATTTGAGGCCATTAGTATGTGTTCCACAGACGCCCTCATGGACTTCTTCCAAGATTTTCTTAGCCTCAACAGCATCCACACACCTTAATAGCACATGATATTTTCTTCTTTTATATAGGATCTCCCCATCCAAGACATAGTCACTGGCTAGTTTTCTCAATGTCCTTTTATCGTTCTTAGTTGCCTAGTCAGGGTATTCACGATTTTTCACATATCGCAGTATCTTATGGTACCAAAGGTGATCATCCTTTTCTTCCTCCTCAATGTTGTAACAATGAGCTGGAGCCTCATAGATACTCATCTTGATAGGTTTTACGTCCTCTTGTTTGTTCACTTTGATCATAGAGGCTAACATAGCCAATGCGTCTGCCATCTGGTTTTCATCTCGCGGGAGGTAACTGAAAGTGATGTCATCAAACTTATCAATTAACTCCATAACTATCCTTCAATAATTGATCAACTTGGGGTCTCTCAAGTCCCATTCACCTTTGAGTTGATAAATCACTAGCGCAGAATCTCTATATACCTCTAGCACTTTGATTTTATGTTCAATGGTTGCGCGAATGCCCATGATGCATGCTTCATATTATGCCATATTGTTTGTGCAATCAAAATCCAATTTACTAGTGAAGGGATAATGATCTCCATTTGGGGATACCAAGACTGCCCTAATTCCATTACCTACAGCGTTTGAGGCTTCGTTAAAGTTTAGCTTCCAAGGATGACCTTCTTGAAAGTCTTCTTCAGTGGTTGCCACGTACATTAGATCTTCATTTGGAAAATCAAAGTTCAGAGGCTCGTAGTCTTCTAGAGCTCTACTGGCTAGAAAATCTGCTATTGCACTCCCTTTTACAGCTTTCTAGTTCATATAGACTATGTCAAATTCAGAAAGCAGAATTTGCCATTGGGCCACTCTTCCATTTAAAGCAGCTGACTCCATCATGTACTTCAGATGATCGAGCTTTGAGATGAGCCAAGTTGTGTGATACAACATATACTGTCTCAATCTTCGGGTTGTTCAGATTAAGGCACAACACAACTTTTCAATTGGCGAGTATCTCGTCTCAACTCAGTGAACTTCTTACTGAGGTAATATATCGTCCTTTCTTTCCTTTTTGACTCATCGTGTTGGCCAAGCACACATCTCATAGAATTTTCAAATACTGCCAAATATAGTATCAGTGGCTTATCTGGACTAGGCGGTGTTAGCACTGGGGCATTGGACAAGTATTGTTTAACCTCATCAAAAGTCTTCTGACACTCCTTATCCCAAACACCTGGATTGTTTTTCTTAAGGAGACGGAATATGGGGTCATATTTTTTAGTTAATTGTGAAATGAACCAAGCGATGTAATTTAGTCTTCCTGGGAATCCTCGAACTTCTTTTTGAGTGTGCGGCGGAGGAAACCCCTATATAGCCTTGACTTTATCTGGGTCAATTTCAATCCCTTTTTCACTGACCACGAATCTTAGCAGTTTTCCTGACCTGGCCCCGAAGGTACATTTTGCTGGATTGAGTTTTAGCTGGAATTTCCTCAACCTCAAGAATAATTTTCTCAAAACTTGTACATGCTCCTCTTCTATTCGGATTTGGCGATCATGTCGTCGACATAACCTTCAATTTCTTTGTGCATCATTTCATGAAATAAGGTTCTCATGGCTCTCTGATATGTTGCTCCAACGTTTTTCAGTCCAAATGACATCACCTTATAGCAAAAGGTTCCCCACATAGTTACAAATGTGGTTTTATCCATGTCTTCAGGATGCATCTTGATCTGGTTATATCCTGAGAAGCCATCCATGAAGGAGAATAATGAGTGACCTCCCGTATTGTTCACTAAGTTCTCGATCTGGGGTAATGGAAAATTATCTTTCGAACTAGCTTTGTTTAGGTCCCTGTAATCTACGTACATTCGTACTTTCCCATCTTTTTTAGGGACGGGGACAATATTGGCTACCCATTCTAAATTTTTAACCACTTGTAAGAAACCAGCATCGAATTGCTTCTTGACCTCCTCTTTTATTTTCAACAAAACATCAGGCCTCATCCTTCGGAGCTTTTGTTAAACTGGCTTGCACTCTTGTTTTCTGGGGAGCCGGTGTACTATGATATTAGTACTTAGTCCAGGCATATCTTAATACAACCATGTGAAAACATCTTTGAATTCTTAGAGTAACTCAATGAGGTCTCGCTTTGTCTCTATGGTAATGCAAGCTCCAATCTTTACTTCTTTCTTTTCTTGTTCGTCTCCCAAGTTTACAATTTCTACTGACTCTTTGTGAGGTAAAATTTGTTTCTCCTCTTGTTCTACCATTCTTAACAAATTAGGAGTTAAGTTACAGTCTCTGTCATCTTCAAAGTCTTGAGATCCCTCTAGAGACATATCTCGCTTAAAAGGAGATTCTGAGTTAGTAGCAGCGTCGCTCATATCGTTGATATCTGGAGACCTGTTGTAGGCACGAAGGAAGATACAAAGAACAAAAGAATCTAAGAATAATGATCTATATGGTATGATTATGAATGAAATGAAAGAATAAAAGAGTATTTGCTTGGAATAAGACAAAAAGATGCATTTCATTGAAATCACAATGTTGGACATAGGCCTGTTTCACAAAAAGGATTCTCATTACCCCTAGGCTTGAAGCAATAAGTGTGTTTTGAACATTACTCTGAATTAGCTTTAAAAATTATAGGAATCTCTTCTGTAGTCCAGTTGTTCAAAACACTTCTAGGCTCATAAGGGCGAATGCCCGATAAATTTCTTTCCAAAATTCCCTCTTTAAATATGGCATTGATGTTCAGATTTCCCACCATTTCTTTAGCAGCTTCTTTTCTTGTCATCTCCCACTCAGGGTGAATAATTCCTCCTGACACAAATGTTTTGGATATGTGGGGAAAGGTCATTGGTTCCCACTAAACTCTTGCCCCAGTTAATCGTGTTCTCCTCCTCTCTTGCTTCTTCTCCAACTCTTTCTTCTTTTGTTTCACATCTGACTTATAACCTAGACCAAAGTGATCTCGTTTTTCCATCAGAGTTGGTACTTCGACCTTCCTCTGGAGATATTTCCTGAGTCCTTTTCCTTGCATGGCTCACTTTTCGACCATCAATCGTAAGTCCATCTTCGTACCTTTGGATATCTTGGGCATAGGGATCTTGTTCCCTTCGATGACGAAGGTCGTATTTACGAATTCTAGCGACCGAAAAGAACATTCTATCGCTTCATCGTCTACCCCTATGTATGGGCGTTACTAGTCACAAATGCAATGATGTCTTCCTCAGCATTTATCGTTACCAGCCGGCCCTTATTTACCAACTTTAACTTTTGATACAGTGACGATGGCATTGCCCCAGCCAGTGAATCCAAGGCCTCCCCATAAACAATTGTAAGAAGGCTTGATGTTCATCACCAAGAAGTCTACCTCGTATGTGTTTAGACCGATCAAGAGAGGAATCTCAATCCTTCCCATTATTTTCTTTTCAGTACCATCGAATGCTCTCACTACGTTTTGGCAAGTTTTCATATGAGAGTTATCCACAGGCAACCTATTCAGTGTAGATAGGGGTAGGACATTCAGTGCACATTGTTAATCAATATCCCTGGCAGTGTATATCACTTACAACGGGTCGTGATGTGCAAAGCCTTAGTCGATCCCCTGCCTCCTGGCTATACTTCATCATCATTGAAGAAGATGAAGTTGTCAACACTTCTATTGTTGACTAGGCGGTCCAGCTTGTTTACCGAAATATCATTAGCAAAATAAGTTTCATTTAGCACCTTCATCAATGTGCTAAGATAGGTTTCTGAGCTTAGGAGTAAAGCCAGTACTGATATACAAGCTGGCTATTTGTGCAGTTGTTTCACAACACTATACTCACTGTGTTTTAGAAATTTCAAGAATTCCTTAGCTTCTTTTTCCATTATCAATTCATTAACAGGCGATTCAAGTCTAACCGGCTTCTCTTTCTTTTGCTCGATCACCAATGATTTTCCTTTAACAAGCTCGACTTTTGTATTTGGGGTATCATAGAATCTTCCGCTACGCGTATAGAAACCCATGTCTTGATCTTCCTCTGACGTGTTAGCCAGGCTAGCCGGGTTTTCTTCTCCTGGTATTGTCACATTACAGTTATAGTTCCAAGGTACCCTTTTGTTATCTTTATAAGGAAAAGCAACGGGCTTCTGGATTATGACTTTCTGTGTACATCAGCCTGGACTGCTAAGGGTTGTAAGTGATCGGCCACTTCTCGCACTTAAGTCAAAGCTTCGCCCATGACGTAATCCCTATCCCTGACCTGATCTTGAGATTAATGAAACTGTTCCTTCCACCGCTCGTTATTTGTCTCAAATAGTTCAATATGAAGTTCACAGTTTTGCAGCACGTTTCAAGTTCTTCTATCTTCCCTTTAACTTTTCAATTTTGCCCAGACTAGTCTTCAACTCGATTACAGATTTATAACTACGATACTAATGCAAGGATCTTTCTAACTCTGACACCCAAATCTTTAATCTCTCCTTCTCGTTTTGACTTTCTACCAAACTCCTTTTTAGAGTATCTTCTCGAGCTTGAGCATCTTGAAATTTTTCTTCTTATTGGCTGGCTTACTTTTTTCCTCTTTAATTTCTTGCCACCATTGTTCTGACGTTTTTCCCAGCCCAGCGGTTCTTATTAACCTTCGCTGTTTCTTATAGTCTGTTTTCAAACTGTCCAAATCCTCTTCAGCCTTATTCTTTCCTTTTCTCATTTTTTCAGCTTCTAGTTTCTAGACATCGACATCTAGCCCCAGTTGTATTTTCTCTTCCTTCTATTGTTCGATCCTTTTTTCTAGTTCCAAACTCTTTCTCTCGAAATCCTGTTTGATGATCTCTAGCTCAGATGGGATCACTTTCAAGTGTTCTTCTATTGATCGGGTGTTGTCTTGATCTGACGTAGGGATGTTGTCGTTGATCCTCTGACCCCACCACCGGTCATACTCAGGGGTAGTCATCAGGTTAGCAGCAAACCTTTTCATTCTACGAGTTTAGTTCTAGGCATTCGATATCTTACAAACTTTCTTTTTATAATTATCTCCCTTATATACGAACTTGCACTGAGCTAACCCGTATGTTGCTGGCGTAAACTGTCTTGATCTGTACTGTCTTAATACGTGCAAATGAGCGTATCCGATAGCTCCCCATATTCCAAGTAGGGGAACCCAATCAAAATCTCCACACCGATATAAAATCTCGTCAGGAACCATCCCAGGGGCTCTTCACTTGACGTCTTTCTCTTGCAGATTCTGAAGAATCGTTATCCACTTTTCCTCTAAAATATAGTCCCGTCTTGGCATAGCCTCAATCTCTTTCAGCAGCGAATAGTTTTCGGAGAAGATTCGGTATGAGACCTTTTCCACTTTCCAAAAATGGCTGTGGAACCATGCTAGTAAGAGTTGTGCACATCTGATGAATCTCCCTTCTCCTGCTCTTCAGCAGATGTTCAATAATCTGAAAGTTTCAACCAAAATTGCAGGCACGGGTGTGACCCTTTTATTAAGTCTGTCTAGAGACTGCCTCGTCTATATGCCCTAAAGCCTTGGGGAAGATAATCAGTCCATAAATGCTTAAAGCAAAAACATCGACCCTTTTCTTCATGTCCAGATGTACTAGGATCAAATCCCTTAAATTTCTCCAAGGGATGTACTTACAATCTCCTTTTTGCTTGATCTGGGCTGCAACCCAGTGTTCGCTTATTCCTGTGATGTTCATCAGCTTTTTTAAGAATGTTGGGACATTGGTAGCTCTGAAATAAGCTTTGTCAACTTGAATCTTCGGGCAACGGAGCAAGGCCGCGTACTCTTCTACAGTAGGTACCAAATCCACTTTCCTGAAAGTAAAGCAACTACAAGTAGAGTTTTAATACTGGCGAGAGCTCAAAATAGGTGCTCATCTATCTTGATATCGAGCAGATAGGGTAAATCACCATAATGACAGTAGAATATTTGTTTGATCTCGTCATCCCACTGACCCCAAATTTCTTTCATCTTTTGGAGATTATTTTGAGTTACGCTAATATGAGTGAAATCCTATAACTCTGACACGTACCCCTCGGTAAGACTATCACCTTTCTCTTGATGTGTTGTCTCGGCCTATATTCAGACAGCCGCATTATCCTCCACTTTATTAAGAAACCCCTTTTCCATGATAAGTTATCTATTTAGCAGCCGAATGTGAATCAACAACTTTTTATGATGAAAATGCCATGCAAATACAATCAAAGTAAAACAAAGCAAGTCAGTATTTCATACACAGTTTAAAGCAAGTAAGGAATAATAAATAAAGCACCTACTCGGGCAACTACTAGGGTTTGGTGTAGTTCTACCTAAGGTGGGTTCCTACGGCTTTCTATATACGGTTCGGTTCTAAAGTAAAGGTACCTGAACCAGCAGATTCCTCGATCCTCACCTATTATAGGCTCATATAGACCGAGTTCGGTTCAGGGGAATATATTTCCCTATGGCTGCACGGAGATGAAAATCTCACGAAGACATAGGTACGGATGTATCCCGAAAGCGATCCACAATCCTACACGGAGGTGAAAACCTCACGAAGGAATAGCGCAACACCCCTAACCTGTATCCGTTATCAGATTAGGGTTATGAGGCTTTACTATATAAAACACAGTTCAGCATAATCATTCCTCATCTTTCATGCACCAAGAATTAATAAACATTTAAAACTTATCAAATTCAAATATCCACAATTCACTTATTATAAATTCGAATACATGAGTCATAATTCCAACTCAAAAATAATCATACCTTACTGAACATATATCGCAAATAAACACATTTCAAAAATTTCAACTAATTCAATACGAACATATATCAAAACCCAACTGATTATGTTCCATAATTACTAAATTCGAACCAAACTTGTATATATCAAAGACATGTTCACATATTTAATACTTCCAATATTCAGTTCCCTATATCCATCATTTTATGCCATTTTCATAATTAACCAAAACAATCATAAAACATATTCATTACTTACCACTTAGTAACTGAACTTGTTAAGTTAATATACCATCATCCATCACTCTAATTATACCACATTTCATATTTCCAAAATGAGCTAACTATTAAAACAATTGCCAAACCAAACTCATTAAACATTTTAATTAAGAACATGTAAAACCAAACTTAAGCATAATAAGCAAGCCATTTTCATATGGTTTTAAATACATATTCATTCAAAATAATTAACTCCAAGACTAGCCTATACACACCACATAACCGAGTCTCAAAAAATTATTTACTGAAATGATAATCAGATAGTGTGATGTCGTCTCCATCGACTTCCAACCCGAGCAAATCTCCAAAAATCTATAAACATAGGAAAAAGAAAACACAGAGTAAGCTTTTAAGCTTAGTAAGCTTGTATCTTAATAAACTTAACATAGCAAATACTTTCATTATAATACCGTAAACATAATATGCTATCTCACACAACCTTTCTAAATTTCATAACATGTTCTCATATCAAATTATCATCATTCAATATTATACTTACTCACTTAACCAACTTTAACTTTCACAACTTATTCAATTAAATTTTCATACATCAAGCCTTTCACACTTTCATATAGCCAAATGAACACATTATGGAAATAACACATTTAATCATATATCTTTCTAATATGAATCTCGTATGATCATTTATAATCAAATTCACTTTTCATTCATATAGCATCTGACAAATTTCACATATGCAACTTTACAAATCACATCTTATTCATTCATTTGTGCTTCATTGGCACATAATTTCCACATACATCACAATACATTCTTTGCACATATACTTACCTTATTTTCAAATAGGTAATCAATTATCACGTACCTGATCGTTTTAGCTCATTTAACGTATTCAACTATCATATCAACAATAAATCTTTTAGGCATAAACTTATAATAATTCACCGGCATAAAGCCTGCTAGGCCTAAACCTGTATCTCACACCAACACAAGGCCTGCTCGACTCAAAGTCTGATTTTATACACCGGCAATAAGCCTGCTAGGCATAAGCCCAATTTAATTCATCAGCACAAGGCTTACTAGGCTCAAAGCCCGGATATCACCATTATAAAGTCGTCTCATAAACAATTCACATAATATAACATGTATACCTGTTCACTTTGCTTGATTTAACCATTCAATCATAATTTATAATTTCCCTTTGAATCCTTCGATATTTCGCACACTAAGTGTCATTCTCAATATCTCGCACACTAAGTGCCATTCTCAATATTTCGTACACTGAGTGCCACATTTGATTGCCCCGCACACTAAGTGCCACATTTAGTCGAAATGTCGTCAAACATTAAAATATTCACGTATATACAATTTATACAATATTAAAGCATTAGAAGCATAAATTTAACAATACTTATTGCATAGAACTTTCCTCGATCGTCAAAACGTTGAAATGGATTGACTAGTCCGAAACTTTATTTTTCCCCCGATATAGACTCGTACGAGGCTTAACTTGACCTAATCAATCAAATTCAACTATTTAAGTTCATATTCAATTCATTTTAACATAATTTACACATTTTGGTAAAATTACGCTTTTGCCCCTAAAGTTTCACATTTTTACAATTTAGTCCTTATCACATAAAATCACAATTTCATGAAATTAAACATAAACCCAAGCTAGCCAAATTTTTCATATATTACTATCAGCCCATATTTTCAATTTATTACACATAGTAACCACTAAATTTCCACATTTTACAGTTTAATCCAAAATTGACATTTTAACCAAAATTCACTTTACAAAACTTGTACATTTTAGAACAATGATTTATTTTCCAGCATCAACTAACAAAATACTCATGCATTTAACAATGACAATATTCAAATACTTTAACAGTTTTGAAATCGGAGATACGGGCTAGTTAGAACACAAAGCAACGATCCCAAAAACGTAAAAATTATTAAAAACGAGAATAAAAAACCATACCATGCAATCCAATTTCCATGGCGGAATGTAAAAGCTTCCATGGCTGCCATTCTTTCTCAATTTTTGGTTTCCAAGATGATAGTGGAAGATGATACATAATTTGTTTTATTCATTTAAACATTAATTTCAAATTTACTATTTTAACCTTTTAATTTAAAACAAATTTCAACAACACCAACTCTCATAAATGTCCACTAACACTTAAATGGTGTAATTACAACATAAGTTCCTCCACTTTAATAAATCATGGCTATTATACACCTTAACTAATAGCACACAAGTTTTACACTTTACGTGATTTAGTCCTTTTTGCTTAATTAACTATCGAAACGATAAAATTTTTCAACGAAACTTTAATAACATCTTATTGCCACTCCGTAAATATTTATAAAAATATTTACGACTTGTTTTATAGAAACGAGGTTCCGATACCTCATTTTCTAAACCCACTTGACATTAGGGTCATACCACTTGAACTTAATAAATCGCTTATAAAACAAAAATCACAATATCAAAAACATTCTTTTAAAATCACAATTAACTCGTAAATATTAAATATAATATTTACAAACCTACTCGTCGGATTTGGTGGCCTCAAATCAACTATTTTGATTAACCCTAAAAACATACTGTTACAATTTCTCACTACTACTTAAAAAGGTAAGATCAACTGATCATGCAATCTAATGTGAAAAAAAGATAACAAAACTTACACAGCAATTATAAACCACAATGATGAAGATTGTAACAACTACGGATGAAATGCAACAAAAGGATCGTACATTTAAACCAAGTTTTCAATTTTTGACAAAAGACAAAAAGTAATCAACTCGTGGCTTGACTCTCTTTTTTTTAATTCCCCAGCGGAGTCGTCAAGCTGTCGAAACTATTTTTTTTTAAAAATGGGGTCGACTTGATTTTGAAAATTAAAACAAACATGGGAGCCGCCACCAATCCTTTTTGATGAGGTGTGATCGGGTCACCTCGTAAAAGTGGTTATTTTTAATAAATGGTTTGATTTATTTAAACAACGATTTTGGTCCACGAAATTTAGAAAGACGGGTTCGGGAGTCGGTTACGCACGAGGAAGGATTAGCACCCTTGTAACGCCCAAAATTGGTACCTAGTTGATTAATTAGTGTCTTAATGTCGAAAATTGAGAACTTCGAAGAAAAACACGATCCATCGTTAAATTATTAAAAATTTTCTAAGAAAAAGAGTGTATTTCACGTTAATCGAGAAAAAGAATTATGTCCCGTAAGTTAGGACACAATGTCTTAAATTCTTGATACGTGAATAAACGCCGAAAATTTTATTTATTTTGAAAGATATTCGATTATTTCAGTTTTAGAAAGAAATCATATTCTGTAAGTTAGAACATGATCTTTTCATGATTCCCATCATTTAAAATTTTATGCCCTAAAAAACGTTCATTTATTCATATTTATCGAGAAAATCGAAACTCCGTAAGTTAGGAAACGACTTTTCGAATCTCGAATTACGAAAAATTGCTTATTTAAAAAAAATGAAATTTTATGTATCGAGCAAGAATTAGTGTAACACGATTTCGTAGTAAAGATGTGAAAACGAATAACGATGTTAATACGTGTAACAACATAATAATAGATGCAATAATATGAGCGACAATAATTAAGCGAAAATAAATGACAATAAAGTAAATGAATAAATGAAAAGCAAGCTAATCGTAAAATAAAATAAAATAAAAGTAAAAGTAAAAATAAAATAAAATATTAAATAAAACAAAATAAGAAATAAAATTAAAATTAAAATTAAGAATAATAACATATAACAATAATAATAGTAATAATGATAAGCATGATAATAATAATAATAATAATAATAATAATAATGATAATAAATAATAATAGTAAAAAAAAATAATAATAATAAATAATAATGAAGATGATGAATATAAATAATAGTAAAAGAAAATAATAATAAAATTAACTAATTTAATAATAAAGTAGCTAAAACTAAAAAAAGATTAAATTGAATTTAAAACAGAAAGTTTGGGGCAAATTTGAAAATAAATAAAAGAGAAAATGACCTATTTGAAAGGGCAAATAACAAAGAGGGACCAAAAGGGAAATAATTCCCACCCTCCAAAACGCGCGTTTCAAGGAGGACTAAATTGGAAAACGAAATAAATTACAGGGTAAAATTAAAAATAAAAGTATACTTAATTATAGAACGATAAAAATGCGGAAGGGCTAGACGCGCAAATAACTCATTTGTTGAAAACACGCAGATCCTGCTGGTGGGTTGAGTCGACGCGCCAATCCCAGGTGAAACGACGTCGTTTTGGGCATTTGAGGCCAGTCCCAAAACGACGTCATTTTGGGGGCCTATATAAGTCAAAATTTTTTGAAAAAAATCATTTCATCCTTCCAAACCCCCCCCCCCAAAAATAAGAAAAAATCTCTCAACACCCCTTCTCTCCTTCCAATTTTCGATCATGGGTCTGGACACTGGACCACCACGCTGGCCATCGAACCGCTGCCGTGTACGGCGGAAAAAAAAAGGTAATTTTTTTCTTTTTATTTACTTATTATATTTTTATATATAAACTGTTTTTTTTTTAAAGAAAATATAGAACTATGGGTAATAGTTTCGAAATAGGAAAATAAAGAAAAAAAATAAAATAAGAACTATGACCTTAGTTCGTTTGTATTTTGATTTTTCTCCTTGACTATCTAATTTTCTTCTATTGTTTGGATGGTTTGAATCACTGCTTTTTTCTATTCTAAAAAATTCAGAAAGAGTTACATTCGGTTTTGCTTGGCTTTATATAGCCATTTTAACATGATTTTTTTTTTTGTTTGCTGTCTTTTATCATTTATGCTTTGCAGGTGGCGGTGCAAGTGGTGACGTGACAAGGGCGATGGCAGCAGTGGCGGTGCTGAGGCTGCTGGTCAAAAGGCCGCACCTAGGGTTTTGTTATTTTTTTTTTCCTGTTAACTTTGGGCTAGGGTTAGATTGGGCTTGGTTTGGGCTGTTTTGTTTGGGTTTTAATTGGGTTGATAGGTTTTAGGTTAGGTTTAGTTTAGTTTAGGTGGGTTTAGGTTTGTTTTGGGCTTTGGGTTTTGTAATTGGGTATTAGGTCTGATTTGGTTTTGGGTTTTGTAATTGGGTATTAGTTTGGGTTTGTTTTAGCCCGGGCCAAAATTGGGCTATACACTATACATATAGTTTGAGCTACAATGAGAACATTTGCAAAAGTTTCTATACATGCAATTTTACCCTTCAGCAGGGTCCATTATTGTCACAGTAAAATTTGCAGATACCAATCACACAATCTCAAAAGTTTTAACTACAAATGCTGCTTTAAATTGGACATTGCATAAAAAAGACTGTAAAAATAGAATGTTGGTAATTAAAATATATCACAAAGAAAAAAAATAAAGAACACACAGATTTTTACGTGAAAACCCTTTCGGGGAAAAAACCACGGGCAGAGGAGAAAAAAATTCACTATGTCGAATTCGAATAATTACAAGAGAAATAGACTATGTCTATTTATAAGCTTGTAAAACCATATTCTAATAGGAGTGTAGTAAGATTGAAACATCATATTCTAATAAATATCAAATAGATGGAGTTTAATAAGGTTTAAAAAACCTTATTCTAAAATAAAATAAAAGAAGTGTAGTTCTATAGGAATTTTACTTTTATTTTATTTTACCACTGTATTTTATTTAAATAAGGATTCGGGTCGCTTAATTCTAACAATCTCCACCTTGACACGAATTCTCAATGAACAAGTTCTTCATCGTGAACGCTCAACGAACAAGTTCACCACCTCTTCCATAAAACCCCTTAAGGGTTTAACTTCAACAATGAACACCAATCAAGTCTACGAAATGCTCAAACTTGGTTATAGGAAGTGACTTAGTCATCATATCTGTAGGATTTTTATGAGTACTAATTTTGGTCATAACAATATCACCACGAGCAATAATATCTGAACAAAATGATATCGAACATCAATGTGTTTTATTCTCTCATAAAACATTTGATCTTTTGTAAGGAAGATGGCACTCTAACTGTCACAAAATACTGTATTGATTTGAAGGTCTTCATTGAGTTCACTAAAGAGTCCCTTCAACCAAATAGCTTCTTTACAAGCCTCAGTAATTGCCATGTACTTAGCTTCAGTGGTAGACAAAGTGGTTGTAGTTTGCAAAGTGGCTTTCCAACTGATTACACAACCTCCGATTGTAAAGACATAACCTGTAAGAGATCTTCTTCTATCAAGGTCTCTAGCAAAATTAGCATCAACATACCCAATGGCTCTATCTCTATTTCTTCCAAACTGTAAGCAAACATCAGTAGTACCTCATAAGTACCTTAAAATCCACTGAACTACTTTCCAATGTTCTTTACAGGTATTCATCATATATCTACTAACTGCACTGACTGCATATGATAAATCTGGACGTGAACAAACCATAGCATACATGAGAGATCCCACTGCACTAGAGTATGGAACATGTGACATGTACTCAATCTCATCATCTGATTATGGAGACAAAGCCGATAAAATTTTGAAATGGGCTGCTAAAGGAGTACTAACAGACTTAGCACTCTGCATATTGAACTTGCAAAAAACTTTCTCAATGTACCCCTTCTGACTTAGGTACAATTTACTTGCTTTTCTATCCGTGAGAATCTCCATACCATGTATGTTCTTTGTTGGTACCAAATCTTTCATCTCAAATTCTTCACTTAGTTGGGCTTTAACATTTCTTATCTCTCATTTATCTTTTGCTGCTATCAACATGTCATCAACATAAAAGAGTCGATACACAAAAGAACCATCATTGTTTTTCTTAAAGTAAACATAACTGTCAAAGCTACTTCTTTTGAAATCATGAGAAGTCATAAAGGAATCAAGTCATGAGAAGTCATAAAGGAATCAAACATCTTGTACCACTGTCTTAGTCACTATTTCAAACCGTAAAGGGACTTTTTCAGCAAGCAAACATAATCCTCTTTTTTTGAGACTATAAAACCCTCTGTTTGTTGCATGTAAATATCCTCATCAAGTCTCCATGCAAAAATGCAATTTTTACATCTAACTGCTCAAGCTCCAAATCATGCATGGCCACAATACCAAGCAAAGCTCGAATCAAACTATGCTTCACAACTGGGGAGAACACATTTGTGAAGTCCACTCCTGGAATTTGACTGTAACCCTTTGTAACAAGCCTTGCTTTATATATGGGTTCTTCAACTCCTAGAGTCCCTTTTTTCTTTTTAAACACCCATTTACAACGAACAACCTTTTGACCTTTAGGAAGTTTCACAAGATCCCATGTTCTATTTTTATGGAGTGATTCCATCTCCTATTGCATAGAAAACATCCACTTTTCTGAGTCTTCACAACTAACCGCTTCAGAATAATTAGATGGCTCTTGTTTTGCATCTATATCTTCAACCACATTTAAAGCATAAGCAACTAGATCAGCCTCGGCATACATCTTTAGAGGTTTAATTTCTCTTCTAGTTTTATTTTTGGCGATAGAGTACTATGGTGAAGAAGTAACTCTATTCTGAATTTTTCTACTGGCTTGAGGAGTTGACTTTGTTGTAGATTCTGGATTAACCTGATGCTCCACCTGCTTTTGATTTTCTTTATTGGAAAAGCATTTAAGAGATAAGTTAGGTAACATAGTAGTTTCATCAAAAACAACATATCTGCTATTCACAAATTTTCTATTTTTAGGACACCATAATTTATACCATTTTACACCAACTTTATAACCAAGAAAAACACATTTAATGGATCTTGGTTCTAATTTTCCATTATCAACATGAGCATACGCAGGACACCCAAATATCTTTAAATCAGAATAGTCAGCAGGATTACCAGACCATACCTTTTGTGAAGTCTTTTTCTCAATGGCGACGGATGGAGATCGGTTGATCACAAAACATGCAGTAAAGGCTGCTTCAGCCTAAAACGACTTTGGTAAGTTGGCATTTGATGACATACATCAAACCTTCTCCATGATCATTTTGTTCATTCATTCTACAACGCCGTTTTGCTGTGGAGTATAACGAACTGTTAAGTGTCTCATGATCTTTTCTGACTTGCACAGTTTATTAAACTTATCAGAACAAAACTCTAAGACATTGTCTGTACGAAGGTATTTTATTTGTTTTCCCGTCTGTTTTTCAATCATGGTTTTCCAAGACTTAAATGTAGAACGCCCAAACTTTTCTGGAAAAAATTATCAATAAAAGTTAGCATATAATTAGGTCCACCTCTTGAAGGCACTCTGGTTGGCCCCCAGAGATCAGAATGAATATACTCTAACGTTCCATTCGTGTTATGGATTCCTCTAGTGAATCAAACTCTCTTTTGCTTTCCAAAAACGCAGTGCTCATAAAACCTTAGTTTGCAAATTCCTTGTCCATCAAGAAGTCCTCTTTTGCTCAATTCTGCCATGCTATTCTCACTTATATGCCCTAGGCACATATGCCAAAGTTTAGTAATATCATCATATGACAAGGAAGAGGAAGCGACAGCTGTATCACCAGTAACAGTAGAACCCTGCAAAACATATAACTTGACAGTTTTTCTCTTCCCTTTCATCACAACGAGGGAACCATTGGAAATCTTCAAAACCCCACTTTCAACTGTGTATTTGTACCCTTTTGAATCAAGAGTACTAAACGAAATTAAATTTCTCTTCAATTCTAGAACATTTCGTACGTCAGTAAGTGTTCTGATAACTCTATCAAACATCTTAACTTTAATTGTTCCAACACCTGCGATTTTACACGAAGCATTATTTCCCATCAAAACAACATTTTCAGATACTGTTTCGTAAGTTGTAAACCAATCCAGATTGGAACTCATATGGAAAGTGCAGCCCGAATCAAGGATCCACTCCTCGCTCACTTTATAATTGTTGACAGAAGTGACTAGAAGTTCACCATCGCTGTAGTCTTCTACAATATTAGCTTTACCGAAATTTTTTGGTTGCTTTCCCTTTTGATTCGCAGCCTCCCTTTTGATCTTATTCTGTAGCTTATAGTATTCAGATTTAATGTACCCTTTTTTCTTGCAAAAGTTACAAGTTTTATATTTGTTTAAAGACTTTGATCTACCACGATCAGCATTCCGATCTTGTCTCCCATGAACAATGAGAACCTCTCCCTGAGAGTCAGTTTTAAACAGAAGATGTTTTATCTTATCATACGAGGTCAAAGAATCATAAACCTCATCAACTGTGAGAGACTCGCGGCTATATAAAATCGTGTCTCCAAATGTTGAATAAGACGGAGGCAATGAACAAAGTAGAATCAACCCTAGATCTTCCTTATCATATTGAAACTTAATGGCCTCCAAGTTTAAGAGAATTTCTTTAAAAACATCATTAAGTGTTAGGTACTGAATGCTGCGTTCCTCCAAACGATGAGCATAAAAGACGACGCTTCATATGCGACTTCTTTAGTTAGAGTTTTCGACATGCATATTTGTTCCAGCCTCTTCCATAATCTAGCGGCGGTCTTTTCCTTTATAACATCCTACAAAATTTTGTTAGAAAAATGCAGATGTAACTGTGTTAACGCCTTTCGATCCTTTCACTTCTTCCCTTCCTCCGTCAATGTCAAATGCATCTTATCTACCCTTAGTAGGGCTTTCTCTAAGTCCATCTGTGCAAGAACTGTCCGCATCTTTATCTGCCACAACGCGTATCTAGTGTGTGATCCAACAGCGGAATTTCATACTTCAAAGACCCATTACCGTGATTGAGATGAATAACCTTGAAGCTCTGATACCAATTTATAAAAATAAAACATCGGTAATGACAATATATCTCAAAGAAAAAAATAAAGAACACACAAATTTTTATGTGGAAACCCTTTTGGGAAAAAAACCACGAGCAAAGGAGAAGAAAATTCACTATGTTGAATTCAAATAATTATAAAAGGAATAGGCTATGTCTATTTATAGGCTTGTAAAATCATATTCTAATAGGAGTGTAGTAAGACTGAAACATCTTATTCTAATCAATATCAAATAGATGGAGTTTAATAAGGTTTAAAAAACCTTATTCTAAAATAAAATAAAATATGTGCAGTTCTATAGGGATTTTTTTATCACTGTATTTTATTTAAATAAGGATTTGGTTCACTTAATTCTAACAAAGACAACTTCAGAATATATGATACAGTAGCTAAGTACAATATTCTGGTGCATATTGTTGGAGAATGTTCAGTAACGAGCAGTTTATAACTCTCTTCATTGCAACTTCAATAGAATTGAGGATTTCATAAATAATATTTGATCATCTGTGCATGTTGTAGGAATTAGTAACCAAGTATAAATGATCAAGTTAAATAATATATAGGCGGTAATCCTTGCGGAAGGCCTACTTTGAAATTGAAAACTAATTTCCTCCCAACAAAGTTAATGGCCGCAATTAAGGGTCTGAAATTTGTATCATGTGATTCTGGGTTAACATCTTATAAGAACAGCAAAGTCAAATGGGCCAATATAAGCCCAATAGTAAGGTTGTTCCCAATTTCCAACCCAAGGAAAGGTTGTAGGTTTTCTACAAAAATCCAACAATAGAATACTCAACCTATAGTGGAATTTGTTTCTTATAGAAAGGGTTAATAGATCATTTACCCTCAAAGTTCATTTAATTATCACTTTCATCCTTAAAGAGATTATGAAAAACAGTTTCTATAGTGTAAGGTTGTTTACTTTTTCGCTACCTTGGTGATCGATATTTATAGAGGAATGAGGATTGGGCGATGATTCCAATCATTAAATTACCCTTCCCTGTAACACCCCTCGCCCGTATCCGACGCCAGAATAGGGTTCGAGGTATTACCTGACTAAAGTTTAATCAACTATATAAAATCGGGTCATGAAATCTTAAACAAATTAAAAACCTTTCTTTTCTCATGTAATCTGTCCCAAACATGGTTTACGAGACCCAAAATATACATCCGGGGTGGTTCAGAGTCCAACTGAGAACTCATTTAAAACTTACAAAAATTTCATGCAACAAGGCTCTACACGCCCGCGTGGGTATAGAGCACACGACCGTGTGCTTGGGACACGCCCATGTCTTGTACCCGTGTCTAAAAACCTGGGCATTCTACCAAAACCACACGGCCCAAGCACACACCCGTGTCCTTCACACGGCCAAGACACATGGCCGTGTCTCTTGCCCGTGTACTACTAGCATGCATATTGACTTTATGACACGGCATGGACACATTCCTGTGTGGTCTGCCCGTGTGCTAAAATGACTTCAAAATTTTAAGTACAGGGGACGCACGGCCATAACACACACCCATGGGCGTGAGCCATGTGTCACATACGGCCTAGACACACGCCCGTGTGTCTTACTCGTGTGGACAAACTAGGCTATTTCTCAAGCCCATTTGTCGCCCTTTTTGCACAACCTACACAAGATCATTTCAATATACAAATCTCATCGCAATGGACACTAATTCATCCATAGAAAGCACAACATACGCATTCATCAAAATGAATAATAGCCAATATTATATGCTTGATACAAAATAAAATGCTTTTGACTTAAGTCAAAATACATGAATCATTCTCTTAATTCCACATCCTAGCCTAGCCCTATACATGCCACCTTCAAAAATATAAATCAAACTATACCAAATATTGCGGCCGATAGTGTGATCGATATCTCTGACTTTAATGGATCTTTAAGCTAGTTTGGCGAAATTGAAAGAAGAGGGAAAAGAAAGAGGGTAAGCATAAAGCTTAATAAGTTGCACATAAATAAATATACAACAACAATCTCACCAATAGTCATCATACTTATAGCTCAAAGGTAAACACTATTTAGCTTACTCATTTCCCTATACTCGAGTCACATTTTCTAAATTAAGCTGTTACTTATGCTTACCATATAGGTACCTGTAACACTCACAACATGATTATTCTTTCTTTATCAAAATTGATCTATAACTCTCACCATTGAAACGTTTAGAATACTACTGGATATTCTATGAACCTTCAACATGGGATATATTGTCGATGCCATGTCCCAGACATGGTCTTACACTGGCCTTCATATATGCGTGCTGATGCATGTCCCAGACATGTCTTACACTCGCACAACTCTTAGCCGATGCGTGTCCCAAACATGTCTTACACTGGCTATCTCTGTCGAGGCTGATGCATGTCCCAGACATGTCTTACACTGGCACTCATCTCTGTGATGATGCCATGTCCCAGACATGGTCTTACACTGGCTATCTCTGTATGGCTGATGCATGTCCCAAACATGTCTTACACTAGCCTTCGTCTAGAAGCCGATGCCATGACCCAGACATGGTCTTACACTGACTCTCAGAATATGGCCGAAGCATGTCCCAGACATGTCTTACACTGGCGCACAAATCATCCAATGCCTTGGCACGAATATCCAGTTCGTATCCTAATATTTCAACGGGATACTTCTATTATCTCAAATATTACTATGCATTCTCAACTTATAACTTAAAAACTCATACAATATCAATTAAATGGCTATACGGATACAAGTATTAACAGTGTGGTTGTATTATTTACATACAACTTACCTCGGTTTACAAAAAGTACTTGACTATTCGGTTTAGTTGGTTTGCTTGGCCTTCCCTCGATCTAGGTTCGGATTTGGTAAATCTTGATCTATAATGACAATGTGCACTCATTTAGTCACTAATTAGGATTAAGCAATCATAAATTCACGTCTTTGGTAAAATGACCATTTTGCCCCGAAACTTTGACAAAATGACCATTTTACCCCTATGCCCGAAAATTAATTTTCATCAAATTTCTTTGTATCATAAGCCTAACCGAACTAATTTTACTCTTATAGAAACTTTAAAATATCACTATTTCACATACTTATTAACTATTTTACAACTTATGCAAAATAGTCCCTTTAGGTATTTTCATGCTAACACATTTTACAAAAGTTGTTTATAACCCAACTAGGACTCATATTCTTCCATAAAAACTCAATAAAAATCTCAAAAACATCCATGTAAAAATATTAAACTCTTGACCATTTTGCAAGATATCACCCTCATTTGAAAGCTCATGCTTCAAGGGTCTAAAAAATACAAAAATCACTAAAAGAAACTATCAAAGTCACTTACTTGAGAGAATTAATGTAGCTGCAAGTTTTTGAAGCTCAAAACCCCAACAATGGCTAATAAATATCGGTGGAGAGAAGAAAAATAGAGAAAAAATGGCCTTTGTTTTATTTAATTTAAAACTAGTCAAATTTGATGACCTAATTTTGACCTTCTCCTCAATTTGTCTTCCCATGGCCGGCTATGCTATATCACAAGGGTCTAATTCCATTTAAAGACCCTAAATTTTGATTTTCTAGCTATTTAGCACATTTGGGTACAAAAATACAACTTTTGCCTTTTATGCGATTCAGTCCTTTTTCAAAATCAGGCTGGAAAACATTAAAATTAGCTCACCAAATTTTCATGCACAATAAAATCATATATAACCTCATAAAAAAAATAAAATAATTTTTTTCTAACTTCGGATTTGTGGTCCCGAGACCACTGTTCATACTAGGCCCTAAATCGGGCTGTTACATTTCTCCCCCTTAGGGATTTTCGTCCTCGAAAATCTTACCGACAAATAAATTCGGATATTTTTCTCTCAGAGACTCCTCGAGTTCCCATGTGGCTTCCTCGACTCCATGTCTATGCCATAAAACTTTCACAAGTGGTATACCTTTATTTCTTAACTGTTTAACCTCTCGAGCTAAGATCTTGACTGGTTCTTCACCATAAGTCATATTTGGAAAAATTTTAACTTCAATGGGCGCAATTACATGCGAAGGGTCAGATCTGTATTGGCGTAACATAGACACGTGAAACATGTCGTGAATCTTTTCTAACCCTGGTGGCAAGTTCAATCTGTAGGTAACAGGCCCTATTCTCTCGGTAATTTCATAAGCTTTTTACCAAATCTGAGGACTTTCCTCCAAGGGGAAACTTTCAAGAATACTTTATCACCGACCTCAAACTCGATCTCCTTTCGTTTCAAATTTGCGTAGGACTTCTGCCTATCCGAAGCGGCTCTTAGGCATCCCTGAATCACTTTACCTCAGCCTCCTTAACCAAATTAACCTCGTGAATTTGACTCTCTTTCAACTCAGTCCAGTATAAGGGTGTTCGGCACTTTCGCCCGTACAAGGCCTCATAAGGTGCCATTTTCAGACTCGACTGGTAACTATTGTTGTAGGTGAATTCTACCAATGGTAAGTATTTTTCCCAACTTCCTTGAAATTCAAGGACGCAGCACCTCAGCATGTCTTCTAAGATCTGTATTACTCTTTCCGATTATCGGTCAGTCTGTGGATAAAAAGCCGTACTGAAACTTAACTTGGTTCCTAGAGCCTATTGTAACTTTTTCCAAAACCTCGAGGTGAATCTTGGGTCTCGATTTGAAACAATCGACAATGGTACACCATGTAGCCTCACAATCTCGAAAACATACAAGTCAGCTAATTTATCAAGAGAGTAGTCAGTACGCATTGGTATGAAGTGGGCTGACTTAGTTAATCTATCGATAATAACCCATATAGCATCTTTCTTTTTCGGGGTTAATGGCAAAATGGTCACGAAGTACATAGTGATACGATCCCATTTCCACTCTGGAACCATAATAGGCTGAAGTAGCCCCAAAGGTACTTGGTGTTCAGCCTTTACTTGCTGACATACTAAACACTTGGAAACAAACTCCAAAATATCCCTTTTCATTTTCGACCACCGATACATTTTCTTCAGGTCGTTATACATTTTTACGCTACCTGGGTGGACGGATAAACTACATCTATGTGCTTCTCGTAAAATTTTCTGAATGAGCTCACTATCTTTAGGCACACAAATTCTATTTTTGAACATTAAACATCCGTCGATACCAATCTGAAAATCTGATTCAACACCTGACTCACACTGATTTTTCTTGGCTTGATACTTCTTATCATTTTTCTGAGCTTCTCGGATTTCATAAAGAAGAGTCGGTCTAACTCTCAGTTCTGCTAAGATCGAACCATCCTTAAATACAATCAACTGCGTATTCAAAGCTCTCAAGGCAAATAACGATTTTCTACTCAAGGCATCAGCGACTACGTTCGCCTTTCCCGGATGGTAATCGATGATTAACTCATAATCCTTTAATAGTTCTAACCATCGGCGTTGCCTCAAATTCAACTCCTTTTGTGTCATCAAGTATTTTAAACTCTTGTGGTTAGTAAATGCCCTACATTTCTCCCCAAACAAATGGTGTCGCCAAATCTTCAAGGCGAACACTACAGCTGCTAGCTCTAAATCATGGGTCGGATAATTCTTCTCGTATGATTTTAACTATCTCGAGGCATAGGCTACAACCTTGCCTTCTTGAATGAGTACACACCCTAAACCATTTAAAGAGGCATCACTATAAATTACAAATTGTTTACCCGACTCTGGTTGCACTAAAATTTGGGCTTCGGTCAATAAAGCCTTTAATTTCTCAAAACTCTGCTGACATTCATCTGTCCATTCAAACTAGACGTCTTTCTGCAATAGTCTCGTCATCGGAATAGCTATTATAGAAAATCCATTTACAAAGCGTCTGTAATACCCCACTAGCCCCAGAAAACTATGAACCTCTGTTACATTCCTCGGTGATTTCCACTCCACAATAGCTGAGATCTTATTTGGGTCAATTCTGATCCCATCACCCGACACGATGTGTCCTAGAAATCCAACTTCATTAAGCCAAAACTCGCTCTTACTAAACTTAGCATAAAGCTGTTTATCTCTCAGAGTCTGTAACACAGTTCTCAAATGTTCCACGTGCTCACTCTCATCACGCTAATAAATCAGTATGTCATCTATAAAAACAACGACGAACCTATCCAAGTACGGTCGAAAGATGCGGTTCATCAAGTCCATAAACACTGCCGAGGCATTCGTTAATCCAAAAGGCATAACAAGAAACTCGTAATGGCCATATCTCGTCTGAAAAGTAGTCTTCGCCACGTCTTGTTCCTTGACCCTTAACTGTAGTAACCCGATCTCAAATCTATTTTAGAAAATATAGTGGCTCCTCTCAATTGGTCGAAGAGATCATCAATCCTCGGCAAAGGATACTTGTTCTTCACTGTCACTTTGTTAAGCTGTCTGTAGTCGATACATAACCTCATCGACCATAACCTCATCGACCCGTCCTTCTTTTTCACAAAAAGTACTGGAGCACCCCATGGTGAATAACTGGATCTAGCAAAACCTTTATCTGTTAACTCTTGCAACTGTACTTTTAACTCCTTTAACTCAGTGGGGGCCATCCTATACGGTGCAATCGAGATTGGCGTTGTACTAGGAGCCAACTCAATACCAAATTCAACCTCTCTCTCTGGGGGTAACCCTGGTAACTCCTCCGGAAAGACATCTATAAACTCACAAACCACTGATATTGACTTAATCCTCGACTCGGACACTTGGGTATTCAGCACAAAAGTTAGATAAGATTTATAACCTTTTTTCAAGTATTTTTCGGCGGTCAAAGACGATATTACCACAGGCAGGTTATCTGACTTATTTGGCCCAACTCGAAGAACACTACCATTCTCACATCTTAACTGAATTACTTTTCCTCCACAGTCTACTACAACGCCATGGGAGGTTAGTCAATGCATCCCAAGAATTACATCGAATTCGTTAAACGGCAACAACATCAAGTTAGTAGGAAAACAATGGCCTCTAATCGTCAAAGGACAATTTTTACATACATGGTCCACTAATACATGCTTTCCAAATGGGTTAGACATTTTCATAACAAACTCAATGGACTCTATAAGCATGTCCATACGAGGTATCAAATCTATGCATATATAAGAGTGGGTAGATCCCGGGTCAATTAAAGCGACAACAGTTATATCGTGAATAGAAAAGGTACCTGTGATCACGTCTGGAGACTCTACCTCTTCTCGGGCTCATATAGCATAAGTCCTTGCTGGTGCTTTGCCTTCAGACCTCATTGCAGTATCTCTCGGTGCACCTCTACTACCAGTCCCACTCCCGGGGTTCCTTTGAGGCCTACCCCTTAATGGAGCACTGCTTGTTTTCGCATCTTATTCTCTCTCTCTCTCGTCCATCTCAGGACACTCACGAATAAAGTGGTTAAGTGACCCATACTTGAAACAGCCCCTCTCGTTAACTCGGCATTCGCCCAAGTGACGTCTTCCACATTGTGAACACTCCGGTCTATTTGGCCGAGCACTGCCAACATTAGCAACTGAAGAAATTTGGGCTTTAGGCGCCATGTTCCGCTGATTCTTATTTCTCTTCGAATACCCCAGTAAAGTATTCGATCGGGTAGCAAGTTCTTTTGACCTCTTGGAGGAGGACTGATATGCTTTCCCCATCTGTCTTTTCTTTAAATCTCGCGACTCGCTGGCCACTTTCCTCCTCTCTTTCACCAACTCTTCTGCTTTACACGCTCTCTCAACGAGCACTACAAATTCTCTCAATTCCAGGATGCCCACAAATACTCAAATGTCTTCATTGAGGCCATCCTCAAACCTCTTACACATGGTAGCTTTAATGGATATGCACTCTCGCGCATACTTGCTGAGTTTCACAAACTCCTGCTCATACTATGTCACAGTTTTATTACCTTGCTTCAACTCTAGAAATTTTTTCCTTTTCTGGTCCATAAACCTCTGGCTAATGTACTTCTTTCGGAACTCTCCTTGGAAGAATTCCCAAGTCACTCTTTCTCTCGGTACTACAGACACGAGAGTGTTCCACCACTGATAAGCCGAGTCTCGTAGAACTGACACAGCATACTTCACGCACTCTTCAAGCGTGCATGATAGTTCATCGAATACTCTCGGGGTATTCTCTAGCCAAAATTCTGCTCTCTCTGGGTCATCATCTACACTAGCTCGAAATTCCTCGGCCCATTGCTTCCGGATCTTATCTACCGGAAGCTTCTCTTGCCTGAAAACTTTCGCACCTTGCAGAGCCATCGGGGCATATTGAGGAATCGGAGGAGGAGGGGGAGGTGGAGTGTTCGGGTTCGCACGAACAAACTCCATATACAAGCATCCATCATTCGGAGGTAGGCTTCCCTAACCCCTCCGCCCTGGCCCATACTCACGGGCTCACTCTCTACTGGCGCGGTCCCTTCTGCGGGAGCCAGTGCATTACTTTCCACATCATTCGCCGTGGTTCTATCAGGATCCATTACTATAAAGACACAACTTATAATCGTCAAGAATCGTCACACTATCAAAATGTATATACGTGGCATGTATAGCTAGACTCATACTTTGACTAGCTTAGTCCTAGAATTAACTAAACCATGCTCTGATACCACCAAATGTAACACCCCTCGCCTATATCCGATGCTGAATAGGGTCCGAGGTATTACCTGACTAAAGCTCAATCAACTATATAAAACTGGGTCATGAAATCTCAAACAATTTAAAAACCTTTCTTTTTTCATGTAATTTGTCCCAAACATGGGCTTACGAGATCCAAAATATACATCCGGAGTGGTTCAGAGTCCAACTGAGAACTCATTTAAAACTTAGAAAAATTTCATGCAACAAGGCTCTACACGCCCGTGTGGGTATAGAGCACACGACCGTGTGCTTGGGACACGCCCATGTCCTATACCCGTGTCTGAAAACCTGGGCATTCTGCCAAAACCACACAGCCCAAGCACACACACGTGTCCTCCACACGGCCGAGACACATAGCCGTCACTCTCTTGCCCGTGTACTACTAGCATGCGTACTGACTTTATGACACGGCGTGGACACACACCCGTATGCTAAAATGACTTCAAAATTCTAAGTGCAGGGATGCACGGCCATAACACACACCCATGGGAGTGAGCCGTGTGTCACACACGGCCTAGACACACGCCCTTGTGTCTTACCCGTGTGGACAAACTAGGCTATTTCTTAAGCCTATTTGTCACCCTTTTTGCACAACCTACACAAGATCATTTCAATATTCAAATCTCATCACAATGGACACTAATTCATCCATAGAAAGAACATCATACGCATTCATCAAAATGAATAATAATCATTATTATATGCTTGATACAAAATAAAGGGCTTTTGACTTAAGCCAAAATAAATGAATAATTCTCTTAATTCCACATCCTAGTCTAGCCCTATACATGCCACGTTTAAAAATATAAATCAAACTATACCAAATATTGCGGCCGATAGTGTGATCAATATCTCTGACTTTAATAGATCTTTAAGCTAGTTTGGCAAAACTGAAAGAAGAGGGTAAGCATAAAGCTTAGTAAGTTGCACATAAATAAATATACAACAACAATCTTACCAGTAGTCATCATACTTATAGCTCAAAGTTAAACACTATTTAGCTTGCTCATTTCCCTATACTCGAGTCACATTTTCTAAATTAAGCTTGTTACTTATGCTTACCATATAGGTACCTGTAACACTCACAACATGATTATTCTTTCTTTATCAAAATTGATCTATAACTCTCACCATTGAAACGTTTAGAATACTACTGGATATTCTATGAACCTTCAACATGGGATATATTGTTGATGCCATGTCCCAGACATGGTCTTACACTGGCCTTCATATATACGTGCTGATGCATGTCCCAAACATGTCTTACACTCGCACAACTCTTAGCCGATGCGTGTCCCAAACATGTCTTACACTGGCTATCTCTGTCGAGGCTGATGCATGTCCCAGACATGTCTTACACTGGCACTCATCTCTGTGATGATGCCATGTCCCGTGTATGGTCTTACACTCGCTATCTCTCGTATGGTGATGCATGTCCCAAACATGTCTTACACTAGCCTCGCTCCAGAAGTCGATGCCATGACCTGCACATGGTCTTACATGCGCTCTCGAATGTGGCCGAAGCATGTTCCAGACATGTCTTACATTGCGCACAAATCATCCAATGCCTTGGCACGAATATCCAATTCCGTATCCTAATGTTTCAACGGGATACTTCTATTATCTCAAATATTACTATGCATTCTCAACTTATAACTTAACAACTCATACAATATCAATTAAATGGCTATACGGATACAAGTATTAACAATGTGCACTCATTTAGTCACTAATTAGGATTAAGCAATCATAAATTCACATCTTTGGTAAAATAACCATTTTGCCCCTAAACTTTGACAAAATGACCATTTTACCCCTATGCTCGAAAATCAATTTTCATCGAATTTCTTTGTATCATAAGCCTAAGCGAACTATTTTTACTCTTATAGTAACTTTAAAATATCACTATTTCACATACTTATTAACTATTTTACAACTTATGCAAAATAGTTCCTTTAGGTGTTTTCATGCTAACACCTTTTAGAAAAGTTGTTTATAACCCAACTAGGACTCATATTCTACCATAAAAACTCAATAAACATCTCAAAACATCCATGGAAAAATCTTAAACTCTTGACCATTTTGCAAGATATCACCCTCATTTGAAAGCTCATGCTTCAAGGGTCTCAAAAATACAAAAATCACTAAAAGAAACTATCAAAGTCACTTACTTGAGAGGCTTAATGTTGTTGCAAATTTTTTAAGCTCAAAACCCCAACAATGGCTGATAAAAATCGGTGGAGAGAAGAAAAATAGAGAAGAAATGGCCTTCGTTTTATTTAATTTAAAACTAGTCAAATTTGACCTTCTCCTCAATTTGTCTCCCCATGGCCGGCTATGCTATATCACAAGGGTATAATTTCCTTTTAAAGACCCTAAATTTTGATTCTTTAGCTATTTAATACATTTGGGTACAAAAATGCAACTTTTGTCTTTTATGCGATTCAGTCCTTTTTCAAAATCAGGCTGGAAAACATTAAAATTAGCTCACCAAATTTTTATGCACAATAAAATCATACTATAACCTCATAAAAATAATAAAATAATTTTTTCTAACTTCGGATTTGTGGTCCCGAGACCACTGTTCTGACTAGGCCCTAAATCGAGCTGTTACATTCCCCTTAGGTACGGTGATGGGGTTAGAAATGAAATTAGAGGAGTACAAGTGTTGGCACCCTCAAATGGAAAATTTATTTTTTAGTACCCTAATAAAGTTATTATATAATAAAATTTTACTTTTGACATCTTAAAAATGAAAAAATTTCTATTTGGTCCTTTTAAAAGTGATAAATTCATAAGTAAATATAAGATAAAATTATACTTTAACCTCACAAAAAATTTAAAATCCCTTTTTGTCTCCCTCTCTTTTTTTTTTTTTTTTGCTTCACCCCTAGATAGCGTTTTATGTGTCAGCTTAAGTACTCTTGAGGTTGGCTTGTTGAAATCTAGGAAAAAAACACATAGTAAGACTTGAACCTAGCACACCAAAACCCCTAAAATTTTGAGTTACATAATCTTTTATAAATATAAATAAGTGTCTTAATCTAGTATAAATAATATTTGACGTAGAGAAAATTATTATGGAAATTACTAAAAGGCATATTGATTTGGCCCTCCCACTTTACAAAAAAATGTCTTTTTAGTCTTACATTAAATTTCTTGTCTCTTTTAACTCTTTTTAAACGTGGCATACATGTGGACTACCATGCCAGCAATCAATTATTTTTTAAGTTTTAAAAAATAAAAATATATTTAAAAAGTATAGGAATTATAAAAATATTATTTTATTTTTTAAAAAATAATTAATTGCTGAGATGGCATACACGTGGACTACAAAGTTAGCAATATTAACACACGTTAACTTTTTCATCCATTTTAGAATGGTTTGGCAAACAATGTAAGTTCAATGATTAAAAAAGACAAAAAATTAAATAAATGACAAAAATAATTTCTTTTATAAAGTTGACGATCCAAATAAAACATTATACCTTATTAAAATTATATTATAATTTTTTTGGTATAATATTTTAACTTACTAAAATCATGTTGTAGACTTATAGGATATCCAACTTATCATTGATGTTGTGAAATATCAATGGTTAATGAAGTTTTATCAAAAGTTACTAAAATTTCTTTTAAAAATTTTACTAAGGTTATCAAAATTATATTAAATGTTACCTAAAAATACCCCAAATAAGAAGTTTAAAAAAAAAAAGAAATATATAAAGGTTGCTAAAATTATATCAAAAAAGTTGATTTGCCATTCTGGGAAGTGACAGGGATGACATGGAATCATGATTTCATACAATTCTTCTAGGGATTAGGTTCCAGGGATATGGGTTAATTGTTTAAGCCATATTTCATGTGGCTTTTGTTACTTGAGGCCAAAATTCTCCACACATGATTGTAGCACTAACCATAAACATCCAACCCAAGAGTTGAAGGTTGTCTGGCGGAGATAACCAAAGGGTATATTAATTAAACTTAAATGTGATTTTAATGGTTTTAATTTAGAAGTTTTATTTTTAGGAGAATAAAATGTCAAGAGTCATTGGTTTATGGCAATGAAAGGACAAGAGTCATTAGTTTATGGCTTTTATTAGATTTTAATATTTTCATTTTTTTAAGGACAATAGCCTATAAATAGTTTGTAAGCATTTGATATACTTTAGAGAGAAAAAGAAAGAAAATTCAGAAGTTAAAGAGAAAAGTTTTTTTTTCTATCTTGAGCAATTTGTCAATTTGGTATCAGAGTCATGGAGAGTGTGACCAGTAATGTGCCGCTGCCTCGACTAACAAAGGCGAACTACGAGAATTGAGAATCTAAATGAAAGCTCTCCTCGGGTCTTAAGATGGTTGGAAGGTGGTCCAAGAAGGTTTTGTAGAATAGACAACTACCGCAGGATATACGGCGGCTCAAAATAATGCGTTGAAAGAGATGCGATCGAAAGATAAGGCGGTATTGTACATGTTGTTCCGAGCTGTTGACGAGTCAGGCTTTGAGAAGATTGTGAGAGCGTCAACTTCAAAAGAAGCATGGGACATTTTGGCGAAGGTGTACAAAGGAGCCGACCGGGTTAAACAAGTCTGCCTTCAAACTCTTCGCGGCGAGTTGAAAGGCATGAAGATGAAGGAATCGGAAGGTGTCTCCGACTATATTACATGTGTTCAAACAGTAGTGAACCAACTCAATCGAAACGGAGAAGCGTTAACTGATGCACGAGTTGTTGAAAAGATTTTGAGGTCATTAACTGACAGTTTCGAGAATGTCGTATGTGCCATAGAAGAGTCAAAGGATCTAGCAACGCTCACAGTCGACGAGCTAGTTGGTTCTCTCGAGGCACATGAACAACGTAAGAAGAAGAAGAAAGAGGAGACACTCGAGCAAGCACTTCAAACTAAGGCTTCAATCAAAGACAAAAATGTTTTCTATTCTCAAAACTTTCGAAGTAGATGCCGTGGCCGTGGAGGTCGAGGAAATGATCGCGGTGGAAGAGGTAGCGGTAAAAAAGGGCATTATGAGGAGAAGGAGTAATCAAACCAACAAAATTGGCGTGGAAGAGGACGCGATCGTGGAAGAGGCGGTCAGTCAAATTATTCCAACATCGAGTGTTACAAGTGTGGCAAATATGGTCACTATGCGAAGGATTGTAACTCTGATAAGTGTTAAAATTGTGGTAAGACGAGGCATTTTGCGAAAGAATGTTGCGACTTGAAAAAGGTGGAAGAAACAACCAACCTAACCACAGAAGATGAGGAGGCGAAAGAAGATTTTCTTTTGATGGCGCACTACGAAGTCAACACCAACAACAACATGGTGTGGTACCTTGACACGGGTACGAGCAACCATATGTATGGGCACAAACACCTATTCAAATAGATGCGAAAGGTTGAAACGGGACATGTGTCATTTGGAGATGCATTGAAAGTTGAGGTAAAAGGCCAAGGTACTGTTTGTTATTTACAAAAAGATAGGTTAGTTGGTTCTATCCAAGATGTTTATTATGTACCAGACCTCAAGAGCAATATTTTGAGTATGGGGCAACTCATGGAAAAAGGTTATTCGGTACTTATGAGAGACCGGGTGTTACACTTGAAAGATAAGCAAGGGCGTTTGGTCGCTCGAGTTGAAATGAGGAGAAATCGCATGTACAAGTTGAATTTGAGAAGCGTTTGAGAAAAATGTTTGCAAATCGACGTAAAAGACAAGGTGTTGCTGTGGCATCTCTGTTTTGGTCACCTACATTATGGTGGTCTAAACGAGTTGGTAAAGAAGAACATGGTGCAGGGGCTACCGGACATGGACTATGAGAAAAAATTTTGTGAAGAATGTGTGCTCAGAAAGCATGCAAGAACTTTGTTTCAAAAGAAGACAGAATATCGGGCTAAATAACCTCTCGAATTAATTCATACCGACATATGTGGACCAATCACCCCCGAATATTTTAGCGATAAAAGGTATTTCATTTCCTTTATCGATGATTTCTCACGAAAAACTTGGGTTTATTTTCTGAAAGAAAAATCTGAGGCGTTCGAGGTGTTCAAAAAGTTCAAAGTGATGGTGGAAAAGGCAACCGATAGACACATCAAATCTGTACGTTCCGATAGAGGTGGCGAGTATACTTCGACGGCTTTCATGGAGTATTGTGAGGAACAAGGCATAAGACGATTCCTAACTGCACCGTACTCTCCCCAACAAAACGGTGTGGCAGAGAGGAAGAACCGGACTGTTCTCGACATGGTTCAGTCAATGCTAAAAAGCAAGAAGATGCCGAAGGAATTTTGGGCGGAAGCCATGAAACGTGCCATCTATGTACAAAATCAGTGTCCACATGCGAAGTTGAATGCTAAAACACCACAAGAGGCTTGGAGTGGACAAAAACTGACAATTTCTCATCTCAAAGTATTTGGTAGTGAGGCCTTTGCACATGTGCCGGATCAGCGAAGAACGAAGCTCGAAGACAAAAGCAAAATGTTTATTTTTATTAGGTACGATGAGAAAACAAAAGGATACAAGCTACTCGACCCAATAAGTAAGAAGGTTGTGGTGAGTTATGATGTCGAGTTAATGAAGCAAGCGAGTGGGATTGGAATAACTCAACGGAGGTTATCATCAAAGATAGAGAATCATCAACCGCTAAACCAACAATCATACCGACAAATCCTGAAACTATCGATGATGAAGATGAAATGTAACAACCCAAAATATGAAGTTTGTAAGATTTGTATGATTCAACAAGTGAGGTACACATTGTATGTCCTTTAGTGGATTCCGAGAGTATAAGTTTTGAAGAGCCGGTACAAGACAAGAAGTGGTAAACTGCCATGGACGAGGAGATTAAAGCAATTGACCGTAACAATACATGTGAGTTAACGGAGTTGCCGAAAGGAAGTCAGCCCATTGGTGTGAAATGGGTGTTCAAGAGAAAGATGAATGCTCAAGGCGATATAGAACGGTATAAGGCGCAACTTGTTCCAAATCGATTATGACGAGGTATTTGCTCCCGTTGCAAGAATGGAGACAATCCGATTGTTCTTTTCACAAGCGGCTCAATTCAAATGGCCAATATTTCAAATGGATGTCAAGCTGGCATTCTTGAATGGTGTACTCGAAGAAGAGGTCTACATCGAACAACCACTCGGGTACATGAAAAGTGGAGAAGAGAATAAGGTACTAAAATCGAAGAAGGCACTTTATGGGTTGATGCAAGCATCGCGGGCATGGAATACTCGTATTGATACATACTTCAAGGAGAACGAGTTCAAACAATGTCCCTATGAACATGCACTTTACGTGAAGAAGAATGGAGGTAATATGTTATTTGTTTCTCTTTATGTTGATGACCTCATTTTTATGGGGAACAATGGTGAGATGATACAAGATTTTAAGAGTAAAATGACACAATAATTTGAAATGATAGATTTAGGTTTGATGAAGTTTTTTCTTAGTTTGGAGGTAAGACAAGAAGAGACAGGTATTTTTGTGTCACATGAGGCATATGCAAAGGAAATTTTGAAGAAATACAAGATGGCATATTGTAAACCGGTTTCAACACCAATGGAACCAGGTGTAAAACTCTCAAAATTCGATGGAGGAGAACGAGTCGATGCGAGCAAATACTAGAGTTTGGTGGGAAGTCTTCGCTATCTCACTTGCACAAGGCCTGATCTTTCGCTAAGTGTTGGCATTGTAAACCGGTTCATAGAAGAGCCGATTTATTCACATTGGAAGGCATCGAAGCGAATCCTACGGTATATCCAAGGAACGGTATCACTCAGGTTATTTTATTCAAATGTGGAAGATTACAAGTTGATTGGGTACTCTGACAGTGATTGGTGCGGAGACTTAGATGATCGGAAAAGTACATCAGGATATGTGTTCTTTATGGGTAACACGGCGTTTACTTGGCTTTCAAAGAAGCAACCAATTGTGACACTCTCGACATGTGAAGCTGAATATGTGGCAGCGTCTTGGTGTGTGTGTCATGTTATATGGCTCAGAAATTTGTTGAACAAATTGGAGCAACAACAACTCGGTGCGACTGAGATACGAATTGACAATAAGTCAGCAATTGAGTTAGCAAAGAACCCAGTGAATCATGAGAGAAGCAAACATATTGACATTCGTTTTCACTTCATTCGAGATCATGTAAAGGAAGGAAGTGTGAAATTAGTGCACGTGGCAAGCCGGGACCAAGTCGCAGATATCTTCACGAAACCGCTATCGATGGTACTTCTCGACAACTGCAAAAAATTAATTGGCATGAAGGATGGCAGAAGCATTTAAGTTTACAGGGGAGTTTTGTTGATTAAACTTAAATGTGATTTTAATGGTTTTAATTTAGAAGTTTTATTTTTAGGAGAATAAAAGGTCAAGAGTCATTGGTTTATGGCAATGAAAGGTCAAGAGTTATTGGTTTATGGCTTTTATTATATTTTAATTTTTTTAATTTTTTTTTAAGGACAATAGCCTATAAATAGTTTGTAAGCATTTGATATAATTTAGAGAGAAAAAGCAAGAAAATTCAGAAGTTAAAAGAGAAAAGTTTTTTTTTCTATTTTGAGTAATTTGTCGGGGTATCTCAAGCTATAAACGCTCAGCATTCCTAATTCCCTCCTGACATAGAAATAGCTAGTTATGCATGCATGTGAGCCATGTGCTTGGGTGACGCTGCAACTTAGACTTCCAACTATAAATGCTTGTGATGTTGAGTGCCTACCATTTTAATTTCCCCATTATCAATTTCTATATGCCTGCCGCGTTACACGGTTAGCCTGCAATATATGAAGTCACAACTATGACATTCAAAATCTACTCTTTCTTTTTTTCCTTTTTGCTGCAAACTGCCATTGTCCTCCGTTAGGGAGTGACGAAACTTTAACCCATTTATGCTTTTCAAACTTTTTTCTTCGTAGGTGAGTCGTATTCTTTGCGTAGGTACAGTGCGCCACGCCACTTTCGCTCTGGTTAGTTGCAGCTGTTCTCCGTTTAGCCTTTTGGTTGGATCCATTCATATAGTTCCAGGTTTGCTGATGAATTGGTATTGATTGCTACATTATTATATATACACACTGGTTTTGAGGATTACAAAATAAAAAATAAAAGAACTAATAAGATCATCATGACTTAAGCAGATATGTGAAGAAAAAAATTTGAAGCATTTTACTCTTGTGGATAGTGATAGTAATTGGTAATTATTTTAGCAGTACTGTAGTCCTTTGTGAAATTATTGGAAGTTTGCGTAAAATAGCATTGATCACCTGTTCTTCTAGATTAAGGAGATAAATCAGGTTCGCAAGGCAAGAAAGATATATGTATTTTCACTATCTAACATTTAAGCCTATAAAAAGAAAAGAAAGTAATATGAATTAAAAGGGTGTAGAGAAGCTAAGATGGTATTAACTTTGGGTACAAATGGAGAGGAGTGAACGTGCATTGGGGACAAGAAACATTGAATCAAAGAGAGGTTTCCGACAATGAGGAGACAATAAAGGAAATGAAGTGAATCTGCCTCCAAATTCATCATGTTAAGCTACTTTCTTTTCCCTTTGCCCATTGCACGGGGCAGCTTAATTCTTATTTGAATCATTGGTTGTTACTTTGTTAAACATGCGCTTGGACTTTAGAAGGAAAAATTATGGCCGCTCTCACACTCACCCTCACTTCCCAACTAGCTTAACTATCTTGTCGCTTTCTGCTTTTCATTTACACCTTTCTCTCTTTCTTAATCTCTCTTTCCTTCAACTTTATACACACGAGGGCTAGCTGTAGCTACCAAAACTATCAGTCTCCATGTATAGTTAGGACGTGAAATCCGTTGAGAGTTGATAAGTGGTAGCATAAATGCCTTCTAATGTTATTTAAGGGTACATGTCCTTATGTCACACATGGTTCGGTCCGATGAAATGCTTCCATTTCATCAAATTCTTTCTTACAATATTCCTACAAAACCCATTTCTTGTACAAATATTTCTAGTAATTCTAAAGATTAAGACGAGACAATTACTTATAAATTATCCAAAAAAGTTTTTATTTTCCAAAATTTCTTACTTAATATAAGATTAAACCCAAAATAATTTTCAATCGACAAAATTATATCAAAATTCAAACTCAATGTGAATAAGAATTTGGTTAATATGTAAGATTATTTTGTCATGAGTAGGTTTTCTTAATTCAGACATTTGTTCGAGTCTCACTGGTGTTCTAGAAGGTTTTTCCTTTTTTTTCTTTTTTTTCATACTTAACACAACAAAACAAACCAAATGCACTAAAAAATGTCGTAATTCGCCTAAGTGGTTGTCGGTAGGCTTTTAACGGCAGGTGGCAGTCGGGGCAGAGCCCACAAAGAGACAAACAGCAGCAGTTTCAAGGTGCGGCGAACGGCGGAAAAAGGAAATTAAATTTTCTTTAAAGAAAACCCGAAACCACCACAAAAATCAAACTTGAAATAAAAAAATAATTCAAATAACATAAACCAAGTCTAAATCATTTAGTAATTTGGTATATAGCCATTAAAAAAGCAATCCCCATATTGCAGAAACCATTATTAAATGCTCCCTTAGAACCCTACATAAAGGCCCTTCAATGTCCCCCCATTCACACTTCTTATAAGCCTACCCCTTTTTGTTGTGCAATTTAGGACCCTCCCAACAGCCCCACTCTGACCTAGCCAACCAGCCAACCATCCTCTCCCCAACCCTCAAACCCCATTTTTTTTTAGCACCATTTCCTAGTATGCTCGTGTGCTTTGTAATTCTTTAATTTTATGAATTATTATTTCTCCCTAATTCCTGCTCTGGTGCTATAATTCTCTCTTAAAGCACTTTTTTATCTCTGCCATGGCTTCATCAAGCAGCAGTACCACTGGAACAGGCTCCCCTTGTGGTGCATGCAAGTTTCTGAGACGAAAATGCGCCTCTGACTGTATTTTTGCTCCTTACTTTTGCTCAGAACAAGGCCCTGCAAGATTTGCAGCCATTCATAAAGTGTTTGGGGCTAGCAATGTGTCCAAATTATTGTTGCATATCCCAGCTCATGATCGTTGTGAGGCGGTCGTCACCATTGCTTATGAAGCTGAAGCCAGAATTAGGGATCCCGTTTATGGTTGCGTTGCGCATATTTTCGCCTTACAACAACAGGTTCCTATTCCCTTTCGATTTTTTCTCAATTTTCCATGCTATAATTTGAACACTTTCTAATCTTTGCTGCATATTACATCTGTTCGTGGTTTCTCGTAGGTTGCATGCCTGCAAGCTCAACTAATGCAAATCAAAGCCCAACTAGCTCAAAATGATATGAATTCATCGCATAACATAGTAGAGAATCAATGGCAAGGAAACCTTTCTGGCACTGTTCCAAGCTATATGAATCGAATCTCCCCACAAAGCTCACTTGAGTCTGTTGAGCTCAACAGTGGTGATAGCGTGAACCTGCAAGAAATACAAAGCAGACATGAGGAGTTTTGTTTCCAGGGTTACCATAAGAAGAGATTAAATAATAATAGTGATTTGGGTGAGCTTCAAACACTTGCCCTTAGAATGATGAGGAACTAAGCTGAACTATCGTTTTGGATTTTATATTTTCTCTATGGAATATGAGCCAGATGATCTTTTTTTCTTTTCTTTCCAATCCATGATGTGTATATACATATGGAAACTGTTCTGAAGAAGATTTAGTACCTTAAACTTTTTTATCAGACTAATATTAGCATTGTCCTCTTTCTTTTCTGTCCTTTTTATTCAGCTATGGTGCATAAATTGATGGTGGTAGCTGAATGATAATATGTTCTGAAAATCATAGTTAATTTGGATAGTGATGGATCAAGCGATAAAAAATTTCATCAATGTTATTTGAGTTTCGAATTCAAAGTTTTGTAAAAGTAGAAAACAGTGCTGATTTGCTCTCTATTTTGAAACGTGACTCTACTTCACTCAATTAAATCAAAATTCAGTATGAATTTCACACAAATTTATATGATAGTAGTTTACTGTTTTGTGAGCCACAATTATAGAGCAACTTCAGTTTGACAAACTAGGGATTGAAATCAGGGCTCTACTCAATTGTTTGCTTTTAATTCTACCTATCAAGATTAATGATAGACTACTCAACTAAGCAAGCAGTTGTTAGGGTTTTGTAGATAGCACTGTTATATTATCATCATGCAGCATCTATCTTTCCTCACCACTTGGCTTAATAAATAGTTTTCAGTTGGTAAATGTTAATTTCTTCCTTAAGCTTAGATGTCAGTCATTAGGTCCAATGAAGGAATGAGTATTTGAAATCTCTCTAGGTCTTTTCATGTGATAGCTTTCTTAGTTTTACATTGTGATTGGCTCTTTCCTTTTGCCTTGTATAATGGACTGATGGGGCAAATGCTTTGCCTTTGATTTGGTGTGGTATAGCAAATAGAAATCTCAACTATAGCAAGTTATTTTTTAAATATCTAAATGAATTGAATAGAAAAAGTTGAAATAACACAAAAAAGGGATTAATGTTGTCTTAGATCAATGAGTAGTCTAAATACTTTACAAATGTGAAAAACTGATTAAGCAAAGGGTTCCTTCCCAACATCTGTTTGGTCCAAATTCAGATCACCTGGACTTGGTTTACAAATAGGGATATCTGGGAAGGGACGGTGAGTGCTATGATGGTGATTAGAGGCCCTTGAGGAAGCATCTTGGGATGGGATGGGACCCACTTTACCTAGGGTTTATGTTCTAAATTCGGTTTACCTAACATTAAGCATTTCTTTTCAAATTTGAATGGCCTTGTATCCATATTTTTAGACAAAATGTTCCCTTAGGGTACATGTTAACAATCTTATTTGAGGATATTATAATGAACCTCCATACATCCTTCCTAACTTCACACATTCCCCTTTGGCGTCATAAAAATCTTATCATTATTTAATTAATAAAAAAACAGGCAAGCGGCAGTAATCACTTTGTCCATCCTTCCATTAGGCAAATTGCAAAGACCAAGGGAATATTAAGGCATTAAAAGTAATTATTCCAAACAAAATTTATTGATTTCGAGATAAGTGATCATTATTGAATGTGAGTTGAAGATTAAAAGCTGTCGCCTTTGTTTTTTTAATTATAAAAATTCAATAAAATATGTTTAAAAAAGATGAAAAGAGAGCAGGGTCTATTTGGTGGACTGTTTTATTCTTAAAAGGACAGGAATCCATGTTATAAAATTTATTTATATTTATGTTTTAGATGTTACAACCAACTAGAATCTTTGTCAAAAGATCAGTGAAAAGTTTGTAGCCTTGGGACCTATTTCTTTTATGTTAATTATTAAGCATTAATTATTGGAATTAATTTCATCATGTATAATGAAGTTGTTAATCATTAATTTCAACATTACCAATTTTAAACTCAAAAAATGAAAAAGAAGTAACAACTAGACCTGTTTACGTTCCAAGGCTTGCCTAAAATTTGAGAAGATTTGGATAAAATATTAAGCTCAAAAAATGGGTTTGGGCAAAACAATTAAGCCTATTTAAAATATGGGCTACACTCGGGCTTGAACATTCAAGGTCCGAACTCGACTTGTTTTTAAGTTTATAATATTTTGTATTATGTAATTTAGAACACATTAAAAAAATAAACCTATACTAAATATATAATACTACTGTAATGTAAACATTAAAATAATGTTAAGATAACTCTATAACAAATTTTAATAAATAAAAAAAATATAAAATTATTAAATATTAAAATAATATAATATAAATATTTTTTAAAAAGATTTAAAAAATAATATGGGCGGATCTAAAATGAGTTTGGATTAATCTTTTAAAAATATTAACAAATTTAGACAAAGTTTTAAACTTATATTTTAAATTAGGCCAGATCAGACTTGAACAAGTATGACACAGCCCAAACTTAACCCAACCCATGAGTAACAACTTACCCATGTTATTGGGGTTTTCAATATGTTTTTAACCCAAACGTATGGGCAATGTGGAGGGTTGGGAGTTGGATTCATTCTATAGGGAGGAGTGTAGAGCTGCTTTAAAATCCATTTCATCTAATATCACTTCAACCTTGTACTCATATAATATAACCAAAATAATAGTTTTCCTTAAAATATTTAGTTCATGCTCTCTCTTTTGCTACCCCAAAAAAAAATTAACTATTTTTTTAATAAATTGGAAGAAATTTATAAATGGAGTCTCAAAAAGATTCGAAATTGAAACAATAGTAATAATTTTTTTTCAAATAAATAGATATAGTTCTGAAAAACATGATCATATATATAATGCATAATCGGTTGAATTTTAAGAAATTTAACAAAAATAAGCAATATGATTTCATAAAGATTATAACATATTACAAAGACTTTAAGTATTCTAGAAACTCAAAAAAATTAATAATTAAAAAAAATAATATGATCTTCAAAATCTTGATTTTTTTAAAAAATTTGGAAATATTTATTATTTTTCTAATATTATTTAATTTAACTAATTGAGGATATATAGATGTTTTTTAAAATTGTATTTATCTTTTCCTCATGCCAACTTTTACAAATGTAAATTTTTAATTGTCTTTATTTACTTAAAATTTTAGCCATAGGCTAATTTGTCAAATGCCTAAATTGCTTATAATTTGACAAAATAATTCACTTTCTAATAGTTAAAAAGATTAAATTGCTTGATCTATTTTTGCTCCTAATATTTTGTCTAATAAAGTAGTAAAGTTCTATTAAATAAATTATAGCTTGAAAAGAATCAAACATTTTGTTCTACATTGCAAGTTTGCAACCCACTTATGACCGACTTAGTGGGTTAATAGTGGAAACCCCATTTTATTCGGCCCCCTCCTAAGATCCAAAACAAAATATGAAAGCATTTGGGGGAACCCTAAATTTCATTATTTCTATAAAAATTGGTAACTTTCCTATACCCTTTTCTTTGATTTTATTTTTTTACTTCATTATCATTTATAGATTCATGATTATTTCTCCATGAGAGTTTTCTCCACAATTTGTGTTGATTGTATTAATTCTAAAATAAATATGATCACATTACTCCGAATGAATTATTGTTTTATTTTTTTTCCGAATTAATATTTTATCAATTTTTGTTTTATGAGGTCAGTTAGTATTTTTATGTAGTGATGAGCCATAAGTAAGCAAGCAATGTTGAAAAGATTACTTACAATCTGATTTCAGACTACATAATAACAGGGTTTATAAAGTAGAAAAAAGGAACTGTAATTTATTAGGTCAAAAAATGAGGTCCATAGAAACCGGATTGATTTCTCACGGAGACTAAATATTAATCTATATATCAATATTCAAGGGTTACACTAGATTATATAGAAAACAAATAGTAGGGTAGATTTTAGGGTTTCTGGTTCTATGGACATAATTCTAATTTCTAGGCTTCCTAGCTTTTATTTATAACAACAATAAGTGCATATAAATATGTTTGAAAATGTGCAGCATGCAATTCAAAACTGCATGGTGGAAATGATGCCTTCACCAGGTTTTAATCCCTTCCATTGTCATGAATGTTGAGCATAGCTCAAGGCCATTGCTTGAAGGTCGTCCACATCCTGGAAATTTGTCCATTGTCTGTTGTGCGTTTGCATGTCAAAGGGAGACATGGAACGAGGAGCATCCTCAAAATTTGTATTAAATGAGACATAATCGTCTGATCCTGATGAGATGACTGAATTCTCGAAATTCCCTAATGAGCTGGTTCGATCCGACAACCCGTATGAGCTTGTAGAAAGATTTGGGTTAAAATTTGGTGCCATGCTTGAATCATTTGGGTGAAACCAAGTTTGAACATCTTGGAGATTATGAAGCTTTCCATGATATTTGTCATTAGGGTTTGCAGTAACAGAGCCATTGGCAATGCTCTGAGCTGCTTGTGCCTTGAGAGAAGCAAGCTGTGCCTGTAGATTGACAACCTGTTGGGATTTTAACCAAGAAAAGCCAAGAATTACATCTCTATTTGAATCTCAAGTTAGGGTTTTCAGATCATCAAGTTTTTACATCAAAAAGACGGTCAAAGGGTGGTCGTAAAACCTGTTTTTGGAGAGCAAAGATATGAGAAACACAGCCATAAATAGGGTCATGGAGCCTAGCTTGAGCTTCATATGAGATGGTGAGAGCAGCCTCAGAGCGGTCACTGAGAGGGAGGTGAGCAAGCAGTTTTGACACATTGCTTGCACCAAAAACCTTGTGGATGGCTGCAAAATGGGTTCCACCTTGTTCATGGCAGAAATAAGGTGCAAAAACACACCCTCTAACACATTTCCTCCTCAAGAACTTGCAGGCACCACAAGGTGAACCACAACCTGTCATCTTGCTCTTTTTTTCTTTGGTGGGTATTCTTTTATTTTATTTTGGTTCTTAGACAAAGAGAGGGGTTAGGTTTGAGCTACTTACCATTATCATTAAAAGGGGATTATAAACACCAGAGGAAGAGGGAGGTGGATCATTTAATAATCAATTGTTAATTGCAATTGGTCCCCTTATTAGGCTACATCTTTTATTGTTTATTCCCTTTTAAAAAGCCCTCTTGCAGCCTTGCATTCTAAATTTTTTATACTCTCAAAATGATATCCTTATACGACAAAAGAGATAGAATCAAACCAAAGCCATTTCTATTTGCTTCATCATTGCATTTATTTCTAATTTATATGCTTTTCCTTTGTGAAACACACACATACTTGTACTACTGAAGAATGAAACTGAAGGTTAATTCAGGATTTTCCTTTTGACTCTTTGGCGTTCAAAGATAGAGCTGGCAATGGATCATATACATATGTAAACATTCTATCCATTAATCACTTAATAATTTTTTTGTTCATTGCCACTATTGTTCTAATTTTTACACCTTCATCTTCTCTTGAATTTCTTATTAGAAATTCATGGGCTTCAAATTTCTGTTTTCTTTATTTCTGTTTTCTTTTTTCTTTTTTTTCATTTTCCCCTTCATAATAATTCATGGAGATAAGCTATTTTTTTTAAGTAAAACTATTTAGTTTTTGGGGGCCTCCACGAAGCTTATCCTCTCGAGTCTACACCATAAAATATTCTTTTGGTATGAATATTCTAATTAGTTTTTCATTTTGAAGAAACATGTTATAAAAATATGGCTTAAATATACCTTCAGACTTTGAATTTCAACCTTTTTCCCAAGTTTGTATTAATGGTATTTTTTTTTGTCCCATATTGATACTTGAATTATTTCTCCGTTTATCATTTCTATACCTTTTTGTAATGCCGTTAAATCTAAGACAAAACGTGTCGAAACCATTTTTTAAAACGATTAATCGACTTTTGAAAACGAAAATTCGGAGTCGCCACCAATCCTTTTTGTGGTGTGATTGGGACACCTTATAAAACATTTTGGTCTACGAATTTTGAGAAGATAGGCTCGGGAGTCAGTTACGTATGAGGTAGGATTAGTACCCCCAATACGCCCGAAATCGGTACTTTATTGATTACTTTATGTCTTGATGTCAAAAATTAAAGACTTGAGAATATTTTAAAGAACGATCCTCCTTTTTGAAACATTTGAGCAAATTAAACATGAGTTAAAGACCATCTCGCTCCAAGGTAAAACATCACGTCCAGTACGGTAGGACACAACGTTTTTGACCCCCAATTATGAGCTTGTCTTTTATTTAAAAAAAAAAAAATCCCAAAATTCGAGCACTTTTATTTTTTTTAAAAGGGGTATTCGGATATTTAAATCAAACATAAAGCCCCAACCCAGTACGGTAGGGCATGATTTTTTTGAATTTTTTAAAATACAAAACACTGCCTCCACTTTTCAAAACTTGTAGAAATTTAATAAGAAGGAAATTCGAATATCTGAATCGAACAAAAAACCGAGACCCAATACGGTAGGGTACAATTTTTCGAACTTCCAAATATCGAAAATTACCACTTTTTAGGAGAAAATTTAAAGAATAAATTGATTAAGAAGGATATTCAAATACTAAAATCGAATAAAAAACGAAACCCAAGATGCGGTAGGGCACGTTTTTAAAGCGATTAAGTATAGAAAATTGCCTTTATTAAAAACTATTTGGGAATAAGACATTGAATAAAATACTTAAATCGATATAAAAATGAACCCAATACGGTAGGGCTCGTTTTTAAAGCGATTAAGTATAGAAAATTGTTTTTATGTTAAAACAAGTTGAGAATACATTATGGAATAAAAGAACTAAAGCGATTAAAATTTGGGGGGAAAAAAAAATGATAAATAATGATGGATGACATAAAAATGATAATATGAGAAACATGCTAACCCTATATTAATAAAATAAAAAAAAAACAACAATAGTCATAAACATGACAATAATAGCAATATATCAATAGCATTACTAAATATAGTGGCAATTGTAAAATTAAAATAATAACGATGTTAAGCTATCATTAATGATAAATAATAAATAATAATGAGTATAATAAACTGTATTTAAAATAATTAACTTTCAATAAAATAGATAAAAAATGAATATCATATAAAGATAATAAAAAAAAAACCAAAATAATAATAACATACAAAAATAATATATAAAAATATTTTAATTAAATATTATGCAAGAATTTAGAGTAATACTACATAAAATAGATTTTTTTAAAAAAAATATTCTTTACAATTGAAACAAAATAACAAAATAAATAATAATAATAATAATAATAATAATAATAATAATAATAATAATAATCACAATGAGGTAATCCAAAACGTATGTTTAAATAAATTTTAAAAGTTGAATGTTAAATAAATTAAAGAAATCTTTGAATTATACATATAATAATAACAAATTAATTAAAATAAAAATAAAATAAAAGGGACAATTAATAAACAAAATAAGCAGTTGAAGTCAAAATCAGGATCCAAATGTAGAGCGCGTAAATTCGTAAGGACTGGAAAAGCAAATAAACCATGCTCCAAAACACTTCACCCATGCGCGGGCCAAATTAAAACAGTATGCAAATTTTAGGAAAAATTTTGAAAGACAATAAAATGTGAATTAGGCCAATTTAGGAGTGGACTCAAAGGAGGGGGATTAAAAGTGCAAATTCCCCATTTAAAAAGCAAGTGTGCGTGGACCAAGTTAGCCACTGACTCTTCCCTTCCCAATGCTACTACTTAACATTTACTACTCTAGAAAAACTATCTTGAAACCCATTTATTTTTCCTTTTTTCCTTAAAAAACCTCATGCTCTCCAATCTCTCATTCTCCCTTACTTCATCATTTGAAATACTAGCCTCCGCTCACACCCAACAAGGCCTTCGACGGTGACTCAGGTAAGCTTATCCTCCTTTCTCTTATTATTTACATACAATAGGAAATAAATCAAGAAAAGGGCAAATAAAATCAAAGGAAAAAAGAGGCTTTTAATCACCTTCAACAAAAATCGTTGCTATGTCTCTTTGTATGTGTTTTTATCCTCTATTTTTCAAGGGAAAAAACAGAAATAAATTACAGCAAAAACTCACCTTCCAAAAAAAAAAAACAATGTTACACTCTCATGGCTTTATAGCCTAAATTCTAACTGTTTCTACCTCTTTTTGCTGCAGGTGAAGGCAAAACGTGGGTATGGTAGCAGAGAACATGGGTAGTGGAAGCATGGAGGTAGTTGGAAGCTAAGATTTTGGCTGAAAATGTTTTGGGGTTTGTTTTTGGTTCAAAATTTTGGGCTTCAAAATTGGGTCTGTTTTTATTTTGTTTTTGATTTGATTTTGGTTCTATTTTTGGTCTTTGGGGGTTTATTTTTGGTTTAAAAATTTGGGCTTTAAAGGTAAATGGGCCCGGGCAAAATTTGGTACCCACAGCTGCCCCTCTTTGCTCGTTGTTTGTGTAACAAGAACGAAGCAAAGACATTAAGGAGCCAATTTTGCCTGGTCTTGCTGATTCCTAACTCCTTGTTGTTCATCTTGCTCAAGTAGCCATATTCCATCCCACTGCATCTGTTCCACTACTGCTTAGGGACACAAGGTTTGTATCTTCAAAACAAGCTTTGGTATTTTCGATCTGCTCCACTACTGCTTAGGGAGATAAGACTTGTAACTTCAACCTGCTCTCTGCAATTTCAGAGAGATAAGGTTTGCCATCTTCGATCTGCTCCACTACTGCTTAGGGAGACAAAATCTTGTAATCCTCCAACTTTTTACCATACTGCTTAGGGAGTTAAAGCCTGCTCATCATCTTCGATCTGCTCCACTGCTGCTTAGGGAGATAAGATCTGTAATTTTCAGCTTGCTCCACTGCTGCTCAGGGAGATAAAGCTTACCATTTTCGATCCGCTCCACTATTGCTTAGGGAAATAGGATCTGTATTTTCAGTCAGTTACCCTACTGCCTAGGGGTTAAGACTTACCATCTTTGATCTGCTCCACTATTGCTTAGGGAGATAAAGATCTGTCATTTTCTCGCCTATTACCCTACTGCTTAGGGGATTAAGGCTCATCGTCTTCGATCTGCTCCACTACTGCTTAGGGAGATAAAATCTACCAAAATTTAATCTGTTCCACTCCTGCCAACGAGATGAGATCTGCTAAAATTTGATCTGCTCCGCTCCTGCTCAGCGAAGATAAGATCTACCAAAATTTGATTTGCTCCGCTCCTCTCAGTGAAGATCAGATTTGTAGTTTTCAATTTTGCCAAATTGTCCACTGGGGAATCTGTCTGTAGAATTGATTTCCTAGGGTATGCTTATGTCAAATGATTAGGATGTCATGATTAATATAAATCAAATGCTCCTAACTAAATGTATTATGAATGACATCTGTATGAATGCGAGAATGTTATGAGAATGATCCATTTTACACGTTTGGTGACATTACTCGTTGTCCTGTTAAAGCTATTACTTCATCGACATGGGTCTTCTCGTTCGGTGATACTTTCCGATAGAGAACTCAGAGAAACAATCCCATTTTTCAACCGGCTTGCCCCACTATAACTTCAAGGTCCATCATCATACTTCGGGTGGCACCATCTTCAAACTCTCCCACCGCAACTCGAGGGTAATATAATATGATTCCTCTCCAACCATTCCCCTCGCAATTTAAGGGTATAAAATTTGAATCTTCCTCCATTAATTTGATCTGTCACATCATTTCTTGGGTGTCATGATCAGATGTGTAGGTCTGATATTTGCATGGACGCTGAATATCATTTTTCTCTCGAGAATAAGCCCCTCTTCAAACTTGGGCTGACATTGCTCGTTATTCGTCAAGGTACCTCGATAAACAAAATCTCGAGAAGTGTATTAACTTAGACCCCTCTTTTCCATATTTCCTTGCACTTAGGCTTGGGGAACTCGAACAATAGTCTTGTTTCAGGTTCTTGTAACATTAGAAGCTTCCAAAATAATATACAAAACCTATTTTGTGAGAGTATTATTAGTCTATTAATCGTCATTTCAATGCAAAAAAATGCTCGAAAGAGAGAAAAAGAGAAAAAGAAAGAAAGAAAAATAATAATAATAATAAGCTAATAGAAAATTGTTTAGGAACATATAGCAAAAAAAAAAAAAACGTTAATCCAATATGGCAAATATCATAAGAAGAAAATTTATTGAGACCATATCTCTGGAAAATTAGAGCCAAAAATAAATACAGCATGGGTAAGATATGAAACTAGGTGCCCTAGATATCACAGTCTGAGCGTCTCTATACGAACATCTTGAGGCCTATTTTGAACTCAGCATGTATCTAGGAGATCTAGGGTACTTCGTCGATGCCCAAAGATGTAGCATACCTTTTCTCTGACAATTCAGGCATAGCGAAAATACCATCTGCCCTTACCTTCGATCAAAATTTGAACTGCCCTTTTCGGGTTTTCAATTCAAAACCACATTGGTCACAAGGTGCCCTTTGCGGGTTTTCACCTTGGCCTCTCCTTTTTTTTTTTTTTTTTTTTAGGCGCCCTTTGCAGGCCTTCGCCTCTTAAGCGAAATACTTCTTGACTGAATCTGAATTTATTGGGTTAGGTAGGCTCCTACCATCCATCTCAGTTAATATCAATGCTCCTCCAGAAAAAGTCTTCTTTACCACATAAGGTCCTTCCCAGTTTGGCATCCATTTCCCTCTAAAATCTTTTTGCATAGGGAGAATTTGTTTCAACACCAAATCCCCCTCACGGAATACTCTAGGGCGAACCTTTTTGTTATAAGCTCGCATCATTCGTCTCTGGTACATTTGACCATGATGAATAGCTTTCAATCTCTTTTCTTCAATCAAATTCAGCTGATCATACCGGGACTGAATCCATTCTGCTTCGTCTAGCTTCAACTCTGATAAGACCCGAAGAGAAGGAATTTCGACTTCAATGGGTAAAACTGCCTCCATCCCATAAACCAATGAGTAAGGTGTTGCCCTGGTAGAAGTTCTAACAGATGTTCGATAGGCAAAAAGAGCAAATGGCAACTTTTCATGCCAATCCTTGTAAGTCTCGAGTCATTTTCCCCACGATCCTTTTGATATTCTTATTGTTTGCCTCAACCGCACCATTCATTTTGGGCGATAAGGTGACGAGTTGTGGTGCTTAATCACTCGAATCTGTCCTCGCAAACCTCTACTATCACGCTATTATTCAAATTCAATGCGTTATCCGATATGATCCTTTCGGCATGCCATATCGACATATGATTTCTTTTTCAAGAACTTCTTCGATCGCCGACTTTGTGGCGTTGACATATGAAGCAGCCTCTACCCATTTGGTGAAATAATCAATGACCACAAAAATGAAACGATAACCGTTAGAGGCTTTCGGCGAGATTGGTCCAATGACATCCATGCCCCACATTGAAAAAGGCCATGGGGAAGTCATAACATGAAGCGGAGAAGGAGGCACATGGATTTTATCCCCATAAATTTGGCACTTATGGCACTTCTTGGCGAATCGATGCAATCTCCTCCATCGTGAGACCAAGAGTACCCAAATCTCATGATCTGCCTCGCCATTGTAAACCCATTGGCGTGCGTTCCACAAACACCTTCATGGACTTCTTCCAGAATCTTCTTCGCTTCCATAGCGTCAACGCACCTTAACAATATCTGATCTTTCCTCCTTTTATACAGGATCTCTCCATCTAAGATATAATCATTAGCGAGCCTTCTCAACATTCTCTTGTCATTTTCAGTGGCCTGATCGGGGTATTCACGATTCTTTACATATCGCAGAATGTCATGATACCAAGGATGGCTATCTCTCCCCTCTTCTTCGTCTATATTGCAACAATAAGCTGGAGCATCACAAATACTCATCTGAATTGGCTTCATATCATCTTGTTTATTTATTCTGATCATAGAAGCTAATGTAGCCAGGGCATCGGCCATCTGATTCTCATCACGTGGGAGATAAAAGAAAGTGACGTCATCAAACTGCTCAATCAATTCTAAAACTAACTTTCGATAACTGATCAATTTAGGATCTCTCGTCTCCCATTCCCCTTTGAGCTGATAGATCACCAATGCAGAGTCTCCATATACCTCTAGCACATTGATTTTACGATCTATGGCTGCACGAATTCCCATGATACACGCCTCGTACTCTGCCATATTATTTGTGCAGTCAAAATCCAACCTGCAAGTGAATGGATAATGATCTCCACTTGGGGATATCAAAACTGCCCCAATTCCGTTACCAACGGCATTTGATGCCCCATCAAAATTTAGTTTCCAAGAAAAATTTTCGGACGTGCTTTCTTCGGTAGTTGCTACATACATTAAATCTTCATTGGGAAAATCAAAGTTCAGAGGTTCATAATCTTTTAAAGCTCTACTGGCCAGAAAATCTGCTATGGCACTCCCTTTAATGGCCTTCTGGTTCACATAGACAATGTCAAACTCGGAAAGCAGAATTTGCCATCGGGCCATCCTTCCACTCAACGCAGTTGATTCCATCATGTACTTTAAAGGATCTAGTTTCGAAATTAACCATGTCGTATGGTACAACATGTACTGCCTCAATCTCCGAGTGGTCCAAACCAAAGCGCAACATAATTTTTCAATCGATGAATATCTCATTTCACACTTAGTGAATTTTTTACTGAGGTAATATATCGCCTTTTCCTTCCTTCCGGTCTCATCATGTTGGCCAAGCACACATCCCATTGAATTGTCAAATCGATAAATACAATATTAATGGCCTATCAGGACTAAAGCGCGTCAAGACTGGAGGGTTGGACAAGTAATGTTTAACCTTGTCAAAGGCTTTTTGGCACTCATCATCCCATACACCTGGATTATGTTTCTTAAGGAGGCGAAATATGGGGTCACATTTTTACATTAGTTGTGAAATGAACAAGGCAATATAGTTTAATCTTCCTAGGAAACCACGAACTTCTTTTTGAGTACGGGGGGGAGGCGTTCTTGTATAGCTCTGACTTTGTCCGGGTCAACTATAATTCCCTTTTCACTAACAACGAAACCCAGTAATTTTCCTGACCTGGCTCCAAAAGTACATTTCGTCGAATTGAGTTTAAGTTGAAATTTCCTCAACCTCAGAAATAACCTCTTTAAGACTTGTAAGTGCTCATTTTCTGTTCGAGACTTTGCAATCATGTCGTCAACATAAACCTCAATCTCTTTATGCATCATGTCATGAAAGAGGGTTACCATAGCCCTTTGATACGTTGCTCCCGCGTTCTTCAAACCGAATGGCATCACTTTGTAACAAAACGTTCCCCACAGGGTTATGAATGTAGTCTTTTCAATGTCTTCAGGATGCATCTTAATCTGGTTATACCCTGAGAATATATCCATAAAAGAGAATAGTGAGTAGCCTGCCGTATTATCTACTAGGGTATCAATGTGAGGCAAGGGGAAGTTATCCTTTGGACTAGCCTTGTTTAGATCTCTGTAATCCACACACATCCTTACTTTTCCATCTTTTTTAGGGATAGGGACAACATTAGCTACCCATTCTGGGTAATTAACCACTCGTAAGAAGCCAGCATCAAACTGCTTCTTGACCTCTTCTCTTATTTTCACCGCCACATCGGGTCTCATCCTTCTGAGCCTGTGCATGCGGGCTTACACTCCTCCTTTATGGGGACACGATGTGCACCGCAATATTGGGGTTTAAACCTGGCATATCCTGATACGTCCACGCAAAGACATCCTTGAACTCTCGTAATAATCCAATAAGGTCCTGTCTTGTCCTCTCATTAATGCAAGTGCCAATTTTCACCTCCTTTCCTTCTTCCAAGGTCACGCTCTCAATTGTCTCCTGGTGAGGCAAGATCTGTTTCTCTTCTCGCTCTACCATCCTTAACAAGTCCTGAGATAAACTATAATCCTCGTCATCTTCAAAATCCTGAGATCCCTCTAAGCACAAATCTTGCTCAAAAAGAGATTCAAGGTCCGTATCAGTACTACTCGTGACATTGATATCTGGGGACCTGTTGCAAATATGAAAGAATATCCAAAAATGAATCTAAGAATAGCTTATTTGTAATATGACAATGAATGAAAATATTTGCTCGAAGAGTGAGAAAAATGCATTTCTTTATTGAAAATAACGATATTTAAACATGAGCCTATTTCACGAAAGATTCTTATTGTTCTAGGCTGAAAACAATAAGTATGTTCTGAACATTACTTTGAACTTGCTCTAAAACTACAGGAATCTCTTCTGCGATCGGGCTTTCTCAAAGACACTTCCGGGCTCGTAGGGAGAATACCCGATAAGTTTCCTCCTTCCACTTCTTCTCCAAGTATAGCATTAACGCTCAGGCTAACGAACATGTCTTCAAAATATTCTTCCCTTGTCACCCCGCTCTCAAGATGAATCATTCCTCCCGACACAAAAGTTTTAGATATGTGGGGAAAGCTCATTGGCTCCTACTTGACTTCTGCCCCACCTAAACGTGCTCTTCGTCTCCCTTGTCTCTTCTCTGCTTCCTTCCTTTTTTGTTTTGCATCCGGCTTATATCCTAAGCCAAAGTAATCCCGCTTATCAGTTAAGACTGGTACCTCGACCCGTCCATGCAAATACTTTCCGAGTCCTCTTCCAAGCAATGCCCCATTTCCAACCATCAGTTGTAAGCCGATTTTTGTAGCACTGGACACTTTGGGTATCAAGATCTTACTTCCCTCCATAATAAAAGTGGCATTCACAAACTCCAACGAACGAAAAGAACACTCCAATGCTTCATCATCCTTCTCAATGTATGGTGCATCGTGGACAGATGCAATAATGTCCTCTTCGCGTTTATTGTTATTAATCGACCCTCCATTATCAATTTCAACTTTTGATGCAATGATGATGGTATACGCCTCGCCGCATGAATCCAAGGCCTCCCTAACAGGCAATTATAGGAGGGCCTAATGTCCATCACTAGGAAATCTACCTCATATGTATTCGGACCAATTAAAATAGGTACTTCGATCTTTCCCATCACCTTTCTTTCAGTCCCGTCAAATGCTCTCACCATGTTCTGACACGTCTTCATGTGAGAGTTGTCTATTGGCAACCTATTTAATGTAGATAAGGGTAAAACATAAACGCTGACCCATTATCAATTAGAACCCCCGGCATAATATACCCCTTACAACGGGTAGTGATGTGTAAGGCCTTAGTAGATCTCCTACCCCCCGATGGTATTTCATCGTCGCTGAATGAGATGAAGTTGTCTGCGCTTATGTTATTGATAAGACAGTCTAGCTTGTTTACTGTGATGTCATTCGCAACATAGGTCTCATTTAACACCTTCATTAATGCGTTACGGTGTATCTCCGAGCTTAAAAGTAAGGTCAGTACCGAGATGCGAGCTGGCTGTTTGTGTAGCTGCTCCACGACACTATATTCACTGTGCTTTAGGAATTTCAAAAACTCCTTTGCCTCATTCTCAGCTATTGGCTCCTTAACAGGTGGCTCCTCCCCTTGCTTCAATAAAGATTTCCCTTTTACTAAATCAGCTTTAGTATGAAAACCTATATCCTGGGCTTCCCCTTGCGTGTTAACCTGGTTCTTCCCTCCCGGGATTGTCACATTACAATTATAGTTTCTAAGGTACCCTCTTGCTATCCTTATAAGGAAAGCAACGGGTTTTTCTGTATCACTATTCTTGGTGCCATTTTCAATCCAATTTCATTAATCTTTGGCTGTGAAATAATTACTTTTGGCCGATTAATCTCACAGTCTTCTCCTAACGACCCTCCTTCCGAGGTGCATACATCTCTCTCTTCTATATATTCAAAGAATTCCAGCTATTTGTTGTCCATTAGTTCCTGTATTAGAGCCCTAAATTCATCACATTCTTGGATCTCATGATCCTCCTCATCATGGAACTCACAATAGTTCCCCATTTTCTGAGATCTGTTTCTCGAACTCTGCGTGATTAACCCTCTCTTTATTATTTCCTTCCAAACCTCTCTCAACGGTGTCCTTACTTCAGCCACAGTCATTCTAAATCTCTTCCCAGTATTCTCAATTACTGCATTTACCCCCTTGTCGGCATGATTGGGCAACGGATTTTCCCCGCTAGATGATTCATCAAATTTTATGATGCCCATTTCAAGGAGCTTTTCCACTAACCTCTTGAATGTGGTACAATTTTCTATCGCATGTCCTGTGATTCCCGCATGGTATTCGCATTGGACATTTTCGTTGTACCATTTGGGATACGGAAGTTGCATCGGTTTCAAATAAATCGGGGATACAACATGTGCATTAAATAAAGTTTGATATAACTCCTTATACGACATTGGAATGGACGTAAACTGGAGTTTTTCTGTATTCCGCTTTGTATCAGACTCTTGCTTTGATGAGACTTGCTGACTCGGGTTTGCTATTCTCGGTTGATTCACAGTGATCGGTGCTGCATAACTCCTACTTACATTGTTTACTTCATTTTCTCTCTTTCGTGGGACTGACTTCTTGGTGCTCTCTCCCGCTTCTATCTTTCCACACCTTATTGCATTTTCTATCATCTCACCGGATATTACTATATCCGAAAAACTCTTGGTTGCACCTCCTAGCAAGTGATTGATGAAAGGTGCTTTCAGGGTATTGATAAACAACATAGTCGTTTCCTTCTCAAGCAATGGCGGTTGAACCTGCGTAGCGACTTCTCTCCATCTTTGGGCATATTGCCTGAAACTTTCATTCGGCTTCTTTTCCATACTTTGTAAAGTGATTCTATCAGGTACTATATCCGTCACGTGGCCATATTGCTTCATAAAAGCTTGTGTCAAGTCTTTCCATGAACTAATTTGACCCCGATTCAACTGGTTATACCATTTCGCCGCTGCCCCAGTCAGGCTATCTTGGAAGCAGTGGATTAACAACTGATCATTATGGATATATCCTGTCATCCTTCGACAGAACATTGTGATGTGAGCCTCAGGACAACTGGTCCCGTTGTATTTCTCAAACTCTGGCATTTTGAACTTTGGAGGAAGTACTAGGTCTGGGACCAGGCTCAGATCCTTAGCATCAATCCCACCGTGATAATCAGCGTTTTCTAACGCTTTGAACTTCTCCTCAAGCCATTTGCAACGATCCTCTAGCTGCTTTGGGATTTCCATTCTCGCATTTTCCATTTCTACTGCCTCATCGAAATCGGGGACCCTAGGATTCGCCAAATTATCCTCGGGGTTAGAGTTTGAGCCTATTGGGAAATTTATCGGAGCTGAAGTACCAGTTTGACACAGAGGTTTAATGTTAACAGATGCCCTAGGTTGTGGCATTTGGATGCCCAGGGGGTAAATCTGGGAATGAATGGTCTTCATCATCGTTTTCTGGTACCAATTATAGGACTTTTTCCCTTATTCGAAGCTCCAGCCAACATTTGTGCAAATTGGTTTATCATGTTTTTCTGGGATTCTAACATTTGATCTCTCATGTCTTGCTGTATTTTGGCTAACATCTGTAAATGCAGTTGCTCTTGCATTTCCTTCTGCATCTGTTTTAATTTCTCTAATCTTTGGTCCATGGCTCTCGTTTTCCTTCGCGTATTATAGTGGTACTTAATCGATGAACTTTCGCGAGTTTCCAGATTAACTAAAATAAATTTTAATCAATTAGAGATCTTTTTATGAAAGCTAATGCACATGATATAATGCAAATGCATGAAATGAATGCAAAAAGAAGACGTCGATTCTGATTCAATTCCATTTAGAAAACTTTACTACAAAAAAACAAAATCCCTTACATAAAACGGATTACATATACGGCTTAGCCCTAATGCTCAAAGTTTTCACTTTCCTAAGAAGGGATGCTAACTCCTGCCCTCGTTCTGACACTAACTCATATTTGGCACTCAAGACATCTGCTCGAATCGCAGAGTCCGTAAGTAAATGTGACCACTCGTATTTGGAATATAGCTTCACCCATGAGGTAATCTCTATCGCGGACCTGATCTTGAGATCGATGAAGTTGCTCGCTTAACTGACCGTTATTTGCTTCCAGTCGTTTAATTCAGAGCTCACATTACAAAAGTACTGGACTCAGCTTCTTCTACTTTTCCTTTCAAATCCTCGATCCTACTTAAAGCGGCATTTAACTCAATCACCGAATTACGACTTCAATCTTTGGTGTAGTACCTTCTCTAACTCAGCTACCCGGGCCCTTAACATCTCCTTTTCATTTTGACTATCATCCAAGCTTTTCTCTAACCCAACCTCTCGTGCCTTAGTATCATGGAACTTCTTCTTCCATTGATCAGTTTTAGCCTTTTCTTCTTGGATTTCTTGTCTCCACTGTTCAGACGTTTTACCTAAGCCAGCGTTCTTCACTGATGCACGATATCTCTTGTAATATTCCTTCAAACTAGCAAGGTCCTCTTCAACTTTTCTCTTTCCTTTTCTTAAATTCTCGGCCTCCGACTTCTAGACATCAACATCTAACTTCAAGTATACCTTTTCCTCCTCCAACTGTTCTATTTTCTTTTCTAACTCGAACTTTTCTTTTCGAAGTCTTGCCTTATAATTTCTAACTCAGAGGGGACCACTCGTAGATATTCCTCTATCGGTCGAGCATCTTCTAGATTTGGCCTCAGAATGTTATCATTAACCCTTCTTTTTCGCCATTCGTTATACCCAGGAGTCACCATCGGGTTTACAGCAACTCCTTCCATCCGATATGTTCGGTCCCAAGCATTACAAATCTCTCTAACCTTTTTCTTGTAATTATCCCCTTTATAACAAAACTCGCTCTGAGCTAGCCCCTGTGTTGCAGGTATGAATTGCCTCGACCTGCATTGCCTCGATACGAGGAAAGGGGCATAACCAATGCCTCCCCAAATACCTAACAAAGGAACCCAATCATAATCTCCACACCTAAAAAGAATCTTACCGGGAACCATCCAAGGGGCTCTCCACTCGATGTCCTCCTCTTGAAGATTTTGCAGTATCGCCATCCATCTCTCCTCTGATATATCGTCCCTCCTCAACGTAGCCGTAATTTCCTTCAAAGGAGAGAAATTTTGGAGGAAGGGTTGATAAGAGACCTTCTTCATCTTCTAGAAATGGCTATTGAACCAAACTAATAAAAGCTGTGCACATCCAATAAATCTGCCTTCTCCCGCTCTTCGACATGCATTCAAAGATCTGAAAGTCTCAGCTAATATTGCAGGAACAGGTGTGATCCCTTTACCAAGTTGGTCAAATAAATTGGTAACTGCTTCGTCTATATGCCTTAAAGCTTTAAGGAAAACCACTAACCCATAAACACTTAAAGCAAAGACGTCAACTCTTCTCTTCATATCAGGATGCGTCAAAATCAGCTCTCTCAAACTTACCCAAGGGATACACTTCCCATCCCCCTTCTGCTGGACTCGAGCCACAACCCACTGCTCACTCATCCCGGTAATATTCATTAATCTCTTGACAAAAGTTGGGACATTGACAATTCTAGAATAAATCTTGTCGGTTTGAAACTTCGGACATCTAAGCAAAGTTGTATATTCTTCTATAGTAGGCATTAAATCCACATTTCCAAAAGTAAAACAACTGTAAGCAGAATTCCAGAATTGAGCCACGGCTCGAAACAAAGACTTATCTACTTTAATATCAAGAAGATAAGACATATCACCATAATTATGATAAAATAACTGCTTCATCTCACCATCCCAATGACTCCATATCTCTTTCAGCTCCCTAAGATCATTCTGTGTCACACTAATACGGGTAAAGTCCCATAACTCCGATGTATACCCCCCCGCCAAACTGTCACCTTTTTCTAATTGTGCATTCTCTGACCATTTCTGGGTAAACGCATTATATTCCCCTTTATCAGAGAATCCGCTCTCCATGGCAAAACTTTCTATTAGTAACTGAATCGTAAATCGACACCTTCTTTTATGGTGAAAATGATATGCAATCACTGTTAAAAATAAATAAATAAATAAATAACAGGTCAGAATCATATATATAAAAATCAAAGCAATCAAGCATCTATTTCGGCAACCGCTAGATCTCGGTGTAGTTCTACCTAAGGCAGGCTCCTACAGCTCACTATATGGGGTTTAGTCCTAGAGTAAAGGTACCTGAACCAGCAGATTCCTCGACCCTCGCCCATTATAGGTTCATATGGATCAAGTTCGGTTTGTGGAATACATTTTCTTATGCCCATGCGGAGGTGAAAACCTCACGAAGACATAAGTAATGATGTATTCCTAAGCGATCCCTAGCCCATGCGGAGGTGAAAACCTCACGAAAGCATAGTTTCTCACTCCCACTTAAAAGGTGCGACCACAACGGTCATGCAATATGATGCAAGAAAATATCGAAAGACTCGATAAATAAAGTAAAACTCACATGATAAAAATCGACAAAAACACAAAAAATACCATGAGAGGATCGTAAATTTAAAAACTAAATTTCTAATTTTTGACAAGAAGACAGAAAATAATCAATTTCTGACTCGACTCTCTTTGATGTCCCCCATTGAGTCGCCAAGTCATCGAAACCATTTTTAAAACGATTAATCGACTTTTGAAAACGAAAATTTGAGTCGCCACCAATCCTTTTTGTGGTGTGATTGGGACACCTTATAAAACATTTTGGTCTACGAATTTTGAGAAGATAGGCTCGGGAGTCGCACGTATGAGGTAGGATTAGTACCCAATACGCCCAAATCGGTACTTTATTGATTACTTTATGTCTTGATGTCAAAAATTAAAGACTTGAGAATATTTTAAAGAACGATCCTCCTTTTTGAAACATTTGAGCAAATTAAACATGAGTTAAAGACTATCTCGCCCAAGGTAAAACATCACGCCCGAAGACGGTAGGACACAACGTTTTTACCCCAATTATGAGCTTGTCTTTTATTTAAAAAAAAGAAAATCCCAAAATTCGAGCACTTTTATTTTTTTTAAAAAGGGGTATTCGGATATTTAAATCAAACATAAAGCCCCAACCCAGTACGGTAGGGCATGATTTTTTTGAATTTTTAAAATACAAAACATCGCCTCCACTTTTCAAAACTTGTAGAAATTTAATAAGAAGGAAATTCGAATATCTGAATCGAACAAAAAACCGAGACCCAATACGGTAGGGTACAATTTTTCGAACTTCCAAATATCGAAAATTACCACTTTTTAGGAGAAAATTTAAAGAATAAATTGATTAAGAAGGATATTCAAATACTAAAATCGAATAAAAAACGAAACCCAGTACGGTAGGGCACGTTTTTTAAAACGATTAAGTATAGAAAATTGCCTTTATTAAAAACTATTTGGGAATAAGACATTGAATAAAATACTTAAATCGATATAAAAAATGAACCCAATACGGTAGGGCCTCGTTTTTAAAACGATTAAGTATAGAAAATTGTTTTTATGTTAAAACAAGTTGAGAATACATTATGGAATAAAAGAACTAAAGCGATTAAAATTTGGGGGGAAAAAAAATGATAAATAATGATGGATGACATAAAAATGATAATATGAGAAACATGCTAACCCTATATTAATAAAATAAAAAAAACAACAATAGTCATAAATATGATAATATAATAAACATGACAATAATAGCAATATATCAATAGTATTACTAAATATAGTGGCAATTGTAAAATTAAAATAATAACGATGTTAAGCTATCATTAATGATAAATAATAAATAATAATGAGTATAATAAATCTGTATTTAAAATAATTAACTTTCAATAAAATAGATAAAAATGAATATCATATAAAGATAATAAAAAAACCAAAATAATAATAACATACAAAAATAATATATAAAAATATTTTAATTAAATATTATGCAAGAATTTAGAGTAATACTACATAAAATAGATTTTTTTTAAAAAATATTCTTTACAATTGAAACAAAATAACAAAATAATAATAATAATAATAATAATAATAATAATAATAATAATAATAATAATAATAATCACAATGAGGTAATCCAAAACGTATGTTTAAATAAATTTTAAAAGTTGAATGTTAAATAAATTAAAGAAATACTGAATTATACATATAATAATAACAAATTAATTAAAATAAAAATAAAATAAAAGGGACAATTAATAAACAAAATAAGCAGTTGAAGTCAAAATCAGGATCCAAATGTAGAGCGCGTAAATTCGTAAGGACTGGAAAAGCAAATAAACCATGCTCCAAAACACTTCACCCATGCGCGGGCCAAATTAAAACAGTATGCAAATTTTATGAAAAATTTTGAAAGACAATAAAATGTGAATTAGGCCAATTTAGGAGTGGACTCAAAGGAGGGGATTAAAAGTGCAAATTCCCCATTTAAAAAGCAAGTGTGCGTGGACCAAGTTAGCCACTGACTCTTCCCTTCCCAATGCTACTGCTTAACATTTACTACTCTAGAAAAACTATCTTGAAACCCATTTATTTTTTCCTTTTTTCCTTAAAAAAAACCTCATGCTCTCCAATCTCTCATTCTCCCCTTACTTCATCGCTGAAATACTAGCCTCCGCTCACACCCAACAAGGCCTTCGACAGTGACTCCGGTAAGCTTATCCTCATTTCTCTTATTATTTACATGCAATAGGAAATAAATCGAAGAAAAGGGCAAATAAAATCAAAGGAAAAAAAGAGGCTTTTAATCACCTTCAACAAAAATCGTTGCTATGTCTCTTTGTATGTGTTTTTATCCTCTATTTTTCAAGGAAAAACAGAAATAAATTACAAAGAAAAACTCACCTTCAAAAAAAAAAAAAAACAATGTTACACTCTCATGGCTTTATAGCCTAAATTTAATCTGTTTCTACCTCTTTTTTGCTGCAGGTGAAGGCAAACGTGGGTATGGTAGCAGAGAACATGGGTAGTGGAAGCATGGAGGTAGTTGGAAGTTAAGATTTTGGCTGAAAATGTTTTGGGGTTTGTTTTTGGTTCAAAATTTTGGGCTTCAAAATTGGGTCTGTTTTTATTTTGTTTTTGATTTGATTTTGGTTCTATTTTTGGTCTTTGGGGGTTTATTTTTGGTTTAAAAATTTGGGCTTTAAAGGTAAATGGGCCCGGGCAAAATTTGGTACCCACAAAAGGTATTCTGGTTTTCTTTGTAACGACATTAAATTTAAGATAAAATATATCTTGTGATTAGATCTGATCATGGGCTGGACCGATAAAAAATTTTAAGCTCATTTTTTAGATCTAACCCAAAAAATGGGTCTAAAATTTAACCAAGCTCGACTCAGTTAATAAATGCTAAACCTGAGCTCAACCTGACCCATCCGTATTAATTTTTTATATTATTTTTATATAAAAATAAATTTAAAAAATATAATACATCAAATACACTAAAAACATTAAAATAAATGTTTCTCAACAAAAAATACATTAAAAAAAGTTTTTATCCTTAAATAACACTAAAATAGTTGCAACTTAGTAAATAAATGCCTCTAAATAGTAGCAAATTTAAAAATAAAATAAGAGTTATATAATATCCAAATAATAATAACAAAATAATACAATATGACATCAAAACAACAGTACAATGGTAGCAAAATAACAAAAAAAAGTTCAGACAGATTCAGGCCGGTAAATAGGCATTATTTTTTGTCCTAACTCATTTTTTGGGCCTATATTTTTATCTAAATCCTCTCACTTTTCGAGTGAGCCTTCGGGTTTGGGTGGGTGATCCGACCATTATTAGGTCTACTTGTGATGCTGACGCGTGACGATAATGATGTTACCATCAAAAAATATTTTTAAAATGTTTAAAATTTATAAAAAAAAATATAAAAAATATTAATATATTTTAGAAATTCAAAAATTTAGAAAATAAATGAAAAATCAAAATGTTGTTTTTCCTATTTTTGGATAGTTAGAACTCTAATAATTGCTTTTAAAAATTTAAAACATAATTTGTAACTTTGAAAACTCTAATGTCAGGTCTTCTTTGTTCATCTTTTTCTTGAGTTTCTTACTTTCATCTTTGATAAATAAAAAAACTTTGCAGTGCTACTTCTTTGCTTATCTTTTTGTTGGGCTTCTCTACTTCATCTCTTTTTACTCTCTTTCCATCAAGATCATCCATGCGATTTGACTTTTCTTTTTCTTTTTTTTTTCTGGATTTTCAATTTCACGCCATGAAATCCTCCTCTTTCCCATTCAAATAAAAACCCACTAAAAGAATTGATCTTCAACTCTCCCACCAATTGCCCTTAGAATTCTTCACAAAATTCCACCCTCTCAAAACTCTCATTGTTATAAAATTGATTTTTTGGTCTGCTACTATACAAAATCAGAAAATCAAATTACTATGCGTCACTCTTTTCCTGCATTGTTATAAAAAGATCGGGTAAAATAAAAAATAAGCCAATTCTCCTTGTTTTCAAATTCTATGTTACGAAAACCCAATTACTGCAAAAGGTAGAAACGATTTTTGCTTTGCTGCCATTCAAAGTATCAAATCGATGTAACTCATTGATTTTCTAGCTTACAAGTTTGTGGGATTATTTTTATTCTTTTTGGAAAAAAATCCAATTTGATTTATGAGAGTTCATATATATAATGGGGTGGATGGTTGGGTTAAGTCAAATTGTGAGGGTGAAGGCTCCGATTTCTAGTGATATATGAAATTATGGTTTTGGGATGCGATTTCTATAAATTAAGTTTGTAAATATTAAATAAATAAATATATATATGGAGTTATTATATAGATGAATTAAAATTTGGATAGACGATTTAGTTAAAATTGTGACTAATTAGGGCCTAGGGACTAAATTGTAAAGCTCAATTACTATAGATTTTTAATTAGGAAATGACTTAGGGACTTAAATTGTAATTAACCAAAGGTTCAAAACAACAATTAGATCATGTTAAAGTGTGTATTAGTGGACGGTGTGATTGTATAATCATTAACTTAAGTAAATTAAGCTTTGTTGAATTAACTAAGGTTAATTAACTTAATTAAAAATTTATATAAGTCAAATTTTGGTGGAAAGAGAGAGGAATTCATCTTCTCTAGCCGAATTGAAGAAAAGAAGAAAGGCTTAATGCCATTTTTAAGGGATTTAAAGCTTTTAGCTTCAATTTCAAGTAAGTCCCTTGCTATTTTCCTTTGAATTTTATAGATTTAAGGTTATGGGAGCTTGATTTAGCTGGCCCACATATCAATTCGTAAAACTGTTAAGTTTTAGAAAGTTGCCATTATTGATTTCTTGTAGAATTAGGTGTAAAATTGATAGAAATTAAGCCTAGTTTAGAAAAATGACTAAATTGTAAAGCTTAATTGTTAGTTTAATACAATAGGGACCAAATTGAATAAAATGAAAATTGACATGAAATTTTTGTAGGAGTAAGAAATAGGAGGTCTCTAATGAGTAGTTGTGAAATCAAATTTCAATATGAAGCTTTAGATTGAAAGTTATGTTTGTATCAGGTTTAGGGACTAATAAATTGTAAAATATGCTTGATATTGTTATTGGTTCTGATTTGAATGGAATTTGATAATATTATATGTTCTATGATTTTATTTAGCTAAAGTTGACATGGAACCGTTGAGAAGGAAAAGAAAATCGAACTTCATCAATGAATAGCTCAAAAATTCTATTTGTATTTTTATGATTCGGGAAGCATTTATTTTCTGTATTTTCATGTCATTTTACATAATATGACATTGAGGTGAGTTGTTATTGGTTATTTGAGTTGAACTGCTATGATAGTGATTGAATACTGAGATAGAAACTAAATTGAATAGAATAGAAAGTTGCATGACTTACTTGATATGTGATGATTGGTATGAAATTGGGTTCAAACATGTTATAAAATGTTATGAAGTTGTGAAACGCTAATGAATGGAGAATATTGGAATGTAAATTTGAACTATATATAATGGGCTGAAAATTGATTACCCTATTATTTGTTCGGACTGAGTCAGATATAGTTGGCATGCCATAGAGTTAGATTATTGATTGAAAATAATCGTTGCTGGGCAACCCGAAGTGGTAGATTGTACTTTTAGAGTCATCGTTGCTAGGCAACCCAAGGAAGTAGTATGTACATGTTAGTGTCATTGTTGTGGGCAATCTGGGGTGATGGATTCACGTATCCGTTTTGAGTTTATGTCTGGTTAATAGCGTTATAAACATGTGATTCGACTAAATGAAATGAATTTGAAAAGTGGTCAGTGATAAAATGCAAAATAAATTGAAACTGAGTCTTGGTGACCAAATGCGTATGAAAGAGCCATTAGGCTCGGATATGGTTGAAATGTTGATATGGGTTTGAATATATATGCTTAATGGTTGTTGTTTATAAATGACTAGGTATAAGCACCTATGGATGTTAGTATGAATTGGTTAAATTACATAAGAATTGAATGATATATGGCAAGTTAGTATGTTTATATAGTGAATTTGCATGTTAATATGTTAATATGTATGCTTATAATGTATAGTAAGTAGTTGTCATGCATTTATATAAGGATTACCTATGTATTTAACTTGAATAGAACAAATGCATATTGATTTTGAATATGTTTTATATTGACTTGAATCATGGAAATGCCACTAAGCGTTTTCGCCCAGCATACGGTTTGTTTTCTCTATGCGCAGGTATAATTTATTCTTGAGATCGTAAGTTGTTGATCCAGCATCTCAAAAGCAATCCTCTACTCAGCAAAGTTTGTATAGTCTGTTTTTGAGTTAAATATGACATATACCTAAATCAAGTTTGTTACGATTAAGTTTAATGGTTTTGCTATATTGAAACTTGAATAGGTAGCCTAATAATGTTGAAAAGATGTAGTTGCACAAGTGAATTGACTTGTATATTTTGTTTATGATAGTTGGTCATTTTGGAAGATTATATATAGTTGTATGTATATCATTTTGATTAACTTATGATAGATAGCATAGTTGTTTAATTAAAGTACGTATATAGGTAGTTTAAGGACATAAGTAATGAATTATTCTATAATTGAGCCTTTATGAATGGTTTTTTTGGTTGATTTGGTGAATAATATATGTATAATTTGTTGTACTAGGTGTAGTATGTTGAAACTATTTGGCATTTTGTAGAAATAGAATGTCATGTCGCGACATTGAGTGTATGTTGTCATGACGAGATTAAGCCACCAAACCTCGATATGACGTTGAGCATGGTTCATTGATACGAGACCCAAACAGTATGTTGCATCATGTCGTTGCGATAGGGAATCCCCATCGTCGTGATATCAACCTGAACTTTTGAAAATCTTACAATTTTGTCTTAATTTGATCTCGAGTTAGCATTAAAGCTTTCGTAAGCTTGTATAAAACCTGGAAATGGATTCAAATTGTTTTATATAACTATTTTATTTAGATTTGAATGTTTAAGGTTGTAAATTGAATTGTAATTTGACCGTAGTTGCTTCAGGAATGAATGTGTCACCTTAAGGGTGTAAAAAGCCCTCAAACCTTTTCAAAAAAAGCAATTAAGCCTTGCTCTCTTTTTTTTTCACTCAATTGAGTACTTGAACTTTTAAAATCCATAAAAAAAGACCCTCAAAATTTTACCAAAAAAATAAAAAGCCCATGCTTTTTTTTTTTTTTGCACTCAATTTGGTAGTTGAATTGTCAAAATGAATCAAAAAGGCCTTTAGACCGTTAAACTTAACCGCCCCTAATTTTTTCAGATAAAGCCACCACGTGTCACAACCACAATGTGACATGTGGCAACAAATGATAAAAAAGTAAAAGTTATAAATTTTATTAAATTTTAATAAAAATATAAAAATACTTAAAGTTTCTTAAAAATTTGAAAAAATTATAAAAATCGTAGAAAAATATAAAATATAGAAATATAGAAAATCTTATAAAATTTTATAAAGTCGTAAGAAAAATATAAAAATGTAAAAAAATATAAAATTCGTAAAAAATTATAAAATTTATCATACCAAAGAAGTATTTTATAATTTTTTACAACTTTTTTATTTTTATTTTTTATCATTTTTGCCACATGTCACGCTGTGTTACGACACGTGATGGCTTTAATGGAAAAAATGGGTGTCGTTAACTTTAACGATCAACAGTTAAAGGTAATGATTAAAGGGTCTTTTTGATGCATTTTATAAATTTTTTATGATTTTTATAAAATTTTATAAAATCTTATATATATATATATATTTAAGAATTTTATAATTTTTTTTATAATTCTTAATAAATTTTAAATATTTTTATTAAATTTTAATTTTTTATATCTCTTATTGATTTTTTTTTATAATTTTTTTGTCGCATGTCACATCGCGGTTGTCCATTGGTGGCTTTAATTAAAAAAAATAAAGACCAGTTACATGTCACATCATGGTTGTCACATTGGTGGCTTTAATTGAAAAAAATTAGGTCCAGTTAACTTTAACAGTCAACTGTTAAAGTTGACGGTTAAAAAGCCTTTTTTTATACATTTTAATAGTTCAAGTACTCAATTGAGTGTTAAAAAAAAGGGGGTTGTTTGAAAAAGTTTGAAGGTCTTTTTGATGCATTTTGTGTCACATTCCAAAATTCGGTCTAGAAGTTTCGAGGTTAATTTTAGAAATTATAGCCTGAAATTGGGTTCGGGAATTTGGAATATGTAACCGGAAAATATCTTCATTCAATGGCTTTTGAAAATTAAATCGATTTATGAAAATAATGTGGAAAAGACTTTCAATTTTAAAAAGAGGATTTGTAAAGGTGATAAACCATAAAAGTAACATGTTTTTAATCCTATTCTTGACATGCTTTTGGATGATTTATTATGTAAATTAGTGAATTTGATACTCCTAATTCTTTAACTTTATGTTTCTATACTTAGGTGAGCATAGGGAAGTGAAAGGAGCGAAAAACAGGCCAAAATCGAATAAAAAGAGCTATCTTCAGGAACCACACGGCCATGACATTTCCACACGAGCTGGGCACATGCCCATGTGCTAGTGATGGCTGTCGATTCCACCAATATAAACCTACACCTAATTTGCAAATTAAAGCAGTATAGGGAGTAGGGTCGATCCCACAGAGACTGGAATTACTGAGAATTGTTTGTTCCTTGACCAGATTAGTGTCTGGGCAGTTGTCGTGCCCGCGACGTTGGGGGGGAATAAAATATAAAAACCTGAAATAGACACAAGAAAACGTAAAAAGCAAAAAGCAAAGATGAAATAAAAATAAATAACGAAATAATTCAAAGGAAAATCAATAAAACTTAGCTCAGCCTTAAGCACGGGTTTTTTCGTCTTGACCCGGTCCTCGAAATTAAGTGAACTCCTCTTTTCCGATAAGCTAGTTATAGCTACCAAGGATGCCTCGGACACCAACTCTTCCTTGTGTAAATTAGTTATGGAACGTCCTATAACTAACCCTTACCGATCGAACAACCTACGAAACGTTCGTGATTTAGAACTCCGGCAGCTTTGCGTTCTAGAAGAGCCTAGCTCGAACCAATGCCCTCAAACGTTGGGACATTTAGATCCGGTTACTACTTCCCTTGACGGAACCAAACAGCAATCCCCACTTGGCACGCCAATTTGTTCACGGAAAACCAATTAGACAATCGTTCCTTTCGGAATTCCAACTGTACGTCTAGCTACACTAACTCAAACGACGTCTTTTTTGACTTAGTGTTGTCTCGACTTTGTGAGTTGACGAAGTCATACTCTTGATCCGGAGAAATAATAAATACCGAAAATTGAGAGTTAAACAGCTCGGGTTCGTAACTCACGGGTTTTTGACGGGGTTAACACCGGCTTAAAGCTGAAAGGGGTTTAGTGTGGCATGAATTTAATCATGCTTGAAGGTTGTGGATTGTGATGGATTTCTATGAAAGGTGATGGAAATTGGAAAGGAAAAGTACTTGGAAGGCAATTAGCCCAATTTGAGAAAAGAAACAAAACCAAATGAAAATTGACAAAATGCTAAACTCCAAATTGAAAAGGGAAAATGAGAGTATTTCTATTTCAAGTAGAAGTAGGAATACAAAGACAATGGATTAATGGATGATTTCCTAAGAACTAAAATCCCCTATTTATATAGATAGGGTTTACTAAAAATAGCTTAAGAAAATTAATATAAAATCTAAAATAATAATAATTAAAAATAAATAAAATTAAAATAAACTTAAAATAGAATTTCCTATTTTTGGCTTTTTACAAAGTCAAATTTATGACTAGTCCTTAGCTTGCTCCATCTTTTCGCTTTGGCCCATTCCAATAATTTTCTTCTAATTTGGCCCCTTTTCAGCTTGCTTTTGATCAATTGCATCCCTGACAAGAATTAAATCATAAAAACACTTAATTAGCAGGGTTCAGTTCATCAATAAACCAAATTAAGCACAAAAAAATATGCAATTTGACATGTTTATGCTTGCCCTCAAGCATGTTGTTCTTTCAAACATTAGAATTAATTCCACAATTTATTAAAAATCGAGCCTTTTTCCATATCCTCAATCAATGCAAACAATATAGGCAAAAAGAAATAAATGTTCAAAATATACATTTTAATCAACAAGTATCATTAAAATTGAAATATGTCAACTAAACAATTTCGCTAAATTAAGATTGAATCCCATAATTTGCATGGCATTATTAATTAACTATGCATCAGAAAATTAATAGACAAGATCAAACCTTTTTACGCGAACTAGGATGACAACCCAAGCACCCTATCCCGGTTACTCAGTTCAAACAGTCTTTATTTATTATTATTTTTATTTTTTTCCTCCCCCTTTTTTTTTTTTATATATATATTATATATGGTGTCCAGCTAGCGGAATGTTTGTAAGTTATCGACTTGTCACTCGAACCTTTTTACGCGAGACAAGATGACAACCCAAGCACCCTGCCCCGGTTACTCAATTCGGTCACGTTTTCGAAACTTCATTCATAGCCTGAACCTTTATTTATGCACAAGCAAACATATTTTATTCAATCAATCAATTCATGCGAAAAAAAAAATTCTAGCTACATATACCAATTAAAACTTAAATGTCAACCACCCTATATACTTAAACATTTAATTCGAAATTTGCCCAGTTGCTTAAATCGACTAAGTATGAGGTTTTAAGGCTCAAATGTTGAATAAATTGTCGAAAGAATTCATCATAAGATTGAACACATGCAAAAGAGAAAGACATGTAGCAAAAATTAACATATCAATCCAACCCCCCCACTTAAACTATGCTTGTCCTCAAGCATGTAAAATAAAGCCAGCAAAAAAGTTCAGAATACTCCCCGTGTATTTTGAATGTCATCATTGGTCTTGAGAGTTTCGACTTTGCAGGATATTGAGGATGGTGGCGACTTGAGTTTCCATTGTTTCAAGTCTAGCTTCGATTCGACTTAAACGGGCCTCCACAGTCAAAGGGTGTTCCTCTTGCTTTCTCATATTAGTGTGTGGATGTTTGCGAAAAACTCTATTTTCTCAAGCAGCCCGTGTACCTGGAGGAACAAAATAACACGAAGTAGGGGTGCCGGCAAGCAATCCCATAGAATCCAAACAATGTTTATCTAGGTGGTCCATACGATATGCACATGTGAAGGTTGTGAAATCAAGTTCAGACTCAAAAAGTCGAGAAGCTAAATATGAAATAAATGATCCAAGTATAAGTGGGCGATTGTAACTCAAAACAGCATGAAAATTTCGTGCAAACCAATATCCTAAATTAACTTTTAAACCCGAATGCATGCACCACAAAAAGAACAGTTCAGTTTTAGTCAAAGTAGCTGAGGAGTCATTTCTACCTGAAAAACAAAACGCTAAAAATCGGTGGATGTATTTTAAAGTAGGCTCATGCACCCATAAATCTTTTGTGGTCTTCAGATTATAAAGTTGGTCAGAATTAGTTAAAACATGATAAACATGCTGAGCATCAAAGTCATTGGGAACATCTAAAAGAGCAGAATGATAGGCATCGGATTGAATGTCATTAGGGTCGATGAAACCCATGGAAATGTTAAATTCTGAAACAGACATCCGAAAGTCTTTTCCAAGCAAACGAAAGCACACTATATTTTGTGTTTCAACAGTTTGCAATGCATTTATATTGAAGCTAAATGTGGTATAAAACTCATAGACTAATTCATAATATGTATCACAAGTAATATTAGCAAATAGAGTCCAACCAATAGCATCAAAATAATGGAGCACTGCATCATGAATATCTAGAAGTTCAAGCGTAGGGAAATCGATTTTCTTACAGACCGGAAGCGAGCGTTGTCGAATGGCATTGTATCGTGCTTGTTGTTCTGATGTCGAAAACTCTAGAAATCCTCGCAAACGACTAGTGGTAGGAATAACATTTGCTCGACTTCGTCTGTTGCGTTGACTTGCTCGGGGTGGTCGAACGTGCTCGTTAGGCGAGTCGGGTGGGGTATTTCGTTCGGCGTCGTCGATCGCCAAGATCGCTGCATGCGGGCGCCGATGGCTCACGTGTCGATCGTCTGTGACTTCGAGTTTGGCGTTGAGAGACTTGTTCAACGATCAGGTGTAGGCTCGACATGGACGTTAGAAGTCTCGACTTCTCCGACCGCCCGAAGTGCTTGTGTCGCCGGGGTTAGACTACGCCGTCGGCGGGTTCTTGGTCGCGCGCCGTTCGCTCTCGGAGGAGGTGGGGAGGGTCGTCGCCGATTAATTCAACAACAGGAGGCGCGGAGGATCGGTGCCGATTTCGATTGAGTGAAACCAGAATGTTGTCTACTGTTTGGTTACGAGTGCGAACCATGGTCTTGGTCGTCACGTCTAAGAAGGGTGCGGCGGCGCACGGCGGTGGGGACGGCGGCGACGGTGGTAGTAAAGGTGGGTGGTGCGTTTTTGGTTGGTTTTTAGATGGTGATGGTGAGGGTGTCGGTTTTGATGATGGGTGATGGGTTGGGTGTTCAAGGAAGAAAAAGAAGAATAAGAACAAGAAAAATAAAAATGGGTGTTAGGGAGCAATGTGCGGCGGTGCATGGCTGTGGGGGTTCTGGTCGGCGATGATAGTACGACGTGGTCGTTGGGGACTTGTTCGGCTATGGTTCGATGGTGGCTAAGGCGTCGGACGGCATGGGTAAGTTGGAGAGGAAAAGAAAAGAAAGTGGAGGTGGCGTGGGTGCGTGGTCGACGGTGGCTAGGAACGAGGTCGACGGTGGCGCGGTGTGAGGGGTCGGCTACGGGGACACGACGGCGGAGACCGGCGATTGGGGAGACGGCGGCGGCATGGCTTGGTGTTAGGCCTAGGTTTTGTTTTGGAGAAGAAAAGATGAAGAGGATGGAGAAGATGGGGGTGTTTTTATTTTTTATTTTTGTTTATTTTTTATTTTGGGATATTGGGTGTGGTAATTGGGTTATGTGTAGGTTGGGTCAACTTTGGGTATTGGGTTTAAATTTATGTGGGTTTAAAGGAAATGGGTAGTTTGGTATTTGGGTTATTTTAGCTTGTGGGTAAATAGGTTAGGAATTGGGTATTGGGTTTTGATTTTAGGTTTTGGTATATGTGGGTAAATGGGTTTGGGTAGGAATTTTAGTGGATGATGATTTTTTTTTTCTCTCTTTTTTTTTTTTCAGCAAGTCGTGCCCACGCCTCCATCAGTACTCGTCTTTTTGAAAATTAATGACCCCATATTGTTCCTGAAAGCATCAAATTGACTAAGTTAAATAGGAAATAATTTATTTACATCCTAATATATTTAAACTAAAAATAAATGAAAACAAATGAAAATAAATTTGGGTTGCCTCCCAAAAAGCGCTTTTGTTTAACGTCGTTAGCTCGACGACCTGTTATTCAAACTTTTGGCTCATCGAGAACAATCTCCTCAACTGTGTGTGTTTGAAAATTCTCAAAAAAGGGTTTTAGTCGTTGACCATTTACTTTAAAGCACTTTCGTGTCTCTTCACTTCGAATTTCCACTGCACCATTCGAAAATAAATTAGTAATAATAAATGGTCCTATCCATTTGGATCGAAGCTTACCAGCGAAGATTTTTAAGGTAGAGTCGTATAGGAGAACTTTTTGTCCTATTGAGAACTGCTTCCTAGTGATGAACTTGTCATGAAACGCCTTCGTCTTTTCTTTATAAACTCGAGCATTTTCATATGCATCGTTTCTGATTTCCTCAAGTTCCTGGATGTCTAACTTTCGAGATTTTCCCGCAGACTCCATTTCCATATTGCATTGCTTAACTGCCCAAAAAGCCTTATGCTCTAACTCGACCGGAAGATGGCACGGTTTTCCAAAAACGAGGCGGTAGGGTGACATGCCTATCGGTCCCTTGTAAGCTATCCTATAGGCCCAAAGTGCGTCGTTCAATCTCAAACTCCAATCCTTCCTGCTAGGTTTGACCGTCTTTTCCAGAATAGACTTGACCTCTCGATTGGATACCTCGGCTTGCCCGTTTGTTTGTGGATGGTAAGCAGTGGCAATTCATTGAGTCACTCCATATTTTTCCATTAATGCACTTACGAGTTTATTGCAAAAATGTGTGCCTCTGTCACTAATTAATGCTCGTGGAGTGCCATACCTGGAAAAGATAGAACTTTTAAGAAAGTCAACTACGGTCTTAGCATTATCATTGCGAGTGGCCTTTGCCTCTATCCATTTAGAGACATAATCAACAGCTAAGAGTATATAAAAATTACCGAAAGAAGAAACGAAAGGACCCATAAAGTCGATGCCCCACACATCAAAAATTTCACAAATATGAATAGGAGTAAGAGGCATCTCATTTCGACGACTAAGGTTGCCAACTCTTTGGCATTTTTCAAAAGTTTTGCAAAAATAAAAGGCATCACGAAATATGTTTGGCCAAAATAATCCACATTCGAGAATTTTGTGTGCGGTGCGTTTAGGTCCAAAGTGCCCTCCGCATGCATAAGAATGACAAAAAGTTAAGATAGACTGCTACTGCTTTACGCTACACAACGTCGTATTACGATCCGAGCAATGCTTCCAGAGGTAAGGATCGTCCCAAATGTAATATCGTGCATCCTTTCTTATCTTATCTTTTTTTGACCTTGGCAAATCTGAAGGAATAGTACCTGTGACGAGGTAATTTACTATGTCTGCATACCAAGGATGCACTGAACTTGCTGAAAATAGGTTTTCATCTGGGAAGTTGTCCTTCAATGGTGTGTCATCTACTAGAATCGTGTCGACTCGACTGTGGTCAGCTACTAGGTTTTCGCATCCCTTTTTATCCCGAATTTCAAAATCAAACTCTTGTAGGAGTAGAATCCACCTGATCAGTCGAGGTTTTGCCTCCTTCTTCCCTATTAAATATTTCAAAGCTGCATGATCAGAAAAGATAATTACCTTAGTTCCCAATAGGTAAGATCTAAATTTATCTAAAGCAAACACAATAGCTAATAATTCTTTCTCGGTTGTTGTGTAATTGCTTTGGGCAGCATCCAAAATCTTCGAAGCATAGTAGATAACATGAGGTTCTTTCCCTATTCTTTGGCCAAGAACAGCTCCCACACTTTGGTCGCTCGCATCACACATGATTTCGAACGGAAAGTTCCAATTTGGTGGCTGCACTATGGGAGCGGAGACCAATTTTTGCTTCAGTATATCAAATGCATCTTTACATGTCTGGTCAAATTCAAATTCTCTATCTTTTTTTAACAGACTGCAAAGTGGTCGCGCAATTTTTGAGAAATCTTTCATGAATCGTCTGTAGAATCCTGCATGGCCAAGAAACGAACGAACTTCCCTCACTGAAGAGGGGTAAGGTAATGAATTAATAATATCCGTTTTTGCCTTATCGACCTCGATTCCTTTCGAGGAAACTATATGACCCAAAATTAATCCTTTGTCAACCATGAAATGGCATTTTTCATAATTTAAAACAAGATTAAATTCTAGGCATCTTCGTAATATCTTAGCAAGATTATCTAGACATTCTTTAAAAGAGTTACCGTAAACCGTAAAGTCATCCATAAAGACTTCGATGATTTTCTCAACGTAATCGGAGAATATGCTTACCATGCATCTTTGGAAAGTGGCCGGAGCATTGCAGAGTCCAAACGGCATCCGTCTATACGCAAATGTTCCGAAGGAACACGTGAAAGTCGTTTTGTCTTGATCCTCCGGAGCCACTAGAATCTGGAAAAATCCTGAGTACCCATCGAGACAACAATAATGGGTCTTACCTGCTAATCGCTCGAGCATTTGATCGATGAAGGGAAGTGGAAAATGGTCTTTTCGGGTGGCTGCATTCAATTTTCTATAATCGATGCAAACCCTCCATCCATTCTGGACTCGTGTAGGGACCAGCTCTCCTGACGGATTTTTCACCACTGTCACGCCAGTCTTCTTGGGCACGACGTGAACCGGGCTAACCCAATCACTGTCGGAGATCGGGTATATCATTCTAGCATCTAACAATTTCTGGATTTCTTTCTTTACTACCTCCATCATGGGTGGATTAAGGCGCCTTTGAGCATCTCTCTTTGGTTTCGTGTTGCCTTCAATGGAAATTTTGTGCATACAAGTGGATGGACTTAGCCCTTTTAAGTCAGCTATCGTCTAACCAATGGCTTCCTTATAATCTCTCAGAACTCGAACTAGACTTTCCTCCTCGTCTTTGGTTAACTTGTTTGACACTATCACCGGTAAAGTGTCTTTCTCTCCCAAAAAGACGTACTTAAGGTGGTCCGGTAATGGTTTAAGCTCCAAAGTCGGTGGCTGCAAAACTGAAGGTATCATTTTAGTTTGGGAAGGTACTAGTTCGAATTGGTTACCTTGGTTTGTCAGCAAAGGTTGCATTTCCAAATGATTGACAATTTCTTGCAACGGATCTTCAATAACTGTGAATTCCTCGAGGTGATGTAAAGCATCCATGTTTATGTTTCTGTAAAGGACAGTTTCCAACTCATCAAAGTCATGATATTCGGAATAAGATTGAGTTAAACAATCTAAAATATCGATGCTAGAAATATTTAATAGTGAGTTAGGATGGCCCATCGCCTCGTAGACATTGAATTTCACAATTTCGCCATCAAACTCCATGGTTAGTGTCCCACTTCGAACATCTATCTTTGCGCTTGCTGTACTTAGGAACGGCCTTCCAAGCAAAATGTCAGACGAATTAGTTGAATTATCATCTTCTATATTAATAATGTAGAAATCTGCAGGGAAAACTAATTCGTTAACTTTAACAAGGACGTCTTCAAGCAGCCCTTCGGGATAGACGACTGACCTGTCCGCCAATTGGATTATCACTCCTGTCTCTTTTAAAGGACCCGCGTTAATCAGCTTATAAATAGAATAAGGCATAACATTAATGGAAGCCCCTAAATCACACATGGCTTTCTTAATGCCTACATTACCTATCTCACAGGAAATAGCAAACATACCTTGATCCTTGTATTTGGGCGGAACTTTCTTTTGTAATACTGCGGAGACATTTTCTCCTACATTTACTCTTTCGTTACCTATTAACCTCCTTTTGCTAGTACACAACTCCTTAAGGAATTTTGCATAACGAGGGATTTGTTTGATAGCGTCGAGTAAAGGAATATTTACCTCCACCTTCCTGAATGTCTCAAGGATTTCTTTTTCCTCCTTCTCTTTCTTATCCCTTGCAAGCCGCTCTGGAAAAGGAGGTGGTATTACAACTGGTCTCTGAATTTCTGACTCTGGCCTGGTTGTTGGATCGGAAACCTGCTTTTCTTGTTCCTTTTCTTGCCCATGACTTTTAATTGGTACTGTTTCCAGAACCTTTCCGCTACGAAGAGTGATTGCACTGGCATTTTGCCGAAGGTTCGGCTCTGTCTGAGAAGGTAATTTACCTTGAGACTCCAAGCGATTAACTGCCATCGAGAGTTTACTAACTTGATTAGTTAACTCTTGTATTGATGCGTCTGTCCTCTATTGATATTTTGCAGCATCGGCGGCAAGTCTTTCCACAACAGCTTCTAGAGATGTACTCGGCTTGTGTTGTTGTTGTGGTTGCGGAGGTCTCGGTTGGTATGATGGATTATATCCTGGATTAGCTCCGTAATTCAGGTTGGGATGATCCTTCCACCCGGGATTGTAGGTGTTGGAGAAAGGATCATAGCGTCTTTGCGGAGGTCTAGGAAAACCTCCGACAGCATTAACATGTGCCGTTGGACTGTCATTAAGGATTGGGCACAAATTCGTCGGATGTTCAGACGTAGTACAAATTCCACATAGTTGGGTCAGACCCTTCTTTTCTGTAAGCAAAGATTGAACAACATTCGTAAGCTTATCCAATTTATCTTCTAAAGATGAAACGTTTACCCCATTAACCCGTCTTGTCGGTTCTGAATTCGGCCGGTACTGTTGAGAATTTGCCGCCATGGTGGATATTAGTTCTCTTACCCTTTGAGGGGTCATATTGGCAAGCGCCCCTCCACTAGCAGCGTCAATCATCTTTATTTCCATAGGGAGCAAACCCTCGTAGAAATATTGAAGAAGTGATTGCTCGGTCAGCCCATGTTGAGGACAACCTGCACACAGTTTTTTATACCGCTCCCAATAGTCATAGAGCGATTCACTCTCCATTTGGCGAATTCCCACTATGTCTCTCCTAAGCTCAGCTGCTCGTGACGCTGGGAAGAACCTGTCAAGAAATACACGAGATAAGTCATCCCATGTTGTGATAGAACTGGGGGGTAAGTAAAATAACCATTCTTTTGCTGTATCAACTAAAGAAAAAGGAAAGGCCCGAAGTTTGATTTCATCTTCGGGTACTCCCTGGGTTTCATGCTTGAACAGACCATATGGAATTCTCTCAAGTGAGTGTATGGATTTTCATTCTTCAAGCCTCGAAAAGTGGGCAAAAGGTGAATCAATCCCGACTTCAATTCGAAAGGAGTTCCTCCGGCTGGATAGTTGATGCATAACGGTGTTTGCTCATTAGGAGCAGCAGCTAGTTGACGAATGGTTCGATTTTCCATCCTTTCTGATTCTCCGAGGTTACCTTTTATTTCAAAGAGTGGTTCGGTTTTAGGTTCAACCTCTTCGACTTGCTTCCCACGTCGAATTGCCTCTGCACGAATTACTTCGCTTAACTTTTCAACGTCGGACTCTAGGATCCCTTGTCCTAGCTCAATTCCTGCTTTACTTGCACGTTTAAGAGCTTCTGTCTCTTTTCGTCGTGCTCGCGTCGATTTCTCTATCTCTGGGTCGTATTCAAGATCTCCTGATGAAGATCTGGTCATGAAGACGATTTAAACAATTGTAAGTGTTGCCAGTCCCCGGCAACGGCGCCAAAACTGATGGCTGTCGATTCCACCAAAATAAACCTACACCTAATTTGCAAATTAAAGCAGTATAGGGAGTAGGGTCGATCCCACAGAGACTGGAATTACTGAGAATTGTTTGTTCCTTGACCAGATTAGTGTCTGGGCAGTTGTCGTGCCCGCGACGTTGAGGGGGAATAAAATATAAAAACCTGAAATAGACACAAGAAAACGTAAAAAGCAAAAAGCAAAGATGAAATAAAAATAAATAACGAAATAATTCAAAGGAAAATCAATAAAACTTAGCTCAGCCTTAAGCACGGGTTTTTTTGTCTTGACCCGGTCCTCAAAATTAAGTGAACTCCTCTTTTCCGATAAGCTAGTTATAGCTACCAAGGACGCCTCGGACACCAATTCTTCCTTGTATAAATTAGTTATGGAACGTCCTATAACTAACCCTTACCGATCGAACAACCTACGAAACGTTCGTGATTTAGAACTCCGGCAGCTTTTGCGTTCTAGAAGAGCCTAGCTCGAACCAATGCCCTCAAACATTGGGACATTTAGATCCGGTTACTACTTCCCTTGACGGAACCAAACAGCAATCCCCACTTGGCACGCCAATTTGTTCACGGAAAACCAATTAGACAATCGTTCCTTTCGGAATTCCAACTGTACGTCTAGCTACACTAACTCAAACGACGTCTTTTTTGACTTAGTGTTGTCTCGACTTTGTGAGTTGACGAAGTCATACTCTTGATCCGGAGAAATAATAAATACCGAAAATTGAGAGTTAAACGGCTCGGGTTCGTAACTCACGGGTTTTTGACGGGGTTAACACCGGCTTAAAGTTGAAAGGGGTTTAGTGTGGCATGAATTTAATCATGCTTGAAGGTTGTGGATTGTGATGGATTTATATGAAAGGTGATGGAAATTGGAAAGGAAAAGTACTTGGAAGGCAATTAGCCCAATTTGAGAAAAGAAACAAAACCAAATGAAAATTGACAAAATGCTAAACTCCAAATTGAAAAGGGAAAATGAGAGTATTTCTATTTCAAGTAGAAGTAGGAATACAAAGACAATGGATTAATGGATGATTTCCTAAGAACTAAAATCCCCTATTTATATAGATAGGGTTTACTAAAAATAGCTTAAGAAAATTAATATAAAATCTAAAATAATAATAATTAAAAATAAATAAAATTAAAATAAACTTAAAATAGAATTTCCTATTTTTGGCTTTTTACAAAGTCAAATTTATGACTAGTCCTTAGCTTGCTCCATCTTTTCGCTTTGGCCCATTCCAATAATTTTCTTCTAATTTGGCCCCTTTTCAGCTTGCTTTTGATCAATTGCATCCCTGACAAGAATTAAATCATAAAAACACTTAATTAGCAGGGTTCAGTTCATCAATAAACCAAATTAAGCACAAAAAAATATGCAATTTGACATGTTTATCAGCCAGCCTGTGTCGATATCGCTCCCTATTTCCCAAACATACAGAAAAACCCAATTTTTAGGCTTTCTGAGCATTCTAAAGTTTATAAATACATAGTAGAAGAGGACCTAAGGGAGCACGCAGAGAAGAACTAAGAAAAGACTCGAAGAACGCTAGCGGATTCATTTTAGAAATGGATCTCCTTCAACATTGAAGATCTCCATTTAATTTCCTTTGAAGTTTTATTGGGTTTCTTTATGTCTTGTTGCTTCCCTAATTTTGAGATGATGTTATTCCAGATTATGAACTAAATTCCCTAGATACCTAGGAAGATGACACCTATATAAATCTTATTATTTGATTTCTGAATTACATGATAAATACTTGATTCTTGTTCTCAATTATGTATGCTTTTTTCGTGTTTTAATATTTTCAGGATATTAATTCATGCTTAATGTGCTAATTTCAGTGTAGCAAAAGTCCCTGTTTAATAGTAGATCTAGCATAATTGAGTGGAGTTGCATTCAATCCTAGAAATAGGATGACATAAATCTACCGGATTAGAGTCAAATATAATAGGGGGATTCATAGATTGAGTTAGTTGTGACAATAGCAGTTTTAATTAGAAAGAGATTTCAATTAATCAAACTAGAATTAGTTATTCTTACTCTCGAAAGAGACATTAATATAATTTAGGGATTTCTACTGATCAAGGCGCAAGTGAATAAATTGTTTAATTCATATTCAGAATAATAAGTGAAGTCTAGGTGGATTCTTCCCTAGGTATTGTCTATCTCATTAGTTTAATTCGATTATTTTTCTAATTCAATCTCTCTCACGTTCTTAGTAATTAGTTAGTTAATTTTATATTAAAATCATTCCCATTAATTTGTCGGCTAAATAATAGAAAAAATAGTCATTACTAGTACTTTTAGTCCTCGTGGATACGATATTCCCGACTCACCATAGCTATACTATTATTCAATAGGTGCGCTTGCCTTTTTTGTAATTTTAGTTAGTTTAGTGACCATCAAGTTTTTGGTGCTGTTGCTGGGGACTAAAATATTAGGAACACTCGATTTTTATTAATTTAGCCATTTTTATTTTTATTTCATTTCATCTTTTTGTTTCTAGTTTAATTTTTGTTTTCTAATTTTTCTTTTGTTTGCTTCTGACAGGTTCCTTTAGATTTTGACTAGAAGAAACCCATTAGGACCTTCAGTATTTGATAGAGAAACTGAAAGTACAATTCGCAGAAACTATAGAGAAGCAAGGCAGAGTCGACAGAATATAGTAGAAGAGTAAGAAGACGTTATTATCGTTACTAAGGAGACGACTGATAATCAAAATAATCAGCTACCTCTTGTAGTTGCTGCAAATCCTGTAAATCTGAATCCTGCTTCTCGTACTACGTATAATTATGCCAAGCCCACTCTAACTGGGGCTGAATCGAGTATCGTGAGACTTGCTATGAATAATTTCAAACTAAAGCCGAACACTATTTAGATGATTCAACAGTTTGTTAAGTTCTATGGTTTGCAAGATGAAGATCCAAATACTCATTTGGCTAATTTTCTGAAATCTTGCGACACTTTCAAGATAAATAGCATTTCTGATGATGCCGTTTGCTTACGGTTGTTCCCATTCTCGTTAAGGAATAAAGCTAAACAGTGGTTGAACTCCTTACCATGAGGTTCTATCACTACATGGGATCAAATGACCGAAAAGTTTTTATTGAAGTATTTTCCACCGGTTAAGACAGCTAAGTTGAGGAATGATATCTCTTCCTTCATTCAGATGGACTTAGAGACCCTTTATGATGCATGGGAGAGGTATAAGGATTTACTGATAAGGTGCCCTCACCAGGGGTTACCTCTATGGCTACAGGTTCAAACTTTCTACAACGGTTTGAATCCCTCAACTAAGCAATTGATCAATGCAGTTGCCAGTGGTACTTTGAATAACAAAACACTTGAAGCAGCTTATGAGTTTATAGATGAAATGTCACTGAATAATTATCAGTGGCAAGTCATGAGGACGAAACTGATGAAAGCAGCTAGTGTTTTTAATGTAGATGCAGTCACCATGTTATCGAATCAGGTAGAACTTTTAAATAAGAAAATTGATGGTTTATATGGTTCTACACAAGTACATCCGGTGATGCAATGCGATGCAAATGGAGGGGGGTGAACAATCCAAAATGTCTACCCTACGGTCCTAGCACAGAGAACGAACAACTAAATTATATGCGTAACAATTCTAGACCTCAGAATAATCCTTATAGTAACACTTATAATGCAGGTTGGAGGAACCATCCCAATTTCTCTTGGGTTGGTTAAGGAAACCAGAGACCACAACCCCCTCCAGGCTGTCAACTACCTTACCAATAAGAGAAAAAGCCGAACCTTGAGGAAATGTTGACAAACTTTATTTCGGTGTCAGAAACCCGCTTCTAAAACACTGAAATATCACTTAAAAAATCAACAAATGTCGATTTAAGGGCTCGAGAACCAAATAGGTCAACTTGCTAAGCTAATTTTATAAATACCACAAGGTAGCTTGCCTAGTAACACAGAAACTGACCCAAGGGAGAAACTTCATGCAATTACTGCGTGAGATGAAGAAGGGTTAGTTGAATCTAAACTAGAACCAAGGCAAGAAAGTGTGGTAAGTAAAGGTAAGGTTGAGGTAAGCCAAAATGAGCAACAACTGGTCGGTAAGGAATATAAACCTCGTGTACCATATCCCAACGCGACAAAGAAAGACCAAACAAATAAACAATTTGGTAAATTTCTTAAATTGTTGAAAAGTTACATATTAACTTACCGTTTATTGAAACTCTTTTTTAGATGCCCAGTTCAGTTAAATTTTTAAAGGAGTTTTGGCAAACAAACGAAAGTTAGATGATTCATCACATGTGGAGTTAAATGCAGTGTGCTCAGTCATTTTGCAAAACAAACTACCCAATTAATTGAAAGATCTAGGGAGTTTTACTATTCCTTGTTTAATTGGTAGTTTAAATGTTAATAATGCTTTGGCTGATTTAGGGGAGAGTATTAATGTCATGCCTTATAAAATGTTTAAGTAATTAGGTCTTGAGAAACCCAAACAAACTAGGATGAATATTCAATTAACAGATAGAACCATTAGATTTCCTAAGGGTATTGTTAAAGACATACTTGTGAAAATTGATAAATTTATATTCCCAGTGGATTTTGTTGTTTTAGACATGAATGAGGATAGTAACGTACCTTTAATCTTAAGACGACCCTTTTATATTAGCGTACCTTTAATCTTAGGATGACCCTTTTTAGCAACTGTTAGAACTATTATTGGTGTTGGTACAGGTGAATTAATACTTCCTGTAGGTGATGACATAATTAAACTCCAAGCTCGTGATTCTGTTAAGACACCTAGTGATCAAGATGATTATATTAGTTTTGTTAATATAAATAACATTGTGGCTCAACCTTCTTTGCAAGAAACCCCTCAAAAAAACATGATAGAGCCACGTTCCAGCTTATGTGACAGAAATAGAATGACTTATGATGAACAAATGTTATAGATCGATGAACTAGAAGAATGTCTGGCACATGTCAAGGAGAAACCAAGAATACACGATGCTGAACCAAAGCGACGCCATGACAAGCATAAGGATGGAACAAACCACTTTAAGGTTGGGGACCAGGTAATGTTAGATAAAATAGATCCTCGAATTGCCACTTCATAACTTAATGCAAATGGAGCAACTCCTTTTACGGTACTGAATGTCTTCCCATACGATACAGTCGAGGTAACGCATTCTGAATTTAGCACTTTCAAGGTAAATATTACTCGACTCAAACCTTATTTTAATAATAGAATTGACAGCGAGAAAGAGGAGTTTCGACTCCGCGAGCCACTATGACTGTGCGAATACGAGGTAAGTCGAGCTTAGACTTTAAATAAGCATTTCTCGAGAGGAAACTCGAGTGTTAACTCTGCTAATTTTATTAATTTTATTTTATGATAATTTTTAAAATTAATTAATCTTTAAATAAATAAATAAGTGTTTTTAAACCACACGGCCTGGACACACGGGTGTGTCCTTCGCTGTATGGAACCCTATGACTTAGTTTTAAAATTTTTAGAAAATCGACAGTGAGTTACATGGCCCGGTGACCCGACCGTGTAACCCACACTGCCCAGTGACCCGGCCGTGTAACCCACACGACCCGGCGACACGATCGTGTAACCCACATGGCCTGGATACACAGGCATGTCCTTCACCGTGTGAATCCTGGGACTTAATTTTTCAAAGATTGATAGAGACACGGGCTAAAATAGTCCACACAGGCATGTGACACGGCCGTGTGGACCACACAGCCTAGACACACGGGCGGGTCCTAGGCATGTGAAACCTAGAGCTAAAATTTTCATTTTTAAAAGAAGTCAGAGAGTTACACAGGCAAGGCACACGACCGTGTGTAGACACGATCGAGCCACACGGGCATGGAAGAAGCGAAGGAGGTTGCACATGGCCATGTGACATGACCGTGTGTTCCACACAGCCTGGACACACGGTCGTGTCTGAGGCCGTGTGAAGACGGGGTTGTTTTGCCTTTTTAAACATGGGCCTAAACACGACCGTGTCACCCCTTTTAAAACAAACCCTAATTTTATTTTCTAAAGTTTGTTTTCTTCCTCCTTTCAACTCTAGTCGCCGTTTATTCTCTTTTCAACCTTTTTCGGCCACCATCGTGCACCCATTGCCTTCACCCTATTACCCCTCTTCTCTTCCTTCCTTTTTCCTTCCCTTCTTCCCCGTCGTACCACCCCTATCTGCTCACGTCGCAACCCCTCTTTCCCTCTCATCTTCTTCTTTTTCCTCCCCCTTTCAGACCACGACAGCCCCTCACCTCTTTCCTTCCCCACGACCCACCACCGAACCTAACCCTCTCTCTAAATCGCCCGCTGTACTTCCAAGCCCCGTCCTTCTTCTTTTCATCCCCTCAAACTGTCAACAACCATCTACCCATGCCATCGTTGCCCTGCGTGCCAAATCACCGTCAACCATTACCATCGTGCGACCCTCCGACCATCGCCCTACCATTGTCTATTGCCCATTTCCCCCTTTTGCCCTTCTCCTTTTATTATTATTATTATTATTATTATTATTATTATTATTATTATTTATTTATTTTTATTTTATTTTTATTGGTTGTATTGATTTTAGTTATTGCCTTATTCATTTTGTTTATTCAGTTTCTTGACTATTGAATTTTTGTTGCTTCTTGAATTCTGGACAATTTTCATAACTGATTTGATCTGATTTTATTCTTTTCTATTTTATTTTTCATTAGGGAATATTATGCATGTAGTTTGTTTTAGTTTATTTTACTTTTGTTGTATTCCTGCTAGTCTTGCTTCTTCATTTTTATTATTAATCATTATTAGTTTTATTTCCTTTCACTAGGTTTTTGTTTGGTAGTTAGCATTCTGATTATTACTTTTATTATGATTTTATTTAGTCCAATTGTTGAGCTGAACTTGGATGTTTATTTCTTATTAGCATGTGCCTATTACGTTGGTTCGTTAATTTGACTTATTTAAGCGCTTTATTTCAGGCATATCATGACAAACACACGCGAAAAATCTAAGGTTGTCATCCCCGTTTCGAAAAAGTGAAAGACCCATGGTACGACCTTCTCCTCGAGCGCTTCCGCAAAGGCTCGCCACCCTTATTCTAATTTTCTGCGGACCCCTAGCAGGATCTATTTTAGTTACTTAGACAGTGCCCACTCGGTCTAGGCCACTGTATCAATTGGGCCGCATTGGAGTAGGTCCGACTAGCTGATGATGTTCGCGCCTTTATTGCCACAGCTCTATGGGACAACTTCTTCTCTATCATCAAGCCCACATACATGGAGCTGACTCTGGAGTTCTGCGCAACATTTATTTTACAGCAGGTCATGACGACTCATGACGAATTAGTCACCATCATTTTTCAACTTGGTGGCTCGGTGCCTCAGATGAGTGTCCCCGAGTTCGGTGCTGCTATGAGACTCTAAACTGAAGAGTTCATGAGTGTTGAGAACTTCCTACGTATACATCGGCAAATCCATTACACCTCATCTCGTTGTTGGAAAAAACTTACAGCGAGTCAGACATCCTATGACGCAAGTCGCTCGAAGGTGACTTCTCTCCCTCCAGCTTTACGGTATCTTCATGCCCTTTTAGCTCACACTTTGACTGGTCAGAAAGAGAGCACTAGAGTCGTTAGTACTCATAATGTATACTTTTTTATAGAGCATGGCCACCGAACATATATTTGACTTGGCGTACTTCATCGCTTTAGCCTTCTGCCATTAGACTGATCGCCACAGGAAGGGCCCCATCTGTTTAGGCCCTTATGTGACTCGCTTTGCTCGACACTTCAGTCTTCTCAACACATCAGAGCATTCCTCTACAATTACCCTTGTCTGCTAGATGTCCCCATAGGGAATCTCGAGTATGATTCATACGAGGATGATCGAGCGGTGTCGTGGAGTGGATCCTCCTTAGTATCGATTATTTTATTCTGAGACTCATAATGAACCCAAGGACTTCACTAATGATGTTCCTCTCCATCACGAGGACCCACCATAGCCTTCACCTTCAGGTCACCACCCTATTCCTTCTGCTGCTACTTTAGCGGACCTCCCCGAGTAGTTCACTCGCTTCGAGCAGTACTGCATTCAGAGGTTTGATAGTTTTGATGCGACATTGTAGCTGATATGTCAGCATCTCCATATCTCCTCTTCAGCGCTGACAACTCACGACACAAACGCATTTGATGATGAAGATCATTGAGTCCATTTATTTTATTTTTATTTTTTGTTTTATTTTTATTTTTATGTTTATTGTTCTTTTCTTAGACTTCTTTCGCTTTTATATTTTGAACTATATTTTTATTTATTATGGTTGTTTTTAATCGGGTTAGTAACCCTTTAATCTTCTTCACCATTTGTGTTTATTTTCTTAGTAGTTGCTCAGAATCATGCACTACATTTAGATTTGTCTACAATTCTGTTTTTCACTATTCTGGAGATTTCATCCAATATTCAGGGCAGTTTCAATTCTCTCCCTCTCTTATGCTTTTCTGTTTATACTGTGATTATCTATGTTTGTACATTGAGGACAATGTACATATTAATTGTGGGGAGATTATTTATATGATTAATAGAAAATCCCTGAATTATGTCTTGTGTTTAAGTAATTTTCTCATATTATTATTAGAATGAATTTTTATCGATTTATGATTTTTATTGATGTGTTTTGGATTAAATTCATAGGTATTTATGCATTGATTGTTTAAACTTTAAGACATGAGAGAATCAAGCATGTTAAGTTGATTTTCAGAATTAAAAATTTTAGGTTGTTTCCCTAAATTGAGGTATTAATATTGACATCAAAAACCATAATTTTTTGTGAGATTTGAGCCTTTTGAGCATACACTTTTCTCGCTCATTTTATTATTGGTTATGAGTGTGTCAATATTGATTTGTTATTCTAGAACTTGCTTTAATTATGCATGTCGAAACGACACCTTTGATTTGATATATTGAGATGATAAAGACACTTAGGTTTTAACCCACTTATCCCGTAAAAAGCTTACCTACATAATTAACCCTTAGTGGACCCCTTTAAGCCTAAAACACCGTTTCTTGATCTTCCCATTAATGATAACCTATAACTCTTTTTTTTCTGATTCGTTGAGAATTTTTCCCATTTTATTGACTCCCTTTTTGTTGAGATTTGATTTGGTTAGTTGCCTAACTATGCTCTTTTGTTTCAGTTGCTGAATTATTTCTTATTATTTATTGTTCTAAACAAACAAACAAACATGTATATATATTAATTATTACTTAGTTTTATGATAATTGAGCTTGAACAGTTAAATTCATATTTTGAGAAGAAGCTCGTGTTATTCTTGAATAGTTTCGATTGATGTAATTGCTTTTAATTCAACATTTATTTATTTTTCTAGTTTGGTAATTGATCATTTTGATCTCGATTTTAACCATCTTTTTCAGCCTTTCTCCAAGCCCTTAACCTAAGCCCCATGACAACCTCTTAAAGACCTTTTGATTTGTGTATCATCTCATTTTATAGTGGTGGAGATTTGCTTTTTATGCAAGCCTATGGTAATAACTTTTCATGATTAACTATTGAGTGCTTATTTTTGAACCTTAAATACTTTGAGTGATTTGAGTGAATCTTTAGTGAGGATGTCAACTCTTGTAGGTTTTGAATTAAAGGTAATTACTTAGATAAGGGGAAATACCTATGTTTTCATGTGTTGAAAAAATGCTCGACCTGGATTGTTTGAATATTTAGTGCTCTTTTAATTGAATTATCAATGTATGATTATTTGTAAATTTTTTCAAAACATTATTGATGAGAATTATGAGTTGAGAAAGTTTAATTTTAATTGTGAGTGGAGAATTTTGCTTGAGGACAAGCAAACGCTTAAGTGTGGGGATATTTGATAAACCATAAAAGTAACATATTTTTAATCCCATTCTTGACATGTTTTTAGATGATTTATTATGTAAATTAGTGAATTTGACGCTATTAATCCTTTAAATTTATGTTTTTATACTTAGGTGAGCATATGGAAGTGAAATGAGTGAAAAATGGGCCAAAATCAGATAAAAAGAGCTATCTTCAAGAACCACATGGCCATGGCATTTCCACAGGGCTAGGCACATGCTTGTGTGAGCCACACGGGCTGGCCACACGCCCATGTGCCAGCCCGTGTCGATATCGCTCCCTGTTTCCCAAACACGCAGAAAAACCTAATTTTTAGGCTTTTTGAGCATTCTAAAGTTTATAAATACATAGTAGAAGAGGACTTAAGGGAGCACGTAGAGAAGAACGAAGAAAAGACTCGAAGAATGCCAGCAAATTCATTTCAGAAGTGGATCTCCTTCAGGATTGAAGATCTCCATTTAATTTTTTTTGAAGTTTTATTGGGTTTCTTTATGTCTTGTTGTTTCCCTAATTTTGAGATGATGTTATTCCAGATTATGAACTAAATTCCTTAGATACCTAGGGAATATGAAACCTATATAAATCTTATTATTTGATTTCTGTATTACATGATAAATACTCTTGTTCTCAATTATGTATGCTTATTTCATGTTTTAATATCTTCAGGATATTAATTCATGCTTAATGTGCTTATTTTAGTGGAGCAAAAGTCCCTGTTTAATAGTAGATCTAGCATAATTGAGTGAAGTTGCATGCAATTCAAGAAATAGGACGACATAAATCTACCGGATTAGAGTCAAATCAAATAGGGGAATCCATAGATCGAGTTAATGCGACAATAGGGGTTTTAATTAGAAAGAGATTTTAATTAATCAACCTAGAGTTAGTTATTCTTACTCTCGAAAGAGATATTAATATAATTTAGGGATTTCTACAGATCAAGGCGCAAGTGAATAAATCGTTTAATTCATATTTAGAATAATAAGTGAAGTCTAGGTTGATTCTTCCTTAGGTATTGTCTATCTCATTAGTTTAATTCGATTATTTTCCTAATTCATTCTCTATCGTGTTCTTAGTAATTAGTTAGTTAGTTTTAGATTAAAATCATTCCCATTAATTTGTCGGCTAAATAATAGAAAAACAGTCATTACTAGCACTTTTAGTCATCGTGGATATGATATTCCCCTCACCATAGCTATACTACTATTCGATAGGTGCGCTTGCCTTTGTTGTAATTTTAGTTAGTTTAGTGACCCTCAAAGGGGGGTTTAAGTTAAGAGTAACATAAGGGCAAATAGACTAGAATTTTAAAATCAGTCTATTTTCCCCCTTCACCCTGCTATTAACGCATAACACTCTTCCCATTTTCTTATCATCAATTGAAAACCCCAAACCATTATTCACCAATTTTGATCCTTAATACTCTAATTCTTTTGATTAATATCATTTTCCAAAACCTAAATCTCTCTCAAATTCAAAGAGGAACACCAAGAGCACCATTAACTTCTTTATCATTCATTTTGTGGGTTTTTCTTGAATTTCTATCAACCATTTGTTTTCCGCCTAAATCAAGGTAGGGTTTCATTTTTCTATTAAATTTTGATACAAACAAGTCTTTCAAATCAAGTTTTAATCCATTAAAGCAAGAAATTTGTGTGTTAGCCGAAATTGGAGTTGTTAATGGCAGAATTTAGATTTGTAAATGAAACTATTGTTTTTAAGTGTTTTTCAATGTGTTTCGATGAGATTAGAAGGTTTTTCAACTCGTTTTAAACTTTCGTTTGATGGTTATGTTGAGTTTTCATTGAAAATAACCATAAGTGTCGAAATTTTTTAGAACCATAAATTTGAAGAATTTTGGGTGTTTTAAGAGTTGAGAATCATTCTTTAATGAGTAATTAGATGTTTCTAATTGATTTTAAGTGATAGGAATAAGTTTGGACTAAGAAATTTGAGTTTCAGCCAATCTAGTAAAAAATTTTAGTTCAAAGTGGAGCTAGTTTTAGACCTACACTTTTGTTTGAATTAATATGTGTTTTAGATGTTAATTGTTTGTATATGTTGTGTGGTTAATATGTGAGAAGATTCAAAATTGTTAGAACCCTCTTTGAGTAAGGCAAAAGGCAAAGAAACACTAGTTTGAGCTTGTGATTATTAAGCGAAAATGTGAACGGTGAGTGTTTTGGCGTTGTTGCTGGTAGGCATGATTCGTTATGTTAAACGAGAGCTTAGGAGTAGCCTAAACCCCTATCCTAAGTTTCGAGTGTAAGCCTTCTTACTCATTTTGTTAATTTTTACAAAATTATGATTTTGTGATGTGAAATATGCAATATAGTGGTTAATGCTGCAAGTACTGTGTGATTGTGTTAATATGTAAATGGAATTATTGGTTTAAGCACATATATGTGGTTGACTATGATTATAGCTTATTGAGCCATATGTTAGCACTTATGAGTGCAAAAATAGAGAGCATGGTAAAAATTCTATGTGGAAGTGATAGTGCTGCGTGTATGATGATTAAGAGAAGTGATGTTGTGCACTAAAACGGTAAGTAAAAGTGTGTGTAATTGTGGATATTTTAGCATTGTGATCTCTTGAGATCATTGGATATAGTTGGCATGCCATAGGCTTGTGAGTACTCGCCCTTGTGTTCTAATTTAGGCATTGAGGCCCAGGACAGCTTGGAGAAATAAGGGAATGTGAGCTAAGCTCCATTCATTGGGATATGTTGGTGTGTTGGTGAGTGATATCTTGATGCTACACTTATGGGATATGTTAGACTCTTTAAGTCATTGATGTGATGGAGATCCGTGTATCCAATGTGTGATGATAGAACCCACTCTTATGTTTCATAATCTCAAGTTGCCAAATTATCATAAATGATTTTTTTATAAATTATGTTGTACGTAAATGCATGTTAATGTGTAAGTTAACTTATTTGGGTCAGAAAAACATGGACTTGACAAATAACTTGATATAAATGTGCTTTGGTTGCTTTTGATTAACGAGTGATGTTGTGTATACTTGTAGTAATTCCAATAATTCACTGAGCTTGTTTAAGCCCACACACCTCACTAAATCTTTACAGATAAGTAGTGTTTTTGGTGTGAACAATGCGGCCAAAGAAGTGATCCTAAGAAGGCAATAAACTTTTGGGATGTTTAATGCTATAATAGATACTGCATGTTGGAAAAGGAATATGTTGAACATGAAATATATCTTGTTTTATTGTGTTTTTGCAAATTTGAACAGAGGTATCGATACTCGGGCATAAATATCAATACCTCGGTGTTGGATCGTATTTTCAGAAGTCAGTAGCTAATTTTGGTATCGATACCCAATCATGAGTATTGATACTTGGGGTAAAAATACCGATACCATTGCCTAAGCATCGATAAAATGGTTTTTTAATAAAATTTGGCAAAATACTAGTTTGGAATCAATTTTCTTGTTAGTACCGATACCTATCTTACAAAATTATCGATACCTGCGATTTTGTATCGATACCTACGATCTTGTATAGATACCTACGTTGTTTGCTTGGAAATTTTAAGAAATGGACCCTAATTATGAATTAAACGATTTTTAGTATCGTATAATGTAAATTAGATACAAACGCTCTCATCTAAATGATTGAACGTGGTAGTTATTCTTCTTGATTGAAGTGTGGTGTGCATGTAGGTGGTTTCGATTTTTGCCATGGCATCCTGTTACTCAGGTCCGACAATCGGGTCGGGTGAGGGTTGTTACATTTTGAAAGTTTAAGTATCCAATTGCGTGGAAAAAAAATGGGCTTAATTACTTTCTTTGAAAAAGTTTGAGGGCTTTTTACACCCTCAAGCCAATGTTTAAGGTTGTAAATTGAATTGTAATTTTATCGTTATTGCTTCGACAATGAATGTGACACCTTATTGCTCGAATTCGACGACCGGGTTGAGTATAGGGTGTAACACTCTTAGGTTTAGAATTTTTTTAACTAAATTGAAGAATAAGAAGATGATGGAAAAGAAGATAATTGTCTTGGAATTTTTGGGGGGTTCGATATTTATGAGTTTAGAGATGCTTTTTATATCTTTATTTTTGTAATTTATATATATTTAAAAAATTTAAAATTTGGATGTATATATTTATTTTTAGATTTTTATTTTTTATTTTTTTCAAATTTATATATGTTTATAATTTTTGGATGATGATGTCATTGTGATATCATTATTGCCATGTGTCAATGTCATAAGGTGCCATCTGTCTTAGATCTAAATATGTTACAAAAAAGTACCGAAATAGTGGGCGGAAAAATAATTCAAATACTAAATTGAGAAAAAAAAAACTACAAATATCAATTTGGGAGAAACTACCAAATTCGGGTTGAAATGCATATTTAAGCCTAATATTTTACAAAGAACCATTATAATTGTATATATGATAATTTATGATTTCAGGTCTGAAATCTGCAGCAGCTTGTATGGCTCATTATTATTATTTAAATATGCAAACAATGAGAAGAAGCTGCTGCTTCAGTCAGGTAGTTGATGACCAGGTAGCTGAAGCCAATGATAATGGCGCATACATAGATATTACATACTGCTAAATTGATTGGAGATTAAATAGTCACACCATCCATTCATCTACACATTATAAATAATCATGGAAATGAAATTCTTAGAAAGAAATTATCTCGTTTTGGTGACCTGATATGGTATAGTAGTGCTGCTCTAGATATGATTACAATCTAGCACCTAATAGCTATATATAGGATCAAAATAATCGTGGTCCCTCCCGCTTTGCTTTAATCCACCTGAAAGTTGACTTTAAAATTTTCCTATATGATTAGATGACTTGAGAACCCTAAAATTATCATGCTGCATCAATTACCTTTTTCTTGATGTCAAAGTATCCCATATCTACATGCATGGTAATTTAGAAAATTTGATCTATCTATACTAATATATCCATATATTTTTATATAAAAATAATCCAAATTTTAACCAACATAATGCCAAGAGACGACATGAAATGGTAGGAAGCATATATTAGAAAAAGGAATGGAACAAAAGATAGTGACAGTGGAAAGAAGGCAAAGAACGTATAGAAGAAAGGGAGAGAGGGGATTTATTTGTATTATTGTTATTTTTTGTTTATTAATTTCGAAAATTATAATGTGTTAATTTGGATTAGTTTAAGTAGAGCAGGTAAAGGGTTTGTCGAGGCAATACAGTATTTATCATCATTAATTAATCTTAATATATAATCACTAATCCACTTTCAGTCACGCTTAATTCTCACACAGCCAACATGTAGACCTTCCCCCATTCTGCATCTTTGTCCCCACAGTCCTACAGTTCAACCTCTTCCAATAATAAATTCAAAATGTTTAATCATGTTTACTGATATATATATATATATATATATATATATATATATATATATATATAATTAATACATTATTTCTATTGAATTTTAATTAAATAATGCATGCATTTAATGAAATATATCATGTTAAACTCTTATTAAATTTACAATTTTTGTTAATTATAATTTTTGTCAATACTATTCAAGTGTTGGAAATTAACAAAAGCATGTTTCCGCAACAAATGGAAATAAGAAAAGTTCTTTTTTTTTTTTTTTTTTTTGCTTTCATTTACGTTTTTAATAACAAAAGGCATTGTCGAGGGACATGTTTTTTCTTATCCTGTTGTTTAAAAACAAGTTATGATTAAAAAAAAAAAAAAAAAAGCTGCCAAAAGGAGCCTTAAATAAACTATGGTTATGAGTATGACAAGGCTAACCTATAATAAGAACTGAAGACAAGGATTGGTGCTTTGCTGATCATGGCATTGGCGTTGGCATTGGCATCGATGGACCTGACTGGGAATGGCAGCCATTATCCAACCATTGCCCAAAAATGGCTTTTTAGCTCATGTGTACTTTGTTGGCCACTTAACCCCATCAACATACAAAGATGGCAAGGCATTTATTTTCAGTTTACTGTATGGGGATTAATAAAATATTGTTAATTACCTTTACACAATAATGTAGGAGGGGTTTCGATTAATCTCAATAGGAGTTAACAATCTCGAAATTGTCAAAGAATATTTAATAATTGCAATCACTATACATTTGAATATAGTTACATAATTAATACAATTCGTTTATTACAAGTATAAGAAATCTCCATAGGGGTTTCTCCTAGCCAAAGTGTATTTGTTCAAGGTAGAATATCTTTGACAATTCTCTTCCTTGATGAGTTGGTTAAATGAGTTGGTTAGAGGATATAGAAAGAGGTTTCTCTCGACAAGATGCGCCTTGAAGATTGACTTGATCAAAGTGTTTGATTCGCTTAATTAGAATTTTATAGTCCAAGTCCTTACTGTTATGGGGACTTTGGGACAGTTTATTCACTAGATTAAGATATGTATAACTTTTACTAGATTCTCAGTAGCATTAAATGGAGGGCTCGTGGGTTATTTTAAGGGTGCAAAAGGAAATGATTCATCTGCACAAGAAGTGTTGTGTGAATAGGGCACAAGAGAGTAAATTATTCTACTAGAAAACCACACTAAGTTTAATTTCTGGAAAAGATTAGAGGGGTTACAAATGGTCTCGCTAGGACAAAACTTCTTAGATAGAATCTCCCTACAATGTAATTTAATAGCACAATATATCATTACAAGTGTACCCTACAAAATATTGAAAGATAAATATAACAATAAAGAACACTAGAAATTTAACGAGGTTCGACAGATTACGTTTACATTCTTGGATATTACCAAATATAATTCACTACAAAAGATACAATAAAAAATTACAAATAGGAAAAAAAAATTCCTTATAAAGAAAATGACAATTTGAGATGATCTAAAGGTGGAGAACCCACCTCTATTTATTGTAGTACAAACACTCCACAATCTTGTATTTTTTAGAAGTGGGATTGTGCTATTTCAGGAAATCTCTAGCTTAGCAAATTTTCACATCTTCAATCTCCTTGCAAAATAACATTTGATAGTGTCTTCAAATTTCAACCTTTAAGTTTTAACATTAATTAGTTGGAACATGACCACAATCACAACCTTAGTCATCATGTCTGCAGGATTCTCAGTGGTTGAAATTTTCTTGACTTTTACTCAACCTTCTTTTAGAATCTCTCATACAAAATGATATCGGACATCAATGTACTTCGTCCTTGCATGATAAACTTGATTCTTCGCTAACTAAATAGCACTTTGACTATAGCAATGAACTTTGACATACTTCTGGTTAATCTTCTCCAGTTTACCAAGCAACCCTTAAAGCCAAATTGCCTATTTTAAGGCCTCTATGATTGTCATATATTTTGCTTCTATAAAAGATAAAGCAACTATTTACTGTAAAGTAGACTTCCAACTAACCGGTGCCTTTGTAAGAGTAAACACATAACTAGTAGTTGACTTTCGTTTGACCAGATCACCAACATAGCCTAAATCACAATATCCAACCACATCCTAATTATCTTCTTACTCAAAAATCAACCTAATATCCATTGTATTCTGGATATATCATAAAATCCATTTTACAGCTTGCCAATGTTCCTTTCCTGGATCATGTATATACTTGCTCACAGCCTCAACTTCTTGTGAAATGTCAGGTCATGTACATACCATAACATACTGTAACAACCCATTTTTAGTCAAATCAGAACAGTGGTTTTAGGACCACAAATCTGAGGCTGAAATAATTATTTTATTATTATTTTAATGTTTACAGTATGATATTATGTTTGCGTGAAATATTTGTTAAGAAATTTTATCGTTTGAATGCTTAATTTGATAAAAAGGATTAAATCGCATAAAGTGCAAAAGTGGTGTTCTAATAGCTAAAGTTGTCTAATAGCTATGAAATATTAAAGTGAAGGTCCTTATATGGTAATTATCTCATTTGTGAGATAGTGGATGATATTGGTTTGACATTTTGGAAATTATGGATTAGTAATAAGGTTAATTAAGTAATTTAGTAAGTAAATGATAATTAAATAAAACAAAAACATTTTTATTTGTGCTCATCTTCTTCAAAAGACATATCAAAACTGATTCTCTTGGGAAAAATAGGGCTAGGATTTGACAATCTTATCTCCTTCAATTAGGTATATATTTTTAATCCATTTTTGATGATTTTTATGTTTTTGAGATCGTTGCAGCTTAATCTAGCTAGCCCAGGGACTAATTTGCAAAACTGTTAAAGGCTTATGGTTTTTCCATTAATGAAATAACATGTTTTTTTATGTTAAATGGTCGAAAATGTATGCTTGTTGTTAGATAAACAACATTTGTAAAGTGATTTTTGACGAAATTGTTATTTAGGGATTAAATTGATATATGTTGAAATTTTATCGTTAAATTGTGAAATAAATGACAAACATGGGCTGCTAGGGACTTAATTGAAATTCAGCTAGAATGGGTATAAGTTGAATTTCATGAATTTGTATTTTTATAAGATAAGGACTAAATTGTAAAAGTGTTGAAATATTAGGGGCAAAAGTGTAAAGTTTCCTTAATATGTGTTTTGGATTAAATTAGATAGAATGATAATTAAATAAGTTAATTTTGATTACAATTAGATCAAGAACAGCAAAATTCAGATTTAGATCGGGGGAAAAACAAAGTATCGGACTAATTGACTTATTTCGTCGTTTTTGCAATCGAGGTAAGTTCATATGTAATAAGCATTGTTATATTTGTGTTTTAAATGCTTTGATATTGCATAAATTGTGAATATGACCTTGTGGACATATTCGATGACGATTCGACAAATATGAAATCCCGGTTGAACCTTAAGAATAGATTAGGATACAAATGACATGTCATTAGGGATTATGTGGTTTAGGTGCTGGTCTGTATGTCCTACCGGTGGCTGTGTTTTCTAGTATGTATTGCAGATATTCATCAGCTTGTGTAACCAGCATTATCGAAACCATTTTTTGAAATGGGGTCAACTTTGGTTTTGAAAGCAAAAACGAAAATGGGAGTCGCCACCAATCTTTTTTTGTTTAGGTGTGATTGGATCACCTAGAAATTTGGTTATTTTAATAAAATATGTCAATTTACTAAAACAACGATTTTAGTCTACGAAATTTGAGAAAACGGATTCGGGAGTCGATTACGTGCGAGGAAGGATGAGTACCCTCGTCATGCCCAAAATTGGTACCAAATTGGTTAATTAATATCTTAATGTCGAAAGTTGAAAAGATTTTAAAATAAATTTTGAAATACGATCCTTTATTATGAATGTTTGGATAAGACGAAATGGGTATTAAGATTCTTTTGTTCCTAAGAAATAAAATGTCGTGTCCAACACATTAGGATACGACATTTCAAACCTTCGGTACCAAGATCATCTCATGATTTTCGGGACTCATGCATTAAGATTTTAAAAGGATATTCGGCTATTCGGTCAATCGATAAATTAAAACCCAACACGTTAGGGCACGATTTCCTCGAATGTCCAAACACGAAATATTGCCTTATTTTTTTGAAGAAAAATGTGGATAGAATTTAAAAGGGATATTTGGTTATTCGGATAAACGAAAGATCGAAACCCAACACATTAGGGCACGATCCCTCGAATTTCTAACCATCAAACATCACCTTTGTTTCAAGAGTTAGAAAACGCGGACGAAATTTTAAAGGGAAATTTGATTATTTAAACAAACGAAGGATCGAAACCCAACACATTAGGGCACAATTCCCCGAATTTCTGAACATCAAACATTGCCTTTGTTTCAAGGTTTAGAAAATGAGGACGAAATTTGATTATTTAAACAAACGATAGATCGAAACCCAACACATTAGGGCATGATCCCTCGAATTTCTAAACATCAAACATCGCTTTCGTTTTATAAAGTCGACTCGAAATACATTAATTTGACTTGAAATAAAGTGGAATTATTAGTTTTGGATTAATAGGTTGAAAATTACAATGTGACAATTGCGAATGAGAGGTGAATAAACATGGAAAAATATACATGGTAAGACACTATGCGAATGTATGAAAATAGTATAAAAGTAAATAAACAAATAAGAAATTTTAACATGTACAAAATAACATTAAGCTCACACCAATCATTAACGATCAAAATAGGGAAAATTAAAAATAACTAAAGAAATGAATCAAAATAAAAAAAACCTAAACGAGTTTTCAAACTTAGATAAATAAAATTAAGGTAACAACACCAAATACCAATCGAAATTATGATATGATGATCTATAGAACAATAATAATAAATAAAAACAAAACAAAAAAAAACACACATAATGTACAAACAATATGGAAAAGACTACAAACATATAAATAACTATTAAAATAAAGACTATGAAAGAGGAAATTTGGGTCAAATAATATGCAAAAGCCTTTTAAAAAAATGATGCATCTATTTAAAGTTGACAAAGTACATGCATATAAAAATAGTATATAAGTATGTGAGATTTTAAGCCAAAACAATATATAACAAAATATGTTCTAAAAATGACTTATATAAAAATAAAAATATATATAGAGAGAGATAGATTTAACAGAATTTATAAAATAAATTAACATGGGATTAATAATATTCATAGAATATAACTAAATTCTACATAAACTTATATATATGTATTAATATAAGGGTAATTTAAATTAAAGATTATACAAAAATTTAAAATTATATGATATAAGAGAGAATTTGAAAATTATAATTTTATAAATTAAGAAATAAAGGAAACAAAGTGAATTCATTAAAGTGACTTAAAATATATATACAAAATAATTTAAAAGATGAATGCTAAATGAACTTTAGAAAATGAATCATATAAATTAAAAAACTTAATGAAACTTAAAAAAGTAATTAATAAATAGAGCAAGCCATTAAAATTAGAATAGGGACTAAAGCATAATACGTGCGAACGCATAGGGATCAAAATTAAAAATATTCCAGACCTCAAAACGCAGCGTTGAGGCGTAGACTAAATCGTATTTATGCACAAATTTCAGGGATAAATTAAAAAATAAAGAAAATATGAACGAGGCCTAATTGAATGTTAGGGCGAAAGGGAAAGGGCCGACGCACAAATATCCCCTCCTCGCAGAAACACGCGGATCGTGGGGGCCATCGGGTCGGGTCGAAACGGGTTGGCCTAGACGGCACCGTTTTGGAGCATCTGAAGCAGGCCTTAAACGGTGCCGTTTCACATGCATCATTAACTCTAAAAAAAACCTAAAACTAACATAATCAGCTATATGGGAAAAAAAATAGGAAATTAAACCCTCCCTTTTCCTTTGTAGCCGAACTCTAACCCCCCTTTTTGTTCTAGCACTGATCTACCACCACAATCGGCGACCGACGCATTCGAGCCCCGGGGTTAATCTCTTTCAGCCCTAAGATCCCCTTACACCTCGAAGTTAGTGAAGCCAAAGGAATCTCATGGCATATCCATAAAGTAAAAACCTCGTTTTCGTTTTCTTTTCTGTTTTTTAAATGCGAAAACAAAAGACCAAAAAGAACATAAGCCGAAAGAGCACTCAAAAAACTCAAGGAAACTTAAAGTCAGAAATCACATTTCGATTTTTTTGGTTACTTTTTTTTTGTATTTCAGTATGCATAAAAAAGGGTTACATTTTTTTCTTGGCTATATAGCTGAATACATATTATTGTCGATTTTTGTTTATCTTTGTCTGCCTTTGCGTGTTGCACCCTCTGTTATTATTTTGGATCTATTTGCAGGTTAGGGGAAGGTCAACGAGCGGGGTTTCTGTTTTGCTGCAAGGGGACAAAAGGGAGTCGAGCCTCGGGCGTCGGATGTGCCGACGAGGCATTTGGGATGTGCGGCACTAGGGGAAACTAGGGTTTCCTGCTAGCTAGGGCTGGTTTGGGCATTGGGCCAATTGGGTTAGGGGTTTAGGGTCTGTTTGTAAAATGGGTAGGATTTGGGCCAATTATTGGGTCATTCTTGTAATTGGATTTTTATTTTTTTATTTTGTTTTTTGTTTGGGTTTTCTAGTGGGCTGGAAAAATTTAAGCCCATACAGCTGCCCCTATTTGCTCATTGTCGTGTAACGGGAATGAAGCAAAGACTTTAAAAAGGGCTAAATTTGTCTAGTTTTATAGAATCTCAACCTCCTTAGTACTTCTTCTCTTCGCGTAGCCTCATTCCATCCCATGCATGTTTAGGGGTATAGGAATTAGTAACTTCAACCTGCTCCACTTAATTTCAGGAAGATAAGGTTAACAGCTTTCATCTGCTCCACTGCAATTCCAGAGAGATAAGATTCGCCATGATAGATTTGATTTGACCCACTGCAACTTCAGAGGTATAGGACTTGTAACTCGTAGCTTTAATCTATTCTACTGCAACTTCAGCAAATTAAATTTGCTATCTTCAGTCTGCTCTACTGCAACTTCAGGGAGATAAGACTTATAACTTGAACCCACTCCACTGTAACTTCAGGGAGATAAGGTTTGTGATTTCACTGATGTTGCTACACCGTCTTCTAGGGACATGATCTATGGAATCGGCTTCATATACCTTTGCTTATGCTAAATGATTAGGTTGCTATGATCGGAATGAATCAAATGCTCCTAACTAGATATATATGAATGATGTTTGTATGAATGCAAAATGTCATCTTTTAATGCTTAATTTGATATTACTCGTTGTTCATCGAGGTTTTATCATTGGCGTATTACTCTCTTTTTTTCTTTAGCTGGTATCTTTTAAAGAATAATCATAATTTGGCTATTCTTTTTCCAATGTTTCCTTGAATTTGGGTAATTCAAACTAATTAGTCCCAGTTTAGGTCCTTGTATCATTTAGAATCATTTCAGAGTAATATACAGAACTCTTTTTGAAAGTTATTAGTCCATTAATCATTATTTTAATAAAAAACGCTTGAAAAAGATTATCGCAATGGACAAGACGGAAATTTATTGAGAAAAAGCTCGAAATGAATAAAGTAATCAAGATAATAAATTTTACTGAGGTACAAAATTGAATAAAATGAAAATAGGTGCCCCAGATATCGTAGCATGAGCTTCTCTGCACAAAACTTCATGGAGACCCTTTGAACTTGATATGTGTTTAGAAGACCAAGAGTACTTTGTTGATGCCCCAAGATGTAGCATCCCTCCTTCTTCTTTAATTCAGGTAAGACAAGACTACCGCATGCCCCATTTCCAATCAAAATTTGAATTGTCCATTCCTGGGTTTTCAACTCAAAACCCCTTTGGTCTCAAAGCGCCCTTTCGCGGGTTTTGCCTTGGCCTCTACTTTTTTTTTTTTAGTGAAGTACCTCTTGACTGAATCTGAATTCACGGGGTTAGGCAAAATTTTTCCATCCATCTCAGTTAAGATCAGAGCTTCTCCAGCGAAAGCTTTCTTCACCACATAAGGTCCCTCCCAATTTGGCATCCATTTTCCTCTGAAGTCTTTTTATTTTAAAACAAGGTCTCCTTCATAGAATTCTCTAGGGTGAACCTTCCTGTTATAAGCCCGCATCATTCTCTTTTGGTACATTTGACCATGGCGAGTAGCTTTCAGCCTCTTTTCTTTAACTAAGTTCAGTTAATCATACCGTGATTGGATCCATTCTGCTTCATCTAACTTTAATTCTGACAACACTTGTAGAGAAGGAATTTCAACCTCAATAGGCAGGACCGCCTCCATTCTATAAACCAAAGAGAAAGGTGTTGCCCCGATAGAGGTTCTGACTGATGTTCGATAGGCATAAAGGGCGAATGGTAACTTCTCATGCCAATCTTTATAAGTCTCAGTCATTTTTCCCACGATCGTCTTGATGTTCTTATTGGTCGCTTCCACCGCACCATTCATTTTTGGGCGATATGGTGACGAGTTATGTGTTTGATCTTGAATTGGCTACAGACCTCTGCTATCATGCTATTATTCAAGTTCAGCGCATTGTCTGATATGATCCTCTCAGGCATCCCATATCAACATATGATCTCTTTCTTTAAGAATTTACTGACTGTCAGTTTTGTGATGTTGGTGTAAGAAGTAGCTTCTACCCACTTTGTGAGGTAATCGATGACCACAAAGATGAATCGGTGCTCGTTAGATGCTTTCGGCGAGATCGGCCCAATGACATCCATGCCCCACATAGAAAAAGGACATGAGGAAGTCATGACATGAAGAGGTGAAGGCGGTACATGAATCTTATCTCCATAAATTTGACATTTATGGCACTTCTTGGCATAGTTAATGCAATCCCCCTCCATAGTGGACCTATAATATCCAAATCTCATGATTTGTCTGGCCATTGTGAAACCATTAGCATGTGTTTCGCAAACACCCTCATGGACCTCTCCCAAGATTTTCTTAGCCTCGACAGCGTCCACACATCTTAATAGCACATGATCCTTCCTTCTTTTATATAGGATCTCTCCGTCCAAGACATAGTCACTGGCTAGCCTTCTCAATGTCCTTTTATCATTTTCTTTCGCTTGGTCTGGGTATTCATTATTCCTCACATATCACAATATATCCTAATACCAACGATGATTATCCTTTTCTTTTTCTTCGATGATGTAAAAATGAGCTGGAGTCTCATAGATACTCATTTGGATAGGCTTCATATCCTCCTGCTTGTTTACTTTGATCATTGAAGCTAAAGTTGCCAAGGCATCAGCCATTTGGTTTTCATCCCGTGGCAGGTAACAGAAAGTGATATCGTTAAACTCCTCAATTAACTCTAGAACCAGCCTTCAGTTGATCAACTTATGGTCTCTTATCTCCCATTCACCTTTGAGCTGATAGATCACTAATGCAGAATCCCTATATACTTCTAGCATCTTGATTTTGCGTTCAATGGCAGCACGGATACCCATGATGCAGGCTTCGTACTCTGCCCTGTTATTTGTACAATCAAAATCTAATTTACTAGTAAAGGGATAATGATCTCCATTCGGGGATACAGAATCGCCCGATTCCGTTAATTACCACAAAGATTTGAGGCTCCGTCAAAATTCAGTCTCCAAGGATGATCTTCTTGAGAGTCTTCTTCAGTGGTTGCAACATACATTAGATCTTCGTTTGGAAAATCGTAGCTCAAAGGTTCATAATCTTCTAAAGCTCTACTGGCCAGATAATCTGCTATTGCACTCCCTTTTATAGCCTTCTAGTTTACGTAGACTATGTCAAACTCAGAAAGCGAAATTTGCCAACGACCTATTCTTCCGTTCAGAGCATTTGACTCCATTATGTACTTCAAAGGGTCTAGTTTTGAGATGAGCCAAGTTGTGTGGTACAACATGTACTATCTCAGTCTCTAGGTTGTCCAAATCAAAGCACAATACAATTTCTTGATCGGCGAATATCTTGTCTCACATTCAGTGAATTTCTTACTGAGATAATATATCACTTTCTCTTTTCTTCTTGACTCATCATGTTGGCCTAGCACGCATCCCATGGAGTTTTCGAATACTGCCAAATATAATATTAGTGGCTTATCTGGGCAATGTGGCATTAGAGCTGGGGCATTGGACAAGTAATGCTTGACCTTATCAAAAGTTCTTTGGCACTCCTCATCCCATACACCTGGGTTGTGTTTCCTAAGGAGACGGAATATCGGGTCACATTTCTCTGTTAGTTGTGAAATGAACCGGGTGATATAATTTAGTCTTCCTAGGAAACCTCGAACTTCTTTTTGAGTGCGTGGCGGAGGTAATTCTTGTATGGCTTTGACTTTATCTGGGTCAATCTCGATCCCCTTTTTACTGACTACGAATCCTAATAGCTTTCCTGACCTGGCCCCGAAGGTACATTTTGCGGGATTGAGCTTTAGCTGAAACTTTCTTAACCTTAAAAATAGTTTCTTCAAGACTTGTACGTGTTCCTTTTCTGCCCTGGATTTTGCAATCATATCGTCGACGTAAACATCGATCTCCTTGTGCATCATATCATGAAACAGAGTTACCATGGCTTTCTGATAAGTCTCTCCTGCGTTTTCAGTCCAAATGGCATCACCTTATAACAAAACGTTCCTCACATGGTCACGAATGTGGTCTTTTCCATATCTTCGAGATGCATATTTATCTAGTTGTATCTCGAGAAGCCATCCATGAAGGGAAAAAGTGAGTAACCTACCGTGTTATCCACTAATATATCGATGTGAGGCAACGGGAAATTATCTTTTGGGCTGGCTTTGTTCAAATCTCATAGTCCACGCACATCCGTACTTTCCCATCTTTCTTAAAAACTGGGACTATATTGGCTACCTATTCTGAGTACTTAACCACTTGTAAGAAACCGTCGTTGAATTGTTTCTTGACCTCCTCCTTTATATTCAACAAAACATCAGGTCTCATTCTTCGAAGTTTCTATTGAATTGGCTTGCACTCTCCCTTTATGGGGAGTCGGTGTACCAAAATATCGGTATTTATCCCAGGCATGTCTTGATATGACCATGCGAAGACAACCTTGAATCTTTGGAGTAAATCGATGAGATCTCGCTTTGTTTCTACAGCGATACAAGCTCCAATCTTCACCTCCTTTCCCTCTCCTAAGCTTACAATCTCCACTGACTCTTTGTGAGGTAGGATTTGCTTCTCCTTTTGTTCTACCATTCTTAACAAATCATGAGATAAGTTACAATTTCGGTCATCTTTAAAATCTAAAGGATCCTCTCTGCACATTTCTTCTCAAAAGGAGACTCTGAGTCAGTAGCTACGTTACTCATATCATTGATATCTGGAGACCTCTTATAGGGATGAAGAAAAATCCAAAGAACAAAAGAATCTAAGAATATTTATTTACGTGGTATGATTATGAATGAAATGGAAAGAATAAAAGAATGTTTGCTCAAGATGATACGCAAAAGTGCATTTTTATTGAAATAACGATATTTGGACATATGCCTATTTCATAAAAGGATTCTTATTGCCCCTAGGCTTAGAGCAATAAGCTTGTTTTGGACATTACTCTGAATTAATTTTAAAAGTTACAGGGATCTCCTCTGCGGTCCAATTGTTCAAGACTCTCCCATGCACGTATGGGCAAATGCCTACTTGATACTCTTCTCTCGTCTCTTCTTCGGATATGGCGTTAATGCTTAAATCCTCCAGCATTTCTTCAGCAGACCCTTTCCTTGTTGATTTTCCTTCAGAGTAAATGGTCCCTCCCGACACGAATGTTCTGGATATATGAGAAAAGGTCATTGGCTCCCATTTGACCCCTTCTCCACTTAAACGCGCTCTTCTCCTCTCTTGTTTCTTCTCCATCTCCTTTTTCTTCTGCCTTGCATCTAGCTTGTATCCTAGGCCAAAGTGGTCTCGTTTGTCCGTGAGCATGGGTGTCTCAATTTTCCCTTGCAAGTTTCTTCCAAGCCCCCCGGGCAAAGCTCTTTTCCTAACTGTCAGTTGTAGGCCCATCCTTGTAGATTTGGAGATTTTGGGTGTCGGTACCTTATTTTCTTCGACAATGAAGGTCGTATTTACAAATTCTAACGATTGAAAGGAACATTCTATTACTTCATCATCTGTCCCCACATATGGTGCCTCGCTAGTAACGGACGCGATGATATCTTCTTCCGCGTTTACGGTCACTAATTGGCCTTTCGTTATAAATTTGAGCTTTTGATGTAATGACGATGGCACCGCCCCTGTCGAGTGAATCCATGGCCTTCTCAATAAGTAATTGTAAGTGGGCTTGATGTCCATCACCAAGAAATCTACCTCATATGTGCTTGGACCAATTAAAAGGGGTATTTCAATCCTCCCCATTACCTTTCTTTCAGTGCCATCAAAGGCCCTCACTACATTTTGGCATGTCTTCATATGGGAACTATCCACTGCAACCTATTCAGTGTGGATAGGGGTAGGACATTTAGTGCCGATCCATTATCAATCAATACCCCTGGCAATGTGTGCCTTTTGCAACGGGTGGTGACGTGCAGAGCCTTTGTGGATCCCATACCTCTCGGTGGTATTTCGTCATCATTGAAGAAAATAAAATTGTCGACGCTGATGTTGTTGACCAGACGGTCCAGTTTGTTGACTGAGATGTCAACCGCGACATATGTCTCAGTTAGCACCTTTATTAACGCGCTCCGATGCGTCTCTGAGCTCAAAAGTAAGGCTAGCACTGAGATACGAGCCGGCTGCTTATGTGGTTGTTTTATAACACTGTATTCGTTGTGCTTTAAGAACTTTAAAAATTCCTTAGCCTCCTTTTCAGTTACCGGCAGAGTGACTGGTGATTCAGGTATGGTTGTCTTCTCTTTCCTTCGCTCGACTATTGGGGTCTTTTCTTTGACAATTTCAGTTTTTGTACCCGTAGGATCATAACGTCTCCCACTGTGTGTATAAAAACTTACATCTTGGTTCCCCTCTGAAGCACTAGTCGGGCTCTCCTCTCCCGGGATTGTCACGTTGCAGTCGTAATTCTAGGGAACCCTTTTGCTATCCTTGTAGGGGAAGGATACCAGTTTCTAGATTATGACTCTCGGACCATTTGTACTCCTGCTTCATTGTTCCTTGTTCGCGATATGATCACCACAGGATGATTAACTCTTTGGACCCATTCTGTTGTTCTTTCCTCTGAGGCGTAAACCTTTCCTTCTTCTGATCCTTCAATTTCTTCATAAAATTCCATCTCTTTCTTATCCATTAGATCTTGCACTATGGACCTGAACTCACTGCATTCTTGGATGTCATGGCCCTCAACGGCATGAAACTCACAGTATTTTCTTGCTTCTCTAGGCTTTTCCCCTGAACGTTGTGTGATCAAACCTCTATCGATCATTTGTTTCCAAACCCAACTCAATGGGGTTTTTACTTCTGCCACGTCAGCCTTAATTCTTTTGCCCCAATTCTCAACTTTCATATTTACCCCTTTATTAGGATGATCGGGCAATGGATTTCCTACTATATTGGGTCCTGATAGGTCGTCGAACTTTACGATACCCATTTGGATAAATCTTTCTATCAACTTTTTAAACACGGTGTAGTTCTTGATCGAGTGTCTTGTTATCCCCGTGTGGTACTCACATTGGGCGTTAGAGTCATACCAGTTCGGGAACGGGGGTTGCATAGGCTTCAAGTAGAAGGGTGACACTACATGAGTATCGACTAAGCTTTGATACAACTCTCTGTATGACATTGGGATAGGCGTAAACTGGACTCTTTCCGTGTTAGGCCTCGGTTTGAATCTTGTCTTGTAGAGCCCTGATGGGTAGTAGTTACTGCCCTCGGTTGGCTCACGGTGACTGGCTTAGAATAACTCTTATTGTACACGCTCGTGTTGTTCACCTCATTTTCTTTCCTTCTTGGGGCTGATTTCTTGACACTTTCCCCTATTTCAATCTTCCCGTGTCTTATTGCATTTTCAATCATTTCTCTAAACATTACTATGTCTAAGAAGCTCTTAGTAGCGCCTCCTAGCATATGGTTGATGAATAGAGCCTTCAGAGTGTTGATAAAGAGCATGGTCGTTTCTTTCTCCAGAAGAGGTGGTCGGACTTACGTCGCCACCTCTCTCCATCTTTAGGCGTACTATCTGAAGCTCTCATTTTGCTTCTTCTCCATGTTTTGTAACGTGATTCGATCGGGTGCTATGTCTATCACGTGGCCGTATTGCTTCATGAAAGCTTGCGCCAAGTCTTTCCATGAACGAATTTGAGCACGACTTAGTTGGTTGTACCATTTGGCCGTAGACCCGACCAAACTGTCTTGGAAGCAGTGGATCAACAGTTGATCATTGTGAACGTACCCTGCCATTCTTCGACAGAACATGGTAATGTGAGCATCCGGACAGCAAGTTCCATTGTATATTTCATAGTCTGGGGTTTTGAACTCAAGAGAGAGTACTAAATCTGGGACCAAACTTAGGTCCTTGGCATCCATTCCGCAACGGTAATCAGCATTCTCCATTGCTTTGAGTTTTTCTTCCAGCCACTTGCATTGATCGTCGGGTTGTTTTGGTGGTTCTACTCTTGTTTTCTCCACCTCTGCTACATTATCTAGATCAGGAACAAGGGGATTGGTTGGGTTATCCCCAAAATTAGAACTCGAGCCTATTTGATAATTCATGGATGCTGAAGTATCAGTTTGATGCTGTTAAGGCCTGATAGTAACGGGTACCCCTCGTGGGTACACTTCCGGTGGTATCTGGATGTTGATTGGAGTAAAGCCTGGAGGGTAAATAGGACCCTCATTTTCGTTCAGAGTATTTTTTCCTTTCTGACGTTCTCTGACCAGCAACTGTGCTAATTGGCTTAACATTGTTTTGGGACTCTTGTATTTGTTCCTTCATCTCTTGTTGTATCTTAATTAACTGCTCTTGCATCTGTGCTTGCAATTGATCTTGCATATCCCTTTGCATTTGTTTTAGTCTCTCTAACCTTTGATCCATCTCTTTAGTTTTATGGCGGGTATTGTAGCGGTATTCATTTGGTCATCTCTTTTTGGTTTCCAGATTAACTGAAATAATTTTGTTTAATTAGGGTCTTTTCGTGAAATTTAATGTATATGATAAAATGTAATGCAAATGAATGAAATGAATGCAAAAAGAGGCATTGATTCTGATTCAATTTCATTAGAACAACTTTACTAGAAGAAAAATCTCTTTACATAGAGCGGATGATTACATATACGACTTTGCCCTAATGCCTAAAGCCTTAACCTTCCTAAGAAGCTGAGCTAAGTCCTAGCCTCGATCTGATTCTGATTCGTACTTTAGGCTTAATACATCAGCCTGAACTGCCAAGGTTTGCAAATGATCAGCTATCCCTCGAACTTGAACCATAGCATCGCCCATGGCATAATCTCTATTTCTGATCTGATCTTGAGAGTGGTGAAGTTGTTCTTTGTAATGTTCATGGTTTGCCTCAAGGAGTTCCACTCGAATTTTACTATCTTGTAGTGTAGTCTCGAGTTCCTTGATTTTCTTTTTCAACTCATCGATCTTGCCTAGACTAGCCTTCAGCTCAATTACGGAGTTACGACTACGATGCCGATGTAACGATTTTTCCAATTCAGCCACCCGAGCTTGTAACCTTTTTTTTCACTTTGGCTTTCCAACAAACTGGTTTTCAACGCGTCTTCTCGCACTCGGACCTCTTGAAACTTCTCCTCCCAATGATCAGCTCTAATCTTCTCTTCTTTAATCTCTTGACGCCACTACTCTGACGTTTTACCCAAACCAGCGGTTCTCATTGACATACGCAGCTTTTTGTTATATATTTTCAGGCTATCTAAATGTTTCTCGGCCTTGTTCTTCCCATTCCTTAATTTTTCAGCCTCTAGCTTGTGAATATCAACATCTAATCCCAACTTCATCTTCTCCTCTTCTAACTGCTCCATCTTCTTTCCTAATTCTGAGCTCCTTCTCTCAAAGTCTTGTTTGATGATCTCTAACTCAGACGGGACTGCTTGCAAGTGCTCCTCTATTTGCCAAACGTTTGCTTGATTTCGCATTGGGATGTTGTCATTGATTCTTTTACCCCACTACTGGTTGTACTCGGGGGTTGTCATTGGTCCTGCAGTGAATTCCTTCATCCTACGAGTTTGTTTCCATGCATTCGATATCTCACGGATTCCCTTCTTATAATTAACGCCCTTGTATGAGAATTCGCACTGAGCCAACCCTTCCGTTGCTGGTGTTAACTGCCTTGAGCAATACTGTCTCAACATGAGTGGTGGGGTATATCCAACGGCTCCCCATATCCCAAGTAGAGGGACCCAGTCAAAGTCACCACACCGATATAAGATTTTATCGGGGATCATCCATGGGGCCCTCCACTCAACATCTTCAGCTTGTAGGTTCTGGAGAATTGCTATCCATTTCTCTTCGGAAAGGTCATCCCGTGTAGGTGTTGCCACTAATTCCTTCAATGAAGAGTAGTTCTCGGAAAAAACTCGATATGAGACTTTCTCTAACCTCCAAAAGTGGCCATGGAACCACGATAGCAGAAGTTGCGCACATCCTACAAATCTACCTTCACCCGCTCTCTGGCAAGCATTCAATGATCTAAATGTTTCGACTAAGATCATAGGGACAGGTGTGACCCCTCTATCAAGTTGGACAAACAGGTCCGAGACTGCTTCATCCACGTGTCCTAAGGCCTTAAGAAAGGCGACCAAACCATAGATGCTTAAAGCAAAAATATCAACACTCTTGTTCATATCCGGATGTGCTAGAATTAGATCTCTTAAGTTCATCCAAGGAATACAACTTTCGTCTCCCTTTTTCTTAACCCGGGTTGTAACCCATTGCTCGCTCATCCTCATGATATTCATCAGTCTCTTTACAAAGGGCAGGACGTTAGCAGCTCTGGAATAGACCTTGTCGACTTTAACCCTTGAGCAGCATAGTAAGGCCATATACTCTTCCATGGTAGGTACCAAATCAACTCCCCCAAAAGTGAAACTGCTATAGGCAAGGTTCCAAAATTGGACGAGAGCTCGGAATAAGCATTTGTCTACCTTTATCTCGAGTAAATTGGGTAAGCCTCCGTATTTATGATAAAATAACTGCTTGATCTCGTCGTTCCAACCGTTCCATATCTCTTTTAATTCTTGTAAGTCATTCTGAGTCATACTAGCGCGAGTTAAATTCCACAATTCTGACTCGTACCCCTCAGTCAAACTATCACCTTTTTCTTGCTACGTCATCTCAGACCATATTCAGACAGCCGCATTATCCTCCACTCTATCAAGAAACCTTTTTTCCATGCTAAATTGTTCTATTTAGTAACCGAACGTGAACCAACACCTTTTTATAATGTAATGCCATGTAATAACAACAAAATACAATGAGTCAGTATACAAATAATAGAATTCACAATAAACAGGAAATAATCAAGCACCTATTTGGGTAACCGCTAAGGTTTGGCGTGGTTCTATCTAGGATGGGCTCTTATGGGTCACTACATGTGGTTTGGTTCTAAAGTGAAGGTACTCGAACATGTAGATTCCTCGATCCTCGCCCATTATAGGCTCATATGGACCGAGTTCAGTTCAAGGGAATACATTTCCCTATGGCTGCACGGAGATGAAAATCTCACGAAGACATAGGTACAGATGTATCCCAAAAGCGATCCACTATCCTACACGGTGGTGAAAACCTCACGAAGGAATAGTTTCTCACTCCCACTTAAAGGGTGTGACCACAACGGTCATGCAATGCAATGTGCGAGGATATATGCATAAAAAACTTGAAGCAATAAAAAAAATAGAAATAAAACGATGAAAACTGTAAGAAAAACAGATGAAATGCAATGAAGGATTGTAAGTTTAAAACAAAATTTCAATTTTTGACAAAGGACAAAAATTAATCAATTTATGGCTCGATTCTCGGAGTCGCCAAGCTATCGAAACCATTTTTTGAAAACGGGGTCGACTTTGGTTTTGAAAGCAAAAACGAAAATGGGAGTCGCCACCAATCTTTTTTTGTTTAGGTGTGATCGGATCACCTAGAAATTTGGTCATTTTAATAAAATATGTCGATTTACTAAAACAACAATTTTGGTCTACGAAATTTGAGAAAACGGATTCGGGAGTCGGTTACGTGTGAGGAAGGATGAGTACCCTCGTCACACCCAAAATTGGTACCAAATTGGTTAATTAATATCTTAATGTCAAAAGTTGAAAAGATTTTAAAATAAATTTTGAAATACGATCCTTTATTATGAATGTTTGGATAAGACGAAATGGGTATTAAGATTCTCTTGTTCCTAAGAAATAAAATGCCGTGTCCAACACATTAGGATACGACATTTCAAACCCTTGGTACCAAGATCATCTCATGATTTGCGGGACTCATGCATTAAGATTTTAAAAGGATATTCGGCTATTCGGTCAATCGATAATTTGAAACCCAACACATTAGGGCACGATTTCCTCGAATGTCCAAACACGAAATATTACCTTATTTTTTTGAAAAAAAATATGGACGAAATTTAAAAGTGATATTTGGTTATTCGGATAAACGAAAGATCGAAACCCAATACATTAGGGCACGATCCCTCGAATTTCTAACCATCAAACATCGCCTTTGTTTCAAGATTTAGAAAACGTAAACGAAATTTTAAAGGGAAATTTGATTATTTAAACAAACGAAAGATTGAAACCCAACACATTAGGGTACAATTCTCCAAATTTCTAAACATCAAACATTGCCTTTGTTTCAAGGTTTAGAAAATGTGGATAAAATTTAAAAGGGAAATTTGATTATTTAAACAAACGATAGATCCAAACTCAACACATTAGTGCACGATCCCTCGAATTTCTAAACATCAAACATCGCTTTCGTTTTATAAAGTCGACTAGAAATACATTAATTTGACTTGAAATAAAGTGAAATTATTAGTTTTGGATTAATAGGTTGAAAATTACAATGTGACCATTGTGAATGAGAGGCGAATAAACATGGAAAAATATACATGGATAAGACACTATGCGAATGAATGAAAATAGTATAAAAGTAAATAAACAAATAAGAAATTTTAACATGTACAAGATGACATTAAGCTCACATCTAATCATTAACGATCAAAATAGGGAAAATTAAAAATAACTAAAGAAACGAATCAAAATAAAAAAACCTAAACGAGTTTTCAAACTTAGATAAATAAAATTAAGGTAGCAACACCAAATACCAATCGAAATTATGATATGATGATCTATAGAACAATAATAATAAATAAAAACAAAACAAAAAAAACACACATAATGTACAAACAATATGGAAAAGACTACAAACATATAAATAACTATTAAAATAAAGACTATGAAAGAGGAAATTTGGGTCAAATAATATGCAAAAGCCTTTTAAAAAATGATGTATCTATTTAAAGTTGACAATGTACATGCATATAAAAATAGTATATAAGTATGTGAGATTTTAAGCCAAAACAATATATAACAAAATATGTTCTAAAAATGACTTATATAAAAATAAATATATATATATATATGGAGATAGATTTAACAAAATTTATAAAATAAATTAACATGGGATTAATAATATTCATAGAATATAACTAACTTCTACATAAACTTATATATATGTATTAATATAAGGGTAATTTAAATTAAATATTATACAAAAATTTAAAATTATATGATATAAGAGAGAATTTGAACATTATAATTTTATAAATTAAGAAATAAAGGAAACAAAGTGAATTCATTAAAGTGACTTAAAATATATATGCAAAATAATTTAAAAGATGAATGCTAAATGAACTTTAGAAAATGAATCATATAAATTAAAAAATTTAATGAAACTTAAAAGAGTAATTAATAAATAGAACAAGCCATTAAAATTAGAATAGGGACTAAAGCATAATACGCGCGAACGCACAGGGATCAAAATCAGAAATATTCCAGACCTCAAAATGCAGCGTTGAGGCGCGGACTAAATCGCATTTATGCACAAATGTCAGGGATAAATTAAAAAATAAATAAAATATGAACGAGGCCTAATTGAATGTTAACGCGAAAGAGAAAGGGCCGACGCGCAAATATCCCCTCCTCGCAGAAACATGTGGATCCTGGGGGACCATCGGGTCGGGTCAAAGCGGGTTGGCGTAGACGGCACCGTTTTGGGGCCACTGAAGCAGGCCTTAAAGGTGCCATTTCACATGCATCATTAACACTAAAAAAAAAAACCTAAAACTAGCACAATCAGCTATTTGGAAACAAATATAGGAAATTAAACCCTCCCTTTTCCTTTGCAGCCGAACCCTAACCCCCTTTTTTGCTCCAGCACCGATCTACCACCACAATCAGCGACTGACGCATTCAAGCCCCGGGGTTAATCTCTTTTAGCCTTAAGATCCCCTTATACCTCGAACTTAGTGTAGCGAAAGGAATCTCATGGCATATCTATAAGGTAAAAACCTCATTTTCCTTTTTTTTTTCTGTTTTTTAAATGCGAAAACGAAAGACCAACAAGAACATAAGCCTAAAGAACACTCAAAAAACTCAAGGAAAATTAAAGTCAGAAATCACCTTTTTATTTTTTTTGTTGCTATTTTTTTTGTATTTCAGTCTGCATAAAAAAGGGTTACTTTTTTCTCCTGGCTATATAGCCGAATACATATTATTGTCGATTTCTGTTTATCTTTGTCTGCCTTTGTGTGTTGCAGCCTCTGTTCTTCTTTTGGGTCTGTTTGCAGGTTAGGGGAAGCTCAACGAGCGGGATTTCTGTTTTGGTGCAAGGGGACAAAAGGGAGCCGGGCCTCAGGCGTCGGATGTGCCGATGAGGCACGTGGGATGTGCGGCACTAGGGGAAACTAGGGTTTCCTGCTAGCTGGGGCTGGTTTGGGCATTGGGCCTGTCGGGCCAATTGGGTTAGGGGTTTAGGGTCTATTTGTAAAATGGGTAAGATTTGAGCCAATTATTGGGCCATTCTTGTAATTTGATTTTTATTTTTTTATTTTGTTTTGTGTTTGGGTTTTCTAGTGGGCTGGACAAATTTAAGCCCGTATAAGCACCATGTAGCTTCGTCATGACCATCAGCTTGTGTGAGTGGACCAGTTGATAGCTCGAGAGTGCGCATTATATGTGATATGAGATTGAGATAGCTTCGGCTATATATGTGGCACTTAGGGTGTGAGTTTCCCGAGTATCCGATAGTATTCTGAATGGTTCAATAGGTATATTGAAGATATGAAATGATGAGAAATAGACAAGTATCAGTACAAGTATGTACAGAAACTACGTAAGAATCGAATCCATGGAAGTTATGAGTTTATGGTTAATTATGTGATTGAATATATATATTAACATTGTGGTTAAATGTTTTATAGTGTGTTATGTTCATATTAAGAATGGTAATTGAATAGTGAGCTTTGCTTATTATTTTCATACGAGCTTAGTAAGCTTTATAGCTTACATTTTTTATTTTTTTCGTGTTTTTATAGTGAAATGAAAGCTAACTCGGATTCGAGAATCGTCGGAGATCTCATCACACTATCAAGCTATCACTTTGGTACCTTTGAACCTATGTATTTGGTTATATGGCATGTATAGGTGATTGTCGATTTTCCGTGTGATAAGTTTTATAAATTTGTAATGACTCATTCTTGAAACTAACTATGATCATGACGTAGGCAAGTGTACCTATCGAACAGTATTATAGCTTTAGCAAGACCGGATTGTCGAACCTAAAGGACTATGAGTACTAGTAATGACCGTCTTTTTATTACCTAGCCGAATAAAAGAGGATTGTTTTGACTAACTAATTAAACTAAAAGCTTGTAGAACATAGAAATTGGGAAATTACTGTTGTGGAAAACGATTGATTGAGACAATACCTAAGGAAAAATCCACCTAGACTCTTACTTGTTATTCTGGCTCTGAACCGGACGATTTATTCATTCAACTTGTTCCGTAGAAATCCCTAATGTATATATTATCCCTTTCGAGACTAACAACGTCTAATCCCTAGGTTGAATAATCGAGAGTTATCTCTAATTAACACCCTAAGGTTGCATTGACTCGATTTATGGATTCCCTTATTAGGTTTCACCCTAATCCGGCAAAATCTTGTCACCTTATCTCTAGGCGCGCAATCAACTCCACTTAATTATGACAAAGTTACTCTTAGTCAGGGTCTATTCCTCCTCCAACTAAGAGTAGTAACTTGAAGTGATATCCTGAAATACCAAAACAAGAATTAAGAACACGTAATTAAGAACAAGTTAAATATTTATCATACGATTCAAAAATAATAACAAGGTTTAGTCATAGGTTTCATCTCCCTTAGGTATTTAGGGGTTTAGTTCATAACTAAACAAGAACATATCTCAGAATAATAAAAATTACAAAACATAAAGAAAACCCAAAACTCCTAAAGAGGAGGTTGAGGAGAGATCTTCAGTCTTGATGGTGGCTTCGGCTTCTGAGATGGATCAATCGGCTTTTTCAGAGTAATTCCTTACTCCTTATTCTTCGTCTCCCTTTTCTTCCTCCTTTAGGGTGTATTTTAGGCTTTGGAATGCCTAAGAAGCCCTAAAATTTAGCCTTTTTCGAATAAAGCTTAACTAGGGTTCGACAGGGACACGCCCATGTGGCACGGTCGTTTACGTTACTTCAAGCCGTGTTCGAACCTGTTAGATTGGCACGGGCGTGTGAGCTGCCCATGTGAATCATGCTTCAATTCTGCCAGATTGACACGGCCGTGTGATCTGCCCGTGTAAGGAGGTCCAGACCGTGTTAATTTCGTGCTTTGGCCCATTTTCTCCGTTTTTGGCCTGTTTCTCGTTCCTTTCGTTCTCCTATGCTTACCTAAGGATAAAACATGAAATTAAGGCATTAGGAGCATCAAATTCACCAAATCTAAAGAGAAATTATTCATAAAATACATTAAGCATGGGTTATAAATATGTATGAATTACAGTTTATCAAATACCCCCACACTTGCTTGTCCTCAAGCAAAATCCTCGGATCATAGTTAAAATCTCCTTTTCCTCAACTTATAATTCCGATCAATATTATCTCAAATCATCTCATAAGTAATCATACATTGAAAATTCAACTAAAAGAACATTAAAGCCTCAAACATTCCAAGTTGAATATTAATCACGAAAAGCTTAGGCATCTCTCTTCATCTAAGTAGTTATCATTGATTCGGAACCTCACAGAGTTTAACATCCTCACTAAAGATTCACTCAAATCACTTGAAGTGTTTAAGGATAATAAAATTAGCACTCATTAGTCAATATGAAAAGTTATTACCATAGGCTTGCATGAAAATCAAATCTCCACCACTATAAATTGAGATGATACATCAATCAAAAGGTTTTTAAAGGGTTGTAACGAGGCTTGGTTAGGGGGTGTGGTTACAAGCTGAAAGAAAAGGTTAGAATCGAGATTGAACTAAAAAATTACTTAACTAGAAAAATATTTAATCACCACTTGCGTACAACATAGCTTCTTTTCTGACTATGGAATTTAGATAATAAAGCTTATAACAAAAGATAACTGCTAATATGTATACTTGTTTTTTTTTTTAGAACACATTAAATAATCATACATTAATTATTAAGAACAAGACATAGCTAAGCAATTTATCCAACTCAATTCTTGACAAAAATGGAGATCGAATTAATTTAAGGGGATTTCAACAATAATGGGTTAAAGGTTAATATCGAGGGTAATACAAGGAATGACTTGTTAGGCTTAACGGGGTTTACTAAGGGTTAATTGTGGAGGTAGACTTTTCATGGCATGAGTGGGTTAATCCTAAGTGCCTCTATCATTTTGATATATCAAATCAAATAGTGTGGTCTCAACATGCATAATCGGACAAGTTCTAGAACAACAGCTCAATATTGGCACACTGAAAGCAATAATAGAAGTGAGCATGAAAGAATTAATAGATGCTCAAAACGCTAAAAAATCTCACAAAAATTATGGTTTTTTTATGTTTAAATCTGTGGGATTCAATTCAAGATAATACCTAAATTTGGGGAAACAACCTAAAATTTTAAATTCTTAAACATCATCTTATCATGCTTGATTTTCTAGTGTCTTAAAGTTTAACAATCAATATGCCTATGTTTTAATTTAAGATATATCAATCAAAATTATCAGTCAATCAAAATTCATTTTAAACATGATATGAGAGATCTACAAGAGAACAAAGCACTATTCAGGGATTTTCAGATAATGAAATGATTACCCCCTCACACTTAAGATGTACATTGCCCTCAATGTACAAGGTTAGATATATAAGAAAATATAATATCATAAGATAGGGAAAGAATTAAAACTACCTGAGTACTAACTGAATGTCCTAGTTTGGCGAAAGCGAGAATTGTCAATAGAGCTGAAGGTAAAGCTTGATTCAGAGGAAGAAATAACCTGATAATAATCATAAAGGTAAGCCGCGTGAATCAATTAAAAAGGAACTAAGAATAACAATAAAAATAAGGAAAATAGTCTAATTTTGTAGGTGGCACGGTCGCCTCACACGCCCGTGTGGGTCGTGTCCAGCCCGTGTTTGTCACAAGTTGAAAGTTTGTCACACGGCCTTGAGACACGCCCGTGTGGCTTTATGATCGTAACGCACCACCGTGTGCGATGTGGCTCGTTTCGCCCACGCCCGTGTAACTATGCACACGTCCATGTTGTTTTGGCAGTGTCGACCACGGGTGATAGGCACGGGCGTGTCGAACACTCGTGCTAGCTTCTCACTTCGACCACGGTCCTAAGGCACGGCCGTGTCGCACGCCTGTGTTGTTTTGGCAGGTTCGCCCACGGCCATGTCCCACGGCCGTGGCGATTTATTATCGCCCGTGTTTTGGGAAAATCTTGCCCTATTTCCACACGGTCTTACACATGCCCATGTGCTTGGCCGTGTGGGTTTTGTGGACCTGTGTTCAAAGATTCAGTTAGTGGTCTAAATATTAAGAATTTTGAAATTTAAATAAAATTTAAATAAATGAAAACTATTAGTACTCGGGTTGCCTCCCGAGAAGCGCTTATTTATAGTCTAAGCTCGACTTACCTTTCTGTTGAATGGTCAAGGTGGTTTAAGGAGTTCGTACTCCTCATTCCTGTTTTCACTCTTATCAAAATAAAGTTTGAGCGAGGAATTGTTTACCTTAAAGGTGCCGAACTTGGGATGACTTACCTCCACTATACCGAATGGGAAAATACTAAGTACCGTAAGAGGGGTTTCCTCATCTGGTTTGGGAGTGACAATGTGAGGGTCTGCAGCATGTAATAAGACTTGATCTCCAACCTTAATTTGATGTGGAGAGGTATCGAGCTTATTTTGGCATAGTTTCGATTTATCGGGTGTTCTCGGTTTATGTGCTCACCATTTGTCTAGCTCCTCTATCTGTAGCCTTCATTCTTCATGAATGGGTCATCTACTGTTGTTGGAACATGGCTCGTGTACTTCTTTCAAACTTAGTTTCTACACAGTAGATTGTATCATATTATCAGTTTTAGCAAAATGGTGTGAATCATTACCTTCCATGTTCGATGTGATGCTAGAATTACGAGCTTGAAGGGTGATCATTTCGTCTCCCACACGAAGTGTAAGTTCACCTGTGCCAACATCAATAATTGTTTTAGTAGTTGCTAAAAAGAGCCTCCCTAAAATCAAAGGGGTGTTGGTTTCCTCCTCTATGTCTAAGCCAATAAAATCAACGGGAAATATGAATTTATCCACTTTTACTAGTACATCTTTAATGATACCCCTAGGAAATCTTATAGTTTTGTCTGCCAATTGGATGCTCATCCTAGTTTGTTTATGTTTCCCAAGACCTAGTTTTTTAAACATTTTGTAAGGCATGATATTGATACTTGCCCCTAAATTGGCTAATGCATTATTCACATCTAAACTACCAGTTAAGCAAGGAATTGTAAAACTGCCTGGATCTTTCAATTTATTGGGTAGCTTACTCTGTAGAATAGCCGAGCACATTGCGTTTAGCTTCACGTGTGACACTTTGTCCAACTTCCGCTTGTTTCCTAGAAGCTCTTTTAAAAATTTTATTGCATTTGGCATCTGTGACAGAGCTTCAATAAACAGTAAGTTAATATGTAATTTTTTCAAAAGTTTAAGGAATTTACCGAATTGTTCATCTGAGCGGTCTTTCCTTGTTGTTTTAGGGTATGGCACACGAGGTTTGTATTCTACGTTCACCGTTTTATTATGACTTACCTCACCATCACCTTTGCTTTCCACATTTTCTTGCCTTGGTTCTGGCTCAGTCTGAACGCATCCTTCTTGAGCATCAATTACATTGAGCTATTCCCTTGGGTTTGGTTCAGTATTACTTGGCAAACTACCTTGTGGTCGCTTAAATTGATGCTTGTTGATTTTTAGGTGCTGTCTCGGTATTCTGGAAACGAGTTTCTGACACTGAGATTAATTTGGATAGCATCTCCTCAAGGTTCGGCTTCTTTTCCTATTGATAAGGTGGCTGTTGGAAACCCTGAGGATTCTGTGGTCTTTGATTTCCTTGACCGCCCCAAGAGAAATTTGGGTGGTTCTTCCAACCTATATTGTAAGTATTACTATATGGGTTATTTTGAGATCTGAAATTATTGTTACCCATATAGTTGACTTGTTCCTCTTCGGTTGTAGGATTGAATGGTGGGTATTCTGTAGACACACCTTCTCCACTTGAGTCGTACCTCATCACTGGATGTACCTGCGTAGAACCAAGTAAACCATTAATTTTTTTATTCAGAAGTTCTACCTGATTTGACAACATGGTGACCAAATCGACGTTATAAACGCCTGCTGTTTTCGTTGGCTTAGTCCTCATGACTTGCCACTGATAGTTATTCAGTGACATCTCCTTAATGAATTCAGAAGCCTCCTCAGGTGTCTTATTATTGATGGTTCCACTGGCAGCTGCATCAATCATTTGTCTTGTCGAAGGGTTCACACCATTGTAGAACGTTTGAACTTGCAGCCATAGAGGTAACCCATGGTGTGGGCACCTTCGCAAAAGGTCCTTGAATCTCTCCCATGCATCGCAAAGCGTTTTTAAGTCCATCTGCACAAAAGAAGAAATATCATTACGCAACTTAGCTGTTTTTGCCGGTGGAAAATATTTTAATAGAAATTTTTCGGTCATTTGCTCCCAAGTGGTAATGGACCCTCGTGGTAGTGAGTTCAACTACTGTTTAGCTTTATTCCTCAGTGAAAAAGGGAATAACCGAAGGCGAATGGCATCATTAGAAATGCCATTAATTTTGAAAGTGTCGCACAGTTCTAGAAATTTGCCAAGTGAGTGTTGGGGTTCTCATCCTGCAAACCATCAAACTAAACAAATTGTTGTATCATTTGAATCATGTTAGGTTTTAGTTCAAAATTATTTGCAGCAATAGCAGGTCTAACTATACTTGACTCAGTTCCTGTAAAATTAAGTTTAGCATAATCATATTAGTACGAGGAGTAGGATTCTGATTTGCTAATTCAGCGGGTATGGCTGGAGGTAGCGGATTGTCTTGATTTTCAGCCATCTCTTCATTAGTAGTTGAGATATCGTCCTCTTGCTCTTCTTCTATGTATCTTAAGCTGCGCATGATTTCTCATCGGTTTCTACGAGCTATACGATTAATTTTCTCATCGAAAAGCAATGGTCCTGACAGGTTTCTTCTAGTCATAAACTATAAGAACCTGCCAGGAGAAAAAGAAAGAAAATTACTAAAGTAAAAATTAAAGTTAAATTACAAGAAAATAAATGGCTAAAGTAATAAAAATTTAGCGTTCCTAATATCTTAGTCCCCGGCAACGGTGCTAAAAACTTGATCGTCGATTTTTCGTGTGATAAGTTTTATAAATTTGTAATGACTCGTTCTTGAAACTAACTATGATCACGACGTAGGCAAGTGTACCTATTAAACAGTAGTATAGCTTTAGCAAAGACCGAATTGTTGAACCTAAAGGACTATGAGTACTAGTAATGACCATCTTTTTATTATCTAGCAGAATAAAAGAGGATTGTTTTGACTAACTAATTAAACTAAGAGCTTGCAGAAAATAGAAATTGGGAAATTACTGTTGTGAAAAACGATTGATTGAGACAATACCTAAGGAAAAATCCACCTAGACTCTTACTTGTTACTCTGCTCCGAACCGGACGATTTATTCATTCAACTTGTACCGTAGAAATTCCTAATGTATATTATTATCTATTTCGAGACTAACAACGTCTAATCCCTAGGTTGAATGACCGAGAGTTATCTCTAATTAACACCCTAAGGTTGCATTAACTCAATCTATGGATTCCCTTATTAGGTATCACCCTAATCCGGTAAAATCTTGACACTCTATCTCTAGGCGCGCAATCAACTCCGCTTAATTACGACAATGTTACTCTTAGTCAGGGTCTATTGCTCCTCCAGCTAAGAGTAGTAACTTGAAGTGATATCCTGAAATACCAAAACAAGAATTAAGAACACGTAATTAAGAACAAGTTAAATATTTATCATATGATTCAGAAATAATAACAAGGTTTAGTCATAGGTTTCATCCCCCTTAGGTATTTAGGGGTTTAGTTCATAACTAAACAAGAACACATCTCAGAATAATAAAAATTACAAAACATAAAGAAAACCCAAAACTCCTGAAGGGGAGGTTGAGGAGAGATCTTTAGTCTTAATGGTGGCTTCGGCTTCTGAGATGGATCAATCGACTTCCTCGGAGTAATTCCTTACTCCCTATTCTCCGTCTCCCTTTTCTTCCTCTTTTAGGGTGTATTTGTAGGCTTTGGAATGCCTAAGAAGCCCTTAAATTTGGCCTTTTTCGAATGAAGCTTAACTAGGGTTCGGCAGGGACACGCTCATGTGGCACGGCCGTGTGCGATTACTTCAAGTCGTGTTCGAGCCTGTTAGATTGGCACGGGCGTGTGAGCTGCCCATGTGAATTGTGCTTCAATTCTGCCAGATTGACACGGCCGTGTGATCTGCCCGTGTAAGGAGGTCCAGGCCGTGTTGATTTCGTGCTTTGGCCCATTTTCTCCATTTTTGGCCCGTTTCTCATTCCTTTAGTTCTCCTATGCTTACCTAAGGATAAAACATGAAATTAAGGCATTAGGAGTATCGAATTCACCAAATCTAAGGAGAAATCATTCATAAAATGCATTAAGCATGGGTTATAAATATGTATAAATTACGATTTATCAGTAGGAGTTGTGGTCATTTTGATATATTTTGGTAATCGATTTACCCTTTTTAGTTGTCTTGTAAATGATGATGGATGTAAAATGATTTTAGCTATGTGACTTGGCTTGTATTTGACATGTTTTGTTCATGTATATATATGTGTAATTAATCTTGTAATATGTGGTTGGCTAGTGATAGAAGATGCTTGTTATGAATAGGCATTATGGATATCAAATGGTTGAGATTTAAATATTGATAGGCTAATGAATCTAGGCAAAATATTGTATATTTGAAAATGGTTACATTGATGATTTGAGAAAGTGAAGTTTGGTATGAAATTAAATAGCATATTGTGGTATTTGTGTGTCTTGTATATGTTGGTATTGAAATGGCATGATTTATGCTTAGTTAAGGTTGGATGAATGTCTATTTATGTCATATTTGGTGCTATTTGGTTTGGTGTAGGTGTATGCAAATTTGGGTGGCAAGTTGACTTGGTAAATAGCCTATTTTTGTCCACACGACAGAGACACGGGCGTGTGTCTCAGCCATGTGTGACACGAGATCAGGTTACATGGCTGTGTGTCCCTTGGTGTTGAATTAAGAATCAAGTCAGTATGCTCCACATGGCTCATCATACGAGCGTGTGACTTGACCATGTGGCATAAATCAGTAGACCCTACTAGTTTGGCACAGCCTAGCACACGACCTGGCACACGGGTGTGTGTGGCCATTTCGAAGGGCACACGGGTTGGTCACACAGGCGTATGGTTGGCCATGTGACCTAAGTTAGAGAGTTACACGGGGTTGGACACAGGCTAGGACACGGCCATGCGATCCCATTTTGAATGTCTACATAGCTTGTGACATGGGCTTATCTTTAGTCGTGTGAGACACACGACCGGGCCACATGGGCATGTGTCCCCTGTATTTTAAAAATTTTCCTAAGTTTTTTGAAATTTTCCTAAGTTATCGGTTTAGTCCTGAATCACTCCGAATGCATGTTTTGGGCTTCGTAGGCTCGTATTAGGGACATTATGAATATATGTGAATGTTTACTGAGTATGTCCGAACAAATCCGTCTGCTCAGCAACCTCCACCCCTACCTAATCCCCAACCGGTTCCCGTAGTTCCTCAAGGTTTGGAACCTCTATGATTGAATAAGTTGCCTATTGATAAAATTCAAAAATACGAGGCTGAAGAATTCAGAGCCATTGTTGATGACGATCTTGAGAGAGTTAAGTTTTGGCTTAATAATACAATCAGAGTATTTGATGAACTCTCGTGCACACCAGCTGAATGTGTAAAATGTGTTATTTCACTTCTGAAAGACACTGCATATCAGCGGTAGAATACTTTAGTATTTGAGGTCCCGAGAGAACGAGTTACCTGAGAATTCTTTCAAGCTGAATTTAGAAAGAAATACATCAACCAACGGTTTATTGATCAAAAGAGAAAATACCAAGTATGAAAGAGAGTTTGTGAGACTCAGTAAATATGCTCGGGAATGTGTTTCCACCGAAGCAATTATGTGTAAATGATTTAAAGATGGATTAAACGAAGATATCAGATTGCTAGTTGAGATTCTAGAGTTAAAAGAATTGGTAATGTTAGTTGACAGAGCTTATAAAGACGAGAACTTGGCAAAGAAAAGAGAAAAGTTGATTTCGAGGTTAGAGATTCGAGAAAAAGATTAATAAATAAACCCTATCAATCTTCGTCAAAGAAATCACGAGATTCATATAGTCGCCTGAATGCTTCAGTGGGATATTCAAATAAAGATCGTGATAAGCAATACTTGAGTCCTAAAGCTTAAGCTACATCAGTATCGAGTGTCGGTAGTGTGAGAAACAATAAACCCGAGTGTCAACAGTGTGGACGACGACATTTTGGAGATTGCTGGATGAATAATAAAGCTTGTTTTAAATGTGGTTCGTTGGATCACTTTATTCAAGATTGCCCTGAATTAGCTGAGAAAGATAAATTTTAGAATGCAAGATTGAGCAACACTGCTACTAGAGGGAGACCACCTAGAAATACGAGAAATGTGACTAGTAGCAAAGGTGTGACAAAGGACTCCGCTTTGAGATTCGAGACTGGAGCACCAGCTAGAGCTTATGCTATTCACGCTCGCAAAGATGCGTCATCACCAGATGTTATCACCAGTACATTTTCTCTCTATGACACTAATATTGCTGCATTGATTGATCCTGGATCGACTCATTCATATATCTGTATGAACTTAGTGTCTAGTAAGAGTTTACCTGTTGAGTCTACTGAATTTTTGATTAAAGTATTGAACCCCTTAAGCAAGTATGTCCTAGTTGATAAAGTTTGCAAGAATTGTCCTTTGATAACTCGAGGTTACTATTTTTCGGCAAATTTGATGTTATTACTGTTTGATGAATTCGATGTAATTCTAGTTATGGATTGGTTGATGTTGCATGATGCTGTTGTGAATTTTAGACAAAAGACTATTGAATTGAAATGTCAGAATAGTGAAATCCTTCGAATTGAATCAGATGAATCGAGTGGATTGCCTATTGTGATTTCATCGATATCAGCTTACAGATATGTGAGAAAAGGTTGTGATGCTTATATTGCGTATGTACTGGATACAAAAGTGTTTGAATCAAAAATTGAATTAGTGTCAGTAGTCTGTGAGTATCTGGATGTGTTTCCGGAGGAGTTGCTTGGGTTGCCACCGATTAGAGAAGTTGAGTTTGTAATTGAACTAGTGCCAGGAACATCACCAATATCTATAGCCGCGTACAGAATGGCTCCAACAGAATTGAAAGAATTGAAAGCTCAGTTGCAAGAGTTAACAGATAAAGGTTTTGCACGACCTAGTTTTTCGCCCTGGGTGCACCAGTGTTGTTCGTAAAAAAAAAGATGGATCGATGAGACTGTGTATTAATTATCGTCAGCTTAACAAGGTTACGATTAAAACTAAATATTCGTTGCCAAGAATTGATGATTTGTTTGATCAGTTGAAAGGAACAACAGTATTTTCAAATATTGATTTGAAATCTGGCTATTATCAGTTACGAATTAAAGATTCGGATGTGCAGAAGACTGCTTTTAAAACAAGGTACGGGCATTATGAATTTCTTGTTATGCCTTTCCGATTAACTAATGCTCCTGCAGTTTTTATGGATTTGATGGATCGAATCTTTAGGCTGTATTTCGACAGATTTGTTGTTGTATTCATTGATAACATTCTGATCTATTCCCGAGATGAGACAGAGCATGTTGAACATTTGATAATTGTATTACAAAATTTGAGAGATAAGCAATTGTTTACTAAATTCAAAAAATGCGAGTTTTGGCTCCGAGAGGTTAGATTTTTGGGACATATTGTTTCAGTGGAAGGCATCAGAGTTGATCCGAGTAAAATTTCCACAGTTGTTGATTGGAAACCACCAAAAAATGTGTCCGAAGTTTGAAGCTTTTTGGGATTAGCTAGCTATTATCGACGTTTTGTTAAAGGATTCTCGATGATTGCTACACCGATAACTAGATTGCTACAGAAAGATGTGAAGTTCGAGTGGTCCGAGAAATGTCAACAGAGTTTTGAACAGTTGAAAGCATTATTAATTGAGGCACCAGTTTTGGTTCAACCTGAATCAGGTAAAGAGTTTTTGATTTATAGTGACCCATCACTAAACGGTTTGGGTTGTGTTTTGATGCAAGAGGTTAAAGTGATAGCTTATACTTCCAGAAAATTAAAACCGCATGAAAAGAATTATTTGACGCACGAGTTAAAGTTGACTACTATTGTATTTGCATTGAAAATTTGGCGACATCATTTATACGGTGAAAGGTGCCATATTTTTACTGGTCACAAGAGCTTGAAGTATATAATGACTCAGAAAGATTTGAATTTATCTTAATGAAGATGGCTCGAGCTGTTGAAAGACTATGAGTTAGTAATTGATTATCATCCAGGGAAGGCACATGTAGTCGCGGATGCTCTGAGTAGAAAATCTTTATTTGCTTTGTGAGTAATGAATACGCAGTTAGCCTTGTCTAATGATGTTTCAATTTTAGCTGAGTTAAAAGCTAAACCATTATTTCTTCAGCAAATTTGTGAAGCTCAGAAGTGTGATAATGAATTGCAAGCTAAAAGAGTGCAATGCGAGTCAACTACTGATTCAGACTGTCAAATCAGATCTGATAATTGTTTAATGTTTCGAGGTAGAATTTGTGTACCAAGGAGTTTCGAGCTCGTCCAGAAAATTTTACACGAAGCACACAATAGTTGTTTATCCGTACATCCAAGGAGTACAAAAATGTATAATGATTTGAAACAATTGTATTGGTGGTCAGGCATGAAACGAGACATTTCAAAGTTTGTGTCAAGATGTTTAGTTTGTCAGCAAGTTAAAGCTGGACATCAAGTGCCTTCGGGATTATTACAGCCTGTGATGATACCAGAGTGCAAATGGGATAGAATTACAATAGATTTCGTATAGAGATTACCCCTGTCTTCGAAAAAGAAAGATGTTGTTTGGGTTGTCATTGATCGACTAACGAAATCGACACATTTCATTCTGGTACATACAGATTATTCGCTTGATAGATTGGCTGAATTGTACATCTCTAAAATTATTAGATTGCACAGGTTGCCAGTTTCTATAATTCTGGATAGAGATCCGAGGTTTACGTTGCGATTTTGGAAGAAATTGCAAGAAGCTTTCGGTACACGGTTGCACTTTAGCACTGCTTGTCATCTGCAAACTGACTATTAGTCTAAGAGAATAATTCAGATTCTCGAGGATATGCTTTGTTGCTGTGTTTTAGAGTTTGAAGGCAACTGGGAGAAATTCATTGGTTGAATTTGCATATAACAACAGTTTTCAATCGAGCATAAAAATAGCACTGTATGAAGCTTTGTATGGTCGTAAATGTCAAACTTCGTTGTACTGGACCGAGCTTAGTGAGAAAAAGATTCATGGGGTCGATTTGATTAGGGAGACTGAAGAGAAAGTGAAAGTAGTTCGCGACAGTTTAAAAGCAACTTCAAATCGATAGAAATCATACGCAGATTTGAAACGTAAAGTCATTGAATTTCAAGTCAGTGACAATGTATTTTTGAAAGTATCTCTGTAGAAGAAGATTCTTCGATTTGGTCGCAAAGGAAAATTGAGTCTGCGATTCATCAAGCCGTATGAGATTATTGAAAGAATAGGGCCAGTGGCTTATCGGCTAGCTTTACCATTAGAATTAGAAAAGATCCACAATGTATTTCATGTGTTGATATTACGACGGTATCGATCAGACCCATCGCATGTAATTTCTCCAGCAGAGATTGAAATTCAACCTGAGATGACGTATAACGAAGAGCCTATCAGAATTTTAGCTCGAGAGGCTAAAGAGTTGATAAATAAGAGCATAGCTTTAGTGAAAGTACTTTGGTAAAGACAAGGTGTCGAAGAAGCTACGTGGGAACCCAAGGAAGCTATGGGAAAACTGTACCCTAACCTCTTTTCTGGTGATATTTTTGGGGACGAAAATTCCTAAGGGGGGAGAGTTGTAACAACCCATTTTTAATCAAATCAGAACAGTGGTTTCAAGACCACAAATTTGAGGCTGAAATAATTATTTTATTATTATTTTAATGTTTACAGCATGATATTATGTTTGTGTGAAATTTTTGTTAAAAAAATTTTATAGTTTCAATGCTTAATTTGATAAAAAGGACTAAATCGCGTAAAGTGCAAAAGTAGTGTTCTAACAGCTAAAGGTGTCTAATAGCTATGGAATATTAAAGTGAAGGTCCTTATGTGGTAATTATCCCATTTGTGAGATAGTGGATGATATTGGTTTGGCATTTTGGAAATTATGGATTAGTAATAAGGTTAATTAAGTAATTTAGTAAGTAAATGATAATTAAATAAAACAGAAACATTTTTATTTGTGTTCATCTTCTTCAAAAGATATATCAAAATCGATTCTCTTGGGAAAATAGGGCTAGGGTTCGGCAATCTTATCTCCTTCAATTAGGTATGTATTTTTAATCTATTTTTTATGATTTTTATGTTTTTGAGATCGTTGCAGCTTAATCTAGCTAGCCCAGGGACTAATTTGCAAAATTTTTAAAGGTTCAGGATTTTTCCATTGATGAAATAGCATGTGTTTTGATGTTAAATGGTAAAAAATGTATGCTTGTTGTTAGATAAACAACATTTGTAAAGTGATTTTTGATAAAATTGTCATTTAGGGATTAAATTGATAAATGTTGAAATTTTGTGGTTAAATTGTGAAATAAATGAAAAATATGGGCTACTAGGGACTTAGTTAAAATTCAGCTAGCATGGGTATAAGTTGAATTTCATGAATTTGTATTTTTATGAGATAAGGACTAAATTGTAAATGTGTTGAAATATTAAGGGAAAAAGTGTAAAGTTTCCTTAATGTGTATTTTGGATTAAATTGGATAGAGTGATAATTAAATAAGTTAATTTTGATTACAATTAGATCAAGAAAAGCAAAAGTAGGATTTAGATCGAGGGAAAAAAAAGTATCAGACTAATCGACTTATTTAGTCGTTTTTGCAATCGAGGTAAGTTTGTATGTAATAAGCATTGTTATATTTGTGTTTTAAATACTTTGATATTGTATAAATTGTGAATACTTTGTGGACATATTTGACGACGATTCCGCAAATATGAAATCCCAGTTGAACCTTAGGAATAGACTAGGATACGAATGACATGTCATTAGGGATTATGTGATTTGGGTGTTGGTCCGTACGTCCTACCGGTGGCTGAGTTATCCGACATGTGTTGCAAATAATCGTCAGCTTGTGTGATCAGCCCCGTGTAGCTTCATCATGACCGTCAGCTTGTGTGAGTAGACTCATTGATAGCTCGAGAGTGTGTATTACATGTTATATGAGATTGAGATAGCTTCGGCTATATATGTAACACCCCTTACCCGTATTCAACGCTGGAACACGGTACGAGGCATTACCAGACTTACATCACAAACAATCATACAACTATGAGTCATAAATTTGTGTCTAAATTAAAACCATTCACATTTAATCATAAAGTCCCTAATACGAGCTTACGAGGCCCAAAACATGCTTTGGAAGTGGTTCAGGATTAAACCGACAACTCAGGGAATTTTTACAAAACTTAGAAAATTTTTGCTAAAAACAGAGGTCACACACCCGTGTAGTTCTAGAACACACCCATGTGGGCAAGCCGTGTGGTCACACACGCTCGTGTCCCTAACCCGTGTAACTCTCTGACTTGCAATGCATGAACAAATTGATGTCACACAGCTAAGTCAGACGCCCGTGTCCTAGGCCGTGTGGATAATTAAATTTTCATAAAATAGGTGCAAACTTCACACGCCCGTGCCTAAGGCAGTGTCCCTCATGCGGTTGAGACACACGCCTGTGTCTCTACCCATGTGCTCAATTCTGAGCATTCTGTTTCTTAAAATTAAAGTGCAGGGGATACACGATCGAAATACATGCCCATTGGGCAGACACACGCCTGTATGTCTACCCATGTGGACAAAATAAAGGCTATTTACCAAGCCATTTGCCACCCTCATTTACACCTACACTTACACCAATTCAATGACACAATTCATGGCATACTTAGGCAACCAAAACATCCACAATCATAGCTAAAACATATCATTTTATTTTCAACACTTAGCATACTTACAACATCATTTTCTATCAAACCAAATCATACCAATCTTACAACCAAAAGTATCAACATTAATACCTTCTTCAAGCAAAGTTTTGTTTAAGTCTTCTAACACATCAAAATACCAATTTAACCATTCAACAACAAAACCAAAAAACCACATTCAACCATTTACTAAGCGTTGATAAACTATATTATCAACAAGGCATTGCACATGCATGCATATATATAATACATAAGCCTACAACCAAAATGAGCCAAGTTACATGACCAAATACCACATCCAAACTTTGGCAATTAAAAGCCAATACATTTGGCCAAATTCGTAACGACACATATAACAAAATGACTAAGTCCCTGTACATGCCATATACTCAAAATGCTAAATTTCATCAATACCCAAAATGATAATTTTGATAGTGTGAGGCGAATCTCCAACGGTTCCTAATCCAAGCTAGCTTGGCGACACTATAAAACATGGAAAAATAAGCGGAGTAAGTTATATAGCTTAGTAAGCCCGTATGTAAGAAATAAGCAAACCTTATTATACATTTAACATTCAAATAATTTAATATACCACAATGTAATTTACCATAATATCATAATCATAATTCATTCCATCACAAACTTACCTCGAATTCATCATTTCTCGAAATTCAATAAACATAAGCTTTATGTACATACTTGTACCATCTCGAAATAAATTTATACGTATTCTCATCTTTGACATACTCGTGAACCACTCAGAATAATAATGTCAGATACTCAGGAATTTTCCACACTAAGTGCCACATATGTAGCAAATGCTACCTAGGTCTCATATCTCATAATTGCTCGCTCTCGAGCTATCGACGGGCCTGCTCATACAAGTTCTCAGTCCAGGCATAACCATACGGTGCTACACACATAACCTGTCAAGTAACCGCAACATATGTCGGTATACTTAGCCACCGGTAGGATGTACAGGACCAGCACCTGGATCACATAATCACATAACACATGGTAACCTTACAAATAGGTCCTTTTTTGACACTTTCATCAAAAATCACTTTGTAAATGTTGTTTACTAACATCAAACATATATTCTCTACCATTAGACATCAAAATACCAGCTTATTCAACATGGTTAAAATTTTAGACTTTGATTTTCTTTCAAATTAGCCCTTAGAATAGCTAAATCAAGTTACAACATTCACAAAAACATAAAAATCATTAAAAACGGGACAAAGACGGACTTACAATTGAGGTTGAAAGCTTGACCAAAAACCTTAACTATGGCTTCTCCTAAATTTCAACTATGGAGGAAGAAGATGGACAATTTTTTTTTTGTCTTTCTTTACTTATTAGTCCATTTTATAACCAATTTACTAAAATGCCCTTAATGAAAAACATTAAAAACATACTTAACCATGTCTATATTTACCCACCAAGAAGTTTACCATTTAAAGACCTCCAATTTAAGATTTCATAGCAATTAGACACCTTTAACCTATAGGACTCAAATTTTGCACCTATTACAATTTAGTCCTTCTAGACAAATTGAGTACTCAATTGATAAAATTTCTTAATGAAATTTTCACACAATCATTCTATCATGCTGTATACCTTAAATAAATATTTCTACTTCGAATTTGTGGTCCCAAAACTACTGTTTTGATTTGATCCAAAACTGAGCTATTACAATATATGTGGCACTTAGGCGAGTTTCCCGGGTATCCGATAGTATTCTGAATGGTTCAACAGGTATATTGAAGATATGAAATGGTGATTTTATGAGTTTATGGTTAATTATGTGATTGAATATATATATTAACATTGTGGTTAAATGTTTGATAGTGTGTTATGTTCATATTAAGAATGGTAATTGAATGGTGAGCTCTGCTTATTATTTTCATATGAGCTTATTAAGCTTTATAGCTTACATTTTTTATTTTTTTGTGTTTTTATAGTGAAATGAAAGCTAGCTCGGATTCGGGAATCGTCAGAGATCTCATCACACTATCAAGTTATCACTTTAGTACTTTTGAATCTATGTATTTGGTTATATGGCATGTATAGGAGTTGTGGCCATTTTGATATATTTTGGTAATGGACTTACCCTTTTTAGTTGTCTTGTAAATGATGATGGATGTATTATGATTTTAGCTATGTGATTTAGCTTGTATTTGGCATGTTTTGTTCATGTATATATATGTGTAATTGATCTTATGATGTGTGGCTGGTTAGTGATAGAAGATGCTTGTTATGAATAAGCATTATGGATATCAAATGGTTGAGTTTTGAATATTGATATGCTAATGAATATAAGAAAAATATTGCATATTTGAAAGTGGTTATATTGATGATTAGAGAAAGTGAAGTTTGGTATGAAATTGAATGGCATATTGTGGTATTTGTGTGTCTTGTATATGTTGGTATTGAAATGGCATGATTTATGCTTGTTTAAGGTTGGATGAATGTCTATTTATGTCATGTTTGGTGCCATTTGGTTTGGTGTAGGTGTATGCAAATTTAGGTGGCAATTTGGCTTGGTAAATAGCCTATTTTGGTCCATACGGGCAATGACACGGGCGTGTGTCTTAGCTGTGTATGACACACGGTCAGGTTACACGGTCGTGTGTCCCTTGGTGTTTAATTAAGAATCAAGTCAGCATGCTCCACATGGCCCATCACACAGGCGTGTGACTTGGCCATGTGGCATAAGTCAGTATACCCTACAGGTCTGGCACAGCCTAGCACACGGCCTGGCATATGGGCGTGTGTGGCCATTTCGAAGGGTACACGTATTGGTCACACAGGCGTTTGGTTGGCCGTGTGACCCAAGTTAGATAGTTACACGGGGTTGGATATGGGCTGGGACATTGCCATGTGATCCCATTGTGAATGTCCACTCGACCTATGACACGGGCGTGTGTCCCTGTATTTTGAAAAATTTTCTAAGTTTTCTAAAATTTTCATGAGTTATTGGTTTAGTCCTGAATCACCCCGAATACATGTTTTGGGCCTCGTAGGCTCGTATTAGGGACATTATGAATGTATGTGAATATTTTATATTTGAAATTGAAAATGTATGAGAAATGTTTGTTTAATTGTGTTATAAGTCTTGTAATGCTCTGCCACCCTATTCTGGCAATGAATACGAGTGAGGGGTGTTACACATACATTAATCTACCAACAACATTTTCATATGGTATCTTTGACATGTATTCTTGTTCTCCATCATTCTTTGGCAACATAGAGGCACTAAGCTTGAAATGAGAAACAAGGGGAGTACTAATAGGTTTTGACTTTTAATTATGCCAAAACGCTTTAACAATTTTCTCTGATATTGTTTCTGAGTCAAATAAAGCCTCTTCAAGTTTCTATCTCAAGTTATCTCCTTGCCCAAAATCTTCTTTGCTTCTCCTAGATCCTTTAGCTCAAACTCCTTTTTCAACTATTGTTTTAGCTTTTCATCTCTACTTGACTTTTGGAAGCTATCAACTTATCATCAACATAAATCATCAACATAAAGAAGAAGATATATGAGAGAACCATCTTGACGCTTACAAAAACACACAAATTGATCATATTTGTTTCTTGTGTACCTCTGTTTTGTCATAAACTTGTCAAATATCTTTTACACTGCCTCAAAGATTGTTTTAAACTGTACAATGATTTTCCAAGTTTACACATTAAATTTTCTTTTCCAGCAACCTTGAATCCTTCTGGCTGGGTCATCTAGATTTCCTCTTCCAAGTCTCCATGTAAAAAAATAGTTTTTACATCCAACTGAACTAGTTCCAAACCCAACTGTGCCACCAAAGCTAATAAAATTCTAATGGAGGAATACTTCACAACTAAAGAAAATACCTCATTGTAACCAATTCTTTCCTTTTAGGCATAACCTTTCATCACCAGCCTTTCTGTGTAGTGGACCTCATCTTGGCCCAAAAATCTTTCTTTCGTTGCAAACATCCACTTTTACCCAATTATCTTTTTTCTCTTTGGTAGACTAGGTAGCTTCCAAGTCTGATTCTTATGAAGGGACTGCATTTCTTCATTTATGGAAATCCTCCATTTTTCTTCTTTAGAACTTTGAAATGCTTCATTAAAAGTGGTAGGAATGTCATCAACTACAACTTGGAATGCATAAGCCACCATATTAGTAAAGTGAGCAGGCTTTCTAATTATTTTCCTTGGATTATTGATTACAATTGATTCAAGTTATTGTGAAAGTTATTGGGTTTGAACCTCCTCTTCACTAGACTCTCCTTCTTCGACTAGATCCTCTCTACTAGAGTCTCTTACCATAAGAGAATCATTGACTTTTGCATTTTTTTGAATCACCACTATTTGAAACTCCACCTGCTTATGAGTATCATCTGACTACTCATTTTTCATCTTTGAAAACATGGTAGATTCATCAAAGGTGACATCCCCGCTAAAGATAATTTTCTTTGTTTTTAGACACCATAGGTGAAAACCCTTTATACCATAAGTGATCCCTAAGAACACTGCTTTCTTAGCTATTGGATCCAACTTTGATTCCTTAACATGATAGTATGGAGTGGAACCAAACAAAGGTAAGGAATTATAATCTATAGCAGACTTCCTACTCCATTTCTCCAATGGTGTTTTTCCTTGAATTGCGTTGGGTGGTAAATGATCAATGAGATGACATGCATATGTTATAGCATCAGCCCAAAATCTCTACCTAATCCAATATTGGGTAGCATACATCGAACTTTCTCTAACAATATTCGATTCATGCATTCTGCCACCCCCATTCTATTGTGGTGTAGATTCGACAGTGGAGTGCCTGATAATGTCGTCATCTTCACAAATCTTTGTAAATGGGTCACTTTTATACTCTCTACCATTGTCTACGGAAAGATGTTTGATCCTTTTTCCCGTTTGAGTTTCCATCATCGTTTTATACTTATGAAAAACTGGTAACGCTTCATCATTTGTCTTTATTGTATACACCCACACTCTTTGGGAATAATCATAAAAAAAAGTTACATAATAATGTTTTCTTCCCAAAAATCTTGTTTTAGAGGGACCCAAGACATATGAGTGAACATAATCTAAGATGCCTTTAGTATCATGGATTGTAGCTCCAAACTTCACTTTTGTTTACTTCCTTTTGATTCAATGTTCACAAAAATCCACTTTACAAGTTCTTACTCCTTTCAATAATCCTTGATTTATAAGTAAGTTCAAGGATTTTTCACCTGCATGCCCTAAACACATATGGCAGAGCATAAATGCTTTTAACTCCCGATTTATGAGTAATTTATGCAAAATATGCTAACAGATATGATAGGTTCCACAAAAATCCAATTGCAAAATGAGTTGCAATTAATAGTGAAATTGGCATTGAAAACAACCTTACACAATGGTTTACTTATTTCTACCAAAACTTGGAACCTGATGTACTCTTCCTGTAACGCCCTCAACTTGACCTAATTCACTAGATCCAGATTTCGAGTGTTACAACATAAAACTTAACCACTTAACAAAACCACCTAACAATTTCTTACTTCTTTAAAACATTTCTTATGGCATTCTAATTAAAATGCTTAATATATGAGGGCAAAGAAAATGCCCTATAATAGTTTATCATGTGAATCCAGATATAAATCTTTGCAAAAAGAAGTTTAACAAAATAGACTAAAATGGGTATATTCCTAGACTACGCCAAAATTTCCACTATATGCATAATAACCCACTTCGTCTTTATCTTGGCGAACTCCTAGCATTGTCCCTCTAAGCACAGACTTTTCTCAAGTACCTGAAATGAAATAACAAACTTTGTAAGTACAAGAGTACTTAGTGAGCTTTATAACAATACCTTTGAATAATACTTTTCAAATCTTTTATGGATTTCTATGAGTCGACTATTACTCTACATCATTTACTTCAGTTGATACCATTACAATTTTATTACTTTTATATTTTCCAGTCATCCAATCCTTTCTATCTTAATTTTTCATATTTAGTAAACTAAGGAAATCCCTTCCATCGTTTCCTAAATCTTTAGTCCTATAATACTTTCTTAACATAACATTCCCTCAGAAACCCCTTCCAACTATCAATGTCTTAACTCATATTTCTATTTCAAATAGCTCTTCACTAACATTTATTGCAGATGGATACTCATTCATGTTGGCAAATACTTATGCAAAAATAATACCGTCAACAACTGATTAATACATACCTTGCACAAACCCATACTAATATTGTGCTACATAGATCCTTCAGATAAACTTCACATCACTTTATTTCAAGATCCTAGATACTCAAGATAACCAAAACTCAAATTTCATATGAATTTAGTAGAAATCATTACACAACCAGATATGGCAAATTCCAGGTAAATCTTATTCAACCACTACATAACACAGGCGAACTCGCATTGACTACTTCTTAGGTTACACATAGCTACGTACATGTTCATATTCAACACTAGTATATTATCATGGCAGATACCCTTCTTAACATACAGATACACATTTCTTTTTAAGAATTTTCCTTTAGGGCTTATTCAATTATATCATGAATCTTATCCAACCCCTGACTTTGGACATATCATAACCTTCTCTCATCAATAATTATTATAGAACTATTAGAATTTATTCAGAGCTTACCATAAACACACCATAAGAGTCACATAGAACCTGTCACATGGGCCATCATATAGAGTACACCATCAAGGCATTCCTTTTAGAGTTTGCCATGAAGGTATTCCCTTTAGAGTCTGCCACAAAGTCATTCCTTTCTTATATTACCACAAAGACATTCCTTTCTTAGCGTGTTTACGATATGCATTTGCCTAAACTCACATTTTGTGAGGTTTGCCAATCATAATCTTAGGACATGTAGAGAACTCCCTTAGGTAATCGTCATTCATAATTCCTTTCCAGGGGGTGCCATACATGTAAGGTTACCAGTCCAAGCTAAATCTTTAAAACAAAAATAGGTTACCAGTCCAAGCTAAACCTTTAAAACAACAATAGATTACCAGTCCAAACTAAATTTTTGTCACATGTATCTTCGAGTCTGCAAAAAATGCTGAAGCACGATTTCCAACCAGAATTGCATCATGCACTGAAATAAACTAGCACAATCATTTTAGGTTACCAACAAACAATCAACATAGCATACATCTCATATCATACATTCCGGACATATTGTTACAACTATAATTTAATGTTTTAGTACATCTACATTCCACACCTATTGCCCCTCAAAACTCTAGATCCAACCATTTGACTAGAAATCATTTCTTAAGGAACATAAAAACATCATCAATACCCTTTCACGTACCTTTAACCAGTTCTCAAACATGGACAACCTCATACAAAACCCTTTTTTTCTTTAATCTTAACTTTCAACCAAATTAACAACTTAATCTTCAGAATTCCATTTGCATAATTGAAATACTTACTGGAATACAAAGTAATTTTCTACTTTAGATCTGATCTTTAGTTCTAGCTCAAGGGCAGCAAACCCTAGATGACTTCTAAAGAAAGCCATAAAAGCATTTTCAAAGGAAAGAAGAAGATAAAATGTCTTTCTCTCTCCAGCCCATTTAACTAATATTTATTTATAAATAGGACCCATGTTCCCATATAAACTTGACACATGTCACCTTTTTAAAAATCTTCATTAATGGTCTACAGCTGTAAATGCAAATATAAATAAGAATTTAATATGGACAATACTTGATTACCCTAACCAGAGGAGTTTTAATTACTATACTCATAATGCAAGTAGCATTGTTACTCTAATAACATGGCGTTGTACGCCTTTGGAGAGCACTCCTTTCGAAATCATCTCTTCACCAGGTTGTTATCTTGTTAAACTGTTACTAGATACTAGGACTTTGCCGGGCGGGCTATTACATACTCTTAACCACTTAACATAGAATTCTCCTTAATATATGGTAGAAGATCAAGAAATCAAATTCTTACTTACTTTCGTGGCAGTTACTATACATCCACACATATACACCAAATAATCATTTGTGCGAATTACACTACGCCAGTTAAACTTTTTACTACTATGAGCCAAAACTTTAAACCCACTTGAACTGGGGTTTTATACTCCCTTCCTTCCTTCTCTATCATGGAAATCTATGAAAATCACCTGCCCACTACTTTTCCTAATAACAAGTGGCTACCTTATTCCCCCCTTAGAAAGGTACTAGTGAGAAGTCATAATCTAAAGGGCTAAATGAGGGATTAAAATCTTTCATTGCAAGCAACATTTTATCAAAGCTCCATGATCCCAAGTTTCAAATCTTTCTTCTATATTCCTTCAAGCCAAGTATAATTAAAAACATATAAGAATTTAGATTCGAGAAAGTCACTTTGTGATTAGAATACTAAACACTTATAAACACATAGACTATCGCATCTTTATTGAAACTCCCTTTAATAATCAATTTGACCGCTATCCAATTTTCTAGTCTCAGCTCCACTAAATCAGGAAAAGGCAATTGGCTAAAAAACTTGTTAATCTCATCCGCCATACTCACACCACATAAAAATAAAAACATCAAAAAGTTGAAAAAGAGAGCTGGTAAAACGTGTTTGCACTAAACCAATACAAGTCAAAACATACCCAATATCAAAAGTAGTAGTAAAGACTTCAAAAGTCAGAATTTTTTTAAATAAAATGTGGAATCCCAACTTTAGACCTTGAAAACCCCTTAGACAACCAGTTAAAACTAGACAATATGTAAGGCTATATGAGAATGCTAAACAAGGGAAACCCCATTTAATTCGTACAACACATTAACACAACTTTCCCTATAAGGCTAACCAAAGCCAAAAACACAAAGGCACTTAGTGCCAATCAAGGGCCTAGCTTGTGCCTTACCGAAATTACATATTCCTACGTTAAAACAACCTCTTAATACTTCCTACCATTATCCATGACTCACCAACATCATTTAAAGCAACCTTAACCACTCTTACTCACCTTAGACGGCCCCACAATCTACTGCATCCTCCATCCTCCTCCCATAATCGTCTCCCCAATAACCTTCTCTAAAAAACAACACTACCTTTCCACCCCTTACTATCATGCCCCACCAACCAAAGAAGACCACGTTACCTTGATGTTCACTAGTTGAACATCGCTTGATCCACATTGATAAATAGCCAAACTAATGCCTCTCAACCCAGCCACCCTTCGATCACCAAAACTAGAACCATACACCTCCAATTGTGTTCAAAGAATCCAAATAAATGAAGGAGTGAACTCATTTAATAGTTGAGACACTATCAATAGACCTACCTGTAGGAAAACAAACTAATAGACACTAAGATGTTCCCTACTAGTGGACAGTAGGATGTCTGAAATTGTTCAAGCAATAGTTCATTTCCATACTTTTGAATAATTGGGTGATAAAATGTAGGGAATTTTTTTAATAATGAAGGGCAACTTTTTTTATGGGTCCAAAAGGCAACTATTTGAATAAACATTAAGAGTATGTTTTGGTTGGGCAGAAAACTAGAGGGATGAAAGTAGAGGGATGGAAGAAGAGGGTGGAAAAGTAGAAAGAAAACAAACTTTGAGTGTGTTTGGTAAGGAAGCAATTTGAGAGGAAAGAAAATAGCAAAGACAATAATTTTTCATCCTAATGCATAAAAACTAAACCTTCCAAATTGGAATGATGATAGGAGAGAAAATGACAGAGAAGTGTATGTTAGTTCAAAAGTATGCATTTTTTTTATATGTTTGATTTTCTTCCTTTCATTTTTCAACTCTACCAAAAAATAAAGAGAAAGAAAATTACTTTTTCATCTTTCCTACTAAGTACAATTATAGAAAGAAAAATTATATTTTTCATCTTTCTATGTTTCTATCCTGATAATTTTTCATCTTTTAAATTTTTTTCTACTTTATCGACCAAATCCTAAAAAGTACATTTATTGGACTATGGATTTTCAACTTATTTTTGTAAATCATCATGTTCTAAATCTGAAGACATTCAACGTTGAACAATGTTTTGGTGTCGAAAAGTGCATAAACTACAACATTCAAATATATATGTATGTACTCGACCATCTGCATAAGTTAGAAAATATACATATTTAAAGCCTTTTTTAATTAATTTCTTTTCATGTTAAAAAATGTACTATTATTTTATTCAAAGAGATTTGCCTAATCAGACTGAAAGTCTATGATGCTTTTTTAAGGTTACGAGGAATGGCCTCGTTTTTGAAGACAATGAAATCAGGAATATCGAATCAATACAACTTTCAAGTGTCTTTTTGCAGTTCTTTTTTTTTTTTTCCTTTATATTTCGAACATGTAGACATGATCTTGAGTGGCCACTATTACAATGTCAAGCCTTTAAAAAACGTTACTTATTATTAATTAGACATAGCATGATCATAATCAACTTTAAAAGTCTTAGTACAGATCATGATCCATATAATTTTTTTATTAAATGTTGGCATTCAACAAGTCGACTTTGCTTCAAATCTACCAACTCAAATCCATTCTTTTATCTTAGAGTGCAAAATTTCTATACATAAAAAATCATAATTTTAGTCACATATAAAAAATCATAATTTTGGTTTTCTTTTGATGTATATATACAAATTCACGCTCATTTTGATGAAATAGAGAAATAAAATAAAAAGAAAATCTTAAATATTGTTTATTTCCATTTGGTAAGTCGAAAAATAATTGATTGCATGCTTGTTGAGGCCTAACGTGTCTATGACAACCCAAAAAAGGAACAAGAGATTGAAACAAGCCAGAGAGCCGTCAATGCTGGCTGAAGCTATAACCAATGTTTGAAGAAATTCGGTTCAAAAATGGTTTTTCTGCATAGCGAAAAATAAAAATTTTTAAAATCAAACTGGTTTGTGATATTTATATTAATAAACCATTTACTGAAATCGTACATGTGTTTTCGGCTAGACGGATCCTTGTCGTTCCTAGTTTTCAACTGAACAACCTTCTTCACTATTATAGTACCACAAACTGCTTCGAATATGTGCTCAAATGATTCGAATTAAACATAGAACCAGAAATAGTTTTCTTTACTTTAGTGTGAAACCAAAATCTCTCTCAATAGAAACTGGTAGAATTGTTATTCCAGAATAAATAATTTATACTTAGAGAATAAAACTCTTTATCTTCGAGCAGAATAAGAATATCTCAAAACTTTTGTATTTAGCCCTATCGGTACTATCTATTTATAGGGAGAAGAAGTGAACTCCTGGTTGAATTGCAGAAGTCTATTTCAAATAGAAAAATGAACTTCTAGTCTAACTAGAAGTATAGGGGGTGACAACCCAAGTTAAACAAACTGGGGTTTGTCCACCCTCCCTTTAAGCATGAGGGCTTTTGGCCCTCTCGCATATCGAGTCCAATTACAAATACTTCATAAATTTTTAACTCAGTAGTTTATAATTCAATCCAACCCAATATTTATTTTTCTATTTCCCAAAATAAGTATTTTTAAATTAATAAATTAATTTTCCAATTAAATAATTTTCTCAACCTAATTCTAGTTACGTTAAAATCATGACGACTTTACCGTAAAAGAATCTACGAGAAAATATATTTAATATTTCTATATTCAATGGATTCATTATGACCGAATGATTTATTTCCATTTTTTAACCTCATTTAGTTCGAAAACCATAAATTCATTTCTAGGTCATTACCTAATTTTATTTTCATTTTTATTTTGGAGTAAACCACATTCATTTCCAAATGTTTCTCATTTCTTCATTTTTGTTCATTTGACTCAACATGTAATTCATTTCTGTTTTCAACAAGCTAGTAGAAGAACCGATTGAACATATGCAATTAAGTTCCAGCTTTTTGCCTATTATAAACTCATTTAGTCATGAAGTCATTCCAATATAGTATTGTGACTAAGCTCTCCCTAATGACATACCATTATGAAAGCAACTCCATCAGTGCTCGTCCAATGACTTTGTCATAAGTGTGTTACCCTCATGGGATATCCTTAATCTTTTTGGGATAAATTTGTTCTCCCAAAATGATTCTATTTTATCTCATGGTAATCATTACATCTTCTTTCATGAAAAGCCAATTAGTATCAAATATTAATCAAGTCATTCATCACAAAAATGAATATCTCATGGCCACGTTTACTTTTCATCAAACATGTAATGCCAATGAGAGGATATCATTTACCCATATCTCGGGCATTGAATTCCATTATTGTAAATGACTCTACATATTGAAGAAGTTGTATGCCCGATGCACCAGCTTTCGATTCCTTATCTATTTGAACTTAGGCTTTTACTTACATCAAAGTATATGAGTCACGCATACATAATCCGTCATGTAACATCTCAATTCTGCAATATTCATGGTTTTGTCTCATAGTCTCAAAATAATCTGTATGGCAAAGTAGTATCCGCCTAAGTACTTTTGTTGGGCATATAAGATAGGCGTATTCCATTAAACATTTAAGTTAATGGTGGTTCTATGTTAGATTACTATGTTAATGGTGATTCTATGTTAGATTACTATGCTAATTGGATTATGATAATATCAAAGTGAAAAAGGAGTTATGATAAGAGTTCATGCTAGAAGTATAATGTACATGTATGTTTGAAGTACTATTCAAGTTATGATACAAGGTAATTTAGTTAGGAATCAACAGGATTGTATCATTGGGTATTTAAAATATTTGATTTTCATTTATCTCATTCTCAGATTCTGTAAGCCATTATGAAAGACAAGGCCTGAATTTAGGTGACACATGTTGAGCTATTGTAAGTAAGATTGGATTATATATATGTGTATAAGGTTAGAGAGGAAGAATTGTTCTTATTCTTTCTTCTTCTAAAATGCTACTATTTGATTCTTTCTAGAACCAAAAGCATTTATTTCTCCTTTAAGCTAGAATCTGTAATTTTGGATCATATCAGTATTTACTACATGTCTAGGTAAGTTATATAACTTTGTCTGTTAGAAGCAGTTGAATAGTAAGATAAAGATATAAGGCTTTCACATGGGGATTTCCAATGTTAGTGATAATGGTAAAATGTATATGAATAAGTTTTAACAGTGTTTCTATGTTCTATGGTAGTGTTTGCTGCTGATTTACTTCATGGATGTTTGGTTTGGAGCGAAGCAGTTGTGAGTACTACAATGTTGAAGTATGGATGAATATGTATGTTTGGAATATATGCTATGAGATGTGTGTTTTGTTGGGTGTTTGTCAAAGAATTAAATTGTTGCATTAGATTTTGTTAACGCATGAAAAGTCTGTAAAGTGAGTCTGTGTCTAGTCACTGTGGTGGTGTGTGATGAAGTTCGTCAGGACAGAAAACACAAACTTTGATATGAAACTCTGAAGGAAAATTCCATGGTCATGGCACCCTCTGAAAAGGAACTAATGAGTGGTGATTACTTAATGGGGTTCTCTATGTGTTTCCAAGGCAATGATGGGCAAACCTCACTTAATGTGAGTTTAGGCAAATCCATATTGCAAAACAATAGTTTTGGGATGCTTATGTGGCATCCTGTTAGGCTTTATGGCATACATTGAATGAATCGCCTATGTAGCATACCCTATATATATAACATTTGTAGAATACTCTGTATGGATCACCTTTGTGGTGTATTCTATAATAAAGACTTATGGCATGTACAATATATCATTTTTTTGTCTCCGATGTGTTCTGTGAAGTCAGCCAGGATAGTAAACATGAGACTCTGTATGATTACTTTTATGACGTGCTCTATTAGGCTTATGTGACATGAACTATCAAGAATGCCTGGTAAGATATGGGTCTAAATGTTTGTCTCTATTGTAAGATATGATGAAATTCTTTTAGTTTTGTGATTAAAGATGTGTTAAGGTATCAATATGTTTTATGTTAAAAGTGAGTAAGTCTTAAGGATTTCATGAAAAAGATATGTGTATGTATGTGTTATATTGTCGAAATAAATGATGTTGAATAATTGGCACCCAAAAGTTTATGCAATAGTGCAAACAATCCATCAAGGTAATTTTATAATGAGTGCACTAAGTACTCATGTACTTACAAGATTTGTTATTGTTTTTCAGGTATTGTGAGGAGACTTCATCTAGAGCGACGAAGCTAAGGGTACACTAAGGTGGTGGCAGAGTAAGCAATTATGCATACAGTGATATACGGTGTAGTATAAGAATACGCCTTTTAAGTCTGTGTATTGAATAAACTTCCATTTTGTAAAGATTTGATTCGGGTCTGTTGTAATCAAATATATTTTAAACACATCCCTTATTTTCTTGTAATAAGTATTTAATTAAAATGCCACCGTACATGTTTAAAAAAATAGGTGATTGTAATTTTTTTTTTTTTGTTAATGATTGAGTTTTAACACCTGGATCCAGACCTGATGAATCAGGTTGGGTTTAGGGTGTTACACGTCATCCACTCAGGATTAAAGTATTCCACATTTTGAACGCCACAAGTTAATAAATCCATAAACAGATTTAGGATCTATTCTTCTTGAGTCCAGTCTAATGTACTGTCAGTCACATCTATGTCTCCATCTCGTCTACTAATACAAGCTGATTTTCCATATTATGATCCGACCATGTAATACCGCTTAGTATTAGTTTAAACATTAGACAACCAATGAGCCAATATTTTCTTCTATTTTTTTTTTGGCATGTAAAAAACCACATAAGGACAATTATATAAAGCATATTAATGTAATCCATGAATTGTTTCATTAACCAATCTGATCGAAAAAATTACAAGTTAATATACTCATCACAGTCTAACATTTTTCTGGCATTTATGCGTCATGGCAAAATGAATGACAAAATAAACGATTATTAAAATAACTATCTAATGCACAACACACCCCCAAACCTAAGGGATGCATTGTCCTCAATGCATGAATAGATAAAAGTAATAAAAAAATTGCAAAGACCTATATAGAAAGAAAATAAAAAGAGAATAGTTATGAATGCATGATGAAATGAAATTAAAAATAAAAGCTTGGAAAGATAGTGTTGTTATTTAAGTTTGGGCGAGTGGGTTTGTGGTCAGCATGCTTGTAACGCTACTTCTATTTCATGGAATTGATTGGCACTTCGTCCTCTTTATTATATGATTTGGTGATATCATTAATTAGCTTATTAATCTCACTATCTTTCTCTGATATTAGCACAATCAATAGAGGTGGGATAGGTGTACTCGGAGGTTCAGTTGGTGCATGAATTGGGTCTGTTTCTTCTCATTCCTGGTCAGGCTCAATGTTTAGAGATTCTGTTTTCTCTTCCTCTCCCTTTAGTCCTATTTGGTCCTTCTCCTTAGTGGCAATGTGAATGGTGATAGGTTCGGTTGCATCAGCTTTGGCTTCATCCTCTTCCCCTTCCTCTGCATCAAGTAGCAGTTCCTTTGGAAAGTTGGGGAATGCGGGCATAGGCTTGGTAAAGTTCTTTTGAAGGGACTTCTTAATAGCAGCATCCCTCTTCCTTACATAGCTCCAAAATATAGACATCTCATTTTTGCTCTGCCTAAGTTTGTGGCAATCTGCACTTGCAGCTTTTCAAACATGCCAAACTGCTTGTACAACTTCTCAAGGGAATTGAACACATGTTTCTTAAAGGCATTGTGAGAAGTTGAAGGAGTTGTTGGGGCACAATTGGGAGTGGAGGATGTAGATGCAAAACTAGGGGGTGGATAACGTGGCATTTCCTCCCTTGCAAATCTCATATCAATTTACTTTGTGATAGCCTCTTTGTTGGGAATAATATCCTCATTGGCTTGAAGAGAAACATTAACATGCTGGCACATTGTCGTGATAAGAGATGAAAAGTTAAGGCTTTCGACATTCTTCTGGGTGCCGTGGTAAATTTCTTTGAATATAATTTTTCCTACATTTATTTTCCTTTCCGTCATAATGGAATGAAGCAGTAGCATCCTTTCTTTAGAAATGGTGGAGTTATGAGTCAAAGGGCTGAGGCGGGATTTAAGGAAATGGTGGCATACTTGACATTTGGGTTTCAACGAGGTTCTTTCCACGGTGTAGCAGTTCTGGCGTGACACCGTCCATTTGATTCCTTCAATACAAAGGTTTTGCAAAACTTGAATTAGACCAACTGTGGTGATTGTAGTGGTAAATTGGGTGTGTTCATCTTGTTCATCAGGAAAGGCATACTGGGCATTAATGGAGTATGTGTCAAAAAGCACCGAAGCTCCCCGTACATAGATAAAAGCATTGTTGGGAGACGTCAAATGTGCATAAAACTCCATAACAACCTTTGTTAAAACATCATCAAGATAGATGCTAAAAACCTACAATCCATGCTTTTCAATGACAGATGCTATAGATTCATCATACCCCACGAGAGGTTCATCTTTAAAAATGAATCATTTTTCAAGACAGAATGATCGCTTGGAGATATTATAGGTATATCTTTTTTCTGCTACTTGTTTGAAAAAGGTTCTTGGTAGTGCATTAACCTATGGAAGAGGAGAACATCGAGCTATTCAAAACAAGTTAGAGTAATTGTAAATAGATTTTACTTTTTTGATCTTTTTATTCAATTTTCTAATTGATAGACCAAGTTTTCCCACGACTTTCTCCGATATAAACAAGTCTTATGCTCCCAAATAAACAAGAGCACTATTTCTCTGGTCTGCGATGTTGATGTCCACAAACATCAACCGTACCTGCTTGTTATTCTTCTTTGCAGGAATGAGTACCATTGACCCAAGCTTTGAAACCTTACTCTCATCGAGCTCTGCTTTCATTCCCTTACTGATTGCAGATAGCTTATAGCTCTGGATAGTTTCACAACCTATGCGGCTCACAACACAAGAAGTACTTCACTGTCTTCTTCTCACTTTCTTTGGCCTTCCTAGCTTCGAAACCATCACGATCAAACCAAGCCTCATAGCCTCTTCTTTCAGCTCATCATCCCCTTTGATAGTCAAAAACACAAATCTTTTTGGATAATTCCTTACCATATACAGATCATTGCAAATGAAACATTTTATCTTGCTCTTCTTTTCCCTTAGGTTGTTGTTGGTTTTGTACTTCTTGTTTTGTGGTTCCCATTGCCATCATTGTCGTTGTCATGCTCAACTTGTCCCTCTTCATCTTCCCCACCATTTCTCTTCCTATTAGGCTTGGAAGAATCGAACTTGTCTTTCCTCAAAGTAAGCTCAATCAAAGACTTCGCTTTGATAATGGCTTTTGACAATTCTTGGACCCATTGACGTTCTAATTCCTGTTTGACCCAAGAGTAAAACCCATCCATAAAATAGAATATTGCCTTCTGCACACTCAATTTCGTAATTTGGAGCATTAGTTTGCTGAACTCCTTTACATACTCTTGGATTGTGGCTTTTTGCGAGAACCGACACAACTTAGAATGAGCTTCTTTCTTGACATATTTGGGGTAAAAATACTCTTTGAACTCATTCTAGAACTCCTTCCAAGTCTTAATCTTAGCCTAACCATGCTTTTCACTTGTGGACCTACACCTTCACCATAAAAAAAAAAAAAGCAAAATTAGTAAAATATCGAGCAACAATATTTAGCTTAGCATCATCATCCTTGATGCCCACGACACAGAAGCACTGTTCTATCTCTCACAAGAAGTTGTCCACTTCCCTTGAGGATCTTGTCCACTTGAACTTCTCTGATTTGGGACATCTATCTCACAGTTAAGTGTGGCACCCAACACTCATTCACTTACGATAACTCAACACATTGAAAACTCTCTCTCGAGCCTCTCAATCCTTGTGTTCAAACCCTCTTCGTGGCCATTGTTTCTACTTCAAAGCCATCACTATGGCCTCAAGACATCGTCCCTCACTTGTAGCTTATTTGTAGTGGAATTGAGCATCCCTCACATCTCTTTTACATTGGAATTGAGAGACTCCAACACCACTTCATTGAGTTGCTCTACCTTTGAGTCTAACCTCGCAGTGCGTCCCTTGACTTCTTCGAGTGTCTCCCTCATGTCCCTTGTGGATTCCTCGAGATTGACCACTCGTTCTTCCAAAGCCAACAACATGTCCCTCGATCGACTTGCTTTCTTGGCCCTCCCACGGGTCTCCATTGGCTCAATTTGATCGGTGCCTTTCAACCTTAACTCTGATTCCAACTGTTATAGAGCTAGACCTTTTGTCTAGCAATCCGTGTAGCCTTAGGCAATTCCTTCATTTCAAATGTACCCAAGTCAACCTAACTCTCGCAGAGTAAGGATTCTCGCAGAATTCCTCTAAGGCACCAAAATACAAGAGAAGCAATCTCAAAGACAAAATGCTCAAAAGAGCAGAATAGCCACAAAAAAGCAATACACACAAAGTGTTTGAGTAAATGCTCTCAATTTAGTATTCACTATTAAAGAATGGAATACAATGGACACAATAGATAACTACAAATGAGAGGGAGGCTCTTTATTTATCATTGGCTTCCCCTAAACCGATGGTATAGAACAGAATACATTGATAGACAAGATCGAATCATATCTACAATTACGGGATTTACATAATCCAAAATCAAATCTTATCTTATTACAAATCTTCGAAGATTACGTTCTCTATTTACTAGCGTAGCCCTAATTTCCCATAAGTGCTTCACTGGGCCACCAAGGCTTCAAGTAGATGGGATTATTCACTTGTTCTTCTAATCAGGCTAGTTCAAGTATGTCAAATGAGCCCCATTTAATATGTAGACCTCCATGGGATGCTCTTTGTGCTTTGGTCATGGGCTTTGAGTCGCAACCCATGACATATGCCACATCAACAAAGTTAAAAAAAGTTAACTTTTTCATCCATTTTAAGATGATTTGACAAAAAATTACAAGTTTAAAGATTAAAAAAATGAAAAATGAAATAGAAAACAAAAATAACTTTTTGAAAAGTTGAAGGGTTAAATAAATTATTATGCCAAAAAACAAAGCCTTTATAGATTTTGGTGCTTGTGCACACTGAACAAAAAGAGAAAAAAATTTTGACCAATTGATTTTGATTCGACATGCCAGACGAACGGAAAGGGACAGTGTTGCACTTGCAGGGTTCCACTCGCCACATCATCACCACTCATAAAAGATAAATTAAGGATCATTTAAGTACCTCACATAATAGTTTGGCTAAAATATCTCATAAGACCTTGTACTCTTCATAAAATAAGAATTTAGTTCACCTATTTTCATTTTTAGGAATTTAGTCCTTTATTTTGTTAGATTTCAAAATTCAAATCCAGTTATTAAAATTATTAATTTTTTTGTTATATTTTTTTATGTGACATTTTGAAATAAAAAAAAATACTTACTTGGTAGTCATGTAACTAAAAAAATGATATCGTAATGAACTTGAATTTAACAAAACAATTTTAACAGTGTTAATAATTGAACCTAAATTCTCAAATCTAAAAAGTAGAATTAAATTCCTAAAATTAAAAGTATAAGAGCTAACTTTCAAATTATAAAGAGTACAGAAACTTGTGACATATCTTAACTTAATAATTTCTTTCTTTTTGTTTTTTTTTTCTAAAACACCTTGTTGGCAGATTAAGGAAAAAGTTTAACAAGAAACTCAGAAAATAATGTTCACTTAACAGAACGCGAAAGAGTAATCACTGAACTCACTCTAGTGTATAAATTGAGAAAAAAAAAACGTATGTTCAAGGTAATTAATTTTGTGTAATTATTTGGTACAAAGAAGTAGAAAGTTTTTATTGGACAAACAGAGTTGAAATTTTGCCATGTCATATTTATTTATTTTTAATTTTTTAAATATAGTTTAAGGAAATATGACAAAAATCTAAATAGTAGTTGTAAAATTAAAACTTTCCAAAACTTATGTCTTCAAGATGATGTACATTGGTTTTGCGTACATATTTTAAACTCCCCCTGGGCCATAATATTATTATTTCTTTTTAATTCTATAATGAATTACCAAGATCCATATTAAAATTTTGGAAATTTCCCAGCGGCGCTCTAATTTTATAATTCAAGTCAATATTTTGAATTATCCTTTTCATCAAAATAATAATATCTTGACTTTCCTTAAAAGGCAAGTGATTCAGTAAGTTATCTTAAAAATATTTATTTATCCCTTATTTATTTTTGGTTTTGGTAAAGTTTTATCTTTTACTTTTTACCCACGGTTCAAGTAAATGAAATAAATAAACAATGCAAATTACATTTTCTAGTTTTCTTCCTTACTTTCTTTTAAATATTTTTAACTAGCCTATTTGATATTTTACTTCAAATCAAATACTAAATATGATTAAATTGTTTTGTAAATATAAATTTCAAATTATGAATTTTTTTATATATGAACAAACATATGATATATAAAAAAAATGAAAATAAAATTACTAAAAATTTTATTCTACATCTTATACTTATGTTTTTAAACATTTCAACTTATTTTAAACAAAATCAAAATTTAAAGGCTAAATGCTCAAATTGAGACCCAACCTTTCAAAGGTTGCTCACATAATGGTTATACCTTTCAAAATGCTCATATAAGGGCCTAACCTTTATAAGAATATTTAAATAAGGATTTTTCACACACTTCAGCCCATTTTGAGTAAAAATTAGGTGAATTCTAACGTATTTAGAATAAAATATATGACAATTGAATCAAATATTACTCAAAAATAAAATAAAAAATAAAAACCATAATTTGAGACCCGACATGCGACATTTAAGAAGCCTATATTTGAGCACTTTAAAATTTCTTTGACTCTTATTTGAGCATTTTGAAATGATTGACTTTTATTCGAGCAGTTTTGGAAATGTTAGACTTTTACATGAGTATTTTGAAAGGTTTGGCTCTTATGTGAATAACCCTTAAAAGGTTAGGCTCTAATTTGAGCATTTAGCCAAATTAAAACATAAAGTCTTCATGGGATGATATAATGTTTTGAATTAATTAAAAATACTCTCCTTTAAGTAATAAGTAGCTCTTGTCTACTTATCATTTTCCACACATTTTTATAAAAAAAATTATATAATTATTTTTATTTTGAATTATCAAAGGCATGTAAAAAAATTAAATCATTAAAAATATTAACTTTCAATTTTGTATAAAACAATAACTCAAATATCTTTTAATTCTTAACAATGTCAAGGGTTTAGAAAATAAGTTGTATACATGGCATGTGTTGTATCGCCATTTTATGTTTTAATTTTTTTTAACAATATTGTTGTATATTCTAATCATATTTGCTCTTTTTGATGCAATGCTTAGAACTACACATAGTTCCTCCCCAACCCATAAATAGGAGGATAATGCATTTGAGCACGCTCGTATCCACATTCGACAACAATACACATATCAATCGAATTATGTTTCAAATTAAATTTTAAATACTAAATATGGTACATAAATAGCGATATTTAGAAAAGCTTGTGGGGGTAGTTGATGGACAAAGACAATGTTGGAGAGTGATGCTAACCTTTGTATCATTGCAAAGACCAGTCAAGCCGACACCCATGTCACAAATGGGGCCATTTGTAAGTGCATTTCTTTGCAATATATTGCAAGAAATCTAAGGTTTCTTAAATCCCATCATTTAACTTCTTCAATATATATTATTAAGGGTAGAGAAATAAATTATTCAGGTCACAAAAATTTAAGCAACACCAACCATTTGTGATTATATTAATATACATTTAGTTCTCTCATTTAAAAAATATATATATATCTTCCATAGTTTAATCACAAAATGCCCTGAAGTATCTAGAAACTTTTATAATTTCTTAAAAGTGGTCTATGGTCATGAATGGGACAAAAAACCAGGGTTAGATATTATTTGATAAAAATTCCTAAACCATGAATTAAGTCCCTATCAAATATTTATTTATATATTGTAATGGGTTTTTTTTTAGATATTAAGTGTCATGTGAGTTGTGACTTGTTCTAGACGTTGAAATATCAATTCCGATCCCAGCATTTTGATGTCATTAGCCACGAAATTGTCGTTTGATGATGATTCACAAACACCCATTTTCATAATTAACTACATTAGATTTTGTTGAAGTATTATAAGAAAAAAATATATATGGAGCCAAACCACAAAATAGGGGCCAATAATCTCCAGGTTTGCATAACAGATAGGGCCATGACTAGTCATATTAAGAGGGTGTTATTATTTAATTTCGAATATAAATTTAAACAATCCTAACCCTTTCCTATTAGAAAACGAAATATGTAGGATTATATAGGTGACAAATTCGTAACAAAATATGTATACAAATATAAATTATTTCTGGATTGAGTTTACTGTTATTATTGTGGAAACCACCCCTTTTATTTAAAATTTTAAGTTTTTTTTAAAAAAAGGGGAATCGACTTTTTGAAAAATAAAATTATGGAGTCGCCACCGATCTTTTTGTTTTGGTGCGATCGGATCACCTAAGAATCTGATTATTTTAATAAAACATTTTGGTTTACTAAAACAACGATTTTGGTCTACGAACTTTTGAGAAAACGGGTTCGGGAATCGGTTACGCATGAGGAAGGATTAGCACCCTCACTACGCCCAAAATTGGTACCAAATCGATTAAATACTGTCCTCATGTCTAAAATTAAAAATGTTTTGAAATGTGGTTCTTTCTAAATAAAATTTGAATGGCCCGAGTCGGTTGCCAGAAACTTTCTTGCTTCGACGCCCGAAAATTTTTAATTTGGAAATTACAAAAGGATGTCCAACTATTTGGTCCAAAGAAAAACCGAAACCCAGCACAGTAGGGCACGATTCCCCAAATTTTCAAACATTGAACATTGCCTTGCCTTAGAAAATACGAGTTAAATTCTAAAGAGATATTCTATTATTTTGAACAAACGGGAGATTGCAACCCAGCACGATAGGGCACTATTCCCCGAGCTGCCAAACATCGAACATTTCTTTCGTTTTTTAAGTTTTTAGAAAATGTGAGTGAAATTCCGAAGGGATCTTCTATTGTTTTGAACAAATGAAAAAGCGCAACCCAGCACGATAGGGCACGATTCTCATATTGCCAAATATCGAACATCTCCTTCATTTTGAAAGGGTTTTTTATAAACATGAGTGAAAATCTAAAGGAATATTCGATTGATTTGAGCAAACGAGAAATCACAACCCAGCACAATAGGGCATGATTCCCGGATTGTGAAACACCAAATATTGCCTTCGTTTTAACGGATTTTTAGAAGACACGAGTGAAATTTTGAAGGGATATTTGATTATTTTAAGCAAACGAGAAATTGTAACCCAGCACGTTAGGGCACGATTCCGCGAATTGCCAAATATCGCACATCGCCTTCGTTTAAGGGATCTTTAATAGTTATGAAACTAGCTTAAAACACATTAATTCGATTTGAAATAAGGCGAAATTAATCGTAAAACTTGGATTTCATAAAACCACATTTCAAAAATCGAGTTGAAAATGATAATATGGGATAATATGTGTGCGCATAAAATACGACAATGGAAGAGCGAAAATAACACAATTTATTTAATCAACTAACAAACAATCACAACTAAGTATGACTAACTTGGAAATATGACTCGATTTCAATTATGCATGGAAAATAATGACAATAGAATGAATAAATAATATGCCACGATAATATACATGGCACAACATAAAACAATCGATGCGACAGAATAGCAATTAGAAGCCAATGTGATATAAAATAATTTTAAAATAATGACGAATACGTAAATTAGACAAGATATAGATTGATGAATTTAAAACCATTTGTAAGAACAAATTAAAGATGCATACACACAACTCTCTAAAATATGTGTTCTAGGATGAATATTTTCAAATCGAATGATATGCAAAGTATTAAAGAATTTTGGTCTAAAATTGACAATGTACATGATAGCTTAAATAATATATAAAATATAAAAGAATAATAAAACACATGATAAAATATAATGTACATAATAAATTCATAAAACACGTATATATAAATAAATTTGGGAATAATTATTTGTAAAAAAAAAATAGCATGAAATTAATAATGTATGAAAAATTAAGTAAACATATAAATTATACATGTAGCAAATTTTAAAAATATAATCATACACAAACGGTAAAAAAAAACTATACTTACGAAAATACATAAATTTAGTGGTGTATATTTATAAAAGCATATTTATAAAGGGATTTTTGACACAAATAATATATATATATACATAACATAATTTTACATGTAACCAACTGATTTGGATTGATGATATGTATAAATTAGACATACAGAAAGATAATAAAATATGAAGGTGTATACAATAAGTAAATTGTACAATTTTCGTAAAAGAAATGCATTATGCACATAAATAATGTTAAAGAAAAATATACATAAAAAAATATGTACATAAAGTAATATGAAGCTAATAACGTGGACTATAATAAACATAATTTAATATGAGTAATGTATATATGAAGAAACTTCAGAAATAATTGTATGTCAAAATAACATTGAATTAAAAAAAATGAATTATAAGATTAACTCAATTTTATCATGAATTACATATGTAATAAATTTTAAAAATACAATTATATACAAATTTATTAAAAACTATATGCATAAAGGAGCTCCAAGTATAAAATAATTAAACAAGAAAGAAAAAAATGAATGTAAAACAAATTTTAAAAGAAAAAAAATGAAAAAACTTAATTGAAATAAAATTATAAACAATGGGATAATTTATAAATAAAACAAACTACTAATATTAAAATAATGACCCCTGCACAACACGCATAAATTCACAAGGGCTAAATCTGATAATAACCCCAATCCAGAAACACTATGTTGAGCCGCGGGCTAAGATGCAAAAGTGCTCAAATTTTGGGAAAAATCTAAAAGGAAATAAAACAAATCAAATGCAAATGGGAGCAGATTACAACGCGGCGCACGGAGAAGGGACCTGCCGCACAAATATTCCATTTTAGGCGCAAAAGGGTGGATCTGGGTCTTCAAACGGGTAGATACGCGGACCTTACCCCCTATTTTTCAATCAATTTTTTTTACCTAAAACACAAATCCTTCCCTTTAAAAAAAATCATGCTATCAACCCATTCTTTTAGGGTTTCCTTTAGCATGTTGCCGCCAATGATGAAGCCTCTGGAACCCAGAAATCAATTTGCAGCCTCAATATCTCTCCCTGCACTTCTATTTTAGCGAAGCAAGGAAGAATCAGTGTGGCGAATTTGCAAAGTAAGACCCTCCTTCCTTTTCTTTTTATTTTCAAATAGCGGAAGATTAAAAAAAGAAAAATAAAATAAAATGACTCAATAAAAATAAAGCAAGTAAGAAACTCCAAATCACCTCTCGCTATTTGATTGCTTTTTATATATTGCCTCCTTTTTTTTCATGTTTTTGTTGCGTATTTGAGCGTGTGTTCGTGAGTGCCATTACAATGAACATAGGGCTTTTATATAGCCGAAAATAAAAAGGAAAATACAAAGAATTTCTTTTTTTATTGTTTTTCTCTTTCTTTGCTTTTTTTCTTTGTGCTTTTTTGTCTTCATGCAGTGCGGAGAGAGGACGTGGCGTCGACGAGGGTCGTGTCTTTGGTCGTCGACGGGTGCGGGCGTGGTGCCAGGAGGAGTGTACGGTGCTGGGCGTATTGAGGCCGGGCCGAGGCTCGGCTGCGGCGTGAGAGCAAGAGAACCCTAGGGTTCTGTCTGTCCTAGAATTTTTGGGCCATTCGGGCCGGTGTAAATCTGGGTCAGGTTTACTTGTTGGTTTTTGGCTGATGGGGTTTTAGTCATTGGGCCTAGGTATTGGTCATGTCTGGACAGATAATGGACTATTGATATTTGGATCTTCATATTATTTATTTATTTGTGTTTTTGGATTGTTTGTAACTGGACCAAGGCAAATTTGGCCCCATCATGTTTGCCCTCTTTGCTCATTATCGTGTAACGAGAATAGAGCAAAGACTATAAAGAGGACCGAATTTGCTCGGTCTGGCTAAGTCTCAAAATCTTGATCCTCATCTTCTTCAAAGGTATTCTGATGTCTTCAGGAGTGTCAAATTGGCTATCCTCAACTTGTTTCTTAAAAACTCAGGAACACCAATATGTTATTTTCGATCTGTTCTCTGCCGCTACAGAGATGCCAAATCTGCTATCTTCGATCTGCTCTCCGCCACTACAGAGATGCCAAATCTGTTATCTTCAATCTGCTCTCTGCCACTACAGAGACGCCAAATCTGTTATCTTCGATCTGCTCTCTGCCACTACAGAGACGCCAAATCTACTATCTTTGATCTGCTCTCCACCGCTACAGAGACGCCAAATCTGCTATCTTCGATCTGCTCTCCACTGCTACAGAGATGCCAAATCTGCTATCTTCGATCTACTCTCTACTGCTACAGAGATGCCAAATCTGCTATCTTCGATCTGCTCTCCGCCACTACAGAGACGCCAAATCTGCTATCTTTGATCTGCTCTCCGCCGCTACAGAGATGCCAAATCTGCTATCTTCGATCTGCTCTCCACTGCTATAGAGATGCTAAATCTGCTATCTTCGATCTGCTCTCCCCCACTACAGAGATGGCAAATCTGCAGGATTCGCCAATGTCGCTACACTGTCTTCTAAAGACATGATGTGTAAAGTGGGTTTCCTGTATCTGTGTATGTCGAATAACTAGGATGCTATGATCGAGATGAATCAAACGTCTCTAACTAGATGTTTATATCAAATAATTAGAATGCTATGATCGAAATGAATCAAGTGCTCCTAATTAAATGAATGATTATGAATGTAGAAATGTCATGAGAGTGATTCCTTTTTAAAAGCTTAAGGTATCATTGCTCATAATTCATCAGGGTTCTATCATTGATGTGCTACCGCGTCTTCTTGCTTAGCCGCTATCTTTGACAGAAAATTTGAAGAAATAGTCACAATTAGGACCCCTCTTTTTCGAATGTTTCCAATTTTAAACCTGGTTAGTCCTGACTAGTGGCTCTGTTTCAGGTTCTTGTACTATTTAGAGACTTTCCAGAGTAATATGCATAACATCTTTTGTGTGAATATTACATGTCCAAAAATCGTGATTTCAACAAAAAATGCTCGAAAGAGATTATCATAATGGTCTAAATGGAATTTTATTGAGTAAAACTTAAAGTGAATACATCAAACAGGATAGCAAGTCTACTAGAGCACAAAATAAAAAAGGAAAGAGGTGCCCCAGATATCGCCGCACGAGTTTCACTATTCTAATTTCTCAAAGGCTCCTTCAAACTAAATGTGTGCTCAGGGGATCCCGTACATTTTTTGATGTTCCAAGGTGCACTGTTCTTCTGTCTTGCTGATTTCTGGAGGACCAGACTACCATATGCCTCATATTCAAAATTTGAGCTGCCCGTTTTCGGGTTTTCAACTCAAAAGCCCTTTTGGTCTCAAAGTGCCCTTTTGTGGGTTTTCACATTGGCCTCTCCATCCCTTTTTTTTTTTTTTTTTTGGTCTCAGAGCGCCCTTTGCGGGTTTTCACTCTGGCCTCTCCTTCTTTTAAGTGAAATACTTCTTGACCGAATCTGAATTTACAGGATTGGGCAAGTCTCTACCGTCTATCTCGGCTAGAATCAATGCTCTTCCGGAGAAAGCTTTCCTCACTACGTAAGGTCCTTCCCAATTCGGCATCCATTTCCCTCGAAAATCCTTCTGTATGGGAAGGATCTTTTTCAATACCAGGTCTCCTTCGTGGAATTCTCTTGGGCGGACCTTTTTGTCATAAGCCTGCATCATTCGTTTTTGGTACATCTGACCATGACGGATAGCTCTTAGCCTCTTTTCCTCAATCAAGTTCAGTTGATCGTATCAAAATTGGATTCATTCTGCCTCGTCCAACTTTAACTCAGATAACACTCGGAGTGATGGGATCTCGATTTTAATCGGTGACACCGCCTCTATTCCATAGACTAAAGAGAAAGGAGTTGCCCCGGTTGAAGTTCTGACTGACGTTCGATAAGCAAAGAGGGCAAACGGTAACTTCTCATGCCAATCTCTGTAGGTCTCGGTCATCTTCCCCACAATCTTTTCAATGTTTTTATTGGCTGCCTCTACTGCCCCATTCATCTTCAGACGATATGGTGACGAGTTGTGGTGTCTGATCTTAAATTGACTGCAGACCTCCGCAATCATACTATTGTTCAAGTTTAATGCATTGTCAGATATGATCTTTTTCGGCATCCCATTTCGACATATGATCTCCTTTTTCAGAAACTTGCTCACTGCCGACTTTGTCACACTAGCATACGAAGCGGCTTCTACCCATTTGGTGAAGTAGTCGATAACCACAAAGATGAACCGATGCCCATTGGAAGCTTTCGGCTATATTGGTCCAATCACATCCATGCCCCACATAGAGAATGGCCATGGAGAAACCATGACACGCAGCGGTGAAGGAGGCACATGAATTTTGTCTCCGTAGATTTGGTACTTATGGCATCTCTTGGCGTAATTGATACAGTCTCCTTTCATAGTGGACCAATAGTACCCGAATCTCATAATTTGTCTGGCCATTGTAAAGCCATTAGCGTGTGTCCCACAGACGCCTTCATGGACTTCTTCCAAGATTTTCTTAGCCTCTACAGCGTCTACACATCTTAGTAGCACTTGATCCTTTCTTCTTTTGTATAGTATATCCCCATCTAAGACATAGTCGATGGCCAATCTTCTTAGCGTTCTTTTGTCATTCTCGCTTTCCTGGTCCGGGTATTCACGATTCTTCACATATTGCAATATATCGTGATACCAGGGGTGATCATCTTTCTCTTCATCTTCTTTAATATTGTAACAGTGGGCCGAAATTTCATAAATGCTTATCCGGATGGGTTTGACATCTTCTTGTTTGTTCACCTTGATTATGGAAGCTAAGGTGGCCAAAGCGTCGGCCATCTGATTTTCATCCCGTGGAAAGTAGCAGAAGGTAATGTCATCGAACTCTTTAGCCAATTCAAGGACCAGTTTTCGATAGTCAATCAACTTGGAGTCTTTAGTCTCCCATTCTCCCTTGAGTTGATAAATTACTAGCGCAGAATCTCCATACACCTCTAGCACTTTAATTTTGCGCTCTATGGCTGCGCGGATACCCATGATGCACGCTTTGTATTCTGCCATGTTATTCGTACAATCAAAATCCAATTTACTAGTGAATGGATAATGATCTCCATTTGGGGATATCAAGACTGCCCCAATTCCATTACCCACGGCATTTGATGCCCCATCGACGTTCAGTTTCCAAGAAAGTTTTTCCAGAACACCTTCCTCAGTGGTAGCAACACACATTAGGTCTTCATTCGTAAAGTCAAAGTTCAAAGGCTCGTAGTCTTCCAACGCTCTATGGCTAGAAAATCTGCTATTGCACTTCCTTTTACTGCTTTCTGGTTAACATAGACTATGTCGAATTCAGAGAGCAGAATCTGCCATCGGGCCATCCTTCCATTCAGGGCTATTGCCTCCATCATGTACTTTAAAGGATCCAATTTTGATATGAGCCAAGTGGTGTGATACAACATATACTGCCTCAGCCTTCGGGTTGTCCAAATTAGGGCACAACACAACTTCTCTATTGGCGGGTACCATGTCTCACATTCCGTGAGCTTTTTACTAAGATAGTAAATAGCCTTCTCTTTTCTCCCTGACTCATCATGCTGACCTAATACGCATCCCATGGAATTCTCAAATACTGCCAAATACAATATTAACGGCCTATCTGGGTTAGGTGGCATCAACACCGGAGCGTTGGATAAGTACTGTTTGACCTTGTCGAAAGCCCTTTGGCATTCTTCATCACATTCACCCGGATTGTGTTTCTTAAGGAGGCGGAAGACAGGGTCACATTTCTCGGTTAGTTGTGAAATAAACCGGGCAATGTAATTTAATCTTCCTAGAAAACCTCGAACCTCCTTCTGGGTACGCAGCAGAGATAGCTCTTGTATGGCTTTGACTTTGTCTGGGTCGATCTCAATACCTTTTTCACTAACCATGAATCCGAGCAACTTTCTAGATTTGGCTCCGAAGGTACATTTGGCGGGGTTGAGTTTTAGTTGAAACTTTCTCAACCTTAGGAACAGCTTCCTCAAGACTTGTACGTGCTCTTTCTCAGTTCGGGACTTTGTGATCATATCATCGACATAAACTTTGATTTCCTTATGCATCATGTCATGAAAAAGGGTTACCATGGCCCTTTGATATGTTGCCCCCGCATTCTTTAGTCCAAACGGCATCACCTTGTAGCAGAACGTGCCCCACATGGTTACAAACGTGGTCTTCTCCATGTCTTCAGGATGCATCTTGATCTGGTTATATCCGGAGAAACCGTCTATGAATGAAAACAGTGAGTGTCCCGCCGTGTTGTCCACTAGGGTGTCAATGTGAGGCAGTGGGAAATTATCTTTCGGGTTGGCTTTATTCAAATCCCTGTAGTCCACACACATTCGCACTTTTCCATCTTTCTTAGGGACTGGGACGATGTTGGCTACCCAATCCGAGTATTTTACCACCTTCAGGAATCCAGCGTTGAACTGCTTGCGAACTTCCTCTTTTATTTTTAGCAAGACATCGGGCCTCATTCTTCAGAGTTTTTGCTGAACTGGCTTACATTCTTCCTTTATGGGGGGTCGGTGCACCACGATATCAGTGTCCAACCCAGGCATATCTTGGTATGACCATGCAAAGACATCTTTGAATTCTTGAAGTAATTCAATGAGGTCTCGCTTCATCTCTGTAGTGATACATGTTCCGATCTTCACCTCTTGCCCCTCTCCTACGCTCACAATTTCAACTGATTCTTTGTGAGGTAGGATTTGTTTCTCGTCTTGTTCTACCATCCTCAACAAATCAGGAGATAGGCTACAGCCTTGATCATCTTCGAAATCCGGAGAATCCTCCATACACACATCTCGCTCAAAAGAAAATTCTGAGTCGCTAGCAGTATCACTCGTATCATTGATATCTGGGGACCTATTATGAGGATGAAGGCAGATACAAAGAATCAAAAGAATTCGAAACCTTTATTTGTAGTATGATTATGAATGACGAATGAAAGAATATTTAGAAGAATGTTTTAAGAATAAAAGAATCCAAAAGTAATCATTTGCATGGTTATGAATGAAATTGAAAGAATGAGAGGACATTTGCTCAAAAATGATAATAACCGTGTATTTTATTGAAATAACATTTTTAAACATCAGCCTATTTCACAAAATATTCTTATCACTCCTAGGCCTAGAGTAATAAGTGTGTTTTGGACATTACTCTGAATCCGTTCTAAAAACTACAGGAATCTCTTCCGCAGTCCAGTTGTCTAGAACGCTTCTAGGTGGGTAGGGGCAAATGTCCGACAAATTTTCTCTTCCAGTCTCCTCTTCATATATGGCGTTGATGTCCAAGCTTTCCAACCTTTCTTCAATAATTCCCTTCATTGGCGTGCCTCCCTCAGGATGAATGACTCCCCCGAACACAAAAGTTTTCGATATGTGGGGGAATATCATTGGCTCCCACTTGATTTCCTCCCCCGTTAACCGTGCTCTCCTTCTTTCTTAGTTCTTTTCCAGCTCCTTTCTCCTTTGTCTCGCATCCAGCTTAAATCCTAAGCCGAAGCGATCTCTCTTGTCCTTCAATGCTGGTGTTTCAATCCTTCCTTGCAGATGTCTCCCAAGCCCTCTTCCGGGTAGGGCCCCTTTCTCAATCGTCAACTGGAGGCTCATCTTCGTGGTTTTGGACAATTTCGGCACCAGGATCTTGCTTCCCTCGGTAATAAAGGTCGCATTCACAAATTCTAAAGATCGAAATGAACATTCGATTGCCTCGTCATCCGTCTCTAAATAAGGCGCATTACTGCTCACAGTTACGATAATATCCTCTTCAGCTTTGATCGTTATCAATCTCCCTTCCGATACCAGCTTCAACTTTTGATGCAATGAGGAAGGCACTGCCCCAGCTGAATGTATCCAGGGCCTCCCCAACAAGCAATTGTACGAGGGTTTGATGTCCATTACGAGGAAGTCCACCTCATATGTGTTTGGCCCAATCTGAAGGGGTACCTCAATTCTGCCCATCACCTTTCTCTCTGTACCATCAAATGCCTTCACGATGTTCTGGCACTCCTTCATGTGAGAGCCGTCTATGGGCAATCTGTTCAGGGTAGTCAAAGGCAAGACGTTCAGAGCCGATCCATTGTCAATTAGTACGCCTGGCAGCGTATACCCTTTACAGTGTGTAGTGATATGCAGAGCTTTAGTCGACCCCATGCCCCGGGGTGGTATCTCATCGTCGTTAAAGAAGATATAGTTGTCGGCACTGATGTTGCTAACCAAGCGGTCCAACTTGTTAATAGAGATATCATTGGCGACATATGTCTCATTTAAGACCTTCATTAATGCGCTACGATGAACTTCCGAGCTTAGAAGTAAGGCCAACACCGAAATGCGGTCTGGTTGTTTACGTAGCTGTTCCACCACACTGTATTCGCTATGCTTCAGGAATTTTAAAAATTCCTTGGCCTCTTCTTCGTTAACTAGCTCATTAACAGGCTTGGTTGTTTTTTTTTTTCGTTTCCTCGACCATTGGGGCTTTTCCTTTTGTGGGTTGTGTCTCCTAATTTGCCGTTTCGTAACGTCTCCCGCTACGCGTATAGGAACCCTTGTCTCGATCCTCTCTCGAAGCGTTAACTGGGCTCTCCTTTCTCGATATCGTCACACTACAATCATAATTCTATGAGACCCTTTTGCTATCTTTGTAGGCGAAGACTGCGGGTCTTTAGATTATGACCCTCGGTGGCATTTGTACTCCAGCTTCATTATTTTTAGGTCTCGAAATGATCACCACGGGATAGTTAGGTGGTTGATTCTGCGCCTTTGATCCTCCCTCGGATGCGCATACATCTCCCTTTACGGGGCTTTTAGCTTCTTCATAGAATTCCATTTCTTTGTTATCCATCATATTTTGTATTAGGGCCCTGAATTCCTCGCAATCTTGGATTTCATGCCCCACCTCGTCGTGAAATTCATAGTAGTTTCTGTCCTCTTCGGATTCTTCCCTTGAATCCAACGTGGTCAATCCTCTCTTGGCCATCTCCTTCCATACCCGCCTCAACGGGGTCCTAACTTCTGCCACCTTATACTTGGTCTTCTTGCTCATGCCTTCACTTATCCCATTCACTCCTTGGTCGGTATGATTAGGGAGTGGTTTTCCTGCTACATTGGGTGTGGCTGGGTCATCAAATCTCACGATCCCCATCTTAATAAGTCTTTCAACTGCTTTTTTGAACGCGGCGCAGTTTTCGATGGAGTGCCCAGTGATCCCCGCGTGGTATTCACATTGGGCGTTTGTGTCATACCATTTGGGATACGGGGGCTGTAGTGGCTTCAGGTAGAAAGGGGACACCACATGAGCGTTGAACAGGTTCTGGTACAACTTCCTATACGTCATGGGTATAGGGGTGAATTGTGGCCTTTCTGTGTTCTCCCTCGCGTTAGGTTATTGCCTTACAGAGCTTTACTGATTGGTGGTCACCGTCTTGGGTTGATTCACGGTGAATGACTTGGATTGCCCCTTGTTGAATGTGCTCGTGTTGTTCACTTCATTGTCTCTTTTCCTTGGGGCCAACTTCCTAGCACTCTCTCCCGACTCTATCTTGCCGCTCCTCACAGCATTTTCAATCATTTCCCCGGTCATCACTATGTCAGGAAAGCTCTTTGTGGTGCTTCCCAGCATATGAGTGATAAAAGGGGCTTTCAAGGTGTTGATGAAGAGCATCGTCGTCTCTTTTTCTAGAAGTGGCGGCTGAACTTGTATGGCCACTTCTCTCCACCTTTGTGCGTACTGTCTGAAGCTTTCATTTGACCTTTTCTCCATATAGAGTGATTCTATGGGGGTCATGTCCGTCACATGATTGTATTGCTTCATAAAGGCCTGAGCCAGGTCCTTCCATGAGTTAATCTTAGAGCGGCTCAATTGGTTATACCACTTAGACGCCGCCCCAACCAGACTATCTTGAAAACAGTGGATTAGTAACTGGTCATTGTTAATGTATTCCGTCATTCGCCTGCAAAACATAGTGATGTAGGCTTCAGGGCAGCTCGTTCCATTGTATTTCTCGAATTCGGGCATTTTGAATTTGGGGGGGAGGACTAAATCTGGGACCAAACTCAGGTCCTTGGCATCAATCCCTTGATGATGATCCGCGCTCTCCATGGCTTTGAATTTTTCCTCGAGCCATCTACATCGTTCTTCCAACTGTTTCTGTGAATCTAGCCTCGCCTTTTCTTCTTCAACAACTTCATCCAAATCGGGAACGGGCGGACAGTTTGGGTTGTTGACAAAGTTAGAGCCTGAGCCGGTTTGGAAATTCATCGGTATCGAAGCTCCGACCTAAACCTGCTAGGGTACAATCGTGACAGATGGTTTCGGTAGATTAATCTCAAGCTTCACCGGTACATGTGTCGGAGTGAAGCCAGGGGGGTATTAAGGATCCTCATTAGCTTCTTCAACTTTGTCCATGGGGCCCTTTCCCTTATCCGTTCCTCCCAACAGCAATTGGGATAACTGACTCATCATTTCCCTCTGGGACTCCATCATTTGCTCTTTCATCTCTCATTTGAATCTTGGCTAGTCGCTCTTGCATCCGGGACTGCATTTGTTCTTGCATGTCTTTTTGCATCTGCTCCAATTTCTCGAGTCTCTTATCCATTGATTTTTTTCTTGTACCGTAGGGGTGTGTGGTTGGTTGATTGGTTTCCAGGTTACTGAAATCATTTTTAGTTTAATTAATTAGAAAACTCTTATGGCCTTTAATACATAATGATATGATGTAATGCGAATGCATGAATGCAAAGGAGGCATCAATTTTGATTCAATTGCCCTTAGAAAATTTTACTTGAAAATAAAATCTTTTACATAAAATCGAGTTACAAATATAATTTCGCTCTAACACTCAAAGTCCTAATTTTTCTAAGCAACGAGGCTAACTCTTGTCCGCGATCCGACTCCAACTCATATTTCACGCTCAGTGTGTCTGCCTGAACCGCTAAAGCTTGTAAGTAGTCAACTACCTCCCGAATCTGAGTTATGGCTTCACCCATAATGTAATCCCTGTTTCTGACTTGGTCTCGCGTATGGTAAAGCTGCTCTTGCCAACGATCCTCGTTTGCCTCAAAAAACTGGATCCGCATCTCACAGTTCTACAGTGACGCCTCTAACTCCTCTATTTTTCCTTTCATTTCTTCTATTTTGCTCAAGCTTGCCTTCAATTCCAATGCGGTGTTGTGGTTTCGGTACTGATACAGAGATTTCTTGAGTTCCGCCACTCTAGCCCTTAATTCCCCTCGCTCATTTCTGCTTTCCGACAGACTCTTCTCCAAATCTTCGTTTCGTGCCTGAGCTTCTCGAAATTTCCTTTCCCACCGGTCGGTATTGGCCTTTTCTTCTCGAATTTCATGTCGCCACTGTTCGAAAGTCTTTCCTAACCCCGCAGTCCTCATAGATAGGCGTAACTTCTTATAGTCGGTCTTCAAGCTGTCTAGATCTTATTCGGCTTTAGTTTTCCCTTTTCTCCACTTTTCAGCCTCTGACCTCTGGACATCAGCGTCTAACCTTAGGTGCATCTTCTCTTTTTCCGATTATGCGATCTTCTTCCCAAGCTTTGAACTCTTCTTCTCGAAGTCTTGTTTTATAATCTCCAATTCTGACGGGGCGACTTGCAATTGTTTCCTGATAGGTCGGGCATTCTCCAAGCTTGGCCTAGGAATATTATCATTAACCCTCTTCTTAAACCACTCGTTATACTCGAGTGTTACCATAGAACCGACGGCTAACCTCTTCATCCAACACGTTTGCTTCCAAGCATCCGATAACTCCCGAACTCTCTTCTTATAGTGAGCACCCTTAAAAGAGAATTCACTCTGCGCAAGCCCGTAGGTCGTGGGTACAAACTGCCTCGACTTATACTGCCTCAAGGCTAGCAATGGAGTATACCCAGTAGCTCCCCAAATTCTTAACAATGGCACCCGATCGAAGTTACCACATCGGTACATGATCTCGTCAAGAACCATCCAATAAGCTCTCCACTCGATGTCCCCCTTCTTGAGGTTTTGAAGAATGTCCATCCACTTCTCCTCCGAGATATCATCTCTCCTTTGTATTGCTACCTCTTCCTTTAGCGGGGAATAACCTTCGGAAAAGACCCGATAGGAAACCTTGTCTATCTTCCAAAAGTGCCCGTGAAACCATGCCATCAATAATTGTGCACATCCAATAAATCGCCCCTCGCCTGTCTTCCGACATGAGCTCAAAGATCTGAACGTTTCTGCCAATATTGCTAGTACCGGTGTGATTCCCTTCTCAAGGCGTTCAAATAAATCAATGACTGCCTCGTCCACGTGCCTCAAAGCCTTAGGAAAAATTACCAATTCGTAGATGCTTAAGGCGAAGATATCGACCCTCTTTCTTTCATCTGGATGTGTCAAAATCAAGTCTTGCAAATTCTCCCAAGGGATACACTTACTATCTCCTTTTTTCTGAATCCGAGCAGTGACCCAAGGCTCACTCATCCCCGAAATGCTCATCAATTTCTTCACGAAAATCTGATTACTGAAAACCCGAGCATAAGTCTTCCGGACCTGAATTTTTGGACACCTGAGCAGGGTAGTGTATTCCTCTATAGTAGGTACTAAATCTACGTCTCCAAAGGTGAAACACTTGTACGCAGAATTCCAAAACTGCACCAAGGCTCGGAACAAATGCTTTTCCACTCTAACGTCTAGCAGGTAGGATATATCACCATAGTTTTGATAGAACAACTGCTTGACCCCGTCATCCCAACTAGCCCAAATGTCTCTTAACTCTTGCAGCTCATTCTGTGCTACATTGACGTGAGTGTAATCTTGCAACTCGGAGATATACCCTTCTGCCAAGCTATCCCCTCTCTCTGATTGTAGCCTCTCCGACCATGCTCGAACAGCCGCATTATCCTCGACTTTACTAAGAAATTCATTCTCCATGTCAAATTTTCTAACTTAGTAATTGAATACGGCTTAACACCTCCTTTAGTATGCAATGTCATGCAAAAAGACAATCAAAACAAAACACCAGTTAGTATCACATAATAATGATAAAATGCAAGCACATAAACGATAATTACAACGCCTATACGGGTACATGCTAAGGCTTAGCGCGGCTCCACCTAAAGATGGCTCCTAAGGTTCACTATATGTGGTTTAGTTCTAGGGATAAGGTACCCGAACCAGCAGATTCCTCAATCCTTGCCCATTATAGGCTCATATAGATCGAGTTCAGTTCGGGGGGATACATTTCCCTATGACCATACGAAGACGAAAATCTCACGAAATCATAGGTACGGATGTACCCCGGAAGCAATCCACTAGCTCATGCGGAGGTGAAAACCTCACGAAAGCGTAGTTTCTTACTCCCACTTAGAAGGTGTGACCATAGTGGTCATGCAATGAAATGCAGTACTATTCTACAAGACCCGCACCAAAACAATCATACAATCGAATGCAATCATGATTTTCAAAACAGGTTTTTTTATTTTTGATAGAAGGCGGCAAATAATCGATCTTATGGCTAGACTCTCTTCATTCCCCAGTGGAGTCGCCAAGCTGTCGAAACCACCCCTTTTATTTAAAATTTTAAGTTTTTTAAAAAAAAAAGGGAATCGACTTTTTGAAAAATAAAATTATGGAGTCGCCAGCGATCTTTTTGTATTGGTACGATCGGATCACCTAAGAATCTGATTATTTTAATAAAACATTTTGGTTTACTAAAACAACGATTTTGGTCTACGAACTTTTGAGAAAAGGGGTTCGGGAATCGGTTACGCATGAGGAAGGATTAGCACCCTCACTACGCCCAAAATTGGTACCAAATCGATTAAAATCATCCTCATGTCTAAAATTAAAAATGTTTTGAAATGTGGTTCTTTCTAAATAAAATTTGAATGGCCGAGTCGGTTGCGAAACTTTCTTGCTTCGACGCCTGAAAATTTTTAATTTGGAAATTACAAAAGGATGCCTAACTATTTGGTCCAAAGAAAAACCGAAACCCAAGTCTGAGGGGCACGATTCCCCAAATTTCCAAACATTGAACATTGCCTTGCCTTAGAAAATATGAGTTAAATTCTCGAAGAGATATTCTATTATTTTGAACAAGCGGAGATTGCAACCCGGCCACGATAGGGCACTATTCCCGGGTTGCCAAACATCGAACATTTCTTTCGCTTTTAAGAGTTTTTAGAAAATGTGAGTGAAATTCGAAGGGATCTTCTATTGTTTTGAACAAATGAAAAAGCGCAACCCAGCATGATAGGGCACGATTCTCATATCGCCAAACATCGAACATCTCCTTCATTTTGAAAGGGTTTTTTATAAACATGAGTGAAAATCTAAAGGAATATTCGATTGTTTTGAGCAAACGAGAAATCACAACCCAAAGACGATAGGGCATGATTCGGATTGTGAAACACCAAATATTGCCTTCGTTTTAACGGATTTTTAGAAGACACGAGTGAAATTTTGAAGGGATATTTGATTATTTTAAGCAAACGAGAAATTGTAACCCAAAGACGTTAGGGCACGATTCATGAATTGCCAAATATCGCATATCGCTTCGTTTAAGGGATCTTTAATAGTTATGAAACTAGCTTAAAACACATTAATTCGATTTGAAATAAGGCGAAATTAATCGTAAAACTTGGATTTCATAAAACCACATTTCAAAAATCGAGTTGAAAATGATAATATGGGATAATATGTGTGCGCATAAAATACGACAATGGAAGAGCGAAAATAACGCAATTTATTTAATCAACTAACAAACAATCACAACTAAGTATGACTAACTTGGAAATATGACTCGATTTCAATTATGCATGGAAAATAATGACAATAGAATGAATAAATAATATGCCACGATAATATACATGGCACAACATAAAACAATCGATGCGACAGAATAGCAATTAGAAGCCAATGTGATATAAAATAATTTTAAAATAATGACGAATACGTAAATTAGACAAGATATAGATTGATGAATTTAAAACCATTTGTAAGAACAAATTAAAGATGCATACACACAACTCTCTAAAATATGTGTTATAGGATGAATATTTTCAAATCGAATGATATGCAAAGTATTAAAGAATTTTGGTCTAAAATTGACAATGTACATGATAGCTTAAATAATATATAAAATATAAAAGAATAATAAAACACATGATAAAATATAATGTACATAATAAATTCATAAAACACGTATATATAAATAAATTTGGGAATAATTATTTGTAAAAAAAAATAGCATGAAATTAATAATGTATGAAAAATTAAGTAAACATATAAATTATACATGTAGCAAATTTTAAAAATATAATCATACACAAACGGTAAAAAAAAACTATACTTACAAAAATACATAAATTTAGTGGTGTATATTTATAAAAGCATATTTATAAAGGGATTTTTGACACAAATAATATATATATATACATAACATAATTTTACATGTAACCAATGATTTGGATTGATGATATGTATAAATTAGACATACTGTGAAAGATAATAAAATATGAAGGTGTATACAATAAGTAAATTGTACAATTTTAAGTAAAAGAAATGCATTATGCACATAAATAATGTTAAAGAAAATATACATAAAAAATATGTACATAAAGTAATATGAAGCTAATAACGTGGACTATAATAAACATAATTTAATATGAGTAATGTATATATGAAGAAACTTGAGAAATAATTGTATGTCAAAATAACATTGAATTAAAAAAATGAATTATAAGATTAACTCAATTTTATCATGAATCACATATGTAATAAATTTTAAAAATACAATTATATACAAATTTATTAAAAACTATATGCATAAAGGAGCTCCAAGTATAAAATAATTAAACAAGAAAGAAAAAATGAATGTAAAACAAATTTTAAAAGAAAAAAATGAAAAACTTAATTGAAATAAAATTATAAACAATGGGATAATTTATAAATAAAACAAACTACTAATATTAAAATAATGACCCCTGCACAACACGCATAAATTCACAAGGGCTAAATCTGATAATAACCCCAATCCAGAAACACTATGTTGAGCTGCGGGCTAAGATGCAAAAGTGCTCAAATTTTGGGAAAAATCTAAAAGGAAATAAAACAAATCAAATGCAAATGGGAGCAGATTACAACGCGCGCACGAGAAGGGACTGCGCTGCACAAATATTCCATTTTAGGCGCAAAAGGGTGGATCTGGGTCTTCAAACGGGTAGACACGCGGACCCTACCCCCCATTTTTCAATCATTTTTTTTTTACCTAAAACACAAATCCTTCCCTTTAAAAAAAATCATGCTATCAACCCATTCTTTTAGGGTTTCCTTTAGCATGTTGCCGCCAATGATGAAGCCTCTGGAACCCAGAAATCAATTTGCAGCCTCAAGATCTCTCCCCAGACTTCTATTTTAGCGAAGCAAGGAAGAATCCGTGGCGAATTTGCAAAGTAAGACCCCTCCCTTCCTTTTCCTTTTTATTTTCAAATAGCGGAAGATTGAAAAAAAGAAAAAATAAAATAAAATGACTCAATAAAAAATAAAGCAAGTAAGAAACTCCAAATCACCTCTGCTATTTGATTGCTTTTTTATATATTGCCTCCGTTTTTTCATGTTTTTGTTGCGTATTTGAGCGTGTGTTCGTGAGTGCCATTACAATGAACATAGGGCTTTTATATAGCCGAAAATAAAAAGGAAAATACAAAGAATTTCTTTTTTTATTGTTTTTCTCTTTGCTGCTGTTTTGCTGTGCTATTTTTTGTCTTCATGCAGGTACGGAGGAGGACGTGGCGTACGAGGGCTGTGTGCTGGTCGTACGGGGTGCGGGCGTGGTGCCAGGAGGAGTGTACGGTGCTGGGGGTATTGAGGCCAGGGCCGAGGCTCGGCTGCGGCGCGAGAGCAAGAGAACCCTAGGGTTCTGTCTGTCCTAGAATTTTTGGGCCATTCGGGCCGGTGTAAATCTGGGTCAGGTTTACTTGTTGGTTTTGGGCTGATGGGGTTTTAGTCATTGGGCCTAGGTATTGGGCTGTAATCTGGACAGATAATGGACTATTGATATTTGGATCTTCATAGTATTTATTTATTTGTGTTTTTGGATTGTTTGTAACGGACCGGGCAAATTTGGCCCACTACAATTATTACAACAATTGAATGCATTTTTCTGTTAAAAAAGAATTATAAGTAAAAATATTCATGAATTCTTTATGCTATGAAAACAGTGCAATAAATGGTGTAGTACGTCTCGCATTAATGTCTTGGATTAAAGTTAAAATCAGTGGTGGAGACAACCTGGAGAAGCTAATCGGATTTAGTTCAACATTGACCTAAAAAAGTAACCTTTATTATTGGGGGAAAATATGATGCTACAGCTGTAGCTTCTCCTTATTTTTAACTTTTTTTTTTGAAACGAAATATTTATAAACTTGATTAAACAATATTTTACTTTTTATTTCATCAATCCTCGGAAAAATATTTTATATTTACAACAAAATTCTATTAAATATTAATTTGATTGATGTTGATATTATTTTAAAGTTCTAAAAATTACAATTGAATAAATTTAGATCCTTTATGCTTTTTGCTTAAAAATATGAAATAGCTGTATGCCTAAGAAAGTTTCTACTTCTTTAAACACTGCGATAAACTGGTTTGTTTCCATATTTAGGTTTTGAGATGAACGTTCGATTGAATCGAGTAAAAAAATTTTTAGTTAATTGAGTTCACGAGTCTTATTTTATTATCCTAACTCAATTTAAAATTTTTCGAATCGAGTCAAGTGAAATGAAAATCAAGTCGAGTTGAATCCAGTGAAATTGTTCGAGTTAAATGAAAATTTTTAAACATATCAAATAAAAATATTGTTACAGTATTATTAATTCCATGTAGAGCACATAAATTTAAAACCATATATATTTGAAAAAAATTCAAAAAAAAAAACTTGAGTATGATAAATTTGAATCATTAATTAAGTCTCCAAATTTATTATTTTAGAAAATTTTTAAAATATTAACTTATATATTTTTTATTTTTTTATTTTTTTTAAAAATATAAAATTTGAAATTTTTATAAATGTTTTGAGTTTTTTTAAATTCTTTTGAATTTTTTTTGTAATTTTGTTGAGATAGAGACCAATTTGCTTATTTTAAAAGTTGACAGGGACCAAAAGAGTATTTACACCAATCTGTTATTCAAATTAATCGAATTGTGAAATTTAACTCGACTCGAATTCGAAACTTGACTCAAGTTATTCAAGTTGACTTGAATAACCGAATAACTCAATTGGATTAACTCAAAATTCGAAATTGTTTTTTATTTTTTTGAATTGAATCGAGTTTACTTACCCCTATTTAGATTGACAATTATTGAATCAGATTTTGGTTGTGATGATATTGTAGATTGTATCTAGTTTATCAACTAAGATCATTTCACTTGGAAAAATACATTTGGATAATCGGATCGGATCATGTATAACTAATCCCTTGGATCGAGAAAGTCAGACCGATTGGAATGTTGAAAGCTTACCTGCCAACAATCCTTGTTTACTTCGTTTGTTATTATTCTATTGTATTCAACTAGTTTAGCTTATGTTTAACAAATATTTATATAGATAGTCATTATGTTAGGAAGTCTCAAAAAACTTTATATAACTGAGAGACTTGTATAGGTTATTGTATAAAGAATTAAGAGCACTTAATTTGTTCAAGAGAGGAACATTATTTGTGAGAGTGCATTTGATTGTGAAACTCGTGTGATGTGGTTTTATAAGCTAAGTTCACAGAGATGAATTTAGTGGTGAGAGTATCAGCCTTCAATAGTACAAAAGTGAGAGAATTGTCACCGGGGTTAGATAGAATTAGGGTTAGTTTGGCAATACTGTTGAAAAGTGCTTTTGAAAAGTGCTGTAGAAAAGCGCTTTTGAGAAGGGCTGTAGAAAAGTGCTTTTAAAAATCTGAGTGTTTGGTATTGCTGTCCAAAAGTACTTTTGAGAAATAAAATGTCCATTTTAGACATGATATTATAAAGTAACAAATATATATTTAAATAATGTTCAAATTAGTTAATATTATGATATTTTAGCAATAATATAAAAAATAATTTATTATAACTTATTGTTAATATTTTAATATATAATATTAATTTTAAATATTTCTAAGTAATTAATATTAATTATTTATTAAATTTAATTAGAATATATAAACTATATTATATTTAAATATAATAATTAAATATTTGGAAGAAGAACAAATAAGGTTAAAAAAGTAATATCAGCCCCAAAAGCACTTTTGGCTAAAAAAAGCACCAAATTTCTGCTTTTACGTCTATTCTTTAATGCTTTTAATATAAAGACACTTTTTCTTCTAAAAGTACATCTAAAAATCAAAGTCGGACGGGCCTTAGGATTACCTATTATAAATGTTGGAGATAATGGATATTTCTTATTGAGTTAGGCTCTGCAAACATAAAGAAACTAAACTATGTAAACAATCTTGGTGTCTCCTATTTTATTTATTGTTTTGTAGTGCTTAAAAAAGTGTCAACTTTCTAGATCACTTCTTCCAACAATTAGCAACTATCTTTATATTAACAATTTTTTTCAAAGAATTTGTGACAGTAACAATGCTAATTAAATTAATTACTTGTTTTATTTTTCAACTTTTCGTAAAAAAATTGGATTCACCATTTAAGATGAAATGGTAGCATTTATATTATTGAGATTCCCTTTCCTTTATGTGAATTCTTGTGTTTGTGTGAGGAATATATAGGAGAGATTTTATTTCTCTCAAGATTTTCAAAATTTTAAAAATAGATTTATTTGTTTGGGTAAATATATTACAAAATTTTAAAATTTGTGAATAATGGAGATTTTATTTGCACAAATTCCACCTAAATAGGTGATTTTTTAAAATTCCTCATAATTTTATTTGATTTAATCCCAAATAAAAACTTCACCTTCAAATATTATTTTATTTAATTATAATATATATTTTTAAAATTTTATTTTATTAAAACTATTTATAATTTTTTACATATATAATGGTATCAATATTGAATATTTTAACATTTTAAATGCATTTTAAATTAATAAATTCTAAAATGCTGAAATTTTTAAAATTTTTCATCCCAACACACCCACCCTAAAAAATTAATCTTGTAGACTTAACCATTTCTAATATTAGTTAGACAAATCTTATTAAAAAATAGAAAGGAAAGTAAAAGTAATAACTGACTATTTTGCAAACCTCAACTAGAATTATAATTAAAAAAATATAAACTGCATTAAATTATTAGTAAGTTTATATTTTAGTCATTTAATTTTAAAAAGTTATAAATTGATCACTAAATATTCAAAAATTTTCATTTAACTTATTGATCTATTAAAAAAAAATTTATTTAAGTCATTAGGTTGTTAAGGTTTCTTTTAAAGGGTGGCTAATGAGTTCCAAATGACGATGCAATGATTGATACGGTGGAATTATTATTCATTAACGAATAGAAAAAAATGCCTTAGGTCCAAGTCGATCTGACAATTAGTGCCAGACATCAAAGAAAAAAGATGTTTGGATTTCAGTTCATATATTCATAACGTTCAAAGTTGTTTTATGAAAAAGAAAACTAAATTGTAGAAGAGAATGAGAGCTTTCAATTCGTATAGACTTGCGAATAGAAAAGGCTATATAACAACCATTTTAACATCCCAATAACTTAAATGAAAACTTTAGAATAATTTAGTGACCATTTTATAACTTTTTAAAATTAAATGATCAAAATATAAGCTTACTAATAATTTAATGATTTAGGTGTAGTTTACCATCAAAACAAACAACAAAAGCACAAGAGGCATAGGCCCATAGTTTAGTTTTTTTATTGTTGGTACATTGAGCCATAGTTTAGAGTCGAACGATTGATTTCAATACAATGAATAATTAAGACGCTTCCAAAAGTGTAATCAATAATAGAATTTAATTTTCCGAAGCTATTTCTTTTAAGAAAAAAATAATTATTGTCTTTTAAATAGTTTTAATATTTATTTTATGGTTTATGTTTAGAGTTTATATCTGTCTTTTCTAACAATGTATTTACGCTTTATTCTATCTTTAAAAATATAATATACTTTATTACTATACCTAATACTTACATATTAAAAATTAACTATTAATGATTAGGTGCAAAATTTATGCCAACGTACACTCAGGAAATATTTCTTTTATCTTTTAATACAAAAATAAGTTGTTTTAAAATTTTACTGCACCACCAAAGCTTGGATTTATATTGATATATTGATTATGCGTGTGTTTATCAACTTTACATGGGATGCTAAGACAAAGACGCCAACCCTAGCTAGGTTAGGCTAAGCCTAAGGGGCAGCCAAATGAATACCGCCAATTCTGGCTTAGCCATACCTTTTCTTGTTAAGGTCGGTAATGGTGGGGAAACCTCTCATCATTAATTAATGGTAGGTAATTTGAAACACGATATACATGGTATAAATATGGTGACGTGAATGCAAAATTAAAAATATCAAAATTTGTATTTCCAATGCCAAATTGGAATCATTTTGAAGCACACATTCCATAATTATTAATCAAACATCCAAGCATTTATCTAGTAACCAACATCAGGTGAGCAGGCTTTTGTTTCACAACAGCGAGGGCTTAGCATTTTATGGAATTTTCCTTGTAAATTTGTTTTACAACTGCAAAAACTCAGCTAAATATAAATTAGAAAAGCATTAATTATTTAGTTGTAAGAAATTTAGGGATATATACATATTAAAACCAATTCCACCTAGACAACACCATTTTTTTCTTTTGAAAACTGCATAAAGTTGTTAATATCCTTTTCTAGATAAGTGATATGTTGTAATTTGATACAGTAAATTAAGCTCACCAATAAACTTAAGGAGTTTATTCTCAAGTCTTTTATATGTTTTTGTCGAATTTTAGTCATGAGCATTAATAAATGTTTTTGTTTAGTTTTACACTCTTTTGAGACTCAAATTGACCAAACATGCCATGGGGAATGTAACAATAAGATTGAGTTGGTGTAAGGAGACAATAAGACTCGAGGAGAACATCATTCAGAATGAGTATCACAACACGAATGCAATGGAAGTCGTGATATCCTTGAAGGTGCATGAAGTGAAAAAATTGAGTCCTTTTCCAGTGGTATCATGACACCGAGACCCATAAGACCCCAATTTAGCTAATGTTCGGGTATCACGACACTGAAGGTTGGGTGTCGCGATGCCACTGCCTGGTGGGTGAAAAATTGCAGGGGCAATTTTGTGTCCAAACAAACTTAAGTCTTTTTTTTTTTCATTTAAAGACATAATGATCAATGTTAGGTTAAATGTTAGTAGACTATAAATACTACTTTATAAGCTTTTGATTTTAGATTTTGCTGGTTGAACATTTGTCCTTAGTTTCTCATAGTTTTAAGTTAGATTTTCTTTTCTTTTTTGTTTTAGATTAGGTTTAGAATAAATTTTATTTTTTTATTTCTATTTCTTCTTTTATTGTTAAAGACCATGCAAAAGAAAGATGAACAAAATCTTGGGCTTTATTGGATTTCAATCAATTGAATGAACATTTTCTTAAACCCTTTACCTTTATTTTATATGTACCATGTGTTTGATAAAATACTTGTTTGAAATTTAAGTTTGATTATATGCTAAATTGGTTGATGGTTGGTTGATTGGTCACTTGCTAGTTTAAGTTAATGTTTATTCTTGATTAATTGGTTGTTTGATTATATTGAAATGCTTAATTACGTAGAATTGAGGCCTTTAGTGAAAAATCTAGATAAACGAGACTGAAAGGAGAGCATCATTAGATAGTTCGGTATAATTGTGTCGAGTAGTGAGACCAAGAGAAGATCTATATTCCTAGGTGAGATCAAGAAGAGAAACTAGGTGGTATCTAGGATGAGACTAAGAGGAGATTCTTAACTAAGAGTGACAAATAGTTTAACCAGTATAGGTTTATTAGCTTAGTTAGCAAGTAACGAATCAATTGACCATCGTTTTATCATTTTCATTATCAAAAGCAATAGAGAATAAAATTAGATTAGTTTGTTTAATTGATAAATTAAATTTAGTTTATAAGCAATTTATTTTAGATTTTTCACTAATAATTTCCAACTCGATTAGATTAGTAATTGCTTAATTTGTAATTAACTTGATAAACACATTTACCAATTTGGTAATCCCTTATAAATATTACAACTAACATGTCACACTTGTAGTAAAGTAGCTAGATATTTAAGTATAATTTGTAACACCCCTAACCCGTATCCGTCACTAAAATAGGGTTACATAGCATTACTTTAAAAACGTAAGTTATAATCATTCATATTATTTAAACATTTCAAAAATCATATCATAGTCCATTCAAACACATGCATATCGTCCTTATACTAGCCCTTGAGGCCAAAGAAACACTTTAGAAATGATTCGGGACTAAATCGGAAACATTTAGAACTTCATGGAAAAAAATAGAAAAAAATTCACACTCTAGGGGTCACACGACCGTGTGACTCACACGGCTGAGACACACGCCCGTGTCTCAGGCCGTGTTGACATTTGAAGTAGGGACAAATGGATGTGCCCTTGCTCGTGTCCATGCCCGTGTAACTCTCAGACTTGGGTCACAAGCTAAGCCACATGCCCATGTGCCAGGCCATATAACTCTCGAAATGGCCTCACACACCCGTGTGCCAGGCCGTGTGCTAGGCCATGTGCTAGGCCATGTAACTGCCTGACTTGCAACCCTTTGAAATCTACAGGGGACACATGACCATGTTGCATGGACGTGTGTCACACACGGCTGAGACACATGCCCGTGTCTTTGGCCACATGGACAAGAAATAGGCCAATTGCAAGCCACTTCCTTCCCCCTAATCAAGCATGATTCCATGAACCAATTACACATATATTCAAGCCTTGAAAACATGCTTAAAACATGCATAACAATGACTAAATCATTAAACTATTTATCCATACAACCAATATGCCAAAAGGCACCTCAATCACAAATCATCAAATCAGCCTAAACATAAACATATTTGGGCATAAATTAACCACACACAACTATCTATTTTCATACCAAACCATAGCACAATTGACCATATGCCAAACCACATCTAAACATGCCAATTTGGTCATTCAAAACATATCATCACTTGACCATTTCATCATTAGCCATCAAAGCACCAAAACGCCAAAAGTTTACCATCCACATTACCATAATTACAAGCCAAACATAACAACTAGATCATCAACCATAATTCACCTATACATGCCATTATAACCATGACCAAAACATTAAAATCTACCAATATAATCACTAGATAGTGTGATAGGTCTCTGATGAGGTTCTAAACCGATCGAGCTTCCGGTAATCTATAAAGTAAGACAAAGATAACTACGTAAGCAATTAATGCTTAGTAAGCTCGTAGAACATGAAACATAACTTATCACTTCAATACTATAATACATAGTGTAATAGTCCAAATTTGCCCGGGCCCGTGAAATAGAATAAAACAATAAAATTAATAAAATAAATTCAAAGTCTGTAATGTCCAGTTTACAAAATGGGCCTAAAGGCCTGATGACCCAAGACCCAATTAGCCTAAACTACCCAATACCTGGTTACACCCAAGCCTAAGTACCTAAATGCTGCCCGAAATTCATACACGGGGCCCAAATGGCCCAATAAGTTAACAGAAGGCAGAGAGGCCTAGGGTTTCAGAAACCCTAGGCGCCGCAAGCACCCCAACCGTCACGCCTCTTCGCCTCACGCCGGTCTAGTGGACTTTCATCGATATCGTGACTCCGGCACCATATTGCGCCGTAATCGACGCATAAATCAACGACAGCACTCATCGCCGTGAGATCCTCGCTGATATCTGCAAAGAAGGAAAGAACCACAGCAACAAAAGAAGCAAACTTGGAAAGAAATCAAAGGATTCTTTCCCCAAAAATGTAACAGAGGGTTATAAAAACCTTTTTTTTTTCTAATTTGTAAACACGGTTTTTTGGATACACACAGATTAAATAAAAAAGAACACAGTTTTACACATATATACAATAAAAAGACCAACAGTCGATTGAAGAACACAGAGGTGATTATTTTATTCTTTTTCTCTCTATAAATACATACTGATATCGTAAAAATAGAAGGAAAAGGACGTACCGTTTGATCTGTGTTAGAAAAGGAAGCTTTCCAGCTTCCGGCCGCCATACGTGGCGGCGTTGACGGTGGCGCTTGAGCGCTTGCAAACCTCTGGACGGAGGCTCGACAGAGCTCCGAGAACCCCCAACCCTCTTTCAGAGGGTTTCTTTCCTTTTTTTTTTTTTAAATCAAGTTTCAAAATGATTTTAAGGTCGACATTTGGCTTTTATAGCCTTATAAAAACGGCGTCGTTTTGCTTAAAACGATAAGCCTCAAAACGGCGTCGTTGCAAAGTCCAGGATCCTCGTGTTGACCCACGACCTGGGGAGGATCCGCGTGTTTTTGGTAAATGGGCAAATTGCTGTTTGAGCCCTTCCCCATTTTTTATTTTTTTAATTTCGTTTGATTTTAAATTTTATATTTCAATTTGGCCCCGACCTCTTTATTTTTGTCTCAATTTAGTCCACACCGCCACATTATAGAACTTGTTTTATAACAATATTTGTTTGAGATTAGGCAAATTGCCCAGTGAGTCCCTCGGAGTTTTGTGTGCGTTCCAATTAGGCCTAAACCTTTTTTTATATTTTAAAATCAGCCCTAGAACTTTAGTTTTATTTAATTTTAATCCTTTTAAATATTTTTGTCTAATTTATTTATTAAATACTTTATATATTATTTATTTTACTATATTTATATGTAAATTATTACATATTATATCATTTTTATTATTTATTATATTATTTATATATCATTTTATTATAAACTGTTTATTATTAAAGATTTTGTTATTATTGAAAATTACATTTTTTATATATCATTATCTAGAGTTTAGTACGTAATATTTTAAAATTTAATTTTGTTCCTGTCTAATATATTAATATCTTTAATAAACATATTAAATTATTAAATCATACAATATATTTATATATATTAACTATTGTTTAAAATTTTCCTTTATTATTTTTATATATCGTTTTAAATATTTTTACCTCATTTATTCTTTGTAAATTGTATTTAGACTTTATTCCTTTTTACGTACATAATTTGTTTGTTTATTTTTAGTACCCTTTTTCGTATTTACTTGATGTTGTTTTGATATAATAATCTTATCTCGTAAATTATTTGTTATTTTTATATTATTGTTTTTGTATATTTGTATGAAATATTATTGCATATATGTTAAGTAATTATATTATTCTATCTATTATTCGCCACGTTATATTTTGCATGGAATGATAATGTATGTATATTTACGTTTTTATGATTATATATGCATGAGATATTAATGTATATTATGTGAGTTATGTCATTATCATTTTCCATACTATATTCACATGAAATGATAAAGCATGTATCATGTAATTAGGTTTATTTAGCGTTGATCTTTTGTAATATGTAAAATACATCATTACTTTTAAAAAAATTATATTTCATTTAATTCAAAAGGATTTTAAAAAAAGAGGCAATGTTTTTGATATTTAGGAATTCGGGAAGTAGTGCCCTAACATGCTGGGTTGCGATTTTTCGTTTGTCTAAATGTCTAAAGTATCCTTCTAAAATAGATTTCGTAAATCACGAGATAATTTCGATTACGAAAGTTTAAAGATATTGCGTCCAATCATGCTGGATGTGATGTCTATACTCTTCCGGAGCAAAAGAAACTCGATTTTCAGCAAATTATTACGGTTTTAAAAAAGAGATCTTATTTCTAAATTCTTTCAAACTTTTGACATTAAGACAAAATTATTCAATTTAGTGCCAATTTTGGGCGTTATGAGGATGCTAATCCTTCCTCGTACGTAACCGACTCCCGAACTCGTTTTCTCATAACTTCGTAGACCAAAATATTTTATAAGGTCATCCAATCACACCAAAAAGGTTGGTGGCGACTCCCGTCTTTTCAAAAATCTCGTTTTTATTAAAAAAGAGGTTTCGAGACATAGATTAACACCAAAACTTTAAACCTAGTATAAACCTATTAGTCACCATTCAACTCATAATTGAGTATACATCAACATCATATATACTTTTCATATATAAGATATTGGAATTTATAAATCGTAATACATAATCATCAACCTTTTTATAAGATTGAAGCATTCTATTTACTTAGTTTCCCTTCCATTACAAATGCTTAGCATAAGCTTAAACAACATTATCATTTCATGAATTAGTGTATTTATCCCTGATATAGGTAAATTCTTTCATAGCATAAATAGGCTTCTTACATATAAGTCCACCATTTATGACATCAAAACTTTTATAACATCATAATACAACCTAATTATGAACCTACCGTTTCATTCCCTTTTCTTATCCGTTTCATATGCTTAGTACCAAGCATAAATATAAGCACCAATCATAACCACAAGCTTAGCACAAGCCTAAGCACATCAACAACACATGTTAGTTCATTTAAACATAATTCACTTGAATTAACATAAGATGAACTAATGGTACATGAACATACTTCTTTTAAATGCATCATTTCCATGAGCATAATGTACTTTCATATAAACTTTCCATGTCAATCCTTTCATAATTTCATGACATAGTTCATTCGAATACATACCTTTCATTTTTCTTTTTCATGCATGTTGAACCAAATAGAACAACATTGGATAATTGAAACAATGTTTACCATACCAATTGCCTATATAACACATTGAAACAAAGCTTGCTAGGCTTGAGGCCTAATACAATTACACCGGCACGAAGCCTGCTAGGCATAGAGCCTGATATAAATCGCCGGCACAAAGTCTACTAGGCACAGACCTTGATATAAATCACCGGCACAAAGCCTGCTAGGCACAGAGTCTAATATAAATCACTGGCACGAAGCTTGCTAGGCACAGAGCCTGATATAAATCACCAGCACGAAGCCTACTAGGCACGGAGCTTAATATATTATCTCAATTTCATTATTAATTTTCAACAACCAACATTCAATAATTACAATCACCACGATTTTTAAAATAACATAAATATGAAGAAATTAATATAACATATTACATGTAACACGAACTTACCTGGCTAAATTGTAGAAATGACAAAATATAGAGACTATTTGCTAATTTTCCATTCTCCTTGATTTTCCACTTGATCTTGATCTAAATCAATAAATTCACTAAAATTATTAATTTAGATAGTAAAACAATTTATTTTATGCAATTTAATCATTTTTACAATTTTACAAAATTGCCCCTAATATTTTACTTTCATTCAATTTAGTCCCTGAGCCTAAAACATGAAAATTAACCATTTTTAATGCAAACCCATGCCAACCGAATATTCATGGCATCCAATACTACCCATTTTTGCAAAAATTTCACATCAAGTCCCTGTATTTCTACCATTTCAATAATTTAACCCTTAATCGTTAAATTCATCAAAAATCCCTAAACAAAATACTTTTAAATACCAACTAACAATTCAAATTCATCATTTAACATCTAAAATCACAAAGATTCATCAATGACAATAAGATAGAATTTGTTAGAAAATGGACATGAATCATATGTTTGATTATTGTTTGTGATGGTGCCTTGTGGCATATTGGTTAGAATTAGGTAAATGTAACACCCTAAAATAAGGCCTAGGAGTTTTAGGGGTATTTTAAGAATTATATTCGACTATGGCATATTTAGTAGCATGTTAAATCAAAATTTTAGCCTAGGGACTGATTTGTAAAAGGGGAAAAACTAGGAGTTTTTAAGAGGCAATTAACCAAGATTTTAAAATTTCAGCCTATTTCTTTCCCCAAAATAAGTCTTTCCCCTCTCTTGTTGTCGTCCCTCATTCTTCCAACACTAAACCACTCGATTTTTATTTCTAAACTATAAGCTTTTGATTTCTAACCTATAAGCTTTTGATTTCTCTTAACACCCCAGCCTTAAACACTCATAGAATCACTAAAGAAAACACCCAAAACTCTATAGATTTCATCATCTTCTCCAAACATAGGTTTTTTGTATTTGCATTAAATCTCATGTAATCTTCTGACAAAGGTAATGTTTCAAACTCTTTTGAGTTTTTCATGATACCTAGTCCTTAAAATTGAAATATTAGCCAATGAATCGTTAAGTTTTTAATAAAAGCCAAAATTTGGTACATTAATGGTGGATTTTGCGATTTTTAGTAAAAATGCAGTTTCGAAGTGCTTTTCAACTCATTTTGTCATGATTAGAAGGTTTCTAACCTTACCTTGAAGTTTCGTTAATGATTTCTTACGTTTTAATGAATTTTGTGAAAATCATCAAACAGATGTTGAAAAATTTTGATACCATGAATTGAAACAAATTTAGCCCGCAAATTTTACATATTATATTAGTTTGTCATAATTTTATAAAATCAACTCTCAAAATTTACAAATATTCTCAATTTGATCACAATTCTAAAAATTCTAAGAAATGTATAAAAATACATAAATATTTTCAAAAAAATAATAAAAAAATTTAAAATTTATATTAATGTTAATATCAAATAAAAATAATTAATTAATATTAAATAAAAAAAACCCCCCACCACACCTCGTCCCTCTCTCTCTCTCTGTCCCCCCACCCCTACTACTATTTAATTTCTCTGTCCACTTATATAAAAAGTTGTATCTCTACCAACATGATTGACTCAACCCATTTGTTTTCCTTATTTTTCTCATTTCCTCTCATTTCTATGATTTAGTAGAACATGGTGAGAAAAAGTCTTTTAACTTTATATGAACTGTTGCTGTTAATTAGAACAAATCTTAAAATTACACATGCTTCAATTGAATGTTGGGTGGATGGATGTTTCAAGAAATAAAATTGTATTTTTATTAAGTGAATAAACATTTTTTTATTTTACATTTTTAGTTTTTCTTTTCTTTTTTTATTTCTCTATTGAGTTGATTAACGATTTAATGGTGTAACATCTCCTCACCTATATAGAGAAATTATTCAAGGGCTTAAGATGAATTAAGATGAGTTTATTTTATTTTTAGAGAATAGTGTCAAGTAATTCATTAAGAGATTGTATATATATGAAAATGGCTAAAGTAGTGATTTAGCCATAATAGTGACTTTTTTCAGAGTTGTACTATGACCACAACAAATGAGTTCTTCATTAAGAGAATTTTTATCTAGCAAGAGTAATAAAATTGGTGCATAACCACAATGAGTGACTTCTATATGTCATTTATATTTTTGGAGAGTGATATATGTGACACTTTGACCACTATGGTCTTCTTCTCCATTATGTATACTTGTACATAAGAGAGTGATGGAAGTGGAGCATTGACCATGATAATCAAATTCTCTACCAAGATAATTTGTATTTTGGAAGAGTAATGGAAACAATGTTTTAACCACAATGGTTGACTTCTCCATTAAAAGAATTTGTATTTTAAGAGAGTGACGGAAGTGATGCATTGACCACAATGATCAACTTCTCTACTATTTGGGAAAGTAATGGAAGTGGTGCCCTAACCAAAACAGTCGTCTTCTCCTCTAAAAAAATTGTATTTGGGAGAGTAACAAAAGTGGCGTTTTGACCACAATGGTCGAGTTCTCCATTAAATGTACTTATGTAGAATAATTAGTTGAGTTAGCTAAGCATCAAAATTAAGAAAAGCAAGCTAACAATTAAAGCCTATATGAGTGTACTTACACATCAAAAGAGAATAACCTTCAAACCTATATGTAAAACCACAAGTAAGGCATGTTTCCCTAAATTGAAATATACACCTTTTTATCATCACTTAATTGTTCTTCATCTTTCCATGGTAAATTTTTCTTAGAGAATCACACTCTTGTGTATGATGTCCAATGATCCTATAGAAATGGTAATACATAGGACTAGTTTTTCTTCATTTGTAGGTTGACACACAACATTAGGCAAAAGAACACTGCGTGCTTTTTCTGTAGAGCATGAGAACAATAGTAGAAAGTATCTTCCATCACTACTAAGTTTAAGCTTCATAAATAATTTATCTTTCTTTGAAATAAAGAAATCACCCTCTTTTTGATGAAAGTGATATGTCAATCTCTTATTTCCCATGATAGTATTATTGGTTTTTCTTATAGCCTCTACCAAGCTAGGAAAGAAGGCAATGACAAATTTTGCAAGTAAAGTTGGAATTTGTCAAACATACATTGGATGCACAATTTAACAAATTACTTTTCACCATAAGCTTCATGCACATCTAAAATCTTTTCTCTAAAGCACTGAATGTAATGCAAGACATCCTTTTTTGGTGTTTGATATTCTCTACGTAAGTCAACAAAACTAATCTTCTCTTGAGTGGAAAAGAACTCTTCAAATATTACACACATATGGTGTTATGATTCCATAAAACCAGGTTTGAAGTTAACATACCAAGTATATGCCTTCTCTATCAATGACTTAGAAAATTCTTTTAACTTTAAAACATCATCCAACCCGGCTATTCCTAATGTCTCCACAAATTTCATCAATATAGGTGTTGCTAGAATTTTCATTGAATTGTTTAAATAAAGGATTAAAGTAGTTTTTGGGATATGGTTCGGCAACTACCCTAGCAAGGTATGGTAGTTTGAGATCAAACTCAAAGAAATTATAACTTTTTTTTTCTTCTAACAACCTTTGAAGTCATTCTTTGGTGACAAAACCTTGTGTTTTAGTGGGTTGTACCACCAAGAAGGATGCTTCGGGTTGAGAGTTTAAGGTGATATGCTTTCCTATAGAAACGGTCAAGGTGTGAGTGGTATGAATGTTGGTATTTATGTTGTTAGTTGCGCCAGTTTTCATAGGAAGCATAGGATTAAAAGCATCTAATGAATTTTCTCCATTTCTATTCTGGATATGAGTGGCTCTAGTAGAAGTGTTTCCTATGGGCTTGATTAGAAAAGGAATGTCGTTGGAAAATAGTGTGTCTTGGGAGATTATTTCCATCATCTTTTTGTTATTCTCCTCCAATATTTTTATCCTTTTGTTGCTTGACTTCATCATATTTATGAAGTCTTGAATGTATGAAGGGATTGGATTATCTAAACTTTTAAAACCCTCCATAGTTTCGGTAAAATTTAAAGGAAAAATATGACTAGTGTTTCACTTAATGTAATCGCTACTCCCCCGTAGAGTCACCAATATGTAAAATGTTCTTTTGGTAATGTGAGGAGACGTTACAATCCAGCAAAACAAGATGTCGTGGAGAGATGGTTGATCTACAGTAATTTAGTGTAGCAAATTAAACTAGTTTTCACATTTAAGGAGCTTGAATACATGCATTTGTGTGATGTTTTAGTTAAGTTTTCTTAGTTTTATTTATATTTAATAAAATGTGCAAATTGAGTCTTTTATTGACCTTAAAGGCTGAATGAGGCTTAAGGGTAAGCTAATGCACTTTGTGAGTGTGCAGAAGATCATTAGAAGGTGTACTAAACAGATATTGGTCGCTATGTCGCAATCTGGATAATTCGATGTGGCAACATAGGGAGCAGAATGGAGAAAGCTTAAGACTGCCTTTGATGTGATGACACAGAGTGAGGGTGTCGCGACATACCCTTGAAGATAGCTAAAGAGGAGTATACTGATTGCAACGTTGTGACACAAGTCCTGGTGTGTCGCAAAATCGACTCTGTGACTAAAATTAAACACGAAGAAGGGGTGTTTTGGTCTGCACAATCAAACTTAAAGCTCAGGAATGCCACCTAACCTAGAGTTAAGGACGACGACCACCTGAAGGCTATAAATAGGCTCATTTGTCACTTGTTATGGACATCATTCCTTTAGCCTAGATTCTCTGTGTAAAATTTAGTTTAGTATTTTCTTTCATTCTTAGGTTTTAGATTTGTTTTAGTTGTTCTTGTTGATTTGAAGAGATCTGAATTGTGGAAGCATTCAAACTTTATGGATTCGCGATTAATCTCAATACAATCAGGCTCTTTCGTCTACTCTATCTTATCGATTTAATTAGCATGCTTTCTCTTTACATCAATTCTATATTGTCTATGAAAGCCGTGAGGAACTAATCCCTCTATGGGGGATGAGCGAGTGGAGGTATAATTTGTTAACTATTTTGTAGGGTTACTCAACGGATCAGCTACAAACCCTAGGCCTGACAACCCTAGGAAGTCATAAAGGTGGGAATTAACCCAAAATTGGTATGGTTCATCCATGAACACCTTTACCCTAAGGCAGTTTGAACTGTGAGGTTGGAAGATAAGTAGTTCTTGCTGACTCGTTATGTTAGTAGAAGATCAAAAGATTCTGCTAGGGTAGCGACTAGTTGATTGACGAAAAAACCAAAATGACAGTTTATGGAGATTACCGAAGCGAGCTAATCATCCATAGTCAAGGTTTGATTTATTCTCCCATTCTATCTCCTGAAGTCTATTTCTTTTATGTTATTTTTTCTTTATTATTATAAAAACCCTAAAAATCTTTTATTTTATATTTTTGTGCTATAACTAATTTAAAAACACTAATTAGATCTTTTAGTGTTTAGGTTAGAATTGATCTAGCACTAGCCTCTCTTGGGTACGATCCTCGGAGTACTCAACTACTTCATTGTAAAACTATATTACGGCTTGACCCGTATACTTGCGAATACCGCCTTCTTCTTCTATATTTTGTTGTAGAATTTACACTCTCGGCATTAATACGTCCAGAGGTGGTCAATGGCAAAGAGAAAGATCAGAGCAAACTTTAGAAAAAAGGTGTTGCGGTAGACGATGGTGATGGACGCAATAAAGGGCTGAGAAAGGTATGTAAGAGCTATAATGGTTGTTGCGTAGAAAAAAAAAAGTTAAAGAGAGAATTTTAGAGTGCTTAGTCTACTCCAAAAAGATAAAGAAAAAGTCTCAAAATGAGACATGGAAACCTTTATTTACAGGTCTTGAAAAAGGAAGTTAAAAAGGGAAACAGTTATGAAGAGAAAGTGGCCATGAACGTATTAAAATAGTGGATAGTGGGATTAAGAGGAGTTGCTTGAACGTGAGAAAATGAAAGGTAAATTATATAGATAATGGGTATAATGACTGTCACATTGAGCAAACGGTACAGTTACACCTAAAACCTCTCTTGCCAAAATGTTTAAGTGGGTATAACTTTCATGTAACTTAAGTACAAGTCTACCGATCGTTCTATATATCAAGGTTACATTTTACATTGAGATATGCAAACTTGAGTGTACACTCATCTGTTCATTGAGAAAAATCTTTATCTTGCGAATTACTGGAATCAAACTATTGTATTAGTTTGTACAAACTTTCGTGAGAAAACTCTTAGTTGATAAGAGTTTTTTTATTTTTGCACAAGAAGACATTAATATTATTAATATCAAAATAAAAGAAGAGTACACCGCTACCAACAGGATCCCCTACATGAGCAGTGAAAAAATAAGAAAAGAAAAACAGTAATAACAAGTTTGGAAAATAGAAGAGCAGTCAACCTCGATTCAAGAAAGCTCGTCAAAGAAGCCCCAGTCTAGCAAAAGTTTTCTAATTATCATTGTATGAAAATGAAACTACAACGTTTGAAAGTGTGGTTGACCTTAAATCATCTCATGTTGCATAAGGTTAGACAAGACCTCAAGATGTAAAATTAGATCAGAACCACGTAAACAATTGTCTGTGTTCATTATTTACTATGTTTTTGCCCGTTGTTTCTTAAGTTGCTAAACAAATAACTACTCAACATTTTATTCGCTCGATCAATGTAAATTTTATTCCATAAAAAATAACAAAAATGATCCCGATAAACACTTAACCAAGATAACTACTCTACAATTTTAACACTTAATAACATTCCTAAATGATTAGTTTCAAAAAAAAAAAAAAAAAAATTACCAAATGACAAAACAAAAACACCTCAAATCATAAGTAAGAAAATTAAGAATTTTCTAATTTAAACAATTTCAACTCAAAGCAACATGCAACTGCAGCCACTTTTCTTGGTGAGAAATTTCCCAGACATGAATGCTAAATTGGGTTTGTAGCATTTCTACTACTCAAAATGCTTTGTCCTTCAAGTAAAGATCTTATCTTACATGCTTCTTTATTTCAGAACTCATAAATGAAACCTCAAAAGGAAATTTTACATGTGAATCGGATAAAACTTGCATGCTTATAATTAACAGTCTGTTAGAAGAATTTCATTAATCCTCAGCTTTGACAGAGATGTTGCACTTAGTCATCCTACACGCCACAAAATACAAAAAGGCATTAATCGAACAAAAAAGGAATAATCTTATTAAAAGCCTTCCAACTACATCAAATTCTTGCTTGCTTTTACTTCACTAAGATCATCCAGAACCTTTCAAAATGCATCGACAATATGCCGCGGATGTGTCAACTTTCACGATATGCCATTGCTTTTAGATGTCATTTGCAATTTTGGGACAACTAAAGTTCAAACCTTAGAGAGGATATTATTGAGAGGGTAGTCACTAATCCCAAAAGAATTAATCTTTCCTAGATAAACATAAAAAATATCTTGGTTCTATCAAAATAAAGACTAAAATTTTATGTTAAAGACCCAAATGCAGGTACACAGCCAGCTAGCTTCAGTTGCATATCTAATTCAGTAAGAATCGAGTAGAACTCATCTGAAGCAAGGTGAGACTTATCAGATGCAGCAAATTGATGAATTTTGTTCTCCATTTCAATTCAACTACGCCCAGGGCATCTCTTTTCTACGCCTAATTCTCTCATTATTTGCCTGCCTGGCCCTAAGGTTGCGGTATTGATCCGCAAACTGTGTCTGTGTGACAATTTAGGTGAGTGTGGGTGTGTGAGTTTGAAATGTACTGAATAATAATAATTAAAAAAAGCATCAATGTTAACTAAAAGAGTACAGAAAATGCACCCCAAGCAACAGGTTTTGGTTCCAGCTTCATGCACGAATAGAGCATCTTCAAGCAAACCAGCTTTGATCAATTTTTTCCCAGAAACCACTGATAGTGGAAACATTAGGGAAATAAATAATTAAAATGCTAAAAACAATATAAAGTTCGGATCATAATCTGTGTAATTAACTCTTAACAGCTAGGTGACATTTCAGATTTCATCATCTATCATCTTTTTTCTATTCCAAGTTGAGGCATTTTATTTTATTATATTTCTCTTAGGATCATAATCATGTGTATTAATAGAAATGATGTAAGCATACTCTCCCCAATTTTCATCCTCATAGTTCAAACGCACTGAATAATTTCATTAAATCTTTGATAAAATTGATCATGATGTATATATGTTCTTGACAGTATGAGAGAATTAACTACCTTTTATATTATTTCAGCAACTAAGACTCATGTACTTGCACATAAACAGAGTTTATAAAGAGTAATGCTTAAATACATAGATTAAGTAGAGCCTTAAATAAATTTATTTCTAATATCAGGTTTATAAAGAGAAAGTATGTGTAGAAAAGGAACTAAAAAAGTATGTGTAGAAAAGGAACTAAAAAGGACGACCATAGTTTATTAGGTCAAAAATTGATATCCCTAGTAGAAATCGGATAAATTTCTCCAGTTTTGTCAGAGAGAGGAAACATTACACTACTATATAAATTAATATTCCAGGGTTACACTAGATTATACATAAAACAAATATAGTATGGTAGATTTTAGGATTTCTGATTTTATGAACATTAATTTAAATTTTTAGGGTTCCTAGCTCTTATTTATAGCCACAGAAGGTGCATATAAATTTATCTTAAAATGTGCACCATGCAATATTTCAAAAACTGGAAGATGGGAATGATGCCTTCACCAGGTTTTAATCCTTTCATCATCTTGAATGTTGAGCATAGCCGAAGGCCATTGCTTGAAGATCATCCACATCCTGAAAATTACCCCATTGTCTGTTGTTTGTTAGCATGTCAAAGGAAGACATGGAACGAGGAGCATCCTCAAAAGTTGTAGTAAATGAGACATAATCTTCTGATCCTGATGAGATGACTGAGTTTCCGAAATTCCCTAATGAGCTGGTTGGATCCGACAACCCATATGAACTTGTAGAGAGATTTGTGTTAAAATTTGGTTCCATGCTTGAATTATTTGGGTGAAACCAAGTTTGAACATCTTGGAGATTATGAAGCTTTCCAAAGTATTTGTCATTAGGGTTTGCAGTAACAGAGACACTGGGAATGCTCTGAGCTGCTTGTGCCTTGAGAGAAGCAAGCTGTGCCTGTAGATTGACAACCTGTGCAAATTTTAAACAAGAAAAGGCAGTAATTAGATCTCTACTTGAAACTCAAGTTAGGGTTTTCAGATCATCAAGTTTTTACATCAAAAGGAAGGTCAAAGGGTACTGGTCGCAAAACCTGTTGTTGGAGAGCAAAGATGTGAGAAACACAGCCATAAATGGGGTCCTGGAGCCTAGCTTGAGCTTCATAAGAGATGGTGAGAGCAGCCTCAGAGCGGTCACTGAGAGGGAGGTGAGCAAGCAGCTTTGATACATTGCTTGCACCAAAAACCTTATGGATGGCTGCAAAATGGGTTGCACCTTGTTCATGGCAGAAATAAGGTGCAAAAACACACCCTCTAACACATTTCCTCCTCAAGAACTTGCAGGCACCACAAGGTGAACCACAACCTGTCATCTTGCGCTTTTTCTCTTTGGTGGGTATTTTTATTTTGGTTCTTAGAGAGAGAGAGAGAGAGAGAGAGAGAGGATAGGTTTGAGCTAATTGGTATTATCGTCAAAAGGGGATTATAAACACCGGAGGAAGAGGGAGGTGCATCATTTAATAATCAATTGTTAATTACAATCGGTCCCCTTATTGGGCTACATGTTTAATTGTTTATTTCCCTTTTAAAAAGCCCTCTTGCAGCCTTGCATTCTCTCAAAATGATGTTCAATTCCGTATCCTTCTACGAAAAAAGAAATAGCATCAAACCAAAGCCATTTCTATTTGCTTCATCATTGCATTTATTACTAAATTATATGCTTTTATCTTGGTTCTTGTTCCTCTCTGGAATACACGCATATATACTTGTACTAGTCAAGAATGAAAATGAAGATTAATTCAGGCTTTTCCTTTTAAATATTTGGTGTTTATGGTTTATAAAGACAAAGGTAGAGCTGGCTATGTATGTATGTATGTATTGAAATTCTTTAATTAAGCTAATCACAAGACAATAAATTAATATATTAACCAAACACTGTGTACTTTATCTCAATAACATATATAAAATTCCTTGGGTTTCAAATTTTCTTTCTCCCCTCCGAAATAATTCATGGAGATGAACTATTTTTTTAATTACTGATTCAATTAATTTGTCCAATTTAATTAAATAATTATTAAAATAAAATATTTAAAACAATCTAATTTAGTCAATTTGATTTTAAATTAACCAATTTTTAATCTATTTTCATCAATTTTTATAATTTTCTAGATTAATTCATTTGATTTTTTTCCAATCAATACTCAAATTAATTTCCGATCTAACCGGTGTAATATAGCGGAATAATAGTCAATCAAATAACCATATGACAGTCTCTCGCAGACTAATACATTAGTCTTGAATTTGATATATGCATATAAGTTGGCATTGGGATTTAAAACCTATATATAGGGTGTAATTAGTCTTTCAGTTTGAAGAAACAACATATTACTATAAAAATATTTATCTTCATGATTTCAGGTCTGAAATCTGCAGCAGCATGTGTGGCTCAATATTATTATTTAAATATGCAAATAATGAGAAGTTGCTGCTTCAGTCAGAGGTAGTTGATGATCAGGTAGCTGAAGCCAATGATCGATAATGGCGCATACATAGATATAAGTACATATTGCCAAATTGATTGGAGATTAAATAGTCACACCCATCCATTCATCTACCCGCTATAAATAATCATGGAAATGAAATTCTTGGAAAGAAATTATCTCGTTTTGGTGACCTGATACGGTATAGTAGTGCTGCTCTAGATATGATTACAATCTAGCACCTAATAGCTATATATAGGATCAAAATAATAGTGGTCCCTCTCCCTTTGCTATAATCCACCTGAAAGTTGACTTTAAAATTTTCCTATATGATTAGATGAGTTGAGAACCCTAAAATTATCATGCTGCATTAATTACCTTTTGATTGATGTCAAAGTATCCCATATCTACATGCATGGTAATTTAGAAATTTTGATCTATCTATACTAATATATTCATATATTTTTTTTATATAAATAATTCAAAGTTTAACTAACATAATGCCAAGAGAGGACATGAAATGGTCGGAAGCATATATTCGAAAAAGGAATGGAACAAAAGATAGTGACAGTGGAAGGAAGACGAAGAACGTATAGGAGAAAGGGAGAGAGGGGATTTATTTGTTTTGTTGTTTATTAATTTTGAAAATTATAATGTATTAATTTGGATTAGTTTAAGTAGAGCAGGTACAGGGTTTGTCTGAGGCAATACAGTATTTATCGTCATTAATTAATCTTAATTTATAATCATTAATCCACTTTCAGTCACCCTTAATTCTCACAAACCCAACATGTAGACCTTCCCCCATTCTGCATCTTTGCCCCCACAGTCCCACACTCCAACCTCTTCTAATAATAATGTTTAATCATGTTTACTGATATATAAAATTAATACATAATTTTGATTGAATATTATACAAATAATGCATGCATTAAACGAAATATGATGATTGAATATATAATATTATTAAATTTATACTTTTTTGTCAATATTATTCACTTATGAGTAGTAGTGATGGAAACTAACAAAAGCATGTTTCCGGAAAAAATGTAAATAAGAAAATTTTGCTTCCTACATTTTAAATTTAATTTTTCCTTTCATTTTCATTTTTAAAAACAAAAAAGATTTGTCGTGAAGCATGTGTGTGTTTCTTTTCTTTTCTGTTATTTAAAAAGTTTCCAAAGGAGCCTCATATAAAATAGGGTTATGAATATGACAAGGCTCACCTATAATAAGAAGAATTGGAGAACACAAGTGGACATGTAGACAAGGATTGGTGCTTTGCTGATCATGGCATTGGCATCGATCGTCCTGATTGGCAATGGCAGCCATTATCCCACCATTGCCCAAAATGGCTTTTCTAACTCGTGTATTTTGTTGGCCACTTAACCCCATCAACATACAAAGATGGCAAGGCATTTTCTTTTTAATTTTTTTATGGGGATTATTAAAATATTATTAATTACCTTTACATAATAATGTAGTTGGGGTTTTGATTAATCTCAATAGGAGTTAGCAATCTTGAAATCGTAAATATATAATACGTTTAATTTGTAAATACGAAAAAAGATATAATAAATGCAATTATTAATATTTCAAAAATACATGTACCAGAAAAATATATTTGAACCTATAAAATTCTAACTAATGTGATCGTGGACAGATGAAGCAGATACTGCCAACTCTCATTGCACCTAATTAAGCTTGCTTTGTGGTGGACAGTAATATAATTAACAATGTACTCATTGCGAAGAAGATTGTGTACTCTATGCAGAACCGAAAAAGGCAGAAAGGTTGGATGGCGTTCAAAGTTGATATACAGAACACATATGATCGCATCCGTCGAGATATCAGGCATGACTCCTTAGTTGATGCAGGCCTACCGAATCATTTAACTCATGTGATTATGCATTGCATCTCAAGCTCTTCGATGCAAATATTGTGCAATGGTGTGGGATTAGGCAAGAAGATTTGTTGTCCTTTATTTGTTTATCATTGGAATGGAAAGATTTGGGCATGGAATTTGCGAGGCAATAACAAGGAACGTGTTGAGGCAAGTTGTGGATTAACATTTCAAGTGGCATTCAGTAGTGGCCATTACCATCATCCCCGCGACAAAATATTTGGGCTATTAACTATGTTGATATTTTGGAGATATGAAAGCCCAACTTTGGAAACCAATTCGTTGCTTTGTGAAGATCGGGTTGGATCAGATTGAACATATACAACTATTTGATTATGGAGAATTGTTCAGGACCGCATTGAAGATTACCTTGAAGAATGAATCTCCTTAGATCGCATTTTATTGGACATTATTAGTGTATTATTTTTGTTATTTTGTAGTTGTTGATTATAAGAGGTTGGATTACAATAAATCTTTAGTATGTTAGCAAGTCTAAAAACTTCTATATATTACGAGACTCCTATAGGTCTTGGATGAGAGCATCTTGAGAGCACTTTATTTGTTCATTGATGAATTTATTATACAAGTGCAATTGAAGAGTAAATCAATCATGTTTATAGTCTATGTTCTCAGAGGGGATTTAAAGGTAAGTGTTTTAGTTTGTAAGTACAAGGGTGAGATTTCTATACTTAAAGAGTGATAGAGTGTGATTCACTTGTTGTATTGTGGATTAAAGTTAGCGGAATTACTCAGGCCCTATAAACGTAGAAAAATTTAATTGCATAAACAAACCTTTTTGTTCTTTGTTATTTTGTTTACACAGTTTTCATAAAACACTTCCATTCAACTTACGCAATTCAAATAATTAACGACTTTAGGTCTTAACAATTGGTATCAGAGCCTAACATTTACTATAATTAGTGGTGAAACCTGGTGTTATTGATTACTAGCATTGGAAGGATCTTCAAATACTCGTCCCACTATGTTAGAAAAAGGTAATTATCCCTATTGGAAGGCTAGAATCAAATAGAGATTTTACATTTATCTAAAGCTTTGTTTCATTTAATTTATTGTGTATATTTTTACTTTTTTTTTTTAATTTTAATTTAAAACTCCCTTATCTTTATCTTTATTTTTATTTTACTTGTTTATTAAAGAAATAAAATTATCATTAGTCTCTATGAATATGGCCTTACTTTATGCTATTTACTAATCTTATATTTTGAAGTGGGTCTTTATTTTTTTAGGTCTCGACAGTCTATCAAGCATACTTCAGGCATACTTCAAGGAGATCCTAAGCTACCATTTGTTATAAAGAAGCCCAAAACAAAAGGTCATTATATCCCATATCCACCTTTGGTGATTAAAGCATCAAATACAGGCAATGATAGTAATGTTCCTTTTAATAGCCTAGAGGATGTTGTCAAACATATGTTGAAGAAAAAGGAAGTGTTATACCAATTAAATGATTTTTTAGAGAAGAAGTTTCCATTCTAAAAAGGAGAAAAAGAAAGGCTCAAAATCGTGGTCAAAGAGAAAGATTATGTCACTGTTGATCTTAGAAAGGCTAACGAGACACTTGATGAGGCTATTAAGAAAAAGGATGAAATTATTGTTAAAACTGGTGCAACCTTGAAAGCAAATAAGCATGAGTTAAATGATTTTAAAGCCACTTTCAATAAATATGAATGCCAAAGTGATGAGATCTCTGCTATTGGGAGATCCAAACCTAGTTGTAATTAACTTGGTAAGAAACCTATATCTCCTACGAATTTTGTTAAATCTAAAGATATGGCTGCTACTATTGGAAAAATCCAGTTTAATACAACGGTTTTGTCATAGAGGAAAATTAAAATTTTGAAAACTGAGTCGGTTTGTAATATTTATAGGAATAAACTTTTCCCGAAAATTACATGTGGTTTGTACTAGATGGATCTTAGACATTCTTAGCTTTCGATCGAATGACCTTCTCCACTATTCTCGTACCATAAATTGCTTCGAGTGTGGGCTCGAACAATCGCAAACCAAACATAGAATCAGAAACAATTTATTACTTTGGGTAGAAATGTAATTCTCTTTCAATAGAAACTGACAAAATTGTTATTCCCAAAAAATAGAATTTATACTTAGAAAATAAATTCTCACTATTTTCAGGAAGAATAACAATATTGAAAACTTATATGAACTATTGTGAATAGATCTAATAGTGTCATCTATTTATAAGGAGAGATATGAGAATCCTGGTTGAATTAGTAGAATGCAAAAAATACTTATTTAATAAAAAAAAAACTAGTCTTCTTGTTTAACTAGAAAAGGGGGGCAACACTCCCTTTTTAAATACACTAGGGATGCCATGTTGGAAATGTGTTCATATTGTAGTAACCATGTAATTGTTTTCTAAATATTTAAACGATGAATAAATAAATAAAATTAATTTCACATTTCACTATTATATCTTTTGTATTTCTATCTTTCATGTTTTGCATACATAGCGAAATTGTGACAAACAAATATAAGCTCATTGATTGTTTAAATTCAAACTAATGATAAGTGGCACTGTAAGAACGTTTACATTGTGAGAAAGACAACTTACTTCAGTAGATAATCTAAATGAGTCTGTAATCCTATAAAAGAATCAAAGTGAGCATTTGATTCAAATACTTAGAAGAATTATTATGTCCTCTATAATTCCAATTAGGGAGATGGCTAGTCTTGGCTATCGGAGTAGTTGACTCCACGGGCAGAGACAGAGATGTACTTATTGGAAGAATGATACATTGGACTAGACTCAAGTTGAATTAATTTTGAATTTGTTTGTGAATTGATTCACTTGTGACGTTCATGGTGTGATTTCCCTAAATCCTGAGTTAGTAACTGACCATGCGTATGTAACTCATGTGCTTTAATATAAGTGGAAGCTTATGCTCTAAAGATGATCGAGCCAATAGCTGGTAGGTTGGGTACGTTACTTATGTATGACATGGCTTTATTATCAACAATGGCCATGGGTTATTGATATCATTTCATTAGCATTGTGTGGATTGATAAATATGGAACGTGGCCATGGGGTGCTTGTTCTCGAACGAACAATTTATCACATTTATTAGTTGATAGTGATAATATTAATCATTAAGAAAACACAGTGGTCACAATGAGATAAAATAAGATTGTATTAAGTGAACGGATTTAACTCAAAGGAATCAAGGATATTATATGAGGGTAACAGACACATGACGAGGTCATTGGACATAGCAGTTGAATGAATTGCTTCCGTAAAGAGTATACAATAAGGAGTTTTCAATCATTGTACTTCTTGTGGACTGACTCCATGATTAAGTAAATTACAAATTATCGGAATGACACTTCTGGATATAATTGCAATTACTCAAGCCTAATTGTATATGTTCGATTGGTCCCTCCGCTAGCTCAACAAAAGCTCGATCGGACTGCATTTGAATTAGAAGAAAATTCTATGACTTTGAAAATAAATTAATTGAATTGATTTATTCGATGTAGAATTAAATTAGGCGGTCGTGAGAATTGTTCAACTAGAGAATTTGACTAAAGAATTTTCTTGAAAAAATAAATTTGAAAAATCTTAGTGATCGAAAAATTAATTATGATTAAGTAATTTTAAAGTAATCAAATTAATTAAAATAAATATGATATTTTAGAAAATTAATTTTCAAGTTAGAAAATTGGCCCAATGAGTAATTGAACTTGAAAATTAGACTTGAGATCGAAATTTTAACCCAAAAACCAAAACCCAAGACTGAAACCCAAAAATGGATGAACCATGCCCTGTGTATGAAATTGGACTAATGGTCCAATCGGTGGTTGGATAGGACTGATCGAGTCGTCACTAGCCTAGACCGAACCAGCCACAACCGAGTAAGTTAGGCCCATTCCAGCAAAACGACAATAGTTCAATATGTGAAGGGAGTAGTGTCGATGATGGCACTGATACCACGAAATGTAACACCACATACCCAAACCAGACGTCGAACCCGAGTCACAGGATGCTACAATAGTTACCGAAACATTATAACCCATTTTATAACATTTAATCAAATCTTAAGTCATTAATCACTTTAATTACATGCACAATAGAGATTATGATTACACCAAGGATTAAATCGAGCATAAAAACATAGATTATTAGGATTTGGCATGAATTAAGGACCAACTTGAAAATTTACAAAACTTTGAACTAAGTATCGATGCCAAAGAAATAAGTATCGATATTTTTGTGATAGGTACCGATACCAAAGTCGATATCGCGATACCATTTTGGTATTCTGCCAAAATTTAAAAACTGTTTATTTAGTCAAGTATCGATACCTTGGTCCTTGATATTAATACTTTTGACCAATTTGGTAAAAATTAGTTGTTTAAAATTTTATTTCCATGCCCAAACCTATAATTCAATACAAAGTACATATGGGTACATAACCAACTTGCATAAACATTATTCAAAACATCCAAACAACCATAATTCAATCATGCTCACTTAAATCTATTCATAAACTCAAATGGCATTCAATTATGCTTCCATTCCAAAACATCCTATATCAAAGTAACCATTAATCAAAGCATTACAATTTAATAATTCTTCATACTTCAAGGATAAGCACACATCAATAAAACATGCTTAAACCATTCATTCCCTTAACCATGTCACAAAGCCTTTTAGAACATTTAACTCTTACCAAAGTAGATTATACATATATCTCAATCATACAATTACCTTTATACATATTCATAGCTTACAAATCAATGAAACCACTTAATACCATAATTACATATACCATAGCTATCAATTAACACATAAATCAAACATTTCATTCAATTTTAATCATTTCCCAAACATTTCATAATCTAATATCAAACACACTATTTCCAAATATGCTTTCATCATTTACCACATATGCATACCAAGAAATCTTTAAATTCAACCGATTACATGACAACTATTAGGAATACATTACATTTTCAATTTAGAACCTCAAAACCATCAACCCGAAATAACCTACATACATGCCACAAAATCGAAATAAACAAATCAAAATCTATTGAGACTGAAGCTTCATAGTATGAGCCTTGAAGTTAATCTAACTACCTAGTTCCGCAAAACATCAATTATAGAAAATAGTAAATGAAATAGAGTAAGCTTATATAGCTTAGTAAGTTCATAAGTACTTAAACAAAACTATTACCTCAGTTCACAATTAAGTAAACAGATATAACTAATGTAATATGGTTTCCTATCAAGACATTTACAACAACAAGGTGAGCATTTCATGTATCGATCGTATAATCTCTCAATCATTAAGTACGACATACTTTCATCTCATTCAATAGGAAAGATCTAACATATAAATCATATTAACCAATTGATCATATCAATTCATATTCACAATCAGATACCATTTATCACCTTTACAAAATGAGTGTTTCATACATATAACTATAAACTTTACAGTCATTGTGATGTCTTTTCAAAACAACGTTTAAACACATATTCATCATTTATTCAATTTCATCAGTTAACATCTCAATAGTCATATAAACACATATTTTCCAAGCAATTCAAGAAATCAATATATATTATTTCTTTTAACAGATAGCCCAATGAACTATAGCAAAATAATTTGGTTGCTCGGGCAACTACACCAAACCAGAAAGCACGGTAATGCTATACAGAGGTACCGAAGTGTAAACAGGGACACCAAAGTGCAAATAGAGGCACCAAAGTGCTAACCTATACAAGTACGTATTCTAATCATATTGGCATGCCAATCATATCCTAATTGTTTACTACGTTCCAATAGGCATTTAATAGGGTTCGTAACATTTATAAATCAGAGCGCTTCCATAATTTTAGTACACATACTATAAACAAGTCATGTTCATTTTGAAATCACATAAATCGTGTTTCAAAAATATTCAACCATTTTCAAATAAGTCATTTTTCACCTTTTACTTAATTGTAAAAAATTTATAACTTCAAGCTAATATTAAAGATTCATTAATAATTCAATTAAAACCAATTTGTAACAGCCCAATATACATAACAATACTATAAACTTAACTAATACAACCAGCAAGTAATTTTGTTCGTATGGACTATTCTACAAGTTTTCCTTTTCTCTGATTTTCTTTTGTTCAATTTAATTCTTGATATGCAATAGCTTTTTCACTTGGCTGAAAGTTTCAAGGTTGGCTATGATGGTTTCAGGTGGAAAACATAAAATAGGGAAGATGACTAAAATTTTCCTCATGTCTTTCTTTTATTATTAATATTATAACCTTTAAAATAACATATAAATTATGACAAACTTATCCACTAACCATCCAACATTAACAAAAATGACTTAATTACCATTTAAATCCTTAACAAAACCTTAATCATGCATTTTAACTAATAATAATCAATAGTGATTCAGTTTTATGTATTTTACGATTTAGTCATTTTTCCTTAATTAACCATCTAATCATCATAATTTTTTAGACCAAACTTTAATATTAAATATTTATGAGTTCAATTTAAGAAAACGAGGTCCCGATACCTCATTTTCTAAAATCACTTGACTATAGGTACACACCACTTGTACCTTGACTAACTGAGAATTTAATAAAATCTATAAAATCACATTTCACAATTATATTATATTTAACTCATTAAAATTAATTAAATATATCTATAGACTCTCTCGTCAGAATTGTGGTCCCAAAACCATTGTTTCCAGCAACACTGAAAAATGGGTTGTTACATGACCACTTAAAAACTAAGTCTTTCCTTGCAATATCCAATCCTAGACAAGCACCTTCTCATTATCACACTTTTCACAATAATCGAATAACCTAAAGAAGTGAATAGAACAATACAACACGTATTTTCTCATTATCACACTTCTTATCTTTAATAGATCAACTGTGGATTATCTCATACATATATATCACAATTATATCATCAATAATTATTAAACAGATATATAAAGAGATTGGCAATAAAATAAAATTGTCAGCCAAGGTTTCAATGGTTTTATTTCTAGAAAATAAATGAAAAACCAAAAAAAGATTACATTTTTTTTCGCCACAAGGCATTTTTTGAGTCTTCAACTGACATTGCTCTATCTTCTCCTCGTCATGGACACCTTTTCGGAAAAATTACATTTATATCCTATGTTTGTTTCGGGCTCATAAGAATTCTATAAATAAAAAATAATCCTACGTCGAGATGATAGTCCACTGTCTATTTCTTAAAAACCACAACCTTGACAAAAATAATAATTATATAAAAAATATATATAATATTGCATTCATTCATATACATTCCCAAAACATACGAATAATTATAAGAATGTCACATCTTATCAAATATTAATAAAACAAGATGAAAAGAAAGATTCAGTCTTGATTTACACCATAAACATAGCACAACCTAGCTCTGGTACAAATTGTTGGAAAAATATTGGTTTGAAAATGATTTTCTTACACAACGGGAAATTAAATTTTGAAAATCTACCCGGTTTGTGATACTTAAAGCAATAGACATTAACCAAATTCGTACATGTGTTTTTGGCTTAGCGGACGTTCATTTTGCCCAGCTTTCAACCAAACGATCTACTTCACTATTCTCACGCCATGAATCGCTTCGAGTGTGGGTTCGAACCAATTGAATCAAAACACAAAACTAGAAAAAGTTTTCTCTCCTTTAGGGGTGAAAGGGGTGAAAACGAATATTCTTTCTTCTTAATAGAAATCGATATAATTGGTATTCTAGAAAAATATATGTAATAGTTGAGAATAAATTCTCTCTATTTTTTTGTTAATTTGAAGCAAATTGGCATCCAATGCCTCATTGACTCATAGTCGAAGTAACCTTGAACTATTCCTATTCTATAACATGCCAACTATATTCGACTCTACCCGAAAAACAAATAAGGTATTCAATTCATTTTTCAATATCATTCAATAACTCAATTCACATCAATTTTATCATGAGCTCATTCATTCAAAAATATGGAAACATCAACTATCTCATTTTGTATTCAATTTCCATATTTATATAAATATATGCATGTTTTTCACATATAATCAACTTAATCCCTAAAATCATCAATCAATTCAAATCATCTCAATTAATCAAGGAACCTTACCTTACATTCTTACCATGCACGACCAAATCAAAATGCAGCAATTACAAGTTAGTCCATATTATAGAAACACAAACTGTAAACTCCAAACTATTCGTCGACAACTTTGTCTTTTCCTTTCTTTTTTGAGAAATCCGAGTCGATGTTAGTTACAAATTAAAAACTACACATCAAATTATCAATGTACAACCACTTTCACTTTCACAATTCTAATTTTGCAACTTTTTCATTTTATTCAATTTCGCCCTTAAAACTAGGAATAACATAACTTTCAAATTTAACCTCCAATTTTTATACCAATTTCACTCTAAGCTTAATTTAACTCCCTAATTCTCATTTCTATCCCAAAATTTTAAACTTTGTGTAATTTAGTCCCTATTTGATAAACCATAATATATACATATTTTTACCCCATGCTTGGCATATTTATGGATGATTTTCCCTTGGTTTCATTAAATTTGATGCTCCTAATCCTTTAATTTCATGTTTTATACTCAGGAAAGCTTAAGATAGCAAAAAGAACGAGAAACGGGCCAAAAATGGACAAATTGGGCCTAAATCAATGTTTCACACGGCCTAGGTACTTCCACATGAGTGTTCCACACGCCCGTGTGTGACACGCGGGTGGACCACATGCCCGTGAGTCATGGCCGTGTCGACATCAAACCAAGTTAGAATTGCACACAACCTAAGCACTTGCATACGGGCGTGGCACACGGCCGTGTCCCTGTTAAACCTAAGTCTAATTCTATTCGGAAAAGGTTAATTTTGGGATATTTTGGGCTTTCCAAAGGCTATTTAAACACCATAAAAAAGGATCAAGGGAGACACAAAGAGTAGAAGGCAGAATATACCTAAGGACAGGCATCAGAATCATCTCAGAAGCAAGGATCTACATCAAGACTGAAGATTTCCATGCAATTTCCTAGAAGTTCTTTGGGTTTCTTTATGTTTTGTTGTCCTTACTTTGAGATGTTTTCCATTGTTATGAACTAAATTCCCTAAATACCTAAGGGAGATGAAACCTAAGATGGATCTTATTACTATTTGAGTTATATGATAAATACTTATTCTTATTCTTAATTGTGAGTTCTAAATTCTTATTTTAATATTCCAGGGTGTTAATTCAGGTTTGATGTGCTTATTCAGTGGAGCAAAAGTCCTTGTTTAAGAGTAGATTATTCATAATTAAGCGGATTTGCATGCAATCCTAGAGATAGGACGACATAAATCTGCCGGATTAGAGTCAAATCTAATAAGGAAATCCATAGATCGAGTTAATGCGACAATAGGGGTTTTAATTAGAAAGAGATTTCAATTAATTAACATAGAGTCAGTTGTTCTTAGTCTCGAGAGAGATATTAACATAAATCAGGGATTTCTACGGAATAAGTCAAGTGAATAAATCATCTAATTCAAAGGTAATAAGTAAAGTCTAGGTGGATTCTTTCTTGGGTATTGTCTTCTCAATCGGTTTTCCTAAAGTATTCTCCAATTTTCATCTCTGTCGTAATCTTAGTTAATTAGTTAATTAGTTTTAGTTTAAAAACACCATTTAATTCTTAGGCTAGATAATAAAAAAATAGTAATTACTAGTACTTTTAGTCCTCGTGGTTACGATATTTCCAGTCTCACCAGAACTATACTACTGTTCGATAGGTACGCTTGCCTTAGTCGAATTTTTAGTTAGTTTAGCGACCATCACTATTGCACAAAATAATCAATTGACTTTTCAATTTAATCCTTTATCAATTCTAAGCTTAAAATCTATCAAAATATCACCAAAGCTTCAACTATCTAAAAATGGCAAGTTCTTAATTCTTTAACAATACCGAAAATTTTAACAGAAGTCGGTTAGCTTATATTACCTGGATTCCAAAAATATAAAAATTACGATAAAAAGACTAAATTGAACTAACCAAATTTTAAGCTTGAAAAATAAGCCCTAAGGTTATGCATGCTTCTCCCTTTTCTCCTTGGTTTCTAACCGATGAAGATAAGAAGAGAAAAATGTTTTCTCTTACCATCCACCAACATTTTATAACTTAATTTAACTATTATAAATAATAAAACATACATACATATTTCATTAACCAGCCATGCATTAAAAATTTTGGGAATATTTACCATTTTGACCCCTTTATTTAAGTTCTAATTACAATTCCATAGTAATTTGTATTTTTACCAATTATACGATTTTGTCTCTGTACTTAAATTAAGCATTAATTCAACAAAATTACCTAACTAAAATTCAATTTGCTTCTAATATAACTCTGTAAATATTTAATAAAAATATTTACGACTCTGATTTATGATATCGGGGTTTTGAAACCACATTTTTTGACACCACTGACTTCCAGGTCATTACAACCACAATATAACAAAGCTAAATCAATACATTCATGCATTGCCTATACAGTCATCATATTAACCTTATTTCAAGTCACTAGAACACATTCAAATTAATCACACCTATCTTCACATCATATAAGCATAGGTATAACTCAACTATCATCAATTCTGCCTTTACACATCATACATATAATCATATCAAAATGGGAAAGTTTACAAGTTTTAACCCTCAACACATATAAACATATTTACACCTATTACATGTCACTTATAGCCAGTCAAAACAAAATGAAAGTCTACCAAAAGTGACGTTGAATAGTGTGAGCCTGAAAGTGATCCGATAACTAAGTTCCGCAAAAGAGTAACTACAAGAAACAAAAAATGAAACGAGGTAAGCATTAACATGCTTAGTTCATAGGTGCTTAAATAAAACTCTTACCTCAGTCCACAATTAAGTAAATAGATATAACTAATTTAATATGATTTCCTGTCAAGACATTTACAACAACAAGGTGAGCATTTCATGTATCAATCGTATAATCTCTCAATCATTCAGTGTGACACATTTTCACATCATTCAATAGGAAAGATCCAACATATTAATCAATTAATCATATCAATTCATATTCACAACCAAGTACCATTTCTTTTCAATATTCAGCCCGATGAACTAAAATAATAAGATACAAATATACGAGTAACTACACCATAGTAGGTAGCTGAATAGAGCGTTAACTACACCACATCGAGGCACCGTAGTGCAAAGCATGTAGGTACAATATCGTATCATGTAATGTATCATCCCTCCACCACACCAAATAGCTCAAAAGAGTGATAACTACACCACATCAATGCACCGTAATGCAAAGCCCGTAAGCACTATTACATGTCATGTATTATATCATCCCTTCACCACACCAAAGTCTCCATAAAGACAAAGCTTGGTAATCTGCAACAATTGCAGGATTTCGATGTAAATTATGATATCTCCATCAAATCTTTTACTCATTATCATCTTTTACACATATCTTGTACAAGCGCGCAACCAACCCTATTGGCATGCCAATTGTATCTATTCCTACGTTCATACGGGCTCTTTTAACATATCAAAGCATTTAATACAATTCATTCCTTTACTCACGTTTTGTACTATTCCAATTATAATTCAAGATATAATCACAAAACATTAATTTAGTTTACTTGATATCATAACAATATATATACACATGTATCTTTTAACATTCTAACATCACCCTGTATAAATACACTCGTATAATAAATTTTACCATCATTCAATATTGTATACTTATCTGTATTCACCACAATTTTCCAGTGTAGCCATTTTCTCACATTTTTTGCACCAAATTGTGATCAATTTAAAATATACATTCAAACATAATCAATTCACAATTCAATCATAAACAATATATAAAATCATATAATTATACTGTATGAACTTATCAGGAGCAAACAACAAAAGCAGGAGTGTCAGGGACTAATATGTAATTTTTCCTTTTCCTCGATTATCCACTAATTCTTGATATGTACAGTAATTTATTTCCAATTATCAATTATAAGTACCTTATAACAGCTTATTTAATACATATTACATCTTATTATCATTTTCCATAATTTCCCTAAAGTTTTGCATTTTATTCAATTTAGTCCCTAAAATTGGAACTATTATATCTTTTACAATTAAGCTCTAATTTTCAATTTGATTCAATTCTATTCTTATGCAGCCCTCTACAATCAAGATTTATAGAAATTTCATGAAAAACCTTACATTATTACTATTTGGTCCTTATACACAAAACTAACAAATTTACTTAACAAATTAGTCTTTAAACATATCTAAGCTTATAATCAAACTATTAAACATTAAAAAATTCAATTTTCATCAATAGAAACTTTAGAAATCTTTAACAGTTTTGAAAACAGAAATACGAGTCAACTAGACCTAGTAGCAACGATCTCAAAAACATAAAAAATATAAAGAAAAAAATGGCATGTCTGAACCTCAAGCTTCTAAAATGGCTACCTTGTGTGTTTTTCTTGTTGAAAAAATGGTGAAGAAAGGTAAATGATGATGATGTTTTAATTATTTTTCATTCTAACATATACTATTAATAACTAAATATAATTTTTAACATTTAAAATCTTTTAAATAGGCACAAACCATCCACCATCTTATTGAAGAAGTCCAATTACCACTTAGACCCTTATACGTTTATTAACTAAGCATTTTAGCAAATAAAATTTCAATAGCGGTTAACTTTTTCACTTTTACGATTTAGTCCTTATATCTTAATTAATCATCCAATCACTAAAATTTCTAGACCAAAATTTAATTCATCTATATAACAACTTTGTAAATATTTAATAAAAATATTTACGGGCTCAGTTTACGAAAACAAGGTCCTGATTCCTCATTTTCCAAAACTACTAATTTTAGGTTCAAACCACTTGTACTGGGATTGACCGACCAATTAATAAAATCGTCAACTCAAATTTCAATATAATACTATAATTGACTCGTAAATATTAAATAATGATATTTACCGACACGATTGTTGGAAAATGAAGTTTTGAAACCACTATTTCTAACACCACTAAATCATTGTTGAGGCTTCAATTACTTCTTGTATAAGGATAGGTTGGGTTTAAGCCAATTGGTGATATGGACGATTGTTGAATAAAATCATTCACAGGGAGGGTCTATAGAGTAGGATTGTTGATCCGACTTGCATTAACAAATATTATGTATTGATTTCTTTCCTTGCTTTACTCTTCGTCTATAAACTGCTATTAAACTATCTTGTTTGAACTTATGTCTAGACATCAGTTGGGGCATCAAGTTGGACAGAAAGTAAACCGAATTGTGCTTTTTTAGTTATAAGTGACTAGATGGTGGTTTTTTGGAATGATGGTCTCAACTCAAGGATCGGAGTATATGTGATGGTTAAACCAAGTTGCTTAGCAGAATCCATGGCTTTTGTTTAGAGAAATCCTTCAAACAACACTAATCCTTTAGGTGATCTCAATTAGGCTGGGTAGATGCTCTGAATGATCTGTAAGACAAAAAATGGGTCAAGGGTGCTGGAGTTTGTCATCCAGAGCACCTTCGGATGCTTAAGTTAGAGAACATTGAGAATAAAAGCTAAAACGGTGTAGAGTTTTTAAAGAGTTGGTCAAACCTAGTCAATGTTATGTTGTTAGGTATTTATAAATTTTGTGACATTTGCCTAAAGCTACCCGGGCTTTGTGCCAAATCTAACCGCTATTCCCTATTAGTAAATTTGCTCCATTATGCTCAATGACTTGAGCTGATAGAAGCTTATATAAGGTTCTTGTTGCTTCAAGAAGGAATAAGGAGGGAGGTCGTGCAAACATACTAGGCTTCCAACAGTAAGGATCCTTTATGAGATTTTTCAAGCCTAATCTCATTATGTCATGAGCAAATGACTCCTTTAGGGTTTTAGTGATAGCTGACCTGAGCTGTTTGATGATTTTAAGTGTGAACTCAAATATTTAATTTTGCTTATACTTTTGAATATAATCGAGCGATAGAATGCAGGATCACTCTTTATTATAAAGAGTATTTTTGTTCAATTCCTAGATTTTTCAACTTATTTTAGCGTTCCAAATCTGGAGACATTCAACCCTGAACTATGTGTTGGTGTCGGAAAGTGTACAAACTACAACATTCAATCTTTCGTAATTAATTAATTTCCTTATTGGTTTTTTTAGTGTTAAATATTGATATGCTATCATTAAAGTTCTTCGAGGTTAAGAGGAATGACCTCTTTTTTAAGACAATGAGATGAGAAATATCGAAACAATACAGCTTTTGCACTTCTTTTCGAACATGTACTCACATGATCTTGAGTGGCCACTATTACAATGTCATTAAGCCTTTATGTAATGTACATTATTATTAATAATTTGCTATACCATCATCATAATCAACTTTAAAGTCATCAAAAGCTTTAATTCATATAATAATCTTTTTAATTAAAAGCTGACTTTCAATAAGTTTATACTTCAAATTTATCAGCAATCCCTTACGAAATTTCTTTTTATATATATAAAACTCTATTTTTAGTCATATAATATTTTTATATATTCTTATTGGATTCTTTTTCTTTTGCTAATCCAATAAAATTTATTGATTAAGTGTCCGGTTTTGGTTTGATGTATTTGTATAAATTCACTCACATTTTAATGAAATAGAGACATATCTAAATGAATAAAAAAATAAATTCTTAAATATTGTCTATTCCAATTTGGTAAGTATGTTTGTGGAATTTGACAAAAATGGTGTATTTAAATACGAAAATATTTGCAATTTTTTTAAATTAAATTTTTACTTTTGATAGCGGCTCCACTTTGGGATGTTGATCACGGGTTCTTAAAACATTTTTTTTTTTTAATTTCAATTCACATTATCGTGAGTTTTGTCTACAATTTCACATTATTTTTTTCTAAAAGCAATACTGATTTTAGGTTTTAATTTTTAGTTATGTTTTAATATAGTGCCGTCAGATCTAATGAGAATCGTTTTCAAAAGGTTTTATCATGATAGAGCACGGTAATAGTGTTTGTAAAATTGGAATCTGAGAAGATGAGTTGGTTCCCTTGGTGCTTAATTTTGACAATTGTTTCTTGGCTAACTAGAGTTCATTGTCAGGCTGGCCTAATATGGTGGAGCTAGGATGCAGTTTTCGATGATTTGATCAAGGTGACGCATCTCTAGTTTATTTCTAAATTCTTATAGTATTGCGGTTACTATTAGTTTGTCTTCTTTTTTTTTTTTCTTTTTGAAATTATTCTATGAACATGATATTTTTCCATCAATGTATTATTTTATCATTTATAATATGTGACATGTCTTTGTATTTGTCGAGACCATTTTTAAAATCGGGTTTTGAAAAATGGGAATCGACTTTAAGAAAAACGAAAACGGGAGTCGCCACCAATGTTTTTAGGTGTGATTGGATCACCTTTAAGACATTTGTTTTAAAATCATTGGTTTTTGTCTACGAAATCAAAAGAATGGGTTCGGGAGTCGGTTACGTACGAGGAAGGGTTAGCACCCTCGTAACACCCAAAACTTGGTACCTAATTGATTATCAAAATATCTTTAATGTCGGAAATTAAAAATTTTAAGATGTAATCCTCTTTAAATTAGTATTGTTGGATTTTTTTTGTAAATTAAAGTTCATTCGTATCAAAGTATTGACATTAAATTGGCTTTTTAGAAATCCCTATCTCGAAACAACAAAACACTACATCCAATAAGTTAGGACATATTATTTTGTAATTCCAAGACAGTAGCTCACGTTTCGCAAACATTTAAAAACTTAAGAAGGATATTTGATTATTCGAGCTTAACGAGGAAAGTTGCAACCCAATAAGTTAGGGCACTACTTTCTCGAAATTTTCAAACACCAAGCATTGCCTTTTTATTTTTTGAAAACTTTTGAGGCGTTATTTTTTTTTTAAAAAAAAATGCATGGGGACTTTTATTGTACTATAAATCATACATAGTAACATATTATTGTAGTAAATAAATGATACGTGCATCTTAACAAAATGATAGCAATGATATGAAGATCGCATTAGATGCATAAAAATTATATATACATGGCAAATATTAACACTATGCATACAAAAATATATATATATATATAGCACGTATTGAGAATGAATAAACAAAACATACAAATATACGAGGTAATAATTAAATAATGCATGATATATAAGAAAGTCATGATTTAATAATAGATGACATACAAATAAAAGTATAATATCAATGTACATGTCTACAAAATATAACATATAATAATAATAACATTTAACACATACATGTTACATGCCATATAGAAATCTACCAAAGAACTAAAAAGAAAATGATTGATTGCTAACAAAATATGCATATAATTAAAAATAAGATATTTCATGACAATTTTAAAATAGAATTTAATATACAAGAATATTTATAAAAGAATAATAATTATATGGTAATATATTTGGCTTGAAAGTATGTATGAGAATTCATAATATAAATTTAAAATGAAATGATATATATAATAAATAAATAATTAACTAATAATGAAATTATAACATGAGTTAAAAATATGATTTAATAATAATAATTTACAAATTTTGAATAAAATATATATAATATAAACATAAATAATATAATTGGTAATATGTAATATACATAACATATATATATATAATAATATACAAGCAAAACATAATAAATATTATATAATAAAATATATGGTAAATAATATAGTAAATATAGCGTATAATAATGAAAATTTATACGTAAAAATAATATGCATAAATAAATATATAATATATGTAAAAATATGATAATATATATAAAAATAATAATTATGAGAGAATTAATATACAATAAATAATTATGATACATATAAAAATAATACTTATAAAATAATTTTATTTAAATAAATCAAATAATAAAATATATAGAATAATAAAATAAATATAGGACTAAATTTAGAGTCTAGCAAAATTGATGGGCGAATTTCGAAATAAATAAAAATGAATCGAGGCCTTAATTAAAATGCGCGCAAAATTAAAGGGACTCACTGGGCAAAATGCCCTATTCCCAAAACGGCGACGTTTTAATTCCGTTTATTCAAAAAGGGCAACGATCAGATTGAAACCAAAGTAAAATTAATGGGCAACATTAAAAACGCAATAAACTTAATTTAAAAAGAATGAAAAGGCAGAAGGACTAGAGGGATAAATATCCCATTTTCTCAAAACACGCGGACCTTCCGGGTCGGATCGGGTCGGATCATGGGCCCTATATAAGTTAAAATTTAACTTTAAACATCATTTCTAACATCCCATTTAAAAATAAAAATAAAAAAAATGCTCTGAAACTCTTTCCGTCCTCTGGCCTGAGCTCCGGTGACGATTGCCAGCCACCGCTGCACGCGCCTCACGCACCACCGTACGCGGTGGTCGGAGGTTCAAAATTCCTCCTTTTTTCAAGCGAATCACAGGTAAAATTTTCTATTTTTATTTTGCATATGAAATTCTTAATAAAATTATACTGCTTCCCTTTCTTTTTTTTTTCAGATCTATTTTAATATGTTTTTGCATGTATAAAAAGAAAGAAAATAAATAAAGAACATTTAAATGACGAAATAAATCACCTTGGTTTTAACTCGAAATGCTCTGTTTTTTATTGTCTGTCTCTACCGTTTTTGGGTTTTTTCGTAGTCCCTTTTTACAATATTTTTAATCTGATTTTATAGCTTGAATACATATATAGAAAGTACAACTTTTGATTTCTTTCTTGTTCTGCTTGGTCTTTCTTTCCCTTTTTGCAGATCTGTGGTGCAATCTCGGATGACGGAACCGGCGTTGATTCAGGCTTCCTGGAATCACGGCGTAACTCGGGGCTGCTGGAACGGCGTGCGTCGAAAGGGCCGAGACGCTTGGAATGGCTCGAAGCTTCCAGAACTCCATTGCGGCGCTAGGGTTTCTTAACCCTATCTGAAACTCATTTGGGCCCCCTGCTGTTTGGGCCTTAGGGTTTAAATGGGTCTATTTTGTAATTGTAATGGGTCAAGGGTGTAAATGGGTTAATGTTTGGGCTTCTGTAAACTGTATTTCATGGACTGTTAAACAATTATTCATTTATTTTTGGTTTATTAAGGCCCAGACAAATTTGGGCTCTTACAGTATTTTATTGTTTATGATATCTATTAATGATAATATATATGATAAATCATAATTTATACTTATTTTTATCCCATGCTTAGCATATTTTTGGATGAATTATCATTAGATTTATCGAATTTGATGCTCCTAATCCTTTAATTTCATATCTTATACTTAGGTGAGCATAGGAAAGTAAAAAGAACGAGAAATGGGCCAAAAACTGAGAAACTGGCCAATGTGGGAAATCAACACGACCTGGACTTTCCCACACGGATAGAACACACGCCCGTGTCCTTCTAGCAGGCTTGAACACGACCTAAAGTCACCCCAACATGGGCGTGTCTATTTCACAGCCTTGAACACGGTTTAAAGCAAGTTGAACACGGTTTAAAGCAAGTTGCACACGGGCGTGGCCCTGTTGAGCCCAAGTCTCGTTTTATTCAGAAAAGGCTACTTTTGGGCTATTTTGAGCATTGGAAAGTCTATTTAAACACCCTAGGGGAGAATTAAAGGGGACAAAGAGAGTAGAAAGCAAGAAATTACTTGAAGAATGCCGATTGATACATCTTGGAAGCCGGATTCACCTTCAAGACTGAAGATCTCCCTTCAATTTCCTTCAGGGGTTTTTGGGTTTTCTTTATGTTTTGTCATTATTATTCTTTTGAGATGTTTTCTTTTAGTATTATGAACTAAATCCCCTAAATACCTAAGGGGGATGAAACCTAGGACGGATCTTATTAATATTTTCTGAACTATATGATAAATACTTGATTTATTCTTAATTATGTTTTTAACTCTTGTTTGAATATTCCAGGATATTAATTCAAGTATTGATGTGCTTATTCAGAGGATGAATAGTCCCTGTCTAAGAGTAGATCGTTCATAAATAAGCGGAGTTGCATGCAATCCTAGAGATAGGACGACATAAATCTGCCAGATTAGAGTCAAATCTAATAAGGGAATCCATAGATCGAGTTAATGCAACACTAGAGGTTTTAATTAGAAAGAGATTTCAATTAATCAACCTAGGGTTAAACGTTATTAGTCTTGAATAGGGATAATAATATAAATCAGGGATTTCTACTGATCAAGTCAAGTGAATAAATCGTCTAGTTCAGAATCAATTAACAAGTGAAGCCTAGGTGGATTCTTTCTTGTGTGTTGTCTAAATCAATCAGTTTTCCCAAAAGTATTTCCCTAATTTACATTCGGTGCATTCTTGGGTTAGTTAATTAGTTTAGGTAAAACAATCTTCATTATTCTTAGGCTAGATAATAAAAAGAAAGTCAATACTAGTACTTTTAGTTCCTTTAGGTTCGACATCCGGTCTTGCTAAAACTATACTACTGTTCAATAGGTATGCTTGCCTTCATCGTGATAATAGTTAGTTCAAGTATGATCAATTATAAATTTTAAAACTTATCGCGAGTGACAATCAATATATTTTTTAAATTAGTAACATATTTTTTATTAATTTCAAATAGAGTTTTACTAACAAGTATATTAAGGAAGCTCTTTAAAGATGCTAACAAGATTTTGAAGCAAGATTATTGTGTGTATCATGATAATTTAGATTCAATTTCTACCATCTTTCACTTTTTTCTTCAATTATTAAAGAAAATAAAAATAAAAACACTACTTAAATTTTATACTATTATAGCTAAATATTGTATTAAATGTAACATATAGTTGATAATTTTTCACTTTTAAATGTAAAATTGTAACCTTTAATAATGCTATTAGGACATTCAATAGTTAAATTTATTTTTTATAATATAAATTTGATAAACCATAAAAGTAACACATTCTAATCCCATACTTAGCATATTTTTGGATGATTTATCATATAATTTAGTGAATTATATGCTCTTAATCTTTTAAATTCATGTTTTATACTCAAGAGAGAATAAGGGAACAAAAGGAGCAGAAAATGGGTAAAAAATAGACAAAACGGGCTAATTGAAAGATACACAAGGCCGAGACGAATTCCACACGGGCTGAGCACACGCCTGTGTGAGACACACGGCTTGGACACAAGCCCATGTGGCAACCCGTGTCGATGTCGCTCCAGGTTTTCCAAATACGCGAAAAAAGTCAATTTTTAGGGTTTTTGAGCAGTCTAAAGCCTATAAATACATACCAGAGGAATACCTAAGGGGACACACAGAGTAATAGCAGAAAATACTCAAAAAGGCATTGTCGGAGTCATCTCGAAAGTAGGATCTCCTCCAAGATTGAAGATCTCCCTTTAATTTCTTCTAAATTTTTTGGGTTTTCTTTATGTTTTGTGGCTTTTCTATTTTTGAGATGTTTTCCCCCATTAGTATGAACTAAACTCCCTAAATACCTAGGGAGGATGAAACCTACGATGGATCTTATTATTTAATTATCTGAATTACGCGATAAATACTTGTTCTTGTTCTTAATTATGTGTTCTTAATCATTCCTTTAATATTTTCAGGATATTAATCCAAGTTTGATGTGCTTATTCAGTGGAGAAAAAGTCCCTGTTTATGAGAAGATCTAGCATAATTAAGCGGAGTTGCATGCAATCCTAGAAAGAGGACGACATAAATCTACCGGATTAGAGTCAAATCTAATAGGGGAATCCATAAATCGAGTAATGTGACAATAGGGGTTTTAATTAGAAAGAGATTTCAATTAATCAACTTAGAGTCAATTGTTCTTAGTCTCAAAAGAGATATTAACATAATTTAGGGATTCCTATGGATCAAGACAAGTGAATAAATCGTTTAATTCAAAGTCAGAATAATAAGTGAAGTCTAGATGGATTCTTCCTTGGGTATTGTCCTCATTATTGGTTTATTTGTTTATTTCCTTCACTCTCTGTCGCGTTCATTAGTTAATTAGTTTAGTTAATTTTAGATTAAAACAAATCCTGTTTATTTTAGGCTAAATAATATAAATATAGTTAATACTAGTACTTTTAGTCATTGTGGATACGATATTCTGGACTCACCATAGCTATACTACCCTTCGATAGGTGCGCTTGCCTTTTCGTGATCGTAGTCTAGTTTAGTGAATCAATAAAATGATCAATCAAGTTTTTGGAGCGTTGCCGGAGACTAAGATATTAGGAATGCTTGATTTTTATTACTTTAGCCATTTTTATTTTTATTGAAATTTATTTTTTATTTTTTATTTTAATTACTAATTTTTCTTTTGTTTGCTGCTGGCAGGTTCTTGTAGTTTATGACTAGAAGAAACCCGTCAGGACCTCAACTTTTTGACAGCGAAATTGAAAGCACAGCTCGCAGAAATCGTAGAGAAATAAGGCGAAGTCTACAGTATATAGAGGAAGAGCACGAGGACGATACCAATACTATCGAGGAGATGACTGAAAATCATAATAATCCGCTATCTCCTGTGGTTGCAGCGAATCCTATAAATCAGAATCCTGCTCCTCGTACTATTTACGACTATTGATAAACCATAATATATACATATTTTTATCCTATGCTTGGCATATTTTTGGATGATTTATCATAAGATTTAGTGAATTTGATGCTCCTAATCCTTTAAATTCATGTTTTATACTTAGGTGAGCATAGGAAGGCGAAAAGAGCAAGACACGGGTCAAAAACAGATAAAATGAGTTTAATTCAGTGTTTCACACGGCCTAGGCACTTCCACACGGGTAATCCACACGCCCGTGTGTCATGGCCCTATCAACATTAAACCAACTCAGAATTACACACGGTTTAAGCACTTTCGAACGAGCGTGGCACACGGCTGTGTCCCTGTCGAAGCCAAGTCTAATTCTACTCGGAAAAGGCTAACTTTGAGGCTTTTGAAGCATTCCAAAGTCTATATAAATGCCTTAGAAGAGGATTAAAAGGGGACACGCAGAGTAGAAGGCAGAAGATACTCAAGGATAGCCATCGAAATCAGCTCAGAAGCAGGATCTACTTCAAGACTGAAGATCTCCATTCAATTTCCTTAGAAGTTCTTTGGGTTTCTTTATGTTTTGTTGTTTTCCCAATTTTGAGATGTTTTCCATTATTATGCACTAAATTCCCTAAATACCTAAGGGAGTTTTAATCCTTGTTTTAATATTCCAGGATATTAATTCAGGTTTTGATGTGCTTATTCAGTGGAGTAAAAGTCCATGTTTAAAGAGTATATCTCCATAATTAAGCGGAGTTGCATGTAATCCTAGAGATAGAATGACATAAATCTGCCGAATTAGAGTCAAATCTAATAAGGGAATCCATAGATCGAGTTAATGCGACAACAGGGGTTTTAATTAGAAAGAGATTTCAATTAATCAACCTAGAGTCAGTTGTTTTTAGTCTCGAGAGAGATATTAACATAAATCAGGGATTTCTACGGATTAAGTCAAGTGAATAAATCGTCTAACTCAAAAGTAATAAGTGAAGTCTAGGTGAATTCTTCATTGGGTATTATCTTCTTCATCGGCTTTCCAAAAGTATTTTTCAACTTTAATCTCTATCATAATCTTAGTTGTCGAAACCTCTTTTTAAAAGTGAGATTTTTGAAAACGGGAGTCACCACCAACCTTTTTAAGTGTGATTGGATCACCTTATAAAACATTTTGGTCTACGAAAATATGAGAAGATAGGTTCGGGAGTCGATTACGTACGAGGAAGGGTTAGCACCCTCGCGACGCCCAAAATTGGTACCAAATTAAATAGTTTTCTGTCTTGATGTCAAAAGTTTGAAAGAATTTAAAAAAAGATCCCTTTTAAAAACCAAGATAATTTGAGTTGGAAATCGATATTCCTTCGCTCAAAAAGGGTACAAATATCACATCCAGCATGATAGGACATGATATTCTTAAACTTTCGTAATTGAAATCATCTCGTGACTTACAAAATCTATTTAGAAGGATACTTTAGACATTTAGACAAACGGAAAGTCACAACCCAACATGTTAGGGCACTACTTTCCGAATTCTTAAATACCAAAAACATTGCCTCATCTTTTTAAAATTCTTTTGGATTAAATGAAATATAAATTTTTCATAACAATGATGTATTTAACATATTACAAAAGATCAATATTGAATAAATTAAACTACACGATACATATTTTAACATTTCATGCAAATATAGTAAAAAATAATAAGTAATGACATAAATTACGCAATATACATTAACATTTTATGCATATATAATCATAAATGACATAATTATACATACATTATCATTTCATGCAAATTACAACATAGAGAATAATGAATATAACAATATAAATTAAATAGTATAATAATATTTCATGCAAATATATAAATAAAAAAAATAACAAGTAATCCACAAGATTTAAAATAATACTAAATAAATGCAAAGTTATACAAAAAACAGATAAACAAATTACGAATATATATATAAAATAAAACAAAGATAAAAAAAATCTAAATACAATTTAAAAAAATAAATGAGGTATAAAAATATTTAAAACATTATATAAATAATAAAGGAGATTTTTTAGAAACGGTTAATATATACTATATGATATCATAACTTAATATATATTTATAAAAATAATAATGTGTTAAATAGGAACAAGATTTTATAGTAAATTTAAAAATGTTAGATATAAAATATTTAATAACGATATATGTATTATTTAATAATAATTTAAAAATTTTTAAATTATATAATAAATAAATAATAAATAGTAAAATAATATAAAATAAAGATAAAGATAATATAGGGAATAATATATATATAGTAAAATATAATATATAAATAAAATATGTACTAAAATATAAATAATATGATAAATAATCACATAAATAAAAAGATAATAAATATGATAATTTTTTCATGTATAAATAATGTTTATAAAAATAAATAATACATATAAAATATAAACAAATTGTATGTATATATATATATATATATATATAAGGATTAAAATTGAATTTAAATAAAAATCTAGGGTTAATTTTAAATAAATAAAATGGATTTTGAAACTAATTGAGACACGCATTAAAAGTTGAAGGACTCACTGGGCAATTCGACCCTAATCCCAAAACAACGTCGTCCCAAAATAGGCTTTATAATAGTGAATAGGACTAAATTGAAATAAAAATAAAAGGTCAGGGCCAAATTAAAACGAAATAAAACTTGAATTGAACAGAATTATAAATTCTGAAAATGCGAGAGGACCAATTGGGCAATTAGCCCTTTTAGAAAAAACAAGCGGATCCTTCCCGGTTCACGGGTCAACACGCGGATCCTTGGCCGTGAAACGACACCGTTTTGAAGCCTATATCATTTTAAACCCGGCTTAAAAAAAATCCTTTGAAAGAGGATTGAGAACTGGCCCTCGGAGCTCCGTCGAGCCTCCGTCCATAGGCCCTCACGCGCCTACGCACCACCGTCAACTCTGCCATATACGGCGGCCGGAAGCTGGAAAGCTTCGTTTTTTTGAACGCAAATCCGTCGGTAAGTCTTTTCCATTTTATTTTACAATATTTGTATGTATTTATAAAGAGAAAAAAAAAATAATCACCTCTGTTTCTTCAGTCAACTGTTGGTCTTTTTATTGTATTTGTGTATTAAAAAAAACTGTCCTCTTACATCATTCTCAATTCGGGCCTTTATAGCCACTGAAAATATATTTACAATCTTTAATTTTATTTCTTGCTATATTTGCATTTGTTTCTGATGTTCTTCTTTCTCTTTCTTTGCAGGTACCAGTGAGAAATCCAGCGACGACGGGGTGTTGATGGTGACTCATTGGCACGCTGATTGAGGCGATGATGGCACGAGTCTATCGGTGGCGCACCGATTGCGGAGCGAGTTGGGGCCTTCATCTGGTGCTTGCGGCGCCTAGGGTTTCAGAAACCCTAAGTCTTCTGTCCTCTGTTTGTGGTTTGGGCCTCTTTAGGCCGTGTTCATTTGTTGGGTTTAAGGGATGTAACTAGGTCTTAGGTCATCAGGCCTTTAGGCCCGTTTATTGTAAACTGGACATTATATTTATTTTTTTATTTTATTTCATTTCACGGGCCTGGGCAAATTTGGGCTATTACATTAGTCAATTAGATAATTAGTCTTAGTTTAAAACATCCCTTAATTCTTAGGCTAGATAATAAAAAGATAATAATTACTATTACTTTTAGTCCTTGTGGATACGATATTTCCGGTCTCACCATAACTATACTACTGTTCGATAGGTACGCTTGCCTTAGTCAATTTTTTAGTTAGTTTAGCAACCATCAACTATGCTAAGTCTAATTTAGCGGGGGCTAAGTCGAGTATTGTTAGACCTGCAATTACTGCAAATAATTTTAAACTAAAACCTAACACTATACAAATGGTTCAACAGTTTGTTCAGTTTGATGGTTTGCAGGATGAAGACCCAAATACTCATTTGGCCAACTTCTTAGAGTTCTATGATACTTTTAAGATAAATGGTGTTTCTGACGACGCCATCCGCCTATGATTATTCCCCTTCTAGTTGAGAAATAAGGCTAAGCAGTGGTTGAACTCCTTACCACGAGGGTCCATCACTACTTGGGATCAAATGACCGAGAAGTTTTTATTGAAATACTTTCCGCCAGCTAAGATAGCTAAGTTGAGGAACGATATCTCGTCCTTCATGCAAATCGATTTAGAGACTTTATATGATGCATGGGAGAGGTATAAGGACTTATTGAGAAGGTGCCCTCACCATGGGTTACCTCTATGGTTACAGATTCAGACTTCTCACAATGGTTTGAACCCCTCGACTAGGCAAATGATTGATGCAGTCGCCTGTGGTACCATAAATAATAAAACACCTGAGGAGGCTTATGAGTTCATTGAAAAAATGTCACTGAATAATTATCAGTGTCAATTCATGAGGACAAAGCTGACAAAAGCAGCCAGTGTTTTTAACGTTGATGCGGTTGCCATATTGACAAATCAGGTAGAACTTTTAAATAAAAAGATTGATTGTTTATGTGGTTCTACGGAGGTACATCCAGTGATGCAGTGTGACACGAGTAGAGGTGGAATGAGCAATTCAGAAAATCTACCCTACGGTCCTATAATAGAAAATGAGCAAATGAATTATATGGGTAATAATCCTAGACATCAAAATAATCCTTACAGTAATACTTACAATGCAGGTTGGAGGAACCATCCAAATTTTTCATGGAGAAGTCAAGGAAATTAAAGACCACAACCACCCCCTTCGGGTTTTCAGCAGCAACCTTATCGACAAGAAAAGAAACTGAACCTTGAAGAATGTTTGAAAATTTTATTTCAGCGTCAGAAACTCGTTTCCAAAACACTGAGGCAGGTTTGAAAAATTAGCAAGCATCGATTCAAGGGCTCGAAACTCAAATTGGGCAGCTTGCTAAATTAGTTTTGGAAAGGCAACAAGGTAGTTTGCCTAGTAACATTAAAGCTAACCCAAGAGAGCATGTAAAAGTGATTACATTGAGGAATGGGAAAGTGTTAACTGAACCAGAAGAAAAAGTTGCCACAAGAATCTGATAATGAAAAGGGTGAGGAAGTAAAACCCGAAGCAAGTGTAACTCCTGTGCTGAATGAATATAAACCACCGATCCCATATCCAGCAAAGTTGAAGAAAGACCGCATGGATGCACAATTTGGTAAATTTCTTAAACTTTTTAAATAGCTGCATATTAACTTACCTTTTGTTGAAGCTATTTCGCAGATGCCTACAAACGCTAAATTTTTGAAGAAGCTTCTAACAAATAAAAGGAAGTTTGAAGAGCTATCTACCGTGGAACTCAACAAGGAATGTTTGACTAGTCTTCAAAACAAGCTACCAACCGAGTTGAAAGACCCAAGAAGTTTCACTATTCACTGTTTAATTGGTAGTTTGAATATTGAGAAAGCATTAGCTAATTTAGGTGCCAGTATCAATTTTATGCCTTATAAAATGTTCGAGCAGCTTGGTTTTGGGGAACCAAAACCCACTAGGATGAGTATTCAATTAGCTGATATATCTGTTAAGTATCCTAAGGGTATTATTGAAGATGTCCTTGTGAAAGTAGATAAATTTATATTCCTTGTTGATTTTGTTGTGCTTGACATGGATGAGGATGTTGAGGTACCTTTAATTTTAGGTCGCCTATTTTTAGCTACTGCTAGAGCTGTTATTGATGTGGGTGACGGTAAACTTGTGCTTAGGGTAGGTGACGAAGAAATTAATTTTAAAATTTATGATGCCATGATATTTTCTAGAGAACAAGATGATTCCTGTTATTTTATTAATTCTATTGATCATGCTACTGAAGATTCTTTACAGGAAACCGTTCATAAGGACACTTTGGAGCTGTGTCTCGCTCAAGGAGAGGAGGTAAATAACGATGATGCTGTGATAGATTTGCAACCAAATGAAAAAGATGAGTTACTTCAAGTGTTGAAGGAGCATAAAAAGCCATAACTTGGAAGATTTCTGACATTAAAGGAATCAGTCCCTCTTTTTGCACCCATAAAATTTTAATGGAAGATGAATATAAACCTTGTGTGCAAGCTCAAATACGACTAAATCCTAACATGAAAGAAGTCGTGAAAGCTGAGGTAATTAAACTTCTAGATGCTGGAGTTATTTATCCTATTTCTGACAATTCTTGGGTGAGTCCTGTGCAAGTTGTTCCTAAGAAAGGAGGCATGACTGTTGTAGCTAACGAGAAGAACGAATTGATCCCAACACGAACAGTCACGGGATTGAGAGTTTGCATTGGTTATAGGAAGTTGAACGATGCCATGAGAAAAAATCACTTTCTCTTGCCATTCATTGATCAGATGTAGGAAAGATTATCTGGGCATATGTATTATTGCTTCCTGGATGAACTCTCTGGTTACATTCAAATCTCAATAGCTCCTAAGGACTAAGAGAAAACGACATTTACATGTCCATACGGTACGTTCGCTTATCGATGAATGCCTTTTGGATTATGTAATGCTCCTGCTACCTTTCAGTGCTGCATGTTGGCCATTTTTGATGAACTCGTAGAAGACATTATAGAGGCATTTATGGATGACTTCTCAGTATTCGGTAATTCTTTTCATCTTTGCCTTAAAAATTTAAAACGAGTTCTAATGGGATGTGAGCAAACGAACCTCGTACTTAATTAGGAAAAATGTCACTTTATGGTTCGTGAAGGGATTGTGCTAGGCCACAAAATTTCTTGTAAAGAGATCGACATTGATAAAGCGAAAATTGAAACTATTAAGAAATTATCTTCCCCTAGTTCAGTTAAGGCTATTCAAAGCTTTTTAGGACATGTTGGATTTTATAGAAGATTTATTAAGGATTTTTCTAAAATAGCTTAGCCTTTAACGAATTTATTAGAAAAAGATGTGCCTTTCGATTTCAATCAGGAATGTTTAGAAGCATTTAATACTCTTAAAGATAAATTCATTAATGCTCTGATTGTATTTGCACCTGATTGGAATTTACGCTTTGAACTAACATGTGATGCGAGTGATTTGGCAGTAGGTGCGGTTCTTGGACAGCGAAGGGATAAACATTTTCAACCAATTTATTATGCTAGCAAGACATTGACAGCCGCACAAGAAAATTACACAACTACTGAGAAAGAATTATTGGCTATGGTTTTTGCATTCGATAAATTTAAACCATATTTAATATTATCTAAAGCTGTTATCTACACTGACCATTCGGCTCTTCGTTATCTCCTTATTAAATCAGATGCAAAGCCTCGACTAATAAGATGGATTTTATTGTTGCAGGAATTTGATTTAGAAATCCAATATAAGAAGGGAGCCGAAAATCTTGCAACAGATCACTTATCCAGGCTAGAAAACCCACAGCTCAAGGAGATTGATGAAAATGAGATAAATGATCCGTTTCCTAAAGAACAACTCTTGGTTATAACTGACTCTGAAAGCCCTTGGTTTGCGGATATTGTGAATTATCTAGCTGCTAACATCCTACCAAAAAGGTTGACACATCATCAAAAGAAGCGATTCTTTGCCGATGTGAAAAATTATTTTTAGGAGGATCTTTTCCTTTTTCGTGTATGCGCGGATCAAGCAATTCAGAGATGTGTTGCAAAATTAGAAGCGAGTAAGATCTTGGAACACTGCCACTCAGGACCAACATGAGGACATTACAATGGGACTAAGACAGCAAACGAAGCACTCGAATCAGGTTTTTATTGGCCCACACTATTCAAAGACGCTAACAGGTATGTTACTACTTGTGATAGATGCCAGAGGACAGGTAATATCTATAAACATAATGCAATGCCTCAAACGTATATGCTCTCATGTGAAATATTTGATGTTTGGGGTATTGATTTTATGGGCCCATTCCCTAGTTCGTATGGAAATAAATATATTCTAGTAGCAGTCGATTATATGTCGAAATAGATAGAAGCTCAAGCTTTACCTACTAATGATGCTATTAGATTCCTTAAAAAGCTATTTTCTCGATTCAGAACAACTAAAGCAATCATTAGTGATAGGGGTACACATTTTTTTAATGCTCAATTTGATAAAATACTTAAGAAATATGGAGTATATCATAGGACAGCTACCCCTTATCACCCTCAAACCAGTGGACAAGTCGAAGTCGCCAATCGAGAACTTAAACGTATCCTAGAGAAAACTGTAGAATCAAATAGGAAAATTTGGGTGACAAAACTAGATGACGCTTTATGGGCCTATAGAACAACTTTTAAAACTCCCATAGGAACCTCTCCTTACAAACTTGTCTATGGGAAAAGCTGTCATCTTCCATTCGAATTAGAGCATAAATCATTTTGGGCTATAAAATTTCTAAACTTTGATTTCAAACTGGCCAAATATTGATAGAGACACAGCCTAACAGAGACCACACGGGCGTATGACACAACCATGTGGACCACAAGGCCTGGACACACCGGCGTGTCCTAGGCCATGTAAAAATTTGAACTAAATTTTTTGAATTTTAAAAAAGTCAGAGAGCTCCATGGGCAAGGCACACGGCCGTGTGTTCGGACGCACAGGCGTGTGGGAGACCACACGGGCGTGGGAGAAGCGAACAACATAACGCACGGCTGTGCAATACAGCCGTGTGACGAGTGGCCTATTATTTTTCTTGATGAACACGGGCTGGGTTTCGAGCCACACGGCCATGTGGCCCAACAAGGACCGTTACACGACCGTGCCCCTTTTTAAACCCTAAACCCTAATATTTTATTTTTATTTCTTGTCTTCTTCTCTAAATTTCTCCCAACCACCAGCTGCCTCCGACCTAGCCCCCACGTTTTTTGCCACCATCGTCCCTATTCCATCTCCCATTTCTTTCCCTTTCCCTCCTCCCTTTGCCCTCCTAGCCTTCCCTTTTCTTCCCCACGACGCAAAGCCTCCCCATCCCTTTCTTTTTCCCTTTCCTCTTCTCATCCTCTCCCCCTTTCTTGTCCCTATCACACCCCACAAACCAGCCCTGTTCGAACTGCCGCACCACCGCCGCACAGTCAAACTCTGACCCCCTAGCCTTTCACCCACCTCACCACGCACACACACACTTTTCCCTCACACTAACCACTGTCCGTACCGTCGATAATCGCCCTTCACTTCGTCGGTTGATTCTCTTCCCATTTCTTTATTTAATTCAATTATCATTTATTCCCTTATTTCTTTCTTGTTTGTTTTCTATTTCTTATTTATTATTTTATTCTCTCTTATTTTCAGATATTTGTTTATATTTTTTTCTGTTTATGTATAATTCAATTATTTAAGTTTTTCCCATCTTGGTTTATTGATCTCTATCTTGCTGCTAATTAGTCAGTTGGTTGTTTTTACTACTATTTTGACTCTATTATGCTTGTTTCTGCTATTCTATTTTTCATCCAAGGTTTATTCTTTCTACTCCTAGTTTAGTTTATTTTTATCACTATTGTGATTCTATTTTATTTTATTGCTACTATTTCAATTACGAGTGTTCTTAGTATTAGTATTAAGATTAGTTATTTCATTATTTATGTTTGCTTTTTACCTTCAGATCAATACAATACATTTTTTGATTTTTAGTTAATGAACTCTTTTAATTTTTTATATTTATTTTTTTAGGTACATCATAACGAACACACGAGGCAAGACTCAGACCGCAGTCCCCTCTTCGAAAAAGTGAAAGGGCCCCGGTGAGACTTCCTCCTCGAGCGCATCTGCCGAGGCTCGCCACCCCTATCTCTGATTTTTGGCGGGCCGCCAGAAAGAACTATACCAGCTTCATTGACAACGACCACTTGGATTGGGGCACTGCATTGATTGGGTCGCGTTAGAGTAGGTCTATTTGGCTGATGATGTGTGTGCGATCATTGTTACAGCCCCGTGGGATAGATTTTTCACCATCATCGATCTTACCTACTCAGAGCTCACCTTAGAGTTCGGTACCACATTTTCGGTTCAGCAGGTCATGTCAGTCCATGACGAGCCAGGCACCATCACCTTTCGCCTTGGCGGGCTGGTGCGACACATGAGCATCCTAGAGTTCGGTGCTAGTTTGGGACTCTACACAAAACAGTTCATGAGCGCCGAGGACTTTCTTCAGCTTCATAGGCATACTTATCACTCGCCCTCACGCTGTTGGACTGACCTCACAGGTGGCCTGACGAACTATGACGTGAGTCACTCGAAGGCGACGCACCTCTCTCCGGCCCTACGATGTATTCACGCCATCCTAGCTCACACTTTGACAGGACGACGAGAGAGCACAGGAGTTGTTAGTACTTATGATGCCTATTTCCTGTGGAGCATGACTACAGGACATGTGTTTGATTTGGCGTATTTCATCGCACTTGCTTGCCGCAATTAGACTGTATGCCATAAGAAGGGCCCTATCTGTCTCGGCCCTTACGTGACTCATCTCGCTCAACACTTCGGTTTACTCGACACACTGGAGCAGTCCTCGACACACCGGAGCGGTCCTCGACCCTTACCCTAGTTGGTTAGATGTCCCCCCAATGTATCTCGAGCATGATCCACATAAGAATGATCGAGCGGCGACGTGGAGTGGACCCCCTCAGTACAGACTAGTCCAGTCTGACATTCAGCATGACCCAGAGGACTTCATTGATGATGTTCCCCCTATCACGAGGACCCACCACAGCCTATACCATCGAATCACCGACATGCTCCCCCTACTGCTAGCTCTCTAGGAGTTTCCTCTGAGGAGTTTGCTAGTTTCCGTCAGTACTGTGCTCAGAGGTTCAACAGTATTGATGCGACTTTACAGCAGATTTGTCAGTATCTTCATATCGCTCCTCCAGTGCCACCGACCCGTGACACTGATCAGTCTGATGATGAGAACCATTGAGTCCGATTATTTTTATTTTTATGTTTATTTTTATTTTTATTTTTATTTTTATCTTTATCTTTATCTTTTATTTTATTTTATTTTATTTTTATGTCTATTTTGTTTTCCTATTCTGAACTTTTTAGTAATTATTACAGTTGTTTCTTAACGAGTAACCCTTTAATCTTCTTCAGCATTGTGTTTATTTTCTTATCAGTTGCTCAGAATTTTGCACTACCCCTACATTTATCTACAATTCCGTTTTTCACTATTCTGGGAAATTCATCCACCATTCAGGGTAGTTTCAATTATCTCCCTATCTTATGATATTTTGTTTATATTATGATTTATATTTGTTTGTACATTGAGGACAATGTACATTTTAAATATGGAGAGGTTATTTATATGATTATTTGAAAATCCCTGAATTATCCCTTATGTTTAAGTAATTTGCTCATATTACTTTTAGAATGAACTCTTATTAATTTGTGATTTTCATTGATATGTTTTAGATTAAATTCATAGATACTTGTGCATTGATTGTTTAAACTTTAAGATACTAGAGAATCAAGCTTGACAAGTCTATTTTTCGGAATTAAAATTTTTAGGATGTTTCCCTAAATTAAGGTATTACCTTGAAGTTTGAAATTTGCAAGATTGACATCAAAAGCCATAATTTTTGTGAGATTTTGAGCCTTTAGAGCATACATTTTTTCGTGCTCACTTTATTATTGGTTATGAGGGTGTCAATATTGAATTGTTATTCTAGAACTTGCTTCGGTTATACATGTCGAGACCACACCTTTGATTTGATATACTGAGATGATAAAGGCACCTAGGTTTTAACCCACTTAACCCATAAAAAGCCTACCTTCACAATTAACCCTTAGTTAACCCCTTTGAGCCTAACAAACCGTTTCTTAATTTATCCTTAATATTAACCCATACATCATACTTTTTGATTCACTGAGAATTTTCCCTATTTTATTGACTCTTTTTTTTTTTTCAAGATTTGATTTGGTTAATTACTTAACTATATTATTTTATTTTAATTGTATAATTTTCTCTTATTATCCATTCAGTTGAAAAAAAAATGAAAAAAAAAAAGAAAAAAATACATATATGTTGATTATTATTAGTTCTTTGTTTTGAGCCTAAGTAATTAATTTTATATTCTAAGAAGAAGCTCATGTTTATCTTTAATAAGTTCGATTGATGTAATTATTTAGTTTTAGTCTATTTTTCTAGTTAGATAATTTATCAATTCGATCTCGATTCTAATTTTTTTTCAGCTTTTATCCATACCTTTAACCCAAGCCCCATTACAACCCTTTAAAGACCTTTTGATTTTTGTATCATCTCATTTATAGTGGTGAAGATTTGATTTTCATGCAAGCTTATGGTAATAATTTTTCATGTTTGACTTTTGAGTGCTTAATTTTTGAACCTTTAACACTTTGAGTGATTTGAGTGAATCTTTAGTAAGGATGTCAATTATTGTTGATTTTTGAATTAAAGGTAATTATTTAGATAAGGGGGAATACATATGTTTTCATGCTTTAAAAATGTTAGACTTTGATTGTTTGTGCATTTAGTGCTCTTTTAGTTGAATTATCAATGTATGATTATTTGTGAAACTATGATAAGACATTATTGATGAGAATTATGAATTAAGAGAGTTTAATTTTAATTGTGAGTTGAGGATTTTGCTTGAGGACAAGCAAACGCTTAAGTATGGGGATATTTGATAAACCATAAAAGTAACACATTCTAATCTCATACTTAGCATATTTTTGGATAATTTATCATATAATTTAGTGAACTAGATGTTCTTAATCCTTTAATTTCATGTTTTATGCTCAGGAGAGCATAGGGGAACAAAAGGAGCAGAAAACTGGCCAAAAACAGACAAAACGGGTTGATTGAAAGATCAACACGACCAAGACGAATTCCACACAGGCTGAGCACACGCTCGTGTGAGCCACACGGCCTGGACACACGCCCATGTGGCAGCCCGTGTCGATATCGCTCCAAGTTTCCCAAATACGCGAAAAAAGCCAATTTTTAGGGTTTCTGAGTAGTCTAAAGTCTATAAATACATACCAGAAGAAGACCTAAGGGGACACAAAGCAGATAGCAGAAAATACTCGAAGAGACACCGTTAGAGTCATCTCGGAAGCAGGATCTCCTCCAAGACTGAAGATCTCCCTTCAATTTCTTCCAAAGTTTTTGGGTTTTCTTTATGTTTTATGGTTTTTCTATTTTTGAGATGTTTTCCCCCATTAATATGAACTAAACTCCCTAAATACCTAGGGAGGATGAAACCTACGATGGATCTTATTATTTAATTATCTGAATTACGCGATAAATACTTGTTCTTGTTCTTAATTATGTGTTCTTAATCATTGCTTTAATATTTTCAGGATATTAATCCAAGTTTGATGTGCTTATTCAGTGGAGCAAAAGTCCCTGTTTAAGAGAAGATTTAGCATAATTAAGCGGAGTTGCATGCAATCCTAGAAATAGGACGACATAAATCTGCTGGATTAGAGTCAAATCTAATAGGGGAATCCATAAATCGAGAAATGCAACAATAGGGGTTTTAATTAGAAAGAGATTTCAAATAATCAACCTAGAGTCAGTTGTTCTTAGTCTCGAAAGAGATATTAACATAATTTAGGGATTCCTACGGATCAAGACAAGTGAATAAATCGTTTAATTCAGAGTCAAAATAATAAGTGAAGTCTAGGTGGATTCTTCCTTGGGTATTGTCCTCATTATTGGTTTATTCGTTTATTTCCTTCACTCTCTGTCGCGTTCATTAGTTAATTAGTTTAGTTAATTTTAGATTAAAATAAATCCCTTTTATTTTAGGTTAAATAATAGAAAGATAGTTAATACTAGTACTTTTAGTCCTTGTGGATACGATATTCTGGACTCACAATAGTTATACTACCCTTCGATAGGTGCGCTTGCATTTGTCGTGATCGTAGTCTAATTTAGTGAATCAATAAAACGATCAATCAAAATTATAATTCAATATTATATATAAATAATTTAATGTATTATAATTATATAAATAAAACTTTAATTTTACAAGTTAAACTAAAAAAAACATTATTTTTTCTTTTTATATATATATCTGTACCCTTTATCAACTTTTCATAAAGTTAATAATTAATTAAGAGCATCTCCATCCAATCTTATTCCTAGATTTCCATTTTATTCCAAAATCTTATTCCTAGATTTCGCAGGGTGTTAAACTCCTACTTTATATGCACCATATGGGACACATTCCTAAATTACAAAACATTCTAATTAAATCTTCAAACATTAATCAAGTCCTCCTTTCAATAGTTATTATCTTGTACATTAAACGCTAGCTTAAATTTGACGTACAACATATTTAACACACATAAATTAAATTATAAATATATACGTACTCATGGCAAGGATTGTTTGAATATGATGGGTTACAAAAATAGCCTCCTAAATTCAAATCTAAATTGTCTATGAAGTAGATAGCACATGTTTACAATTTGATCCTTATTATCTAAATATGTTCCACGTCAAATATAAATCGGCATTTAACATTTAAATTAACAGCCGGACTGATGGAAAAACTTTTCATAAAATTATTAATCTTATCCTAATACTAGTTACTTTTTTAGATGCATTTTGGACTATATGGAGAAGAGTGAAAAGTTATATGTATTCGTATTCAATTTTTCCCTTGTACAAAAACTGAAGAAATTAGGAGGAAGCCCTCTGCCAACATAACAATTATACATATTAAATCTGTACTATCGTTTATATGAATATATAATTTTTTTTATTTTTATTCAATTGTATTTATATATATGAAAAAAATGAATATATACATTTGTTTTATATTGGATTAATATAATTATTTTTGTGTATGTAATATATAACATAAAATTGTGCTAATTTAGTAATATTATTAATAATTTTTTAAAATTAAATCAAACTAAAATTTATATATAAAATCACATAAAATTAAAGTTGTTTAAGAAAAGGAAAAAGAAATTCCACCAAATGATTTGATTAAACCATAAAAAAAAGAAGATAAAAGAGCAATTAAAGTAACCAATCTTGATAAATATATTCATGCATACAATTTTCTATTTAGGCCCTCTATAATTTATAAAATTTTAAAATAGTAATAGTAAAATATATTTTAGCCCCCTCAAAAATAATAAAAATTTGATTTAATCCTTTAAGAATTATAAAGATATAGACTATTAAAATGGTAAAATTATATTTTTATTATCTTAAAAATATAAAATTAAATTCCGCCCCAAAAATTTTTCTAACTTCGCCATTACATACAAGCTGGCGGTATTTGCCAATATTCTCATTTTCTGTTTTATTAATTCAGTTGGGCACCAACATTTTTCTACCTTAAAAATTATTTTCTTAATTAGGCTAACTCAAGGTATCTATTAATCAAATCGGATCAAGGCTCAATTTTAAAAAAATAAAATAAAATCGAGTTCGATGCTCGAGCTTAACTTGACCTATTAACTCAAATGATGTTTTATTGTTAAAAAATAATAATAATTAAAAATATAATTTTATATTCTTATACTTAAACTTAAATAAAGTTAATTTTAAATTCATGACGAAATTTATAAAAATTAAAAATTCTTACCAAAATCAGACCTAAGCCAAATCAAAGCTAGCGAGTCAAACGGACCACCAGTTCTTAGGTAGACCTATGCTGTACCAATTATTTGCTACTATAGTGGAATCTTTGTAATCCATTACTGTCAGCCCCTAATTCCCCAAATTAGGGAATTAGGAAAGATTTTGGCAATGAGCGCTTATAAAGTTATTTCATATTATTATTAATGTAGTTTTGGTTTTTGGTATTGTTATCTTCATCTGAATTAAGACATTCTTTTCAAATCAAGGGGTGATTCCAAAATTCAATAAAAGTAGCATTTTACTAACATAAGGTTTTACTGCTTCTTTAAATTACTTAATGACTTGTTAAAAATAATATTAGTATATTAAACATATTAATCAATAATTTTATTTATTATTTTTAATATATTAGAGAGAGATTCACCTGCAGTGGTGTAAAACTTTTAATACGATTAATATTTTCACAATTCAACAATCAAACTGATTTTAAGTATAAATATCTAACAATTGTATAAAACCACTTTTAATTTATACTAGTATAAAATATTAATTATATAAAAAATTACAAAAAAATATAAAAATCACTTTAATTTTACACCAATATAAATAAACATTTCCTCATATATATTTATATAAGGTTTTACTCTCTTGTATATCTATACAACTATATATATATAAAAGAAAGGCCTTCCTTGTAGAGGTGATCATGGGCCGGGCCCAGACAAAATTTTAGGCCCCTCTACTAGGCCCGGGCCCTGCCCAGCCCGAAATATGGGCCTAAAAATTTGTCCAAGCCCGGCCCGATTTTAAAATATAATAAATAAAATATATTTAAAAACATAAAAATAAATATTAAAACAAATAAAAATGATACTAAAACAATTCTTAAAATAATACACAAATTTACAATATAATAAAAAATGGTTATATTAAAATTTTAAAATGATTAAAAATAAAATAAAATAATATATTAATATATAATTCGGGCCGGGCCAAGCCTGGGCCAAAAAACTCTTACCCGAGGCCTAGCCCGTTTTCTAAACGGGCCTCTTTTTTTTTTGCCCACGCCTATTTTTCGGCATATATTTTTACCTAAACTTTTTCATTTTTTAGGTGGGCCTTCAGGCCGAGCTGGGCCGCCCAGCCTATAATCAGCTCTACTTCCATGGCAACGGTCCTTTTTCTCTTTTTTTTAATATATGAAAAGACTATAGTAATAAACATAATCGTTATTTTATAAAATCCTCAAGAGTGCACGTGCACGTGCACATTGAACAAAATACCCATAGACTTTGTTGACCAATTGATTCTGACCTCGACATGCCACACGAGTGGAAGTGGACACTGTTACACGTCATCGCCGCTCATAAAACGATAAATTAACGGTCATTGATGCTTCATTCTAAAACACATAATATTACTTGGTATATTATTATATGTCTGGAATGGTGTAAGAAACTTTTCCATGATTTTCGACCCGCGCTTTCCTCTCAACTCATCCATCTTTCTGTTATTTGACATACAAATAATTTTTAATAATTAAAAGTTGAATATTTATAAGTTGCTTAGTGTTTTTTACGTACATAACACCAAATAATTCATGTTTTATGTTAATTAATGATATTTAAAATCCTCAAATTTAAACAAGTGTAAGGAGTGGTCATTGCAAAGACCAGTCAAACCGACTCCCATGTTACTACATATGGGGCCATTTTTAAGTATATTTTCTTATCAGTATATCCCAAGAAATCTAGGGTATTTAGCTTCTCTATATATATATATATATATATATATATATATATATATATATATATATATATATAAACAATTTTAAAAAATAATATCCCATCAATAAATTACATTTTATAATTTATATATATATATATATATATTAATAATATGTAAGGAATAAGAGTTATTTAATAATTGATTTGAAAATTGATGACAATAAAAAACATAAAAATAAATAGTTGAACTAAACTCATAGTATACTATCAAATGACTTGTGTTGAAATAAACATTTCCAACCGTTCTCTTTATGAAAGAATTTATCCTCCATAATTTAATCACAACATATCTTTTTTTTGAAAGAAATTTTTTTTTTGGTGAAAAACAAAAAGGAATAGTTAATTAGTTACATCCAAAAGGTTTAAGAGCCCTAGTCTGGTCCAAGTCTAAGAAATTTCGAACCCTAAGAGAGGGAAATCAAAAAATTGCAACTCAACTCTAGAAGATAACGGTCCTTTTGCAATACAATCTGCAACTTCATTCTATTCCCTAAGAATATAACGCAAAACCCATAAATTCTCCTGAGATAGAATACTCTAGATTCGCCTGATTAAAGCAAAGTTCAATGTGGCTAAGGTACTTCCTTGAATGGCCCGAACGACGTCCAGGCTGTCTGAGAGGATTATTACACAATCATGACCTCTTCGTTGAACAAGCTTAAGCCCTTCAAAAATGCCCCAAAATTCAGCATCGAAAATTGAGCACTTTCCAAGGTATTGATTGAAACCAAAGAGCCACTGTCCATTCATATCTCTCACAACCCCCCAACAGATGCATTTCTAGTATCCAAATGCACTGCCCCATCAATATTAAGGAAGATCGTAGAACCATAAGCTTGCTCTTCCAAGGAAAGACAAAAACTGCCACTAGGAGCAATTCTAAAGGACGAAAAACATTGAGTAGCCCAGTAATAAGAGTTGTTAACAATCTCTCTCGAGTTCCAAGAGTGGCCCTGAAAAATAAAAAGATTACGGTTCTTCCAAAGCCACCAAACTAGAATTCCAAAGAGGCAAGCCCAGCTAGCTTCTCCCTCCATGACCACCGAAGTATCCTACACATTAAAAAGAATCCAGTCTTGTAAGTTAAGAGAGAAGAAGTTTGTTAAATGATTACCTGTTATGATCTGACTCCACACATCCTTAGCTGTAGTACAATCTCTGAGAATATGAAGAATGTCTTCCGAATGAAAACCACATATAGGACATGAAGGATCAGCTACTAAACCTCTTTTAAACCTTTCAACATTACTGAGGAGGCGCTGTTTGAGAACCAACCAAACAAAAAAAAAACTCTTTGTGGACTTGGGATCTTCCAAACACTCTTCCATTTATCATCCTTCGAATTCCAAACATCACCCTTACATATTTTATAAGCACTTTTAACTGTAAAGTTTCTAGTCGAAGTATGGCACCAAATGATTTTGTCCGGCCCCTCAGAGGAGAGAGGAGGGGGAATGCCCATAATCAACTTAATCACATCCTCCGGAAGCCAAAGCCTGAACAAATCAAGGTTCCCCAAACCATCCTCATTGACCATATCGTTAAGACAGCACCCAGAGCCAATATTGACACCTGTCGAGATAAACCAAATCAGCTACCCTACACTAGGGATCCAAACATCTTCCCAATAGTGAATTTGGCACCCGTTCCCAATAGACCAACATAAGTTTTCTCGAAGCAACGGCCAAATTTCAGTGAGAGAATTTCAAAGAAAACAGCCTCTGTCTCACCTAATAGAGATAGGAAGATTGTCAGTCATCTAGTAATTAGCCCTGATAACCTAAACCCAAAGAGCCTCTTTGTCAGTCATGATATTGAGCCCCAGCTTTAGCAAAAATGAGATATTCTAGTCTCAAAGTTTCCGTAAACCAAGACCTCCACAACATTTAGGATGACAAATGGAATCCCACCCAACCGGAGACATCTTCTTTTTTAAGCTCAGAAGAACCCCAAATGAACTGCTTCACCAAGCTCTCAATTTCATCGCAAACTCTCCTAGGGACCATCATGGGCTGCATAAAGTAGCTAGGAATAGACATGAGAACCGACTGGGCCAAAGTAATGCGGCCATTAATGGATAATCTTTTAGCATCCCAACTTCGGAGCTTTCCTCTAACTTTTTCAACAACAAAATGCATAGTACCATTAGTCACCCTCTGATGAAAAAGCGGAACACCAAGATAATGACAAGATTCTATACTTTCTGAAATCCAAACAAAGAACTAATCGAGTCCGCCACTGTCGCGTCCACACCTTTAGTGAAAAATATGTTTGTTTTCCTAGCATTGATTTTATGCCCAGAAAAATCACAAAAACTACCCAGAATGTCCTTGATGAGGTGACTATGATTCGTATCTGCTTTGCTAAAAATAACTAAATCATCTACAAAGAACAAATGTAAAATAGGAGGACCAGGCCAAAAAAGGCGAATGGGGTTCCATTTGACCCTCCGAGATAGCCGAGTGAATCACTTGGCCAAGCCAATCCATGCATAAGATGAAAAGATAAGGGGAGAGCAAAGATCCTTGCCGAATTCCTCTAGCTAGCCTGAACTTAGACAAAGAAACTTCGTTCCATAAAACCTACATCGAAGAGTTAGAGATAGATGACATAATAACATTTATGAGAAAAGTAGGGATACTGGCTACTTGAAAGGAAGCGTTGATGAAGTCCCATCGCACTGTATTGTAGGCCTTCTCTAGATCTATCTTAATAGTCATCCACTTTCTTTTAAAAGAACTCATCATCGAGTGAATAACCTCTTAGGCGATAATGACATTGTCAGTGATGTTCCTACCTGTAATAAACTCAGCCTGCTCTGGACCAATAATCTTCAAAAAAATGGTCTTAAAACGATTCACGATAATCTTCATCACAAGCTTATATAAAACAGAGCAGAGACTAATCTGACGATATTAGGTAAAATCCTCAAGACTATCAACCTTGGGAGTAAGGACAATTAAGGTATTGTTCAACTCAGCATCAATAGTAGCCCCATTAAAAATACTTCTAACCTAATTGCAAATTGCGTCTCCAACCGTATTCCACTGCTTCTGGAAGAAAAGCGCATGAAAGCCATCACTATCGAGAGCTTTGAGAGGGGCCATATCAAAAAGAGCCACCTTGATTTCCTCATTAGTGACCTGCTTCCCCAAAAATAAAATATCATCATGATCAAGGCAAGAAAATTTACTAGGAGGTAAGCATCCCATAGGACCAAGAGACTCCCCATACAAATTTTGGAAGAATTTATTAGCCTCGGCTTTAATAGCTTCTGAATCATAAATCCAGTCCCCATAATCATTGCTAATCGTAGTAATAAGACTATTCTTCCTTTGACGCAACATACGAGCATGAAAAAACTTAGTATTACGATCTCCAAGATAAAGCCAATCACAGCGGGCTTTCTGTTTCTAAATAAGTTCTTATGATGAAGAACATTCTCCAACTCATGCCGAACCTTTAACTCCACCTAAGCTAAATGATTAGAACCTGAGAAATCCATAATTTTCTGAATTTTAGTGAGCTCCTTAACAAGAAACCTTTTACGAGAAGTAATATGACCATAAACCGACTTATTCCAATTCTTAAAATCATGAGAGAACATACTTAAGGTATCAGACATATCACCAGAGAAACCCCAATTATCTTTCATAAATTTTCCAAAATTAGGGTGTTCAACCCATCCAACCAAAAAACTGCCTTTAGGAAAAATAGCCTCCAGGTTTAAAGAAAGGAGAAGAGGCCTATGGTCTGACTTAATTTTAGGGAGATAAGTGTCCAAACTATTAGGGAATAGCTGAACCCAAGCTTTATTTCCCAAAGCCCGATCAAGCCTCTCAAAAAGCAAACCCCTGTGCCAAGTAAATATGGGGCCTCTGAAACCTAAATCATGAAGCCCTGCCTTATCCACGAAGTCACCAAATAAAGAGCAATGCCTACCTTTAGACATACCACCTGATTTCTCAGAGGACAAAAGAATAGCGTTGAAATCACCAATTGTAACCCACAGGTAATTTCCCATAAAAATCAAACGTTTCAAAATATCCCATAGATCCTTACGTTTGTGCTTATTCGGACTCCCATATACGAACAAGATAAAAACTAAAATTGCGGAAGATGTAGATCCAACCCGAGCCATAATGAACTGAAAATGATTACAAATTATCTCAAGACGAACAGAATTCTTCCAGCCAATCCAAATGCCCCCCGAAAAACCAATCACTTCGACGCGATGAGAATTAGGGAACCCCAATTTTGCAATAATATTATTCGCTTACGACCTACTAACTCTTGTCTCAAGCAAACTAATAATATCAGGACTATGTTCCCAATTATATTCCTGAAAAATACGAGGAAACTTATCATTGGCACAACCCTAACAATTCCAAGAAAAATAGTAAAATTCATAATAAACAACAAAAATTAAAAATCGTACCATTTACTGTCGAGAGACAGTATCCCCATCCGTGATCAAGTCTACACCTTCCAATCCAGAAATGAGATCATTGATAATATTCGGATTTGAAATGAATTTAGCCATTTCCTCCATAGATTTGGCTAACGGTACTCTGGAATTCCTGGAAGCTTTGAAACGACTCCTCTTACCATGCAACATATTGGAAGCTTTTCGACTACTTCGCCCAATTAACTCTTTACCTCCATGCCTCTCTTTGGAAACGGAAATTCCTTCACCTAATTTTCCACGGGAAAGGTTAACTGAACTACTTTTTTCTTTTTTGTGAGATAAGTCTTTGAAATTTATTGCTGAATGTTTCTCGGGATCCAAAACACCATCAGAAATGGGAACAAGAGTACCCCCAGAGCCTTCGAAAGCAGGATTAATATGAGCTTTAATACTGTCAAAATTCCCAGCATTTAAATCCCCTTGAACCTCAGTGGATAAACCCTGACGAACTACATCGTCCAAGACCACGTCCTTACCAGAAGATAAATGATGTGACGATCCTGCAACACCAACGTTTGAATTAGAATTAGAAATAAAATTGCCAATATTTAATTCCTCACTCATATTCTGTGTAATAACACTGCCCAACATAGGCCTTTTTTCCATAGCTTTTCTAGGCCTCCCATTAACAGCCTGGCCCGAAGAATTCAGCGTAGCAGGCTCCACCGAAAGCCCAACAATCGACGCCCCATGTCATCCATTTCCTTGGCTACCGCAGCAGCCTCCTTAGAAGATCCAATACCCGAACTGGGCTTAAAGCCTAGAACAGAAATTGAACCCAAACCCCCCAAAGATTTATCCCAACCCTAGTATTAAAACCATCAACTTCGGTATATTTCAGCCCCCTTCACCGACAGAAAACCTCCAGCAGAGACAGCGTGATTATCGCTCGTCTCTCCCACCTCCTTTAACGCCGTAAATTGAGAGCTTCTCAACTCCTTGCGAGATTTCACACTGTTAATCTCTCCATTATTCGCTCCGGCATTACCTCGGACATTCCTTCGTCCTCGTCGAGACCTTTTTTTGAAAGAATTTAATGTCTCAAAAGCAGCCTATTGTCATGAATGGGACCATGGTTAGATATAATTTGATGAGAATATTCCTAAATTAACCATGAATTAAGTCCCTATCAAAGCTTCATTTATTATATATTAATGGGTTTTTTAAGATGTTAAGTGTCATGTGAGTTATGACTTGCTCTAGACGTTTCAACATCAATGTCGATCCCCAACATTTTATGTCTGTAGCCACAAAAATGTTTGATGATGATGATTCAGAAACAGAAGCCAAAAGCTTTTTTTCTTTTTTCTTTTTTCTTTTTTCCAGAAGTAACTACATTAATTCTTTTGTTTTATTTAATTTAATGTTTAAAGGGTAATTCCCAATATACATATAAAAAGTAGCTTGATTAGAAAGTTCAAAGTCTAAACCATAAAATAGGGATCAATAATATCTAGGTTAGCTTAAACAGTTAGGCCACGAATCATCATTCTCGTCAACTACTCATTTTCTTTTTTGTACAACAGATGAAAGAAAGAAAAAAACTACAGACTCATACTATCACGTCCCCGGAATCCTCGTGCAAGAGCAATAAGCGGATCGGATAAATACACATTAGTATCAGTAATAGCTACTGTCCGAGTTAAATTAGCAAGGTGATTTTCTCAGAACAATGTAACGAACAATTAACACTCAATTTTCATGTATCAAGATTAAACAATCATTCACTAGTGTTTTCAAAGAATGACCGGACTTAAAAGATCGAGACAACATATAAAGAAAAAAAAAAAAAAAGAATTTCGCATTGTTATCAAGTCTTACAATTGATGTAATGAGAAAAAATTTTGGTTGTTATCTAATCATACAATTCACATTTAATCTGGAATTCAAATATGAGAACAACTGATGATATATATATTTGACAATTTAGTAAAAAGAAAATGTATAGAAATACGAAATATTTAATAACAATGAAAATAGTGCAATAAATCTAAATATAATTAACATGATTAATGTTGTATTAATATTTAGTATTTAATTAATTTTTAAATATTGTGTTTTTAATTATAGTAATTAATGTAAAATAATATTTTTTATTTAAATTATTGAATAGAATTAAAATATATTAACTTATCAATTTAAATATTATAATAGCAAATTTGTAAATCATAATTAAATCATTTCCAACTTCTATTTTACTTCTAATTTTTTTTTTTTACATGTGAATTTATATTTTATACTATAAATCTATTGCATTCTTTCAATCAATATATGTGTGTATGGCATTAAAGTTTTTAATAATTATTTTAATTTATGTTGACTGGGTGTGGATGGGTTAAAGTTTATAGAGAAGAAATAAAGTTAATGACAGGTGTAGACAACCTGGAGAAGCTAATTGGGATTTGGTTTAAGATTAAGCAAAATAAAAAAAAAAGCAATTAAGCTTATTAATGGGGAAAATTCTGATGCTACAGCTGTGGCTTATGAACTTAATCAAATAAAGTTTTCTTATTGATTATATGTCATTGAGAATAAGTTGAGTTGGTACCATATACTGGCGGAGCTAAAGGTAGGCAGGATTCCTGAAAAAATTTTCATTTAAACTCTTTATAATTTATAAAATTTTAAATTAATAATAATAATATTACATTTTAGCTCCCAAAATAATAAAAATTTAATTTAATCTTTTAAAAATTATAAAGATATAATCTATTAAAGTAGTGAAATTATATTTTTACTATCGTGAAAATATACAATTTAATTTCCCAAAAAGATTTTCTCACTCCACCACTGTACCATGAATTCTTGAAGGATGTAAGTTACGAATGAATTTATGGTCTAAATATTAGTAATAGTAATCTATTCAACTTTTTATCTTCTTCCTCTTAGTCTTCTTTTTCCTTTTTTTTTTTCAAGTAAAAAACAAAAAGAATCGGAATTGCTTTCTTAATTAGCAAAAGATAAATGATTCTGAAATGGGTTGGCAATGTTTCCAAAAAGTGTAGTCTTAATAGACAAACTGATCGCTTAATGTAATATTTGGTATGTGTTTAGTTTGTTGAATCTTATATCATGTTTCATAATAAGATTATGGATTGTAAGATTATGAGTGGAATGCGAATTTACTTTATTTGGTTCATTTGGCTGGAATTAAAAATTTAAAAATTTGGTTGACGAAATCTAAACTTACTTAAAAACAAACACATTTTACTCCATTGTCAATGTTATAAAATTTGTTTTTTAATAATATTAGTTCCTTCAATATTTTTTAGTCTCAATTTTCATAAAACTATGAAAATTTTATTACAATTATTATTATTATTATTATTATTATTATTATTATTATTATTATAAGTAAATATATGATGTTGAAATAAATTTATGAATCATAATTATAATAATTTATGAAAAGTAATTGCAACACCAACCATAATTATAATTATAACTATAATCAGTATATTAATAAATAAATTATTATATAAAATATAATAATTATAATTATAATTCATAACATATATTGGTTCACTATTAAGATTTTTTTTGTTTTTAATTAGTTTTAAAATTTATTTAAGAAAAAAATCTAAATTAATTTAAATAATAATAATAAAGGGTAAATTGGTTTTTAAATTTAAGATTACACTCGTAATCTAAGATAACCTAAGGAATGGACTGTAATGAGATTTCACCCTATATTACGACATATTGATTGTAGCGACCCAATTTTTAACCGGTGTCAGAAAGTGTGGTTTTTGAATCCAATTTTGTAAATAAAGTCCTGAGATTATAATAGAAGAATTTATAAAACTATTATGAAAAAAATATTAATAAATGGTCGAGTAATTTAATTGAGAAAATCATTAATTAAAGTACTGGGATTAAATTATAAAAGTGTAATCGTTGTTGAAGTTTTTATTCGGAAAATAAGAAAAATGAAACAGCCTGTCCAGCGGATAATATATCAAGCTATTGTTTGTCGTATAGTTGTTTAGCTAATAGTAGAAAACGAGTAAGTTAGTAGAGTATTTATTTTTCGCGGTGTGTTTGGCATTTTTTGTGGGATTCGCCATTCGGTGAACTCCAAGTTTTGGCAAACTCTAGGGTTTGGCAGACTCTTCTGTTAAGGTATTCGTCAACCCCAAATGTTTGGGTGAACTCGTTAGTTTGCAGCTTGATAATTTGTTTACGTGGTTAGTATATGTTACGATGGCGTGGTAAATGATGTTAGAGTTTAATTGAGACCTAGTTAGAACTAAACTAAGATACTGTAGGTGATTTCATAATTAATTCTTCTCGAATTTCTAGAGCAATCGTGGGATCCTTTAACTTTCCACTAAGTTTTGTTTCTAGTTGTCTCTACTATATAAGGGCAATAGACTAGCTAGTTTGCACATTTTTATTTATTCTTCATCTTCTTCCTTGTATTTTCACTGAAGCTTTAGAAATTCTAAGATAGAGTCTATAGCAAAGAGTTCCAGCATTTAGCAACACCGTTGTTATCACCAGATTACTGGTAATTCTGATAGACCCTTAGGTCATTATCGAAGAACATTACGTATTTTCAGTAATGCATGTATAAGTTAAAATTGTTCTTGAGGAAGGAAACTTCCTGATTCTGGGTTGCATGTTACCGATTCATGCATGTATGTCAAATTTTGATAGTTTGATAATCTAATAGACATGTTTGTCTCTCTTTTAGCTCAAGAAGTTAACAAAGGTCCAAGCAACAAGGGTAAAGGACCTGCTAAGTAGATTATTGTATTAGACTTTCTGGTGAGTTCATTCTTACTCCATGTGTTAAATTCTATTATTATATGAATTGTGTAAGGTAAATGTTCCTTCTCAACAACATAAGTGGGGTGGTTAGTCTTGTGGTGTTCAACCAGCATTATCAATGTGGGTATGTGTAAACTCTAAATTATATAGAATTTTTATAGTCGTTTATGACAAAAAGTATGTTAATCTCGAATATTTGATAGTTAATTAGGTGAATTTTGTCCATATTACGATAATGGGTATGATTTAATAAAGCATGCAATTTTATGCTTTTATGAATCAAATTTGTGTATAATTTAATTATTTCATGTTACATATTAATTTCCTATATTTAATTGTTGCAGTGGGATCATGGAGTTAATAATTTGTGAAGTTTATTTTTATTTTGCATGGACATGAACTTTATTCTACCTTAGTTGGACAACAAAGGCATGCAATTTGGGTCAAGAGAAGGTCACTTTGATCTAGTTAAATTTGGCTTAATTGAAGGACAAGTTAATTAGGTCACAAAACCGTCCAAGCAATGGGGAAAAAAGCCCAATTCGGCAAGGGCATATGACAGCTTTTGGGAGATTTATTCAGAGGTCTTTACACTTAGAAAACAAATAAAAATCAGCACACAACTTTTACCCATGAAATCGTCCACCTCTTTGCTTGATTCATGCATGAAATCAAGCATGAATCAACCAACAACATCCCTTTTCCACAATTCATGGTCGACCAAGAGTGAGAGAAGCCTAAGGGAATTTCAAACTATTTTTAGTACACCTATTAGCCACCCCTCAGGTATAAATAAACCTCTCATTCACCTTTCATATCAGTCCACACCTCTCATCCTTCTTCATTTAATAAACTCTCAATCCCTTATTCTTTTCCTTCTCACACTTAAACCCTCCATTTTCCTCTTCATTTAGTTAGCAATTCCTTGAGAAAATTCTCTTTTGGCTGGCCACCTTAAGGAGCATCTTGCAAAGGAGTGATTACGAGGATAGAAAGAAGCCACCACGATCAATTCCTGGAGGATTGCCAAAATTACTTCAGAGTTCTTTCTTCCTTAATCTTTATTATTGTTGAACATGTTCGCAATTTGCTTTGATGTTTTTTCATTAATAATGATAGCTTAATTTTGTTTAGCTAGAATGATTACATTAATTTTATGAAGTCCATTTGATTTATGTTCATGATGTTCTGTGCCTTAATCGTTCATGCTTCCCATTAAAATCATGCATTTATTTCATTCATTAAAATATGATTGAATGCATTGGAATTAGTTTATCGATTCTGACCAGATGGCGATTAATGGACGCAATAATTGGAAGGTGCATGCTTAATTTAGATCTTGATCTGATTAAATTAAAGGCTCATAATAATTCGGGAGAGCTCTGTTACCTTGCATAACTTTTAGGGTTGTGTGATTAAATTGTTTCAAACCTGACCTGTCCCTGTTACTTCACATAATTCTAAGAAAACCTTTGTTAAATATGATCATGGTAGTATGCATATTTTCTAAGTAAAAGATTCCAAATGGACTTAATATTGGTTTCCAAGTTCATGAAAGATCGAGTTGCCATGGAATATTTTTCTAGAACATTGTGAACATGATGAAAATGACCTAAGTCAAATGATGTAATTATTCTAGCCTATTCATGTTATCGTTGTTGAAATCTTGTAAATTCTGCTACTAAATCCACCTCATGCATTTTATTTATTAATTTAATTTGCATTTAGGTTAACTTGCATCTAGATAATTATTTTACTTAGCATCAACGAATCAAAATTATTGTGTTTTTCTTACCAAATTGTTAACATTAATTTTGCAAAATATTAATTAACATATATAGTCCCTGTAGAGATGATAACTCTTATACTTACTTATTACTTGGTAACGACTGTGTACACTTGTACAAACCCCAAAATTATAGTATGGTTTGTTTGTGTTTCGATGTGTAACACCCTCATTATTACACAAGTCAGTACCACCAATATGTGATATGTGATATATGAGATGTGAGATGTGTCGGTGAAGAAGAGGAATATGTTTGTGATGCCTCTGGTAGAGTATTTTATTGCAAACCAGACTGGAAGATCACGAGAAAACATACACGACTGAAATAAATGATATGAGGAGTTAACAGGTGTGTGTTTATGAATACGACTGATACGATATGATTCTGACTCTGAATTCTAGGTACAAGGCTGCCATAAGGATGGGTTGTGTACAAGTTATGGCTAAGTTGGCGGATAGAAATTGCCCATGTGTCATGTTAAGCTAGCTTATCGAGTCTATCCGTATTTTGTGAACACCATTGGGTGTATTATGATTATTGTGCTTGAACCTCTCTAAAATGTTGGATATCCTTATGATATTAAAACTTGTTTATCAATAGTATCATTGTACCTTATTTTTGTTTTCTTTATGGAACTCATTAATTTCGTTTGAACTTACTCTGTTATTCTTTCCTTCTCAAATGTGTTGACTGAAGGAAGTGATTCTATTGAAGGGACTACGCCAAAGCACTGTTGATTGTGAGTCATCTGTTTAATTATGTATCATGCATGACCTTTGTGGGGGTGGCGTGTAGACCTGTTTTGTAATCGACTTGTATAACGATTTACCATTTTTCTCAAGATATGGTTTTATGAGAATATTTATAAACCTTTGATGTATGTGTATAACTTAAAATTTTTGTTCTATAAGATTGTCTCATTGGCATATATGTCAAATGGATTTGAATGTTATTTTAACTGCCAATGATGCACTTAAAACTATTGTATGGGCTTAACCCATCTTATGTTTTATATAGTTTATCAACTCATATACGGATTTGATCTGCCGTAATTAGGTGTAGTAGATTAAACTAATTTTCACACTTTAAGATCTCGAAGATAAGTTTTTTATTAAGTTTTAATTATGTTTTCTTAAAGTTTCAATTTCGTTAATAAAATGTGCAAATCGAGTCTTTTATTGACCTTAAAAGCCGAATGAGGCCTATGGGTAAGCTGATGAACTGTATAAGTGTGTAGGAGACCACTAGAAGGTGTAATAGACAGATACTAGTTGCTATGTCATAACATGGAATGCTCGATGCCGCAACATAGGGTGCAAAATGGATAAATCACAAAATTGTCTTTGATTTCGCGACACAGACTAGTGGTGTCGCGACATACCCCGAAAGATATTCTAGGAAGAGTACACTGACTGCTATGTCCGACACAAGTCCTGGTGTGTCGCGACATCAACTCTGGATGGGAGATAAACACGAAACAAGGGCGTTTTGGTCTGCACTATCAAATTTAAAGCTTGAGAACGTCAGCTAACCTAGGGTTAAGGATGACAACCACTGATAATCTATAAATAGGCTCATTTGGCACATGTTATAGGGACCATTCATTGAATCTAGAATTAGTCTTTTCAATTTAGTTTGGTTTTCTTTCTTTCTTAGGTTTTAGTTTTATTTTGCTCTTTGTTTTCTTCCAAGAGATCTGAAATTGTGAAGACGATCAACTTTTGTGGATTCGTGTTTAATTTTAATACAATCAGACTCTTTCATAAACTTTATATTGTCAATTTATTTGATATGCTTTCTCTTTACATCGATTTTATACTGTCTATGCAAGCCATGAGGAACTAATCCTTCTATGGGGGATTAGCGAGTGGAGGTATGATCTATTAATTGTTTTGTAGGTTTACTCAACGGATCAGCTACTTGGGAAAGGAAGAACGTAAAACAAACCCTAGGCCTGACAACCCTGGGAAGTCATCAAGGTGGGAATTAACCCAAAATTGGTATGGCCCATCCGTGAACACCTTCACCCCAAGCCAGTCTAGCCTGTAAAGTTGGAAGATAAGTAGTACTTGCTAACTCATTATGTTAGTGGAAGATTGGAAGTCCTGCTAGGGTACCGATTAGTTTATTGGCAAAGAACCCGAAACGATAGTTGATTGGAATTGCCGAAGTGAGCTAATCACCTATAACAAGATTTAATTTATTCTAATTTCCTATCTATTGAATGTTATCCTTTTACATTATTTTGTTATTATTATTATTCTAAAAACCCTAAAAAAACCTTCTTATTATGTTTTCGTACTATAATTAAATTCATGTACTAATTAGATCTTTTAGTGTATAGGTTAAAATTAATCTAGTACTAGCCTCCCTTGGGTATGATCCTTGGAGTACTCACCTACTTCATTGTAAAAACTATATTACAACTTGACCCGTATACTTACAGATACCGCCACGTTTTTATATATTTTATTACAGTAGTCACACTCTAGACGTTAGTACGTTCAGAGGCAGTTAGACTTCCGCAAAATGTTTTATCAAAAAATGTTTTATTTGGCGTACCATTAATTTGATTGTTTCGTATTGTAATTCTGAGGGTTACGCCAAAAACTTAATACTTTTATAATTTCCAAATATTTATTGTTAAATACATTTGGTTTAAGTTGTGGCACTCTTTACTTGGATTCAGTGATCAGGTCAGGTAGGGAGTGTTACAAAAAGAATCTTATTAGATATTATACTAAGGACTAAATGATAATTAGACCAATTTAGTGATAAGTGAGTGGATGGCATGATTAGATTCATTCATTAATAGTTATGTACATTAATTTAAATAATGGTTTATGTTAATTGACCACATGAAATTCATTGAACTAAATTAATTTACTAATATATATAAGAATTCTTAATTCGACAAAGCTAGCAAAACAAAAAGAAGAAAAGATTTCAAGTTTTCTCCATGACCGAATTCTTAATAGGAATTGTTGTTGAGTTTTCTTTATTAATTAATGATGAATTTTTAGTTGTTAAGGTTAAATTATTTTAACCCATCAATTTGATTATTGAATTAATGAAATTTAAATTCAATTTCATAGTTAAAAACTTCAAGAATTTGGAAGTTAATTGCTTAACTTCATGCATATTAGTAGTAGATATGGATATTAATTTTTATAATGGAATTTATGTGAAAAGTTTGCAACTAAGTTAGAATTAAACATAGATTATATAATTAAATTTTGTGTAAATATGGGCTAAATTGCAAATGATAAAAACTATAAGGTTTAAGAATAAAAATTGATAATAAGAAGTCCTTGTACTATATTTATTAAGCCAAATTTAAATTCGATCAGGTAAATTGTGAGAAATGAATGTTTTGGATATTATGTGTTTAAGGACTAAATCGAATAAAATGCAAACTATGTTTAATTATACATTTTCATGTGATTGTCTAAAAATTAATATCGTTTCTATAATTGAATTATCGAGGATAGCTAAAGACAGCGTCGGGTCGTCTTGAGTTAAGGGAAAAGCAAAAGCCATAGACGAGTAGCTATTACAGTTTGTGCTCTCATGACTTATTTAAATTCATAGTTTAACCAAGTATTAAATTGAGTAAGGTGAGATTGATGCTTTGTCTCATGAAAGGTAAGTTTTACCTATGACTCGATATTTAATTAAAATTGTTAATTTATGAAAAATGCGATGATAGTATAAATGATGATATGATTGTGATGATTCGATATGAATATGGGAAATTGAATGTATGAACTCATATGTAAATGCCATGTAGAAGATAAAAAAAAGCATGAAATTTGATATGTATACGATATGTGACATTGCCATTTAAATTGTTTCTAAAATTGGAACATAGTGATGACATGTAATGGTATGAATTGATTTGAGCATGAAATGAGTTGGTTATGTATTGAATTTTGATATCTGAATCACGTAAATATATTTGAAACATTAGTTACCTTATTAACGGTCTTAAGTAGAGTAGGGTATAGTTGGCATACCATAGGATTAGTGAACGGGATTATACTTCGGTTTATATCGATGAGGCACGGAGCACATATTATACTTCCAACATTCCAATGAGGTGCAGATCACACATTACTTTGGTTTATATCGTTGAGGCACGGAGCGCAAATTATACTTAGAACATTTCGATGAGGCACTAGGTGTCAAATATATTATTGTGATGGTTGGATGATCTTTGTATCCGTCTTGATTTTGTGTCTGATTATAGGGATAATAAAACATTTACCTTGATAAGTGACATTTGATATGAAATGCTAATAGTAAATAATGTATCTTGTATATTAATGTTAAGTAACAAAAGATGGCATGTGAAAGATCATACAAACCGTTAAAACAAGCCATAAGGGTCGATATGGATACAAAATGAATAAGAGGATTCAAGATGGAAACGAGAAAAAGAAATGGACTTGATGATATACTATGGCACATTTGTAGTGGTGATATGATGATAAATGAAATATTATGTAGTTCATGTGATTGAGATGTTATGTTAAATGAAAGCAAATGTTAGTATCTTGTTACAACATGTATGAAAACACCAACATAAGGTATGAGACAAGAATGGTTGTTGTATTATAATAGTTATAAATTACATGATAGTTGTATTTGGTATATTATTTCTATTTTAAAATTGTTTTAATTATGTGAGCACCACTGAGTCCCATTGCTCAGAATACGGTTTTGTTATTTCCTTGCACATGTATCCTTAGGTTTCGAGGCTTCGAAGAGTGCAACAGTATCTCAGATTCAATTCTCAACTTATCAAAGTTGGTATAGATTTTGTTATGTTTATATCAATTGCCATGTACCTAAGGTGTCAAGTTGGTTTTAGGTTCATTTTGGATGACTTGGTTCAAATGCCAGGAAATGTTAACAGTTGAAGATGTCCATACATGTTGATATGTTGAGGGAAGTAAATTGGCATTTGTCTTAATGCCTACAAGGCAAGAGGATTGAATCTTTAAGTCACTTAGACCATTAGATTTTTGTATTTGGCAGGTTTGAGATGAATGAAATAAAATTTAGGGAACTACCTTTACGGTCGCGACACTCCCCTGTTAGTGTTGTGACATTGAGCTCTTGTTCCCATAGTCATGACATTCCCCTGTTAGTGTCGTGATATTGAGCCTCATGTTCTCAAGGTCGCGACGTTCCCCTATTAAAGTCACAGCGTCAAGTTTCTGTCTTCAAGGTCGTAACTCCCATTGGTTGAAGTCGCAACATCATGCTTTTATTCTCAAAGTCGCGACATGTATCCTTCAATGTTGCAACATTACCGTTGTATGTGAAAATTTTTACATTCTAGTCCCTCTTTCACTATTGGTGTTTAATTAAAACTTTGGTAAGCTTGATTATAACCCAAATTTGAATAAATAAAAAGTTTTGAAATTTAATTGCTTGTATAATTTGTCCTTTAGATATTGAAAGAAAAACCGTAGTTGCTTCAGCAATAAATGTGCCATCTTACATCTTAAATCTAGCAATTGGGTCAGGTGTGGGTGTCACGTTGACACTATTCCATGATGTGAGATTACGCGATGGCCAGAATCAGGGGCAAAGCTAGAAATTTTTTTTGAGGAGTCGAAATTAAGTTGTATATTTTTGTAATAATTAAAATGCAACTTAACCATTTTAATAGCTTAAATATTTATAATTTTTAAAGGATTAAATCAAATTTTTACCATTTTAAGAGGCCAAAGTACAATTTTATCACTACTAATTTAAAATTTTATAAAATATAAAAGGGCTAAAAGGAAAATTTTCCATTTTAGGAGGGGTCGGGCCCTTGCCAACCCCCTGGCTCTGCCCTTGGCTAGAATGTTGACAATTCGAACACCACAATCTCATTATGGGATGTAATAATATAGGTCGCAATGTTACATTCGGCACGGCAAACCAAACGCCCCTAAAAATTCTATCACATAAGTATACATGTAGAAATTACGTATTTAAAACACAATAGTGTGTTTTAAACTAACATACAACAAACAATAAAACAATGGTTTGAAACAATTTAATAATAATTGCACATACAATATGTACGATATTAAAATTCAAAAAATAAATGAAACTAGGAGTAGAATGAAATTTGAACACGTTAATACATCATATTAAAAATATTAAATGCACTACAATTATTTATCATGGTGCTATCATCAATCTTGAGTTAATGTCAAGTTAACTTGTGACACCAATTCAATCAATAAAATTATCAATATATACAATTGATGGAGGTAATAAAGTATGCATAAGAAAATTAAAATGTACAAAATACTTTAAGATAAAGCTTTAGTTGAGTAGTAAAGTTTTATTGACGTAAATGTTACGTGTTCAAATTCCACCACATACAAATTATTTGTTTTTATTTTAAAAAATTAATAAGACTAAAGTACTCTAGAATAATATAACTTATTTTAAATAGTGAAAGACTTTTTTTGTAATTTTACTAACCGAGTTGGCGTCAGGTGGACTCACAACACCAACTCAGTCGCAAGTTTAAATAATAGTATAAATGATATATATATATATATATATATATAGAGAGAGAGAGAGAGAGAGAGGTTTTATGTTAATCTATATTATTATCAAACTCTCTAAATTAGTTATTGATGTAAATTAATCGGACACTTCAGAGAAATTATCAAAACACCTTTGAATAAGATTTTGTTTACTTTAATAAATTAATAGAAGATAACTAATAGAATTAAAAAAATTTTAAAACACCAATCACTAATGAATAACATATCTAAAATAACAAGTTTTTTACAAAAAATATATATAAAAAATAATTAATTATGAAAAATGGGTCAGTTAAAAAATTATTTACGAAACTGGGTTATTTTGAACAATCCCCGTCGGTGTCGCCTAACATATTGACAGCACCACCCCACTTTCCCCCAATCATCAAATAATCATGTGTTTTTTTTAAAAAAAAAGATTCTTTTTGTGCTGCCTGACGTGTTTTTTAAAAAATAACCGAGAAAATAATGGTATATTGGAGAACAAAAAAATATTCTCTTTAATGGGTACCACTGATAGCCTGGCTACACCACTTTAATTTTCTTAAAAAATTACGTATTGGGTTATGTACTTTTAATGCTTCTATTTTTTTGTTTAACTTTCCATGTTAAAATCCAGGTCATTTAAAATTTCATGCAGTTTTGGCCAATTAGTCTTTGTTATGTGCTATATAAGTTGGTTATGAAGGTAATAACGAATCGTTTCAAGAATGCTTTCCCGAAGATTATAGGCCAAGAGCAAGCGGGTTCTATTGTAAGGAGAAATATTTTTGATAATGTTGTCATTGCACAAGAAGTCCTACATTCCATGAAAAGCAAGAGGACTTTCCGGTGGATGGCTGTCAAGATAGGCTTGGAGAAAGCTTATGATAGTGTGCGTTGGGATTTTGTGGAAACATCGCTCAAAGCGGCAGGTATTCCTATCTATTTAATAAATGTTATTATGTCAGCCATTTCAACGTCCACTATGTAGGTCTTGTGGAACGGAGTTCCAACATCCAAGTTCAAACCTATTAGAGGTATCCATCAGGGGTGTCATTCATCTTTATATCTATTTGTTCTATGCATGGAATGGTTGGGTATTCGATTTCATTCAGCTATTTCGTCTAGGGAGTGGAGTCTCATTCGACTATCACAGAGAGGACCGACTCTTTCGCATCTGTTCTTTGCAAATGATTTAGTGATTTTTAGCAAAGCTTATGTGAAGTATAGTGGACTTCTCAAAGACTATCTGAATAGATTTGTGATTTTTCCAACCATAAGGTTAATGGTAGAAATACTAACATATTCTTTTCTTTCGGAGTTAAGGATGATCTAAGGGAGAAGATTAGTGACATTCTTGGGTTTCAATAAGTTAATGTTCTTGGCCATTATTTAAGGGTGCCTTGTCTTCCATCAAAGAGTCACTAAAAGCACACTAATTTTTTTGGTGGAGAGAGTTCGAAATAAGCTCTCTAGTTTGGATGCCAAAAAAAAAAAATTACAGGAAGGGTTACTTTAGCTCAGTCACTTTTACTATCAATCCTGAGCTCCCTCATGCAATCCATAATGGTCCTAAAAGGCGTTTGTGATTCTATTGAGGAAATGGTAAGACAACTTATTTAGGGCTCGTCTGAGGATAAAAGGAAAATGGCGTTAGTTGGGTGGGACTTTATTTGCCAACCTAGATCGTGTGGAGGTTTAGGGATACGTCGATTAAGTGGCCAAAATAATGCCTTCATGATAAAGCTTGGATATAGTATTGTTACTAAGACCGGTGCTTTATGGGTTTGAGTTCTTAGAGCAAAGTATGGAATGAAAGATAGATTTTCGGAGTGTATTGTGCGAAGTAGAAATTCTTTTGTATGGAAATCCATTGCTAAGGTATGGCCTTTATTGCATGATAATTTGATTTGGTTAGTGGGTGATGGAAACATTGTTCATTGTTGGGAGGATGCTTGGGTTCCCAACATGGGACCATTAATTAACCACGTCTCAGCTTACGTGAATGTTGTTTCAGATTGTAAGGTAAACGAGATGGTGATGGAAAATGGAACATGAAATCTCGATTTATTTTGAGTTTGGTTTCCTAAAGACGTCATTCATTATATCATTAGTGTTCCTCCACCATTGCCTTCTGCAAAATCGAATTTGATTTCATGGTCTCACACTGCTTTAGGCGCCTTTTCAGTTAAAAATGCTTATTGGATGCTAAAAGAGGAATCTTGAAATCTCAAAGATGTCGATTGGAATAGTGTGTAGAAATTTCCTGGGATCCAAAGAGTGAGACATTTCATTTGGATAGTTTTAAAGCATAGGCTCTTAACCAATGCTAAAAGAGTTTGGAAGGGGATTGAGCAGGATGAGTCATGTCCCCTTTGTGGCTATGGAATTGAGGATGGCTTACATGTGTTGAGGGATTGCCCAAATATGAAAGATTTTTGAAACCGTGTCATTCCAGTAGCTCAACAGAGGCACTTTTTATATGGGAATCTGTTAGAATGGCTAATTTCGAACTTACAAGATCATTCTAATCATAATACGGGAGAGCTGAGATGGGTCTATTTTTTTGGGTTATTATTATGGCACATTTGGAAAAATTGGAATCTCTTTATCTTTCAAGACAAATCCATGACTCCAAATGAAATCGTTAAGGTCTCTTATAGTTGGGCAAAGCAATATAATTCAGCTCACAAAGAAGTTCCAATGATAAGACTCAAATCATATTCTGGGCAATCGCCTTCAGGTATGCATTTTTATCTCGATACTGATGGAACTTTACAGGCGACTACTGGTTTATCTGCTTTAGGTAGAGTGATACGAGATGAAACGGGAAGTGGATACTAGGGTATAATCACTTCTTGGGGAAGTGTTCGGTCTTTGTTGCTAAGTTATGAGGCATATTGGATGGTCTAATTCTGCTTCAGAAATAAGGATATGATAAGGTTATCATTCATTCTGACAATCTCAAGGTTATCGAATTCATCACTGGTAAGGAGAATTCAACAGATTCTATCAAATAAAGATAAGTGGTTTTTGAGATACACCCCCAAAGAAAATAATCAGATAGCATATGCACTTGCAAAAATGGCTTTTGTGAATGATGTGGCCCTGTATATGTTTGACGACCCTCCTGTGGAGATTCAAACAGCTTTAAAAAAGGATAAAGCTAGAGGCATTTTAATTATGAATAATTCTATATAAACCATCTGTTTTGTTTGAGATTATATTACACCAAAAAAAGAAATCGTGGGCGTCAAAACTTTTCTTTCTTTTATTTTTTTCTTTCTTTCTTTTTTCACGTTGAATGCTTCTATTTTTTATTTTATTTCTTTTATTTCCCTTCTTCTCAACTGAAAACCCTAGCCGTTGTACTCAATAGACACCGATGTTGCCGTTTACAATAACTTTTCGTGTTGATTTTGACACCAAATAAGAGATTTCGTCTTCCTCCTCGTTGACTTTTACGGGGGAAAGTGGAGTGGTGCCACCGATGAGTCAGGCAGCATCAGCAGGGACTGTTCAAAACCACCCTTTTTCATAAATAATTTTTTCCTTGACCCGTATTCATAATTGATAAGTCATAATTTATACATATTTTTATCTCATGCTTAGTACATTTTTGGATGAATCATCATTAAATTTGTGGAATTTGATGCTCCTAATCCTTTAATTTCATATCTTATACTTAGGTGAGCATAGGAAAGTAAAAAGAACGAGAAACGGGCCAAAAACGGAGAAAATAGGTCAACGTGGAAAATCAACACGGCCTGGACTTCCTCACATGGGTAGACCACACACCCGTGTCTTTTTAGTAGACTTTAACACGGCCTAAGTCACCCCACACAGACGTGTCTATTTAACAGTCTTTAACACGGTTTCAAGCACTTGCACACGGGCGTGGCACACGACCGTGTCCCTGTGGAGCTCAAGTCTAATTCTATTCGGAAAAGGGCAATTTTGAGGGTTTTGAAGCATTCTAAAGCCTATTTAGACACTCTAGAAGAGTATTAAAAGATATACAGAGTTGGAAGCAGAAAATAACGAAGGACAGCCATCAAAGAATCATCTCGGAAGCAATGATCTACATCAAGACTGAAGATCTCCATCCAATTTCCTAGAAGTTTTTTGGGTTCTTTATGTTTTGTTGTTTTTCATATTTTTAGATGTTTTCCATTAGTATGAACTAAACTCCCTAAATACCTAAGGGAGATGAAACCTAAGACGACTCTTATTTTCCTTTGATTTATATGATAAATACTTGTTCTTATTCTTAATTGTGAGTTTAATTCTTGTTTTAATATTCCAAGGTATTAATCCAAGTTTAGATGTGCTTATTCAGTGGAGCAAAAGGCCCTGTTTAAGATTAGATCATTCATAATTAAGCGGAGTTGAATGCAATCTTAGAGATAGGATGACTTAAATCTGCTAGATTAGAGTCAAACCTAATAAGGGAATTCATAGAGCAAGTTAATGCGATAATAGAGGCTTTAATTAGAAAGAGATTTCAATTAATCAACCTAGAGTCAGTTATTTTTAGTCTCGAGAGAGATATTAACATAAATCAGGGATTTCTACAGAATAAGTCAAGTAAATAAATCGTCTAATTCAAAGATAATAAGAGAAGTCTAGGTGGATTCTTTCTTGGGTATTGTCTTCTCAACTGGTTTTCCTAAAAGTATTTTCCAATTTTCATCTCTGCCATAATCTTAGTTAGTTAAATAATCAGTTTTAGTTTAAAAACACTCTTAAATTTTTAGGCTAGATAATAAAAAGATAGTAATTACTAGTACCTTTAGTCCTCATGGATACGATATTTCCGGTCTTACCAAAACTATACTACTGTTCGATAGGTGTGCTTGCCTTAGTCGAATTTTTAGTTAGTTTCAGGACCATCAATAATTAATTATTTTTATATTATTTTTGTAAAAAAAAAAACCAAAAATAATCATTTAGTTAAAAAACTATTTTTTTGTTCTTACAGTTTTCTTTTATTGTCCTGTTAAAACATAAGGATAAATTATCGTCTTAGTCACTCTGAGTAGAGGTCATCTTTATTTTGATTCCTTCAAAAAAAATTGTTAATTTGATCTAGAGATATTGATCAAACTAGTCACTCTACAGTTAAATGGTAACAAAATGATGACATAGAATTTTCATTTCCTTTTTATTTCCATTTTTTATTTTTTTCGGACCTTTCATTTTTATTTCTTTTACTTTTTTTTTAATCTCTTCTCCTTTTCTCTTCTTTCTTCTTCTTTTCCTTCCAAAACCCTAGCAACAGCCCCTTTTATTGCCACTATCATCGGATTTGGATGGCCTTACCCGACCTAGATGCCACCCAACTCTTTCTATCGTTGTGAGTGGTATGGTAAATTCAGGGGCGGAACATCACAGGGGCTAGAGGGCGCCTTGGACCCTGCCAAAATTTATTATAAAAACTTTGTAAAAAAGATTAAATAATTTTAGATTGGTCCTCCAACAACTAGAAAAAAATTATTATAAAAAAAGACATTGGTTGCTAGTTTGCTATTTTGGTCCTCCTTAATGAAATCCTAATTCCGCCCCTGGGTAAATTGGGATAGTTCTTGGCTTTGGCTTTGGGTAAACGTAGTGATTGACTAGACAAAAAAAATTAGAGGGAGTAAAATAGGAATAACTCCTATTTAGAGTGATTAACTGGATAATTTACCCAAAACATGATTATTTTTATTAAAAATATTTTTTATTCACAAAATAAGTGTGATGAATTGTTTAAACATAATTTTCCTTACTTCTCTTTTTTGTGAATGAGTTATTCTCTTTTTTTCCAAGGTTTGGTGGAGGAGTTGATGTAGCATTTAAGATGAAATGGTAATGTTTGATGAAAGGGTTTATGGGTTATGCATAATGCATAATGCATGGTATTAGTATATTTCATCTTTATTTAATATTGATCTTATTTCAAATAACGAGTTTTAAACTTTGTTCAATACAATTTATATTTGTTAATGAATTCAAGTTGATTTTAGATTTGCCCACATATTCTTTTGTTTATATTATATTTATTATATATTATTATAAATTTAATTTTCTATATAATATAAAATTACATAAATATAGAAATAAAATAATGTATTAGATAATTTAAAAAAAGAGTTAAATCAAGCTCAATCTTTCAATATTGAATAACGCTTTTACCTTTTATGATTAACCCTCTCAAATTTTGACCCCTCAAAAAGTTTTATATCAAAAAAAAAAAAGAATTCAAAACTTCTAAAAGTGTATATCCATGCTTTTCGAGCATTTGTTAGCCAATTTTTTTAAAAAAAGAAAAGAAAATTAAATTAATAAAAGGCCATTGACAAAGCCCAACTATGAAGAAAAATGGCATTTCTTTGAGGAATAAAACAAACAAGAAAGGCGAGAGAGGCTTGGTTTAGAGTATGTAATGGGGCCATAATTTAGATTGAACGCTTAATTTCAGACGATAATATGAACAAATAGGACGCTTCCAAAAGTGTAGTCAATAATATAATTTATTTTTTTAAGCTATTTTTTAACTATTAATGATTAGGTAGAAAGTTGATGCCAATGTGCATTCAGCAAAATATGTTATTGCTTGCAGCATCAATTTTTCTTTTCTTAAAAAAAAATAAATTTATCGTTTACCACAAAAGCTTGCATTTATATTGATATATTTATTACGAGTGAGTGTGTTTTCAACTGAGACAAAGACACCAACCCTAGGTTAAGGAGCAGGCAAATAAACACCGCCAATTTTTGTATAGCCATACCTTTTCTTGTTAAGGTCGGTAATGGTAGGGAAACCTGTCATCACTATTTATTGGATATATACACATCCAGTAATTTTTACCACAATATATATACATGTTATAGGGTTGGAGGCTCTCTAAAGTCTCTGAAGTGTTATCCGCTGAGCAACTAATTAGACCCTTAAACAATAGAGGTATTGTGTCCAAGGTGTCTATGTTCAGTTTTAATCTCAAGTTTTGTCTCCCAACTTGGAGAAGAGCCCAACAAGTTCACGAAGTTTAAGAAGAAACTTGTCACCAAAGAAATGTTTAACATTTGGCATTGGTGGGGTTTGAATCCATGCTCTTATATGGTATTACTAGGTAAGGACACTACCACTTGACTAGTCTATATTGGCCTTATCTTTGCAACAATGGTACCACTTACCTCTCCCAGGAGCTTGCAAATTATGTCTCTACCAACCGAGATGCTTCTTAAACTTCTTTGGACTTCCCTCGAAAATAGAAGATAGAACCCTAACATGAAGACAACATCTTCCGTTGAGGATTCGAAACCAACCTCTCTCAACAATATGTAATACAAAACGAGGAAACAGGAATACTAAATAAATACATTAATTTATCAAAATTTACATTAAGAAACAAGTAAACTTGAATGGTTTCAGGAAAAAGAAAGGCAGAGAAGAGGATAGGAGTTGAGAGTAGTTTAGAGGCAGCTTCCTGATTTGATATCTAATGAAGTTGGAAGTTGGCTTTGATTTGAAAGAACCAACCTCAGGTGTAAAAGAGAGGAGCAGACTTTTCTCACAAATAATACAATATTCGAATAATTATAATCAAATTCAATCATTACAATCAAACTAATAACCGGGACATACCCAAACTTAAACTTGTATAAATCTTGCCGTGTTGAAACGTGTTTTACTCTTAAGAGTTTGTAAGTAAGGGCTAGGTTTGATTCCCATTAGGTAGGGTGGATAACAATCCATTCTTTCTATTTCCTAGTCTTAGAACCATGAGATAAAACCCCATTTCAGCCTCATGTTTGATCTTTTATTCTTCTCTATCATCACACATTGTTTGACGCCTGATAGAATTTTATATCAGTGGATTTTATAAAAGCATTAATTAACAACAGCAAGATGCAAGTTTTTCTCCCTTCTTAACCAGATTACGTTCCCCTTAAAAGGAATTTGGCCTATGTTTCCTGCATTTATATTATGTCAAAAGAATTAGCCACATGGAAAGAACATAAAAAATTTCATTATAACATTTTAGACTTGTAGATTATTTAACATTTTAAACACACCATACAGTAGTATTTCAATTATTTCAGTGAATCGGGTTTCGGCTCACTATCAAGGATTTATCCAAAAGGAATTTAAGTAAATTAGGACTCCCTTCAACATCATCAAAATATGCAAACCGATATGCAATTAAAATCAATTTTCTTGTGAAAATTTTCCCAGATATCAGTTCTAAATTGGGTTTGTAGCATTTCTGCTACTCAAAATGATTTGCCCTCCAACTAAAGAACTTATATTACATGCTTCTTGTGTTTCAAATCTCATAAATGAAACTTCAGAAGGAAATTTCATCTGTTAATCAGAAAAAATTTGGATGCTTACGTGTCTGTTAGAAGAATTTCATTCCTGAGTTTGGATAGAGATGCTGCACTTAGTCATCCTGTATGCCATAAAAAACAAAAGCAGTTAAGTAACAAAAAAGAAATTATCTTATTACCAGTTTCAAGAGCTTACCAGTGCACAAGCCTTCCAAGTTCCAACTACATCGAATTCGTGCTTGCTTGCTTTTGCTTCACTAGAGCTCTATCCAGAGCCTTTCCTTGCAAAGCATCAATCACATGCCCAGCCGGCTGCGTTAACTTTCACAATCTGTGGTTGGTTTTTGATGTCGTTTACTCTTATGAAGACTAAACTTCTATGGTAAAGACCCAAGTGCAGGTAAATAGCCAGCTCGCTTCAGTTGCACATCTAATTCAGCCAGAATCGAGTAGATCTCATCTGAAGCAAGGTGAGACTTATCAGATGCAGAAAATTGATGAATTTCGTTCTCCATTTCAATCCAACTAGACCCAGGACATCTCTTTTCTACACCTAATTCTCTCATCATTTGCCTAATCTTAGCGACCTGGCCCCATCGATTAACTTCAGCATACATGTTAACTAAAAGAGTATAATAGCCACTGTTGTATGGCTCTAAAACCATCAGTTCATCCACAGCAACTTGAGCAATTTCCAAATTCTTATGAAGTTTACACCCACCTAACAGTGCACCCCAAATAACAGAATTTGGTTCCAACTTCATGCTCCTTATCAAGAAAAGAGCATCTTCAAGCAACCCAGCTTTGCTCAAAAGATCAACCATACATCCAAAGTGTTCAACTCCAGGCAGGATTGAATAATCACGAGTCATGCTTAAAAACCTCTGACGGCCTACTTCAACTAATCCTGCATGTGTGCAGGCAGTAAGAACGCTAACAAAAGTAACCCTATTTGGTTTGACATGCTGCCTCTCCATCCTGTCAAACATTGCCAGTGCTTCAACTGCATGACCATGAACTGCCAGCCCTTCAATTACTGAATTCCAACAAAACAGATTTTTCTCTCTTAATTTAAAGAACACCAAAAGTGACCTCTCTAAACTCCCACATTTAGCATACATATCGATTAACGCAGATCCTATATACACATCAAGATCAAAAAAGTTTTGCATTAAATAATCATGTATTTCTTTTCCTGTATCAAGTGCTCCAAGGTGAGCACAAGCTGAGATAACACTTGCCATGGTTACTTCATCTGGACTAATCTTATATCTTCTCATTTCCTCGAAAAGAACTAATGCTTCTGCATATTGCTTGTTCTGAGAATAACAGTTGATCATTGTTGTCCAAGAGATTGTATCCTTTACAGGCATTTGATTAAACAATAACTCAGCTGACGCTACATCCCCTACTCTTGCATATCCATCAATCATAGCATTCCATGTGGCGGTACTCCTTTCAGGCGTCTCATCAAACAATCTCCTCGAAGAACCCAAATCCCCTGCCTTCAAGAAACCAGAAATCATCGTTGTCCATGCAAAAACATCTCTTTCAGGCATTTCATCAAACACCCTTTTCGATTCAATAATTTTCCCAACATTCGCATAAAAATCGATCAAAGCAGTTTGAACAAAGACATGTGACTTAAACCCATGTTTCCAAACATGGCCATGAACACTTTCTCCAAAACCAAATTCAGAAACCAAACAAGAAGCCTTAACTAAGGAAGAAAACGTGAAACTTGTGGGCCAAACTCGAGCTCTGAGCATATGTTTGTAATAATCTAAAGCTGAGAAGGGATGATGACAATGAACAAGAGCTTTGATTAATGCATTATAGACAAAAACATTGGGTTTTTCCATTTCGGTAAAGGCTAAAATCGCGTAATCCATGCGGCGAAAAGAGGAGCATGCAGTGACGAACTGGTTGGACAAGAAACAGTCTTGGTTCGCATTTGCTTTAACCATAGTGGCATATATCATTTCTAGTTGGTACAACTTGGAACATTGTTTAATTTGATCGACTATAGCTTGGGTGTTTTGAGGGTGTCCGAGAGGTATTGGCTGAATGGATAAACGATTAAGGATAGTTACGGTCTTGAGAGACATTGGTTTTCTTCCAAAGACTAGCTGTGGGACTGGGCCGAGAGAGTTGTACTAGTCTCCACAATATATATTAGGTTTTAGGATTGGGGTGAATGGAACTGCCAAAAATAGATACAAATGATTGCATATACAGTATATTATCGCTTCAAAAGCCCAAACAATCTATGAAAATACAAATTGATTTAATCTGCCTAATCCTGAATCTTATGCGATAGGACGTTTACTCAATAGAGCCCACAACAGGCTCCAAACTCTTTTTATAAAAGCGGTTCCTCTCCATCAAAGAAGATACAAGACACTCTACAACACAAGCTTTGTTTGTACTTTGTCAAGCACCTAAGAAATACTCTTAAATGACTGTCAGCACCCACAGAGTGCGAACCGCCTTAAACAACCAACCCCCAAACCCTGCATTAACAATCAGCGTTGCTTATGAGAGAGAAAAAAAACTACCTCATCTTTTTCTTTTTCTCACTGCACTCTGTTCAACATGGTAGAAATTAATAAAGGTAACTGTACAGACCCGATTTCGCCCGGGCCAAAAAGGCCCATTACATCCAGCCCACTAACCCATTACAAACCCAACCCAAACAAAACAAGACCAGCCCAAATCAAAAGCCTAAGATCCAAATCAGAAACTTTTCAAACCCTAGCCCCTATCTCCCTCTAAACGCCGGACCTAACCCCCATGACCCCTGTCACCGCCACTAGTGGCCACCTACTCCGCCACCGACAACCCCTGCAAAGAAAAGACACGAATTTAATATAGAAACAGTGAAGGAAACAGGGAATTTTGTAAAAATCAGTTATATAAAAGCTTAAAAACCGAGAGAGAGGGGGGCTTTTTTTTCATTCTCTTTTTTTCGTTTCTGCTTCTTCTCTAACAGAGAAAACACAAAGATTGTAACACAAAAGAAATCGAATATTGAAAGGTGATTATTTCTAAACGTTTTGATCTACTTTCTCTGACTCTATTTCGTTCTTCAAAAATTACATGTATTATGGCATAACAAAAACAAAGAAATAATACGAAACCTTACCTTGCGGGGTTATGAATCCCATCGGATTCGTGGACACCGGAGCATGGGAAGGATCCCACGGCCAAGACTGTTGTCCCTTGAGGCCCGAATCTACTCGTCACTGTTGACGGAGGTAGATCGGCGCTTAGGAGAGGGGTTTGAAGGTCCAACGGCGCCTCTTGGTTCGGCTGAATAGGGAGGAAGAAGAAGGGGTCTTTGGGTTCTGTTAAAGTGACTTAGGGTTTTTTTTTAGTCTTTCTGAAACAAGGGAAACGGCGTCGTTTAAGCCAATTCCCATGGCTTCAAAACGGCGCCGTATGGACCTTGCCCGCGCAACCCGACCCAACACCCCTGGGATCCGCGTGTTTCTGCGGTGAGGGGATAATTGCGCAATAGATCCCTCCCTTTGCATGACCCTCAATTGTCGCTTTGATTCGCCTACTTTATGTTTTAAAATTGGCCCGTTAGTTTGTGTATGGTTTCAATTAGATCCGCGGTCCATTCTTTGCATTGTAAACGCGGGATATTTATCATTCCGATCCCGCGATATTCGTGCGCATGGCACATTGACCTGTTTTGCAATTATTTTATTTGTAAATTGGTTCTCTGTTTTAACTTTGTTACAATTAAGTCTTATCCACGCTTTTTTTATTTTTTATTTTTATTTTTTTTCTTTCCTCCACATGCTAGATTATTAATTGTGATATTTTATTGCTTCGATAATTAAATTTTGTTTCGAAAAGCATTATAATGATCTTTTTATTTATTCTCTCATTTAATAATTGGTGTACTGTTTATAATATAATTCTTTTAGTTTGGTGTATACTATTGGTTTCATGATGTTTTGTAATTTCTCTTAGATTCATCCACATATTTAAATGTTCATTAAGTATATTTGGTATCTATGTCTAATCTACATATATTAAAGCCTTGTTGTTCTTATTATATACATATGGCTTTCTAATATTTTTATTTAATTGTTCTTTTAATTTTAGCAAATGTATAATATATAATAAAATTAAGTTAGTTTTAAAATTCATATTTTTATGTTACTTCAACATTCAACTATTTCTAAAATTTCTTTGTATGTATATCTCACGGTAAAATTAAGTTAATTTTATAATCTAAATTTTAATTTCATGCTATATACAATTATTTTTAAAGTATTTTCACATGTATAACACATATTAAACTTTTTTACTATGATACATATTATTATTCCCATGCAACTTCATAATATTTTTCTATGTATAAATCCTATTATTTATATGTATAATATATTTCTTTTGGGAACCATGTTTTAAACCATACTATTTATTTATTGTATACACTCTCATATTATCCTTATGTATTATTTTCATATATATATATATACTTTGTTACCTATGTATATTTATATATTTACTTTATTTCTTTCATACATTATTATTATTTCCTTTAAAAAAAAAAATTTATACTCGATTGTACTTGTATACGTATGTTCCTTTATTTTAAATTTATAAAAATATATATCTCCATGATTTGCAAATTTAATTTGTTCTTAAAAATTGTTATACGTTTGTATTATTTTTAAATACTCCTTTTATTGTCTTTTACATAAGTTATCAATTTTAAACTAATATTCTTTGACTTTTTATATAATATTTGATTTAAAATATTCATTTCACAAAATATATTTTAACGATCACATACATACTCTTATTTTGATTTTATAAAAAATTTCTAGTTTAATAATTCACGTAATTTATAGTATGTATTCATCCTTTAAAAATTAGTTTTATACACATATACATGTTATTCTTTAATTTCTATTTTGTTTCTGTATTTTTGCATTTGAATACGGCATTAGGTTACATATATATATTATGGTGGTATATTATTTTTGTTTTGTATCGCCATCGTATTAATTATTCTTCATCCATAATTCGGAAATTGATAATGCTTTTAAAAAATTTGGTCGCTATCTTGTTAGTTTATTAAACGAATCATGTTATCTCCTTTCAATCAATCATAGCATCTTATACATTTATATTATCCCGTGTTTTATTTCTTTTCCGATTTTCAAAATGTTGTTTATAACTTATAACCTTTTAAAAATAACTATCCCATTTTATTTCAAACCGAATTAGTATATTACAAGCCGCTTTCATAGCTATGCGTCGAAATTCCTTAAAACGAAGGTGATATTCGATGTTTAGCAATTCGAGGAATTGTGCCCTACCGTGCTGGGTTACAATTTCTCGTTTGCCCTAAATAATCGAATATCTCTTTAGAATTTCATTCATGTTTTCTAAATTTTTTAAAAAAAGGAAGTATTCGATGTTTAGCAATTCGGGAATAGTACCCTATCGTGTTGGGTTGCAATCTCCCATTTGTTCCAAATAATCGAATATCCTTTTTCAATTCCACTCATGTTTTCTAAAATTCTAAGCGAGATAATGTTCAACGTTTGAAAGTTCGAGGAATCGTGCCCTACTGTGCTGGGTTTCGATTTCTCATTGGACTTAATAGTTGAGCATCCTTTTGAAATTTCTAAATTATAAATTTTTGGAAGTCGAAATCTATCGTGTTTCGAGGATACAAAGGATCGCATCCTACCGTGTTGGATGTGGTGCTATATTCTTCTAAAACAAGAAGATTTTGACGACCAATTCGGATTATTCAAATGAAATAAAAAAGAACCTCATTTCAAAAAACGTTTTAAATCTCTGACACAAGGACAGTTATTTAATCGGTTTGGTACCAATTTTGGGCGTTACGGGGGTGCTAACCCTTCCTCGTGCGTAACCGACTCCCGGACCTTTTCTCTCAATTTTCGTAGACCTAAAATTATTGTTTTAGTAAATATAATATTTTATTAAAATGATTTACTTCAAGGTGATCCGACTACACCCTAAAAGGGTCGGTGGCGACTCCATTTTTGCTTTCCAAAAAGTCGATCCATCGTTTTTTTTAAAAATCAAAAGATGATTTCGACAGTAACAATCTAGAAGCGGATGATTGACAGCAAAACGCAAAAGTAGAAGAAAATGGAAAAAAGAAAATCGTACAGTTCAAAACCACTACTTATAGCCATTTGAGCCGGAGAGTAACCCATGAACCGATGAAATAGACGCATGAGTTCATCACACAATATAAACCCTACTACTTAAGCGATGACGTGTTAGACAATAATATCATGACGACAAGAAACAAGAAAACGAGTCAAAAAAAGAAAAACCAAATGTCACTTTGCTACTTTCCTCGCCAAAACTCACACTGACCTTTCCATCAGAATAAGCCACTTTATGACCTGGTCCTCTGATGGGTTAAGCAACCTCCATTTGTGTGCCCACTTCAATTAAGGGACTTTAGGGAGACTCACCTCTCAAGGAAACCCTTGGATGATCAACACTCGTCCTCTCATTACTTCTCAGCACCAACTCCTTAGAACAAATCTCTATCCCAATTGGTCAACTGAAGTCAACCTAACTGACCGCTACCCTACTCCTGAAGCTTAGATGGTAAGGTCTTTCCTCAATGGGGCTTACATCAGACTCCAAACTCTCTATAAAAATCTCTCCTCTTAATCAAATAAGGCAAAAGACCCTTTATTACAAAAACTGTGCTTAGACTTCTCCGATCACCTAAAAGAATACTCTTAACGACTCCCGATACCCACACAGTGTGACTGCCTTAAACCATCAACCCAACCTACATCTACACCTTTCAATATTTTTTATAATATTATATATATAGTATCAAAGGCGGAAGGCATGAATTTGTTCTTTTAATCTTTTTATTCATTAGTTCGACCAATCATCTTTGTAGCCTTGCTCATGCGTGAATGATCACTACCTAGTGCTTCTTTTAAACGCCATCCTTTTCATTAAAAGCCTCTTGGCCCTTTTTTTTTTTCCTGCTTCAGTTGGGCACCATCAGCAGCTAAATTTAGCCCACGCCAATCGCTCTCAGTACTTTCCAGCATCATTTGTTGACATTTCTGAAGGTGGTGTAAGCCAATTACATGGTACACACGGGATTATAAGCAAACCTGTTTGGTATTTCTGCAATGGAGATATGCTTCTAACTCTAGAAGCATTTGATTTCCTTGATGATCAACTAGAACCCCAATTTTTTCCTCCAATATGCAGGCATTACAAACAACATTTAGACCAATCTTGACTCTCAATTCTTCTTCAAGACAATATCAGAGGCCCTCATCGAAGTAGCCTGTTGACCCCTCCTCTTCCTCGAGCTTTTATAGTAAACATTGGCGACTTCATTCAGCTATAGACATTATCATCACTATACTATGATTTTATACTTAAACGGAGATGTCAATGCATGGATGTTACATGCAAGCACTTTATTTTACCTAGACTAGAATGACAACTAAGGGTTCCCTTTTCTCCTTCGTTAGCTCATCATCACAATGATAAATTTTTAAGTGTGGAGCATAGGGTGATAGCAGGACAAGTACCAAGCTCATCACAATAACCTTATGATGCCATGACACTTTAGTAACTACGCAATCATTAATTTGATAAGCATTAATATAAAAGTAATCTGCAATTTAGATCTTGATGTTTTTCTCTTTCTCATGTGCAGTAGCTTCTTTGATGGTGAATGTTAAATCTAAGCGTCCTTAATCGTAAGATTAAAGCAGTTACAAAAGGAAAAATATCCAGTTAAGGCAGTCCAAACCGAATATAATGGTCTAATGAGATTGGAAAGGAAGAAAATTATAGATGACATTTCCCACGAACTATGAAGAACAGAAGCAAAAACTCTTCACAAAATGTTTTCTTAGGTATGCTGCTTTCCCTCCTTTTCCCTTCCTTTATATATTTCTTATGGGATACAAGAGGCAAAAACAAGAGAACCAATAAAAAACCACAAACCACTCACGATATTTTACAATAGGAGCCAATGTTACAGCCTCCAAAACCTCACAAGCCATTGTTGCTAGCTTGTAGCCTTGGATTGCAAAATATGCACAAGAGACCATAAGATATCCATTCGATGCATAACTCTGTTCTTCCCCTGCAATGTGTTCAGAAAAGGGAAGCAAAGTTATAAGAGGATTAAAAGTTGAATTGTTTGGAATGCAATTCATACATGCATGGAGCTTAGGAGGTATAGCTTATACTATATTCGATGTATAAATTTCACAAATATCAAGAGGAAGCAAATAACATGTTCCACCAGCATCTCCTGTGTATGTTTTGGGCAGGCACGTAACTGATAGAAAACACAGACCACAGCCTCAGATGCAAAGACAAGAACACATTACAAGAGGTTGATCATGTCCTCTCGATTACATTTTTTCCTTTTCTGTTTTTTTGGTCTGACACAATTGCTTCCATCAGTGTATGAAATTTAGACATCAATCTTCAGCACCCAGCATGTAGGAGATGGAACTTTGAAATTTACGAATTAGCAAGCAATGCTTGGATCTTGTGCCAGGAAATACTAAACAAATAAAGATGGACATTTAGATGCCCATATGATCCTACAGAAGGGAAATAAAATTCATGTGCAAGCCTTAATATGCCAGACAATTCATCGTAGAGAATAAACCCTACCTCAACCACAAAACATATCCAAGTCTTCTCACCATGTGCTTCTGTAATCCCTTTTAAGATTGTCAGGCCCAAGCTTCTGATTGCCTCCGCTATCTCAAGAAAATGACTACATTCCTCACACAACAGCTGCATGGATCAACTAAAATACTTAAAACACCGAGAACAATAATAATAATGAGTAAAAAATGAAATATCATCTTGTTTTCATTGGATATAAAGTCTCATCTTTGACTGTACGAAAGCTATGGTGTCACATTCTCATAGAATCACCCTTCGTTATTCACTTAACTCTTCTTAATTTTCTAACATATTTCTGATAGACCGATACCAGGGACGTAATGAACAAAATTTCCTAAATAATATAAATCATTAACTTAACAAACAATAACTATAACCAGTGAACAATGGACAAAACTTCCTACATTAACACTTAGCAGTGAACCCACCAATTAAATGATAAACTTAACTACAATAACATCTACTGGAACAGTTCTCATGAACCTACACAGACCCTATACGCACCTCTACAAGCATCTGCCCATTTTTGTTTATATTTTCCACTATGATTGAGCAAACTTTTAGAGGGCTTCCCACTTCCACTGCCCAGCTTGAACCTTGATCATAATTGGACGATCCAAGCATGCCAGCTCCCCTTTGATGCATCTACAAGAATCAAAAGAAGACGTTCACTGACAGAACAAAACATGGTATGCTCTTGCTAATGATCAATGTTTCCACCAAGTCTTACTAATTTTATACCAACAACTTCGGACAAGTTCTGGCACTAAGAGGCACTTGAAAACAAAACTTGATTTCAGCTTGTGATCATTAATTATGCCGCCATTACATGAAAAAGGACAATAATCTATGAATATGTCTACAAGCCCCTAAAGAGAAAATTCTAGCAAAACTCGAATGAGTTCATTTAAATCATATGCCCCAATAATTGAAAATGATCATGGAGAACTTCCCAGTTTCTAATTTACTGAGTCACAAAGATCATTAACCAGTAAATGGCATGAGCATTTACCTTTGATTCAGCACATTTACCAAGCTTGTCAGCATGCTTAGTGATACCTTGAAGAAAGACCATGTGCTTGATTGTGCGCTCCAGCAATGAATCAATACTGCACTGCAGATTTTTCTTGAAATTTTAGCAGACTGACATTTATAAGGGTATAAACAGCAACCATCAGAATCCAACACTCATCTAAACAGCAAGAAAATTACCTTTGCTCCATTAGGCACAAGCTCCCTCAGCTCCTTAATCCGATCTTGAATGAGTTGTCTGTCCCTTGGTCTAGGCCTGGGATTTTCACCAGGTCTAGCCCTCTTTTTGTTGTTCTTAGCTGGCTCTGAGGACTTCTCAAACTGCTTGGAATTGCTAGGGCATGTTGAAGGATAGGCTTTTGAAGACATTGATCCGCATAACTCCGATGAATTCAGACAGTGCTGTTTGCTATCTTCCACGAGAGAGGACTTATTAATTGAAAAACCTAATGAATTAACAGTACACTTTGTCAGGCTTGAAGGCTCAGAAGTATTTCCGGTTATCAACGACGATTGTGCTGATCTACAAAAAGATCTCTCACTTCTCATATCACTGCCACTATGGCAAACATTTGCCACTACAGCTTCGAGGAGATTTTCTGAGCCAGATTCAAATGTCAGCTGGCTGCAGCTCATCCCCTCTTGCATTTCAATATTGGCTCCAGCTTCTGCATTATCTACCTGGCTATCAGCATAGAAACCATTCCTCAAAAAGGCTGGTCCAAGTGCTTCAAAAAGCTCACAGCCAGCAGAAAACTTTAAGGAAGTGTTTATTGAGTCCACGTCAATTAAATCATTTTGATTCCCCAACTTCTTTGAATTATTTTGAAATTTTATGTCTGCAGATTTGGGTATGTCCAGCACCTCCTTTGGATAAGAACTCAAGCTACTCGGCTTAACCATATCATTAAGTGCAGAGCTAAGGAAGTTTGAGGAGTAGCATGCATGACCAGCTCCATACTGTTCAGTTTGAAATGCAACATTAAATAAATTTATGCCATCCACACCAGGACTGTTAGCATAGACATTTTCTGGTTCCAAACTCAATTTTTTCCACCCATTAGTCTCCCCATTACATGCCCCATTATTTATCGAATGCCCCTCCAACTGATTTTGATGCTCCAAGTTGGAATCACTCGCTATTGAGGACAGCTGAAGCCCTTCATGCTTATTCTCCACTTCAGTTGCCCCTTTGGGAATATTACCGGACAGTGGAAGAACAAATGAGCTATCACTGTACTTTTGGGGATGTGAAAACCCAGGCAACAAACCATCTGGTCCATCTTTTTGTACAGCATTATCTAAAGGAATAACTTCTGAATCTAGTAATTTTGCTGGAAAACCTTGCTGCAAAATAAAGAGCAGAAACTATTATTACCATATAATATATTTTTTGAATAAAGAGAGGGAAATTAGAAAATGCTTCATAAAAATATGCACATGTAGTTATGTACAAGGACATAAGTGTACACACTAACATAAAGAAAGAGGCAGAAAGTGAAAAAGTAAATCATACCTTAAATAATGAATTTTTCATACTACATTCTATTGAGCTGGATATATGCCCTATGGAAGAATCTTGAAGAGCAAAAAATACATTTCTGATGTGACTCACCAGCTTCACATCCTCATACACCTGCTCCATTCAAATAAATAAAACTATAATAAAAATACAGTCCAAACTATAAGCTTGAAAATTTTAGAGTATTTAACATCATAATAGTACTAATGACAATAAAATACCAAATCTGGAGAAGGCTACAAATTTGAAGCACCAATATATAAGCAAGTAGAAAATCTACTAGAACCTAACCGAATACCTGAACTGCATAACTAAATAATTGAAACTGAATAATTAAATTATGTTAGGGGTTTTGCCATATTAAGACATGCTTTAATAACTCTTTATCATGTAAAAAATGACTTCAACAAATTAAGTCATGAATGTCTCTTACCATAATGTTTGCTGTATTCCATTTAAAATAAACAAAAAAAAAAAGTATAGAGTTGAGAATTCTAAGAACAAGAAAATAGACCGGTAATAGAAATGATGCAAAAAGTGTGTGAAAACTACAAGGATCAACCAACACAAAAATACTACATATTCAAAAGCTAAATACTTCATCGACACTGACTCAAAAGTAATAACATCTTCCAAGCCAGCAAGATACATTTGTACAAAACAAAAATCTCAGAATGTTAAAGATATCCATCCCAGACCCTCAAAGTTGATACGCAGATGAGCATTGATAAAGTAGAAATACATCAACATAATTGGAAGTCATCTTACTTTATTCAAGGAGCCAAGTTGCACAACTCCATGTGGACCAACAGGAATAACAACAACGGTCTACAAGGAAAAATGCAAATACTTCTATTAACAGGGTAACCATATATATATAAGAAGGAAACTAAATTCTAGGTAAAAGACGATTTTTTTACTACATTTTGAAGTGCATTTACTTCTAAACTCTCAATAGACAAATTAAGAGAGTTAAAATCTTACATTCTCTTTAAATTAAGGTCAAATAAACAAGCTCAAGAAATTGTAAAATTGAAGTGGAGTAAAATGCCTTCACTAAATTATAAGCTCTCCCAAAAAAGATTTTGACCTTTTACCAAGAAACCTAACCAGTTGTTGACACCCATGTGTTGAACTAAGGTAATCATCAAAATAATTACATTGCAATGCAAATATTCTTAAGTGGAGGAAAATGCATACATACCCTAATCCCTGATGCAAATTGACTTTGCCAACCATCACATAACTGAAATTCAAACCCAATTAAGGCAGAAAAGAGTATGAGAGCAATGAAACAAAATATCAAAATCAACTATGAAACAGTATGTTTGCTATCATTACTTGGTAAAGTTCATCACCTCAAACAATAAGCAGTAGCTGTTAACATGCTTATCTGCAAATATCCATTGATGCTTTCCAGAAGCTGCCACTTGCCCGACAATCCTGTAAAAAAAAGGATGAGTACTAACTAGAGTTGCAGCATAAGCTACATGTACTAACTGAGATTGTTTGCTCAACGCACACTTAAGAAAAATGGTGCACAAGGATTTAAAGGGCACAAAACCCTATCTTTGACCTGATGCATCCGGGTATCCTTTTTTTAACTATTGCATTAAAAATGCCAAAATCATGCCAAAAACCGAACAACAAACTTAGTTATCACTTATCAGTGGATGGAACCATACCCTTCCCCTAGAGAATATACATGATAAGACATTTTTGCCACAGATAAACCAAGGGTGTCATGTGAATAGCGTCCAGAGTGCAAGCTTTCTATTGTATCATGGAAACAATGATTTGCCAGAGGATCAAGTTGGTCAAGGTTGTCATAGTATGCATCCTCCCAAGTCAGCACCCTGCAATAACGCAATACTAAGAACAACACTCAAACAAACACATAATTGTATTTTCACCATAGGCCAATGGAGTATCCCACACGATAGGAGGTAAAACAGATTAACTATTAATTTATCTCAGTATGACATTTTGGATGTTAACATCATAGGGGGGAAAAAAGAGAATCTATCCCTGAACTAATCAAATGGTATTGGCCCTTTTTCTTTCTTTCTCAATAAAAAGGGGAATTAAAAGCTAAAAAGCAAGTGTGCTAATTTCAGAACTTCTACAACGTTGGCAACTTGAATTAAATACTAGAAATAGAGGGGTAAATGGAAGAAAACAAGCATGTGCGAATTATATCCTATGCCGGGGTCAAAGCCATTCCAATCCGACTTAAGAACAAGTCAACTTACAGCGAACTAAAAATAACCAAAACCTCAATTCATCTTATATAAAGAAAACTCCAAATAATTAGATGCAGATGCACAGAAACTCCAAATTAGCTGACCCCAAGGAGCGTGACAACATGTTCATACTTTTTTTTTGTAATCTATGCTAAGAAAAGGAAATACTGCAAAATAATCAATTAAACAAATATGATGATCAACTTAAAACAAAGAACGAAAAAGAAAAAAAAAATGAAAGAGGAATTGTACTGACATTCGAGCACGATGCTTAAGCTTCCAAAAGACGGCGTACTTCCACTCAGTATTGAGGCAGAGACTTCTCAATAGCTGCTGCAACCGACATCCACTTGTACTGCTAGCCATCTCTATTTCCCCTCAACAAAGGATCCAACTTTTTTTATTTTGTTCAAAAGCGCCCCTCACTCAACCTAAAAAACAGCAAATTTTCAATCAAAATCAGCCCCCCCACAACCTAAGTTTTTTTTCTCTGTTTGCAACAAAGCCCCTAGCTTCCTCTGTAAGAACCTCTTCCAGCCTGTTTTCTCCTCAATCCCGCTCGCGGTTTAATCGACGGTCTCACCGTTGCCAATAACAGACTATCCGTTCCCATTCCCTCTCTAACCAAGAAGGAAAAGAAAAAAAGAAACAGACTAATATAACTTTCGCCGCAGAAGCCGATTACAAGATCAAACTTGTGAGATCAATCATGACACTCTCATCGCAATTATCTCCGTTTAAGCTGCTGCATTTGACCATCTTTTTTTTTTTTTTGGCTAAAGGATGAGAAACTTTTTTTCCAGTCGTCGAATAGAAAATGAGAAACTATAGAGAGCGACAAAGATATTGCAGAAAGATCTAACTTATATCAGACGACATGGATTGATGAACTCGTTGAGGATCAATTTTATCCCGTTTTTTTCAAAAATAAAATTGCGACACAAAGAAAATTAGCGCAAGATTCAGCAGGGAATTGAACTAGTAGAAGCAAAAGAAGCAACAAAGAAGTGAAAAAAAAAGAAGAGATGATCAAAGCTTAAAGAACTCTTCGATTGCAGCTTTCAACAAAAATCGAACTTAAGCTCTCTGATACATTTGTCGCCATTTTTATTGGGTCAGCTTGCCTTTTTCTTTTTTTTTTTCCTTTTTTTTTTTTAAATAAATAAGCAACTTTTTTGACGAAACTGGGCCCGGCGTAACTTTATAATATCCTGCGCGTCATTGGAGCTCCTTTTATTAGTCTACGCAGTAGGCGCATTTTAGTGAGTTCCACTAGGTTAATAAAGTTGTTTATTTGAAGGGTAAATTGCACTCAAGGTTATTAAACTATTAGTAAGTTTACGTTTTAAATATTTAACTTTAAAAAATTATAAAATGGTCACTGAATAATTGGAAAATTTTCATTTAAGTCACTGAACTATTTGAAAGTATTTATTTAAGTCACTAGGTCATTAAGTTTTTGTTTAAGTCCAGCTAGCTAGCTCCAAGCGAAAATTCAACTATTGATAGGTGAATCAATACCCATCGACAAGTAGAATATACCCTAGTCAAAGTCGATCTGATGGTCAATTTCGGAGATTGAAGAAAAAAGCTATTTTAATTTTGGTTCACAAATTCATGATATTCAAAGTTGTTTCATAAAAAAAATAAACTGTAGAAGAAAAAGGAAAGGAGAGGTTTCGATTGGCATAAGTTGTGGGAACAAAGAAAGCCATAAAATAGTGATTTTAATAGGCTAGAGACTTAAATGGAACCTTTTGAATAATTTAGTAACCATTTTAAAATTTTTTAAAGTTGAATGATCAAATTATAAATTTATTAATAGTTTAATAATATTAGATGCAGTGTACCTTATTTAAAAGATCATTGAGGGTGTGTTTAATTCAAACTATGGTGGTAATGTAAGATTCTAACATGATTTGAATTCCAATTATTACCTGAGCCAGATTTAATAATATAGGGATAATCTCAACATCACATCTTCCGAGAAAATAAAATTTTGGAGATTATGATGGTTTTATAACAATTTTACCTTTTCTTTATGTTATTTATTATTATAGTTTGGCTTCTTTGGATGTGTTGTGAATAGAATATATATATATATATATATATATATATATAAGGAAAACTAGACTAGAGGTGATCCAATTATAGGTTTTTTTCTTTCACCTTGAATTTTTTTAAAATTTTTCACTTAATTATGGGTTTATTTCCTTTTTAGTTATTTAATTATGATTTTTTAAAAAAATTAGTTACCTTATCAATCGAGATTTTTTTGTCCATTTCTTTTAATTGTTGATAGGTATCCAACGGGAGGGTGAAAAAAAAACGGTATAATAATAAATTTAGCTATCAACTTTTACATATTATATTGATTTAGTTATAATTTTAAAAAACTAACCTTTAAATTTTACAACTAGTCTCTATTGATCCTAATTCTAAAAAATTTAAAATATATATATATAAATACATAAAAAATTTTAAAAATATACAAATGATTGTTGACAATAAATAATAATATATAAATACATATAAATATTTTAAAAATATAAAATAATAAGTTTAAATTTTATATTAATATTAAATAAAAATAATTATATTGTTACCTCTCTCTTTCCTCACCATCCCACTCAACTCTCCCCCCTTTTCACTACACCATTCTCTTTTCTTTTTCATCTCTATTTCTCCCTTAGTGTTTAAATTTGCTGCACATTTCCAGCACAACATTGCCAAAACCATTTCCCTTGATTGGACTGCAAATTCAAGAACATCGGAGTGTAAATGTGTGTATATATATATATACACGTGCTTTGGCTTTGTTGATTGATTTAGGGGAGGGGGAGGGTTATTTATTTTATTTAATATTAATATTAATATAAAATTTAAATTTATTATTATATATATTTTTTAAAAATATTTATGTGTTTTTATATATTTTTTAATTTTTTTAGAGCTAAGATCAATTTGAAATTATTTGTAAATTTTGAGGGTTATTTTTAGAAGTATGACTAAATCGATATAATATGTAAAAGGTAATGGCTAAATTTGTGATTATACAAATTTTTAAATTCCCTCCCATTAAACTTTTGACGGAAATTAATGGAAATGGACAAAAAAATATCGATTATAGGTGACCAATTTAAAAAATGTGACCAAAAAGTAAATAAACCTATAGGTCGGTGACTATTTTAAAAAATTTATAATTAGTTGACCAAAAAAGAAAATGAACAGGATGAGTTTATCCTATAAAATATTATGATAAAGTTTAGAAAAGATTAATGAAATTTGTGTAAATTATATTTTTTAAAATTAAAAAATTAAAAGTATTTTTCATAATTTTTATTATTTATATTCAATTATTTTTAAAACAATAATATATCAAGGTTTAAAAAATAAAAACTCGACGTGTTATGTATTAAGATAGGTGAAGTCAAAAAATTATTAAATTTTTTTTAAAAGCTAAAAATGTAATTTTATCATTATACTTACGAATTGACTGCTTTGTGTGATCATCACATAAACCTTCCTTCAAATAATAATTTAATTATTTAAAAATAAAAGGGAAGAAAATATAAAATGTGGAATGTATTTATGAAAAGGGGGGAGGGGGGGGGTAATTGAGTACACTTCCCAACCAAATGTTATTTTGTGGCCAACAAAATGATTTCACAATGGAGAAATTTGCAATCTTATCTTTTCATTTTTATACCCATTTTTTCTCCTTACATCTTTTAAATCAACTCCTTCAACATTTCTCTTTTTTTTCCACTAAAAATATTTTTATATTTAATATTATTTGAATTTTTTATCTTTTACAAAAAAGTTATTTATTTTTTACTTTCGAGTTTAAATTTATATTAATTATTTATATTTTATATTTAATTATTTTGATGCATATGTATTAAATAAAAATTTTCCTTTCTATTATTACACTAATAACAAACCTTATTCATATAGTAAGTTTTCAATTCTTTGTAGGACTTTCTTAAGGGTTTTGACAATTGAGAATTTAGAGAACCATAGATTTTGCTTTATATTATTTTATTGTTTTGATTATTAAGGGTAATTATGGATTTTGAAACAAATAAATACGTAATTTTAAGAAAAAAATTGAAAATTAAATTAAAATAAGAGTTTTAAGATTGATGAAATCAACAAATGGGAACGAATGAAATTTAAAAATATTATTTTGACAGTTTATAAATATAAATACAATATATTTTTTGGGTAAACTATAAAAATAGTCACTTTTGTTTACCTCAGATTACATTTTAGTCACTTATGTTTGAAATGTTACGTTTTAGTCACTTACGTTATCGTTTTGTTACAAAGTGGTCACTCTACCGTTAAGCTTTGTTACCTCCCTAACAACAGTCCTACGTGGTAGTCCAAATGGATTTTAAAAATGCCAACTTGGATATCCTACATGGTAGTCCAAATTAAATTTATTTAATTAAAAACTTATTTTCATCCCAACAAATGGATATCCAACTTGGTACTTAAAACCCATTTGGACTACCACGTAGGACTAACGTTAGGGAGATAATGGAGTTTAATGGCAGAGTGCCCACTTCGTAACAAAACGATAACATAAGTGACTAAAATGTAACATTTTAAACATAAGTGACTAAAATATAATCTGAGGCAAATAAAAGTGACTATTTTTGTGGTTTACCCTATATTTTTTATATAATTTTAGGTGGGGGTGAGACAATTTAAACCTATGTTAAATGGGTATTTGAAAATAACTTTAAACATAGTTTCGTACAAGTTAAAATATAAATACAATATTATTATAATATTATTATAAATATATTTTCAAGCAACTACAAAATAAATCAAACTAAGGACAAACGGATTAAGAACCAAAATAATCCAAACAAAAACTTATTCATTACTAAAATCCACAAATGACAATAGTATATGGTAAAATTAGAGTTCCACTCTTAACAATTGTGTATGATGAGACTTGAACCTAAGTACTTAAAGACTTATGACCTCAGTTTTTCCAATAATACCAAGGCCTTATTGAATTAGAAATATTATTTATAATATAATGTTGCTTTGCAATAATTATATGAAGTAAAATTACATTGTATATGTCGATTGAGCCTTAACTCAATTGACAATATGGCTATTGTAGTAACAAAGAGAAAGTCAATTTAAGTGCGCTTAAATGCATTTTTTCTTCGATTTAAAAGTTGAGGAGAAGTTATGGGTAGAATTAAGCTTTGTAGTTTATATAAAAACAATTATATTGATTAAATATGTCAAAATGATTTAATTATAATTTAAAATTTATTATTATAATATACATATTGTTAAATAAATTAATATATTTTAATTATATTTAACACATTGAATAAAGAATATTATTTTACAATAAAACTATATCAAATATTATTTCTAAAATTACCACAATAAAATTCAGAGTGAAATGAAAAAAGTCAATTAATTTTTAACTTTATTATTTTTTTTCAAATGCTCTTCCTTTTAACTCCTAATATCATCTTTACAAAGATTTAAGATTGAAAGAGTTTTTTAAAAAAAAATCACATAGTAAATTATATTTAAAAATGACATGTTCATGTGTTTTTTAACTTGATGCACCACACCAACTAAACATCATTTTTGGAATGCCATCATATGTTTTGGCAATGCCCATCTTTAGTGATTATTGCTTGCAATTGATTTCTAATCATTTTCTTTCTTTCTTTTTTAAATTTATTTCTGAAATTAAATAAGAGAGTCAGTCCAAAATTTACTCAATATGATGAACAAAAATACAAATTAACAAAAGAAGAAAAAATGACTAAACATTGTTGCTTTAGGCTAAAAGATGTATTGACAGGCGTAATCATGATTTATTTCTATATCATTTTTATATGCATGGCATTCTAAGAAGCAAATAAATAAACAAAAAGTAACTAGAATAATTGCCCCGCTCTGCATGGGGATTTTTTTTATATTTATTAAAAGTATAACAAAAAAATAATATATTTAATTTTTAATTCCATTCTTTTTCTTTGATTGCATTTTTCATAAATTAGTTTGAAATTGTCGGAATTTCTTAAAATTCTAATAATTCAATTTATTTGCTAGAATTTAAAACATCAGATTGAGCTTTTCATCTTTTTACTAACTTGTCTGCACTGAATTATTATTATTATTTCTAATTACTTACATATAAATTTATGAATGATTTTCATGTCAATGATTTAAAGGTAAAGTTTAATAGTGTAATTCAGTTAGATTAATTATTCAATCTTTGTAAAGTATAAGGATCAATTTCTAAAAATTTAAAGTAAAAGGGTATTAATGTGAGGGCAATATACAAAGGGTACTAATGTAATTCATGAATAATTTTATTAACCAATCTGTTCGAAAAAATTATAAGTGTACAAACGAATATACCACACTTAGGGCACCAGATCCAGCAGTTTCCCACTTGCCCTGGTGAATTAGATGAGCCATATTCCACATTCTCATGCTCTCCACATGTTTCTCAAAACCCTCAATTAGTAGAGTCTTGGTACACAAGTCCAAAAGGTTGTACTCTGATGTGACTTTTGACTTCATCCACAAATTCGTCTACCACTACCTCCCTCATGATACTTTCTATCAATGTGTTTTATCCTCATGTGGTTTCTTTGGAGTTTAGCTATATTTGCACTGTTATAATGCCATAGCTTTTTTCATACCTCATATTCGGCTCTTTATAGTGAAGTTAGTAGTGTAACTCTTCTTGACACTTATTCACACTATGGACTCGGTTACCCTAATTGACCCGAAATTAGGGAAAGCTAGGACTAAATTTAAAAGGACTAGTAAATTGTCGGACTCCATTGGGAAATCAGAAAATTTTAGTGGTTGAATTATGAATAGTTAGATATCAATTCCAGTTCAGTTACATTGGAACCGATTGGTTCTAAAGTGGGAGACAAAATGATTAAAAATGGATGATGGATAGGCCGGTAAGGACCGTGCCTAAGGAGTATATATATAGACGTGAATGGAGACAGAATTTTCTCAATTCTGTTTATAAATCTTCTCCTTCCCATAGCATCATCTTCTTCAGTTGTTTTGAAGAAGAAAGGAATGTAGATGAAGAAAGTTTTACATGTCGCAACAGGGGTGTGAATATAAGTTTGGTGATGGAGAACTTAAGGAACTGATAAACTTCCTTATCTTTCTATTTATGGATTAAAGAAAGGATTAGAGTAAGACTCTCAAAGCTTCTAAATAATTTAAGGTTCTGGGTTTCTACTATTTACTACTATTAAATTAATCGATGAATGGTTTACATGCTTAGTTGCTAGAACGAAGGAAGCTCTAGTGTTGGAAAAGCTAAGCTATCGAGGACAAGGAAACAATGTGTGTTTTTGCACCCTGCCTTATGGTTGATAAATGATGTTGTGTGAACTTGCCAATTATTTGCAAATCGTTTAATAATAGATAGTTGTGGAATGGTTATTTGGCATGATGTGTGCATAATGATAATTTATGTGGTATGCATGATTATTGTATCCATGGTGTAGAATGGAAACTATCAATGGGTTAGTTGAAGTTAAGACTTGGGAAAGCGTGATTCTGTTAGATGCCGCCATATAGTGTTGTTGAGTGCACCTGTAATGTGCGAAGCTACGGGCTTTGCGGAGGGGACACTATGGTGTTTGAGCATTGAGGTTAGGAAAAATGTAATGGAGAAATGGGCGAAGGAATCGGAAAATTAAAATTTCGTTAAAATTTTGCTATTCGGGATTACTAGGAGCAAATCACAATGCGCGAAGCTCCGGGCCTTATAGAGGGAACGCTTCGGTGTTCGAGCATCAAGGTGAAATATGAAACAAGTCCTTTGAGACCACACCATGGTGATGATATTTAGGTTCCATAGAGCATCATCGCGATGACGGTCAGTAGACTCTATGGGGTGACATTGCGATGACGATAAGGCCTTACGGAATGACACCTCAAAAGAGGTCTAACGTGTAAGACCATAGTTTGACTATGAAAATGGGGTAGTCCACCGGGACAATAAACATAGTACACATAAATATTAGTTTGCCAGGGAAGCTGTGAATTTTACACAGTTTAAACAGGCATAGATTAGGTTGCAGTAGGACACAATCACATACTGGTAAGCTGACAACAAGTTAGTCAAAAGATTAACTAGACAAGTAAAGGTATTTTTGGGAAGAAAAAGTATGCCCAAGGCCGAATGGCTAGCAAAGTCAGCCAGACGATACGGGAAAGTGGAGATCAGACATAACCACGAATAATTGGCAGGGTTACCGAAGGAAGGCACTGCATAACCAAAGAAATCTCTTAGGGAAATAAACTGATTGGGCGAATACAATGGTGTTGTGTGGTAAGATCTAATACTCCCAAGTAGTGAGGACATTGAAATCTAGTAAAGACTTAATTGCAGTAATTACTTGAGTAGTCGCCAAGTGTTGCCAATCAGAATTAAAAGATGTGATTAACAGGAAGTTAATCCTGAGCCAGAAGTCTTAAATTTTTGAAATTCTATATGCAAATTTCACCAAGTTCTTTTGAACTTATAAAGTTTCTGCTTGAGTGTAGGTTAGTTAAAGACTCAAAAATCTAGAAGGACCAAGCGAGATTCCCCTTGGTATTTTGTGAAATGCGATAGCGGCTCATGTGTATAGAGAGGTACCCGTAGAGGCTTCACCTCAAGGTTTAAGTTATTTATATGTGATAACAAGTCTTTGACCAAAATTGTAAACTATTGTTGGATATAAAGTTATAAAATTATATTACTAGCTTAATACGAGTTGTACTTTCAATTGAGTTTCGAATCTTAATTGTTTAAGTATGTAATTAAACAAAAAATAGTAATTGTTTTAAGTCATTTTGGTTAGTGTAGTATCTGATACCCAGACCTAGCAATTGGGTTGGGTAGAGGGTGTTACAGAATCGGTCATTATATAAAGTTCTAATATCTTGTCTATGTATGAAGCTTATGATAATGCTATCACTATGCCTATAACAAAATTAGCTTTTCCCAAGTCCTTCATAGTAAACTTTTGAGTTAACCACAATTTAATTGATGAAAATGTCCCTACACCATTTCCAATGAGTAGAATGTCATCAACATATAGAACGAGGAAGACCACCTTTCCATCCTCAATACGTTTATGAATATAATGTTCATCTACGTTTTGCTCAAATCCAAAATTTTTGATCGCTTGATCAAATATTTAATTCCATGAGCGAGATGCTCGCTTAAGTCCATATATGGATCTAAGCAATTTGTAAACTTTATTTTTGTTTCCTTTAGTTATATATTTGGTGGGTTGTATCATATAAATGCTCTCTTAAAGATAGCCATTTAAGAACATTGTCTTGACATCTATTTTCCAGATTTCATAATGTAGAGCCACCGCAATGGATAACAATATGCAGACTGACTTGAGCTTAGCCATAGGAGAGAAAGTTTTTTCATAATCGGTACTTTCTTTTTCTGAGTATAACTTTTTGCTACAAGTTTGGCCTTGTAAGTTTCCATTTTTCCATCTGCATTTCTTTTCTTCTTGTAGATCCAGTTACACCCTATGGGTTTTATCCCTTCTGGTAAGTCTATAAGTACCCACACTGAGTTGGAATTCATAGAATCCATCTCGGCTTTCATAGCTATTTCCCAGAGCTTGGAATCAGCACTCTGTATCACTTTATCAAATAAGAGTGTGTCATCACCTTCTTGTTCGGAAAATTCAATGTTTAAAGTACTTCCGCCAGATTTGAAGAACTCAGGCCTGCGAAAGACCCTCCTACTGCGACGAAGCACCTTATGTTGTTTATCATTTTTAGATCTACTATTAGGAGTCGGTTCTAGAACTGTTTCTATAAGGCGTTGTGTATTTCCTAAAAATTTCTCAAGTAGTTTTTTACTTTGAGGTTTAAAGTTATTCATATAACTTTCCATAAGGGAAGTAGCATTAGTTGACACTATCACAGTTTGATCTTTTGGGTTATAAAACAACCCACCCTTTGTTCTTTTTGGATATCCCACAAACATGCATAATTTCATCCGTGAATCCAACTTCCTTGCATTTTTATCCAATATGTGGTATGGGCATTCCCAAATCCTTAAATGATTTTAGATTTGGCTTCCTGTTGTGTCACAATTTGTATGGAGTTTTTAGATGTTGCCTTAGTTGGTACATCATTCAGAATATAGCAAGTCGTTTGTAATGCATATCCTTAAAAGGAGATTGATAGCTTCAAATAAATTAACATCGAATGAATCATGTCTAAGAAAGTTTAATTTCTTCTCTCTACCACTTCATTCTGTTGTGGAGTGTTTGACACAATTAATTGGGATATAATCATATTCTTTATGAGATACCCTAATAATTTATCTCATAAATATTCCCACCTCGATCAGATCGAAGTGCCTTTATGGGTAAACTCTTTGAATTTATCAATTGTTTCACTTTTACAGTGCATTAGGTACACATACCCACATCGGAAATTATCATCAATGAAGGTTACATAATGCTCACACTTCTTTCTTTGACGTTCATAGGGCCACATATGTCAATGTGCATATATTTTAAGGGTTCCATTATCCTCGTTTCATTTGCATAAAAAGATTTGTAACACGCCAAACCTGGCCTAGATGTTATGGCCGGATATGGAGGAATTACATTAGTTTGTTTTAGAACTTTTGATTTAATCAAACTTGGTTGTGCTTTTCAAAAGCATAAAACTTGGTGGAACTCTCACAAACGTTCAGAAAAACTTAAGTCAGAAAACACTTATTTCAATCCTAGAAATTTAATTCAATTTTGTTGGCTTCGAAAGTACCAATTTTGGATCAATCTTTTCCAGTTAATGCTAACATTTGTTAAAAACTATTTAGTTGTTTACAGAAAAATACTTAAGAGTTACTTACTTTGCATCAAAAAAATTTTAGAGTTTTAGTTTTGAAAACTGGAATCCAATTTTTTAACCCATGCAATTTTACAGTTTAACAATCGAAAATAGCAAAAACTAATGAGAAAAACGAAAAAGAAAACACAACCCAAAAATATATTACAATCCCAAAAGTCCAAAATAATTAATTACGAAAACATATTACAAAAACTTCTTGAAAAAAACCAAACCAATGCATTCAATATAGGTGATAACAGGAGTTTGTACTTTCGAAACTATTTATGCGTATCGAAACATTCAAAATTGAAAAAAAAAAAGATATTCTACATGAATCGTACAATAGTACTTATACGATGCATCATGGAGGCAATAAAATGTATAATGACTTGAAATCGTTCTATTGGTGGTCGAGAATGAAAAGAGAGATCATTGAATACATAGCAAATATTTGGTATGTCAGCATGTTAAAGTAGAACATCAGGTTCCGTCAGGTTTATTACAACCTCTAATGATTCCTGAGTGGAAATAGGAGCGAATCATTATGGACTTTGTATTAGGATTGTCGTTAACGTAGAGAAAGAAAGATGTAGTTTGAGTGATAGTGAATAAGCTACAAAATTGGCTCATTTCATTCCTATGATAATATACTATTCACTTGAGAAATTGGCTACAATTTTTATCTATGAGATTGTGAGATTTAGCTCTAAATTTTGGAGTACACTACACGAAGCTCTAGGCACTAAGTTAAATTTTAGTACGATGTTTCACCCTTATATTGATGGACAATTAGAGTGAGTGATTCAAGTACTCAAGGATATGTTGCGTTATTGTGTGATGGAATTTGAAGGCAACTGGGAAAGACTCTTACCGTTAGTAAGTTTGCTTACAATAATAGTTATAAGTCGAGCATCAAAATGACACCTGACAAAGCTTTGTATAACCATAAATGCCGAACTCCTCTTTGCTGGTTAGAGTTAAGGGAAAGAAAGTGGTAACATATTTGATGCGTGAGACAGAAGAGAAAGTTTGGGTTATTCAAGATTATCTGAAAGTTGCTTCTAATCGACAAAATTCTTATACTGACTTGAAAAGAAAAAATATTGAAATCGAGATCGACAATAAAGTCTTCCTAAAATTTTTACCTTAAAAAAAGGTTCTGTGTTTTGGAGGGGAAAATGGAAGCTTTGTCTGAGGTTTATTAGACCATATAAAATTCTCGAGAGAATTGGGCATAAAGCTTACCGGCTTGGTCTACCCTTGGAACTGGATAAGTCACAATGTTTTTCATGTTTCAATGCTAAGAAGATATCCCTCTCATATGTTAACTCTCGATGAAATTGAGTTGCAACCTGATTTAACATATAGTGAATAAGCAGTTAAGATCTTAACTCTGGAAGTAAAAGAATTGAGAAATAAATGTGTAGAATTAGTGAAAGTAATATGGCATTATCATGGTAAAAAAGAGGCTATTTGGGAGTCGAAGGAAACTATGAAATCTCAATATCCTTATCTTTTCTCAAGTAAATTTCAAAGACGAAATTCTCTAGAGGGAGTTGTAACAGCTTAATTTTCAATGGTGTCAAAAAAGGTAGTTTCTGAACCCCATTTCCGCAAATTGAGTATATTTACGGAGTTGGTATAAAAATATATTTAAGTTTGGTTTAGTAATTTTGTCAAATTAATAGTTAATTTAGGTATAGGGACTAAATTGTAAAAGTTTAATCGCTATAGATTTTTAATTGACCAAAGCTTAGGGACTTAAATTTCAATTAACCAAATGCCCAAAATGGTAATTAAACCATTTTTAATGAATTTTTAGTGGATGGTGGTGGCTTAGGCATTAAAACATGATTAGAATTTTAATTGAGAAAGACTAATTAAATAAATCAAGTTTAAATCATGGTATAAAACAAAAATTAAGTGGAAAGAAAGAGAATTGTCATCTCCTTCATCCTTCATACCCGAATTATTCAAAGAAAAGAAAAGAAAAGAGGAAAAAAAACCTAGGGCTTTAAGCACTTGATCACTATTAGGTAAGCTCAATTAAGTCAGGTTAGGTATACTTTGAGAATTCTAGAAATAGATAAAATATGAATTTTTGTGTGTTAGTATAGTAAGTAGCTAAAGTCGACAGAAAATTAAAAACACTATTGAAATAAGAGAAATAAATTCGGGATATTGACTTAATTGTAAGAGAATAAAAGTATTGGGGCAAAAGTAAGAAAATTAAAAATTTGACATGATTGCATTGAATTGGAGGAAAAATGAGGAAGGACTAGAAGTGAAATTTTACCAAAATAAAGTATGATTCATGGATGGTATTATAGAGAAAGTTGGAGGATTGAATGGTAATTACTCAAACAAGATAATTATGGAAAATGTAATGATTAAGGACTAAAATGTGTAACAATATGATTGGTGGGTCATTTTGATAATTATAATTATAATTATTAAATTAGTTAAATATTTTTATTAGAAGAAATCATTCATCTTTCTCCTACATCCTATGCCACCTCTATTTCTCCATCCTTTCAACTTTTGTTTTTATTACAAATAAATCAGTTCCATAATTTTTAAACCTTTAAGCTTAATTTCTCCAATTTCTTTTATGAATCCTTAGTGAAATCAATAGATAAGCCTAGTATTCACCTTAGTTTCATGAAAAGAGTATCAATAATTGTCTTGGAGGATAAAGAAAATAAGAACTAGGGTTTAGTTACAAGCGATTAAAGTAAGAATGATAAGTTTCTTCATGAAATTCATGTTAGTTTTCATTTAAATAGCATAGGTTGTTATTTTATTATGATTTTAACAAGTAAATGTTTTATGTTTTGATATGGAAATGAAGAAAAAGAGAAGAAAAGTGAAGGATTAGTTGAAAAAGAAAGGTAATGAAGTAGCCAAATAGTGAAGAAAGAAGAAAAGATTCCATCCAAGCCTTGGTTATAAGTACTTCAAGAATTTTACTTTATTTAATTTTGATCTAAGTATAAATTATGTTAAAATAGGTAAATTAATTAAAATATGTTAGTATTATATGCAAAAAAAGTAGTGATAAATATAGATTGAATTCCAATTATGTGATGAATTGATTTGATATACTAAAATAATAGTAAGAAGGACTAAATTGTAAACTGTACAAAATTGTTATGAGAATTGAATTTTTGATGATTTGGACAATGAGTGAAGTGTAAAGAATTAATGAATGTGTGAGAAGTGAAAGAGTGGTTGAATTACAAAGTATAGTAAATGTATTAAAAGCCCATGTAGACAATATGAGAACTAGTAAGATATGAATGGCATGCCACTAGAAAATCCTATGCATGAAAATGAAAGTGACACTTTGGTGTAACCGAAATGTGACACTCCGATGCAATAATATGATTGTTCGTATATCTTATATATTCTATTTAGTCTACAATGGGCTATACCAATGAAACATCGTATGAAAAGATTTTCAATGAATCTAAGAAGTGGTTTAAGCCGTGTGAATTGATACTTATTTATTAGTATTGGCTTTATGAAATTATACATATCCTAACATTAGTTATACTTTAAATAGAAAGTTTAATTCTTGTAGTACTAATTAAGTTGTCACAAGCTTAACGTGTTATTTTCTAACGCGTAGGTAAAGGTTAGAATTGAAGTGCTAGAATGGAGAATCGACGTCATATCATCTTATCACATCCCAAGCTTGAAAGAAAGTATGGTTTGGATATTCTGGTACTAGCTATGGCATGTATATAGGTAAAGTCTAGTTGTGAATATAAGTCTTTTGGTGAACCTGTTGGTAGCACTTGAAACTCTTTGTTTATTTTATAATCTTAACCTTAATTAAATGAGTTTATGATGAATTACTTGGATTTTGAGTTTGGAAATGAACTTATAAGAGTGATATGTTAATTGAATTGGCTGAAATATGATGTTTGAATAGGGTTTTAGGTGATGAAAATTGAAATAATGAAAATTTTATGAAAATAGAGTGCACGCCATGGCATTGAAATTATCACATCGCGACGACATAAAACAGTAAGTGACGTGACAAAGATATAAGATAGTAAGTGAAGTCACAATGTGGAACCCCCAACATTGCGAAGTCAGCCTGAAACTTTAAAAATTTTACAACTTAGTCCTTGTTCGATCTTAGACTATTAAAAGAGTTGTCAGAAGCTCATATAAAATTTATACATTAATTTGAATTGTGTTAGATATGTATAATGATCCTAATAACTTGAATGTAATGATAAAATGGATTGAATTGCATTTGCTTCGGTAAAAAATGTAGCATTTGATATCTTGGCCTGATGACTGGGTCGAGTATGAGGGTGTTATAGAAATGGCATGTTTCAATATGAGTTGGTATAGGTAAAAGTTGGTGCTTGAATGGTTTGGATGTCAAAATCTAATAACATTGACATGTTTAAGTTTAATTGAGGTAGTGAATGACTTGATGAGAAGTTGAACATAGATGTTGAGCTTGCTTGACATGTTTTTTTGTATGCTTTAAATCAAGTGAAGTTGGTACTTGTTGTATATATTGAAAGGACTGGTTGAAAACATTGAAATAGGTACCAAAATGTTCATTTTTCCAAAAGCAGAGGCTACGTTGTGACTTCGAACTTTTGACGTCGCAATGTTGCCATTATAATAGTGACGTCGTGACGAGTTTAGTCTTATCGTCACAACGTGACATACTATGATGACTACATCATGACGAGAACCAAAGTAGCGGCGTTGATCCACATATTTTAAAATCCTTGCAATTTGGTCCTATTTCGTGTTCAAGTTGTCAAAAAAGCTTTCGTAAGCTCGTATAAGACCCAAAAATGATTGTTTAATGCAAATGAATGTGAATGATGTTTAAACGCATGTATAAATGATTATTTACTGTTTATTTGACTGTAGTTGCTATGGCAACAAATGTAGCATTCCATAACTCAAACTCGACGATTAGGTCAGGCAAGGTGTTACAGGTTTGCTCATTTTCGATTACACTAAGTACATGCTTAGGTTCCATAATTCAAACACTAAGTACATGTAAATGTTTAGGTACATTTATCAAAACGACGTAGTGTTGTCTTTTCTTATTTGGATTTTCGAATAACTTGAATTCTGTAATTCATATTCGAGTTGAACCAAAAAACTTGATTTTTTTTATTTGAGTTTATCTGAATAACTCAATTAACTCAAATAACTCAAACTATTTAATTCAAAATTTAAAATTTTTATCGAATTTTTCGAATCAAACCTGATTTTACTCATCCCTAATAATAGGTTGCTTTGAGGAAATAGTGGCTAATAATTGTTTGTGATTATCTTTGGAGAATGACAGACTATTAGGAAACCTTTTCCGATTCAATTTAACTTGACATAGGTTATTAATTTCCACTAAGTGAAGGTGATCTTTAACCATTACATTAGTGAATTGAGGTGGCCTTTAATTATTTTGTTTATTGCATTTTCATTTGTTTTACTATTTTCTATTGAATTAGTGAATAGTGGAAATGTGGGTTTGATCCTCAAAATACTTCTTAACGAGTTTATTTTGTCGTAATTATTACTTGACAATGATACTATATATTTGTAGTTATGGAGTGAATAGTGAATCCCAACTAAACTTAAGCATAGAAGAATGTTGTGGAGTATAAATTCCTATGCCATCTAACCTTTCAAACCTCAACTAATCTTTTTCTATCCATCCACCACAAATAGACCTTATTAATCTTGCTCTAATAATTTAACTCCTCAATTTTCATAAACTACAATCATAAAATTTTGAATTAAAAATACCTCTTCCATTGTGTCAAAACTTTTACTTATCAATATCATCATCCTCAAAATATTTGACCATAAAGCTTTTAATAACTATTGGTTTTAGATGGGAAATCATATTTTATTTCCGCTTACCAATTTCATGTTTTATTTTAATTTAGTATTTAAACTAAACAATATTATATGCTCTAATGAATGTTTGATTTGTGTGCTCTAATAAAAAAATATATAAGTACTTAATTGGAAAAAAATAGCTCAACTATTAAATTGAATATTGGAGTCAAACTTAGGTATTTATTTAGGACAAAGAAAAACTCAAATATCAAATTAAAAAAAATTCAAGTGTTAAAATAAACATTAAAGCCAAACTTAAGTACCAAATAGTATATTAACCCAAATATAGTCAACTAACTTATATCTTAAACCCTGTTTGATAAAGTATTGAAGAACTTCAATTAACTGGCAATTAATATTTTTAACAACTTAATTTTTTAAACACAATGAAATTTACTACATAGGATTTTTTTCAAAAAATAAAAAGTGAAAAAAGAGTAGACAGGGGACTTACTTATTACTTAATAGAGAATAAATTTAATTATTTTTTATTTTATTTCATTTAAGATTATATTATATTTTATCAAACAATCTAATTATAATCAATATTTAATTTTAAGTAATACACCAAACATATTTTATAACTTAAATTCAATATTTATTTTTTCAGTACTTATTTTTTGAGCACTTAATTTTTATGTTTATCAAATATCGTCTTAATTTCAAGTTTCATTTTGAGAATTGATTCCATAATTTAAAAAAAAATACTTTATAAAAAAATTATTTTATAAAAAATTAATTTAATTTCTTTTCATCCTCTAAAATCTAAAAATCTTTAATTCTTTATTCTCTTCCAACATGCATCACTTTTCTCTCAAGTTTTTCTTAGTCTCTCACACCTTCTCTAGAATTTTACAAGAAGGCGATAAATCTTTTAATACTTTAAAATGGGTTTCCCTAATTTAGTAACAATTTTTCTTTTGTTTAAGCTTTATTGATCAGTATTTAGGAAATTCGGATTATGACTTTTCTTATGATAAATTAGGATTTTCATGCAATATTCAATTTTTATTGATTGAATGAAATATTAAATTCAAATAATGACTTTTCTTGTGATAGGTTAGGATTTTCATGCAATATTCAAATTTTATTGATTGAATGAAATATTAAATACAAATAATGACTTTTCTTGTGATTGATTAGGATTTTCATGCAATATTCAAGTTTTATTGATTGAATGAAATATTAAATTCGAATTATGACTTTTCTTGTGATAGATTAGGATTTTCATGCAATATTCATTTTTTATTGATTGAGCGGAATATTAGTTTTGCATGAGATTCCTAGCATCTTAATTGATAATAATTTTTATAGGTTGATTGATACAAATCCTTGAAAAAATTAGGATTTACTGTTTTTATAATCTTAATTTTTTAATATTAATTAAAAATTTAGTTGTTATTATTATTGTTATTAAAAATTTAGCATCTTTGTTGAGAATTTGGTGTTGCTAGTGTGATTGTTGTGAATGTTGTGTTTGGCATGTTGCATTCTCATGACACTAAAAAACGTTGAAGTGGTTTTTATGTTTGTGAAAATTACTAGTTGTATGCCAGTTTTATGAAAACTTTTATGTGTTTAAGGCTTAGATTTATTTCTCATGTTTATTAAGAATGAAAAATTATTTTAGAAAGGAAATTATTTCATACACAGTAATGGAGTTTAAAAATGTCGGTTAAATGGGTGTAAAATACTCTTTTATGGTGTAGTAGAATAATAAAAAATAGATATGTGGCAATATTTGAACCTTTCTTGTGGAATAATTTTTTTCCCTAATAGTGTATCAAATATTAACTCTTAAAAGAAAGTTAACTTGTAAAATAAAGAAAGAACAAGAAGAAAAAAGAGACTATATAATTAAAATGAGATACAAAGTAATTCAAAAAAAGGTTAAGATAGGCATGTTGAGTTTAGCCATATAGGGTATAATAAAATATTAAAAAATAAATATATAAAAGAAATGTGACACATGACAAATTTTTAACTCTGCTTGTGGAGTTAAAAAAGAATGTTATAAATGTATCAAATACTAACCTATTATACATTGGTTTTACTGAGTGTTAATGAAACTCTTGAACTATTGCTAATGATTTGACTAAGTATTTGGAAAGAGTGACAGTGAAGTGGACACTTCTTTGGCACCAAATTGAGAAACAATAAACAAAATAAAAACACACAAGAATTGTTCACGTAGTTCAGTTTTCCTATATTTACAAAGCCTAGCTCATCAGTAAGAAAAAATAAACTCATCTTCAACAGTTACAACAAGTGAAACTAACCTATCAAACACTATGTGACAATTTTCCTCACTTTCGAACCTTGAAGACCAATACTCTCACCACTAAGTTCACCCTTATGAACTCAACAAGTAAAATCACAATACAAACAATTTTACTAACAATTTGTACATTAAGAAAAGTTCGTTATTTGAACGAGATAAGTGCTAAAAACTCTCTATACCATAACCTATACAAGTCTCTCCCTTAAATAAATTATGTTTGAGACTTGCTAACATAAAAAATCTATAACAATCCCATTAAAACACGATAAATTGCTTACAATATAATAATAGTAAGTAATGCACATATAGACTCTTGGCAGGCAATCAAATAGAGTTCCAATCCAATCCAAATGTCCATAGTTAAGGGATCGACTTGGGTGACTTGCTTTGATCCAATTTTCAATAATAGTTTCTCAAGCAATATGATATTCGTGGTTGAGCTAGATGTCCTCTAAATCTTCAGCATAGCCCATTTAAACTGTTCAATAAATTGCAAATTAATCAAATATGCAAACTGTCACTAACTAACTCTAGTGTTAGGGAAGTGGGCACTTCCCTAACACTCAATGGCTAATTTCATATTTTTCAACAGTTAATATATGCATTAGTTTATATGAATTTTCTAGACCTTTTAATCTTTCAAAATTTGATCCCACTATTCAATTTTTTTACTTTGCTTCAACCACTTAAGGGAAAATGAGCAAAATGGGGACGAATGTTGCCAAATCCACCACCGTTTGATAGTTGGCTTACTCCACCCCACTATTCGCCCATTCTACAATGAGTGTTTAATCTTAAATACTACTATTACATCTATGAATATTGGATAAATTCGTCATTGCCCTACCTTAATTTAAACATATTTCTTTGAAAAATATTAAATATAAAAGTAAAACATTTTTATCCTTTTAATGGTTATATAAAGGTAAAATAGTAATATCATATAGTAAGCTAGGTAGAGCAGAGCAATCAATTACCATAATCGCTTTATACCCATGGTCCAAAAAAAATTCATCCTGCCCATATCTACTTTAAAAAACCCATTTCATTTGAAGCTAATCGATTTAGAATCTATTAGATGGTTCGAGTTTAGTTATCTCTAATCACATCATATATAAAAACTATATGTAAATTAATTTTAAATTATATTTTATTCTAATCATAATTATTTAAACATGTATGTCTATATTTATATTTGTAATTGTAATTTGTAAAACAACCTAGTTTATGGATGAATAATTAGCCCCAACCCCAACCCCCTCCACAAAAGAACACAATGCTTGACCATATCACATAAGAAAAAAGGTGTAAGAATTACTTAAAAATTTAAAGTTTATTATTTGCAAAGATAGCTAGATTCCAAGGTTGCCTTTTATAATTTCTAATATATATATATATATATATATATATATATATATATATTCATTTTAATTATTGGGTGAGGGGTTGGGAAACCATAATGATCCTAACTAGATATTGTAGCCTAGCTTTTACTAACATGTAATCTAGGGGAATGACTCGTTAGTCACCTGAGTCATTAAAAATGATTCAGTAAATATCGTGTGAGAATTGAAAATCCATTTCAATATATAATTTATTTTAATTACATAATAAAAATTAATAAATTATTTACATAGCCACCCAAATTTTAAAGCATTTTTTTATTTTGACCACCAACTTTTTTTTGTTAAATTAATTTTACATTCTAGTTACGCCATCGTTAAAATACGTTTAATTACATATAATAATAAATTTAATTCTTAATAATTATATATTTTATCAATTTAACCTCACTTTAAAACAAATCTAACAAATTTAACTTTTAATTATGATTCTAGAAAAATCAAAATATAATAAATATATTTGCACATTCTCATACACAAACGCCAATAATGTTACATATATTTAAATATGATTTAATTTCAAGTCTTAGATTTCTTGAACTTATTTCAAAGAATGCTGGGTTGAGCTCTCTCTCCAGTGAGATGATAGTTAGGCTGTACAAGGAAATCAACAATGGCTAATGGTGTGTCGTCTTTTCCATAGTTTATTTGGGAAATTCAAAAATACACAAAACCCATACAAATTCTGACCAAAAATAGGAGAAACTCAAGAAATTTGATCAGAATATTAAAAACAAAAACATATTCTGAAATGATGTTGTGACTTGTGATGTACTAGACCTCTAATTAAATTTATGATACTTTAATGTTCATTTTTGGATTACGAAAAACAAAAATTTCTATGGTTAAAGGCTATACCACCTACAATTACAGTACTCCATAAGTGGTCATTTCCGAAGGGTCTCATGAGCCCGAACGGTGGTAATGAAGAGGGAGGTACGAGGAGGCCCCACTCCAGTTTGGAGTTCAATTCGATGACTGACGGAGGAGATCGGGCCAAGGGAGATCCAGATTTCGACTTGGAGTTTTGTGGTTTTCTAGTGTTTACCAAGACAATCTGATCGTAGATTTGAAGAAAGAAGAAAAAGCGTAGCCCGATAACGCCATTCAGAGACGAGACCGGACGGTGGCGGTTAGGGCTAAAGAAGGAGAAGAAAAAGAAGAGAGACGGGAGAGAAAAAGATATGATAAATGTTAAAAAAAAAAGTTAAGGTTAATTAGTTAAATAAACGAAGAAAAATGAAAAAAAGAGAGGAAATAATAATGTGAGAAAGGGAGAACAAATAAAAAAAATGAAGAAAAAGGAAGGCGATAAAATATATTAAATTTTAATAATTTCTAAATATATTTTTTATAAAAATTCTATAATTTTTTTAAATTTATGTTTTTTTATTTATATATTTTTAACTTTTAGAATCATGTTTAGATTGATATATAATGTACAAATATTTTAGGTTAAATTTGTTAAATTTTTTAAAATTAGAATTAATTTAATAAAAAAATAAATATTGATGGTTAAATTTATTATTATACTAGGTGATGTCAACATTCCTTTTAGTAACTAAACACATTTTTAATAGTGAAGCTACTAGAATGCGAAATTGGCTTAATGGGAATTAATTGTTATTAGATTAGTGAGTTAATATAAATATAAATAGTTATTATTTAATATATATAATTTTTATAATTATTTTTTACAGCATAAGCCAACAAAGTTTGCTCAAAGACTAACCCATATAAAAAATAAGCTTTAAATTTTATCCAAACTAATTTTTTGAACATCGTATTTTTATCTAAATTCTCTATTTTTTGAGCGGGCCTTCGGACTTGGATGAAGGACCTAATCCATGAGTGCCTTCTGCTCTTTATTTTGGTGAAAATGTTTTAACAATATTATCAATTAAAATTTAACTATTGAATAAGAAATAAAGGAATTATATTTGAAATGTGTGAAAAATAGAGAGAGGAAAAGCATAAGCTTTTTTAAGGGAAGGAAAGTAAAAAGAGGGCGAAAAAGCAAAAGGGAACCCTTTTGATCGCTTATCAGTAGAATGTGATATAGAGTTATAGGAGTGGTAGCCAAAAATCAAAGATGTTTATGATTTTCAGAATATTTTTTTTGCTGAAAAAAGGTATTGATTTCCTACCTACCACCATGGAAGGTAGAGGATGCATGAAGACCACTTGTAATTTTGGGTAAGATTACGTGCTTTAATTCCGTGTGAAAGTACACTTCCAACTTAAAACTAATATCTTAGTGCCATACTACCATTTCCTTTTCATTTCATCTTTACCTTTTCAATTGGTCGGAAAGTTTGGTAAATCATAACAACAAAATTCATAAGTATTTTACCTATTTAATTCCGATAGAATTTTAGCTTAATTGGCACATGTATTATTGATAATGCAGGAGGACACGAGTTTCAGTATGCTAAAATGTATTATCCTCTTGTTTATGATTTGAAGAAGGATTATGTGTAATTTTAAATATTGTATAAAAAAAATAATTTTACGATGAAAAACATCAAAAATTGTACTAATAACAATGCTAAATAAGATCTAAATTCAAAATTAGATGGGATTATTAAAGAAAAAAAAACCCTAAAAGTTGTAAGAAACTTTCCACATCAAGAAACCAACAAGTTGTAGAAAGGGATATGAAAGTAACTATAATGTCCTTTCATTCACAATAGTACTAATTAAGACAATTGTTTCTCAACCAACCCATAAGCTTTTCCTTCCTTTTTTTGTCCTACAAATGACATGACAAAATAATGACTCAGTTTTGCTGCTTTTTTTTTTGTTTGTTTTTTTTTCATATTTGTGCACATAACAAAAAGGAAATCAAGTCCCAGAGGGGATCATTCATTCCATAGCAAGAACTAAATTAAACAAAAGGTGAATGAGTGAATGTGTTCCGGCAGATATGTGCCATCAGATAGATTGAACAGCCCTAGCATCATCTGTTGTCCTTTCTCAAAACTGGTGTTGGTTTAACGACAATAATAAAATTTGACCGTAGTGAAGTTAAGAAACTGATGGGAAATAGAGATAGGTGAAAGTCAAGCATTGACCTAATAGTCTAGTGGGGGAACCTTTTAAAAGTGTTACATAGGCCAGCCAATCGAATGCACTTTGCACATATTTCTGTTTTACAGTTCACATTATAGACATCAAAATTGCACAAGTCCACTATCTGGTTCCCTTTACATCTTCTTTGATTACAAATCATTCACTTCTTTGACCTTTTTCCCCCCTTTCTCCATTTATATTATGAGATTCGTTTTATTTAATAGGGCATCTATGTATTATAAAAATACATAAAAATTTAGGTTATAATATGCTTTTAATCTTTCTACTTTTACAAAATTTGAGATTTAATCCTTATATTTTAAAAAATTAAAAATTTAAACATATTATTTTTTTAATTTAAAAATTCCAGTCCAATTATTATTATCATTGGTAGGTTTTACTCAAATTTGTAAAAGCAACATGTTTATTTTTTTACCAATCATATGTCATGTCACATAAAAGCAGCTTAATTAACAAATTTTGATGGAAAATATTTATATATTAATGATTGAATTGAGATTTTTAAATAAAAAAAAAATAAGAGAACTTATTTTTTTACTTTTTAAGCACATGGACTAAATCAAAAATTTTGTCAAAGTAAAGGACTAACAACATATATTAACCAAAAATTCAAAATTAAATATGTTGCTATACTTTGGGGTTGGACGTTAAGTGCGGTTTATACCATATTTCAAGTGCTGAGAGTCGGAAAGGGAAGTTATCTTGAGAGAACCAATGGTAATATCTTTTGGTAGGACTATGGGAGTGGGATTCTTTTATAGGAGAAGGATATTGGAGACGATGTTTGTGAGTTTTAGCGAACAATAGTAAATAGGGTTATAGACTCCTGCTATGACGTGACTAGTGAGAAAGGTTGTGTAGTAGTTGGGTGGTGGTAGGGAGCTATGATGTTTGGGATGCGAAGGGCATTATAAAGGAGGCATTTGACAGATCTTAAGTTGAATAGGCGTGGTTCCTTAAGTGGGCAAGATCTCATGTTAATGAACCCTTGAATTGGGCAAGACTAGTGGGGTATTGGTTTAACAATTGCCCCTCCCAATCGAAAGAAAGGCTGTACCTTTTTTTAAGTCAGATGTGGAAAGTTTGAAAAGGTGAGAGAGGGAGGTGAACTTCATAAAAGTAGCCTAAGGATCAAAGAAGTGATTGGAATTGGTAAGCTTGACAAGGTGAGCTCTAATAGTAAGAGACAAAGTAAGCTAGCAGGCTCTAGTCTAATTAAGAGACCAAATTGAGGAGTGATCCTAATGAAGTGAACTTTAATCGTAAGAGACTAAGTGAATGAATCAACATGATGAGGTTTAAGTTAAGTGTGTGGATAATGAGGGGAGCCCTAATCTTAAGAGACTAAATGAGCCCACAAGCTTGAAATATACCCTAATAATTTTTTCAAACTTAGAAAATTCTGGGGGATTGTGAGCTTTGCTTTAGGGTGGGTTTAGATGGGTAATTGGGTGCGGTGCAATGCGTTTAGTTTACTTTTTAACTTATGTTACAGTGTTACTATAGTATCTAATCTCATCGCCACCATTATTTTTATACTAACTGTAAGTAAACGTATCGTATATCTAAACCCACATTTAATTATAGTTTAGGTAACTTTGAAGCTTGGTTAAAAACCAGCCCATATACCCTCCCAACAAAATGATAATATAAAGAGCCCAATAAAGAGAGTGAAGAACCCTAGGCCCAACAAAACTTGAGTTCGTTCCAAATTTGTTGGGGGAAGGCCGTTGGTGTTGTGAATCATTTGACATCTGGTCTCGGTTTTTGGTCGGCACCTGACATCTGCTCTTTCACCGGTCCCCTTTAAATTACAATTCCGTAACGAACCGAATAAAATTTAGAACTTGAATTTCATATCCACCATTATAATAAGAGAAGTTATATATTATTAGTAAGTATGGGCAATTTTTTAATATAAAAAATATACATTTGGTCTTAGGAAATTACTTTTAAAACATAAAATTTTTTTTTTTTGGTATTTTTCATAATTAGTATAGATAATTAGAAAATATCTTAGAGGTGAAGTATTTCATTAGAGAAAAAAGTTCTGCCATTACCAAAATAATATCAAAAGTCCTTCCTTTTTCTTTTCTGCTGCTCAACCAAAGCTTTGGGCACTTAATCTACTTCTTGTTGGGGTTTTGCGTCGTTTTTTTCGCTGTTATTCTTAGTGGGTATCGGCAAAATTCGCCCTTTTTGGCTATATATTCATTCTTTGAGTGATATTGGAGCTGCTCGTTGGTGGTTCGGAGGTAAATTCAGAAACTTCTTTTCCCTCGTTTATTGTAATAAATGGATGATCTTGACATGTTATTTGTTTCAGCTACTTTTATTTTTATTCTATTTTTGGAGTGTGGATAGTATTCGGGTTAACGTATGGTTTTAAATAGTTTGTTTTGATTTGAATTGATATTGGAGTCCTTGATTGACTTAAAATTCGCCAAGATTCACCTTCCCATATTTTGCTGCTAAGCAGAGTACCTTCCGTTGAACTATGAATGGGCACCTCACTTATCCGCTCAAAAATTATCTCCTTTCATGTTTTATTTTTCAATGTATTTATTCATTTATTAATCTTTTATGGTTTGTACATTATGATTTTGCATAAAGTTGCTGCTATTTTCTGATGAAGAATCTGCAATTTAAGTTTTTAGGTCCAAATTGTTGTACTTGTTGCCTGCTGGTTCATTTAAGAAAAGGTTTGTATTTGGACTTTCTTTCATTTGATGTCAAGTTTTGTGCAGTCCTTACTGTAGTATAGTTTCTTTTTTGGTTCAACTTCTGCATCTTTCTGTTCCTGCAAGCATGTGCATACATTCACCATCAAAAGGGAATTTGTCTAATTTTCTTCTTATGGGCAGAACCTTGCCAAAACATTTACTCACTTTGGGGAATGGACTGGCACTTTTTCCCTGCCATCAAGATTTACAAATGATGTTCAGGGGACAAAAGGCTGCAAATGCACTTGGCATATTTAAGTGGAGATGGGGTGGTGAAGCATCTTTGACGACAGGCTTACTAGGTGATGTACCTTCTGTGATTGAGTTGTCTGACTATGGAAGAGTACCACCAAGTCCAGGTAGTGAGAGCCCTTCGGGGCTTTTGAATGGTGAGACTCTGAATGCAGAACCAATTGCTGATTTGGACTTATTCTTTGAACGTCTGTATAGCTACTACTGCGAGAAAGGGCTTTGGTGCATAATTATAAAATGGATCGTTGAACTTCTGAGTGTGGGCTTTACCATATGTTTCTCGGGGTTCTTCCTGTTATTTGTTGATTGGAATGGTCTCCGCAACGCAAAATGTGGGATGGATGCATTTGAGTCTGGAATTAAGCCATGTGATCTTGCTAAGGAAGCTCTTCACCAGCACCCATTAACCCCTTTGACACTTTCAAAAGCTATTATTGTTGGATATTTGGGGCTATTTTCCATCTATTGGATGTTCTGTTTTTTGAGGTTTTTTGCTCAATTAAAGGATACCCTTGGCATACGCCATTTCTATTATAACAGGTAAGTTCATCCTGATAAGTTAAAGGATGCTTTGTAAGCTTTAATTTTGTATTGAGATAAAGCAGTTATGGTAGCAGTATCTTATAAACAGTTAATGATTTTATTATCATTGTTTGTATTTTATTTTGCAGTCTCCATGTTACAGATAATGAGATTCAGACCATGCCATGGGCAACAATCCTTGAAAAGGTTGTCCAGTTACAAAGTTCACAACAACTGTGCGTGGTCAAGGATCTTTCTGCTCATGATGTGGTTATGCGATTGATGCGGAAGGAGAACTACTTGATTGGAATGCTTAATAAAGGAGTGCTTGCTTTTCCTATATCAGCCTGGGTCCCAGGTGCCGGTCCAACTGTCAAATCCGGCCCTTATAGAACACAGCATTGTCTGATACTAACAAAGACACTTGAATGGACCTTAAATTGGTGTATACTGCAGAGCATGTTTGACCGGTATGTTTAATTTTACATAACATTTGACTTTCAGTTGTATGTATGTTACTTTCTTTGATAATCACTGTTATGGATATGGTTCCAACTGGTAAATTTTGCAAAACAGTCAATAGAAGCAAGTTTCGTAACTTTCCACTTTCAGACAAATGATAAAATTATTTATTTCGTCATTTTTTTAAAGCATAATATTTCAATTTCAAGAATATTATATAATTCTTATTGTATGAAGAGGGGTATAATAAAGTACATTTTCTGGGGATGTTGTAGATAGCGCTGGGAAAAACTGATGGGTTCTTTGAAACACACATTCTTGTAATCAAGACGCTATGTGTTTTCCTTTGCAGCATCCCTAACATAGTTATGTTACCTGCCGGCCGACTTTGGTGCTGTAGCTTTAAGTTTTTTTCATTTTTCTCGTGAAGTATTAACTTTTGGTAGTCCTGCTTCGATTGGTCTTTAATGGTCAATTCATGATGTGATTGGAAAGAGTTGCATAAATTACTATTTTATTGCTTTTTTTTGTTTCCCATTGCTGCTTTTTTGCACCTTCATGACTTGCAACTATTTGGAATATTTCAAAATTTTTAAAAGGTTTTACACTTTTAATATTCCAACGTTTGTTGTATGATTAGGGAGAAAATATTTTTTGAAGTACTTCGAGTTTCAAATGCAACTTGCTATTATTATTATTTGCAGAAAAAGAAAAACAACTAAATTTTGGGGTTTATTGCCAACTTCATTTTGGGATGCAGAAACTTTTGTGTTAGAAGGGACTTCATTTCTAATCCTAGGACATTGAAGAAAAGACTCATGGTTGTTGGGTTTGCTATGCTGCTTCTCTCTCCATTTCTTGTTATATTCATGCTGGTTTATCTCTTCTTAAGGCATGCTGAACAATTCTATAATCATCCAAGCACAGCATCATCCCGCAGATGGTCAAATTTGTCAAAGTGGATGTTTAGGGAATTCAATGAGGTATTTCATTCCCCCTTATCTCCGCTTTATTTGTTAGCTAAGTCTTTTGTTTTTTTCTTTGGTGCTGTCAAGTCGAGAAGGACTTATCCACTATCTATCTTCACTAGGTTGTGTTATTACTTTTATGTAGTCATCATAAGTGTTAGTCAATTGTTTGAAGTTACTTATATTTTCTGCGAAAAAAAATTTTCATGATAAAGAAAAGTTGTTAAGAACATACTGTGAAAAATAAGATGGCACAATTGTTTCTTGAGATGGATATTTATACTTATAGATTCTCTTGTTTTCACATACTGTAGTCTGTATTTGTACATATACCGTTGTCTTTGTCTTACAGGTTGACCATTTATTCAAGCATCGGATTAATAGCAGTGTTATGCATGCTTCTGAGTACTTAAAGCGATTCCCCTCACCAATTATTTCTATCATAGCAAAGTTTATCTCATTTGTATCTGGTGGTTTTGCTGCTATCTTGATCATCATTGCCTTTCTAGAAGAGTCTTTGCTGGAGGGCCATGTAATATTTTTGAATTTCAACCGTTTCAGAGTCTTCTATTTCTTTTCAACTCTTCTATATTTCAATTTTGTTTTTTTTTTTTTTTTTTTTTACATTTTTTCCCAAATGTGTAGATATTTGGCCGGAATTTGTTTTGGTATGCTGCTGTTTTTGGAACCATAACAGCTATAAGCCGGGCTGCTGTTACAGATGAACTTCTTGTCCTTGATCCAGAAGGAGCAATGTCTATGGTGGTTCAACATACACATTACATGCCAAAGAGATGGCGTGGCAAAGAAAACACTGAAACAGTCCGGAAAGAGTTTGAAACTCTATTTCAGGTAATCCCCCTTAGTTCCTTTTTTTTGTCTTTTTGTTTTACCTATAATCTTCAAGTTGCATTCATAAATGATTTTGATTCTTTAGTTTTTAGAATTTTTTTTTATTTTTTAAATTTTCTGATGCAGTACACTGGAATGATGTTGCTAGAGGAGATGGCCTCAATTTTCCTCACTCCATTCTTGCTTCTATTTGTTGTTCCAAAGGTTCTTTTCTTTTTCGTCCTTTTTTGGGTAAATTATTTCTATTGTCATAGATCTTAGCTTTTCAACTAAAATGTTTCGTGTTGATTTTGCAGCGGGTGGATGACATTTTACAGTTCATTGCAGATTTTACTGTGGATATTGAAGGTGTTGGTCATGTTTGCAGGTACACTGTTCTTTTTCTTTTAATTTACGAAATGATGTGTTTGATTGTCCCGTTTTTCATTTTTGTAGTTTTAGTGCCTTTGATTTCCAAAACCATGGGAATGGCAATTATGGCTCTCCAAGCAATGCACCTCGCGCCCAGAGGAGTTCCCAAGGGAAAATGGAAAAATCGTTCTTGAGGTACGATCAATAGCAAAGATTAATTGGATTTATATACTTCCTCTATCCTAAACCCTGCACATATCATTTTGCTGTGAATAGAGTTTGAGAAACCTGAAGCAGGATCACCTAAACTCTTATCCTAATTTTCTTTGTTAATATAAAGCTGACAACAAGTTTTGATTTTCATTTTAAAATGAAAATGATGAGACATAATATCCCGACTCTAATAATTCCGTTTCTGTTTTAAAGGTATGGTGTTTCTTCTGTCTTTTTATTGTGCTGGATATCCCTTCTACTTTTTCCTTCTATCATAGTTCCATCTTGAATAATTCTATTCTGATTTCAGTTTCAAAAGTAGCTATCCTTCATGGGAACCAGATTCTCAGGGCAAGCAGTTCCTGTCGAATATTAGAACTTTCAGGGAGCAAAAGTTGCAAACGCAGGGAACCAGACATGCAGATTCTTTGGGTAGATTGTGGCGAGCAAGCCCACTGAGAGGTCATGTAGATAGAAACGGACTTTTTCCAAGAGAAATGCAGCAGAATATTCCCGACACTTCCCGCGATTTGGGTTCTTTATTGCTAATTGACGCTGAACAAAAGAATCACCCGTATCTTCTGGATTGGTATTATACCTCTCGAACTTGGAGAGACACTGCTACAACAAGGCCATCTGAACCAGGTGAGCTACAGCATGAAGATTACTGGATGCCAACCAACATGACACATGATGAAGCAAGAGATGAAGAATACTGGCAGCCACACCATTATGATGGTCGGTCACGGTTGCAGTCACATCTTGATGCTTCGACATCATCTTCTTTCTTCCACGAGAGTGTACTTCAGCATCATGATACAAATGAATTACCGCACCAGGCAAGGAGCCATTGGTGGGCCAGAAGTGGTCCACATGGTATACAGCCCCAAACAAGCTTTCTCGAGCCTCCTGATTTCAACCGTTATTCTTCAGCCCAGCGGTATGATAACATGTCTGAGAGAAGTGTGGAAGAGCAAGATCAATCCCTTGACTGGAGGGATTCTCAGAGGTTATACCGGACAACATACATGGAGGACGATCTTGAAACCGGAGGGGATATAAATCTTCATTTTGATGATGTATATAGTAGACCTCCTGAAGCTCCCACAGTAAATTTGAGGCTCCTGAGCTTTGATTGATCGAAACGAACAGAATACAAATGAGTTTCCATAGTTGGAATAGGGTTTTATGAAAGGAAACTCTGTATTCTTTGTTGTATATAAGATTCATCATGAGGTTAGATTCTAGAATGTCTCTAACTCAAATTTTAGAAGGTTACATGCTCCAATGAGCCATTGTTAGCCTTGTGATAATGTATAAACAATCTCAAGCATATTTTGATCGTTCTAAAATTTCATTCAAATTCCATATATTTCTTTAAGCACATTTTTCATGTTCAAGCATTTCATTAAATAACAGTCCTTCATACACTGAATCAATCACATCTCGAAAAAAAAAAAAAAAAACATATGCAAGTCTCTTGGCCCTGCATCAGCCAAGCTTCCATTCTAGTGGATTAATTATGGCAGTAGGTCACATTCCCTTTGAAAATGAAAATCATTCGGCTGATGACGTGTTCAACTATCAAGTGTCAGTCATAATCATGGGTTATATAAATATACATGTATAATTAATACCGCCGGTGAAATGTGTTAAGAGGATTTGTCATCCAGCTATTGCAGAATCAGATTCCATCTTCCTTTTTTTCTGTTGAACTTTATTTGAGCTTAGAAGACTTTTGTAGTTCAATAATGTTTTGAATATTACCATATATGTGTTGTCCCTGATTACGATGGTTCACTCATCCATTTCTCTTCATCATAGAGTTATAAATACCTCTCTCTTCATAGCATAAAATTCACTAAGATAGAATTAAAAAATGGAGCGGCTTGTTTCTAACTGGTACAACCATCGAGCTTTGCCCGAGTCTTATATTTGTCCACCAGAAACAAGGCCCGGCAAGCTCAGCATTCCCAGTGGTGACACCATTCCCGTTGTTAACCTCGGGGAAGCTTTGACTAATCGAAGTAATACCATTCTAAATGTTCTCAGGGCTAGCCAAGAGTTCGGGTTTTTTCAGGTTTGGACATAATTATAAATAAATATATATATATATAAATATATATATATAAAATGGCAGTCATAGCTGTTTTTCAATTTTTGTTGCATTGAAACAGGTTGTTAACCATGGAGTTTCAGAGAAAGTATTGAATGACACAATGAATGTGGTGGAGGAGTTCTTTAAGATGCCAATGGAGGAAAAGGCAAGCCTCTACTCGGAGGATCCAAATAAAGTCTGCAGGCTTTACACAAGCAATATAAACTATGGTACTGAAAAGTATCACTTTTGGCGTGACATTCTGAAGCACCATTGTCATCCTTTAGACGACTGCATTAAACTTTGGCCTCAAAAGCCAACTCGATACAGGTAAATTTAATTAAATAAGGCCTGATGATGATCAACCATTAAATCTTAATCCCGTTGGTTAACAGGGATGTTATAAGGACATTCTCAGTTGAAGGAAAAAAACTGGGTTTAACAATCCTGGAGTTGCTTACTGAGGGCTTAGGGCTTGAATCTGGGTACTTCAAGAAGGATCTAAGTGAAGCTATGCTATTGGTGGCTAACCACTACCCACCATGTCCAGATCCAAGCTTGACCTTGGGGTTACCTAAGCATTGTGACCCTAATCTCATTACCATCCTACTTCAAGGACATACCTTTGGACTTCAAGTCTTCAAAGATGGACAATGGATTGGTGTTCAGCCTCTGCCTAATGCTCTTGTGGTTAACATAGGCCACCAATTACGGGTACATACTAATAGCATGCATGAGCATGGCCTGGCATTAATATGGTTGCATCATGGCATCATTTGTGAATGTAGATTAATTTGTTGATTTGGCTTTGATATAGATTGTGAGCAACAACAAGCTGAAAAGTGCCGAACATCGAGCAGTCACCAACTCCAAGGTTGCTCGAACAACTGTCGGATTATTCATCAGTTCCTCGGAAGACAGCATTATAGAACCAGCAAAATCTCTGACCAATGCAGTACAGCCTCCATTATACAGAGCTTTTCGATACAAAGAGTTCCTAAGTTACTACTTCTCCATGATGGGAGACACTGAGTTAGCTCTTCAGCCTTTTAAGTTGCCATTTAATCAAAGTGTGATTTCGTAGATTGATATGATTAAACATACAAATTACCTATTATTCTTATATGTATCTTTCATGATTTAAGCTGATTCAGCTGTCAAGTATCAGTCGTGATCATGGTTTGAAATATAATTTATAATACTATAAATGTGATAATATATGGTATGCGAGTTTGCCAGACATAGGGAATATTAATGGTATGAAAAGGACTATAGCTTTCTGATTTCATGGATGAGGTAAGCTAACAATCAATTCCAAAGCATAGCCGGATAATTTAGTGCATGATTAAGTATGCAATATGTAAGCTATGACTGTGAATAATTAAAATAAAAAATAGGGTTAATTTGGTCTGACAATAGTTCTCACATTGGGTTGTAATATTTTTTTATTTATGTTAACTTCTAAACTTAGTAATTGTTCCCATATTGGAGTTTAAATTTTTTTTAGGTCTAACTTTTTTTCAAGAAAATATCTTAGACAAAAAAAATTTCAAGTCCCAATCTATAAACAGTTGTCAAGTTCAAAGACTAATTTAGAAAAAAATTCTATGGCTCAATATGAGAATAATCGCCAACTTCAGGAACAAATTTGGACAAAAAAAAATTCAATTCCTATTGTGAAACATTTCCAAATTTCTGCCTAAATAGTGCATTAACCCTAAAATATATATATATATATAAAAGTTATTTTTAATATTTTTTAAACATATATTATATCATTATCTTCTATATTAAATTTTTTTTTATTGAGTTGATATCACAAGTAAATAAATTATCAACTAAGTTGGGAAGTGACTAAAAAACCTTCTATACTTAAAAAGTAATAAATATTATCATGAGGATACTTTAATCATTTTGTGTATATTTTTATAAAATCTATAAACCTAAAATAAATTCCCAAATTGAGAAACTTAAGCCTAAAACATCCTCAAAGCTTTAACTTTATCATTTCAACTAAAGTATTATTTTGTTTATATATAAACTTTATATAAATATATTTTTACATGGAAAAATTGTACTCACATAATGAATGTGTCATTATAAACTGGGTTTGGGTGGTGAGGTTAAGTTTGCTTATATTGGAAATGTTTAGAAATTATATCAAAATTGACATAGCGAAATTTTAAAAAAATCCTAAAATTATTGCATTCGAAAAAGTATTTGGACATTGCAATCAGTTTTAACCAAAGTCTAATGTTTTTAACCTTTCAATAAATTGATTTTCTCTACTATTCTAGAACTTGCTGATGCTTAGAGAGTAATTTCTAACTCAAAGAACTAAAACAAGACAAGAAACTCGATACTCCCATGAAGAACCCCTTGTGCAAATCCCTTGTATTGTCAAAGTTGAAAATCAATTTTTGGATTTAAATTATAATTGTTCGATGATTGCAACTCTAATTTCTCTAACCTAGAATTCAAACTCAAGAAAAATAAAATTTATTTAAGTGCAAGAAAAAAATACTCATATAAGCTTTTACTAGCTTGAGAATTATATAGAGAAAGAATATGTATAAGTTTAAGTTTCATTTGAAGTTCTTAATTAATTAAACTAGAAAATCTTGAACTCAAGTAAGACTTTGAAGAACATCGATCGACAACACTCAAGGGAGGATACTTTTAGCATGCCACAACACATATGCCTTAATGGGCTTATTGGGTCAATCCAAATCCAATCCAATTTCCCAGCGTTACTTCTATTAATGCGCTTAAAAATCAAGCTCATATATTTACTTAACTAAATAATTAAATATTCCTCTAAAATTAATAATGTAATTAAGTTTAATTAAATAATTTAAATAACTTAATTCTAATTTCCTTAAAATTATGACGACATTATCGTATTAAAATTTATGTTCAAACTTACTAAACTATCTGAATATAATTAAACTTCTATAACTACATAAATTAATTTTCACTTTGGACTTAATTATTTAATTTATTCATCTAATTACATAATGATTTAAAGAAATTAAATTAACCCTAAGTCATCTTCTATCTTCTAAAGAAGTAGACAGTAATTTATGCAATATATTTCTCTTTTGTCATTTTCGTCATTTCAATCAAAGTTCTTATTATGCAATTCATTCAAAGTTTTTGAGCTAGTAGAGAGGCCAGTTGGACATATATAATTGGAGCTAAAATAATTTATAATTAAGTTTTGACTTTTCATCTATAAAAGTTTATCCAATCATGAAGTCAATTTACTAAAAGTACCATGGCTAAACTTCTCATTATATACAATTATGAAAGCAACTAAATTAAGCTTTTATCTAATGACCTTGTCATATGTGTTTTTCCCTCATAGGAGATCCTTGATCCCTTCAGGTTAAATTCCTTCACATAATTCGATCCATTTGATCTCATGTTTACCATTGTATCTTCCATAATGAAAATAATCATTACTTAAACTAGTAATGATAAAATCATTTATCCCAGGCAAATAACCTATGACCATGTTCCACTGTCTTAAGAGCATAAGTTTTCAATATATCAAAGCACACGAGTTATACATAGGGGCATTCACTTACTCAGGATTTAGATAAGACACACTATAAACTTCACACGTGAATAAATCCATAAACAAATCTGGATAAATTAAATTAAGGTCTTGTCCAATCTACACTTCTATTTCTAGAAGTCAATCTACCTTCAGTTGGGCTTATTAACTACTTAATATTCCTAATATGAGTTATTTTCTCAATCTAATTCATCAACTATGGGCAATTTAGATTACCTACTAATATAAGTTGTCTTCTCGCATTATAATTCTTGACTATATAATATAACTTAATATTATTTAGACCTTAGGTAATCATCGAGTCAATATTTGCTTATTCATGTTTCTTTACATGCAAAAAGTCATTGAGGACAATCATATAAAGAATATTAAATAAACATGTTGTAATTTTTATTTATTCAATCAATTCAAAAAAGTACAAATAGATAATGACAAAATTAGCTACACCTAAGGGACTAATCTCAATAGCTAGAGATCTCATCGAGTAGGTTATGTGAAGTGGTTATAAAAGATTCAAAAAGCAACAATCTCTGTAACACCCCTTACCCGTATTCGTCGTTGAAATAGGGTACGAGGCATTACCGAAATTTACCGAATTAATTTTTCGTTATTACAAGTTAAATACTATTCATTTGCCGAAATATGTCATAACGTCCTTTAGATGGGCTTCCAAAGCCCAAAACATACTTCGGGACCAAACCAGAATTAAATTGAAACCATAGGGAATTTTTTACAAAATCCCAAAATTTTTTTTTTATAAGCTCAATATAACCTCTTTATAAATATCCAACCTTCCTTGCAATTTCAAAATCGAGACCATTCCAAATCAGCCAATCCATTTCAACCAATTTGATACCAAATCATACTTCTATTATAATTATACCATTTAGCATATTCATCACTCTTTACTTTAATACATATTCATTAGACAAGTCTTAGCATTTATATAATCATCAAACCATATACATGCCATATAAATTAAAAAAGAAATTTACAAAAGCTACCGGAGATAATCTGGATAGTGTGATCCTCGATGTTGATCCGATCCTCCGTATATTTTCACGTCAATCTACAAGAGACATTGAATACACTCAAGTAAGCTTATAGAAGCTTAGTAAGTTCATAGGTATAAAACATAAATCTTACCAAACATTCATACACTTATACAATATACACAATTACTAAGTTCACTTGTCAACCACAATTTCACATGATGAATTCATTTCATTGAGCTCAATTTCAAACATCAAATATCCAGTTGTATTCCAGCATTTAGCTTCAACTATCACTTACCAACACTTGTCAAATTAGAGAACGTCTTACGGATTTGAGTACGTTGTTCACTCGTTGTCACATTTCACTTTTCCATATTTGGCACACTTTATCACTTTGTCAGGTTTGGCACACTTTATCACTTTGCCATAGTTCAACTATGGACTTGCACTTTCACATTTTTCACTTGAATACTTTGTCACATTGCCATAGCTTAGCTATGGTCTTACACTTGAACACTTGCACTTTGCCATGATATAATCATGGTTTCATTTGTCAATTCGTCAATATTCACTGAACAACAGTACTCAATCCTGCGTTCTGCTAAATATGAACTTTTGCTTCGATTTTCCTTCGATTTTCATATTATTACAATATTCATGATTCAATAACAAATATATATAAAATAATACATTTAACCATTCTTAGTTTAGCAAATAATTATGAAAGTTCAACCATATGAACTTACCTAGGTCGATTTGCAAAATTTGTAAAAGTTTAGGGACTAATCAGCTACTTTTTCTTTTCCTCCACTTGTTTCGGGTTCTCGATCTATCATTATAAAATCATTCACTTATCAGTATTGACTTCACTTCAGTCTATTTCACATCCTTAATGTTTATAACCCGCTTATAAGTAACATTATCTGTAATTTTACTATTTACTTATGTATATTTAATACCGTCCATCCGTGTCATAGCCACTAAATTATTTTTATCTTGAGCCACATAACTCTAAATTAGGATCGGCTAATTTTTCCTAAAAATAGACTCACATACCTTCTTACCATAAAATTTTCATAATTTTTAGTTTAGCCAATAAGTACAGTTTATTCTTTAAAGTCACCCCTGTTCTGCTGTCTGAAAGTTCCAACCCTTCTTCAGTAAAAATTAATTATCTCTTCGTATGGGACTCGGATAATGTTCCCGTTTATTTCTATTGAAAATAGACTCATTCATGATTTTAAAAATATAAATTTAAGCCCCTAAATATTTTTATCCAATATTTTATGATTTTCCAAAATCAGAACAGGGGAATCCTAAACCATTCTGACCTTATCTCACAAAATTTATTATATCTCATGATTTAGAATTCCATTGCTTTCACTGTTTCTTTTATAAGAAACTAGACTCAATAAGGTTTAATTTGATATTTTATTCATTCTCTAATTCGATTTATACAATTTTTGGTGATTTTTCAAAGTTAGACTACTGCTGCTGTCCAAAACTGTTTTAATGCAAAATGTTGATTTCCATTTTACCCCAAATTTCACAGTTCATACAATTCAGTCCTTGCTCAATTAACCCCTCAATTAAGCTAATTTTTCTCAATTAATACTTTACCTAGACATTATAAGTTATTTCACAACTATTGAAATTCATAATTTCTACATAAAGCCATAACTTCAAACTCTTTTACAATTAGGTCCCAAACATTCACTTTCTATTCAATTCTTTCAATAAAATCAACATATAAACAATTTAAAGTTCAATTTCATGCTCAATCATCATATACTTCCAGACCATATTCATATAAACTTTCAATTTCTTTCATAGAATAAAAAACTAATGAATTCAATAAGTGGACCTAGTTGTAAAAGCCACAAAACACAAAAATTTCAACAAAAAATCAAGAATTAAACTTAATTGAAGTAAAAAAATGAAAAATTAGATTAAGGAAACCCTTCTATGGTGTTTTTTCTGATGAGAATGCAGAAAAATAAAGAGAAATCTAGATAATTCCACTTTAGTCCTAGCTTTATTAAGTAAATTTTGCAATATTTCAATTTTGCCCTTAATTCATCAATTTTCCTGCTGGTTTCATGCCCCTTGCCATCCAGCCCAAAAAATTTTAAGTCTAATTGCCTTTTAAAACCCTCCTTAATAGTCACCTAAGCTTTTCAATCACTATTTAACTAGTTTTGCATTTTTTTCAATTTAGTCCTTTTTAACCAATTGACTATCCAAACGTTAAAATTTTCTAACAAAATTTTAATACCAACTCAATGACACTCCATAAATATTTCTAAAAATATTTTATGAACTTGAGGTCTCGATACCTCGGTTTAGACCCAATTTACTTATTAATTTCTTTTTAAATCACAAAGTCCACTAATCCAAAAATTCCCTTTTCATCACACTTGACTCATGTATTTATTTATTAAATTTTAAAACTTGTTTGCCAGATTTAGTGATCTCAAATCATTGTTTCCGACGTCACTGGAATTTAGGCTGTTACAATCTCTATGGCCGGAGCATGAGTTTATATAAATAAACTCATGAGAAATTAATGAAAGCTTTAGCGTATAACTATTTCTTTAAGGTTCTATTTGCCCCCACTATATATGTTGATGCGTAAAAGAGTTACTGTAAATGAACCTCAAGGATGTTAAAAACTTTGTGCCCTTAGTGTAGTAATTTTATCATGTTTGATAGGTTACTGAAATAGCATAATAGATTATTCATTGAAATAAACAAATGCCATTTATTTATATGCTATTGTCCTTTAATTGCTTTTGCATGAAAAGCTAAATGTATAAACAAATATTGGTTAATTGGTTATTTAACGTTTAACTAATATTAAGTTACATTATATAGATGAATTATAATGTGAGAAGACAATTTATATTAGTAGTTAATCTAAATTACCCAAAGTCCAAAGAATTAGATTGAGCAAATGATTTAAATAAATAGGAGACTATTATGACGTTTATGACTCCAATTGGAGAGATAGTTTTTATAAGCTATCAGAGTTGGATTGACTCCTAGAAATAAAGACATATATGTGATTGTTCGGATTAACAATACATTGGATTGGACCCAAGTTCAATTTATCCTAGATTCGTTTATAGATTTATTCACTTGTGATGTTCATAGTGTGGCTTACCTAAATTCTGAGTAAATGATAGATCATGTGTGTATAACTTATGTGTTTTGATGTATTGAAAACTTGAGCTCTCATAACGGTGGGTCGAAAATTGGTACGTTAAGTTCATGATTTGTGCATGACATAACATTACTTACAATAATGGAATTCATAGCTCTAATAAGAGTAAATGATATCCTCTCTTTGACATTGTATATATTATGAAAATGAAATGTAACCCCCTAACCCGTATTCATCGTTGGAACAGGGTTATGGAGCATTGATGGAGTTTACCATTCAATTTTAGTTAATTTATCTCATTTATTATTCATTTTTGAAAATCAATCACAATCAATCATTATGTCCCTCATATGGGTCCTCGAGGCCCAAAATATATATTAGAATCAAGTTCGGACTAAACCGAGGTCACATAAAATTTTTCCCAAAATCTTAAAATTTTTCTTAAGTGCAGGGGACACAAGCCCGTGTGGTCAGGCCGTGTGGGCATTCGATGTGAGACATACGGCTGTGTCACAGCCCCTGTCCTTACCCGTGCAACTCTCTGACTTAGGTCACACGGCTAGCCACACGCCCGTGTGTTGGGCCGTGTAGTAAATTTAATTTTCAAAAATTAGGTGCAGGTTTCACTAGGCGAAGACACACACCCATGTGCTAGGCCTTTATCACACAAGGCTGAGACACACGCCTGTGTCTCTGCCCGTGTGACTAATTTTGAGCATTCTGTTTCTCAATTTTTTAAGATACAGGGGACATACGGCCAAACCACACGCCCTTGCACATGGTCGTGTGTCACACACAGTCAAGATACACGCCCGTGTGTCTACCCATGTGGCCAAAATAAGGTCATTTTCTAAGCCTTATTTCTCACCCTTTTTACCTTGAACCTACATCAAAACTTAAACATTTTCAACAACCAATTCAAGACAACTTATCCAAACCAAACATAAGAGTTACGTATGATATATTAACACTTACATTCATGTATTTCCAAACTTACTTTTTTATGAAAACATATAATTTACCACAATTCAATTTAACTATACCATACACATATATGTTAAACATAAGATAGCCTTATAATTATGTACCAAAACATACCATTACTAGCCATTCCAATGGCTAGATTACAAACAATCATTTACATGCCAACATTGGTTAAGTTAGCCTATACATGCCATTATATCAAAACAAGTTTTCTATTTATACCAAAACAAGCTGAAGGATAGTGTGATGATGCTCCAACCGACTCCAACCCTTACGAGCTTTCGAGCACTATAAAACAAAGAAAATAAAATCGAGTAAGCATTTCAAATGCTTAGTAAGTTCTTATAACTGGAAATTAACTTACCAATCATATTCATTTAAAGTAAGCATACAAACATGCATCCAAAACTATGTGGCCACTTGCCTATACACATGCTCTGTAATGACCCAAATTCCCGGGCACCGAAAAAAAAATGAGTCGTAGGGCCTCCGTCTTGGAAATTAAGTCCGTAAATATTTATTAAAAATATTTATGAGGATAATTATAAGTTAAATTAGAGTTTAATTAAGTGAATTTAACTTAATTTAGAGTAATTAAGTAAAAGGACCAAATTGAATAAAGTGTAAAAGTTAAATTATAGATTAAAAGAAAATAAAAAGGACCAAAATGGCAATTATGCCATTTGTCCTAAGTGAGGCGGCATAAACATAAAAATCTGAGATTTTTATGTGTTAAAATATATATTAAATTATTATTATTAAAAATAAAGTAAAGAACAAAGAAAAGAAACAGAATAGGCAAACGAAAAGCAGGGGAAGGAAAGAAAGAAAGAAGAAAGAAAAGAAAAAAGGGAGAATTTGGGTTTGAAGGCTTGAAGTTTAATTGGTAAGCTCAATCAAGTCCTTTTTTCTTAATTTTGATGTTTTAGAAACTTTAGAACAAAGTTTTGATGAAGTTAAATTGATATATTGTAAAATAGTTGATTATAAGACATTGTTCTTGTTGAAGAAATGATGAAACTAGGGATTAAATTGATAAAATTTTGAGTTTGAATTGAATTAGGGACTTAATTATAAAACAAGCCATAAGTTTTGAGTTTTAGGAATTAAATTGAAAGAAATTCGGAATTATAGAAAAATGATGAAAATTTGGTAGTTATATGAATATTTTGATGGAAATTGAATAGAAATAAGGTGTGAATTGGTGTTATAAACTTGGTTATTAGCATTTTACATCAAAACAGTTTTGGGAAGTAGCAATGGTCTGAATTTGAAAATTCACTAAAAATTGTAGGAATTGAATTAGAGGATGAATAAGATATGAAATTAAAGCTTATTGGGTCTAGTTTCTTATAGTGGAAACAGTGTAAACAATGAATTTATGAATCAAGAGATATTTGAAATTCTGTAAGACTGGTTCAGGGTAATTTCGAGACACTCTGTTCTGACTTTAGAAAATCACCAAAAATTGTATAAAAATAATTATGGGTTGGAATTTACATGGTTAAAATACTTAATGAACCTATTTTCAAGATAAGTAAACGGGAACATTGTTAGAATTTTGTACAAGGAGATAAATAATTTTAAGTGAAGAGTGGTCAGAACTGTTGACAGCAGAACAGGGGTAACTTTAAAGAATAAACTGTACTTATTGGCTAAACCAAAAATTCTAAAAATTTTATGGTAATAAGATATGTGAGTCTAGTTTTAGGGAAAATTAACGGATCTTAAATTGGAGTTTCTTAGCTTAAGATATAAATGATTTAGTAACAGTGACTCAAGTAGACAGTTTTGAATGAACATATAAGTAAATAGTAGAATTATATGTACAAAATGGTTAAAATTGCATGTTTAGGCTCATGGATTAAATTAAATTGTGTTGTATTGATGGTTATAAATTATTATTATTATTTTCAGTAGTTAACAAAGAACCAAGACATCGGTAGCACAAAGGAAAGGAGAAAACGACCGAGGATTGAAACGAGAAACTCACGGTTTGTATTACTATAATTCAAATTTCTTTTTATTAAATGTTTTATATAAATTTTATACTTAATAAGTGAGTTATAGGTAAGTATTGATATTGAGTTGAATAAGAATTGAATTGAATGGTGAATGTGTATGCATAATTGAATTGTAAATTGATTTGAATGTGAAAATTTTGATTGAAAAATAATCTTGGATTGGAAATGAAAGTGAATTGAGAATTGAAATACCCTATTAACTAGTCGGGCTAAGTCGGATATAATTGGCATGCCATAGGATCTGGAAGTGTACGGGATTTGCCGGCTTTATCGATCGGAGGCACTTTATGTGTCGATTTCGTGCACCTCGTGTGTCGTATCGGCACCTCGTGTGTCGTTTTAGGCACTTTATGTGTCGTATACTGATCAGGTACTATGTACCGTTTTAGGCACAATGTGCCGTACTGGTGTGTTGGGGTTGGAATCCGTGTATCCGTCAAAGTCCGGGTTTGTTAATAGGGTGAACATCTAAAGTGAGAAATAAAATAAATTGATTGATTATGTTATTGAATTATTGAAAGAAATAAGAAAGTTGAGTTATGGATTGAAATTGAGATTGTATATGGAAGGCATGAACTTAATGTTCATGTAGTGATTGAAATTGTTACATGTGATATGTGACGGAAATTGAAAAATAGTTAAAGAAATTTTATTGATATTATTAATTAATGAAAGTTTAAGAACGAATTGATATTTGACAAATTAAATAGCTACATGTTTGGTAGTTGTGATTCTTTATTGCTATTATATTTTGAATTATGGTAATACCACTGAGTATGAAATACTCAGCGTGCGGTTGTTTCCGTGCGCAGGTTAATAGAAGTCTAGTGTCCTGGTACAACATCTGAACGATCCCGACTCCAGCAAATTTTTGGTGACGTTTTCTTTCTTAATTTAAAGTGGCATGTACTAGGTGTTGTATAGTTTATATAAATATGCTTATAATGTTGGTTGTAAGAATGTTATATCATATTTTGTTACTAGTTTGATAAAATAGTAAAGATTATATTATATAAATTGGTATTTAGTTAGAATGGAAAATGAATGAAGTGATTAGTTAATTTTTGATTAATATCATGAATGTTTAGTTATTCAATGATTATGTTAATGAATTGGTTATGATATTTGTATATTTAGGTTTAATTATTTTTGACTATGTCATTGGTTTGAATTAGTGGGTTTTTGGTTGGAATTTGCAAGGGGTTTATGTAAAAATAAGGGGATATGCTGTCGAAATTTATAATAATTGTGAATTATTCGTAAGTTGTCTGATATGTCCGGTAATGCCTCGTAACCCTGTTCCGGCGACGATTTAGGGTTAGGAGGTGTTACAATTGTTGGTATCAGAGCTATCAGGTTTAGCTGATTCTCGGGCTAAATCGGGCTCAAAATTGAGTCTAAAAGTACATGCCACTTTTGAGTCGAAACTGAGTCGGGATTTTTGGATGTTGACCTATTTGTTTGTTTCTGTTTTATAGATTAAAGATGTCGGATGAAAGAATAAATGATACTGATGAAGGAATGCATACTGGAGAAGAAGAATCTTACGGGTTAGATGAAACTGAATCGGTAACACCTAGTATTAACCCGATGAGAAACCAACCTCCTAGAGCAGAAAGAAGAAATGATAGAGATGATTCTGATATAAATAGAAAAATTGCTGATGCACTACAAAGAATAGTGGAAATTGTTCTGCTATGACTTGATCCCAATTCAAAAGACGGGCCCGATAAAAGAATTGAGAAAGTATGGTGCCACGGAATTTATGGAAGTGCGAAAGGAGTCGATCCATCGACAGCTGAAAATTGGATGGAGTCGACTAAAAGAATTTTACAACAATTAGATTGTACCCCCCGAGAGTGTTTGATTTGTGCTGTATCGTTGCTACAAAGAGAAGCTTACTTATGGTGGAAATCAGTGGTTCGACATTTACCAGAGAATCAGATAACTTGGGATCTATTTCAGAAAGAGTTTCAAAAGAAATATATCGGAGAAATGTACATCGAAGACAAGAAACAAGAGTTTTTGACGTTACAACAGGTGACATGTCGGTAATAGATTATGAGAGGGAATTCTCGAGACTCAGTGAGATATGCCTCGAGTTTATTCCAATCAAGTCGATGCTAGATTGTAAGAGATTTTTACGGGAGCGCAAGATGAGATCAAATTACGAGTTGGTATCTCAACGACATCGAAATGGTAGACTTGATTGAACAAGCTAAAATGGTAGAGCAAGTGTTGGGCTTTAATAAAAAGACTGAAAGTGATCGACCAGCTGGGAAGCGTACGGGAACTAGTAGTTCGAATCCTCAGCCGAAAAGACCAAAGGAATCTCAGGGTGGTTGGAGATTTAGTTTTAGATCGGACAGAGGTGGAAGAAGTTGGGGAAAGCAATTGACGGTATCTCATCGGTAGTATACGAGGTCCATCTCGAGATATAGACATTCCAGAATGTGGACATTGTGGAAAGAAACATTTGGGTGAATTGGAAAGTGATCGAGAGGTTGTTTCGTTGTGGGTCGACAGAGCATTTTGTTAAAGATCGTCCAGAAGAATAAAAATGATACTCTGTCACATCACGAAATCGGTATCTCACCGCTCGAGGCAGAGGTCTAGGTAGAGGTAGTTCGGTTGCCAGAGGAGGAGCTGGTAGAAGGAGCAGTGATATTATTACTCAGCAGTCTGAAGCCAGAATACCAGCTAGAGCTTATATGGTCAAAACTCGGGAAGAAGGCGATGCCCACGATGTTGTTACAGGTATATTTTTATTGTATTCGAGCCTATTTATGCTTTAATTGATCCGGTTCGTCACACTCATATATAAATTCAAAACTAGTTGAATCGGGAAAATTAGAATCTGAATTGTCTAAAGTTTCTATAGAAGTGTCTAGCCCTTTGGGACAAACGGTGTTAGTAGATAGAGTATGTCGGAGGTGCCCTTTAATAATATATGATAAAATGTTTCCTGTGGATTTGTTGATTATGCCTTTTGGTGATTTTGATATAATATTGGGTATGGATTGGTTATTCGAATATGGGGTAATTTTGGATTGTTACAAAAAGAGGTTCAGTATTCAGACAGAGGATGGTGACAGAGTTGAAGTAAGCGGCATCCGTGCCAATAGTTCGACACGCATCATTTCAGTGATGAAAGCTAATAAATTACTGCAACAGGGTTGTTCAGCATATTTGGCATATGTTATTAATTTCGATTGGTTGGAAGTCGGTGTAGTCGATCGGGGTGTGTATGCGAGTTTCCAGATGTATTTCTAGAAGAATTACCGGGCTTACCACCTGACAGAGAGGTTGAATTTGCTATTGAAGTGTATCCGGGTACAGCACCAATCTCTATACCTTCGTATCGAATGTCGTCTACTGAGTTGAAAGAGTTGAAGGTGCAATTACAAGATTTACTAGATCGTGGATTTATTAGACCAAGCATTTCACCCTGGGGAGCTCCAGTGTTGTTTGTTAAAAAGAAAGATGGTTCTATGCGGTTATGCATTGATTATCGACAGTTGAATAAAGTGACAATCAAGAACCGGTATCCGTTGCCTCGTATAGATAATTTGTTTGATCAACTTAAGGGAGCTTCAGTATTTTCAAAAATTGATTTGAGATCCGGGTATTATCAACTGAAGGTGAAGGAAAGTGATGTACCGAAATCAGCTTTTCGTATGAGATATGGCCATTATGAGTTCTTGGTAATGCCATTTGGGTTAACTAATGCCCCAGCTGCTTTCATGGATTTGATGAACCGCATTTTCCAGCCGTACTTAGACCAGTTTGTGGTGGTTTTTATTGATGATATATTGGTATATTCGAAGACAGAGGTAGAACATGAACAACATCTTCGAATAGTTCTACAGATTTTGCGAGAGAAACAGTTGTATGGAAAGCTCAGTAAATGTGAATTCTGGTTATCAGAGGTTGTATTTTTAGGACATGTAGTATCTGCTGCTGGGATTAGAGTTGATCCAAAGAAGATCGAAGCAATTGTCCAATGGAAGCCACCCAAGAATGTATCAGAGGTACGCAGTTTTCTCGGTCTAGCTGGGTATTACAGGAGGTTTGTAAATGGATTTTCAAAGATAGCACTACCAATGACTAAACTACTGCAAAAGAATGTTCCTTTTATCTGGGATGATCAATGCCAGAAGAGTTTTGAGACTTTGAAACAAATGTTGACAGAGGCACCGGTATTAACATTACCAGAGTCGGGGAAAGATTTTGTCGTGTATAGTGATGCTTCTCTGAGCGGACTGGGTTGTGTATTGATGCAAGATGGGAAGGTTGTAGCTTATGCATCTCGACAGTTAAAACCACATGAACGTAATTACCCGACGCACGATTTGGAGCTAGCTGCAGTAATTTTTGCTTTAAAGATTTGGAGGCATTACCTATATGGTGAAAAATGCTACATTTACACAGATCATAAAAGTCTTAAATATCTTCTGTCGCAGAAGGAGTTGAATTTAAGACAAAGACGGTGGATCGAACTTCTAAAAGATTATGATTGTGTTATAGACTATCATCCGGGAAAAGCAAATGTGGTAGCAGATGCATTGAGTAGAAAAGCTGCGATTGAATTACGGGCAATGTTTGCTCGGCTCAGTATTAATGATGATGGGAGCTTGTTAGCTGAGTTAAGGGTTAAGCCGATGATATTTGATCAGATTAGAGCAGCTCAGATGAAAGATGATAGATTATTAAAGAAAAGAGAAATGGTTCAGAATGGTACAACCGAGAGTTTTAGTATTGACGGGCATGATTGTTTGAGGTTTCAAAATCGAGTTTGTGTTCCAGCTACTACTGAACTAAAAGAGCTAATTCTTCGAGAAGCACATGACAGTGCTTTTGCTTTGCACCCTGGTGGAACAAAGATGTATTGTGATTTACGAGAATTATATTGGTAACTGGAATGAAAAGGGACATAGTTGAATATGTCAGTAAATGTTTGACATGTCAGCGAGTAAAGGCAGAACATCAAGTTCCTACTGGATTACTTCAGCCTATTAGTATTCCTGAGTGGAAATGGGATCGTATTACAATGGATTTTGTTACAGGATTGCCATTGTCAGCAAGTAAAAAGAATGCTATTTGGGTAATTGTTGATCGGCTTACAAAATCAGCTCACTTTATAGCTGTTAGAACAGATTGGTCATTGCAGAAGCTTGCAGAAGTGTATATTCGAGAAATTGTTAGATTACACGGTATTCCGGTATCAATAATCTCAGATCGAGATCCTCGGTTCACATCGAGATTTTGGAGACAGCTACATGAATCATTGGGTACTCGACTTAACTTTAGTACGGCTTTTCATCCGCAAACAGATGGACAGTCCGAACGGGTAATACAGATATTAGAAGATATGCTTGGGCTTGTATCATTGATTTTGAATCAGGTTGGGAACGTTATTTGCCATTAGCTGAATTTGTCTATAACAATAGTTTCCAATCTAGTATTCAAATGGCTCCGTATGAAGCATTATATGGTCGAAGGTGTCGATCACCGGTATGTTGGACAGAATTGAATGAAAGAAAAATGATTGGGCCAGAATTGATTCAAGAAAGCGTAAGAAGCAGATTAAGAAGATTAAAGATAGATTGAAAGCAGCTTTTGATAGGCAGAAATCATATGCAGACTTGAAAAGGCGAGACATTGAATATTCTGTTGGTGATAAAGTATTCCTCAAAGTATCACCTTGGAAGAAAGTTTTGAGATTTGGCCGAAAGGGTAAGTTAAGTCCACGTTTTATTGGACCGTATGAGGTTGTGGAAAGAATTGGGCCTATTGCCTACCGACTAGCTTTACCTCCAGAATTACAAAAAATTCATGATGTTTTTCATGTTTCGATGCTCCGGAGATATAGATCAGATCCTTCCCACATTATTCCTACTGAAAATATTGAAATTCGGTCTGATTTGACTTATGAAGAAGAGCCAGTTCAGATATTAGCTCGAGAAGTGAAAGAGCTGAGAAATAAACGGGTTCCTCTAGAAAAAGTGTTATGAAGGAGTCATAGTATGGAAGAAGCGACTTGGGAACCGGAAGAAACGATGAGAGCACAATATCCTCATCTATTCTCAGGTAAATTTCGAGGACGAAATTTATTAAGGGGGGAGAAATGTAATGACCCAAATTCCCGGGCACCGAAAAAAAATGAGTCGTAGGGCCTCCGTCTTAGGAAATTAAGTCCGTAAATATTTATTAAAAATATTTATGAGGATAATTATAAGTTAAATTAGAGTTTAATTAAGTGAATTTAACTTAATTTAGAGTAATTAAGTAAAAGGACCAAATTGAATAAAGTGTGAAAGTTAAATTATAGATTAAAAGAAAATAAAAAGGACCAAAATGGCAATTATGCCATTTGTCCTAAGTGAGGCGGCATAAATATAAAAATCTGAGATTTTTATGTGTTAAAATATATATTAAATTATTATTATTAAAAATAAAGTAAAGAACAAAGAAAAGAAACAGAATAGGCAAACGAAAAGCAGGGGAAGGAAAGAAAGAAAGAAGAAAGAAAAGAAAAAAGGGAGAATTAGGGTTTGAAGGCTTGAAGTTTAATTGGTAAGCTCAATCAAGTCCTTTTTTCTTAATTTTGATGTTTTAGAAACTTTAGAACAAAGTTTTGATGAAGTTAAATTGATATATTGTAAAATAGTTGATTATAAGACATTGTTCTTGTTGAAGAAATGATGAAACTAGGGATTAAATTGATAAAATTTTGAGTTTGAATTGAATTAGGGACTTAATTATAAAACAAGCCATAAGTTTTGAGTTTTAGGAATTAAATTGAAAGAAATTCGGAATTATAGAAAAATGATGAAAATTTGGTAGTTATATGAATATTTTGATGGAAATTGAATAGAAATAAGGTGTGAATTGGTGTTATAAACTTGGTTATTAGCATTTTACATCAAAACAGTTTTGGGAAGTAGCAATGGTCTGAATTTGAAAATTCACTAAAAATTGTAGGAATTGAATTAGAGGATGAATAAGATATGAAATTAAAGCTTATTGGGTCTAGTTTCTTATAGTGGAAACAGTGTAAACAATGAATTTATGAATCAAGAGATATTTGAAATTCTGTAAGACTGGTTCAGGGTAATTTCGAGACACTCTGTTCTGACTTTAGAAAATCACCAAAAATTGTATAAAAATAATTATGGGTTGGAATTTACATGGTTAAAATCCTTAATGAACTATTTTCAAGATAAGTAAACGGGAACATTGTTCGAATTTTGTACAAGGAGATAAATAATTTTAAGTGAAGAGTGGTCAGAACTGTTGACAGCAGAACAGGGGTAACTTTAAAGAATAAACTGTACTTATTGGCTAAACCAAAAATTCTAAAAATTTTATGGTAAGAAGATATGTGAGTCTAGTTTCAGGGAAAATTAACGGATCTTAAATTGGAGTTTCTTAGCTTAAGATATAAATGATTTAGTAACAGTGACTCAAGTAGACAGTTTTGAATGAACATATAAGTAAATAGTAGAATTATATGTACAAAATGGTTAAAATTGCATGTTTAGGCTCATGGATTAAATTAAATTGTGTTGTATTGATGGTTATAAATTATTATTATTATTTTCAGTAGTTAACAAAGAACCAGAAGACATCGGCGCACAAAGGAAAGGAGAAAACGACCGAGGATTAAAACGAGAAACTCACGGTTTGTATTACTATAATTCAAATTTCTTTTTATTAAATGTTTTATATAAATTTTATACTTAATAAGTGAGTTATAGGTAAGTATTGATATTGAGTTGAATAAGAATTGAATTGAATGGTGAATGTGTATGCATAATTGAATTGTAAATTGATTTGAATGTGAAAATTTTGATTGAAAAATAATCTTGGATTGGAAATGAAAGTGAATTGAGAATTGAAATACCCTATTAACTAGTCGGGCTAAGTCGGATATAATTGGCATGCCATAGGATCCAGTAGTGTACGGATTTGCCGGCTTTATCGATCGAGCACTTTATGTGTCGTATTTCGTGCACCTCGTGTGTCGTATCGGGCACCTCGTGTGTCGTTTTAGGCACTTTATGTGTCGATAATCGATCAGTACTATGTACCGTTTTAGGCACAATGTGCCGTACTGGTGTGTTGGGGTTGGAATCCGTGTATCCGTCAAAGTCCGGGTTTGTTAATAGGGTGAACATCTAAAGTGAGAAATAAAATAAATTGATTGATTATGTTATTGAATTATTGAAAGAAATAAGAAAGTTGAGTTATGGATTGAAATTGAGATTGTATATGGAAGGCATGAACTTAATGTTCATGTAGTGATTGAAATTGTTACATGTGATATGTGACGGAAATTGAAAAATAGTTAAAGAAATTTTATTGATATTATTAATTAATGAAAGTTTAAGAACGAATTGATATTTGACAAATTAAATAGCTACATGTTTGGTAGTTGTGATTCTTTATTGCTATTATATTTTGAATTATGGTAATACCACTGAGTATGAAATACTCAGCATGCGGTTGTTTCCGTGCGCAGGTTAATAGAAGTCTAGTGTCCTGGTACAGCATCTGAACGATCCCGACTCTAGCAAATTTTTGGTGACGTTTTCTTTCTTAATTTAAAGTGGCATGTACTAGGTGTTGTATAGTTTATATAAATATGCTTATAATGTTGGTTGTAAGAATGTTATATCATATTTTGTTACTAGTTTGATAAAATAGTAAAGATTATATTATATAAATTGGTATTTAGTTAGAATGGAAAATGAATGAAGTGATTAGTTAATTTTTGATTAATATCATGAATGTTTAGTTATTCAATGATTATGTTAATGAATTGGTTATGATATTTGTATATTTAGGTTTAATTATTTTTGACTATGTCATTGGTTTGAATTAGTGGGTTTTTGGTTGGAATTTGCAGGGGGTTTATGTAAAAATAAGGGGATATGCTGTCGAAATTTATAATAATTGTGAATTATTCGTAAGTTGTCTGATATGTCCGGTAATGCCTCGTAACCCTGTTCCGGCGACGGTTTAGGGTTAGGAGGTGTTACATGCTCACACCAAATAAGTTAGCCATGAAATTTTATATATTTATCAAGAAAACAGAGATGAGCTCATCATGCATTTATTTCCAGGTATTTCAAAGTTATTCAAGATATAATTCGTTTAATTTTCATATTTTCTCATATAAAGAGTTTTTTTCGTTGAATCACTAAAATATCGATGCATACCAGGTAGTACATACAATATATACTTATCATTGATCCGTCAACTCATATACGGGATACTCTTTAGAGCATATAATTGGGAAGCACACTCTCCAGCCTTTTAACAGGAAGCTCACACAGAGCCATTTTGGGATGCTCATAAAGAGCCTATCGGGAAGCTTATCTGGGCTATATAACAGAAAGCTCATAAGAGCCATAATTGGGAAGTTCATAAAGAACCATATCGGGAAGCTCACAAAGAGCCATGTAACGGGAAGCTCCGAATAGACATATATCAGGAAGTTCAAGCGAGCACTATCGGGAAGCTCACTAAGAGCCAATTTAACAGGAAGCTCATGAAGAGCCCATAATCGGGATGCTCATAAGAGCTAAGGTGTGTCCACAACAAATGTAGGATCACAACCTATCGGGACGCTCTGAAGAGCTATAACGACAAGCTTGCCAGAACCTTATACGAAAAGCTCGAGAGGGTTATTAACTGGACGCTCGTAAGAGCTGTGGTGTGTTCGCAACATATGCTAGACAACAACCAATATGGGAAATCCTATATCCATCGATTTTCATTTATTCAAATGGGATTTGACATTTTTCGGGCATTATCGGATATGTGATCATTTTATATATTTATGACATTTATACAATTCGCATAAATGCATTCAATTCAAGCATATAAATATACACAATTTAGTTACAAGAACTTACCTCGATAAACGTTCGTATACAAGGATATACTAATCCAATACTTTTTATTTTCCTCGATCCAAATCATTATTAGGTGTTTTCGGATCTATATAAATGAATTTAACATTAATTAAATCCATTTCATACTCAATTAATTCAATTCACATCTTAGGTAAAATTACTATTTTACCCCTATACTTTTCATAAATGACAATTTCGTCCCTAGGCTCGGAATATGAAATTCATGCAATTTAATCCTTATTCCAAGCCTAACCGATTTTTAAATATAATATTTACAACACATATATTTCATAAAAATCAGAAATTTTCTATGAATTTTACATCTTTACAATTTAGTCCCTAAATAACAATTTCATGAAAATTTACTTTACAAGAGTTGTTTATCTATCAACAACCTTTCATTTTCTACCATAAATTTCAAATTTTCAGCACATTCATCTATGAAAACTTTTTTATACTTTGATATCTTTACAAATTAATCCCCAAAATAGATAGATTAAGCTATTCCGATCTCGGAAATATAAAAATTACTAAAAACGGGACAAGAATACTTACCCAATTAAGCCAAGAAAGCTTGCTTTCTCTTTTCTACGGTTTCCATTAAATTTAGGGATGAAGATTATATAAAATGATGATATTAAACATTTATTTAATTTATCATCTTTTATTTATTTCCATTTTCAATTTAGTTTTTTTCTTTTTCTAATTTTCCATGAACGATTCATCATAAATATCTACTAACTTTTTCTTAATGGTCTAATTACCATATAAGGACATCAATTTTTGAATTTCATAGCTATTTGATGCTTATAGCTACTAGAACTCAACTTTTTGCATTTTATGCAATTTGGTCCTTTCCACAATTAAACATGAAATCAGTAAAATTTTCTTATCAAAATTTTCATACATCTTTTCTATCATAATGCAGACTATGCAATAATATTAAAATAAATTTTCTTTCTAACTCGGATTTGTGGTCCCGAAACTACTATTTTGATTTCACTGTAAACGGGCTGTTACATGACTTGACCAAGGTCATTTGTCTTGGATAAATGATTTTAGCATTACTAGTACAAGTAATGATCGTTTTCATTTCAGAAGATATAATTGTGACCATGAGATAAAATTGATTGAATTAGGTGAATGGATTTAAGCTAAAGGGATCAGGGAAATCCTATGAGGGTAACACAAAAATGATGTGGTCATTAGACTAAAGCTTGAAATTAATAGCTTTCATAATGGTACATATTAGGGAAATTAGTCACAATACTTCAGTGGAATGGCTTAGTGACTAGATAACTTGTGATTAATAGAAGAAGAGTCGGGACTTTATCACAACTATTTAAGCCCTAATTATATATGTCCGATTTCATTTTATCTAATTGTTTGGAATGGAATAAAATTAATTACATAAAGTTACACATGCATTTTAATACGATTGTCCTGACTTTAATAAGATTAAAATAAGGCTTGTGTAAATTCTTTAGTTAGGCAATTAATTTTGGTTTATTTACTAAAATTAATTAAGAGTCCAAAATAGATATCTGGCCCTTAAAGTGGCTCAATTGGGGTCAATTAGGTGGATCGACAAATATGTGGAATGCTTGTCATCGAAGCAAATGTGGCACAACAAAAAGTCCTTATAGGATGTTTACCACCTATAAGGTGTTGGAAAAATTCAATTAAGAAAGCGGCTTATTGTAATAGTGGAAGTTTGAAATTTTAAAAACCGAGCTGGTTTTTGATATTTATAGTAATAAAATTTTAACGAAAAATATATGTGCTTTTTGTGAGACGAATTCGAGTCGGTCCTAGCTTACAATCGACTGGCCTCCTCTACTATCCTCATACCATGAATAATGTCGGGTGTGGGCTTAAGCAACACGAAGAAAATATAGAACAAGAAACTAAATTATTACTTTCAGTGGGAAAGTAATTCTCTTAATAGAAAGCGATAGTAATCGTAATCCACAAAAAATAGAATTTATTCTAAGAAAATAAACTTCCTCAGCTTTCTGGCAGAATAATGATATATGAAACTTATGTTAGAACCTCTACTAGTGTCATCTATTTATAGGGAGAGATAAGAGAATCTTGGTTGAATAAGACTTACATAAATAATATTTATTTAATAAAAAACACACTCCTACTCCAACTGGAGTAAGGTTGGGCGTACACCTATAAAAACTACTAGGGTTGCTGTCATCTTGTATGAGAGGATTTGGACCTCTCATGTATTGAGTTCAATTATATGTGCTTCTTGAACTTTTAACCTAGCACTTTATAATTTAATCAAACCCAATACTTGATTTTCTATTTCCCAAAATAAATATTATCCATCCTATTAATTTAATCAACTAAATTAGTTTTCAATTAAATAATTTTCTTAACCCAATTCTAAAGTTATAAAAACTTTACTGTAAAAAAATCTATGAGAAAATATATTTAATTTCATTATTCAATAGATTCATAATAATTAATTCATTTCATTTCATTTTTTTAATTGTAATTAATTAAATAATAATTCAAAAATATTAAATTAATTCTCAAGTCATTTCTATACTTAGTGAGAAAAAACATTCATTTGTAAATGCAACTCATTTCTCTAACTTCATCATTTCTATTCATTTTTGTTCATTTGTTTCTATATACAATTCATTTCTGGTTTCAACAAGCTAACAGAGGGACCGATTGGACATATATAATAAGAGATCAAATAATTTATAATTAAATTTCAACTTTTCCCCTATTTATTATAAACCTATTTAGTCAAGAAGCCATTCCACTATAGTATCGTGACTAAGTTCTCCCTAATACATACTATTATAAAAGCTACTTAATAAGTGTTCATCCAATGACATTGTCATAAGTATGTTACCTTTATTGGATATCCTTAATCTTTTTGGGATAAATTTGTTCTCCTAATATTATCCTATTTTATCTCATGATATATTCCTTATGAAAAGTTAATTACTATCAAATAGTTGTCAAGTCATTTATCACAAAGACAAATGAACTATGACCATGTTTACTTTTCATTTATCATGTAATGCCAATGAGAGGATATCATTTACCCATTACTTGAGTTAGGAATTCCACAATTGTGAATGATGCTACATATTGCAGAAGTCATATACTCAACACACTAGCTTTCGGTTCATTATCTATTTGAACTTAGGCTTTTACTTACATTAAAGTAACGAGTCACCCATACATAATTTAGCATCCACTCAGGATTAATGTACACCACACCATGAACGTCACAAGTGAATAAACCTACAAACATGGATCTAAGATCTATTCTACTTGGGTCATATCTGATGTACTATCAGTCCAGGTAGTCACATTTATGTCTCTATCTTTTGGGAGTCATTCGCTTCAATGCTTAAAACAAAACATCATTCCAATTGGACTTGATAAATGATAAATTAGTCTCTGAATCGGTTTACTCATTTTCGATTAGATAAGGACATGTTTAAGTTTATCTAACAATACATATTGTCTTTCTATATTACGATCTAAACACATAATATCATTTAGTATTAGTTAAACGTTAGATAACTAGTGATCCAATATTTGCTTTCATTACTTTGCATGCAAAAACATCAAGGAAAATATAAAAATGTTATTGATTTAATTAATGAATATATTTATTAAACCAATTTGTTCAAAAATATAAGGATACAAAATAAATATAATACACTTAAGGTACTAGTGTCATAGGCCGCAGTTCAAAGCCCGTGACCATCGCACCAAATGCGTCTGATGGAGGTTTATTGTTTAGATTGAGATTATTTGGCCCACGAGAACTGGCCCGATTCAAGGAACTATTGGAGAAGCCTGTCAGATTGAAGCCTGGTTGGCCCGATAATTGAGATATGACAACTTAGGCTAATTTGGTAACTAATCTTAGAAGATTGAGGAATCATATCTTGTAAAGATAAGATTAGATTTGATATGGCATATTTTTTAAATCCTTAAAATTAAGGGATAGGGTTAATATCGTCTGTCGATGTAAATGTCTCTTGACCGTTGGTTTTGGGGAGCTCAACTATAAGTAGAGAGCCTTCCCCTCATTTGTACTCACTCCATTCCATTGTATGTGAATTCTTAAGAGTAGTAGAATTCTGAGAGCATTTACTCAAACACCTCGTGTGCATTCTTTTTTGTGGCTTTCTATTGTTCTTTATTGCTTCTTTTGGCATAAGTTTGCTTCCGCTGTACAATTGGTGCCTTGAAGGAGTTCTTAAGGAATCCTCACTTGAGTAAAGGTTGACTTAGGCGAGTTTGGACGAATGGATTGCCTAAGGCCACACAGATCGCGAGACGAAAGATCTAGCCCCGTGACAAGTGGTATCAGAGTTATTGGTTCGAAGGCACTATTGGGATGTCGAAAGAAGAGTTTGAACAAAGGTGGGCCAGAAAATCTTTGAGGGAGATGCTCTCAGCTGTTGAGGAACGCGTGGGTAAACTTGAAGAGCCCATGGAAGACGCAAAAGAGTTAGAAAATGCGTTTGAGGAAAGCATTAAGGACTTGAGGGAGCAGTTCAGGGACTTTGTGACTATGTGTCTCACTTCCCAGAGGGATAACGTAGAAGAGTTGCTAGATTCCTAAAGGAAGAAGCTGGTAGAGAGGAACGATACTCTCGAACCCATGGTGAAGGCTTTGAAGAAGGAAACAATGGCTACGGCGAGGGCTTTGAGCATAAGAATAGATGAGCTCGAGGGAGAGCTAGCCTTGTGACAAGCAGCCGTGGGGAAAGAAGTGTCAAGTGTAGCACTTTGTAACGAGGATGTCTCGAAGCCGAAAGAGTTTGTGGGGGCAAGGTTTGCATGCGATGTGGACAATTTCTTGTGGATGATAGAAAATTACTTCCGTGCCAAAGGTATCGTGGATGATGTAGTTAAGGTAAACATTGCTTCAACGTTTCTTACTGATATTGTGCTTTTATGGTGGCGAGGTAAGACCACAAATAAAAGGCAAGGTAAGATTGAGACATGGCAAGAGTTTCAATGTGAGTTAAGGGGACAGTTTTACCCAAAATTTACCGAGGAAAAAGCTCAGGCAAAGTTGCAAGGGATAACGCAACGGGGCAAAATGGGGGAGTATGTTCGAGAGTTCAAGGAACTTATGCTCTAAGTTTCTGATGTGACCGAGAAAGAACTATTATTAGCTTTTCAGAATGGATTGAAGCCGTAGGTCAGATAAGAGGTGGAATAAAAATGTGTCCAAAAGCTGTTGGAAGCCATGACGGTAGCGGAATCCGCGGTTAAGTTTGGTCTAGGGAAAGACAAGCTTGGGTCTTCCAAGTCCGAGGAAAGGGGCGTATGTGAACAGGATCACAAGGAAGACAATGTTAATGGCAATGGCAACGACGACAATGGTGGTAATAGGAATTTAATGCCCCAAAGTTTGTATATTTGTTTCCGTGTATTTATGACACATAAAACTGTATATTTGCTTCAGTGGTTAAGTGCTCTGGGTGTGTGTGTGAGGTTTTAAGTGCAATCCTTGTCTTGAGCTAAATTTTTTGTTTTAATTGAGAAAAGTCTTGCTTTTGCTCAATAGGCTTATAGTTAAAAGTTTGTAAAAACATGTCAGAATGGGCTTGCTAGTCTGGTGGATAAGTAGTGTATTAAAATGCTAGAGGTGTGGGTTCGAGTTATGTTGGAGTATTATTTTTGCTAGTGGTGCCGTGTAGTGTTTGAGCTGAACTGAAATGCCAAAGTGGTAGAGGTGTAGTGGAAAGTGTAGAGAGAAAATTAAGGGATTTATATGGGAGTGGTTGGACAATTTTAGGAGGGATTTGGGGAGAAAAGTAAAGAGTGGGGAGTTGGCAGAGAAATCTGAGGAGAATTAAGGGGATGAGGTACCAGATTTTAGGCATTTTGATTTTTTTTTCAAATCTCGGCTTTCCTATTCTTTTGACTTTTTTTGAATCCATTTTTTTTCTCTCTGCCAAATTGTTCCCTTGGTTCTTCTTTTCTTTTTTATTTTGGTTGCTGCCGATTGTTTGCGAAAAATTTCCTTTTTTCTCTGCTTTAGTTTCTCTATTAATCCATTTCTGCTTTAATCTCTTTTACGTTTCCGCAACTTGTAGTCTTCGTTCTGCCTTCGTGAGTTGTAGGTGAGTTTTCATAACTGTGTCGTAAGTTGGTTTATGGATTTTTGGTAATTTGGTCGACTGTTTCATTGGTGAAGGTTAAGGGTTGGAGTGATTTGGTTAGCGTTGGAGCGGTGTGGTTCTGCTGTTACCCGTCTAGTAGGTAAGGTGGTTATGTCTTGTGAATTAGCGTTGAAGCTTTTCTATCTCATCGGACCCGTGGTTGGGGGTTGCTCGGTTTTGAAGGTAAGTGATTAGGGGTCTTTACTACTCGATTTGGGTGCATGTTAATTCTAAAATTACGTTTTGGGATTGTCGATTTCTAGGTGCTGGAGGCTTAGGATTGCAAGACTAGTGAAAACAGACCAGGTGTGTAATCACAACGTTAAAAATCGGTAATCGACGAAAAGTTAAAAAATAGGACTGTCGACGCCACACGGGCATGTGACCGCCAGTATGGTAGGTCGTGTGACCGAACACAGGCATGTGATCGATGAGGCTGGTCGTGTGCGATACACAGGCCATACCAAATTGGGTCGTGTGGGCCACACAGGCATGTGGGCCACACTGGCGTGTGGGATTTTTGGGCTAGGCCGTGTAATCTACATGGCCAAGGCTATTTTGGGCCATATGACCTACACGGGCAAACATTATGGGCTTGTGGGCCCATTTTCAATGTTTGATTGCTAATGTTGCACTGGTCGCCCGAGTTGACTGTGGACCTACCGAAGGGTCGGTAAGCTTACTTAGACCCCTAATTGACTGAAATAACTGTGTGACTGATACAATTATATATGTTATTAAGCATGATAATGTTCCACTGATTTGATATTGTATGCCCTAATTTTACACATGATATTATGTTTTAGCATGCCATATATGTATATTGCATTGCATTGGGGTAGGGTTATATTGTTTGGAGGAAGTGTACTGAAAGACCTCGAGCCCAAATTACTGGCAGCTCAACTGCAAGCTACTATTTGGTGCCACATTCGGTACTTTTTGGAGTGTAATGATAGGTGGGTCGATTATATCCCCACATGCAGTGTAGGGTTGGACAGAGTTAGAGTGTAGAGGCTGGTTGGGTAGGATTTGATACTGTATATATGTTACTGTACTGAATATTGATACTATGATGGGCCAAGGCCCAAATGCATGACTACTTATTTATATGGGGATTACACACTGAGTTTTCGTAAACTCACCCTTTTAATTTATCTGTACAGGTAATCCCTAGGCTTGGGATGATCGGTGCGGCGGAAGACTTAACGGTGGCCGCACAACCTTATTTAACTATGTTTCGTACTTAATTATGATTTTAAATTTTATTTGGGAATTTTATTGTAAATATGGCCTCTATGGATTTTTCTTAAATTTGGGATTTTTATTAGTTAAGGATTATAATTACTAGTTTTAGGAAAACTCGAGTTTTTAAAAGAACCAAACGTTTTAACAAAATACTCACAAATACGCAAACTGTTTTAAAAAGCTTCCGCGTAGAAATAAATGTTTTGAAAGCTTTCGATTGGTTAATTAACATTAGAATTAATAAGTACCAATGAAAAGATTCTAAATGGAAAATGTTTTAAACAGAGTTACAGTTTCCAACACAAGTTACGGTTTTCAAGCACCCTATCATGTGACATCGCCAGATTCGACCATAACGTCTAGGCCTAGTTTGGGGTGTTACAGAGAAACCACGAGTTGGAAAGAAGAAACCCAAGAGGAAAAGGGACAAGCTAAAATGCTTTCTCTGCAACGGTCCACACATGTTGAAGAAATGTCTAAAGAAATCCGCGCTTAAGAAGAAGCTGGTGGGTAAGGCCTTGGAACTTGGTTCGAGCGCAAGGGGTGTCGAAGCTAATGAGGCTGAAAGTGAGAAGAAGCCAATGGAGTACTTCTTGTGTCATGGTTCGCATAGGTTGCGGAAGTGTCCGGAGAAGTTTGTCATCGAAGGGAATAATGGAGCTGACAAAGAACCTAAGAAGCTTGGTTCGAACAAGGGAAAAGCCAAAGCCAAGAGGGCAAAGAGGAGCAAAAAGAAGCGAGTAAAGTGCTTCTTGTGTCGTGATCTGCATGAGTCCAAAGCAAGTCGTAATCAAAGGAAAGGCAACGTCCGAGCTTGGTGAGCCGTCGAAAAGGATTCCACCCAAGGAAGATTTGAGTTTGTTATCGAACTCAAAGGAAGAAGTTGCGATGACAATAATGAAGCTGGGACCAATGAGGCTCAATTTGAGTGAAGCGTTGGAGTTGGTCGAGTCATCGACAAGGTTCCACCTATAGGAAAGGTGGGTATTGCATCAGAATTCAAGAGAAAATAAGTGATACAAGGGGGTCAGTTGACCAGAGTAAAGGCAAAAGTACATTTCGAACATTTTGATAGTGTGTTGCATTCTAACTTGTTGACTTAGTAAGAACGTAGGGGCACTTTCGAAGTTCTTGAGCAAAGAGGCTAAGAGGCTGTGGGCAAAGCGAAGCCAAGTGTTGTGAATCAAGAAGATTTTGTTTGAGTCAAGTTAGAATGTAGGCAAGAGAGTGACATAACTTCTTGTCATTGAGATGTACAAACGAGTAAGACGGTGCGAGTTAAGAAGTGACGTAAGCTGAGGCAGAAGTCTCAAAGGAAGAGAAAAGCTAAGGCGTCGAGACGAGACCGAGGCGAATCAAATTAGTGCCATTTGAAAGTTGCAACGAGGGTGTTGCAAGAATGGGTAAGGGAGAATGTCATGGGCCGCAGTTCAAAGCCCGTGACCATTGCACCAAATGCATCCGATAAAGGTCTGTTATTTAGATAGGGATTATTTGGCCCACGAGAACTGGCCCGATTCAAGGAACTGTTGGAGAAGCTTGTTAGATTGAAGCCTGGTTGGCCCGATAATGAAGATATAGCAATTTAGGCTAATTTGGTAACTAATCTTAGAAGATTGAGGGAATCATATCTTGTAAAGATTAGATTAGATTTGATATGACATATCTTGTAAATCCCTAAAATTAAGGGATATGGTTAATCTCGTCCGTCGATGTAAATGTTTCTTGACCATCGATTTTAGGGGAGCTCAACTATAAATAGAGAGCCCCCTCATTTGTACTCACTCTATTCCATTGTATGTGAATTCTTAAGAGTAATAGAATTCTGAAAGCATTTACTCAAACACCTCATGTGCATTCTTTTCTGTGGCTTTCTATTGTTCTTTGTTGCTTCTTTTGGCATAAGTTTGCTTCTGCTCTATAATTGGTGCCTTGGAGGAGTTCTTAAGGAATCCTCACTCGAGTAAAGCTGACTTAGGCGAGTTTGGATGAACGGATCGCCTAAGCCTGCAAGGATCGCGAGACAAAAAATCTAGCCCCGTAACACTAGATTCAACATAAGGTATGTTCAACATAGGACTATTTATTTTATTAGTAATTCTAAATAATTGGAACTCTAATAAGTTCTTTATAAATATCTCATATTGGTTGAAGAGAAAAGGTTGATTATTGATGAAAATCCTTAGATTGATGAAAACTAAAACTCTTTACTTGTCATTTTGTTCATTTAGCTATGTGTGTGTGAGAAAGAGAGATTAGTCGGAATCGTTATTCTTTTCAAAGTTTCAATTTAGTACTTCTGTATGTGTTTGAAACCATGCCAACACTTTGTACGATTCGTGAGTTAGAGAGTAATGTGAGGACGGTTATATAAAGTATATTAATGTAATCAATGAATTTATTTTATTAACCAATCTGTTTAAAAAAATTACAAGTGTATAATGACGAAAACATTAAACTTAAGGCAGTAGATCCAATATTTTGGACTATCAATTATGGAAGTTTGCCAAGGGAGATCGAAGAAGGAGATAATCCGCTGGAAACTACCCACTATTGGAAGTGTATTAGTAAAAGGTTCTGAAGTGGGAAAACCTTATGACATTGTTTTACAGGTACAGGTTTGCAAGGAATGGGAAGTTTATGTATCCGCCAAGCCTTTTATTCAAGTTAACAAACGAGAATGCCAATAAATAGATTTGCCTTAGAAGTCAGGTTTTAAGTACAAGCTAAGTTATAAGAAGAAAATTTTAGGGTAATACAATGAGTCTTTACAAAGTTTAATAAGAATCAGCATTGGTAATGAGACATCTTCTAGTCTACCATTAGGAGTCGTTAATTTGTATAACTGTACATATGGTTGACACTATGGAATACTGAGATGTTAGATAGGGACAACTCCCAGAAGAAAATGTTATTTGGAAGAATACCCCTATGATTAAATCGGTAGATATGTCGGCCAACGGTTAGCTCAGAGAATGCAATGCATCAGCTATGCTAGAAAATCTGTGGAGCACTCAGTGATATACAGGGAGTTTAAACTCTATGCTTTTATTCTTATTCCCTACCAACATAGAGTCTTAATAATACACTATTGTATAAAATCTCACTAAGTTCATCTGGACTTACAATTGTATTGCCTTTATTGCAGGGTCTATGGATGAATCGAGGTTCGTGTAGAGGGATCAAGGCAGACATCACCAAGTCCTTGCGAATGGTGGTAGTTGTTTCATGCATATATAGAGGGGCACCCCTAGAAGCCATAACTTGGGGATTTATTAAGTATATTCATATTAAAGTTTCAAGCCTCAATATTTATTGTAATATTTGTCCACACCTCTCTAACCCTTGAAGCCTTTGGGCTTCAGAATGTCCCAACAATGATTCGAGGTACCAAGTATGCCTTCCGTGGTTTTAAGTCTCATGAGGTCCCTTTTAAGCTTTACTATTTTGCTGCACATGGCCCCTACCAAGGCTACAAGGTTTTTGTTCTTATGGGCCAAATCGCTTATCATTGCATTAAGGGCCCCTTAGAGCTCCCTTTTAGCTCTTCTTAGGCTTTTCACAGGACTCTCTGCTTCCCATCTCTAGCCCATCCATGTGACCCTGGATGTCTTCCACTTGATCAAGGACATTCACCATGGATTTTTGTACCTTTGTAAGCCTATTCTCCATAGACGATGCCACATCATTTGAGTTCCCTCTTGATACGCCTTTTTTGCCTCTTGTTGCAGCACATTGGCTCTCCATCATGCCTTTCTTTTTTATAGCAAATAATGCCTCTAAATCGTAATCTTCTTCACTAATGGAAATAACACTATTACTCTTCAAAGGATTTTTCTTCAACCAACAAAATCTTGTTATGTGGCCCATTTCCCACAATTATAACACTTTCTTTCAAACTTTTTATTGTTGTCGTGATTGTTCAAATATCCCCCTTCACCTTAGTGACCTTTTGACTTTTCATCATTTTTCTTGGACTCGACATTGTCATACTGCTTGAATTTCCTTTCGCCCTTACAGGCATAAAGTGCCTCTTCTTCATTCTTTAGCAAGACTTCTATTTTTTTAGCTAATACTTCTTTAACGAATTTTCAAATTCGACAAGGAAGGTTGATTTTGTCATTCTTGTATAACAATAACAAAACTCCTATATTCTAGTTTCAACTCGTGGATGATGATCCGTTTCATTCTAGTATCATCAATTGGAGCTTTAGGATCCAACTCAGAAATCTCCTGACATAACATCTTTACTTTGTGGAAATATTATGTTATTGAAATATTTCATTGTGTTACTGACAATAATTTACTTTCTAGAAGTTAGAGCTTCATATCATTCTTTTTATAAATTAACTTGGCGAGTGTATCCCAAGCTTCCTTATTGACTTTTATTTTCCATTTTCTTAGTGTGCCACTTGCATCATTGGCTTTCAATTGGGTCAATTCATTAATGTTGACAACCTCCCATAGGTTTTGTCCTTGTATATAAGACATTGTGCAAGTTGGCCATGTATTATAGTTTTTATTATTAAGCTTATTCATTTCGCCGACAACTTGTATGTTTATCATCGTGTCAAAAAATCATTCTTGCATTGAATATTGAAATAGTGAAAGTAGTTTGTGAATAATGCAGTAGGTAGGTTACCAGGAAAAGAGAGGTGGGTCACAGTGGACACTCTTAACTACCAAGTCTTTCCTTAGCCAAAACCTTTCTTAGACATGCAATTTCACACTACCACACTTCTTTCCAACAACTATGCAATCAAGGATAATCTTCAAGTAGCTATGAAAATTTATTTTCTGATGCAAAAGATCAAATAATGCTACAACCAAAGAACCACCAAACTGATATTTAGCTACACCTCCCAACACTCCAAAATATGAAAATAAATGAGGAATTTAAAGAAACCAAATAGAAAACTTAATATTTGGTTTTGGTGCAAATAATACTTACAATATAGGTTTTTATAAAAACCCAAGGTCGCACTACCCTTATTTTCTAAGCAATGCTGGATATGAGTTTTTATATAAACTCATAATCCTTTTGTTGTTTGCACCTAAGTGACGTGGGCTTCATTCCCTTACTAACAAAGTACTTAGTTCCTAAAGACTACTCACAAAATGTAAACTTTTTAAAACATAAACACTAACAAAATATATCTTCCAATAAGTTGGTGTTGATATTCAACAATATCTTGTAATAGTTTCTGTTGCTAGAAAGTGAAAAACTTTACCATATAGACAGAGCTCGATACAAACTACTAGAGAATATAAGTTTGAATGTTTTTAACATGTTACATATTTTCACTATAAAATTTCATATCATAATAGTAATCTTATTATATAAGTCAATGCTTTCCAATATTTTACCTTAACTAGAAAAATTAACTATGCTTCAACTAGATGAAAGTTTGTTTGACTAATGTTTGAACAATGTCATCACTATTTAAAACAAAAATTATTGTTTTTGTCCATTAATAGAACTTTTTCCAACAATACATTTGCATTCCATCCATTTTTGTTCTTTTTTCACTTCATGATTGTTATATATGTTATATATTATATAATTCTATACCAATCATAACTACACATGTTAAAATATCATGCATATAATAAACTAGCATGTAATCTTTTATCAAAGAATTGATGCGTGAGAAACCCATACTTTTTACATGTCATACTTCAATAAAAAAATAAAAATTGAAATCTAATTCATGAAACAAGAGTAAAGCAATAAATTTGATGTAGATTTTCTTACTACAAAAAATTCTTTTAAATCAAATTTTAACAAAATAACTTACTTTTATGTGACTCAATTGTCAATAGCCTTCTTTATAATACCATGCTTGTTGTGCCATGCAAAGTGTGGTGAAGCGACATGCCTTCTTTAATTTCTCATAAATTTACAAAGATAGAACATTAAAATTGTTGATGTGTGGGGTTAAATAAATAAAGCTGTGAGAAATTAGTAAAGACTTTAGGGCGTGTAATGCCCCTTTCTTTAAGGTTCCATCATATATCTGGGTGTGCAAAAGAGCAATTGCTAAATGAACCCCCAAAGATATAATGAAGTCTAGTGAGAGTTTAAATGTGCACTAACGAAAACAATCCACTAAGCATTGATCAATGTATAACAAGAATATTAATTTCTATAAAAAAAACTTCTACATTAATTTTTTATAAAAAAATTCTGAATATAAAAGATGGTGGAATAACAAAAAGAAACTTTGTTGTCATGTTTTCTGGTTATGCCTTACAAATGAAATTTAACTCATATTCATAAAAGTTCTACTATCCAATAGGCACCTATTAAGATAATCATATCTATTATGAATAAACTTTAATTTGACATAACTTTTAATATTTAAGAGGCATAATTCATCACTTGAAATAGTGATAATTTTTAGTTATTAATTCAGTGATATAACTTTTAGATCGCTTATAATTTTTTATTTATAATTATTAAAATATTTAAAATATTAAATTGGATGTGCATTTAACTGGTGTTCTTAAGTTTTTTGTGTTTTTCTCAATTTAGTCTTAACTTGATTGGCATCGACATTGTTGCTAGTGCGGGAGGACGAGAGTTCAAGTGCGCTGAAACGTTTTATCCTCTTATTTAAGAGTTGAGGAGGGGCTATAAGTAATTCTAAACATTGTATCAAATAGAGCAAATATGATAATAACCTATAATGAAATTAATGTTAAAAAAAAAAAAAGTATGTTGTGTTTTTTTGAGAATTTTTCATTTTTGGAATTCTTTGTGTTGTGCTACATAAATTGTTTTGCCCTAGCTTGGTATTTTAACTTTTTTGTGATGGCTAGTGTCGGTTGATATATAAAGATATTTCTTTTATCATTTTAATAAAGTATTTTCAATATGGCTTAGATAAAAAATTAATATCATAATAATCTTTTTAAAAATATATATATAAAGAATTATAATAATTTCTATTTTTTTTTAAAAAGTGATTGTTTATGGTAAAGAGTCCTCTACATCTTGAATAGGTTTCAGAATAATCTGTCAAGAAAAAAGTTTAATTTTGAAGTCATGCATTCCTTATATTCCACATAAAAACTCATTCTTAATTACTAAGAATTTTCTTTTCTCAAAAAAGGAAAAAAAGAAACTAAGAATATTTTTGGAAGAATCTGGCACTCCAATAAAAGTTATTACCTTTTTCCATTTTGAGAGTAATGTGTGCTTATGTCAAAAAGAATATGTAACCTTTATTTTTTTTTTTATGCTCAATCCTTCAATAAAAAATTAAAAAAAAAAAAACCTCAGGCGCACTAAATATTAAAAATTGTTTATTTCATTTCAGGCTTCTATACAGATAGAATCTTCATTGTTGAGTTGAGGTAAAAAACATGTTTGGAATGCAAAGTTCTGAGATGGGTTTTCTTGCAGATAATGTAAGAATCAAACACAATCCTCGTATCAACATTACGTGCCCCCCTAACCAGTGCCTGTCCCTGAGGATAAGTATTCATATTTAATGTAAACCTGGAAACCCCAGCATGGGGGATCCTAAAACGTGTTCAAAGTTTACAAGACAAGCAAATGTTCATACATATATATTATAGAACAATATATAATTTCTTCATCTTCCATTCATATATAAAATAAGAACTTTTTTAAAAGTAACAAAAAAAAAAAAAAAACCTTCAGTGTTAATAGCTTAGCTAATGGAGGATAATCCCAAGAAACTTGGTTTGATTTTCATTTTTCTTCTTCCTTGAAACTGTCTTTTTATAATATTGATTAGTAATGAAATAGTCTTGTTTTTTCTCTCTTGTATGTTTTGTAGGAATCAGAAGAATAACAAGAGATTTCCCACCAGCTCATTTCTTATTTAAAGTTGAAGCCTTCTCTTTGTTGGCCAAAACAGGTGTTGAAAAGTATGAATCTGATGCTTTTGAAGCTTCGGGTTACAAATGGTATGCACACACACACACACACACACACACACACACACATATATATATATATTAAAGAAGTCGTAGTTTGAGAATATTGAATTAAATCTTGTACCTTGGTTGAAAAACTTGCCTAGGAGATTGTCATTGTACCCAAACGGAGACAATAAAAGCAATGGAAATGGCTTCATCTCCCTTTACTTAGTAATAGAGGAAACAGAAAATTTACCTCTAACATGGGAAGTCAATGTCAGCTTCAGGTTATTTGTGCTTGACCAGATTCGAGACAAGTACTTAACCATTGAAGGTTTCCAGTCTATTATTCATTTTTTTCATGATCATATACGTACATAATTAGCCACTAATTTGGTCTGGTAAACTTGGTAGATGGTGATGGAGCAGTGAAGAGATTTCACTGGATGAAAACTGAATGGGGCTTCGCTCAACTTATCTCCCTCGACTCATTTAACGACACATGCAATGGGTACCTTGTTGGTGATTGCTGCATATTTGGGGCAGAGGTATTCCCATTGGCACGCAATTGTAAATGGGAATGCCTTTCCATGGTTAAACAACCTGAAGACAACACCATAATTCTCAAGATGGATCACTTCTCCAAATTAGACAGGAAGTATTACGAATCTTCTGTTCATACAACTGGGGATTCAAAATGGTATAATCAATTCATTCCCTCACTAAAATAAATTGATAATAAAATGGTATAATCTTGACCCCATGAACATTAAACAGGAAATTGACAGTTTACCCAAGGGGAAATGTGAAATTCAAAGGCAAAGCTCTATCAGTGTTTTTAGAGCTAGTTGAAGCTAATAAGCTTCCTCCTAAGCGGAAAGTCTATGCAGAATACAAGCTACGAGTAAGGAACCAAATGAACGATAATCACATGGAATTTTCAGGTACTTTTTTAATCAAAATTTTCAAATCGAAACTCAAAATTCACCTGTAACGTTGGGTTTGTGTTGAAATTGTAGTTGAACGTTGGTTTAGTGCAACAAGTGTTAACTGGGGTTACCCACAGTTCATGACGCTCAAGGTTCTTCATGATCCATCCAAAGGCTATATCGTGTGTGATAGCTTAATTGTGGAAGCAGAAATTAACCTGGTTTCTCAAGTCAAGCGTTTCTCATGAATTATTTCTTTTAGTTATTAATTTATTTATGAAAATTTAAATGGTAGTTGAAGGTAAAATTGCTGTCACTTTTATGACCAGATTTCTTCATTAGCGAGGATGATGCATTGTTACCATGTATTGCTCTTGACAACTTGGATTTTATCTGTCTATTTCTCAGCTTACCAATTTATTTATCTAATGAATAATAACAATAAAGGTTAATTTCTCAAACATGAAGTTATAGTGTTTTGTATTTTTATCAATCCAGATATCAATTTCTAAATAAAACTCCAAATAATGAATGTGGACATATTTTGGTTTAATTTCTTTTCTTTTTTTAAATTTTGAATTTTTAATCTTGATAATCATTAAATTTTATATCTATCATCTTATACGAAAAATATATTATATGTATAATACTATGTCAATTTATTATTTTCATATAATATTCATAAAAAAAGTAAATTAATGCATTCAAAGATTATTATTTGAGTCAGGATTAAAATTTTAAATTTTGAAACACGTAAAATTAAAAATAATCAATTTAAAGAATAAGGATTAAATTCATAACTTACGCATAATATGAAACTAATAGCAAAATTTAACCTCATAGATTTAATTGTTACTCTTAAAATTTAAAAAAACATAAAGACTAAATTTGGCTAAATTAAAATATATGGACTACATTCACAACTTACACATAATACATTGATTAATAGCAAAATTTGACCAATAAAAAAATTTATTATCAAAGTTGTGCCGTTGTGATATGTACATATTTAAATACCAAACCAAATAAGTAAAAATATAGAAATTAAGTTGATGAAATGTTACTAAAAATTCAACGAGAATATGTGACATGATATAAATATTAAATAGAACTCTAAATAAAGAAGTTTATTATGAAAGTTGAGTTGCCGCATATTTAAATATCGGTGTTTAGTTTCCAATGCCGAACTATGGGGCATTCTTGATGACTTGAGGATTTTAAAAAGTCAACAATATGATGGAGTGTTAATCAAAACTAATAGTCAGGAAGCTATCCGAGTTATTCAGGAATCCTTTTCAAAGATACCTTTTTCAGCACTTATCCGACGCATTTAACAGAACTTACTGGATATTGCTCAATAGAGACTTGAATATATTCATCGTGAAATGAACATTATATTACTAAAATGACTTTTGATAGAAATGAGAGGCTTCAGTTAATTGAAGATTTTCTTTTAAAGTTGATACATACATATTTAAATACCGAACCAAATAATTAAAATTATAGAAATTAAGTTGAAGCATAAAATAATATAGAAATTGAAGTCGCCGCGATATGTACATATTTAAATGCCGATATTGAATAAATAAGTAAAATCATAGAAATGAAGTTATGAAATGTCAGTGGAAAATGTAGCAAAGTTGATAGGATTTGGAACCGTTGCGCCCCTAAACGAAAAAACCCTACACGGATACATCTTACCTTTTAAAGCCAACGTGCCTGAACCATTGCCATTGCCCTATATAGACCCACTGTTTCTCTCAATTTCCTCACACCCTTCAGATATACAGAGTTTCTTCTCCAACTAACATCCCATGGATGCACCACACTGGGCCTTGTCTTCTGATGGCAGTGGGTGGATGATATATCATCCTCAGCCGTGGATGACCCAACCGGTTGAAACCAAACCACTGGATCCTACTGCTAAGGAGTGGTCTCCTCATACCGACGGTGCTCCTGAGGAAGATCGGTGCTTGTTCATGACCTTCTCCAATGGACACCCTGTAACCGAGCAAGAAATCTCCAGATTCTTTACCCTGTAAGTATAAATGAGCCTTTAGCCATTTGTATCCAACATGGTATGTATCTTATACGGGTATTATTAGATTATGTTAAATCTTTTTCATATGGAAGATATTTGAAAGTCATATTTTTATATCCATACGTAAGACCGATAACTTCGAAATGATTTGTTTTTGGTGCAGTCATTATGGGGATTGCGTGGAGAGGGTGTACGTGCATTGGCCGCAGCCCAAGGATTCTGAAGAGAACAATATAACAACACCGCAGTTTGGAAAGGTTGTATTCAAGACAAGTTGGATTCCATTAGTAATGACACTGTGTGGAAAGAGGCAAATCAAGTTCATGCTGGATGGGAAGACGCTTTGGTGCAAGATGTTTGACCCCCAAAAGGCTCAAGCTTTGAAGAGGAATGGGGCTTCTTGATTTCTTCAATTGTGTTTTTCGTATTTTGGTTGTCATCTGTTTTGCAATGGCATTGTTGCATGCCATTTAAGATTTTCCATAAATTTTGAAGACAAAAAACCATATGAATCCTCTTCTTTAGAGGCAGACATTTTTATTTTGTTATTATTTATGTGGTTTGTTTTTCTTTTTCTTGATTGTTCTTGCACCAACTATGAAATTCAATAATCGAAATTTAATTAAATTTTCAATTGATCTCACACATCAAATTTATTAAAACCGAACTTAATTAATTGAATCGAGTTCATAAAATAAATAATCGATCGATCTATAAATCGATAGCCATCGAATTAAATAAACTTTTATAAATTATTTAATAATTTCACTATGAAATAGGAATTGCGTTTAAAAAAATAATTAGACTAAGCATGAGAAAATTTCACATTTTATATGGAATAATATTTTATTTGAAGATCTAAAAAAAGGGACATTTTCAATGCACCCATCTCCAACATTGCAACACCTGTATTTTTATTTTGAGGAAATAAAAATATAGGATGGCAACTGTTCTAATGTTGCTTGCTCTGCCTTCCACGCCATTCGTTGCAGAATTCTAAATCATTCTATGGCTTCGACTGAGTCGGAGACAACAACGTTTTACCAAAACGTCGTCGTAATGAGGCACGGCGACCGCAAGGATAACTTCGATCCCACGTGGATAAAAACGGCAGAGAGGCCGTGGGACCCTCCGCTTGAAGACAACGGCATGGCTAGGGCTTTCCGAACCGGTCGCACTTTTCGCACCATCCTACCCTTCCAGATCCACCGAGTCTACGTCTCCCCTTTTATCCGCTGCGTCCAAACCGCATCCGAGGTCGTCGCCGCCCTGTGCGCCGTCGATGTCGAGGCCAATGCCAAGTCATCAACCGACGTCATAAAATTCGACCCATCAAAAGTCAAGGTCAGACCAATTTACATAGAAAAACGATTCCTCCTTTGTTTTTTGTTTTTTATTCTGCAAAGCTTTTTGTTGTAATTTTTACAGGTTTCTATTGAGTATGGTTTGTGTGAGATGTTAAACAAAGAAGCGATTAGGGTTGATGTAGCGCCGAAAGATGGAAACTTCGGTTTCGATGTTCCACTGCTTGAGACTATGTTCCCGAGTGGGACGTTGGATCCTAGTCTTGAACGAGTTTACGGAAAGGTAGTATTCGCGGTGGATTTTCATCTTTATCCATTGCCTAACAATTTAAGAATTTTGTCAATGTAGTCGAAATGATCCGGTTTATCATAATTTTTTCTAACTACATATTTTCGTTTTCATCATTCATCATTGAATTATTCATCAATGTAGTCGACATAATTTTTTTTCTCTTTTATAGTTGAGTTTTATAATTTAGATTTTTCATAAAATAATTTTAGACATTACGAATTTACGAATTAAAATTTAAATAGTTTTTTCTTTGATCTCCAATATTGTCCATAAGATCAATTTGGATATAAGATATATTATTCTACTCGCCAATGGGTGTTGATCCACTATATTGATTGTTAAATCGTTGCTAGGAGCTCATTGGTAGAACTTTAAAAAAAAAAACAAACAAACAATCTAATCATTTAAATAAAAACTTTTAAATAGTTTAGTGACTTAAATGAAAATTTTGAAATAATTTAGTGACTAAATTGTAATTTATTTTAATCAAGTGGCCAAAATGAAAATTTACTCTTAGTTTAGTGATTAATAGTGTAGTTTACTCTAATTTTTTCCAATGTTGCTTTTAGAGATTGGTAAAAAAAATTCAAACATGAGCCAATTTGATAGATAGTTTTTTTTTTTTCATTTGGTTTCGAGATGAGTCAAGATTAGTATAGTTCTTCAATGAATTGGGTCAAATCGTGTTTAGGAAAAAAAAAAACTTGGCCCAACCCGAGATAATAATCAAAATACTTTCATTATAGATAACATTAGTTTAAATGATTAGTATTTGGTATACTGGTACTTTTTTATTTCACAAGTAGCCTTAAAAATTTGTTTTTTGTTTTTCAGAATATTTCTTCTTCTTTTTTTTTCCATATTTTTATATCCCTATAGAACACTTGCTAACCCCTGACTCTATTTGTCGAAGCCAAGAGGGTCAAAGAGAATGAAAAGTAGTCAATGAAGTGTTTCTTATGTTGTGGTTCGCATAGGATGCGAGACTATCCAGAGTGATTTAAGTTATCCACAGTCACTAAAGAAGATAGAATGGAGCTAGAGAGAGGCTTTAAAGCTTGGATTAATGATACTTAATTATGCGAAAGTGAAGAGGGATCGCAAGCAGAAAGGATTGATGTATATGGACATCAACATCACAGGTCAAAGAAAGAGTGCTCTTGTTGATACGGAGGAATCAGGCTTTTTCATATCAGAGAAAGTTGTGAGTAAGCTTGGTCTCTCAATTAGTAAACTGACTAAGAGGATCAAGTTGGTCCCAATTGTGGGAGTAGCACAAGGAATTGAGGTACAAGTTGGTTAATGAAAAGATAATAAAGGTTTTGAGGTCGTTCACTTGGATGATTTCGACTTTGTTCTTAGCTTGAATTTCCTTGATAATATTAATGATTTATTGGTTCTTTTTGTCGATTGTATATGTATCTTGGATACCCGACAACAATAATATGTTGTATTGGTGAGTCGAGATATAAGGGGTGGAATCAATGTATTGTTGGCAATCCAACTAATTAAAGATGTTTCGTGTTGTAGGAATATTGACAAGCTTTTGAGGTCATTCACTTGGATGATTTCGACTTTGTTCTTGGCTTAAATTTCCTTGATCATATTACTGTTTTATTGGTTCTTTTTGTTGATTGTATATGTATCTTGGATACTCGATAGCAATAATGTGTTGTATTGGTGAGTTGAGACATAAGGGGTGGAATCAATGTATTGTTGGCAATCGAGCTAGTTAAGGATGTTTCGTGTTGTAGGAATATTGACTTAGTATGTCAGAGTGTTATTAAGACCCTATTGGAAATGCTATAGGGGTAGAAAACTTATATGAAGTCTGTTGAGTTATCAGTGGGGCTACTACCTATGAGAGAAGTGAGTTGTGCATAAGACTTTGAGAGAAAAGTAATTATGCAAATTGGGCAGTTGTATTGAGTAAATGCTATGAGCAAGGTACATCTCAAACACTTTCCTAATGTTTTAAATTATGATTTACCATTAGCTTGGCAAAGACACAAGGGCACTTTCAGAGTTCTAAAGCAAGTAAGCCGAGGGGTTTACAAACTAGAGTTAGTAGCAATACTTAAAAGTTAACTCGATATTAAATGTGAGTGTGCTAAAGTCTTTTTATGTGGATCAAGAGGATCTCAATCGAGGCAAGTCACAATAGAGGCAAGTAAGAGAGGTGACTTCTCACAATCGAGATGTACAAAATAGGAAAACAGTTTGAGTTAGGGGGCGGAGGAGACATAAGCTGAGGTAAATATTTCGAAGGGAAGAACTACTCGACAGAAAGATTATTTGGGAATCAGCTGAGGCATCAAGACGAGTCAAACCACTATGATCCCGATGACGTGACAAGGGCGTCGCAAGAATGGGTGGGCGAGGATGTCACAAGCCATGGATCAAAACTCATGACAAATACATATGGAATGTCCCATGGAGATTAACTAATCAAATGGGGCTCATTTAATCTACTTGAACTGGCTCAATTCGTGAAACACATAAAGAAACCCATCTACTTGAAGCCTTGGTAACCTAGAGAAACACTCCAATAAAATTAAAATTAGAGTTACCAACATAATTATTGTAAATCCTAAGGGATAAAGATGTATAAAGTTTGAACCCCTCTAAAATCTCATTTTGTAGATAGGCATAAATCTCAACTGTTGAGGTAATTCGATATGTACCATTGGATCTAGGAGAGCTCAACTATATATAGAGGCCTTCCCCTTCATTTGTAATCACTCAGCTGTAATCCTTCAAACTGATAGAATACTTTTGAGAGTATTTACTCAAATACTTCGTGTGCACTATTTTTCTGTGGCTTTTCTATTTGTTCGTGGTTTTATTTTTTTTTTTTAGTTTTCTTTCGCTTTATTTGTGGTGCCTTAAAGGATTTCTATGAGAATTTTCATTTTTTGAGAGTAAGGTTGAATTAAGCGGATTTGAACTCAAGAAATCGCCTAAGGTTGTGCGGTTTATCAGAATAAAGTTCTAGCCCCGTGATACTAGCATAAAGATGAATGATGTTTGTTTATTTCTATGATTAATCAATTTGACTATTTCGGTAATTTAAAATATGATAAAATTACTACACTAAGTACATAAATTTCCTAGCACTTCTTGATTTTTACGGCGGTGACCAATCAATGGGAAGTGCACTAAATTGATTTAATTAATATTTTCCTTAATGGGAAGCTAGAGGAGGAAGTTTTTATGTAGTAACCTTCAAAATTTGATTTGTTCGCACCTAATGGTTCTATATCAGCGTGAAAGCTTCTGCGAGATATTTATGGGTTGTGGCAGGCTCCACGTAATTGGTTTTCAACATTGCGTAACGACTTGTTGGAGCTTGGATTTCGTCAATCTAAAATTGATGTTTCATTATTTTTTAAGTTTGGTGATGGTTATTTGACCTATCTTGTGGTTTATGTTGATGATGTTTCGGTTATAAGGAGTTCTTTTGTCGAAGTTGTTGATGTTATTACCAAGTTAAGTGCCAAGTTTTCTCTCAAAGGTTTGGAACTACTCAATCGTTTCCCTGGAATTGAAGTGAAAAAGAATGATGGTTGTTTGTTACTAGCACAACAAAAGTATATCCATGATCTATTACTTCGAACCAAGATGGATGGTGCCACATCTTGTTCTATTTCGATGGCTACTTTTATAAAACTTATCAAACATGTGGGCTGAGCTATTGATGATGTACAAGGTTTTCCTAGTATTGTAGAAGCATTACAGTATATTTGTCATACTAGGCCTGATATTGCCTTTCATGTGAATAATGCGGTGCAGCTTATACATTAACAGTTGGATACACATTTGGTTGCAGTAAAATGTATTTTGAGGTCTTTGAAAAGTACCATTGGTAATAGCTTGCTTATTGCACCAGGGGAGGTATCTCATCTTTTAGCCTTTTCTGATGTTGATTGGAGTAGTAACATTGATTATTGATGTTCAACATCTAGATCCTATGTTTTCTTGGGTTCTAATTTTATTTCTTGGAGTTCAAAGAAGCATAAGACTGTATTCTAGTCTACTATGGAAGTAGAGTATCATAGTATTGCTGACACTACTTCTGAGGTACTTTAGGTGCACACAGTTCTTAAAGATTTCAGGGTTTCAGTTATAGGTATTCTAACTATCTGGTGTGATAACCCCAACACCATTGCAATGAGTGTTAATTTAGTGTACCATGCTCACAACAAACATGTGGTTCTAGACATACATTTTGTGTGAAAGAGAGTCAATAGTAAGACTTTACAAGTGAATTATGTGCTAGCAGGTTTTCAGGTTGCAAATATTTTAACTAAGCCATTAGTATCATCCACCTTTTTTGGGCGAAAGACAAAGTTGTGAGTGTTTTCTTTGGAAGAGTTATCCAGTACTTAATAGGAGGAAGTGAATTACTAGTTGTTAGTAGGTTATTAATTAGTTGTATATTGTACTTGGAGTATAAATACATGTGTTGATACTAGTAAAAAATAAGACTAATGGTTGTTCTATCTCTCTAAAAAGATTTTTTTTTTTTGTTTCATGTTCATGCATTTTTTAGTCTTTCCAGCATAGTTGGATGCAACTTGATATGCCTAATTCAACATCTTTTGTCTAAAACATTCACAGATGCCACAATGGGAAGAAACGGTGGATGAATCTAGAAGTAGATATAAACAAATTATTAAGGCATTGGCTGATAAATACCCCTCTGAGAACTTGCTATTAGTCACACATGGTAAGCTTCATCCTCTTTATACCAAACATAATTATAGTGATTTCATTGCTTCTAAATGTTTGAGTCCCATTTTTTGTTTGTGTCATATGGTAGGGGAAGGAGTTGGAGTTTCGATATCTGGGTTCTTGGAGCACACAACAGTGGTTGAAGTAGAATATTGTGGTTATGCAGAGTTAAAAAGATTAATGACATGCAAAAATGAGTTAATCACTGCTGGAAACTTTTTGGTGCTTACAAAAAGTGGCCAGAGTGGGATTACTTATTTTGATTAAAGAATGTTTCAACAAATAATCAATTCTTCTTTCATGAAAATCTTGTCTTTTTACTTCCCTTGCATGACAATGAACCAATGCCTTTCTTTTCTTTGGATGATGATATTGATTCCATTTTGCTAAAGTTGGTATCTCAATTTGAATATGTACTTTAATCTGTCCAACAAATTAGCATGTTGTTGCTCAAAAAGTGTTTATGATTAGGGTAATAAGAAGGGGTAAGCTTCAAACACTTAGAAATAACAATGATATACAAGGAACAAATTCCTCTGGCTCTACTTGGTATCTCACTCATATCTTTATTTTATTTTCAAAGAGTTGTAATTGGTTTAATTTGATAAAATATTTGCCTCAAAATTAATTCTGAACATAATTACATATTTCCTAAAATAAATCCCTAATTCACATAACCCCTAAAATTTATGAACAAATTGAAGAAAACAGAAATTCAATGCCAAAAAACATAAATCTTGCTTAAGAGAAACTTATGCCAATGAAAACAGAGATATGCCATAAGATAAGAAAATGGAGCTATAAACAAAAATAGCAATGAAAAATGAAGAATGAAAGAGTTAATCATTACAGTAGTAAGAGGAGGAAAAAACAAAATCAAAATCCCAAAGGAGCAAAGCTTCGAAGATTTAGTTCCATCATCTCTAAAGGCTTCAAAATCCCCAAAAGAAAAAGCAATTTTACACAGTCCAATTTGATTCCATTATCTTCCTCTTATTACAAGGCTTTAAAGGCAAGAAAATGAACCCAACAGAAGAATTAACTTCCCCGTTAAGATCAGTAAATTTCAAACACAAAAGGCAAGATCAAATGCAATAGATTTCACAGTTAGATTTGTTGTAAAGGCTCAATAACATGCTCCTATTTGAAGAGAAAATATCTGAAGGGAAAAAAATGGGTTTTTTACTAAAAAAATATAAAAAAATTAAAAAATTCGAAAATAATACAGAAAAAAAGTATTTACGAAAATGGTATGTCAGGGTGGTCACGCTAATCGAAAGCACCACCTACGACAAGCGATTGCCAAAAGCAAAAAAAAAACTCTAAAAAAGAAAAAAAAAAGCTGAAAAACGAAAAAAAATAATAATAAAAGGGGACATGTTGGTGCAGAGCGGCACTGAGTGTTGCCTCAGCAGGCGGCAGGTGTCATTTCTTTGGTGCCGATTTGACCCCTCATGCAGAGGGGTTTTGTATTTTTGTTTGGGGGACCATATATTATGGTCCCCAAGCTTCATTTTCAGCAAAGAAGAAGAAGAAAAAGAGAGAAGAAGGAAAGAAGAGAAGAAGGAAAGAGAAGAAGAAGAAGAAAGAAAAAGAATGAGAGGAGGAGGAGAAGGAGGTGTGGTGAGAGAGAAGAAAAAGAAAAGAAAAGAGAAGGAGAAGAAGAAGAGGAAGGAAAAAGAAGGAGGAAGAAAAAGGTAAATTTTTTTATAAATTTAAATAATTAATGTTAGTTTAGTTTAATAACGTTTTAGGTTTAAATCAGATATAATTTTTATTTTTATTTCTTTTTAAGGTGGTATTTGGTTAAGAAGAGATATTAAGGTATGTTCGTATTTATTTTATATTTTCATTGAAGTATTAAGCATTTATGTGTAAAGAATATTTTTTGTTATTATTTTATGTAATTTATTTGTTAAGTGTATGTTTTAGGTTGTTTAAAAAGATTTTTAAATTTATTTGACTTATTCTAAAATTTTTTTATTTTTTTATTTTTATGTGATCGGGTTTTAAACTTTTACAAAAATAGTAAAAATTTAAAAATTAAAAATATATTAATGAAAAAATAAAATACGAGAAGAAATAAAAATGAAAAAAACTTTATTGGGGAAAGTGGTGGTGACGAGTTTTTGTTAAAATAATATAAAAAATAAAATATGAAAATAGTATAATTAAAAAATAAAATCTTAATTAAAAAAAAATACGAACAATGTGCCAAAGTCAGTTAGTTACTTATTAAATTAGTATAAAAAAACTTAAATAATACATTTGAAAGATTTTATGCTAAAATAAAATACCAAAATAATATATTTAAAAAATAATATACTAAAAAAATACGAATAAAGTGTTAAAATCAGAGTTATTTATTAAAAAATATAAAAAACACTTAAATAATACATTTGAAGCATTATGTACTAAAATAATATAAAGAAATAATATACGAAAATAATATATTTTAAAAAATAATACACGAAAATAAAAAAATTACGAAGAAAGTATCAAAATCAGGGTTATTTAATAAAAAACCCTTAATATAAAGAAACAGTTAATTAATACATTTGAATTTTTTATTGCTAAAATAATATAAAAAATAAAATTAGAAAATAATATATTTTAAAAAATAATATACGAAAAAAATACGAATAAAGTGCTAAAATCAGGGATATTTATTGAAAAAATATAAAAAATAATTTAATAATACATTTGAAACATTATGTACTAAAATAATATGAAGAAATAAAATACGAAAATAATATATTTTAAAAAATAAGATACAAAAAAATACGAAGAAAGTGTCAAAATCAAGGTTATTTATTAAATTTGTATAAAAAAACACTTACATAATATACCTAATACATTTTGAAACATTTTTTGCTAAAATAATATAAAAAAATAAAATAGGAAAATAATATATTTTAAAAAAATAATATACGAAAAAATACGAATAAAGTGCTAAAATCAGGGTTATTTATTAAAAAAATATTAAAAACACTTAAATAATACATTTAAAACATTATGTACTAAAATAAGGGTTTTAAAATTAAATAATACGAAAGTAATATATTTAAAAAAAAGATACGAAAAAAATACGAAAAAGTGTTAAAATTAGTGTTATTTATTAAATTAATATAAAAAAATACGAAAAAGTGTCAAAAATTAGTGTTATTTATTAAATTAATATAAAAAAATACTTACATAATACATTTAAAACATTTTTGCTAAAATAATATTAAAAATAATATATGAAAATATTTTACTTATTATCATTTTAAAATAATAATAATATTTGTATTTAAATTGGATATATTTGATTTTTTAATGTAGTATAGCAAAAGAAAATGTTGTCGAAAAAATTGTTTGCTATTTTTTTTATAAGTTATTCTAATAAATATTTAAAATCTATCAAACAATAAAATTAATAACCGAAATTTATTTTGAAATTGCAGACATCGCAATGGCTACATTGATCAATAAGGGACTTTCTCACATATGTGACACAGTTAATAATACGGTAATATATTGTTATTTGTTACGCAAGGGTTCCATTAAAAAAAGATCTACGTAATTTAAGAAAATAAATTATGTTATTATAACTATTTTTTGTAATTTAACACTGTCAGGACTCGTACCGCATATTAAGGGGCAGGGTGAATGGTGTAGGATATTCCCGGATGCACGATCGATGTCAGATACTTAGAGCTATTTGGATTCGGATCGCAAAGATTGACCCGGACGTTCGATTTGCGGTACGATTTAATATCCGCATTGGTCGAGCGTTGGCGACCGGAGACCCACACTTTTCATTTACCGTGTGGGGAGTGCACAGTTACTCTGGAGGATGTTGCATTGCAGTTTGGGCTCCCAATCGACGGGGATGCCGTCACAGGCGTAAGTGCGATAGCTGAGCCGGCTGCACTTTGTTACAGCCTACTAGGAGCCTCGCCCGGCGATGCTGAGTCTACTTTTTCAGAGTTGAAATTTACATGGCTAAAAGCCAATTTTCAACATTTATCAGATAATGCCACCGAAGAAGAGTTGGTGTGCGCAGCTCGAGCGTACATTATGCATATCATAGGGGGTGTATTGATGCCCAATTCGAACAACAACAAGGTTCATATCCAGTATTTACTCTCGTTGGCGCGATCTGCGTAGTGTTCGCTCCTATAGTTGGGGTTCCGCAGTTCTAGCAGTGTTGTATCGTGAGCTTTGTCGGACGAAAAAGCCTGATGCTGTAGACATGGGCGGATGCCTTATATTGTTGCAATCATGGGCTCTTTATCGGATGCCATTCTTGGCATACGTATATCCGCTAGTTAACAGGTGATAAAATTTAACTTGTTAGTAATTGGCAATTTCTTTATAATGATACTATTCTAATGAAACTATATTTACTTGAAAATTGTTTTCGTAGATGGAGTATTTATCCGGGTATCGGGAGGTCGTACACTGTCCCGATATATCGTCTGATGATTGAACAACATACCGGGGAAGGGGTAAGCTATTCAAATATTCGTGACATGTAATTACTTTGTATATCTTACTCCAACCGTGTTAAATTTTAATCATGGCATTAATCGTGCAGTTTATATGGATGCCATACCGTAGACCAAAAATTGCGGCTATTATACCCTCGTCTGCCTACGTTGATTCTCAATGTTGGTGCACAAACGCACCAATTATCAGTTTCAATGTAGTCGAGTGGTACCACGGAAATCGAGTACTACGACAGTTTGGTTGCATCCAGTACATCCCGGATCCGCCAATGCAGGTAGGGGAGGAGGTTCACGGTAAGAACAAGAGAGGGAGACATGGACAGCATTGGGGGGTTACGCACCGGAGATATATTGCGGTGTGGGAGAGTCGGATGGCTCGAAGACCTCAGATGGATATCTCTTCCGATTTGAGCCCATCGTTAGAGTACATACAATGGTACTTTAGTATGGGGAAGCCATATTTACTTGGTGGGCAGTCGACTATAGTCCCCCCGCACGTGCAGCGATCTGGGGCATACGAGCCAGTGGCCGATATAGAGCCCGATCTACAGCCAGATGCCGAGCATGACCCAGAGCCGGAGCCCGAGGTACAGCCGGAGGCCGAGTCCGAGCGATCGCATTCATATTCGACTGATAATTCTTATCATCCGGATTTTGCGGGCAATGACAATTTCCCGGGCTCATCGGGGGGTGGATACCATTACAGATTTGATATGTTTGGGTCGTACACACCGCAGCATAGCACCTCTCCGGCCCATATCTACGCGTGATTATAGCATCGCCCTACCGTATCCACTGCGAAGACTCCACTCCTACTGGGTTGTATCCACCACAGCATGGCGCTCCTCCCGGCTCAAGTTCATCGATTCCATTCGAGCCATATGATTTTTCTTTTATGTATCAGACACCCTCACCTGCGACTGAAGAGGATGTTGGTCGTTGCGATCACCCACAACGTGAACGTCGACCTCGTAAATATACCCCTAGGACCACACCATCGAACCATCAATTTTAGGGGTTTCTTCGGTTTTGATATTAAAAAGTTTGTATTTTTTGTATATATTTAATTAGATTAATTGAAACTTTTAAACGTGGAACAAAATTTGACCATAACGTAAATTAGATTAATTTGGACATTTTTGAACATTAAAACACTAAAACTTGTATCAAACTTAGTCTTGTAATATAAATTGGAACAAACTTTAAATACATTACAACAGTAATCTAATTTGAACATTAATTAAATTGGAACATACTATTACCGGTATATATAGAGATTTTATGGGCGTATGAAATAGATGATACATATTATTACAGAAATATTTGCAATATAATTTTTTTCATATAAAATAAATACATTAGAACATAAGTTCAATTCCTACTTGATCGTGACGATTGTCCGACATGATAGTTTCGCTGCGGGCATTTACTCCGATTATGACCAGCTAACCTGCATAATCCACAACGCGTACCGTCGGATTTCTCCCTAATGTCCATTTCATTACGGATTCTAGTTGATTGCGGACGACCTCTTGGATTCCTGCGTAGCCCTCTGTCTGGGACAAGGTCCAAAGTTATCGGAGGCACTTCCCATGTAGACAGGTCGGGCAGGACAGGGAATTCGTTTTCCCATACACGTAACGTGCGATTAAGTGTGTACACATCTTCGACAAATTGTTCAACATTAAGGTTCACTTTAGCACACGCTGCAATGACATGCGCACACGGGTAATGAAGTGTTTGGAATCTCCTGCAATCGCATTGTCTATTCCGGAGATCAACTCCGTAGGACCTAGGTGGTAGACCGGGCCGACGACCAATGGTCTCCGTAACATGAAACGTTTCAAGGCGTCGTGAATATATTTCTACATTCATCGACCTCTCCATCCGACGGTTTGCAGCCATTGCATCCCTAATATCTTCGACAAATATGTGTCCCGCCTCAATCTGGTTAACTTGTTGCTGACCCGTTCTTGGCATCAAGGTAGCCAACCTGTAGAATGTAGCCGAGAAGACTGTTGAAATCGGAAGGTGTCGTGTTTTCAACAATACAGCGTTGACCCCCTCAACTAAGTTTGTGGTCATTTGACCATAACGAAAGCCCTCGTCAAAACTTTGAGCCCACTGCCACGGCTCCATAGTACCCAACCACTGCCGGAAAGATGTACTTGTTTGACCCTCCATGTCACTCTCAAGTCGAGTCATCCTTTGGCGAAAAATGTGTGGCTCTAGCTCGTACGCTGTATATGTATTAAGAATAGATAAGTTATAGTATTGCCCTAAAAACTTATATTGAAAGGATAAGGCAATCGTTTACCTATTTTCACAAATTGTCTTTTCCAGTCTGCATTTTTATAATCTCTAATGAAGTTAGCTGCGATGTGACGGATGCAGTAAACGGATCTCCATGGTACACCGGAACGTCTAATAGCGGCAATTAATCCTTTCCCTCTATCAGAGATAATACAAATATTATCGTTGCTAATAACATACCTCCGCAGGTTGGTAAGGAAGAATTCCCACGATTCCATGTTCTCCTTATCTACAATGGCAAATGCTATCGGAGCACGTTCTATTATTGCCGTCTTGAGCAACCGCAATAAGTAAGATCTGTGTATATTTTCCATATAGCCAGGTCCCATCCACTTGCACAAATGGCTTGCAGTGGGGAAATGCGCGCACACATGGATCAAACGTCCAAAACATCCGATGGAAAATTCGTTTTCCCAACTGTAGTTGGTCATCCGGGCCGTAATAAGGTCGTGGTTCGTAACTCAATAACGGTCTGCTCGTACGTACTCCGCATAGCCGCTATCCATCCTTGTAGCTCGTTATACGATGAATCGAAATCCCCATACAATTGCTCCATTGCCATCTGTTTTGCTATCCATGCCTTTCGATATGACACTCGAGCATCTGAAATCGTGTTTGTATTTCAACAATCGAGACAGAAACTTTAATGGTCGGCATGTCCTTCACCATTGGCATGATACACGCATGAGATAGTTTTAGAATCAAGTTTTCGATGATCTTACGTCATCCGTGTTGATGTGCATGTGTGAGGCCCAACAAATTTTGCGTATCTCCCACATCTGCGAATTTTGAATAAATGCGGCTTCGTACCCGCCAATTGCGGCCTTCCCGACTTCCAACACTCCCAATATATAATGTCGGTTTAGACACACGCAACTTTATAATCTCGATATATTCATGCTATACCGCTTAATAGCAAATACGCACTCTTCTTTACTTTGAATCTCCGCCGACGAATAACTCCTCGGGATCGAATTTCTACGACGATCGGTGAGCGGGAAGTATTTCGTGGTACTGGAAACTCGGCTACATGCGCGCGCGTCGGGGTCTATGAGCGACATGTGTGGCCCAGGATTATTGTGAATCACAACACGTCGCATCTGGTTCCCGACCGAAGACTCGTTAATGTTTCTATCGTCATTCCCGTCTTCATCATCAATATCATCGGGGACATTGTCCACATCGGGATCACTATCACTATCGACTTCTGGATAACAAGGATCACTACTATCGTAACCATCATCACCAACCACATCCATATCGGGTGTAACATTAAGATCGATATCGATCCCACCTATAGTCGATTCACTATCAACGTACGATATTGGAGCCACCATACACGGTTCTTGAGCTCTATGTTCTTCACCATATGCAGTAGGATTTTCATTTTCCTCCATACCGGCTAACTCAGCAAATAAGTGAATCGGGGCATTTTTGTCACTCCCATTCCCACAGTAAAGAGCGATCATTGTCTCCACGTCTTCGTCGTCTACAAGTTCCATTTCAGTGAATTTGATTGGATCTGTTGAAACTGGAAACTTGTAGAAAAGTTTCGAGATTTTTCTCCCACAACGTCTGACAATTTTTACGTTAATTCTTCCCTTCATATCATCCAACGAGACATTTCTATTAAATCTCATTGCTATTTGTTGCCGACATTCAAATATACATCCAACGGTAGTTGTCAAGATAATTCCATCGAAATAAACACATACGAAAAACTGATTATCCATCTTCAATGCTCAATCTGTTAAAAAATAAATAAACTTTCTCAAAATAATTTCGAACACCAAATAAACTACTTAAATAAAAAAATTTAATTACTCAATATGCAATTTTTGTCATTCATAAGCTCATAGTTTTTCAGTTCTCATTTTATACATAAATAACATTTAACCATTTAAAATCAACCTAAAACGAGTTTTTTACCCTAATAATATAAAAAATAAAATAAAATACTAAAATAGGTTGTTTGAAAGATTAAGTGCCAAAAGTGCCAAAAATGGTACTTAATCTTTCAAACAACTTATTTCGCTATTTTATTTTATTTTTATATAATATGGGTAAAAAATCTACCTAAAACACATATAAGAAAATATTCTTTACATAACATAAATAGACTTTTTTAGGTTTTTTCTACAATAATAATAACTAACAATAATTATGGTTTTTTACTAACATTAATAACAATATTTTTTTACTAACAATATTCATAACTGACAACAAAAAATAATAAAAATCAACAATAATAATAATAAATAAAAAACACATTTATTATTTAAAAAATTTATTATTTAAAAAAAAATTATACCTTTTTTTTTCTTTCTCCTTTTTCTTCCTTCTCTTCTCCTTTCTTTCCTTTTATTTTCTTCTCCTTCCTGCTGAATCTTGCTCCCGGGGTTGCTGGGTCTGCTTGGTTTTATAGTGCTTTCCTTTTATTTTCTTCTCCTTCCTGCTGAATCTTGCTCCCGGGGTTGCTGGGTCTGATTGGTTTTATAGTGCTTAGGTGCCGCCTGTGGGACCCACACAACTAGTGCCGCCTCTGGCACCAACATGTCCCCTTTTATTATTTTTTTTCGTTTTTTAGATTTTTTTTCTTTTTCAGAGTTTTTTTTTTTTTACTGTTTTGGCACTGTTTGTCAGGGTGGTGCCGCCTGTCAGATTGGCGTGACCACCCTGACATACCATTTTTGTAAATACTTTTTTTACTGTATTATTTTCGAATTTTTTAATTTTTTTATACTTTTTTGGTAAAAAACCCGAAAAAAATAGATAGATGGAAACATAATGAAACTATAAGGAGAAAGAAAAAATAAAAAAGGAGATTATTTTTTTAATTTAATTATGCTATGTGGCATATAATTATTGGTGGGCAAGGTGACGCCAAATAGAGACTTGAGGATTTTTATTCGAAATACAAGGGACAAAAATTTGCTTTCTGGTTTAAGACGAAAACTTCATTGTGTTTGATTTACTAAAGTCAACAAGCAAAACATGGGGAGCAATGGGGTTGTCAGTTTCATGAACCAAATCATCTATTTTTCACTCTCTTGTTAACGGTCATCCACTGGTGCAAAACACTAGTGAAAAAGTAAGGATCCTCAAACCTAGTCAAAGGGTTTGTTTGGTAGGGTGGAAAGAAGATTAGAAATAAAATTAAAAAGATTGAAAGAAAAATAGGAAAAATGAAAAAATTAAAGAAAGAAACAATTTTCTTTCCATCTGTTACTTAGTAAAGTTAAAAAATGAGAGGAAAAAAATTAAACTTTTGAAAGAAAATGCATAATTTTGAACCAACATACACAATCATCTCTTCTATTTTCTTTCTACGCTTCCTTTTTTTTTTTTTTTTCCTTTTACTTTTTCATTTTGACCAAACACTATAGAGTCTTGACTTTCTAAAGATAAGGTGAGTATAATTAGGGTTGTGGAGTTTTAAGGAAGAAATTTTGATTGAGCCTTAACATAATATTACACTAAAAAACAAAAATTTTCAATGCATGATGCTGAGCAAGGCTGACTCTCATTCCTCTATTGATGAACTAAACTCTAGAGCCTAAAAATTGACAAAAAAGATATAAGTTTATCAAGAAAATGTGTACCAAGAAAAAAGAAAATTTTAATTGATTCTATATAATTTTAAGCAATTGGTTGGATCACAGTATTACAATTAAATTTATTATGTACAAAGAAAGAAATAAGGAATCCATGAAAGATGAAAATGTGTCTATTGTTTTCTAGAACCAGCACTGATTATAGAGTCAATGGTATCCTCTTCCAAAACAATTTCCATATCAACATCGCCATTCTAATTATTAATCACCTGTTTGTAAATTTCTTATTACCAAATGTTCCATCTTCAATACTTTTTAAGCTCGGATTTAATTGTATTCTCGCTAGAATCATCTACTTCTGGAGTACTGCATCTTTGTTGAATGACTTTGGAATGTTTCTAAGTGTTTAGCCATACAGCTATCAACCGCCTTTGCTTTATAACCAAGACTAGCAATAATTCTCATATTGACATTATCTACATCTGATGGTAAACTGGTATCAGTAGAATGATTCCTACTTGTTAGAGTCTTTGAGAGAACTTGTTGTAAAAAAAATAAAAGCAAGAATAAAGTAGAAATTTTTTTTTATGAAAAGTGTATGTTTCATTGAACTGAAAAAATAATGCTTATATAGAAAGAAAAATTCAACAACTAATGACTAAAAATAAGCAACTAAAAGATTCATAATCAATAAATCTCTAAAAATTAACAACAAACTGAAAAAGACTAAAAATGGCTAAATTATTTTACTGCAATAGCTTAGGCAAATCTTCAACACGCCTGATTCCTTCATTAGTTTAATGCAATTGAACCTTCCTTTTACACATCTCTAAGAAAGAATAATTTGATATTGAAATGCTAGGTTTTCCCATGAAATACGAGATTATTTGATATAACAATAGTTGCTTGATTATCTACAAACACTTTCGTGCACTTTCCTAGTATAAATTCAAATCAAGTAACACTTTTCTATGTCATAAGGCTTGATTTGCGGCAGTTGTTGCTGCAATAAACTCAACTTCAGTTGTAAATTGTACCACAATTTCTTGCTTTTTGAAACACCAAGAAAATACCCCTGAACCAAGATTAAAATAATAACCAAAAGTGTTCTTCATATCATTCGACGAACCAGCCCAATCACTGTCAAAATATGCTTGCAGCATGTACTTTTGACTTGCATAGAACTTGATTCTGAAATTCAGCGTTCCTTTAACATATCTCATCACCCTTTTAGTTGCTCTAAAATGGGTGTTAGTTGTACAATTTGTGAATCTAGATAAAAGACTTACAGCATGTAAAATGTTAGGTCTAGTAGTTATAAGATACATGCGAGAGCCAACCATTCTTCTGTAAAGAGTCTCGTCCACTCTTTCAGCTTCATCATTCTTGCTCAACTTTTCCTTCTAACATGCTAGAGTAGTTGTTTTTTTACAATTTTCCATTCTGAACTCTTTCAAAATCTCACTTGCGTATTTCTTTTGACAGATGAAAATTACATTTTGCTTTTGCTTGATTTCTATTCCAAGAAAATAAACCATTTCTCCCAGGTCTGTCATCTCAAAAGTATGTTGCATATCTCTTTTATGCCATCAATCCTGCTGTACCAGGCTCTAGGCACCTGCTTTAGTCGGTACAAAAATTTCTCGAGTTGATACACTTCATCTTCACAACCTTAGACTGAAATTCCTTCAAGTTGCTCAACATAAATCTTCTTCTCAAGAAAATCATTCAAGAATGCAGATTTAATGTCTATGTAAAACACTTTCCAAACCTTTTGTGCAGTTATAGCCAATAATAATCTCAAGGTTTCTAATCTAGCAACAGATGCAAAAGTATCAAAAAAATTGACACCAGAGATTTGAATGCACCCGTTTTGCAACAAGTTTGGCTTTGTGTTTGTTGATAGTCATTCGCATTCAACTTGGTTTTAAAAATCCACGTCACTTCAATGAATTTTCTATCTTCTGGTCTTTTCACAAGTTTCCAAGTTCGATTCTTCTCAAGCATGATGATTTCTTCCTTCATTGCAGCTATCTATTTATGATCCTTTTCTGCTTCCCAAAAATTTGTTGGCTTAAAAATGGCCTATGTTGCATCTGTGTTGTAACCCACAAAGATTTTGACTTCTATCTTTTTGTCCAGCTTATCTCTTTTGATTTATGGCATACAAACATCCAAACACCTTGAGATTTTTTAAAGAAGGTTTATAACCATATCAGACTTCAAATAGTGCCTTTTTTTCCACTGCTTTTGTTGGAAGCCTGTTGAGTAGAAAGACGACAGGATGTGCAGCTTCTGCCCAATACTCTTTTGGTATACACTTCTCAAATAATAAACATCTAATCATCTTTTTTATGGTACGATTCTTCCACTCACTAACTCTATTCTATTGTGGAGTATATGAAAAAGTGAGTTGGTGTTCAATCCCAACTTCTTCACAAAACAAATTGAATTGATCAAATGTGTACCTCTTGTCATTATCAGACTTTAAAGCTTGAATCTTAAAACCAGTTCAAGTTTCAACCCATTGCTTAAATTTCTAGAACATACCAGTAACCTTTAACTTGAATTTAAGGAAATAAATCAAGCACATCCTAGTATAGTCGTCAATAAAAACTATGTAATACTTACTCCCTTTGAGTGATGTGAGGTCCAGCTTGGTCTGTGTGGATTAATTTCAGTTTTTCAGTAGCTTTCTAGGTTGCTTTTTTGAATGGAAGTCTTGCTAGCTTACCAAATTGACAAGTTTTCCAATTTGGTATATTAGCTTCAAGGTGAGGCAGACCCTGAACCAAATCCTTCTTTCATAGGTTTATTACAGCAACATGATTGAAAAGCCTAAACCTTTTGTGCTACACTTCTGCATTGATCTTAGCTACAACATAAGCTTTTTGCTTCTGCTCTAAATAATCCAAAGTAAATCTCTTTCCCTTCATCATTACTTTGAATACATCCTTACCTTCTGCATACTTGATTTGACAATGATCGATGCCAAAAATAACTTTAAATCCCTTTTCAAGCAACTAACCGAACACTTTACAAATTTTGATTTATATTAGGGACAAATAACACATAATTGATTAGCTTTGTACCTAAAGGGCATCTAATTGCCACAGTGTTTCGCCTTTAACAACAATATAATCTCTAATATAAATTTGTTCTTTGGAAATTATCTACGTATCTGACTCCCCGAAAAAATCACGATCAAATGTCATATGGTTTGCGCAACCACTATCAATAAGTCATTTGTCACTAGATTTACTAGTTGCAAAACAAGTTGCTACAAAAAAGTTGCTCATCCTCTTCTTGATCAACTACCAATGCAACTTCTTTTTGTTGAAAGTTGTTTTTGCAAATCTTTTGATGATTTCTTTTTGTTGAAAGTTGTTTTTGCAAATCTTTTGATGATGTCTTATCTTTTGACATTTCTCACACTATTGATCTAGCTTTTGCCAACATTTGAATGGTGGATGACCTTTCTTTCCACAATGCTTGCAAAAAGGAAAAATAAATTTCGTTTCCCTATTGATTTTAGGAGAATCAAAACCTGAGTTGTCCTTCTAGTATTTCTTTTTTCTTCTTTCCTTTGTCTTTCTAGTATTTCCTTTTTCTTCTTTCCTTTGTCTCCATGGCAATCAACTCTTAGACCAAATCATCTTTCTTCTCGCTGGTTCAAGAAATAGTTGCCCCACACATTCTCCCTTGTCAGGACCATCCATTGGTGCAAACACTAATGAAAAAGCAAGGATCCTTAAAATTAGCCGAAGGATCTTGGCTTTCTAAAGATAAGGTGAGGTACAATTGGGGTTGTGGGATATGAGGGAAAAAGTAATTTGTGGTAGAGCCTCAGCATAATATCACACTACTTCATATTCAGAAGATCTGGAACTTATTCCATTTTAATAGTCTCCTGGTTCTCAATGTAGGATGGTGAGCCAGACTGACACTCATTCCTCCATTGATGAACCGGACTTTGGAGCCTAACAATTTGACAGAAAAGATTAACTTTATCATGCCATAAGAAAACTGTGTACCATAAAAAAATTCTGATTGATGCTATAATTTAAAGCAACTGGCTGAAAACACAAAATTACAATTAAATTTACTGAGCATGTACAAAGAAAGAAATAAGGAATTGGTGAGCTATCTTTCTATTGGTTGTGAAAACCAGCACTGATTGTAAAGTCAATGGCAGCCTCTTCTGAAACAATTTCCATATCAACAGCACCATTCTGATCATTAGTCACCGATTCATGAATTTCCTTACTATCAATCTTCCATCTTCAACACTTTCAGAATTAGTTGTAGAAGGTTCCTTGTTGCTAAGAAGTTCCTTGTCACCAGAATCATCTGTTTCACGAGCTGCAACTTCAGTAGATGGTTGACCATCACCATTAGGTGCTGTTGTTAAATGATTTTGGGATGTTTCCAAGAGTTCAGCCATACTGCTATCGACTACCTTTGCTTCATGACCAAGATCAGCAACAATTTCCAAATTAACATGATCCTCTGATGCGAAACCAGTATCACTAGAACAATTCTTGCTTGTGTTCTCATTCTCACTTTCTAACACCACTGATATATCCGGATTCAGAACACCTGAGGGTTCAGCAGTATCAAGCACTTGTGGCTTCAAAGTACAGCACAAGGATGGGGATGGCACTGAAGGTTCAATACACTTTCTGCCCAAATGATCTTGATTTGTCACTGTGCATGGCTTTGAAAGCTGTTCGGTTTGGGGAACCTCATCTGGTTGTGGCTCAACAGCCATTGCACTTTCGTGACAATTTATGTTAAATATTTCTTCTTCACATTCGTTATCTCTTAAAGCATCATCTTTGGGAAGTGAATAACCATCCATATTAGGGACCTTGTTAATAAAAGCACTGTCTCCATGCCCTGGAACGGCATTACCAGCTACAATTTCCTGACTAAGAGATGGTAATTCAGGTCGACAAATACTGGAGGGTGGGTCAACATCCATCTCAGAACCAAATATTCCTTCTCCAGCAGTCTCACCGTTTATACTAACTCCCTGATCAACCGATTCACTGCCCAAATCACTTGCAATACCAGCCAGAGACTCAGAGCAATCTACGTAACCATATTTATGATCAGGCAATATGTTCCTGTTCACACAGTGATCCTCATCAGCTAATCCTCTATTTTGTTTAGCAGAAGCTACTGGTGCACTTTCTTGCTCGATAGCATCCTTAGTTTGTTTCTGAACATGACCAACTAGTGAATTTAACTGTTTCTGCACAAAAATTGCTAAAGAAACAGCATGATCACGGATTAAAGAATCATGAGGTGGGCAATGTAGCATATCAATCAATGCCTTGTTGTACTGAAATATGCTGACAGAAGGTGAAATAGACCCTTTTTCACGATAGACCTTTATAACCTTGAGGACATGCTCACAAAGGTAGCCCATCTCTGCCCAGGAACAATCACAGATCCCAAACTGAGACCCAGGGTTCCAAACAACATAAACTGTATCTCGATCAAGCTGATTGGTCACTTTTGCAAATCTCCTCTCACTGGCCACATCAGAATCAGGAATCTTCAATGCCTTCCTCCAAGATGTTAAACCACTTACCCACTCATCCTTCCAATATCGTGCAAAATCATCTTTCCCCGAATATTCATCCAGCCAAAAGTACGAATGCACTTTCGTACCCAACTTATCAACCAGCCAATCAGTGCGTTGGTAGACAGCAGGATCCTTCTCATTCAACAATCGGAGCTTCAGTTGATTGTGGTAAAATTCCATTGCTGCACAAGTCTCCAGGCTTGCAAGTGGAAGAGTTTTAAGGGCAGAGACCCAAGCCCCTGAAACAAAGAGAAAGTTATAATTTCTTTCCCCACAAGTTAAAAGGCTTTCACAACAGGAAAAAGTGCCTTCATCTGTTAGTGAAATATAAATCTTTGTTCACTCAATACAATAACCGTCTGCCAATCTGTTTTCAATTACAATTATATACTCTGCATCTGTGTTTTATGGACTGGAAAATATAGAGAGATGAAATGGACTGAAAAAATGGAAACAAATTTCAAAGTGCAACATTATATTCAGAAGAAATAGTTCAACGAGGTGGCTCCCTACTGATAATTTAAAACAAGAATCCAGGAACAGGTGTAAACCAGATAAGAAAGAAAAGGTAAATGCAGCAACGAACCTATTCTAGGATACCAGACTGCTTTGAAGTAATCCATAAAATCCAAGCAATCAACAAAATCTTCCATGAATTTCTCAAACAAATCAACATTTCCACATCCTCTGCAAATATCATCAACAATCTGCCCAAGTCGTCTTGATATCTCAACACGCATCTCTGTCTCTGAACATCTCTTCACTAAGTTTTTATGCCATGCATGGCGGACCCTCCAAAAGGATATCAATACAGTGCACTCAAAAACATCCCTGAATACAATGCAAAGAAAGATAGTGTGACATGGAGCACATTCCATCTATCTATAAAATAGAGCAAAAATCGTACCCTTCTCCATGCTTGAATGACATAACCATTATAATATGCCACTAAAGAAGCTCACCTAATCAAGCTAAACTAGGTCCTAGTTTAAATCAAAAGAAAATGGAACAAATCAAACCCCTCAGCTTGTTCCACATTTGTTAGAATTCAGCAGAGGAACTCCAAGGCTAGAGAAGACATAGGAGACAAAACCAAGCAAGAAGCTGATGAACAAAATATACAATCTTGAATTAAAAGGCATCTCATCAGATGCCTGGATTTAGCAAGGGAGTAGCTATTCTAGTGCTAGAAATCAGTGGGTCCTAAGTCCTAAATCTAATAACTAAAAGAGGACTATTGAAGAAATCATATGAGCTCAAGCTCCTCAGTCCTCACCTAACACAATAGACGATGGAACAATATTCTTCTAAATATAGTAATGTAAAATCAGCTCAGAGAAAGGACTTCACAGCAAACCTGACTGTATGAACATCAATAGAAGGATCGTCCACAATAAACCCAGCCAACTTCCAAGTAGGATCTTTAGTGCGAACCCTGTTGTATAGAGCCCTCATCCATCTATGAGCATCTACACTAGCAAATCTTGGGGTTATTATCCAAGCTACCGGGATTGCTTTCTTGTCTGAATTGAAGACAATGAGACTATGTATAGGATACTGAAAATAAATCATAGAGAGAACAGTTAGATTCAAAGACATTAGAAGAAGTCATGGACTGATAGTGACAGTGACAATTAGAGGATTGAGTCATACAACTTAAGAGGTAAGTGGTTGGGGAAAGGCAAAGAAAGGGAAAAGAGACAAACCTTAAGTTTATTTGTTGCAAACCTTGAATCAGAGGCAATGAGACTGTGATTTCCAAATCGAATCATCTGTTGCAACTGCCACTCAGTTTGAATGCCCAAGATAAAAGGGTCTGAATCAGTGAAATCCTTGTAAAAAAATACACAATTCTGGTGGCTTTCAACCCACATGCTTACACTGACTGCATCATCTGCATCCAACTCGTATGTAGAACGTCTAATGCTCCTCTCCTGTCTTCGAACATACCTGTGGGTCAAAAGGTCATCACGGTTGTATGGACCACCCTGTTTCTCTACAGATTCATTGTGCCGCTGCATTATTGTCTCCACAGACACACCAACATGCAATAAAGATAAAACACGGAGGCGCAAATCCTCTGAGATGTACGGTGCAAACATAGCACGTGTGCCTGCTGCCTTTTTGTCCTGTGGTCCATGGCATGGCAACCCTTTCTTATCGACATGCTTATCCTGGTTATATATTATCAGTGCTACTGACGGTTCAGCAATTAAGCGTTTTACAATAAAGTGACAGGTGCAGCCTCTTTTTGTATTAGGTCGACCAGCATTTGTCTTCTTAGGAATGTATGTGTTCCGGCTGGGACGAACAAGACCCCCTTTCCTATGGTCATCAGGACCAAATGAACACCAATACCTACAAGTTGAACAGTATAAATTTAAACAAACAGATCATGGTGCAAGACCATTGAGCACAAGCTATCAAAAGATTAAAAAAAAAAAAACTAAAAAGAAAACATGGAAGAAAAGAAGCAGAACCTACAGAATATATTCAAGAATACCATCAACCTTTGGCTTGTAAGGTGCCTTTGGCGATCTCCGCCTTCTTGCTTCAACATGAAATCTAGTTGGACAATCTTTGTTAGAGGATTCACCCCTAACAAAGTCATCCACTCTAGCAAAAGGGATCAAAGCAACTCTATCTATATTGTCACGCCAACCTTCCACCTTTGACCATACAATATCATGAGCAGAGAACTCCAAAGTTGGTGGGTTTTGTACCGGAAGAGACAGAATCTCATCCCATCTAGCCATCTACATTAGAAGAACCACTGATTACACTACTTATCAGCAAAGTTTTTGCAAACTAGGGCAAAACCCCACTTATCAAATAATAAACCCAAGTTGCCACAACCCCTTTTCCCCAACGCCCACGAGAAAGCCATTCAAATAACAGAAAACATCATAAATACCACATCTTATTTATATAAGTTGTTCGTATTCATAGGTCACAGCCAAAATGCAAACAAGAAAACAGAAACCTGGAGCAAGAATAAGACTTAACTCAGGCGGCTTCAACCAAATTTCAGTGAACTTGAGGCACAATAGAATAAAATACACACACACACACACAAAAGGTGTCGATATCGATAAGTATCCTCCGAGGTTCTCTTCTATCAAAATAGAAAAGCCATTCAATTAGCCTCTTCAAGAGCAAAGGTTTTAAATTTTTAATGCCCCAACACTCAAAAGCTTTCCATTAATTCATTCCACCTCTATCATTACTCCCAGGAAACCAAAGAAACCTTAAAAAGCTCCAGCTTTTGCAGGTCACTTTGCTCAACTGAAAGTACAATAACATGACAAACCATATTTTTATACACTGTTAAGCTTTATATAGGAATATGGTAGATACATAATTATATGCACAGAAAATAAGGTAAGGGATGGTTACCTGACAAAGGCAGCTAAAACAAGCCCCTTTGTTTCCTCTCTGTCCTTCTTAATCAGACTACAGACGCAAGGAGAGAGGGAGGAGAATGGAATGCCTATTATGCGCCGTGATTAATATTTTATATTTTGCAGTAGAGAAAACCCTTTTTATCTCTCATAATTACTCTTCGACCCCTCTATGTTATAAATGTTTGTTGTTATATCCTTCTTGATACTGGGCCTTTTGGGAGGTTTTTTTTATCTATTTGTGGGGACTATTGGGCTCGTAAAACACAGGCGGCCTTGGGTGGCATTTTCCTAAAAATAAAACCTCAACCGCTGGGGTTTTCTCCTTTCCCCCAATTGCATCCCGCTGTATTGTCCTTACTGGCTCATACGTTTTAAATTGATTTTGTTTTGTTGGGGTTTGGGTTTTTTCTTGCTTTGATTTATTGTTCATTGGTAATTCAAAAAGAAAGTGTTTTTTCGTAGAGTTGTAGAAGAAAAGGTTTAAGCTTGTATAGTTGAAGATGCAGAACATTAGGCGGTCTATAATATCTAGTAGGAGCAGATGGAGTGGTTCCTTCAGATCATTTGTGGAATCTAAGCTTTATTTGGATGATTTTGCATCAGCTGCTAAAAGGGTACGATGGTGTATTCCCACTATTCCTTACTTTGTATGGGTAGTTTTTCTTTATGGACATTTCTGTTCTTTCATTTTGCTTTTTTGAGGTCTTTCTTTTTTGCTTGCCTACTGAATATATTGACTCTTTTTATGTGTGATATTAGCTGACAAAGTAGTTTGCAATGGTGAGTTTTTATATGAAATGTAGGGATATAGTAACATAAGTTCTATAGTAGCGAGTACTTATTAGTAAACCAAAAGGGTCTATGACCCAATCAACTTTATTGGAACTTCTTCTGCTTTTTTGACTTGGTTAATATGATTGCATTATATTTTTTTGATAATCTTTTAAGAGTATTTCTTAGATATAATGAATCTGTATCAGTTGCTAAACCATTTGCTGATGACTTGCTGATTACTGCAGTTTTCAGCGGTGGGGAATTCTAATTTTACAAGACAGTATGTGACAGGTGCCAATAATATGTCAAAGGTGAGGCAGTAGTTCTTATTCTATTAACATTTTTTTCTCTAAATTTCTGTTGGGTGCAGAGTAAGTGCTTTATGTGTTTGTGTGTGTGTGTGTGCGTGTGTTCCTCTCTACATTAGCTGCAAAGTGCAAACTAAATGCCTTTTTCTTTCATTTTGCAGGGTGTACTTGGAGCTACTGGTTAGTTATTTCTCATATATGTTTATCTTTCAACATTTATGTTTAATTTATTATTGTTTTAGCCAATTTGCGATACCTTTATAATGATATTTTGGACTCTTTTTGGAAGGAAACCCCCCCCCCCTTCTCAGTTTCATCTAATTTTTCTGAAAGTTATGGCCTATGGGATTCTTGTATTAGTGATGCTGATAAAGCAAAACTTTACAGTTATTATCACTGTCCATTTTGGTATCCATAATGCTGAAATTCCATGTTGGCCTAACCTCCTTTTCATTATTTCGTTGCATAGAATAGTGCATCATGCATAAGTGACCAACTTTGTGGAGTGCATAAAAGGTTTATGTCAAGTTGGATTAGCATAAGATTAACTATTACCTTCTTTTTTCTCATTTGTTTTATTTGACAATAATGTCCAACAGGCATTCCTCTTCCATTTAGAGGACACTGTGGTAGAGATTGTATGGTTCGCTTTCAAGCATCAGTCCCTCACATAGAAAATCATGGATCGAAGGTCATCTCTAGTTGCTTTGCTAGATCCTTTGCATCAAGAACCTCAAAGCAATCAAAAGAAACATCTGAGGTTTAGATCTTAACTTCAATTTTTGGCCTTTTGTGTTCTCATCTCTATTAGCTTTAAATGATTGATAAATATAGTTTTCATGTTGCTTGCTTAGTTTGTTATTCTGATATGTGAATAAACGCATGTTTTATCCACTTCTATGGTGAGGCTATCAATACCTTAATGCTGAAAGGATGCTAAAGGGATTGTTTTGAAAAGTGTTCAGGATTTATCATCATCTTTCTTTCCTAATTGAGCATGAAATGACTTGCATTACTTCATCATACTTCGGTTATTGCATAGCAATAAAGGTTAAACAAAATATTGAAGTTTATTTTATATATTAGTAAATCCATTATCTGAGTTGTACTCATCAAATGTTATGCTGATCAATATATAACTGCTGCATCTTTTGTTCTCTGGCCTTTATGGTTACTTCATGCTTCACATCAGTTGGGCTGAGTTGTTGTCTTTATCCCTTCGGCAGACTAGAAAAGAATTATCTAATGTCGAGGATCCATTTGATGCTCCTACATATAATATCCCAGACAAACCTGTGACGTTTACGGAGGGAGCTAGCTACAGTCTGATCATCCTTGTCGGGCTTGGGATTGCAGCTGCTGCAGGATATGCCGTCTTCAAGGAGTTGATATTTCAACCAAAAGAGTAAGTGTCAAATGCCTAGTTGGTGATTGGGTTACTAAGTTTCTCCCTCTGTTATTTGCACCCTAATTCAAAACTATGGTTTATAGGTATAAGATATTCAACCAAGCTCTAGAAAGAATTCAGAACGAAAGCCAGGTTTGTGAAAAATATTTGCTCTGAAGCATGAGCATGAAAATGAGATGTTAGAGGCCCTATTTTGGATGAATTTGACATATATTAGCTTCATAAACTATAAGTATGTTTCTGTTTTTCTTAGATGCATCAATAGTGCATGTTTCTGTTTTTCTTAGATGCATCAATTCGTGCCCTGAGATTTGAGACAGTTCAACAGACAGCCATGTTATATATGACTCTAAGCATTTTGAAGTACCAATTAGGGGTGGTCATTGTAATTCTCTGTCACATGGGATTACATTTGTTTCTGTCAGGTTAGGGTGAGGATTGGACATCCTATTACCGGCTATGGTCAAGAAACTAGAAATCGTGCTGCCCGCCAACGTATTCCAAACAGGATATACACGGACGAAAATGGTGTAGAGCATGTGGAGGTTATTCTCTAATCTTTACTAGTTTATCGAAAAAGAGTCTTTCGTTGTATTACTGCAATTTTTTAGCGTCCTAGATCACTCGTATGCAAATTTTGATCTGGTGATTGCATCCCATTATAAAATAAAAAACAAAAAACAGGTTAATTTCTATATTCGTGGACCCCATGGAGCCGGGAAAGTATTTGCAGAAATGTTCAAAGACAAAACAGACAACAAATGGAAGTATACGTACTTGATAGTTCAGATCAATTCCCCTTCACGGGCAGAACTAATGCTGGAGTCTTATTTACCGGCAGCTGAGATGAGGTCTTCCACAAACTAACATGGGATTGAACAATTTTCTGGATGTTGAGCTTTGTTTTTGTGTCCCTCATTTAATCATAGTCACCTCTAGTTGCCCTCTACTGGCTTGAGGTAAAAAAAAAGTGTTTGGGGATTTTATAGATTTGATTGAGAATTGTTTGTCCATTCTCCTTCTAATTGTGAATGGAGTTAGGTTTTTGCTATTCATTTTAACTTTACCCCTTAGTGATGGTGTACGCATGGCATGGATTGATTCTATACAAGTTACGGTGAATAATATACCAGCAGTGCAGCCCCTCCCCATGTTTCGGATATTATTTGCTGGATTTGTTTTTTTTCTTACCAGATTCACAGCCTCGTAAGTTGCTGTACCGAGCTAAACATTCATGCTAATCACTGTCAGAAAATGACAGTACCAGTCATTACAACTTGAAGCTTATGTTTCTGGTATATTCTCTGTGGAACATGTTAGATGAACTCAACTTCCATAAGAAACAATTCCCATTGATTTTTTCTTCAAAAATCTGTCCAACTCCCCTAATAATTTAGTTATTGAAAATGAGTCGCATACACTAAAGGACAAAGTTACGATAAAAGACGGTAAATAATTCAATTCAATTATTTATACAAAAACGGATTCATTTGAAGCTTATTTTTTTATATGCATAAGTGAAAAGAGGAAGCCGGAAGTATGGAGCACTGAACGTTAAAAAAGTTTAGCAATTAATACGAATAATGAAATAGATGCCATTTTATCACTTGTCTTCCTCCTGCAACCTTTCCCACACCTAGACTACTGCTTCCTCAATTGGGTTGGAGCTTGGAAGGAACATGCCACTTCTATAAATGATATGATCATATCTGCTCCGCCCACTATCACTTATTTTCATCCAAAGTTTATGTTTGGCATGAAAATTAAATCGCAGTTATTGATGATATTTGATATTAGGTACATGTCTACATGATAAAACCAACAATGCTTAGAAACAAAGCCAACAATGTAACACCCTAACCCATATCCGTTGTCGAAATAAGGTTACGGAGTATTACCGAAATTTGAAGATCAAATAATAGACATTTCATATCTTCTAGCATTCATATCAGAAACCAATCAAAATCAATAATATTGTCCCTTATAAGAGGCCTCGAGGCTCAAAATACACATTAGAAACAAGTCGAGACTTGATCGGGTACTCAGAAAATTTTTCAAAAAACATCAAAATTTTTCTGAGGTGCAGGGGACACAAGCCGTGTCTCAGGCCGTGTGGGCTTTCGAAATAGGGGCACACAGCCGTGTCCCAACCTATGTCCAAATTTGTGAGCTCTCTGACTTGGGTCACACGGCCAAGCCACACGCCCGTGTGCTAGGCCATGTGAGCATTCTGTTTTGTGCAAATTCAAGATACAAGGGACACACGGCTGTGTCACCTAGTCGTGTGTCACACATGGTTGAGACACACGCCTGTGTCTTTACCCGTGTGGACGAAAATATGTCATTTTACAAGCCATATTTTTCACCCAATTTTGTGTCAACCTACAATCAACATTGTACATATCAATAAGCCATAATTAGGCATCCAAAACAAGCCAAAATATGTGGCTAAACTCAACAAATTACATATAGACCACATTAAACAAAATACCTATACATTCCATTATAACCAAAATCAAAACAATCGAAAGTACCGATAGAACAGATAGATAGTGTGATATAACTCCGGCAAGCTTCCAACCCAATCGAGCTTCTGATAATCTAAAAAGTAAAGGAAAACAATTACGTAAGCAATGAATGCTTAGTAAGCTTGTATAAACTTTAATCATATCAATCAATTTCATTATGAAATTTACACTTACCAAGAATAAACATTTACTGATACCACACGATTTAAGAAACCATATTCAACGACTTACAAAATGAGTAAATCCATAACATCACTTATACATATTATCCCAAGTATAATGGAGTTTTAAACAATTTTATACTCGTCCAAATTTCTTTATTCTCATTTGTATTTCTTTACTTATCACACCTATTCCATATTTATAACACACAAGTCATAAGCATATCATACCACCATAGCCATAAGCTAGTGCATGCAAACACAGCCCTTTTAAATTAGTCACATGATAAGTCATTTTATAAGAAATTGCATAACTTAAAACTTACCACTCTTTCATGAGTACAAGTATATTTTCATTTGAGTACTTACTATTTTAATGCATCTTATAATTAAACATATTACCATTCAACCAATAGCTTGGCACTTGCCTAAGCATTAAACAACAACACTTGTTAGCGTACTTGAACATATTTCATATAATTTCAACATCAATAACCTTATTATCTCAACGTGTCACACTTGAGTTTATTACTCATCTCAACTTACACAATTTCCATGTATCAACATATCAAGATATTGATATATATATATACATATCATGATACATATCATTCTCTTACCATTTCTTCATATACATATATTATCTAAGAAAACTACCAATATTTTACCATTCGAAGAACGACTTACGAATTTGAGTACATCGTCAACAGAAACTCGAAAGCTGAACAGAAACTCATAAGAGCTAAATATAAACTCATAAGAGTTGAATAGAAACTCATAAGAGCTGAGCAGAAACTCATAAAAGTTGAACAGAAACTCATAAGAGTTGAACAGAAGCTCGTAAGAGCTTAACAGAAACTCATATGAGTTAAACATAAAACACGAGAGTTCGCAACAAATGTTGAACCCTGATTTACTTGGGTAATTTGTCAATATCTTCCTCCAGTGTCGTCAATGCGTCAAATCACAATTGTGCTCAAATTCCGCGTCCAATCCAAACTGAATATTAAGGCTCCGTTTGTTTGCCAGTAAAATATTTTTCGAAAAATAATTTCTGGAAAATGATTTACTTTTATGGAAATGATTTACTTTTCTGGTATTTGGATGAATCTATATAAAATATTTTCTGTTGTTTGGTAGATTTCCTAAAAATATTTTATAAAAGTTGTTTTAAATTAAACAAATATATATTTAAGAATTTATTATCTTTTCATTGTTTATTTGAGTTTATTATATATATATATTAATAAATTTATATTTTAAATTATTTTTACAATGATTTTAAGTGCCAACTAGATTTTAAGTATATATGTTAATACATACTTCATCCAAGCTAAATTATACGATTTTCACTCAAATGCATAATTTAGCCGGATGAAGTATGTAATAATGAATATGGTGAGAGTGGAGGAAGATTTTCTGGAAAATGTCTTACCGGTTAAAAATCTGTAAGACATTTTCTCTAAAATCCCTTCTCATTTTTCTGTGTTTCTGAAAACATTTTACCTATGTAAGTTATTTTCAAGCAAACAAACACTGGAAAACTAGGAAAACATTTTCCGGAAAATGTTTTCCTAGTAAACAAACGGACCCTAAATTCGATAATATTTTTCCAACAATAATTCAATTCCAACAATAGAACACACACATATATATATTACCAATCACCAATTAACATTCACTTTAATCAAAATTATACAGAATACAGTTCATACGAACTTACCTGGCTAAATTATAGAAATACCAAGATTCAGGGGCATTTTAAAAATTTTTCATTTTCCTCGATTTTCCACTCGACCTTGATATAAATTAATAATTTCATTCAATATATTAATTTAGACAATAAAATAATTCATTTCATGCAATTTTGGTCATTTTTGACATTTTTACAAAATTACCCTTAAAATTTTACTTTTATTCAATTTAGTCTATGAGCCCAAAATATGCAAATTAAACATTTTTATTGAAACCTCATGCTAGCTGAATATTCATGGCATTCAATATAGCCTATTTTTGCAATAATTTCATAACAAGTCCTTATATTTTTACTAATTTAACAAACTAATCCTTAATCGAAAAATTTATCAAAATCACTTAATAAAATACTTTTAAATAACAACTAATATCTCAAATTCATCATTTAGCATAAAAAAATCATATAGATTCATCAATGGAAACATCCAAAATCTTTAACAAAATCAAAAAATAAAGTAAGATTTAGTTAGACCTAATTGCAGCAATCTCAAAAACATAAAATTTATAATAAAAAAAAAGGGCAAAAATTTAACTCACATGAAACAAAAATATTAAAAACCAGCTTGAGCTCTCTCCGTTGTTTTTTTTTAATTGAAAATTGGAGAAGAAAAGCCCAGAATGCTTTTAAATTTCAATTTGTCTTATTTAATTTCAATATAATTACAATTTTGCCATTATTTCTTTTTATTTTATTATTTTTTATTCATATGCGGCCTCATCCATTAATTTAGGCATATTTATCATTTAAGTCCCTCCTTATTTATCAATTAAGCCATTTAGTCACATTATTATTATAATTAACAAGTTTTATATATTTTTCAATTTAGTTCTTTTTAATTAATTAATTGTTGAAACATTAATGACACTCCATAAATATTTATAAAAATATTTATGGCTCAGTTTATAAAAACGATATCCCGATACCTCATTTTTTAAAACTACTTGAATTAAAATTTTATCACTCGAACCTAATAATTCATTATAAGACATAAATTACTAATTAAAAAAAATTTTAAACCATATTTTAATATTAAATATTAAATAATAAAATTTACAAGCTTACTCGCCGAATTTAATGGCCTCAAACCACTGTTTCCGACACCACTAAAAATTAGGCTATTACAAACAATATATATTATATTATATATATGATAATTGATAACAATACTTGTCGTGCTGACCACCATTTACTACAAACATCGTTTGGAATGGCAACCTTCCCCACCACAAATTTCTTTCATTTACAACCAACATACAGCAGTAAAAAGTTTAAACCTGGACTACTTTTTCAAGTGGGAAATACATGACCTAGGCTTCATAATTTACTACCCACTCTTCTTCCTATCATTGCCTAAAAGAAAAGCAGCCGCAGCAGCAGCAGCAGCATCCAAGTATCCACTGCACCACAGAGACCAGATATATACCAGAATGTAGCACTGTGAGTTGCATCAGATCGCATCTACATATAGTAAGCATGCCAGGTAGTCCAAGATGGTCGGTCCTTTGCTGGGAACCAGCCAGGATGCTACCGAACAGCAGGGAGCAGTTTGGAGTTTGATCCACATCTACAATGCTAACAATTATCCCTGTCTGTTAGTCTGCCAACACAATCTGCGGGAAACTGAAATTTTGACACTAAGTGGAATAAACACAATATAAATCTTACCCACCAAAATAGAAAGCAGGAACCAGAACTGAGCATGATACCTGCCATGTTGTCATCAAAACGCATGTGCTCGTGAAAAATTTTCAAGAAGTTGAGAACAATGGAGGTAATGCCATTCAGTTAGGCTCAAGCTTTAAACAGCACAACTCAGCATTTTCCAATGGAACCCTGAAGAAGAAATCAAAACACAGTAGAAAAAACATGAATACTACGGCACTTAATGATCTTCCTTTCATATGTGCTGAGCATCTAACCTGAAACAGCTTTGCATTCAATGTTCCCAGCCAGATGCATGTATAAGTCATGGTTCACCAGAGATTTCCAGTAGAAATATCAAAATAACAGATCAAACCATCATTTATCTGAGAAAAAACACATCCTAACAAATTTAAGGCCCATGCTCTGCTCGAATACGTGTGCATGCACGCGTGTGCTCGTGCAAGTTGTGCTGGCTTGAGAAGGAACTAACAGCAGGTACAGCTGGCAACCACACAGCAAATCAGATAAATTTAAAAAATAAAAATAAAACCTCATTGTATGCCCAATTAATATGTGCGCTATAGTAGGATTAGCATTCATAGAGTTTCCAAAAAATGAAGCTTGTCATGAGGTGACCAAAAGCAGTTTTTTCTTTAGATGGAAACATAAACACCAGAAACACATGTAAGGCATTGAGGTCAATCACAGAAGTCTAACCAAACTCTTTAGTCTCGGACACTAATATTTTCCATGAAATTCCAAGCCTAAGCAGTCATTCACATCTTGCAATTACAGACAAACAAATTTCCCACATTTCAAATAGGCAATTAAAGAATGCCAATATTTTCACAAGAGCATCAGGCCGATTATTTGGCTTGTCAGCTACCATACAGACAAGAAAGTGTGCCTTCTTGAGCTGATCAGAAACACACATCTGAGAATAAACAGTAAAACTTCCAAGTAGGGGAGATATACAAGTAAACTAATTGAGCTTGACATGTTTCTAAGATCTGGTCAATAGTGATAAACGGATCACTTTTACTTTTCAGAAATGCAATTTCAAAGCCAGAGCTAAACTCAGTGATAAAAGATTTTAAGTCACGCAATGCAAAGCTTCAATGACAAGCAAGTCTTGCTGATCAATCAATTGTATCAAGAAATAATGGAGAGGCATCTAGCTCACAATCTCTTCAACAAAAATGGTGCACAAGAAAAAGAACTTTATAGTTCATTTAACAATTGAACTTCATCTCAAGCCAATCATAAGCCAGTGAATTAACCTTTTTTCATCATGTAAATTTGCTTTCGACAGCATGTAAGAATATAAAGATACAATGCATGCAAGCCGATAGAAGGGCATCATAGTCAACATTTCAGCCTATCCATAGGCACAAATGGCCATTGACACGTGTTTGTCACTCGCACTAAAGATAAAACAGAAAGAACAAGCAAAACTACTTTTACTTTTCACAGCCACGCATCTTGCCTTCAATGGCCATTGGCATGTGTTTAACACTCGCTCTATCTAGAGATAAAACCAAAGAACAAACAGAACTACTTACTTTTACTAAATAACCACAGTTTCCTCAATAAATTGAAGCCAGTAAACTAACCCTTTTTGCTTCAACAAAAGTACATTTAAGAAGAAAGAAGGAAATGGAGATTCCAATGTTGCAAATGAATCATAACCACACATTCCTACCATATATGATTCCATATACTCTCATCAAGCAGTCTGTATTCTTAACATAACAGACAGTAGCTTGAACACGGTCACGTGCTCATAAGTACTTAGTCCATCAATTACTATCACGTGATCGGAACTACTCAAACTGTTAATTGCTAACACGTGCTAAGTACTCGATCATTAATTTCAAAAAAGTGCTCAGAACTACTCAATCCATTAATTACTAACTTGTGCTCAGAGCTACACAATCAGTTGATTACAAGCACGTGTTCATATCTACTTAATCGGTCAATAACTAACGAAGCTCAAAACTACCCTCCAATAATTACTAACACGTTTCACCAATCAATCAACTGTCAGTGAACTAGTACAGTTTATCTGAGCGGTGCATATGGAAAGAACAAAATGAGAAAGAAACACATGCACGACAAACAAGAGTATGCATCCCGAACTTTCTGGATCAGTAAACAGTTATTATGCTCTAACATTTAACCAGTTCCATGAGCAACTAACAAGTACTGATAGTTCAAGGATAGTAGCTCAAGCATGGTCATGTGCTCATAACTACTTAATCCATCAATTACTACCACGTGATCAGAACTACTTAAACTGTTAATTGCTAACACGTGATCAGTACTTGACCATTAATTTCTAAAAGGTGCTTGGAACCACTCAATCCGTTAATAACATTCGCTCAGAGCTACATAATCAGTTGATTACAAGCACATGTTCATATCTACTTAATCGGTTGATTACCAACACGTGGTCATATCTACTTAATCGATCAATGACTAACAAAGCCCATAACTACTATCCAATAATTACTAACACGTTTCTCCAATCAATCAACTGTCAGATAACTAGTACTCTGAGCGGTGCATATTGGAAAGAACAAAACGAGAAAGAAACACGTGCACATCAAAAACAAGTATTCATCCCGAGCTTTCTGGATCTGTAAACACTTATAATGCTTTAACATTTAACCAGTTCCAATAATTACTAACAAGTTTCACCAATCAATCAACTGTCACTGAACTAGTACAGTTTATCTGAGCGGTGCATATGGAAAGAACAAAATGAGAAAGAAACACATGCACGACAAACAAAAGCATGCATCCCGAACTTTCCAGATCAGTAAACAGTTATTATGCTTTAACATTTAACCGGTTCCATGAGCAACTATAACAAGTACTGATAGTCCAAGGATAGTAGCTTAATCGTGGTCACGTGCTCATAACTACTTAATCCATCAATTACTACCACGTGATGTTAATTGCTAACACGTGCTCAGTACTTAACCATTAATTTCCAAATGGCGCTTGGAACTACTCAATCCGTTACTTAATAACAGCGCTCAGAGCTACACAATCAGTTGATTACAAGCACATGTTCATATCTACATAATCAGTTGATTACCAACACGTGGTCATATCTACTTAATCGATCAATGATTAACAAAGCTCATAACTACTATCCAATAATTACTAACATGTTTCTCCAATCAATCAACTGTCAGATAACTAGTACTCTGAGCGCTGCATATTGGAAAGAACAAAATGAGAAAGAAACACGTGCACATCAAAAACAAGTATTCATCCCGAGCTTTCTGGATCTGTAAACACTTATAATACTTTAACATTTAACCAGTTCCAATAATTACTAACAAGTTTCACCAATCAATCAACTGTCACTGAACTAGTACAGTTTATCTGAGCAGTGCATATGGAAAGAACAAAATGAGAAAGAAACACATGCACGACAAACAAAAGCATGCATCCCGAACTTTCCGGATCAGTAAACAGTTATTATGCTTTAACATTTAACCGGTTCCATGAGCAACTATAACAAGTACTGATAGTCCAAGGATAGTAGCTCAATCATGGTCACGTGCTCATAACTACTTAATCCATCAATTACTACCACGTGATGTTAATTGCTAACACGTGCTCAGTACTTAACCGTTAATTTCCAAATGGCGCTTGGAACTACTCAATCCGTTACTTAATAACAGCACTCAGAGCTACACAATCAGTTGATTACAAGCACGTGTTCATATCTACTTAATCGGTTGATTACCAACAAGTGGTCATATCTACTTAATCGATCAATGATTAACAAAGCTCATAACAACTATCCAATAATTACTAACACGTTTCTCCAATCAATCAACTGTCAGATAACTAGTACTCTAAGCGGTGCATATTGGAAAGAACAAAATAAGAAAGAAACACGTGCACATCAAAATCAAGTATTCATCCCGAGCTTTCTGGATCTGTAAACACTTATAATGCTTTGACATTTAACCAGTTCCAATAATTACTAACAAGTTTCACCAATCAATCAACTGTCACTGAACTAGTACAGTTTATCTGAGCAGTGCATATGGAAAGAACAAAATGAGAAAGAAACACATGCACAACAAACAAAAGCATGTATCCCGAACTTTCCGGATCAGTAAACAGTTATTATGCTTTAACATTTAACCAGTTCCATGAGCAACTATAACAAGTACTGATAGTCCAAGGATAGTAGCTCAAGCATGGTCACGTGCTCATAACTACTTAATCCATCAATTACTACCACCTGATGTTAATTGCTAACACGTGCTCAGTACTTAACCGTTAATTTCTAAAAGGCGCTTGGAACTACTCAATCCGTTACTTAATAACATGCGCTCAGAGCTACACAATCAGTTGATTACAAGCACGTGTTCATATCTACTTAATCGGTTGATTACCAACACGTGCTCATATCTACTTAATCGATCAATGACTAACAAAGCTCATAACTACTATCCAATAATTACTAACACGTTTCTCCAATCAATCAACTGTCAGATAACTAGTACTCTGAGCGGGGCATATTGGAAAGAACAAAATGAGAAAGAAACACATGCACATCAAAAACAAGTATTCATCCCGAACTTTCTGGATCTGTAAACACTTATAATGCTTTAACATTTAACCAGTTCCATAAACAGCTAACAAGTACTGATAGTCTAAGGATCTAAACGATCTACCGGAAAAAACGGTTTCCTTTTACATAAACTGACAAAAGGTTAAAACCCTATTATGAGTCTGATAAGTCATATTTACAATCTGTAGCTATTCATAACAAGATTCATAATATACTGTCTCCAGCCATCCCAGTAACCTCTTCATGGATTAGACAAAAAGGCACAAGAACAAGATACATTTGTTACCCTTTCATCTCTAAAAGCTCAATCTACAACTGCAAAAAAAGGTGTTTAGCAGTCACTCTTATCCCCACCCTCCAGAAGCACTGGTTTTAGCAGCACTCCCATCTAACCCTGCAATCACAAAAATCAAACCTTAACTCGGAATCAGTTAAGCACGTAATTAAAAAGATTAAACATTTTGAATAGCCAAACAATCAGACCTTTAGAGGAGGCTCGGGGACTCTGTAGCTATCAGGCGTTATGGAAGATAACCACAATCCAGGAAACACGCACTGTACAGGATTCAAAAAATAGAAAAGAAAAGAATACGAATTTAGAAAAGAAAAAGAAAATCCATATTTCAGAAGATAAGATAATGAAGCAAATCAAAAGCTTACATCAAGTTGTTTCTGAACATTCTTGGCTCGCTTTTTTGGCCTTCTAGAAGCCTTTGAACCGGTCATAGCAAAGATATCCTCATCAATTTCTTCCCTAGTAAGCGAAATTGAGAACTTCTGTTTCTTCGCCTTCTTCTCAGCTGGTTTGGACTCGGTTACATTCCTAGACCGACTCGACTCTGGCCTCTGAGTTTTGTTGTCGTGAGCCGAAGCCACCATCTTCGGCGCACCTCCATTTTGATTCCGAGGCTTTGATATCGGCTTCCTAGGCCTCAGATTCCACGTCTTGGGAACAAACTCCTCAACGTCTTCCACATTCAAGTTCTGATCTCCTACGTCTACGACCTCCTCAACAGGTTTCTGATTCTTCGTTCGCAAACGTATGTAGATCTTCGATCTACCTTCCGGTGGAGCAACTTTCTTCCCCAAGCTGTCACTATCAACCAGAGAATCAGGACCGTTAATAACTTTCTTCTCCGATTTTCCAGTCTTATGATCGAGAGAAGAACCAGAAGAAGCTCCGTTATTGAAAGGAGCTTCCCGCACTGTATTCCCCTTCCGGTTATTGTCGGAGTCGGTATCAGTATCGCTGCGCTGAGGAGATTTCTGAGAGGAATCAGCGAGCTTTCGAAGGCGTTGATTGTTACTGTGGTTCATGGCCCATTTGAGGTCATGTAATTGAAAGTTATGAAGAGGCTGAGATTTCAAGGTCGAAGAAGAAGCCATCACCACACCTTCGGTTTCGGTTACGGTTTCGTTCGAGTTATTTCTCGTTTCTGAGATCGAATGAAAGACCATTGATTGATAAAACAGACAAAAAAGGAATTCTCCGTCCTTTATCGGACTGAGAAGAAATGAAACGCTACAAAAAGAAAAAAGGGAAATTTGAGAGAAGAGAGAGAAATAGAGAAATGGAGGACAAAGTAAAAGAGTGTTGTTTGAGGCTTTTATTGTGAAGAAAGGAGAAGGAAGAAGGAAGAAGAAAAAGGGCAGTTACGATACTCTCCAACTACAAACAAAACAATGGAAGAAAACAAAGATTTATTTTCTTTTGGTTTTCCGGTTTTATCCTCTAGTGTTTTTGCGTATTACCTTTTATGTGTGAAACCGGTTGAGTCGAGTGTAGTCTGTTCTGTCGTTGGCCCACAATTTCGACGCTAATATTTTTTAATTTGTTTGAGCGTTTTTTAACATTTATATCCGTTAAAAATGTAATGTGTCTTAACATTTGTATTTTTAATTATATTTCATTTTAAATTCTTAAATTATCTCTCTCGATTCATCGGGTGAGTATATTATTGTTCACAAAATAAATTATATTATTTTGATTATATATTTATATCGCTTACATATAAATAAAAATAAATACACATAATAAAATTTAAACTTAAAATACCATTTACTATTTTATTTTTATATCATACGTATCATAATTTAATTATTATTTAAAAATTTATTAATTATTTTTTATTTACTTAGGTTTTTAATTAAAATATTTTAAAATTTTATCAAATAATATCTAAAAGTCATAAAAAAGTGTCCATTTTAATAAAATAAATCCAAAAATAAAAAATAAAAAATTAATATAAAAATAACACAAATTAAATTGGACCGAATAGAATTATTACGGACAGATTGAACCAAACTAAACTTACCTACACATCACAATTTTAAAAAATAAAAATAAAAACATGATATATTTTCAAATTTTAAATGAAAATTTCGCTCAATTCACGTTCTCTAATAATCAAATTAACTAGTTCTCAAACAATCAATATTTTCTAGTTATTTAAATTTGATTAAAAGAATTTTAATTAAATTATGTTAATGTGAAATCGAGTTATTTGAATATTTTGATGCTTATATTAAATAAATTGAGAGCTTATTAAAGTTTTTTAATTAAAATTTAAAAAATTAAGTTAAGTTTGGGCACAAATATAAATAACTGAATTTATATTTTTATTAAATCAACAAATTATATCTGAGTATGAATATAAATAATTAGCTCCTTATTTCTATATATAAAATCGAGGAGAATTTTTTTATTTTTTACTAAATTATTAAATTCACATTTAAAAATAACTATAATATTTAATTTAAAATTATTAGTTAGAATAAATAGAAGTTGAGATAATTATGCATTAATTCTAAAAAAGAGTTATTACTTGAATAAAAAATTGTGACAATTATAATTATAATTTACCCTTAAAATTTTTTTACGTAAAAAAATAATGTTACTCTACATTGATACCTTAAAGTAAAACTATATTTTATGTTGAATTTGCTAAAAACACTTTAATTATTATTTAAAAAAATTATTATAATATTTAAATTATTTAATATAATTAAAATGAGGAGAAATAAATGTAAAATATAATAAAAATAGATCTGCAAAATTTTAGAAAAAAACAAAAATGGTTAGAAAAGGTTACAAACTTCGATGGTATCATAAACATATTTGGCATGTTTACACAAATGATAATTATTGTGATTATTTATTGAGAATCTGGCTTTAAATTTTTAGCTTTATTTGGACTATTATTTTTTAGCATCCAACTCAGCATTCATAAATATAATTTTCAATGTCAATAACTCAACTTTACCACTCATGTGAATAACAATAAATATTCCAAACATTGAATTATAAATATAATAATAATAAAAAAATAAATTTTAATCTGCTTGCCATTCTTTATATTTTATTTTCAAAATCGTCAAAAATTGAAAGATTTTCCAAAGAAAAAAAAAAACAAAGGGGCATTAAAATAGAAGCTAAACCACAGAAAATCCCGGGTGTACCTACTCAATATTTGCATTATAATGTTTTGCATGTCCTCTTTTAAGATTCTTTGAACAGATTTTGACACAACCCACAATCTTTTCCGAAGATCAGCAAATATAACATTTTAATTCTTATTTTAAAATGTAAAAAAGGAAAATTTCAGTTTTTTTTTGTAAATTCGACCAGTATTATTTTAAGCAATGTTTTTAGATTTTGTCTGATAATCAAATAAATTTGTTCCTCAAAAATAATTCAAATAATTAACTTAACAATCCAACTAATCATAGTTGGTTACAGATTTACACACATTGATAATTTCAAAATTCTTGACACCTTAATTTTACTATTGAAATTAAATCTTTAAATTTTAAAACAAACACAAATACATTAATATAAAATTTAATTTTATTATTATATTTTTTTGAAAATATTTATGTCTTTGAATTTTTTAGAATTAGGATCAAATTGTGATTATTTATAAATTTTAAGGGTTTTTTTTAATTTTGACTAAATTGATATAATATGTACGAGTTGAGGGCTAAATTTATTATTATCTTGATTTTTTAATTGACACATCAGCTTGCCGTTTGTAATTTTAACAAGCGTAACTAAAATAGTAAAATTATGTAATATGGGTGCTTAAATTATAAATTTTTAATTTTAGATGCTTGAAATGAATTTTTTTTATAATTAAATAATTTACCCTAAAAAAACTCCACATGACATCTTAGTATGTTGCTCTTTCTTCTTCAATTTAAAAATGATTAATTAGCATATTTAAAAAGAAACATGATTAATTAGCATCTTTTAATATTTGTAGTTTGAAATTTTATTTATTTATTTTAAAATTAAATATAAGCTAAAATGTTTATTTTTATAAAAATAATAATTTAATTTTAAATTTATAATCGATGGTGGACTTCTGCCCTAAAATGCATTGATTTTTTTTTTTTAAATTCGACGAGTTAAAGTTGTTGAGGGGGATCAACTCCTTCGAATTTCAAAAGAAGTTTTCAAAGCGTTGTTAGTTAAGTAGTCGACATTATCCTCAACAACCAAAGGTATTATCCCTATCTTGCAACATAAAAGCTATATATGTCTTAGTTGGTGGTTTGAATCCTGGTACGCGCATTCACCATGATTGTAATTGTGCACAATACTAAAGTTTCTGTCTTGGGCTATTGCAGATCATATCTCCACTAAATGAGGCGCCCCTCCATGAACTGTTCACGACTCTCCACAGAGATTGAGGACAAAATCTCAAGTGGTACCATGGTTGCAAGGTAAATGCTACATATGCATTGATTGATGGTTTGAATCTCCGCACGTATGTTCTCCATGATTATTATTGTGCATAATACTAACATTTTTCTCTGGAGCTCTTGCAGGCCGTATCTCCACCAATTCAGGCGCCCCCTTCTATGAATCGTACAATGGATCTCAACAAAGGTTGTGGACAAAACTTCGACACAGTGACAAACATTTGATTGTTGAGGGCTACATTGGCTACCTGACGGATAACACTTTAAAGACCTTTATCGAAGGAGTCAATCTCCCTTAATAGATATCAAATTGAATATTGAAGCTAAATTTAAGTACCAATTAGTATATTAATTCTTTTTTGTTATACTTAAATTTAAAATTTTTATATTTTATATTTTATTTTGACATAAATTAATTATTTTGTTTTTATATTATTATTAATTAATTTAAATAGGTAATAAAATTAACCATTTAATTTTAAAATGTTGAAGTGATTTTTTTAAATCTCTCTATGCTCATTACGTTGAAATGATTTTTTTTAATGTTAAAAAGTATGTTTTAAAAAAATTTTGTGTCAACATTTCAAATAGAATATTCAAATGTGTTAATTATTTAGATTAATTAATGATATTATAAAAATAAAAAATTAAATTATATTAAATTAAAATAATATAGTAAAAGCTTAATGGTATCATAAGTTCTTAATATATTTTGAAAAAAATCAATGGTAAACTACACCCAAAGTCACAGAATGAGAGTTTTCGATTAATGCAAGCGATGCGAATAGAGAAAGGCTATACAACAATTATTTTAACAACTTGGTGACTTAAATGAAAACTTTTGAATATCTCAATGACCCTTTTGTAATTTTCTAAAATTAAATGACCAAAATATAAACTTAATAATAATTTAGTAACATTGAGTATAATTTACCCAAAATTCAATTAACCACCCTAATATATAGGTATCCATATATGGTAACAAATCAATTGATATATAAGGTAAAATATTATTTTGTATGGTAAAATATATATATACACGGTAACATCTCAATATATATGGTAATATGAATTTTGATTTCATAAAATATATATAGAAACATATTAACTTTAAATTGCACTAAATACATGGGGTCAAATATATATGGTAATATTTATTGCAAATTTAATATATTCTACATATACTTTTCCATGTATATGGTAATATATATTTGGCTTCATAAAATATATATGGAATCATTTCTCAAAAAATATGTATGGAAATATATTAATTTTAATATGTAAAAATATATATGGTAATTGGCAAATTATTTGTTAAAGTTAAAATGCTTGTTCGAAATAAAGGATTTGGACAAAATTTAAAAAAAAAAAATTGTGTTTGCACAAAAATATTAGGTCCACTTAAATATATCCTGAGCTTGGGCTTCATTCGTGGTCAGAACCTTATTGATTTCACATTTTTATAATATGTTTTATTTTTGGGATAAATATAAAAAATATACATGAACTATGGTTTAATGTGTAAATGTATGCATAAACTTTGATTTTGTGCAATTTATACATAAAATTTTGATTTGATCCAATTCTTGTAAATTATTAACACAATTATTGATATAAAATTATTTTATAATTATATATTGCATACATAAATAATTATATTATCCAATATAAAAATAACTTGATGTATTTATTTAAATGTATGATTAAATCAAAATTAAAGTTTCAAATATACATATGAACAACAATTAGAGTTTCAAGTGTATAATTGTACCAAATTAAAGTTCATATATACAATTGCACACTAAATCAAAGTTCATGTATAATTTTGAGATTTATCCCTTTATTTTTAGTATAGGCTTAATCCACAAATTGGCCCCTAAAGTATACCCATTTTTCTACTTTGGTACTTAATTTTTTTTTGTCCTAATTTGATACCTAAAGTATCAATTTCTTTTGTTTTGTCCATTTTGTAACCACTATTAAAAAATTAGGTAACTTTGGTCAATGGAAAAGAGCCACATGGCATGTTTTGCCAAATGAAAAATGTCACGTGACAATTAGGTTAATTTAAAACAATAACTTTACATTTAAATTTAAAAAATATAAAAATATAATATTAAATATTTAAATATTAAAAAATACTTTTAACTTTGACTGACTATTGATTAACCGTAGACTGGCGTTGACTGAGTCTTAACTGATCATTGATCGACGTGGCGCTATTAGAACACTCCACGTGTCTTTTGTAAAAAATATATATATATATATATATATTCCTAATCTTTGTTTTTTGATACAATGTTTAAAATTACTTACAGCCCCTCATCAACTCTTAAATAAAGGATATTACGATTCAACGCACTCAAACCCACGCTCTCCTGCACTGGTAACAATGTCGATGCCAATTGAATTAAGACTCAATTGGCATTATTTTGAATTTTTAAAATTAATAATTATATATTTTAGAATTTTATAAAAACAATTATTTTAAACTTTTTTAAAAGTTATACATATAATATATGATTTTTTATATTTTTAACCAATATAGTATATATAATATTTAAAAAACAACAACATGTAACATGTTCTAATAATGCCATGTCACCGGTCAATGTCGGTCAATGGTTGATCAAGACACTCAATGATCAGTCAACATCAACCAATGCTCGACCAATGATCGATCAACGTTGATCAATTATTAGTCAACGTTGGTCAACATCATGTTAACACTGGTCAATGGTCGGTCAAAGTCAAAAGTGTCTATTAACAGAGAATGACAATGATCCGTTTATCCAAAACACAATTACAATTTCGGTCTAGAGTTTATTGCTATAAATATTACAAATCAAGTCGGTTTTCAAAAGTTTTTTTTTTCCATTATATAAAAAAATCATTTTCAAACCATATTTTTTTCAACACCATCGTGGTGTAAACTATCAATGACACATTCACATGCCAGATATTGAGATTGGCCAATAATTCGGACAAGATGCATTGTTGAATTCTCGGATCAGAATATGGTGTTTATTCAAGTTATAGTATGAAATAATAAAGTTTATTATCTAGTTAATATTAATTTTGAAATCCTTACATAAATATTATATAATTAAAAATTTTAAAAAACTAATCTCGACTTCCGATCGTTGGCTTAACAGTAACTAGGTATCTTTGAGCTCTTCTAGTAGTCCCACATAACTCGGGCTATGATTCCACCTATTTAAATAATATTTTTTTTTCCAAAAATTGACCTAATTAAATAATATTATGATAATTATATTATAGAATTAATTTTACCTTGTTATAAGTGAGAAAGTATAATGATAGTTGGCTTGGGAACGTAAAAATGGTAGTCTGAACCATGCCCATTATTGCAAAAATAGTAAGCAACCACCAATTTTAATTTTTTATGGTTACGTCGCCTGACACATCTCTCGATACAATGTTGCCAACACAGTTGACCCCAAACTAAGTCGGTTCACTTCTTTTAAGTCGATAAGTTTAGCAGACACCTTCAATGTACAAGAGTTCGAGATTTATTAGGCATTAGAACACTTCCAATTAACCTCAGGATGTACACTTGGGTGTGTCATTCTCTTCAAGGGGACTTGAACTCTCATGGAGATTTTGGAAATTTTCTTTCAACCATTTCATCTCTATCCGGCTGTCGAAAAACTTGTCTGACACCTTACCTAATAGTTGCTCGCAAATGCCACTCCAATCGTCAACAAACATTGATCCCGTAACGACTAGCCTATCCACCGATAAATCAAGCTGTAATTGCACGTCCTCGAGTGTGATTGTACACTCATCGTATGAAAAATGAAATGTGAGTGTCTCGAGTCTCTATCTTTCTACCAATACGTTGATAAGTGTGGGGTCCAATTTACACCCCCTGAGCATATGAGACACGTGCAAAAATCTCGCATCTTCCAAATAGGGTTCAATCATACGCGATGGCCTTGAAGATAGATTGTGTATATGTCTCCAAAATCTGAGCTTCGGCCTGATTATAAAAAAAAATCTTTTTAACAACTTAATAATGAACTTAAATAAAATTATAAATGTTAGAAATATTTTCTTACATTTTGCAACTGGAATGCGAAGATGTGGTTGTCATCGAAATGAATAAGAGTATTTACCATTCCCAAACTTAAATTAACACAAATAAAAATCGAAAAACAGAATCAAATCAAGACGAACTTGAGAGAATTTAAATTTAAATTTCATAATTAAAATATTGAGAGATTTAAAAATTTTGAGAAAGTTAAATTTGAATGAAAAAATGAGGAAAAGATTTGGGTTTATATATAAAAAAAAACTAACTGCTTTTTTATGACAGATAAAAATTCAACTATTGGGGAGATTATTGTTGGGTGAATGCGTCCATCTATTCCAGAAAATATATAATTCTTTTTAATCTTGCGTATTTTTGCTAATTTAGTCGTCAACACTCATATTAAATAGTAATAGCAAGAATATTAAAAAAATGAAAAATATTAAACCTTTGACACGTGGCATAAAAACAATTATGACAACAAGCCAAAAAATTCAAATGTAAGTAAAAATCTAGCTATAATATACACGAATGAGATATATTAGATTTCAAAAAAGAAGTCATATATACATTATTTTTATTTTTATTTAAGAAGAAGAAGAAGAAGAAGAAAGAGAGTGAAATTAGAGGCTAATTTAAATGGACGATTGACTACGGTACGGTACGTTTAGTTTATTTTTATCTTATATTATAGTATTATTACACTATCTAATTTTACCATTATCATTATTTTTACACTAATTATAATTAAATGCACCGCTCATCTAAACCCTGAAAGATTTGTGCTACCCACCGTAGGTGAAAGATTTGTGCTGCGGGTTGTGGCTCGGTGCTCGTGACTTCTTGTGATCCGAGTCTGAAGTTCCAAATGCCCTTTTAGCGGGGTATATATGTAAATCCACACTCTGAAACGATTAAAGCCCTTGACTTCCAAGCTTCTTACGGATTCGTTCTTTTCTCTTTTTCCTTTTTCTTGCTCTGGTTTTGCCGAACCAACGGCGATGGCCCAGCCTGGTGAATTCCCTGTAAACCCCCCAATGCGACCGGCCTCCCAAATCGAAGTTCAACCTCTCACCGCTGTCCAATCCCAGCCTATTCCCCCAAAAGACCTTTTATCCACTGCCAAGCGCCGTCGCGACGAAGATGACCCCACGGCCGCCTACGATACAGGCGAATCGGCTCCCAAACGACAGGCCAAAGCCCAGGACGTCATTTTCCGAATCGTTGTTCCTTCGAGGCAGATCGGTAAAGTCATCGGCAAAGGAGGTCATAGAATCCAAAAGATTCGTGAAGACACCAAAGCCACCATCAAGATTGCCGATGCAATCGTCGTAAGTTTAGGAATATCATGAATTTTGTTGTATTTCCTTCTCTCATTTAGTTATTCATTTACCCATACTTTTGTATTTGTTAATGTCAGCGACATGAAGAACGTGTCATCATTATAAGCTCTAAAGATTGTGAGAACATGGTTTCTGATGCGGAAAATGCACTTCAACAAATAGCTACCTTAATCCTAAAGGTAACCCTTTTTTTCTCTATAATCTCTTAGTTATTTATTTTATTGCCAGTTTAACTGTGGTGATAACTGATAAACAAAGATGATGAATTTCAAGACACAATTACACGCAAAATTATGTCTTATTGTTAATTCTTTATCGGGTTTATTGTTGTTTTTTGAACTGTGGATGTTTTGCTTGGATTGTATTTCTTAATAGGAAGATGATGGTAGTGCGGAGGCAGCAAAGGTAGGTGCTGTCAGTGCGGGACATGTTGCTGCAAATACAATAAGACTTTTGATTGCTGGGTCGCAAGCAGGCGGCTTAATTGGGATGTCCGGTCAAAACATTGAGAAACTGAGGACTTCCTCAGGAGCCTCAATCACAATTCTTGCTCCAAACCAGCTGCCATTGTGTGCATCGGCTCATGAATCTGATCGAGTTGTTCAGGTTAGATTTTACATGGTTGAAGCTTAATGAGATAAGCTTGCAACTTTTATTTTTTAAAAATATTTGAATCCTATCTTTATATTGCTATACTGTTTGTTTGTTCTGATGGCTGGATTATGATTGAATTCTTATTGGCCACAGATATCAGGCGATGTTCCTGCAGTATTGAAGGCTCTGGCTGAGATTGGTTATCAACTCAGGTATAAGTTGAGTTCTGCTTGAGTTTAGTTCCTAAATACGATGAACTAGTTATCATGCTTGAAGATGAAATATTCAAAACTTTTGTTGGATCCTTGTTCAGGGAAAACCCACCACGTCAAGTGATTTCCATTAGTCCAGCATATAATTTTAACTTGCTTCGCCCAACCCTTCCACAGCCATTTGTGGACCCAACTTCAGGTTATTCAATATTTTACGTTACTTGTTTTTAGCTTTCAACCGCTACATTATGTGGCTATCAAGTTTTAATATTTTCTTATAACCACATCATCTTTAGGACAACCACTCTTGCAGCTGATTATGTAACTTTCGAGATGGTGGTTTCGGAGACATATATTGGTGGATTGATTGGAAGATGTGGCTCCAATATTTCAAGGATCAGAATCGAGTCTGGAGCAACCATAAAGGTAGGCAGATGGCTTGTTCTAACTTTCTCTGTGGATTCAATCTTTAGTTATTCTTGGTCAAGTATCCATGTTTACGAATTAGGGGTGACTTTCTTGAGCTCTAAATACATTAGTTCTACTGTTGCAGGTTTATGGCGGGAAAGGAGAACAAAATGTGAGGCATATTCAGTTCAGTGGTAGTTCTCAGCAGGTAATTTTTTTATAAAGGCTGGAAGATTCGGCATTTTTTACCCCAAAGATTTGTTGAGATATGCGGAGGTTGTTGACATACTAAGATTGCATGTTAAAACCAGAATAAAAGCTCTGCTCGGCTGGATTTGTTTGTCATGTTTCTCATCTTGTTTTAATTATGGATGTTTCTTAGGTTGCCTTAGCAAAGCAGAGGGTTGATGAATGCATATATTCTCAGATGATTCAACAAGCTGGTACTCAACCACCAGGGTAATTTTTCCTACTATATTTGTCTTTCCATCTTGTCATTTGGTTGGGAACATATTTAACAATTAACACAAAGAAACACTCTTACATGATAATCATTAAAACTCTGTTTCTATATGTCATTGTGTACAGATTTAGTTTACTGTATCCATGCACACTTATGAAACTTGGGCATGTATAATGAGCACATTAATGCTCAAAACTGGGTTTTAGGCTTTTAGCACCGAAGTGGTACAATATTGCCTGATAATCCATTAAACACCAAGTATTTCATCTCAGCATGTGTTTAAGTAGAGTCTGTATTTGAGGTATAATCTATGGTCTTTACTATCTGTACTATCGATACACTATCTTATTCGTTGTTATGTTTGACTATTAGATGTTCCTTTGATGACAAAATCTTATGATGTAAAAGTTTTAAAGATTGTGCAATTTGTGTCTGCTTTTTTAGATACATATCCAAAGGTTTTCTGGTTTTTCACTAAGCTAACACATATATCTCTCAGTTTGCAGATGTAATGAAGGTGCAACTGAATATCTTTGGGATCATTAACAGTTGAAGGCCAGTATTGTCTCAGTGTTGTTTCACCTTCTGACCTTGTAGCTAAGGTTGCAAAGTCATTAAATATTGGGTGGCTTTTGTTTCTCCATGGATGAACAAGTGATTTGCCAGATTATAATTTGCTGTTTTTCACATATAGAGCAGGCTTGTATTCTACTAATTATTGAAACTAGAAGCGGTGGTGGATGAAGGTTGAAAGATCATAACATCGAAATTGACATAACATGATTAGAAAGTCGGAATGGTTCATCATTACTGCTTTGGTTGTCAATATTTTTGCCTCAAAATTTATCTATCCCCTTTTCCTTTTGAACACAATAGTTTTGGATTTATATAATATATATACATATATGTACGAGCCTTTGTGTGAAGTGTTTAGTATAATTATTCTTTTTAGTGGTTCATTCCATTTCTATCTCTTGCAACTGTTTGGAGGCTGCTGCTGTAAATTAGTCATGCTGCCGATAGACCTAAAGAACCCTTAGATCCATTGGATTCCCGGCCACCTCATAGTCTCAAGCCATCAGTGTGCTGGGAAAAGCCTTTAAATTCTTCCTTTCACGGACAATAACCAAAAAAGTCTCTTTTCAAGCCGCATCCAGAAAAGAGCAAATGAAAATTACGTTTTCAAAAGATCAAACTGTTGCCACGTCTCGGACATGCCTCATCAACTGCCAGAGCAAAACGCTCCGTCACAAGTTGTCTCTTTGCTTTTTTAAAGTGTTAATAACAAATTTGGGCACTTTTATCAGGAGCTGTAGTAGTAAAAGTTTTTTCAGCTTCAGCTTAGAAATTTCCTTTACCAAAATATACAAGGATTTACTAATATCCTTAGATATTTTGGCAAAAGATCAAAGTTGGTAATATTTTAGAAATATTCAAAAATATTGGTAATCTTTTTAGATATTTTGGTAAAAGATAATGTTTTAGAAATATTGGAATTATTGGTAAATCCGATAAAAGTTTTTCGTAAGTTTTTTTTTAGCTCACCTTAGAAGTTCGCAATCCAATAAATTGCTTTTGAATTTAACATTGCTTTTTTAAAGGGTTGCTAAACAAGTGTTTCTGAACTCAAACATTAAAGTTTTTAGGAAAAATACTTTGAATCAAATGACGGTTTTTAACTCTTATTTACAATCCAAATTTTATGTAATACAATTATTTCCTCATTTAATTTTTTCTAAAGTATATAATATTGTATATTTAAATTTTTAGGGTTATATTTTAATTTAAAATATAGTTTATATTTCCATATTAAATTTTACAAACAATTAATATTAATTTTTTGAAGTATTTAAAATTTATATGTCAAATATTAAAAATATTAATAATCAGTTGTAATACATTTTTTTATATTCTTATTAAAATATCATAACATTATCAACTATAAGTATTATTTAAATGCATACTTTCATTTTATAACAAGATGTCTTAAAATGAACATTTTATTTTTCAAAAGTACTATTTGGTAGTAATATTAAACTCTTAAATTGTAAATCAAAATTTCATTTCAAAACACTTTTTAAAAGCAATGAGAAACTAATTTTAAGAGGGGTTCACTTGTACGAGGGCTCATCTTACAAAAGACATGTGCTCGCCATGTGGGCTTTCGCATGGTCATGTTAAAGTTCATGTGGTAGCTACTTCTATCACATCTAATAGTCTCCTATCGCCCTACAATTGACTCTACAATGCCAGGGCTAGGCTATACTAGTAACATTTAAATAGATTACTTCATGACCTTACCTTCAACACTTTATGATATTATCACCAGCCCTAGATAACAAGATGCCTATTTAGAGATGTTCGAGCCAAGCTTTTTCCCTATACAAACTCTTCCATCATCAAGGAAGCTCAAAGCAAACCTATACAAACTCTTCCATCATCAAGGAAGCTCAAAGCAAACTCAACTCAACTGAGACTTTGCCTAAATATCTCTAGATTATCCTAGCTCCTTTAGAACTCATAATAGTAGTTCTCAACACTTCCATGTGAACTGGTTCTTTTAGGTCTCCTAATAGCAACTTTTGACATTTTCGTGTGAATTTCTTTCCAAGCTCTTTCTCCAAATCTTACATCAATGATTTTAAAATTGTTGATACTGAGTATCAACAAGGGTAAAACAAAGAGGAGATAGTGGTGGTGACAAGGAGGCCGGTTCACCTGTGATAGGTGGAGAGCTGGAGTAAGGAACTAGGGGGAGGGGAAAAGAAAGGGAGATAAGGAGAGGAAGAGGCGACTGTGTGTTAAGGTGTATTGCTAGGGTTGCTAAAGAAGGAGAGGATCTCTTTATTGTTGTGTCTTGGGGTATTTATAAGTGGGGAGTTTCTTATTTAGTTATGTTACGTCACTGATAATCTCGGAGTATAGAAAACATATAGTCAACCAAGTGGCGAGGTCATTAATGCACCGGTTATCATCAAATGTAGTACGACTCTAATATTTCCTTTATTAAAGTAGTATGTGATAGGCTTTAGTGGTCCCATAGTGATTTTTTCTTGATGAGTGCGTACTTGCTAATAGAATTATAAATAGCATACACAATTCAATGCTGGAAAGCAATTTAAAGGGACCAACGATAAAATTAAACCCAAATTTGGTTTGCTAGATCTCAGACAGGACGGAATTTCACTTGCTTGTTAATTATGACTTATTGAGACGTACGAGACATTGGTCCCAACACTATTATATCATGTGAGTTGCTCCTTGAGTTTTAATGTTATGCTATTAGCATCTGTGTTGATTCATTTGCTCTCTTAATATATAATAAACCTTCTAGTCAAAACTAAATCGAACATATAATAAACCTTTTGGGGTGATAAGAGAAATATTAAGAAAATGCAGGGGTTGATTTGATAATTTGACATTTTAGTCACAACTGAGGATAACATGACTGCTATGGGCAAAACGGCTACTCGAGTCTAGCCCGGAAAACAAGCCATGCCCATGATTCTCTCAACTCCTCTTCTGTCTGAACCATCGTTTCTCTGTAAGTACCTAACATCCATTTACATTTACATTATCTCTACAGAAACATGTCTGAGAAAGATGGAATTGTTCATGTTGTTCTTGAAAAAGATTTTTGCTTTCCATTTTTCTAGGTTTTTCTAATTTGACCTTTTAAATAATTTCTTAGTTCTTTCTCCCCTTCAAATGGACTCAGAAGAACTTGGGTTGACGATTTAAGTGGAAAGTAGTTGACTCTTGAGGTGATTCTGGAAAGAACACACACACATATATATGAATTTATGTTGATAATAATAACTCAACCACTCAACGTGCCTGGAAACAACACTGTATTTGATTAGTCTTTGTCAGTCCTTTCCTAATTTAAAGATGACTGCTCAGTCCATATTATTACTGTGTTTATTGGAAGGAATTTCTTACTTATTTAGAATATGCTTACTATGTGCTGCAGTGATTCTGATAATTGAATTTATTCATTTACTAGTGATACTAGTGACCTTGTTAATCAAGGCCCCCCAGTAATTTTCCTTAATTCTATAAAGCCTGAATCTAACAACTTTAGAAACAAAATTGAACAACACTGCATTAGTGCTGGAATGGCAAACAGTCCAGTAAAGCCATTATGGCAAGTAAGGCATGCCTGGGAATATGAAACTGAAATCAAATTAACCTGTGGCAAGCAGCCTTGTCTAGTTTGTGCCTGGTCTCCTGCCAGGTAAAAGCAGCCGATTAGGTGTTACCAAAAGCCCCTCCAAACTATTTCTCCATTCTGATACTTAATGAGAAGGGAAATGATAGCTATCCCCCCAGCTAGCATTTTGTGTTGGTGAAACCTGTGGAATACTTCTATCCTTTAAAACATAAGAATGTATCCGTGCCACCCAAGTAGACACCTTGCGTGTAAACTGCCCAAAGGCTCCTCAATATGCAAGCTTCGTTCCATGCAGATAAATCCTTGATAGCCAATCTCCATTCAGACATGCGATGATATGACAGATACACTGCCAACAGACTCTAGTCTCTTTCGCAGAAACCCTCTTTTCCAATCTGGAAGAAACTTGAGCATAATTGGGTGATCTTCTTGATAGCTAATTGAATGGTGGTGCCTTGCAGTTTATTTTGATCTTTGAACTGTTATCTACAATGGATCTTGATAACTCTTGCCTAAAGATGCTTGTATATTTCAAGAATTTCTTTTGTCAATCAAGCAATGAACTCTGATGTTTTCTATGCTTTACTGTTTTTATATTAGCATATCTTGTTCGTACTTCTTGACATATTACATTTCAGCATATGCCAGGGTAGGAATTGTTTCCACTCAAAGGAAGAAAACTGCAATTTTCTGCTCGAGTCACAGCTTAAAAGACAATGGGTGAGGCAGCTTTATAATCTCTTTCTTTGCTATGTTTTAAATATTGCTTAGGTCCTTACCCTCAGCATTTTGTTTAGAGCCAGTCTGCAGAGTGGATGCGTATTGCATAGGAAGGAAAACTTGAGCCGTAGGTTTCTTCTTTTTGTTTTAGTCTCATCAGGCTTGTCTCCAACCTTGCCTTCTTCTGGAAAGACCAAGAGTAAGAACCCGTATGATGAAAAACGCTTGCTAGAACAGAATAAACGGAGACAGAAAGAGAACAACGCTCCTGAAGACTTCCCAAATTTCATCAGAGAAGGTTTGTGTTGCAACGATAGGAAGTCAAACTGACTTTTAATATCTAGCAGGATGAACTCCATCTTCAAATATTCATCCATTTCTGGTGTTTGAGATTCTTTCCGCATCTGTTATTCTCTCTTTTTTGTTTTGCAAATCATTTCTAACCACCTCTAGTTTTTAAACATTTGATTCAGGCTTTGAGGTTAAGGTTGTAACTTCAGAAGATTACAGAAAGAGTGATTCAGGGCTTATATACCGGGATTATGAAGTTGGTAAAGGTGATTGCCCAAAGGCTGGTCAACAGGTTTTTTCTTTCATTGTCTTTCAACAATCTCGTCCTCTCCATTATTTGTGTTAGGATACCTTAATAAATTTTCATCATACGATGGGATTGTTATCGACCTGCACATCATTATCTTGGCACGTATCTTGGCTCATTTCATTAAGAGAAATAGAATACTTTTGGTCTCAACATTCTTCTTTCTGCAAAACATGACCAAGTCCACAGTGGCTTCTCTCTAAAATCTTTTCTGGCTGTAGCACCTAGGCTACTTTAATCAAGAACTTTTTACTATTGTGGCTACCTCTTTTATTACTGCTATATCCATTTATGCCTGCCAACTATAAAATGGTTTTCAGGTCACCTTTCACTATATTGGTTATAATGAGTCCGGTCGGCGCATTGATAGCACCTATTTACAAGGTGCTCCTGCCAGAATCCGCATGGGAACTAATGCAGTGGTTCCAGGTGAATAGATTATAAATCTGACCTTCATGACTATCTGATAGTGGCAGTTTGCCCCTGCAAAATATAAACAATAAATTGTACAACCAAATGTGCACGTAGAAATGATTGAAATAGATGATACATGCAGGATTTGAGGAAGGAATTCGGGCCATGAGGCCAGGGGGGAAGAGAAGGATAATCATTCCTCCGGAGCTTGGACCTCCGGTTAGTGATTCCTGTTTTTTATTTCTGCTTATTTTTGCATGATGGGTACTGATATTACTCCTTCAATATGCTTCTGCCTATTGTGTTGTGCTCCTGAACATTAAACAGCAATTGCTTACGAAAAAAATATACGAAGCCGTTTCTTAGCATGCAGGGTCAGCTACATAGGTTATTGTATTATGTTGGGATCTTATGTTCATTAAGCTCAATAAAGTGAGGTCCTTCTTGAGAGTTTTAATTCCCTTTTATTAGTGGGAAGAACAAAGACTGACCGAAAAACTCTGTCGAGAAAACTATAATAATTAATGTGTATAATGTTCATTTCAGTGTTTAAATCCCCTTTTATGCTTTGGGTTGAATCAATTCGGATTAATCTTGATTCATAGGAAAGTATGCTTCCCTGTGCAGGTGGGACCTTCAACGTTTTTCAGCTCGAAACAATTCGAAGTATTCGATATAGAATTACTCAGCATACAGAACTGTCAAAGGAGAACCATAGCTTTTTATTCAGATGTTGTATGCAATTGAGTGATTGGGAAAAATCTTAAGTCCTTGAAACAGGCCTCTTTTGAAAAGTTTATTATGTAATATATCATGATTTTTTCTTAACAAGAACTAATCCCCATGCTTGTTTCTAGTGTTAATTAAGAAGATTAACTAAAAGAATGCATTGGGAATATCATTGAATTGTTTGGATTACAATCTGGTCAGCACTTCCTCGAATCAAGACTCCATTATCGTCAATATATGGGTAACTTTACGGTGAAAATTGAATTATAAAGTTTAGCGGCAACAACATTATGTTGTGAGGAATGAGAATTGGCCTTATTCACATCCTCAATTATCAAAGAAAAAAAAAACACATATCATGTACGTTCTTCGTTTTTCTAATTACAAGTTTTATTCATTGTATTGTAAACTGTCATTTTAAATATTTTATTCTATTAAAAGATTTTGCTTAAATGACTTTATTGTTAAATTCTTTTTGGAGTTGTAGTTAGACTTTTTGTTTGGTACTTACGATACAAAGTTCAAATTTTGTTATCTTTTCTCTCTCTCTCTTTAATATTGCAAAGATAAAAATGAATTTATTTTGATAATAAGATTTACCATGATTATAAATAAAAAAAATAGAGCTGGCAGGCCCTCAAAAAATTCGAATATGAGGCAGATCCAATTTAAAATTGATAGATCTGAAATGATATTTGCAAGCAAATCCTAGCAATGCTTAGGCATTGGTGATGAATTGGTACTGGTTAAGAGTATTGTCAATTGTTTCTGGCACTGGCAATGAGCAAAGTGGGGGTGTGCAAATTTCAAGTAAAACTGAATTAATTCGGTTAACTGACCGAATTCTGTTAATCGGTTGATTAACCAAATTAATTTGGTTGGGGTCGGCTAATAATTTTTTAGAAGTTCGGTTAACGGTTAATTCGGTTCGAAAATGGTTAATTAACCAAATTAATCGAAAATTTATTTTTTTATATACATTTTACATATATTAAATTCGGTTAATTTGGTTAATTTTTGATATGTTTTATACTTGTTTTAACCAAAAAACAAAAAAAAATATAAATTTCGATAATTCGGTTAACCGACAGAATTAACCGAAAAAGTTAGGTTCGATTAATTTTTTTTGCAAAAATTTTGGTTTGGTTAACGATTAAGGGTTTAAAAGGGTCATTTAATTCGATTAATGGTAGTTCGGGTCGGTTAACCGATTGAACACCCCTAGAGCAAAGTAGGAAAACAATGAACACTCAAAATGTTTACGCAGTTTAGTTTCCCTACGTCTACCAGGCCTTGTCCAAAGCGATAAATCAATATCTTGGCATCTTGTACAACAAGTGATTACATATATTAACACGCAATAGATTAGAACTTCTTTTTTGTACCTAAGATCTAGACAAACTCTCTTCTATGTTTTCCCCTAAAAACTTAGACAAAAATCAAGTAGTACACTTGATTTGCACTCAATGCACCCACAATAAATGTTCCTTAATGAACAAGAATAAGTGCTCTCTAATTTGTATATCACCTATACAAGTCTCCTCAATATATAAGGAATCGAGACTTAGTAACATACTATATCAATTATAATCAATTTTCCTAATAAAAACAACAAGATAATCAGCACTAGAATTTCTTCAATGAGTCTAGGACAAGTCTTCAAATCTTCAAGATATGCTTTCAAGTTTACCCGATTCGACCAATCTCTTCAAAGTAGGGAAGTCGATTTCCTTGGTTCGATCTAAACCAATCTTCAGGATATATTGCTATAAAAGGTTTGGATGTCATAGATGGGCTTGCACACGTTCAGATTATCAATAAAGATCAATGCTCGAGGATTTTGTTACCAAATTTTGCCAACACAAAAAATATGACAAGTTTTTGAGCTGAGCAGTGCCAGACACCAATGGGCACTTCTCAAAAACAACCATAACAATCTCCCCATTTAAACAAAACCATAATAGGAGAACATATACAACAAATGAAACATGTGTCCCCCCTAAGAAACTCTCCTAACCAAACAGTCTTAAAGATTAATATAATCAAGTAAATCAACAATTAATGCTTTTAAAAAAATAATTGCATTAATAATCAAGGTACTCAGTGTAACACCCTTTCCCGACCCAACCGCTAGATTTGAGTTACGGGATGCTACAGTCATTTCTGAAGCAACTACGAACAAATAAAACTGAAATTAAACATAAATCATACAATCATAACCATTTCAATTCATAATCACCATATTCAACCTTTCTTGGGTCTTATATGAGTCTATGTATGGTCTAGAATTAGCCTTGAATCGAACAAGGACCAATTTACAACAATTTTAATATTTCAAAATGATGTTGCACCGTAAGGGGTTTCCTCTTCGTGACACGTCGCGACGTGACATACTGACTTGCCTTGTTGTGACAACGGGGTTCCTCGTAACGCTGTGGCCTAGAGTCTAGGCCTCATTGCGATGACCATTGCTTGACATCACGACTTGAACTATGTTTTTGGCATAAAATAGGCCTTTTGATACCTAATTCAAGCCATCAACAACATTAACTCATTTGGTGCCTAATTGCACCTTTGTTCCTAAACAAAATCAACCAAAATACATTCTATAACAATTATTTAACCATTTCCAAAATTAATAAATCCAATACGCCTCAATTTGGCACCATTTCATACCAATTCATCCTATTCAAACGTTACTTATACAATCATGTTTTTAAACCATTCAAAACAACATTTAATCATACCATATTAAGCTTAATTATGCTATTCAAAATGCCATACACAAAATCACGCAATTACAAAATTAAACATATACAAAAATTGACATTAGTTTGCTTAAATCAAGCATTAACCAAAGTTTCAAACCAAACTAACAATTTTAAGTTAATAAAGCAACACCTATGTACATGCCACAAAACTGAGTCTAAAACGGTCCAAAGCTACCGAATAGATGGTAGGATATTGTGGTCTTCAAGTTGATCCAATCGACATGTTCTGCAAATTAATGATCTACAAGGAAAAAGAAAAGTAACGGGTAAGCATAACGAATGCTTAGTAAGTCCATATGAAATTTACTTAACTTACCTTGACATTTATAATAATTTAGTAATTGAAACACATTGGTACAAACATGACATCTTTTGGAAACCTTATAATTTTGTGTACAATTCAATCACACAATCACTATGTTAGTTTATTTGCATATCAAACCATAATATCAAAATCATATATATAACCATTTCATATCATAACATATACTATTAAACTATGCTCAATTTATAAATATCACATTTTCCAATCCACGATCAATCATTGCATTTTCGCTTTTAATTACTGTTTTCATTTTTGTTTCACCTGAAAAATTATAGCAAATAAACTCGGATACATGAGAATAATTTGCTCACACGAGCTGTCATAATCGGGCTGTTAACACTCCTTCAGACCAGGGTTACTCATACGAGCTTAGTTTAATGCTGCTAACACTAGTTTCAGAGAATCCATAACATATGCTGGATCTCAAGCCATCATATTAATCCTTAGTCAAACACCTTTTTTCATTCTTTTAGATTGAACCATTTACTTTTTCCATTTGGACCTTGATGGCATGACATTCGTATCCTAATCGTTTATTAAGTTCACACAGGTGCTGTTATTGTTTTCGTACCATTTCAAATCTTGTAATATCATAATATACATATCATTCAATACTATAACCATTTCACATTCATTCAATATATTGTATCTGTATATATTCAGAATAACTATATTTTTTGTACTTTACGATTTAATCCTTTAGATGCCAACATTATCAAATTACAATTACCCTAAACTAATAGACATTATATATAATTCAAACATAACACAAATAACATAGTAAGTTTCATATAAACTTACCTGGCAAAAACAATAACAAACAAAATATTGAGGACTAATTCGTAATTTTACCTTTTTTAATTATCCTCTGATTGATTCAAATCCCAATCTATACAATAATTCATTTCAATTTATAAATCCTAATTACCTTATAACATCCTATTATATGCATATGTCAATTCAATTTCATTTTTCAAATGTTCCCTAAAATTTTTCATTTTATTCCTTAAAATTGAAATTGCAATATCTTTCAAATTTGAGCCTCGATGTATAAACCGATCTCAATTTCATCCTTTTATAGTCCTTTATTATCTATAATTATAGAAATTTAACATCAATCTTTAGATTTATGCACTTTAGTCTATATGCTCAAAAATTAACAATTAAACTTTACAAACTAGTCCTTTTTCATATCTAAGCTTAAAATCTAACAAATTAACACCAATTTCATCAAGTATTCATCAATAAAAACTTTTGAAAACTTCAACAGTTTTATACAAATCAAGCTTCCGAGACCTCAAAAACATAAATATTACAAGAAACAAACTCAAATTACCTATTCAATTTTTGATCAAAAGTTGAAATGCTCCAAAACCTATTTCCTTCTTTTTGATTTGTGATGATGAGGATGAAGCATATATTTTTGTTTTATTATTTATACTAAGATTAATATATAATTTATTATAATTAACCTAATTAACATTTAATTAACTAACACTAATATCACTTAACTAATTTTGGTGGATAATAGTTGTCAACCACCACCGTTTGACATAATAATGAATGTCCAATTGCTCAGTTGGCCCTTCAATTAATTACAAATCCATGGCGATTAATTTTTACCACTTTTATAATTTAGTCCTTGTACCTTAATTAACTATTCGATTAACAAAATTAGTAGACCAAACTTTAATTAAAATTTTTACTAACATTATAAATATTTAATATTTATGAACTTGAATAGCGGAAATGTGGTTCTCAAACTACCATTTCTGACACTACTGAAAAACTGGTTGTTACACTTAGAATTATATTATAATAAGTTAATTTAAGCAAGGGTTCACAAAATAACCACCAAAGTAATTATAATTCATCAAAAGCAACCCCAAATAATAATAGTAATAAAGTTTGTAAAAAAACAACCAAAACAATAGCAGAAAACAAGAAAACAAAATAGCTCCAATCTCTAAGCTCTACCCCATTTTGATCAATAACTTAGCCAAAAATCTACTATAGTTGTTTGACCAGCAAATTATTCTTCAAGGCTTTAACTCGACGCATTTTTTTTGAAGTTGTTGAATGGCTATTTCTTGAGAAGTGATCTCAGCATCAGGGTCTTGTAGCATTCTTTGCTCAAAGGCTGAAAGACGCCCAGAAATGCTAGTCTCAGTGCCAACTGTCACAAGCACTACTATTTCAAGACCAACTTCATCATCTGCTAGCACAATTCTTAGATTTGCCTTAGTATGCTTCCCTTCTAGCCATTTGTACAAGAATTTCAATTTTGTGGGCGTCTTCTCAAATTTTTCAGTGGCATTGACAAGCTTAGAGCTTTGTTTATAAAGAATCTAAAAAATTAGAGAAGAGGAACGAAGACATAGCTTGGGGTAGATGCTCTCAGTATGCTTGATGATTTCTTAGAATATAATCTTCCCAAGTTATTTTTCTTGTGTTGATTTTTTTGTTTTACTTTTGGGTTTAGTCGATTCTTTTTCCTCTCTCCCTTGGTGCCGAATAAGCAATTGTTCCATTCAGATCTCTAGAGCTGAATACTCTTTGACTGAATCTAGTGTAAGTGTTACTCTTCCAATCAGTTTTCTTTGCTAAGTATCAAATATTGTTCCTTACTTTTTGTAATCGACTGTGGTAGGGAATTAGTATCGGATCTCGGATCTTAGCTCTCTTCCGAAATTGCTCTTTAGGTATTTGCGATCTTGGTAAGTATTCCTCTCCAATTGGCTAAAGTGGTCGATTGTTCATAGTTAAGGTAAGGGGACTTGTGTTGGATACGAATCACCTACTATTCTGTTTTAATAGTTAAGATTGGTGCAGATCTGAGAGTTGATCGTGGTTAGGGATTTAAGAAGGGGTTGTTATACTTATCGCGCAAGGTTTGGGGCTAAGGAGATCGCATCACTCTTGCTTACTAGGTGTGTACATACATTGCACACACACTATGAATCGACAAAAGCCGAAATGCCAAAAATTTGAAACGCTGAAAAGCCAAAAGTATAGCTACAGTAGTCTTATGAGTGAGCGAATACTAGTAAAGGGAAGACCGATAGGTTGCCTGAGGCCCATGGGCGATTCTATGGACTTGGGTTGTAAATAGGCCAAGTGGGCCGGAATGGGCTAAATGGGCCCGATGGGCTGTTAGGCCCATAATAGGTAAAATTTGATAAGCGATGCTATGTGATAGGAAATTTGTATGTGACCATAAATATAATGTGGTTTGGGCCGGATGGGCCATATAAATGAAATTGGGCCGAATGGACCATATGAACGTGAATTAGGCCTGATGGGCCATATGAATGTGAATTGGGCCTGAGGGGCCATATGTATGAGATTGGGCCAAGAGGGCCATATGCATGTATGTAGGGGTTTTGGGCCTAGTATATGATAACCACATAAAACTTAATTAATATATTGCGACTGTAGACAAGTCATAGAGTTAAGGTGTGGCAACGGGTATATGCATGTCTAGGATTGGATCTAGGGAGAGCTTGGTACTTAAGCAGTCTCAATGACTCATCTTCTCTTCTCTAGAATCCTACCTGGTGCATAGTGTTCATTCATCTTAGCTCACGTGATTTGTTAACAGGCTAAGGTAAGTAAAAACTCGTAAGAAAATAAAATTATCGAAATGCCTTTAAAGGCAAAAATAACTAAAATACCCCTAAGTGTTGTGTGTAAGATTTATGACTGCTACATGCATTCATATGTATTCATATGATATCCTGTTTAGGTTGCACATGGTTTGGGAATTATGGAACGGAGGGAGGATATGAGGGTCGCATGGTTGCTTGACAACCGTGGATCCACAGACGGCTTTTAAGCGCAATATGTGATTGGCAGCTTGCTGCAACTTGGGTAGTTCCGCAATCGGGCTACCATTGATATGTATCGGTTGGGTGGGGCGATATTTATATCCCCACAGGTTGTGAAAAGGGGGACGGAGTAGAAGTGTACCGGTTGGATTATTGGGGTAGGTTACATTGCATTACATTGCATGTTTGATGTATGATGACTTTTGAATGCTTGTTTTCGTCTAGGGTTGTACACACTGAGTTTGCAAAAACTCACCCCCTCTTTTATTTTATTTTTAGGTGATGCTTAGTAGAAGGTTCGATGTTTAGAGGGACTCTGGGTGGCCAGCTAGCAAGACAATTTAGATTTGTTTTTTTCATTTTAAAGCATATAAGTTTCTGGTTATTAAGTGATTTCAGATTGGATTGTAATAAGGCTTTCCATTTACTTATTATTTGGATTATTATTTTTATGTGACGTAATTAGAAGAAGTTGAGCATGGTTTCTTCATCCATAGTATGTCTCTTCTACGTTTCTGCAACTACATTTTAAAATGACATGTTTTCATAAAATCATATAATTTAAACAAGTGGTTGAAAGGAGTTTTTTTTAAGAAAAGGTAGTTATGGTTTTTTTTATTTTAAGAAGGATTTTCAATGAAAACATGGTTTCCGCTAAAACACTTCAATGTGATGAGCCAGATTCGGCCGTAACGTCTAGGCCGGGTTTGGGGTGTTACATTTAGTGGTATCAGAGCCCAGTTGTCAAACTCGGGCTGTGAATTGGGCTTTAATACTTGGTTTCTTTTTGTGTTTAAAAAAAATTTGATTGAATCACAATGTTTTGTGAAAAGGGAAGTCTTGCTGAGTGGCACACCGAGTCTCCGACGTCGAACCAAGTAAGTATTCTTATTCTTAAATTTGTTTAAATTATTATACAGTAGTTAGCTAGAGGGCTACTTTAGGTGATCTTGTTAGAATGGAACCAAAACCCGCAGGAACTTAAACCTGTAGAGGATTTTCGAAAACACTCTTCTCTTTAATAATTTCCATAAAACATCAGGTTAATTATTAAAATAATTAAAACTTCATAAAAGTTTTAATCCAGATAATACGCGAATTGGCGATGAGTGCTAGAAGAGGTGCAAGAGGCCGTGGCCAAGGCCGCGAAAGTGTTAGGGCTGAATCGTCGGCATCAGGCCATACACCCGATGTTGGAGTAGAAGAGGCTCCGGCCTCACCTGTGGCTTGGAATGGACCGTATGATCGGGCCGCGAGAGAAGATGCGTTGTCGCAAGCAATGCTGAAGATTTTGAAAAGGGCCGCCGGGCCCAACAATGGCACTGGAAATCGAGGGTCCATTCCGAAGCGACTTCGATCGAACGGGGCTGAGATCCTTAAGGGCATGGCCGGCATGGTTCCTAACGTGGCGGAATATTGGTTGGAGGCCACTGAAAGGATAATAGAGGACCTGGATTGTTCACTGGAATAAAAGTTAAAAGGAGCCGTGTCACTACTTAGGGAAGAAGCCTACTAGTGGTGGCTGACGGTGAAAGAGGGCACCCAACCGGAGCGGGTCACTTGGGAGTTTTTCAAAGCTGCATTTCAAGGGAAGTATGTGGGTGTAAGCTATGTGGATGCTAGCAGGAAGTAGTTCCTGAATTTGACCCAAGGGAACAAATCGGGGGGCAGAGTATGAGGCAGAATTTCTACGCCTTAGTAGGTACGCGAGAGTAATGGTGGCAACGGAGTATGAGCGTTCCGTGAGGTTTGAGGATGGACTTAGAGATAGCCTTAGGGTATTGATAGCTCCACAAAGGGAACGAGTTTTCTCGAAATTGGTGAAAAAAGTAAAGATAGCGGAGGAGGTTAAGCGCACTGAGTGCTTAAATCAGGAAAAAGAAAGGGGTAAGAACAAGAGGAAGGTTAAGACTCCTGGTGTTGAACAGAGGCCTAGGGCTAGGGCCAGAGTTAATGAGCCAGTTAGAGTACCCCTGCTGTTAATCCAGGGGTTCCACCTTGTGCTGATTGTAGGAAAAGTCATGTAGGCGAGTGTTAGAAGAGGACGAGAGCTTGTTTAGCTTGTGGATCTAAGGAGCATAGGATCATGAATTATCCTAGAATACCGAGATAGGTGCCAGACGTGGCCCGATGTGGTGCTCAGCTACTGAGGGGTGGTCAGCAACCGTCGAGAGGCCGTGATCAGGCCAAGGGTGGAAACGGTTTGGGTCATAGAGCACCGGGCAGAGGTGCTAGTCATGCTGAGGCGAGACAGTCAGCTTTGGTCTATGCAGCACGTTGTCAAGAGGGTGGAGACGCTCCAGAGGCGAATAATGGTACGTACTTACCATGGGGTGCTATTTACTTGAGTTGGAATTAGAGTGCGCAGCGGAAGTGTGGTGTGTAGTCTGTGTTAGTACCTGAGAATTTCGAGGACGAAATTTCTTTTAGGGGGTAGAGTTGTATCGCCCTAAAAATCCCGAAACCTAAAAATTCCAAAATCGTAAATTTTTCTTTTTGTGCTTAGTAATCCCGGTTAAGTGTTAATTACGCAAAGGTAGGTCTTGGACAAAGATTGAGTTCGAATTAAGAGGTAGAAGAAATTATAATTTAATTATTAAAAGAATCAAGGTTGGCAAGTAGTTGGGGTTTTAAATAAAGATAAGGGAAAATAACGTCAAAAAAGCTTGTGGAGGAATGGCTAAGTGACACCATTTAGAGTGTAGGGAGGTGGCGTTAATAGCTAGCAAGGAGGTTCATGGTTCGAATCCTAGCTTAGTATTTTTAGGAGTTTAATTTTGGCCTTCTAGTAGGTTAGAAGTGGCATGAAGATGGACTCTAAGGGGAGTGTTCAGGAGAGAAAATAAAGAAAAGGATTAAGGGGTTATTAGGGAGAAAAATGAGGAGATGAGAGGGGGAAGTGATGGAGCCGAATGGAGAACTGAAGGCCAGGCAATTCGGCTGTAAGGCTATAAATAGGTGTCAAATGCAAGGGTGTGAGGCTAATACCGAAATCTTTTTCTCACCTTGTTGGCAGAAACCCTCTTTCTTAAAAGCCAAAAACCCTTTTGTTTTCTTTCTTTTCTTTCTGCCGATTTCTCTAAAAGCCGAAAACCCTTGTTTTCCTTTTATTTTTCTTGTGCCGATTTCTTTATTTCACTTTTGGGTTTAGTTGATTCTTTTTCTTCTCTTCCTTGGTGCCGAATAAGCAATTGTGCCATTCAGATCTCTAGAGCCGAATACTCTTTTATCGAATCTAATGTAAGTGTTACTCTTCCAATCGGTTTTTTTGCTAAGTATCGAATATTGTTCCTTACTCTTTCTAATCGACTTGGTAGGGAATTAGTATCGGATCTTGGATCTTAACTCTCTGCCAAAATTACTCTTTAGGTGTTTGCGATTTTGGTAAGTATTCCTCTCCAATTAGCTAAAGTGGCCGATTGTTCATAGTTAAGGTAAGGGGACTTGTGTTGGATACGAGTCACCTATTATTCTGTTTTAATAGTTAAGATTGGTGCAGATCTGGGAGTTGATCATTGTTAGGGATTTAAGAAAGGGTTGTTATACTTATCGCGCAAGGTTTGGGGCTAAGGAGATCTCATCACGCTTGCTTACTAGGTGTGTACATACACTGCATGCACACTATGAACCGGCAAAAGCCGAAATGCCGAAAAGTTGAAATACCGAAAGTGTGGCTACGGTAGTCTTGCGAGTGCGCGAATACTCGTAAGGGGGAGACCGATAGGTTGCCTGAGGCCCATGAGCGATTTCATGGGCTTGGGTTGTGAATAGGCTAAGTGGGCCGGGATGGGCTAAATGGGCCCGATGGGCTGTTGGGCCCATAATAGGCAAAATTTGATAAGCGATGCTATGTGATAGGAAATTTGTATGTGGCCATGAATATAATGTGGTTTGGGCCGGATGGGCCATATAAATGAGATTGGGCCAAATGGACTATGTGAACGTGAATTGGGCCTGATGGGCCATATGAATGTGAATTGGGCCTGATGGGCCATATGTATGAAATTGGACCAAGAGGGCAATATGCATGTATGTCGGGGTTTTGGGCCTAGTATATGATAACCACATAAAACGTAATTAATATATTGCGACCGTGGACAAGTCATAGAGTTAAGGTGTGGCAACGGGTATATGCATGTCTAGGATTGGATCTAGGGAGAGCTTGGTACTTAAGCAGTCTTAATACTCACCTCCTCTTCTCTGGAATCCTACCTTGCATAGTGTTCGTTCATCTTAGCTCACGGGATTTGTTAACAGGCCAAGGTAATTAAAAACTCGTAATAAAAGTAAATTACTAAAATGCCCCTAAGGGCGAAAATGACTAAAATACCCCTAAATGTTGTGTGTAAGATTTATGATTGCTACATGCATTCAGATGTATTCATATGATATCCTATTCAGGTTGCATATGAGTTGGAAATTATGGAACGGAGGGAGTGTATGAGGGTTGCATAGTTGCTTGACAACCGTGGATCCACCGACGGTTTTTAAGCCCAATATGTAATTGGCAGCTTGCTGCAACTTGGGTAGTTCCGCAACCGGGCTACCATTGATGTGTATCGGTTGGGTGGGTCAATATTTATATCCCCACAGGTTGTTAAAAAGAGGGACGGGGCAGAAGTGCACCGGTTGGATTATTGGGGTGGGTTGCACCGCATTACATTGCATGTTTGATGTATAATGACTTTTGAATGCTTGTTTTCGTCGAGGGTTGTACATACAGAGTTTACGAAAACTCACCCCCTCTTTTATTTTATTTTTAGGTGATGCTCAGTAGAATGTTCGATGTTTGGAGGGACTCTGGGTGGCCAGCTAGCAAGACAATTTAGATTTGTTTTTTTTCATTTTAAAGCATATAAGTTTCTGGTTATTAAGTGATTTCAGATTGGATTGTAATAAGGCTTTCCATTTGGTTATTATTTGGATTATTATTTTTATGTGACGTAATTATAAGAAGTTGAGCATGGTTTCTTCATCCATAGTATGTCTTTTCTACGTTTCTACAACTGCATTTTAAAATGACATGTTTTCATAAAATCATATATTTTAAACAAGTGGTTGAAAGGAGTTTTTTTTAAAAAAAAGGTAGTTAAAGTTTCTTTTATTTTAACAATTGTTTTCAATAAAAACACGATTTTCGCTAAAACACTTCAATGTGATGAGCAAGATTCGGCCGTAACGTCCGGGCCGGGTTTGGGGTGCTACAAGGCTAGTATAAGTAGACTCCAAGGTGGATGCTTGAAGTTTAGTTGCCTGTGGTCAAGTGAGATGAACGCTATTGGTGATAGTATTGGCCATGGAGTCAAAAGACTCATTAAACTTAAAATTAGAGGAGCAATAATGAAGTAAGAGCTCTCTAATTTGAGATAGACCAACTTTATGTTATTTCCTTCTGACATAGGGCTTGTGATATAGTTTTCTACTTGGCTCGTTGACATAATTTAAAAGATTTGCATAGAATTCAAGAACAACCTTTTTTTACATAAGGTTGTATAAAACTTAAAAATTGGAGAAGATCATTCTTCTTAAGGTTAACTGTAACACCTCTAACTCGAATCCGTTGCTGGAACAAGATTACAGAGTATTACTGGAATTTTTAGATCTTTTACAGATAATTCATGTCAAATACTATATATTTACCTGAATTATTTATAACATCCCTTAAATGGACCCTCGAGGCCCAGTACGAGTATTAGAATCGAATTGGGACTAAATTGGGAACTTAGAAATTTTTTCGTAAAATTTTAAAATTTTTCCTAGGTACAGGGTCACACGCCCGTGTGGCCAAAAGACACGCCCGTGCTTCAGGTCGTGTCTTTCCTCGTGTAACTCCCTGACTTGGTTCACACGGCCAACCACACCCCAGTGTGCTAGGCCTTATGCCCAATTTTATTTTCCTAAAATTAGGTGTGGTTTTCACACAGCAAAGCCACACACCTGTGTGCTAGGCCGTGTGCTTTACACGGCTGAGACACCTGCCTGTGCCTTTGACCGTGTGCTCAATTCTGCGCATTCTGTTTCTAAATTTTAAGATGTAAGGGACAAACGGCTAGACTACATGCCCATGTGCATGGTCGTGTGTTACACACGGCTAAGACACACACAAGTGTCTCTGCCCGTGGATAAAAATAGGCCATTTAAAGGCCACTTTTCTCACCCTTTTCACAATCAACCTGCATACAATATTCTCTTATATCAATATAACCCAATCAAACAACCAACACAAACCAAAAATCAAGTTTTAGACCTAATATATCATCACATATATCACTTGCATAAACCTACTACATTAACTCCATTCATTGATTATTATAAGGTATTAGTAAGTACATGCATACAAACATACAAACGTATTTATGCCGCTATCAACCATATTACAAGTTTACTTCTTTTTAATTTAACCCTATACATGCCATATAAACCTTAAGATGCATAACAAAATAGATCAGAGTTATCTGGATAGTGTGAACCGATGTGTTGATCCGATCCTCCAAACTTCTTAAAAATCTAGAAAGAATATTGAACAACTAAAGTAAGCTTAATGAAATTTAGTAAGTTTATTAGCTTTAAACATAAATATTACCGAACACACTAAAATAACTCATTTAAAAAAAAATTCGCTATACATTTCCTGGCAATCTTAACTTCAGTTGATGACTCCACTTATTTCATACCAGAATCAACAATATCATTGAATCATCAACCATTAGTATCAAATATTACTTACCGAATTATCAACCTTTTTCAGACTAATGAACCTCTTATGGATATGAGTACATCGTAAACAGAAGCTCGAGGGCTGAACAGAAACACATAAGTGCTAACGGAAACCCATAAGGGTTGAACAGAAGCTCATACGAGCTGAACGAAAACCTAGTAGGGTTAAACTGAAACTCGTAAGAGTTGAACTGAAACCTATTAGGGTTAAACTGAAGCTCAAAAGAGTTGAACTGAAACCCAAAAGGGTTAATCTAAAACTCATATGAGTTAATTGAAGCTCATGTGAGCTAAACGAAAAGAAAACACAGAAGTTTGCAATAAATACTGAACCTCAGTTTACTTGGGTAATTTGTCGTCAATTCCTCTTTTGCACTGAACGATTGTACTCAATCCGACGTTCCATCCTTTTCGAACGTTTCAATTTAATGTTCATAATTTCAATAATATTTTATTTTCAATAATAGATATGAATATATGTATATATATATAATACCATTCATCAATTTAACAAATAGCATTAAAAATTCAACCATACGAACTTACCTGCACTAGTTTGTAAAATTTGTTGTAGCTCAGGAACTATTCAGATAATTTCTCTTTTCCTCAATTTTCTTTGAACTTAGTGGGTTCCTTCACCGTATTATAATTTTAACCCTATCACATGAAGGAAACATGAGTAAAATAAAAAAAAAACCTAAATTCTCTTTGTTCGATCATGTCAAGCTACCTTATCGGGGTGGCGGACTCCACCCGATCCTTCGAGCTACCTAGTTCACCATAAGACCATATCTGGTCGGACTCTTTACATGACCATAATCCAGGTACCTCGCTATATCAGTGACACCTATCCTCTTCTTTATCTATCATTACTTACCCTTTTCCTCTTAAATGGGGTATTTATTAACCTATATTTGACCTGGTTATTTGCTAGCTTCCTACGACGAGCCCTTATGGAAGCTTTTCAACTATCCGCCCAAGGATTCTTAAAGCATACCTTCATTGGCGGACTTGATTATATCAGTCATTGGCAGACTCTTTTTATCCATACTTTAGTCTCGAAAGACTCATTGACGTTTCCGTATTGTGTTGACCTACAATATGACTCATCATTTTAGCGAACCCATTTTCGTCCTACCTTATTGTTTACAGTGGGGATTACTTCTGTTAATTCGCCTTTTACACCAGCCCTTACTTGGGTCTTCACCCATTTCATACTCGAGGGTCAATCTTACTTGCTGGACTAACAGGTTGGCATTTATACATGTATACAATCTTACCATCCATATTTAGGCCAGCTCCTACACTGCCTATCTTTCTCTAATTCCTATCTGGTATTTGCTTATTCCTTGTTTACTTTCACGTTACCCTTATCGTATTCAAATTTTTTGCGAATACCTAATAATTCACTTGCCTTATATTTTTTTTCAACTTTTCTTCCACCTGCGTGGATCCTCATGATTGGCGCATAGGCTTATACTCCTCACTTAAGGTCCTGCTATACCTTCTACATCTATTCCATGGTGAAACCTAGGGTTGTCTTAGCCGAACTATGGTCTTATACCTTTCTTCCTTGCTTTTTGCATTCCCTCAGACTTACCTCATATTTACTGTCTTGGCAGACTTACCTCGTGTTTACTGTCCCAATGGACTTACTTTGTTTTGTGTTTACTATCCCAGCGAACTTATTCTATTCCGTGTTTACTGTCCTAGTGGACTTTATCTTTATGGATGTCATAGAGTTTTTCATCCATGGTCTTACTAATCATACTTGGCTGCCATAACATCTTTCATCTATGGTCTTACATCGTATTTCTTATACCTTGTGCCCTGTTACCATGGCATTTTTTATCCATGGTTTTATGCTACGTACTTCATACCAAACTTTCATAACCTCTTTCATCTATGGTCTTACGCCATATACCATCATCACGATGTCACTTCAAAGGATCATTCGATACTGCCGTTGTAATAAATACCATTTTATTGTTTCATTTCGCAAATCCTGCTTCCATTACCTCCTTTATTCCACTTAAATTTGATGCTCAAACACTGTAGTGTTCTCTCTGCAAGGCCCGGAGCTTGGCCGAGGCAGTAATTGATTGATTTACTCCCATTTTTCTATCCTAACTTCATCTATCCCTTTGAGGTTTATCCCACAGACATGCAGTGCATACTCATGCAAACATGGCATACTTAAACAACATAAAACCTAACGATAGGTTTGGAGTCTGGAACTCGCCTGAATCCTTATCGTTTCCATAGCTTATTCTTTCTTTCAAACACTAGAGCTTCTATTCATTAGGCAGTAGTTTACAACAAAAAATCATGGGTTATACTCAATATCTTAATCTGAACTCATTTTTCCCAAAACATGCAAAACTTTTAAAATGGTTTTGATGTCGATAACTTTATCTTACGTACACAGAAAAGTTAAGACCTTACTCGCTTACTGGTTTCCCTACTTTTCCTACTCTATCCTCATGAAGTTTGGTCCATTGCTTCCGAAGAAGATAAAGAACAGGGGAAATTGGAACAGGGTCAGGAAGAAAATCATCATTGGGAGCCATTTTCTAGCTATTTATAACCCTTCTTGGGCTATCACCAACCTTATGAGAATAGTCCATTGCTAATTTTTATGTCTCCTACTAAGGAACCACCTGGTTCTATTCTAACTGAACTACATTTGATTTTTAACCATGTCCAATCCAGTTACTAGCATTTCCGTTTCTCCCAATATAGGCTGCTAACTTGCGGTGTCTTTCAATTTAGTCTCATAGTCATTCTAAATTTTTGAGTTATTAGAAGTTCGGGTGTTACAACACCTTAGATGAGATTTAAGGTGTAAGACCATAGCTCGATTATGACAACTAATAGAGCCCTGGGGACGTAAAACACGGGATAGTCCGCCAAGACATTAAACATGGGTCTATACCATATCTCAACTATGGAATCAGGTAAAGTCTACCAAAATGATGAACATGAAAGTTGAAAGGACACATTAATGAAGATCGAGGTACAATTCACATGAAAGAATGCGCGTAAATGAGACAACTCAAAGATCTTAAAACATGTAAAGATAAGGAAAAATAGGTAGAAAAGTATGAAGTTGTAGGTAAGCCTCTTAACGAGGATTAACTATGTTAAGTTATATGAGAACCTGTGGATATGAGGCTGTAGGTCTTGCGCAAATAAACCCAAGTTAGGGGTTATAATAGATGATCAAGCGAAACATAATCTAAAGAGGTTTGTGGAAAAAATGTAGCTAGAGACAGATAAGTCTACGAGGTCCACATAGAGGTAATTATTACCCGAACGGTTTAACTATTAAAGTCAATTAGGAATTTCTAGATAAGAGGAATATTGACCAGAACTAGGTAACACTGGTTAGACCATACAGGGCTAACAAGAGAAGGAATCCACCAAGGACTACTTGGGATGGGTTATCCACTAAGAAGGAGTGGTAGGATACAGTTTGATAAAAATTAGATGCTAATTCGAGTTATCCAAAGATTGGAATGAGATCATCTAAAAGCCTCAGACTAGTCTGTAAGGGTAAGGTTCTGAAATTAAGTTGAATATTAGTGGAAGATAGCCACTGGCAGGCAATGAACGTGTTTCCAAGAGTGTGAGGTACCTTGGTTAAGGTGCAAAAGAATCTGGGATGAGGAGAAATCAAGCCAAGTCCATAGAGAAATCGTGTCAGGAAATGAGGTGTATCTGTCTAAGATAAGGAATAAGTTCGTCAACGACGAACTACGAGAAGTGGCTGAACGATGACCATACCGATGAGATCTGCTGAAGGCCAAGAATAGACAAGTAGTTGGAAATTTCTGATTTAAAAAAAAATCATTTCCTAAAGGTTTACGAAAGAGTGATGTGCACTATTTTCATAGAATCTCACTAAGTTCAATTGAACTTAAGAAATTGCTGCTTATTTGTAAGAAAAAGGGTTTAACATGGGAATCGAGGGGAGGGACCAAACCAGACACTACTAGTTTGAGGGGTGGACGTAGATGTCATTCATGTGTATAGAGGGGCAAATTTCTAGAGGCTACGTCTCAAGAATTAAATAAGATATATTTGTGATATAAGATGAAGCCTGAATTATATATATGTACTACCATTTCTGTTAATGTAATGGAAGTATAAGAAATGTGAAGTTAGATTGATGAGGATTATTTTTACTGAAGCAAAATCTTATAATTTAACAGATTCAAAATATTCAAAAAGTCAATCTAGAAGTCTTATTAAGTTATTTGAGTGTATTGTCACATTTGATACTCGAACCTGTGGATCAAGTCGGGTATAAGGTGTTACAAATTGTGTGCAAAACTAAGTGATCATATTTAAAGTACTCACACGGATATGTGGCCAACCCGAGTGACATTCGAGAACCGTGTGGACCATAAAATAACTTACCTGGTTATCATGTCACTAGCTTGTGTGGAGACATAGAACCGTGTGCCAGACCATGTGCAACAAAAATGTTCCTTTAAATGCAACTTATCAACTCAACCATTCAAACTCACACCAACCTACTAACCAATATTACACCTATTCAAAAAATGCCAAAACACTCCCTACACCATAGCCCTAATAAACTAACCAATATGTCTCAATGACACTAGTTCACAACAAAACTTTTCAAACTATCACACGTAATTTTGGTACCAAAACATAGCATTAAAAATACTTCAATTCAACATCCCAAAATGAATCATTCAAACCTCTCAATACTTACCAAACATAACAAGCATCTACAATTCAAACTTCATTTCATTTTAGGCATTGAAAACCTCATTCATACTACCACATCAAAGCATGCTCATATACCATACCTTTACCACTTCAAAGTATCAAAACATATCATTTAGAACCTACTCAAAGTACTACATAACACATACGTTTACATGGCTTAACTAGCCTAAATTCATAACAAGAGAACTAGCTTAAAAGCATCAAGTCTCACGCATGTACACTTATCTATTTACACCTATTGACATTCCACTTATAACCAAGCTAAAATGATCAAAATTCTACCAAGTCGCTAGGTGGATAGTGTGAGCTCCGACTTGATCCAACCGGTTGCACAATTTTTGGCAATCTACAAGAAAGAAAACAGGACAAAGGTAAGCATACTTAATGCTTAGTAATTTCATACAAAAATTTACACAACTTACTCGACATTAACATAACTCCAGAATTGAACACACACACACACACATATAAGTATGAACCATGGTATTCCTTGATACCCTATGCAAATCCACCATCCAACAAGGTTAGTTCCATCACAATTTAAACATAGAACATAATCCATGCCTTTATATCATATACATACGAATCATATTTGATTCATGTAACAAATATTTTCATAATTAAACCATTTTACCATTTCCAATCGCTCGAAGAACTATAGCGAAATAACCACGGATGCTCTAGATAGAGTTGCTCACACGAGCTGTGAATATAAGTCCTCACATGAGCTGTGAATATGGGCCTACTCACACGAGCTATCAATTTGGATGATAAATTTACTCGATGCTGCTCACACAAGCTGTGAAAGATCCACAACACATGCTAGACTTTAGTCATCGGTAAAACATCTAAGACCAACACTGGATACCTTGTACACCCTAATAACATGTCATTTGTATCCTAGTTGTTTACTAAGCTCGTATGGGCATCAATTCATATTCATGCCATTTCAGTACTTCGAACATCATCATATCATTCTCATTTTCATTCACAGTCATCAATTATACCTTATTTTACAATTTAGTCCCTCAAATACTCAAAATCATTATTACATAACAATTCAATTACAAAAATATACATATCATACCAAAATGAAAACTACAAATCAAAATAAATGTTATAAAAACTTACCTAGCCAAAAATGACAACAAATAAGACACCAAGGACTATTTTGCAAGTTTTCATTTTTCGCATTTATCTTCCGGTTGTTTTAATTCTTGATTTATATAATAATTCATTTCAAAATTTCAGCTCCAAATACATTAAAACCCCTATTACCATGCATATGAAAACTTAATTCTATTTTTCATGATTTCCTTAAAATTTTACATTTTATTCAATTTAGTTCCTAAAATCGAAACAACTATAACTTACACATTTAAACCTTGATTTTCAATCTAATTTCAATCTTATCCTTAAACAACTCTCAAGTACCTATATTCACAAAAAAATTCATGCTAATCTCAATATATTTTCATCTTAGTCCCTAAACTCAAAACTAACAAATATCACTTTACAAATTAGTCCTACTTATATCTAAACTTAACATGCAACAATATACCAAAAAAAAATTCCATAAATCATCAATGGTAATATTATAAAAATTAAAAATTTCACGGCATAGCCCCCGGGTTAGCTAAATCAAACTCTCGGAACTCTAAAAACATAAAAATTATAAGAAATAGATTAAAAATGACTTACCAATTTTTAAGAAAAGCTGGGCCAAAAGATTTTTCTTTCTCTTCAGTGCATAAATGATGGAGGAGGGTGAAAAGATGATGAAAAACAGCCATTATTCTTTTTGTTTCACTTTTATATATTTTATTTTAATTAAAATAATAATATTAACATTATTTTAACACATTTTCACTAATAAATCAAGCATTATCCATCCACCATACTTCAATTGTAGTTAATTTCCACTTAAACCCTTGTACAATCACTTTTTAAGCCTTTTAACTAATAAAAATCTATAGTGATTAAGTTTTATAATTTTTACGATTTAGTCCTTGTACCCTAATTAACCATTTATGTAACACCCCTAACCCGTAACCGTCGTCGGAATATGTTAAGAGGTATTACCGGACTTGTAACTCAGATCAGAACAATCACATATCAAATATCATCTCATTTCAATAGTCATAGATCATTCGTATTCAATATGAACTTTAAACGAGCATACAAAGTCTAAATCATGCATTCAGGACTAAATCGATAACATATGAAAGTTTCAAAACTTAGAAAATTTTTCAACTTTTCAAAGGTCACACGCCCGTGTGAACAGGTCGTGTGCCTTACACGGCAATAGACACGCCCGTGTGTCTAAGCCGTGGCGAAACATGACGTACATACTGACTTGTCAACACGGCCACAAGACACGCCTGTGTGCCAAGCCGTATGAAAATTAGGGAGGCTATTTACTTGGCCACACGGTTGATTACACGGAGTGTGCCAGCCTATGTGCCACACACGACCAATAGACACACCCGTGTGTCTAGGCCGTGTCAGAACTGGAGGTATACTGACTTTAATTCGTTGGGTACCCTAGGGGACACACGGCTGAGACACACGCCCGTGTCTCTGCTCGTGTGGACAAAAATAGACCATTTAAATAGCCAACTTGCCACTCCAAATGGGTCAAACCTACAAGCACTAAACCAAGCATATTTGCACACATTTTATGACCAATTTCAAGACCAAAACATAAGCTATTCATGACAAATCATTGCCAACCAAATCCATGCTCATAAGCCTTACTAATCTATGTCAAAACATAAGGCAAAAACATATCAAAACATTTCTTTCAATACATCATTCAATCTTATGCTCAAACTTACCAAAACTTCTCAACATTGACCATTTCATTTGGTCATCTAAAACATACCAAAATTGCACATTAATATCACATATCATATAACATTATCAAACTATAAGTTCAAACACAAACTAGCCATATCACATGGCTAAATATATACATCACAAAACATAATCCCACAACTTCTAGCCTATACATGCCATACTTTAATATATACATTTTCAAAGTACCAAAATAAGGTTCGATAGTGTGGTGACAATCCTCGACGATCCCTGAGCTCTCAGTAACTTCTATATCTATAAAATAATGCAAACATACACAGAGTAAGCTTTCAAAAGCTCAGTAAGCCATATACAAATAAACATATCATTCAAAGCAAATAAGTATCATCAAATCATTTATACTTTGTATAAAAATGCTAACACAAATCTCATATTCATATACTTACGTTTTATTCTCAAATAGGCTATACAAAGCAAACATACCTGAATTGGATATAATTTCACAAAGTCATTCATTTATCAGAATGCTCGTTTGAACCGTTCAGAAATATAAAGATACGCGGATAGCTCAGAAGGTACATACAATGCCAACGTCCCAGACGTGGTCTTACATGTAATCAAATATCGATCCGCTGTCCTAGACAGGGTCTTACACGAAATCAGATACGATGCCGATGTCCCAGACATGGTCTTATACGTAAAACAGAAGTCGATGCCAACGTCCCAGACGTGGTCTTACAAGATAACATATATTGGAATCCTATGTCATGACATATGTATCCTGACTATTCCTAAGGTTCGTACAAGGCTTTTCGGACGTTGAAGCTTTATCGATACATTCTTGGATAACACATGTTTAGCTCGAATATTCATTCATCACAACTCAATATCATATGAATAATAATAATTCAATTCAAACAAGCTTATTCGTATATCAACTTACCTCATAGGGATTCGGATAGATGGGATCGGTTACTCGACGGCTTTCGACTTTCCCCGATCTAATTTTGTATTCTTTAGTTCTCGATCTAAATCAATTAAAATTTAACTTATTAAATCAGACATTCATTAAAAACAATCCACATACACACAATTAGGGCATTTTGTAAACTAGCCCTCACATTTTCACATTTTAACACTTTAGTCCCTAATTCACAAAATCACAAAATACACATAATTTGCTTGTACACAAGCTTGGCCGAATATTCAAAGCTCTCATACAAGTCCATACATTTTATTTATTTCACATTTTAGTCCCTCAATTTACAAATTTCACAATTTAGCCCATTTTACTCAAAATCATCAAAAATCCAAAGACAAAACATGTTAACTCAAAACATATCTTCCATTTATCAACAACTAACTTCACAAAACTCATAATTTCATCAATGACACATTTAAAAATCATCATTAAATCAGAAATTGAGACATGGGCTTGATAGTATACGAAGCAACGATTATAAAAAACATAGAAATTATCAAAAACCAAGCAAAACACATACCTAATTCACCAAATCAAAGTGCCGAACCCTAGTTCCTTTTCTCTTTTCTTTTTCCTTTTTATTTTCGGCAATATGAACACCAAATGACATATTTTCATGCTTTTGTTTTATTTTAATTCATTTTATAATTGTTTTACCATTTTTCCCATAGTTAATAAACATTCCAAACATTAACATATAAGGTCAATATTGTCCACTTACCATATAAATGACATATTAACAGCATAATGACTCATCATTTAAGAAGACATAACAAATAGACACTTTTAACAAGTAGTAGACAACTTTTTCAATTTACACGATTAAGTCTTTTTATCAAATTAAGCACACAAACGATTAAATTTTCGTACGGAATTTTCACAGATGCTAATTATCATATCATGAGCACGAAAAATAATATTTAAACATTTTTCTGACTCGGATATGTAGTCCCGAAACCACTATTCTGACTAGGGCCTAAACCGGACTGTTACAATTTAATCAACCAAATTACCAAACCAAAATTTAATTGAACGTTAAATAGACTTTTAAATATTAATAAATAATATTGACTAGATCATCAGAAAAGGGATTCTAAAACCACTGAAAGCGAGTTATTACAAAGGGTATGTTAGGCTTTTTGGTATGGGCCACACCTTTGAAATATAACTTCTTTACGGGTAAATCATCATCAGATCCTATCTCAAAAGAAGAATTTGAGACTAGACTGGATCATCTTCTTTTGGGAGAAAAAGGGAACAAGAGTGTTTTCCCTTTGTCACTAACAACTTTTTCTTTAGCTTTTTGGTGAAGTTGTTCAATCTTTTTGTTGAGCAGTGATCATGTTTTTCTGCAACCGATTGGACCAGCATTATTTCTAGGATCAGTGGTTAATCTTGTTAGAACAACTTCTCTTCGACACTCTTAAATGTTTCCTTAACAGCAAGGTTTTCATCAACAACAGGATTAGCAATAGGATTGGCAATGTTGGTCACATAATCACTAAACAGAGATGAAGGGCTAGTTTTTAACTCATTAATTGAAGGATTAGCAAAAATATCAAGAGCAAAAGTGTAATGGCCTAAATTCAAGGTTATCGGAATAGTGGTTTCGTAACCACAAATCCGATTTAAAGAGAAATTTATTTTAATATTTTTGCATGAAAATTTATATGATAGGAAAGTCGTATGAAAATATTGAATAAAAAAAAAAATTAATTCGTAAACTCCGGTAATGCCTCGCACCCTATTCCGGCAATGAATACGGGTAGGGGTATTACATTAAGATAAATAAAGGTTACCTTGTTGAATGGTGACTTGAATGAGTGATTTAATACGATCAAGAAGCATTGGCTCATGTTCAAGATCAAAAGAGTTTGCTAGTATATCATCAATTTTAACAAATGTCTATCAAATATCTGTAGAAGACTCTATTTCATGGTTAGAGTTTACAAACCCTTTCTCACTTTCTCGTTGACCTTCTTTGTTGGAGGTATTTTTGATTTTATCAACTTGATCGTCTCTCGAAACATGATTGGGTAATTATATTGGGAAATGTGCCTATATTGTAGTAAACATGTAACTATTTTCTATTTTTTTGAACGATGAATAAATAAATAAATTTAATTTCACATTTCACTATTATGTCTTTTGTATTTTCTGTCTTTTGTATTTTGTATGCATAGCAAAATTGTGATAAGCAAATATTAGCTCATTGATTTTCTAAGTTCAAACTAAAGATAAGTGGCATTGTAAGAACGTTTACATTACGAGAAAGAAAACTTACTTTAGTAGATAATCTAAATAAGTCCGTAATCCAGTAAAAGAATCAAAGTGAGCATTTGCTTCAAATACTGAGAAGGATTATTATATCGTCTACAATTCCAATTTAGGAGATGACTATTCTTGGCTATTAGAGTAGTTGACTCTATGAGTAGAGACATAGATGTATTCATTGCTAGAATGATACATTAGATTGGACCTAAGATGAAGTTTGTGAATTAATTCACTTGTGACATTCATAGTGTGATTTACCTAAATCCTAAGTTAGTCACTGACCATGTGTATGCAACTCATGTTGGGTACATAACTTGTGTATGACATGGCTTTACTAGCAACAGTGGAATTCATTGCACAATTAAAGAGTTAATGATATCCTCTCATTGGTATTGTGTGGATTGATAAATATGGAACGTGGCCATGAGTTACTAGTTTTCGAACTAGCAATATATCACAGTCATTTGTTGATAGTGATCATATTAATCATTAAGAAGACAAAATGGTAACAATGAGATAAAATATGATTGTATTAAGTGAACGGATTTAACTCAAAGGAATCAAGGATATCATATGAGGGTAACACACACATGACGAGGTCATTGGACAAAGCTGTTGGATGAATTGCTTTCGTAAAGAGTATACAATAAGGAGTTTTCAATCATGATATTTATTGTGGACTGACTCCATGATTATGTAATTGCGAATTATCAAAATGATGCTTCTGGACATAATTGCAATCGCTAGAGCCTAATTTTATATGTCTGATTGGTCCCTCCGCTAGTTCAACAAAAGCTTGATTAGACTGCACTTGAATTAGAAGAAAATTCTATGACTTTGAGAATAATTTAATTAAGTTGGTTTATTTGATGTGGAATTAAATTAGGTGGTCGTAATAATTGTTCAACTAGAGAATTTGATTAATGAATTTTCTTGAAAAATTAATTTAGAAAATCTAAGTGATTTTTGGAAAAATTAATTTTGATCAAGTAAAATTAAATTACTCAAGTCAATTAACATTAACATGATATTTTTAGAAGTTAATTTTCAAGTCAGACAATTGGCCCAATGGGTAATTGAACTTGAAAATTGGACCTGAGATCATAAATTAGGCCTGGGAGCCCAAAACTAAGACCAATACCCCAAAAACTGATCGAATTGGGCCTAGTATGTGAAACCGAACCATGGTCCAACTGGTGGCTAGACCGGACCAGTTAGGTAATCATTAATCCGGACCGAACCGATAGCAGCCAAACTGTCTCGGGGTTCTATAAGGATGTCGCACCTACATCACTGGACATGGCAGTGCCGGTGGCTGTGATGGCAGCGTCCCAGTGGCCGGTGGCGGTTGGTTGTCAGTGGTTGAAGAGTTACACTCTTATTGAGACTCTACCAGAGAATTTGATTTCAGATTAACTATTCCAAAAATAATAATATTTTAATAGTTTAATATTAAATTTAATTTAATACTTATTTTAATAGTATTTTATTAATTTAATATTAAAGTGATTATCTAATATTAAATTTAATTTAATGTTTATCTTGTAGATAAATATTATATTGTTTTAATAAGATTTAATATTAAATTAATATAATATTTATCAAGATAAATATTATATTAATTAATATTAAAGTGATTAAGTTTAATCATAGTTGAACTCTCTAAACTCTTCCTATATAAAGAGAGCATTAGGTCATTATTTACATACACTTGAATTCAAGAGAAAGTTGTAGAGAGAAAATTCTCTGAAGAGATTATTCCAGAAAATTTCTAGAGATATTTTTCTGATTTACAACTTGACCAAAAAGTTTAGAGAAATTGCAAAATTACCTCACTTGTAATTTTTGTGAAAATTTGTTTGATTTGAAGCGAGCCCACACTCAGCAGACGTGAGCTTGAGGATAGTGGAGAAGATTACTCAGTCGAAACGTTCATCCTAGACGAATCGAAAAGGTACAATTTTGATTAAGTGTTTATTACTTTAGACATCACAACCAATATCTTGTTTTAGAAAAAAAAATTAAAACTCTGGTTTTTCCTTAAATTTATTTTTTGTTGCGTTTTCCAAACTCGTTTTTCCAACAAATTGAGCCTCTCTTTTAGATGAATGTGCTTCACTAGTGCTAGTAGCAGTGCCAATTGGTTGTGGCACTGGTGTATTAGCAGAGGGCTCTTCCATTTATTGTGCTTATTAAGATTTCTCATTTTCTTCATATGTGACCTTAGCTTGAGCCATAGATGTAACACCCTATACCCGACCTGATCGCCAAGCCCAAATATCAAGATGCCACACCATCGTCTCATGTCATACTCATAGTAAATTGTCTTATTATTACGAAATCATCATCTTTATTAGTGATCTTATAAATTTTTAGTCAAACATATATTAATAATCATTAGAACATGCCAAACATACTTTTAAATAAACTTATAGTAATTACTGAACATGCATTAGGATCACTTAGCAAAATTTCCAAGATAATCACGTAGGTATCGATACTAGAATATGGGTATCGATATTTTCCTTTTACAGTATCGATACCACATGGAAAATCAGTACTAAATCAACATTCTATTTCTCGTCTAAAATTAAAACACAACAAAATATCGGTACAATTGAAAAAGTATCGATAAAATTACCCCGAGTATCAATACTCGTGATAGGATATCGATACTAATTTATGATTCTGACTTCTTACACATTTCAAAATCACAGAGGTATCATTTTTACAAAACGAATATCGATACCTCTACTACAGATCAGAAAAATATAACATTTTTAAGCATATAAGTCATTCCAACTTGTACCAATTCATTATCCTATCATATTATCATCAAATAAACATCAAAACGGCCGCAGTAATAGTCTCAAATATCGAAATTAAGTCCGAGCAATAATCAACATAATACGAAACGAATCTCATAAACTTAGGAACAAATAATCTATGGAAGCATCCAAAACATCATGGTAAATACCAATAAAAGTCTACCACATTGCCTTATTCTCAAAACATAAACAAATAACAATAACACCTACGAAATCACGGAAATGGACTTGCTTGGATCACCCATTGGAACTACACTGCTCACACTGTCACTTAACTACTTTGCAAGGGTTTAAAAGGACTGGGTGAGCTTAACAAGCTCAGTAAATGGCTAGAACAATCACCACGCAAACAATTCATCAAGCATTAACGAAACAACCATATAGCACAACCTTAACAGTTCCAACCCTAGTGTCATATTATACTCACTCATTCATTATTTACTAGTTCATTTACATGGTAATCACATTCACTTTTAAGCATGTATCACATTACACATATAATCACAAAATTTAAGCATATATCACAATACTCATATAATTACATAAAATTTAAACATATATCACAATACTCATATAATCACATAACATTCAAGCATATATCATAATACTTAAAAACATGTTTATGGATAAATTGGAGCTTGAGCTATGAAATGTAAAAGTGTGCACTATTACCACTTATCAGATACATGGATCTCCAACACACCACATAGATTCATAGAGTTAAACATGTCCCAAAAGTGAAGCATAAAGCTAACACTCTCCTTATTTCCCCTCACATTTCCTATTGCATGGAGCTTAGCTTACTTATCCCTCCAATATGTCCGAGTGCCTCAACGCCCAAAATCACTGTACATATAGGTGAGTACTCACAATCTTATGGCATATCAACTATATCCAATAGTTTCAAGATCACAATGCCAAAAAATCTAAAATCAAACACATATCATTTACCGATTATTAATGCACTGTCACTGCATATTTGTATTTTTAGCAAAACATTGTCACTAATATTTAACATATACATAACATGTATACATTTGCACTTTCACAACAGTTATCATAACCACATATCACAAGTTATAACATCTCATCTCAATTTACATATTCACAAACACATAAGCACATAGTTCACAACATAACATAGGTATGAGAAAGCTTACACTCGAAATTTAGAGTAGGGGTTTAGGCTACTACTAAATTCCCAAACAATGCATTGAATCATGTTAACAAGCAATTATTCCAAACACTTACCAATTACGTTTTCACCAAAAAGCCAAAAGTTCAAACTAACTTTTCCTTGCCTTTATCTGTACTTGTAGAAGGTCTTATCAATTCCAACGCTTCAACAAAGTAAATCACACAACAACACAATCAACATTCAGCCAAAGACTCACATCAACTAATCCAAAAGCACAAGCCTAAGCCAGGTTCTCTTTTGACTGAAACCTTCGACATAGAAAACTTAAAATTTGAATATCTCGGTCTATACTTAATCTTTTAGTCTAAAACCGATTTTGTTCATCTATTAAATCACCTATGACTAATTCTCAACCTTTAAATTACATAAAACTACTCAATTCATGGTATCAAAATTTTCTATGTATAATAGGCATTTTTCATGAAAACTCATTAAAACTTTAGAAATCTTTAACGAAACTTTAAAGTAAGTTTAGAAACCTTATAATCATGTCAAAACTAATTGAAAAACACTTTGAAACCACATTTTACCCAAAATCCCAAAATCCACCATTAACGACCAAATTTTCGGCTTTTATTTAAAACATATGATTTAATGGCTAAAAAATTCTATTTAAAAGACCATATATTATTTAAAACTAATTAGGAATTGAACTGTTACCTTAGTTGACGAAAAATCGAGCGTTTGATCGAAAACCCGAAAAACCTAAAAGCTTGACAATGGAGAAAACAATGATGTTTTTGGGTGTTTCTCTTAACTTTTAAGGTTTATGACTAGGAGGATGACAGAAATCAAATGTATTTAAGTTTGACAAAGAAAATTGAATAAAAGAGTTGGGAGAACAAATGGACGACAAGAACAAGTTATGGAGAATAACTAATGTGAAAATAAAACTATAAATGGGGTTTTTACATTGGATTTTAAAATCTGGTCTAACTGCCTCTTAAAACTCTAAGTTTTGACTCTTTTACAAATCAGTCCTATTTTCAAAATTAAAGGTATTTAAAACTAAAATTCAGAAATTGATTTAATTTTCTAAAAAGCATAATAAAAAACATTACCGATATACCATGTCACAAAATTCCGAACACTCTAAGGCTAAAATTCCTAAATTACCCCTAAAACTCCTAGGCCCTATTTTGAGGTGTTACAATAAAGATAAAAAAAAAGAACTTCAAGAAACAAGAAAGATTGAGAGTAAGAGCAAATATAATTACAATAACTTTAAAGGGCTAGGTTACTCAAAAATCGAAGATAAGTGGTTGTGTTAAGATTTAAATCAAACAAGGTATATACATAGAGCAGTTTCCTTGTAGCACCGCCTCTAATAAATTTCCCTCCAAAATACAGAAAGTAACGCTTCATCGAAGAACTTTCCGTCTAAAAATAACGACAGTGTGTGTGAATGAACTAGTTGTAAATACCGATATTCAAAACATAAAAACGACATTAAATGTAGCATCCATTACTTTTTTGTCCATTAATATCTAATAATTTTATGTAGCACCCATTTATAAAATATATGAGTTAACTTGTCAATGGTTATCAAGCATGTATTATATAATAATAGTAATAAAAGTAATGGAGGGGAATTAGATAAAAGGCTAATTTCACTTTGTTTTGGAAAATCAATTAAAAAAGTATTGTGAAAAAATGTTTATGAAAAATGTGGTTTAAAATTTTAGTGTTAGCATTGTTATAAATAAATGGTATAAAAAATTAAAATATCTAGTTGAGTTATGATGTAAAGAAAAAAATAATTTAATGATATTTAAATTAATTATGATAGATGAATTTTTCATTTAAATACTTTTTAAGAAATTAATAAAAGTTATTTATAAAATTTAATTTAAATGTTTAAATCACATTTTAAATATTAAATCACATATAAACGCGACTCTTATAACTATAAATATTTCATAAATAATGAAATAATTGACTCAAATGCAAAATATTATTCCTTTCTCATGTCTTTATTATTACCATGATGTAATGTTTGTATTATTTTGATATTAATAAATATTTAATTTATATTATGATAAATTATTAAAAACATTTTAATAAATATTCAATTTATATTATGATAATATTTTATGATAACTTATTATTAATATTATGATACATAAAATATAAATTTTAAGTATTTTTAGTAAATTAATACAAAATGTGTAAATAATTTTAATATATAAACACATTTATAATTTATATAATTAATAAAAATAAAATGATAATTTATATCGACACCCAACAAGTTCTAAAAAAACAAAATTTTCAATTTTTTATTTGGCTTAAAAAGTCATTTTGGAAATCTGATTTGACTTGAAAAGTCATCATTTTAAGTCATGAAAGTTATGGTGATAAATTTTCTACGGATGAAAATTGAAATATAAAAATTTGAAATTTCAAAATATAAAGATTATTATGTATTAATTTATAATTTAATTATTTTTGAAAGGATTAAATTTATTATTATAAATTTTAAAATATTAAAAGTAACGCAAAAACCACATCAATTAATTAAATATATAATAAAAAAGAATAAATATTAAAATTATATATGAACTTTGATACAAATTTTAATATTATATATCAACTTTAATTTGGTACATTTGTATACATCAAGTTTTAATTTTAGTTAAATTTTCACATTTCACTAAACCTATTATCTATGTAGTACAATTTTTCATTAAATCATGTATGAATTGTCGACATAATATTTTATTAGACTAAATTGTTTCCTCCTAGATTAAAAAAAATAAGCACACTTGAGAAAATGGTTTTTTATTTCCCCAATTTTTTTAATCTAGGTCGAAATAATTTAAATTTGCTTATTTGTTCTTTAACCTAATAAAATGTCATGTAAGCAATTTACATATGACTTAACGGAAAATTGCACCATAGAGATAATGTGGCTAGTGAAATGTGAAAATTGAATCAAAATTAAAGTTTGATGTATGCAAATGCATTAAATTAAAGTTAATGTATAACATTACAAATTATATCAAAGTTCATATATAATTTTAGTATTTATTCCCGAAAAATGTAAATTAGAACATAAAACCAGGGGTGTAGCCAGGTGGTTGGCAGGGCCCCGACACCCTTAAAATCAAAAATTTTCATTTAGGTCCATTTAAATTTAAATTAGTAAAGGTAAAATTGCACTTTGGCTCCCCTCTAAAAATGATAAAAATTTGATTTAATCCTTTAAAAATTATAAAGATATAGATATTAAAATAGTGAAATTGCATTTTTACCATCGTAAAAATATACAATTTAATTTCAGTCCCCTAAAAAATTTTTCTAGTTTCGTCCTTGCATAAAACCAAATATATTATTTGAAAAACATATATAAGTTTTTGAGGAGGACAAGCACAAATAATATACTAGATTTTTTCATACTGGGTGAAATGAAATATTTTATGTTACAAATATTTTCTTTTAAAATTTGTTTAATAAAGAATATAGACGGAGTAATGACAAACTTGTATTTTAATACTATTGAACACGTATTTGATCCTTGGATTTATAATTTATGATAGTTTTATTTTAAAAATGATATAAAAGTATAAAAAGACAAATATGTCATCATAATAATATTAATTACAATTTAACATAAAAGGGTATTTTATAATTTTATAATTGAGTTGGTGACTTGGTTAAGGGTTACACCAACTCAGTGAAAATTTTAAATATAAGTAATAAGATTATAAAAAATATGAAAAGAAAAAAATGTCATCATAATAATATTAGATGATAATTTAAAACAAGGGATATTTTTATGATTTCACAACTGAGTTGTGACTCGGTTAAGGGTGACACTAACTCGGTAAAATACTTAAATATAAGTATTAGATTAGATATTATAACTATTATTTAAACAATACAAAACACAATAAGTTGAAAACTAGTTCATAGATATAAATAATGCATATTATAAAACACAATAAATTGAACAACTATAATATATATGAGCTATATTAATAATCGGATAAACTTACATCACACATAGTGAGACATAAATTTAAAATAAATTTGAGAGATAACTCATACATCATATTTACGTATTATAAGACTAGATATCAATGTTAAATCTCAATTTTACCATTAGAATGAAATGGAATCAAATCTCTTAGAATTATGCATAGAAATACTATTTAATGTTTTGGTACACAAAAATAGTTTGAATTAATGGTCGAACCGATCAAGCCATTAGTTCATTAGAGATTAAATAAATTGTTAAAAAATAAAAAATTGGTTCAACTAGTTAATTAACCGATTCGTATCGATTTTTACCAACCAAATTATCGGTCCAACTGTTACAAATACTATAATATAAATACTATTCAATTAAATGAACATGCATACTAGAGTTATGTATAGGAGTGCAAATGAGACCAAAATGATATGACTAATATAAGAAACTCAATAAAGTATGTTGACTGTAACGTAACGAGAATAAAATTTACATTCTGCAATGGAATGAGGACTCTATATATGTGTATGCATATGTGTATATATCTCCATTGATGTATAAAAGGGGGGAAAAAAGAAAAAGAAAAAAAACCTCGTCTGCCAAGCCCATGATTTGTTCATCTTAATATAATGCTGTAAAAATTTGTCGCTACAATTTTTCCCATTATCCTTCTCTATCTCTCTTCCTTGCGTGCCTAACACAAAATGGAAATTATTAACCAACAGGGTTGTAGACACATGGCTTGAGGGATGGTTCATTTCTTTGCCTATTTTTCGTGCTTTCATTGAAGCTTCTTTCAATGCCATCCGATAAAAAAAGAAAAGAAAAGGGCTTAGTGATTTAATCTGAAAGTTACGAGATTTTTAATGGTTCACCCACGTACCCAGAAGGCCCTGGAATCTCGTATGTTTGAGAAGAAACGTTCGATTTCCTTCCCTGCAATGCATTTATCATTCAAGATGTTCTTTGGTTGCTGAGTTTGTCGATTGTTGTAAATTATCAAAATTCAAGATTTGTTGCGTGTGACATACATACAATATCCGATTGCTGGTTAGAGGGTTAGGGTTTTTGAGGCCAAAGACTGTTGCTTTTTTCGGTCTTCTATGCTTCTTTAGTGGTTTTATGAATTGGGTATTTGTGTTTGAAGCGTTTGTGTATTTTAGTTCCTTGTTTGTGCATCGAGTGGTTATAGGCTTATAGGGTTAAGTTGCTTCGAGGTTGCAACTTGCAAGGATTTCGGCATCTGAAGTTGTTATTAGATTGATCAAAAGGTATGAATCGTAGGGTGCGGCGCAAGGTGGCAAATAAAGGGAAGGATGGCGTTGTATCACTAAGTTGCCATGAAACTGGAGTTGAGGATTTAGGTACTGAGAGAAATGGGGTCGTGGATTGGACAATCTTACCTGATGATACAGTGATTCACTTACTTTCGCGGCTGAATTATCGTGATCGGGCGAGTTTGTCATCGACTTGTAGGGCATGGAGGGTTTTGGCTGCTTCTCAATGTTTATGGAGTTCATTGGATGTCCGTGCTCATAAATTTGATACTACAATGGCTACTTCACTTGCCCCCAGGTGTATGAATCTTCAAAAGCTAAAGTTTCGAGGGGCAGAGTCTGCTGATGCAGTAATTCATCTTCAAGCTAAGAACTTGTGTGAAATAAATGGTGATTACTGCAGGAAAATAACTGATGCTACTCTATCTGTGATTGTTGCTCGACATGAGGCTCTGGAAAGTATTCAGCTCGGTCCAGACTTTTGTGAAAGGATCACTGGTGATGCTATAAAAGCAATAGCTTTTTGCTGTCCAAAGCTGAAGAAACTTCGGTTATCTGGAATAAAGGATGTTTTTGCCGGTGCAATCAACGCTTTGGCTAAGCACTGTCCTAATCTGATTGACATTGGGTTCCTCGATTGTTTGAATGTTGATGAGGCAGCCTTGGGAAATATTTTATCTGTCCAGTTTCTCTCTGTTGCAGGGTCGTCAAATATGAACTGGAGTGTGGTTTCACATCTCTGGCACAAGCTGCCTAAATTGATCGGGTTGGATGTTTCAAGAACTGATATTGGTTCAACTGATGTTTCTAGATTACTATTCTCATCCCAGAGCTTGAAGGTTTTGTGTGCTTTAAATTGTCCGGTTCTTGAAGAGGACACTAGTGTTAGCACAATTAAAACCAAAGGGAAATTGTTGCTTTCTCTTTTTTCAGATATTTTTATTGAACTATCTTCTTTATTTGCCGACACCACAGAAAAAGGGAGGAATGTGCTTTTAGATTGGAGGTGCTCAAAGAAAAAAGATAAAAACTTGAATCAGATCATGACTTGGCTTGAATGGATCCTATCTCATACACTTTTGCGTACTGCTGAGAGCAATCCGCAAGGTCTTGATGATTTCTGGCTTAAGCAAGGAGCGGCACTGTTGCTCAGCTTAATGCAGAGCTCACAAGAGGATGTTCAAGAAAGGGCAGCCACTGGACTTGCGACTTTTGTTGTTATTGATGATGAAAATGCTAGCATAGATTGCAGAAGGGCTGAAGCAGTAATGCTAGATGGTGGCATCCGACTTCTTCTGAACCTAGCGAAATGTTGGCGGGAAGGGCTACAATCCGAGGCTGCAAAGGTTTTTATATATATATGTATATATTATTTTGAAAAATTATGGTTTTATCATCACACTAACAACTACATCATATTCCTTCCTTTTGTCTGATTTTCTTTAGTGATTATAGGATTATTCGATATAGTTGATTTGGACTTTTGGATGGTGTAGGCTATAGCTAACTTGTCAGTGAATGCAAATGTTGCAAAAGCTGTGGCTGAAGAAGGAGGAATTAATATCCTTGCTTTGTTGGCGAGGTCCATGAACAAGATGGTAGCTGAGGAGGCTGCTGGAGGGCTATGGAACCTTTCTGTCGGGGAAGAGCACAAGGTTTGTACTATCAGCACCTTTTCTCATACCTGGGAACATAATTTTTTGATCTCTAGTTCTAATCACTTTCTTTTTTAACAATTTAGGCTGCAATTGCTGAAGCTGGTGGAGTCAAAGCTTTGGTTGACCTTATATTCAAATGGTCATCTGGTTGTGATGGAGTTCTTGTATGTTTCTCTTTATGCAATGTATTCTGCGTGTGTGCTATTTTTCAATACCATGTGAGCATCAGCATATGGTTTCAGGCTTATACTTCATTGGTTGGATCGTGATTTCCTTCTTCTGTTTTCAGGAGCGTGCAGCTGGTGCCTTGGCAAATTTGGCAGCTGATGATAAATGTAGTACGGAAGTTGCCATTGCAGGAGGTGTGCATGCATTGGTGATGCTTGCTCGTAGTTGCAAGTTTGAAGGAGTGCAAGAACAGGTGCTGTTACTTTCACGATTAAGAAGCGCACCTTTGACTCTGCATGATATATGCCCTAAAGTTCCATTGAATTGTTTTGTTTAGAAATGATTAGAGTTATCTGATTTTTCTTTGTTACAACACCTAGTCTCAACAACTCAGAAATTGATACCACAGTATCTAGGGTATTTTGTCACATTGTTCTAGATTGTTGAAAACTTTGTTAGTACCCTTATCAATGCCATACTGCACTTCTCTGATGCTAAGCATCCTATCATGTGCAGATGCTAATTGTGCAATGCATTTAGCTCTCTGGTAGTCATGGAATTAGGAAAGCTTGTAAATTCAATATTCCATTTTTTTCCTTTTCAGCATTCTAGTATTACTTGTGTACATGTATTGCATGTTTGTTGCAAGTTGTTTAATGTCATGTCTAAAAATACTAGGCTGCTCGGGCCTTAGCAAATTTGGCTGCTCATGGTGATAGCAACAGTAACAATGCTGCTGTAGGACAAGAGGCTGGTGCTCTTGAGGCACTAGTTCAGCTTACTCGTTCTCCTCATGAAGGTGTCAGGTAATTTAAATTACATGTTTCTTCTGGCTCTTTGATATCTTAAATGCTTTCATTTCTGCATCTTTAGTGTAAGTGCATTATCTCATTATAATTTTTGCTGTATTTGGCAGCATAGAACTGATGCTTTAGAATTGATTTTGGCTGGAGCTGAAAGCTTTTCTGTCCTAGGTTTTCATTGATTGTTCCCTCTAGTTCCATTCCTGTCCGAAGTTCTGATTCTCTTCTGCCGAACACCTTGCTATCTCTGTACAACTTTTTAGATGCTTTTGCCTGTACATAGAGTCAGTGTTCATCTTGTGGTCCGATAATATTGTTTCAGCTCTCTTCCTTTTTCGTGCTGATCCACAATAATAAATCCTGTCTATAATCATAGACCTTAGGTTCTTTTTTCTCCATGCACAAAATTATGTTGTGTTTCCTTAATAGGTTTGTTTAATGTATATGATATCTGCTGATTGAAACAGGCAAGAAGCAGCTGGTGCATTGTGGAATTTATCATTTGACGACAGAAATCGAGAAGCAATTGCAGCTGGTGGTGGTATTGAGGCCTTGGTATGATTTTCTTTTTCTTTTTAGCCCCTATATTTTTCTCCATCTAAGCAGGGCTAGTCTTGGTTACCATTATGTGAAACAAAAAGTGGATAATTGTTGGTGGTCCATTTAAAGGCTTCCCAAATAATCCAGTAACTTGGTGTACAGATTACATAAATTTTGCTTGGGCAAATTGTTCTCCATAGACTTAAATTATGTTACTGCAATAATTCCTTAATTTACCTTAATATGTTTAAATATGGAGCGGATGTGTCTTAGTTATCTGAAGCTTTCTCTTTCATTATGCTTTGATTCCAACTGACATATTTGATGTTTCATTCCTTTTCCCTTGTTTTGGTGAGATGGTGCAAAAGTCTGAATCCTGAAATAATATTAACCACTACAGTGAAGTGCTATGGAAATTGAGTAATTTTAATTGAAGATTAGTTGAATTATGCTCTTGGCTTCATGATATTCTCTGTTAGAGCCAGTGGGAATAAAATTTTTTTCGTAATACTAATATGTGCTTCATTTGTTAAAGAGCTCATTACATCTTAAGGGTATTGGTTTTTTCTCTAAAGTTCTTTTATTATTATTTTTGCGCAGGTTACTCTAGCCCAATCCTGTTCAAATGCTTCCCCAGGTCTTCAAGAGAGGGCAGCTGGTGCTCTTTGGGGATTGTCAGTGTCAGAAGCCAACAGGTATTGCTGTTTTTGATTCTGTATGTGGACACAACTTTCAAGGGAGTTGGCAATAATTATCTTGATTACCACTACCAAAGCTTCATGATAAGACATGGAAGTTTTTTACTGGATAATAGGCTGAACTGTATTAAAGAATTTCTTAATGTTAACGGCGCAACTGCATTTTTCTTCTAGTTCATACATTATTCAAATAAGATATTCTCATTTTGTGATGCCATAGCTAATAGGCAGAATATTGATGCTATTTGTATCGTTCTTTGTCAGCATTGCTATTGGACAAGAAGGTGGTGTTGCACCTCTGATTGCTCTTGCTCGCTCTGATGCTGAAGTAAGCATTTTCATAATCCAGCGCTCATAGTTTGTGCATAATCTATTTTTGTTCCGGTGGAATCTTAGTTGATCTTAACTTTTGCTTTCACTTTCAGGATGTTCATGAAACTGCTGCAGGGGCTCTTTGGAACCTTGCTTTTAACCATAGTAACGCTCTTCGGATAGTTGAAGAAGGTGGGGTTCCTGCACTTGTTCATCTTTGTTTGACATCAGAATCAAAGATGGCATGCTTCATGGCTGCATTGGCACTGGCATACATGTTTGATGGAAGGTAATCGTTGCTATCCTTAATTGCATAGAGTTTAACTAACATATCTTTCTCTATTTTCTGTCTAGATTGTTTTCAGGACCTTGCAGTGTTAAGTTTACTTGTATGCTGATCACTATAATATGTAATTGGTATTATATTGTTGTAGTGTTCCTTATCATGATGAAGTTTAAGATTAAAGACCATTTTTAACAAGGGCTGAAAGCTGGAATTTATCTCTATCCTTATAACAGCTTAAAAACAGAGCAAATCAGTAAAGTTATATATGGATAAAAATTATATGTTTCTATTCATAGATCTTTCAGTTAAGTTCAGAGAAAAAAAAGGCAATAGCTTTGTTACAGGTTTTGTTAGAGCCTGATGTGGATGCTGACCATTATTCCTACCTAAGTAATGAGTTAAGATCAATTAGAACTAGTAGAAGCTACATTCACATTTTATGGAGTGTAAACAGTGATAGAAAGTTAAATTTTGGTTTTTACCTTCAAATCTTGGGGCATATGTGGTTTGCCCTTATATATCCTCCTTGGTTGAATAAGAGGTGCACATTAAAAATTAAGCCAACCGATCAATTGAATTCATAGAGTAATTCTTACAGAAACTCTCTTTGATAGATTGAATTGAAATTTTAGATGACATTGGCAATAGTGACTTTAAAGGGTATTAAATAGTTTTCTTTTCAGAAATTACTTTCTGAGAGTTGCTATCTGGTAGAAGATAAAGCGAAGGGCCAGAATGATGAATATCCTGATAGATGAGGTTGATATGACCAAGCAGTTAGTGGTTTGTTATGCATTGCAAGATATCAGATCATGTTAATATCCATGTATTTTGTTAAATAATATCCATAGCCATCTTGGTAATATTTTTTCTCTGAATGATATTTTAAGCAGAACTGATGAGTTTACACCAATGGTCACATCATCAGAAAGCAGTTTAAAGAGTGTGAGCATGGATGGGCCCAGAAGACTGGCTTTGAAGCATATCGAAGCTTTTATTCTCAGATTCTCCGATGCACAAGCATTTGCAGGAGCAGCTGTTTCATCAGCTCCAGCAGCATTGGCACAAGTAACTGAAAAAGCTCGCATTCAAGAAGCAGGGCATCTAAGATGCAGGTTTGCCTTTTCTCTGTTTGAATTGCAGAAGCATCTGTACTTTCGAGATAATTATGTTCTCAATTTAAATTAAGTTACAAAAAGATAACCCCAGAATGATATCTGTCTCCGTTTGTGCGACACTCGAAAAAATAACCAGTTCAGTGAGCTTGCTGCTCACTTACCAAATTTTCTTTATTAAAATCCTGTTCCAGCTATTCTTTAGTGCTTGGAATTCATTAATCATGTTGAATAGTGGTGGTCACTTTTTGATGCTAGCCCTCTCTCCTTCATGTCATGCTTGCTTTAATGTCACCTCCCCGAATTAACTTTTTATATTCCTTAGTGGGGCTGAAATTGGAAGATTTGTCTCCATGCTTCGAAACTCATCTTCAATACTCAAGACATGTGCTGCATTTGCTCTACTCCAGGTAATTTATATCTATGATTTCCTTCTTAAGCATAATATATACTGCTAAAATATTACTCCAAGGGATTTTTACATGTTCCTTTGTCAGTTATTATATATATAATTTTATTCGATAATTGCAGTTTACCATCCCTGGTGGTCGGCATGCAGTGCACCATGCTAGCCTTATGCAGGGTGCTGGAGCAGCAAGGGTTCTACGTTCTGCAGCCGCAGCAGCAAATGCTCCTCTTCAGGCTAAAATCTTTGCACGAATCGTACTCCGAAACCTCGAGCACCACCAAGTAGAACATTCCATCTAATTCAGGAACCACCTTAGTGTTAGCCAAGGGTTTCAGAGACCACTGTAACATTTCAAATATACAAAGTCTGTTCAATATTTTCATACTTTTAGGATTGGGTAAATTTACTTTCTCCTTCCCTGCAACTAATCTTTGCATGAGGATTTGTAAGCATGTAACTCATCATTTCTGTCTTTGTATTAATTGGAACAATTATGTAATTCATGCCCCTATGAAAACTTAAAATTATTTGAAACCAAATAATTTAAATGTTAAAATTGAATTATCGCAAATGATTTGAATTACAAGTGACTCAAATTGCAGATGGGGATTTGTCTTGATCAAAATTCAACTCGATTGGCCTAGTTGAGAGCTCTAATCTCCTGCACAGAACATCATTAGCTAATGAAATTATTCCCTGTAGTTGCTTTAGCTTTGAGCTTTGCCCCAGCATCATTAGAAAAAGAAAACATTCTTCAACTTAAGCAGCTTCCATCTCTGGTTGTATCCTCATGTGCATCCGCAACTGCAGCAACACAGACCGTATCAATTCCCATTGAGGATGCAGTTTATCTGCAGATACAAACTCTAAAACCCTCCTATCAACCTCAATAAGACTGCAGCCAGCCTCTTTTCTAGCCCCATTCCTTCTCATCTCTCTCCTAATTTCTTCTACATCTTCCCATCTTTTCTCAGCGGCGTACAGATTCCTTAACATTACGTAACTGCCGTGATTAGTTGGCTCCATATGGACCAACTTATTTAGCACTCTCTCTGCTCTTTCAACATTATTCAAGGACCAGTATGCAAATAGGAGTGAAGTGAGAATTATTGCATTGGCTTCATATGGCATACTTTCTATCAGCTTCTCTGCTTCCTCCACACATCCTGCCCTCCCTAACAGATCAACCACGCAACCATAATGCTCGATTTTCGGGGTGAGCCCGAATTCTGCCATTGCTTTAAACCACCTCTTACCTTCCTTCACCAGACCACCATGGTTACAAGCAGACAGAACACCAATCATGGTCACATCATTTGGCACGATTCTTCGATTCTGCATTTCCAAAAATACACCCAATGCTTCTTTGGCACACCCATTTACAGCATATCCATTTATTAAAGCATTCCATGAAGCTATTTCTCTTTCTGGCATCTCATCAAACACTTTTTTCGCTTTATTTATCTCTCCACATTTTGCATACATATCAACAAGAGCTGTACATACATTGGTTGCTCTATCAAGTTTCTTCCTCTGAACAAAATGGTGAACCCATTCACCCAATTCAAGAGCACCCAAATCAGCAATAGGTGGAAGAATGCTCACAATGGTAACTTTATCTGGCTCAAACAATGTGGTCGATTGCAGTTCATGAAACAATGTCAATGCTTCATGAGGTTGCCTATTCTGACAGTACCCAGCAATCATTGCATTCCAAGATACTAGGTTTTTTTCAGGCATGGAATCAAATAAGAATCTGGCAGACACAACATCACCACTATTGCAATATCCATTAATCATGATAGTCCAAGAAATCACGTTCCTATCTGGCATTTGATTAAACAAACTTCGAGCCGAATCCAAATCTCCCAACTTAACATACCCATCAATCATAGCATTGTATAAGACAGAATCCTCCTTCTCAGGCATCTCATCCAAAAGCTTCTTTGCTCTCTCCATATTCCCAGCTTTTGCATAGCCACAAATCAGAGCTGTCCATGAAACTACACTTCTGTCAGGCATTTCTTCGAAAACCTTTCTTGCTGAACCCATGATTCCAAGCTTTGCGTACATATCAAGCAAAGCTGTTGAAACATACAAATCCAAGCAAAACCCAAATTTCATCACATGATTATGAATCTGTAAACTCTCACAGACTGCCATGTTTAAAGCACAAGACTTCGCAAGGGTCAAAAATGTGAACTTGTTGGGAACAAAACCCTCCTCATCTTTCCTAAGATCTCTATAAAGAGTGAAAGATTGGGTAAATTGGTTGACACCCAGATGGATTTTGATCATAGAATTGCAAAGAAGCGTGTCGTTTCGGTGAGGCCTAACATCGAACAAGCGGCGGGCGTGGTTTATAGCGGAAAGAGAGGAAATAGAAGCGCATGCCCTGATGAACTTAGTGAAGATATTGAGGTTGGTTTCGACGGAGTGACGGAGCATGAAAGCGTGGATTTGGAGGAGAGTGGTTTTCGTGTTCTTTTGTTGGAGAAGAAACATGCATTTTCTCTCGACCGGACGCCATAGCGAGTGCAACTGCAAGTGTGGTTCTTTATCTCTCATCTATCAACGCCGCTCTTTTTTGTCCCTTTGGCTTAGATTTCGAACAGGAAAATCATTTGAATTTGTTTAAAAATTTTAAAGGAATTGCCTTAAATGCTACTTTCCCCTTAATTTTTATACGGGTTTATTATCTAATCTTATAATATCTTCACCAGGGTCTTGCATACTTTTTCCTCTTCGCGTGCGAAACAGAGGTGATTGCCGGTAAAAAGACTGACATAAAGTGGTTACCTCCAGAGTTTAGAGTTCTAATACCTAACACCCAACAAGGGAGTTGACTGCTCCATGCAAAACAGAGGCGAGTAAAAGAAAATGAAACCGAGTGGTTGAATTTGTTTAAATCGAGCAATTTTGGGTTCAAGATTTTGGATTATTTTGAATTCAGATTATTATTATTCAATCAACTAACATCCATCTTTTCAATAACTTCAAAATGCATCTGCATATCAGGCTTCCTATCAGCAAAATAAAATCTCTCATACACCTTCAATTTCCCACCGCTTTTCTCATCTTCACTTTCAATCATACGATACAATCTGTTCTTCTCATCCTGTATCCAAATTCTGCGGCCGTCGCACCACTGCCTAGGAGTTCCATGCAGAAAGAAACGAACCCTGGGGCCTCCATCCGCAACCCGTTTCGATATCCTTTCGATCACGTCTTGGTCAGTGATGTATGCACCACAAGAGTTTAACCCCACATCCACGTAATGAATCTCAGTGATGCTGTTTAATAAGCTTTCCTTAGTCGTGGGAAGTATTTGAACCTCCTCTTTGACATTAACCCCTGCAGGCTGTTCTCTTATGTGGGATTTGCCATCCAAAGAACCAAGTTCAGCCACAAGCTGGTTAACTGCAGTACCACCTTTGCTGAAACCAAGAACTACGGTTTTGGGTAGTGATGTAGATGATGAACTAGTGGAGCATGGTTTCTTCGTTCCACTTGAAACTACATCTTTTGCCTGCAATAATGATATAAATTTAGTACATGGGAACAATCCAAGCAAAGACGTTATAGCAATATGAGCTATTTCATCAAATTTGCTTTTTTGTTTAAAAGCTCCATCTCAATTTTAACATGAGTAAATTCAAATGCAAAATATTTTAATCTTCCCAATTTTAAATTAAAAGTGAGTAGTTAAAAACAATTAATTATAATAGTAATATTTTTTCGTCAATTATATATATTTTCATTGATATAATAATAAATTTAATTATAAAAAAAATTAATCTTCCTTGTCTTAATTTAATTAATTCAACCTACAATGTCTTCACTTGATTTAAAAAAGTTAACACCCAATATTTAAACATTATGTCAATATTTATGTAGAATATATAAACATCTAGAATTAAATTTATTATTATACCAATTAAAATTATAATAATTAATGCAAAACATAAATATATTATTAATTCTCTTTAGCTGCTTACTTTCAAATTTAAATTTTTGTGACAATCATTTGCTTAATATGAAATTGAGAGTACTTAAAAAAGTGTTTTTAACTAGTTTTTTCAATCAAGCATATACCTGTTGAAGACAATTTGATAAGAGAGAGACAGTTGATGTAGAAGCCGGGAATCCAACAGGGGAATATGATTTAGGCTCACCATACTCATTGACTGATGGGATAAAATCCTTGTAAACTGCAAAAGGTCCATTGAAAATGGAAGCCTGGATGACCCAAGCATTAACAGACCCGCCAAATTTAGAAACCAAAACTTGAGCTACGTTTTGCAGATCCGATAGCCTCTCAACCACAGGGTTCCTTGTCCCTTCAACTCTGTCTCCATTGAAAAATATGGCATTCGCTGATGGCACCTATTTCCAATCATCTCACGATATATTATAGGTTTCGAACCATGCTTTTCAAGTTTGAGAGAAAGAAAAACGAAAGAAACTTACAGTTAGGGATTTGGAAGCAGAGGAGAAGCAGAGAGATGCGGCGATTCGGTAGTAATTTTTACAGTTTGGGTCTAATTTCACATTGAAAACACCACTCCAACGATCCATGGAAATAAAAGAAGGCTGTTCGGTCTAAAAGAAAAAAAAAAAAACCAAGAGAAAGTTGCAGTTGTGTTAAGGTTGGAACTCTAACATGAGAGAAAATCGTTATCTGGGTGAAGAAGGAACGTAGAGAAACCGAGATGCTCAGAGAAACCAAAGAGAATAACATATTGGGTTCGGTCTGGTTTTGTAGGACGATACTTGAATGTTGGGCTAATGTGCAAATTCAGATCTAGCTCAATACGGCAAATATGAGCCAATTTAGTTATTATTTATATTATTTGTAAACTCCTAATTAAATTGGTTCAATACTAAATTAAAAGGAAAAAGAATGTATTAGAAACAATACAAGTTTAAATATTAGAGATAATATTATTGGGAGGAGCAATACGGACTCCAAATATGGATATTAAAAAGACCATGAAGAAACCATGAATTTTGAATATAGACAATAAAATTAAGAAGAGCATTTGATTTTTTCACTCGATTTAGTTTTTTTTTTTTATTGAACCAAACTTTGAACATGAAACATAAAACTAAAAGAGAGCATTCTTTTTTTCTTTTCCACTCGATTTTGTCCTTTTTTTTTTTTTATGAAACCAACTTAATTGATTATAATATACAAAAACTAACTTGACTGAATTAGAGATAAAAAATTAATTTAACTTAACCAACTTTAGGTTGGTCGGTTAACCAACTTAACTGACTTTAGTTATTGGACTTAAATAATTTATATTTATTTTATGAATTATAAATTATAAATATATTTTAAATAATTAAAGAAATATTAAATTAAGTCTTATTTTTGGTCAAGTCAATTTAAAAATTCAAAACCTAAAAACAGACTGAAATAACCAACAAAACCAAACTTATAATTGAAAAACCGATCAAACCACATAAACCAAACTTAAATAAACCAATTGAATCAATTTAACCAGCTTTCTCGAAAAATTGCTCTCCTCTACATAAAATGGCCATGGATAATACAAAAATTTCAAATTCAATGATTGTCATCCCTCTTCCTATAAAAAGATACATCTTTACAACTAATAGATGTAAATTACGATAAACAATTACCCACTTGTACACAGACAACTACAAAACACAACTTATGTAACTTTTTTTCCTGTTTATAACATCATATCACACTTTTATGTTTAGCATTATAAATCAACAAAGTGTTCAATAAATAGCTTATCAACAATTTGATTCTTATTTGTTTATTGAGCTAAATAAACGAATATAATAAAATTTTTAGTCTCGTTCATTAGACAAACCAAAGATAAACAAATCTTATTCGGTTTATTTATAAACTCATTTATGTTTGTTTACAATTCATTTAATAAAAGCTTAATATATAGATTGATCTCTGAACTTGGTCATTTTTCTCAAGTCGACCCTTGGACCTTTTTGTTATTTTAAATTGGTCAGTAAGGTTAACATTCATTACACAAATTGGTCCTTACAATTAAAACCATTTCTTTTTTAATAATTGGGTGACATGGCTAAATTAGGATGTGATATGTAGGCAAACAAAAAAATGACATGTGTCTTCCTCTTACTTATTCTAAAAAAAATGTAAAAAGAAAACTTAAAAATTTTAAAAATAAACAAAATAAAAATATTTATTATAAACAATTCAAAAATGAATATATAATTCAAAAATAAAAATAAAAAAGTAGTAAAAAATTCAAAAAAATTGCAAAAAAATGAACAAATAAAAAAATTCAAAAAATAGAAATTCAAAAAGAAAAAAATTGACTTGTGAATGTGATCAATGTGATCAATTTTGAATTTTATAATTTTTTTTACTTTTTGAAATTTAAAATATTTTTATTAATTCAATCAATGCTGGCAAGTGGTGTTGAAATTTTATGCAAATTTAATGAGAAGCATCACAGTTGACCAGAGCAATATTTATGAGGATGCTTTTGTGCGAGGAAGATGGTACAACTTCAATCCTTCCTTGATAAGAAAAGTCCTAAACTGTTACTGCCAAAACATGGTCAAATTGGAGGAATCGTTGGATACAACAACCTCCATTATCAAAGGTTGCAGTCCTAATTAGGAAGGTGGTTGAGATGGTGGAGTTTGACCTAGTGCAAATTGTCTTTGATGAGGTGGTCAAACATGTTGAGAAGGTCTGTAATGATCCGATTTTCAGTGGTGTGGAAAAATGTGGTTTCAAAATTCTGTTTCCATAAATTGAGTCCGTAAATATTAAATAGATATATTTACAGAATTAGTATATAACTTAATTGAAATTTAGTTAAGTAATTTAGCCAAAATTGTGGTTAATTAAGGCCTAAGGACTAAATTGTAAAAGTCCAATTGCTATAGATTTTTAATTGTGAAAAGACTTGGGGACTTGGATAGCAATTATCCAAAGGATCAAAATGGTTAATAAACCATTTTTGAATAGGTATTAGTGGATGATAATGATGGATGTGATTAAACTGAAGAAATTAGTGATTAATTAACTAAAACATAATCAAGTTGATTCATTAAGATTAATTAAAGATAAATATAGTATAAATAGCAACTAAAGTGGGAAGAAAGATGAAATATCTTCTTTTTCTTCCCCCAAGTTTTTGAAGCAAAGAACAAAAATAAAATGAGAAGCTTTAGGTATTCTAGCATTCAGTCATCTAATTTCAAGTAAGTCCTTAACCATTTTTCTTTGATTTTTATGGAAATCGAATCATGAGAGCTTAATTTAACTAGCCCATGTATCATTTTTTTCAATTATTGAAATTTTGATAAGTTTCCATTGTTGAGAATTGGATGAATTAGGTGTGAAATTGATAGAAATTAAGCTTATATTATGAAAAGGACTAAATGTAAAGCTTAACAAGCCTGATTGTAAGCTTGGTTACATTAGGGACCAAATTGAATACAATGAAAAGCTATTATGAAATTGAACTAAGAATAGAAATTAGAAGGTACCTAATGAGCAAATGTGAAATCGAATTTTAATATGAAGTTTTAGATCGAAAGTCATGCTTGTCCCTAATTTAGGGACTAAATTGAATAAATTGAAAAATATGTTTGCCTTTGTATTTGAATGTGATTTGGATGGAAAATTGATATTGAGTAATTGTTGAATTATTATTCATAGCTAAAGATGACGTTGGGCCATCGAGAGGAAAAGGAAAAGTGTGAGTCGATGATGAGTGACGTGAGATTTCAATTTGTATTTCTCTGATTTTGGATCCTTTTTAATTGTTGCATATTTATGATATTTTTCATAATATGACATTGAGGTGAGTTGACAATGATTATTTAAATGGAATTGCTATGTTTGAGATTGCATATCGAGATAGTGGACTAAATTGAATAAAATAAAAATTGCATGTATTAATTGGTATATGTGATTTGATATGGAATTGGGTTGAAACATGTTATACGACATGTTTAAATATTGAAATTGATGATAAAATGAGAAAGATAGAATGTGAATTGAGCTATGTGATGAAATTAGAAAATTGGTTACTCTATTAATTGTTCGAGTATAGTTGAATATAGTTGGCATGCCATAAGATAGATTGAGTATGGGTTACTTCGACTATATGTCGATGATTGTCGGACACATTTTCCTTTGGATGTTCCAATGAGTGTTGGGCACAACTATTACTTCGATTATACCGACGAGTGATAGGTACGATCTATTTACTTCGGACGTTTCAGTGAGGCACTGGGTGCCAAATTGGTATGTTGGTTGAGATCCGTGTATTCGTTCGAGTCCGAGTCAAGTTAGTAGGGGATATAAATTGTGAATCGGTCAAATGATGCTCAAAATGAATTAATGTTATGAAATTGTACTATAGGTACCTATATGCGATATATGATTATCGATAACATGTGAAAGACCATAGATGTAACACCCTCACCTGACCCGATCACCGAATTCAGGTGTAGAGTGCCACAAATAGACCGATTTGGGATAATACCAATTCTAAGACTTAATAAGTTAAATATAGATTTTATTAAAAAACAAATCTCTTACAACATAAATCTTAAATTAAAATAAATATTATTTCCAATTTCAACATTAAAGGTTATGTTAAATTACAATATATTCGACCTCGAGGCGAAGCCTCTAAAGCTACCCCCTTCATATGTGCATGTCACGTTACTGACAATAGTCTTTTATCTAACGCGATCTGGCTTAGTCCCTCCTCAAGGTCCTTGGTCACTTTTGGAGCCCTGCAGGCATAAGTCGAATTTTTTTAACTTCAAAAGATTTTAGTGAGTTTCTTTACTAAACTTTGCAAAATAGCCCCAACTTGTCGGAGGAATAAAAATAAAAACTAAACACATTTAACTCCCTGATCGTCTAGGGACAATTTTTCTTAATCCGGATTGGTGGCCTTCGATTTATTTCCTAGACTCATTTATAAGTGGTTAGGCCTTTAAACGATCTTCCCTTGGCTGATCCTATAGCCTTTTGACAAGTTTTGATAGTTTCTTAGGTGTCTCGTTGTAACCGCAGACTCTATCCTTCCTTTAATTTTATTCTTTCTTTCGTCAGTTCCTAGTGTGGATTCTTCTTTCCACCAAGTCCTTATAAGGTAGTCTTTCGGCCTACCCTCCTAATGACCCTTTGGTTATGTCTTCCTTGGTGGTCATACCAAATCCGATTAGTCCTTAGCAGACTCTTTTTCTTATGCAATCCTGAAAGATTTACTAACATTCCATCCGATGGGTTAACAGATAAGGTCCCTTGCCATCCTAGTGGACTAAGTCCCACTTGGGTATAATAGTGTTTGGATTACTTTATTGTAATCCACCTTATTCATGACACTCTGGCTTTACAATGTATCATTTCTATCTGTTCTAGCCGTTTTGGCCTATGATACCTAGCGAACTATTAGCTAGGTGATCATTCAAGATTCCCTATGGAACTAGCCCCTTGGTTGGTACTTCCTCAATAGGTTCCCTTTAAAGAGGAATAGTCTTGAAAAACATATCTGTCACTTAGTTTAACCTTTCTAGTACCTCTTTCTGTCAAAGGGGTTCTAACTATCCCCTCTTTACCCTTTTTTCTATTTGGGGTATTGACAATCAACCCTCCCTACATAAATCTGGCTTTGATGAACCTTATATTGGAAGCAAGTCTCTCAATACCTTTTCAAGGTTTCCCTCTCACATACAAAGGCTCTTTGAGCACTTCTTTGGCGGCTCTCAATGACATATTCTTATTCGCGATCTATGGATATGTCATCTTCCCTTGCCTACTTATAAGACATTTTGGTACATCGTTTCACATGTCTGATTCTTGCTAGGTCACCACCCTTATGCCCTATCGGTTTTCATAGTTACTGTTTTGGTGGACTGTTCCTTCTTTCTACTACTTTTTTCATGTTCGGTAGATTCCCTAAACTCGCTTGCCAATATTTTCATTTTCCTTCTAACTCTTTTTCCATATACGTGATTTTCCATAATTACTGTCTTGACGGTCTACCCTATTTTTAATGTCCCAGTAGACTACCTCGTATTTAACATCTCGATGGACTATGTTGGTTGCTACAACCGAGCTATGGTCTTACACCCTTTTACCTCATGTTTAACATCCTGATAGGCTTCCCCGTGTTTATTGTCCTGATGGACTATCCTGTATTTATTATCCCAGTGAACTACTCTGTGTTTACTATCATCGCAGACTATCCCGTGTTTACTGTCCCGACGGACTATCCTGTGTTTACTGTCTTGACGGACTATCCTGTGGTTACTATCCCTACGAACTATACTAATTGTCATAGTCGAGCTATGGTCTTACATGTTAGACCTCTTCTGAGGTGTCGCCCTGTAGGACCTTATCGCTGCCATGGTGTTGCCCAATAGAGCCTGCTCACTGTTGTCACAGTGTTGCTTTATGGAACCTAATAATCGTCAATATCGGTCCATCTGATATCTGTCTTGATGCTTGAACACCGAAGTGTACCCTTCACAAGGCCTAGAGCTTCACACATCATGGTTTGCACTCAGGAACACTATATGACGATATCTAACAATAATTCTATTTCCCTAACCTAACTTCATTTAACCCATCAATATTTGTCCCTTCGTACTCTACAATTTAAATCATACAATACATGCATTTCTCTTTCATACTAGCATGGAGTACATTACCCTTAAAACATGTAATCCTAAATATGTCATGCATATTGAACTACCTTGGTGGATACTCATATATTAAAACAATCTTATGCATACTTGGCACTCACAATCATTATAGTTCATGCATCATCACAAAATCATGCTAGGCACACATCATTCAAGGAATGGATTACAGAAACTTACTTGATGCTTCTTTGTCGCCTCAGCCTAGCTTTTCCGAATGCCAGAGCTTCCATTCTCCTGGCAGCAAGCATTACAGCCAAGGTCATAAATTAAACTCAACATTTTCAACTTAAAACCCGGTTTCCAAAAATATGCAGAATCCCTAAAATGGTTCTTAAAACCCTTAACTTTTTTTTTCTAAATCTTTCGTACATCGACAGACTTAGAACCTTACCAGCTCCCCAGATTTTCTATTTTTTTGACTAATTCCTCATGATTATTGCTTCATGCAGAGCTTTCCATAACCATCACTTCCTCGGAGCAACCAAGGAAGAAGATGAAGAAGAGAGGAAAATGAAACAGATTCGAGAAGGAGTCCCTCAAAGAAGTGATTTCCCATCTATTTATAGTGCCTCACGCTCGATTATCAACCCCATAGAAACCACCCGTTTGTAATCATTTTGTCTCCCACTAAGGGACCAGCTGATTTTAATCTAAAAGAACCAAAATTGGATCTCAACCACATCCAAAATTAGTCATTAAGTTTTTCAATTTTTTTAGTAGAAGCTACCAGCTTAGGACTTCTTTCAATTTAGCCCTCCAATTGTTCTAATTTTCCAGACTTAACGAAAATAGGGTGTAACAATGCGAACCAATTAAACGAGCCTAAGGGCCAGTATGGAAAGATAACAAATGAATTGATTCGATTCGGAAATGAAATGTGATATGATCAAATGTTAAAAATTGAATAGAAATGCAAACATAATTGATATTGGTATGTTAGCATGTTGATGCATTGAATGAGGTTTGGCATGAATTGTATATAAGTTGGTTGACATTTGAAATTACATTGAATGTATGCAATTGATTGAAACTTATGTTATACTGACTTGAATCATGAAAATAACATTGAGCTTTATCACTTAGCGTACGATTTGCTTTCTCTGTGCATAGGTATAGGTGAACCTCGAGATTACAAGAAGTAATTCCAGCATCTAAGAAGTGATCCCTGACTCAGCAATGTTTGTATAGTCCTTTTTTGCTTAGGATATGACATGTAACTAGGGTTTAAACCAATTTTGTACCTTAAATATGTTGGAAAAAATCCAGTTTGAAAATAATTTTCTTACATATCGTAAAATAAAAATTTTGTAAATCGACTGATTTGTGATATTTATAGCAATATACCTTAGATTGAATTTGCACTTGTGTTTATGGATAGACAGATCCTTGTCATTCTTGGCTTTCAACCAAACAATCTTCTCCGTTATTCTCATACTATGAACTACTTTAAGTGTGGGGTCGAACAATTTGAATTAAAACACAAAATTAGAAATAGTTTTTTTTTTATTTAGTGTGAAAATGAAAAATATTTTCTCAAATAGAAACCGATAGAATTTTTTGTTTCGAAAAATAGATTCAATAATTAAGAATAAATTCTCTCTATTTTCGGGTAAAGTAACAATATCTTAAAGTTGTGTAAATAGCCATACCGGTGCCATCTATTTACAGGGAGAGAAAGTAGAACCCTTGTTGAATTGTAGAAGTTTATTTCAACTAGAAAAATGAACTCCTAATTTAACTAGAAGTATAGGTGGTGAAAACCCTAATCAATATTATTAGGGTTTGTCATCCACCCTTTTTAACATGAGGGACTTTTGCGCCTCTCCCATATTGAGTTCAATTATAAGTACTTCTCGGCCGTTTAACCTAATACTTTACAATTTGATCCAACCTGATATTTTTTTATTTCCCAAAATAAATTTCTCAATATATTTCCAATTAAATAATCTTCTCAACCTAATTCTAATTTTGTTAAAATCATGACGGCTTTACCGTAAAAGAATCTATGAAAAATATATTTATTTTTTCTGTATTCAATGGTTCACTATGACCAAATGATTTATTTTCATTTTCAAGCTTCATTTAATTCAAAAAACATAAATTCATTTTTCAAGTCATTTTCATTTTCATTTTAGAGAAATCCACTTTCCCAATGATTTGATTTCTTCATTTTCATTTCCATTTAGGAGAAAACCATAAGCAGTTCCAAATGTTCCCCATTTCTCCATTTTCACCATTTCTATTCATTTTTGTTCATTTGATTCAATTTGCAATTTATTTCTGGTTTCAACGAGCTAGCGGAGGGACCAATTGGACATATGTAATTAGGGCTCAAATGATTTATAATTAAGTTTTAGCTTTTCACCTATTAATTATAAACTCATTTAGTCATGAAGTCATTCTACTATAGTATCGTGACTGAGCTCTCTCTAACGACATACAATTATGAAAGCAACTTGATTAGTGCTCGTCCAATGACATTTTCATAAGTGTGTTACCCTCATAAGATATCCTTAATCTCTTTGGGATAATATCTGGTCTCCCAATACGATCCTATTTTATCTCATGGTAACCATTACATCTTCCTTCATTAAAAGTTAATTACTATCAAATCGTAATCAAGTTAATAATCATAAAAATGAATGACCGGTGGTAACGTTTAATTTTCATCAACCATGTAATACTAATGAGAGGATATCATATACCCATGTCTTCAGCTATGAATTCCACTGTTGTGAATGACACTTGATCTGCCACAATTCGTTGTAGTAGATTAAACTATTTACTGTACTTAATTACCTCGTAGGAAAACAATTTAGTTATGTTTTTGTGTAGTTTTCTATTTTAGTTTATAGTTAATAAAAAAAGTAATTTGAGCTATTTATATGACTTTGGGGGCTAAAATAGGCCTAAAGGTTGACTAACATATTCAGTAAGTGTGCAAGACACCATTCGGGGGCACAAAGACGATGGGTTGCCCTCAATGTTGCAACATGGAGCTTCGATGTCGCAACACAGTGAACAAAGTACTCAAGGAGAAGTATGCCTTTGGTGTCGCGACATAGCCATAAGGTGTCACAACAGAGCCCTGAAATCAAGCCTTAGTTTGTAAGCTACCATTAGTGTCGCAACATAGGCCAGAGGGTGTCGCAACATTGATGTGACATGAAGAATTAATGAGCCAAAGGTGTTTTTGTCCATACAATACACTTTAATGTAAAAATGTCAGCCGAATTTGGTCAACAATCAACAACCAACCCTAGTCCTATAAATAGAATAAATTTAAACACTTTATTGATAATTTTTCATTCAGTTAGTTTTTACTTAGTTTCAATTTCCCTTGTAATTTAGATTTTTCTTTGGTTTTAGTTATTCTTTTAGTTTTCTATTTCATCCTTCACGGGAATCAGATTGTAGATCGCTATTACCCTTCAACGTATTATTGTTTGCATGATTATTAGTATATTATCAGGATTTTTCTCATCTCTGCTCTTGCTCTCTTTCATAATGTTTATATTTCTTATCAATTACTTTATATGTGTTAAATCTATAGGGAACTAATCTGATAGGGGAGATTAACGAGTGGATGTGAGATTGATTAATTTTTATGTAGGGTTTCTTAGCAGATTAACTGGTTGGGATAAGAAGAACTTAAAACCGTAGGCTTGACGAACCTAGGAAGTCATATAGGTGGGAATAAACTTGAACTCGAAATTGCATATTCGTGAAAACCTTATCCCAATCTTGTCTTAACTGTGACATCGAGAGATAAGTAGTTCTAGTTGACTCATTAGGTTAGTGGAAGGCTGAAAGGCCCTGCTAGGTTAAGGACTAGTTGATTGAGTAGAACCTGAAGCAGGAATTAATTATGAACACTAAAACAAGTTAATCTTCCATCATTAAAACTGATAAAATATGCAATCTATTTCCACTGTTATTTATCTTGTTTTTATAAAATATATTTTCTCATCAACTTAGGATGTATCGTAAAATAATTCAAGTAAATTACTAACTAGACCCATCAGCGTAGGAATTAATCTTATTTTAGTCCCGCCTCTCATGGGTACGATCCTCAAAGTGCTTCCATACTTCGTTATAAAACTATATTACAACCTGACCCGTATATTTGTAGACACCACCTCCATTCACATCCTTTGTAGTAGTATTCTCACTTTCGACGTTGGTATGTTGGGAGGCAGTTAACACTACATACTGCATAAGTCGTATACCTAATGCACCAACTTTTGATTCCTTATTTATTTAAACTTAGACTTTTACTTACATCAAATATACGAGTCATGCATGCATAGTTCATCATCCACTCAGGATTTAGGTATGCCATACTATGAGCGTCACAAGTGAGTAAATCTATAAAAGGATTCAAGATCTGCCCTTTTTGGGTCGAATCCGATGTTCTGTTAGTCCAATTAGCCACATCTATGTCTCTATCTTCTGGGAGTCATCCGCTCTGATTCCAAGACAAAGTATCTCTCCAATTGGACTTGATAGATGACATAGTAGTCTTTTAATGAGTTTGCTCATTTTTAATTAGATTAAGGATATTTTTAGGTTCATTTACTAATATAAGTTGTCTTTCTATATTATGATCCGACCATTTAGTACTGCTTATTTTAGTTAAACATTAGATAAACATTGAGAAAAATTTGTTTTTATTTTTCTTTCTGTGCAAAAGCCATATGAGAACAATTATACAAAATATAATAATGTCATCAATGAATTTATTTTATTAACCAATCTGTTTGAAAAAATTACAAGTTTGCTAATGAATAGGCTAGACCTAAGCACCAGATCCAATAAAATAGTCATTTTAAAAGTTTATTGGCTAATGTTAACTTGGAGTACCATTTTGACATATTTTGGTGCGAATGTATTTGGTATGTCAGTGATTTAACTAAATTGAAATGTTTAAGTGTTATTTCAGTTGATCTAACCTTGTACCAAATTGGACCTTTTAGAAATAGAAAGTTATGTCGTGACGACATACTTTCAACGTCGTTACGAGACATAGTCAGTGAGTTGTGTTACGACGAGAAACCACCAATTCTACAATAACAACCCAATACTTTGAAATCTATACAATTTGGTCCTATTTCGATCTCGAGTTAGTAAAGAAATTTCGTAAGCTTGTATAAGACCCAAAAATGATTTCATATCGTATTATATGTATGTGTTGCTCATATTTGAATGGCTAATGGTATGTAATTGAATATAATTGATCGTAATTGCTCCAGAAATGAATTTGAGATCCTATAGTTCAGACTAGACGATCAGGTCAGGTATCGGGGGTGTTATATGGTCCATGCGAGGTATCTTCTACCCTTTCTCTCTCTAATTTTTCAAGTTCTCTTTGTTTAAAATCTAAGATTGGTAAGGGAAACTTAACAATATGAGTGAGCTATTCTTGAGCTTAAATTATCCCCAAAGTGGTTTGAAAGAAAGCATGTCTCCACTGGTTCATCTGAACAACCTGCTGAGGAAGAGGAAGAACCTAAGGCAAAAACACTTGAAGTGGTAGCTGAAGTGTCCATTTCCACATGCACTTTGAAAAACCTTGTTGGGTTCAATAAGAGGATGGTTGATAATTTGAATTCCTCTGTTAATTCTCATAACTGAGTCATTATGAAGCTTTTTGAAAAAAATCAAGTGATTTAGTAGATAAAGGAGTGGGAAAGAGCCTTGTGTAATGACTTACTCTATAATAACCTGATATCTAATGGTGTCGAAAAATGCGATTTTGAAACTTCATTTTCGTAACCTGAGTCCATAAATATTAAATATGAATATTTAAAGGGTTAGTTTAAAAATATATTAAAATTTAGTTAAGTAATTTAGCCGAAAAAGTAGTTAATTAAGTCACAGGGACTGAATTGTAAAAGTTCAATAGTTATGGATTTTTATTTAGAAAAAGGCTTGAGGACTTAGATAGAAATCATCCAAGGGAATAAAATGGTTAATGAACCAAATTAGAATAACTTTTAGTGGATTTGATGATGATATCCATTAAAGATTAAAATATTATTAAATTAAGTTTAATTAAAAGTAAAAACATGTTTAATTAAACTAATTAAGGTTAATTAGTAATTAATTGAATCATATAAGTTAAATGTTAGTGGAAAAAATATCATCATCTTCATTCTTCATGTCGTCCTCCATAGATGAAAGAAAGAAAATCTTTAAACCCTTGAACATTCAGCCAAATTTATCAAGTAAGTCCCTAAGTCATTTTCTTTGATTTTTATAGATTTATGATACAGGAGCTTGATTTAACTAGCTCGTGTATCAATTTGTCCAATTTTTAAAATTTTGATAAGTTTCCATTATTAATAAATTGATGAATTAGGCTTGAAATTGATAGAGATTAAGCTTAGATTATGAAAAGTAGTAAATTGTAAAGCTTAATAAGCTTGATTGTAAGCTTGGTTACATTAGGGACCAAATAGAATAAAATGCAAAAATATTGTGAAATTAAGCTAGGGATAGAAAGTAGAATGTCCCTCATGAATAAATGTGAAATTGAATTTTAATCAGAAACTTTAGATCAAAAGTTATGTTTGTCCCGGATTTAGAGACTAAATTGAATAAATTGAAAAATATGTTTGTCTTTGTAATTGGATGTGAGTTGGATGGAAAATTGACAATATATATGTTTTCTGATTGTACGTAGGTAAAGTTGACATAGATCCTGTGAGAGGGAAAGGAAAAACGAAAGTTGTCGATGAGTGACTCAAAAACTCGATTTGTATTTCTATTATCCGTGATCAATTTCATTGTTGTATATTTGTAGTATTTTGCAGAATATGACATTTAGGCGAGTTAATAATGAATATTTGAATTGCTATGTTTGAAATTGAACATCTAGATAATGGATGAAATTGAATAAAAGAGAAACTACATGAATTATTTTATATATGTTATTAGATATGGAATTAGGCTGAAACGAGTTATGTGATATGTTGAAATAGGGAAACTGATGATGATTTGTGAATGATATAATGTGAATTGAACTTTATGATGAAATCAAAAAATTGATTACCCTATTGATTGTTCGGGTAGATTTGGATATAGTTGGCATACCATAGGATAAATTGAGTACAAGTTACTTCGACTATATGTCGACGAGCGTTGGGCGTATTTTCTTTTGGACGTTTTATGAGTGATGGAAAGAACCTTTACTTTGGTTATACTGATGAGTGATGGACACAATCTATATACTTTGAACATTCAAATGAGGTAATGGGTGCCAAATTGGTGTGTTGGTTGGGATGCGTGTATCCGTTTGAGCCGAGTCATGTTAATAGGGGATATAAATTGTTTAATTGATTAAATGATGCTTGAAATGAATTATTGTTATGAAATTGTACTATAAGTGCATATATGTGATATATGATTATCGATAGCATGTGAAAGACCATGTGAATTGGTTAAACAAGCCTGAGGGACGATATGTAAAGATTACGAAGGAATTGATTCAATTTGGAAATGAATTTCAGATTTGGTTGAATGTCTTAAATTGAATAGAAATGTGATCATTAATGATATTGGTATGATATGTTCAACTGGTTTGTTAATTGAGGTAATATATAGTTGATTCATTTGACATAATTGGCGTACCTTGTGGCATATACATGTTGATATGTGGTTTAAGGATTAGCATGTAACACCCTAAGTCCGAAGGCTAGACTGGTGAACTGTGGCATTACTGGAAAAACAATTGTACTAGTGAAAACAATATTTTAGGATTTCATTTAAGAGGTTTTGTTGAAAAGGGTATCGACCAAAGAATTTAAAGAATGTTAGGAGAGCAACAATTTCGTATTATAACCAAAGGAAATAAAAAGAGGTTGTAATGACTTTTCAAGAATGAAGTTTGAAGTTCTCAGCATTTTAGAGATAAAAAGAGAAAATAACGAACAATTTAACGATATTGGCGATACAAATATTATATTTCTCTTTGTCTTTTGACGGAGTAAAAGGAAGGCGTAAGGATCATTCACTGCATATGAAGGTTGAAATATGGCAATATGCCATAATATATTCATCTTCCAGAATATTCAAATAAGAGTGTGAATTAAATGAGTTTAATTATGACCTAAACATATACATGAAATAAACAAATATGAGAATTGCCCGATGTGTACATGTTACAGAAGAAACAAAGGAAAACACACAAAATAGTGACAATCTGGCTAACTCCCTTCACGAACATAACTGACCAAAAACACCTGAAAGGATAAAAAGAAAGGATATAGGTTAAGTTCAAAATGAACTTAATAAGTTCCACATAAGCCAGAAATCTTTCAACCAATGGTACAGATCATCAAGAAGATAGGTACAAACAAGTCTACAGTTAGGCTTGTCAAACATCATCAAAGAAACCTGCACTCACACTACAGATATTGAATATATATCCACACATACAACAACTGGAGGATAACAGATACTTATCCGTAATAGGAGAACTGAACATCATACATTTCACCAAAGTATCACACACTCCTTCAGTTCGTAAAAACCTTCAGAGTGCATAGAAACGTACCCTCCACTAATTACGGTTTGCTTTTGAATACAGTTTGTTCCACATCCTGATTTGCCTGAGGTGACAAACCGTATGTGGATATTAGTTACAATAGAATCACATTCCACGTGGATTCTATTTGTTTCAACAAGACACTCCATAGATGGGTATTATCTCCGTTAAGAATAGTTTGACTGTTACCATCCTATCCAAAATTCTCCCTTACGTAGTCTTTAACGCTTCTTTTTCTATTAGCATAAGGCAACTCATAGAAAAGGTTCGTACACAAGCACAGATCGCACAAATATTAATAATACAATATGCCCATGCATTAAAAATTACAATTTGTAGTCATTAACAACCATAACTAAGTACATTTCACATTCAGATACATATGGCCACTAATTATAACCATATGGCAGATACCATCCACAATTTAAATACCATTTCAATAAAATAATTAATTATAAAACATTTTTACATTTGAGACAGTTTACATGCAGTACTCTTATAGATGTTTGGACATCCTTCCTCGAGTTAGCTTCTGATCGTTATAACATTCTGAAAAGCGACGATACAATATTGTTTTATAAAGCCAGTAATTCATATATCCATTCGAACCTTCACAAATCCTCATTGTTAATTCGAACACCTATGTGTTCCCCTGCAAGGTCGGGGCATTCACCAATCACGAGTGAATATCGTAATATCATAATCTCCAAACATTTCTCCCATCACATTCCCACATCAACGATTTACCTCTATAACCCCATTTTCCACCAATCTAGATATTGAGCTTGTGCTCCAAAGAAGGAGTATCCATTCAATTATTCATGCTTGTTCAATCTTTATCTTTTTATTATCATTTCAATTTTTTGACACAAACATGCACATCTTATAACGTACACGCAATCACATAGGTACAACAACAATACTTTAACAACTAGTTACGTGAGATGGTAACTCTACAATCGATCGATATTATTATATCGTGAAGGATGACTACACACAACTCTATTAGCACACAAACACAATAGGATCTTCTACTTGGACATGCAACATCATTAAAATAGTTTCCTAACTCATCAAGCAAGAGGGGAAGGGGATTCACCTGGAAAATCTCCCTAGAGAGCTCCAATCCACACACGGTTCTTTCCATAGGCAATGAGTTAATACCTCCAGCCTCAGACACAAAGAATAAGGAAAAATAGAGAAAGGAGAAGTAAAATTCTTCATCCATCTCCTCCACAATATATATACATAAATAAATATAACACAAACAAAGTGACACTTTTGGCCAGTTGCCAATCAGGATACTTGTATACACGAATCCACCAATTCGGCTCAACAAACGAAACTCACCAAGTGTCATGCAAAATGAGACATTCCTACCTAATATTTGACACGTGTCTAGTACGTGTCCACTACTCGGGGTCCCATAATAAAAGGAAAAGTCTGCTAAAAAATGGCTCGCCACAAACATTTCCGCCAATAGAAAAGCTTGCCAAAATAGAACTAGAGTCCGCAAAATGACAGATCACCACAAAATAGTTTAACCAAAGTGAAATGACAAAGCAAATCAGTCCAAACTTGTGAATCAAACTTAGCTCATACTCAAATCCTTACTGACCCGTCTTGGTCAATCCACCGAAATACAAGTCCGCCAAATTAGGGTGTGACAACTCTCTCACCCTTAAAGAAAATTTCGTACCTGAAATCTCCTTCCCATGATGGCATCAGGAGCATCTACATCCTAGTCTTGCATCACATGCCCTAGTTGCAGGTGGATAGTTCTAAAGTTCGCCAGGTTGTGGTTCGCGAACTAGTTGTGTAATAGCCCGATTTTAGCTAAATCAGAACAGTGGTTTTGGAACCATAAATTTGATGTTAGAAAATTATTTTAATATTATTTTATGTGTTTACAGCATGGTTGTATGTATGTGTGAAAATTTCGTGAGTTAATGTTATTGTTTAATAGCTCAATTTGAGAAAAAAGACTTAATCACGTAAAATGCAAAAGTTGCATTCTATTTGTTAAAAGAATTTAATTGCTATGATTCATTAAACCAAAGGTCCTTATGATGATATTAGACCATTGATAGTGGAATTTGACATAAAAGGGCGTTAAATAGATGTTTTAAATGGTTTTTATTTAAGGTTAAATATGTAATTTAGTAATTAAGTTAAATTAAATAAAACAAAAGCCAAAATCATCTTTATTTCCTTCATCCATAACCGAATATCAAAAGAAAATAAAGCTTTGGAGAGCATTTTTAGGTTCGATACTTGCAAACTTGATTGATAAATGTTTTGACCTCGATTTTTGATGATTTTTATGTTTTTGAGATAGTTGCTTTGTATTCTAGCTAGCCCATGCCTTGATTTTTGAATTTGTTCATGATTTTGTGAAGTGCCATTGATGACTATTTGAGCTTTTGGATGTTTGATGATGAAATATGAAAACTTGATGATAGATTTTAATGTTTTGTAAAGTGATTTTTGACAAAAATGTTAAATAGGGATTTATTTGTGAAAATGTGAAAATGTGTGGTTAAATGTGTGAATAAATGATAAATATGGGCTGATATGTGCACTAGGAAAATTCGGCTAGCTTAGGAAGGTATTAAATTGCATGAATTTTATGTATTTGTGAAATAAGCACTAAATTGTAAAAATGTGGAACTTTAGGGCTAAAGTGTAAAAATGCCCAAATATGTGTTTGTGGATTGAACTGAATAATATGATGAATAAATGAGTTAATTTTGAATGTATATAGATCAAGAACAAAAGAAATCGGATTTAGATCAGGGAAAATCAAAGGTTATCGAATAGTCGATCTAGTCCGTTTATTTCGAATACAAGGTAAGTTCATATGCAAATAAATGTCGTTAAATTGAATTATATATGTTTAATTGTCAACTGCTATGAATGTTGAATGATCAAATCTAAGGAAGAATCGCCAGGGTTACAATATCTAAAAGTCCCATACGAATCTTAGGAATAGTATAGGATACGAATGTCATGACATTATGATTAACGAGATGTGATTATGTGTACACAATATTTGGGACATTGGCATCATTATGAGAATATGTGTAAGACCATGTTTGGGACATTGGCATCATTATTTGATTTCGTGTAAGACCATAGCTGGACTATCGGCATTGATATGTGATAACATGTAAGAACATATCTAGGATATGGCATTGTACGAGATAGATGTGATTTTAGAGTATCCTTAACAATTCTAAATAGTTTAACGGGTAAATTCAAGTTGAGAAAGAATGTGTGAATGAGTTAAGTGACTCAGGTACTACGAGATTCATACAAGTATTGAAAAGAGAAGTATTTGATGAATTCACTGATGATATAGAATATGTATGCATTGATAAAGGTTTGTGAGCTTATATGTGCTTACTCATAGTTTACCTATGGATGGAAATGATGTTGATTCATGTGGTAATTTTATTTGTATATGGCTTACTAAGCTTTTAAAGCTTACTTTATGTGTTTTTCCCCATTTTATAGACAATCGAAGCTAGCTCAGACTCGGGGATCATCAGGAACACCATCACATTATCAATAAACTTGTTGGTACTTTTGATGCTATGTAAATATGGGATATGGCATGTATAGGCTAGTGTTAAGATGATATGTTTTGAGTTATGATTTTAGCCATGAGAGTTGGCTTGTAAATGATGTAAATGTTGGTGTACATTCGGCCATTTTGGTTGGCTTATTTTATGAGTTTGGTAAGTGAAATAGGATGTATAAAATTGGCCTTGTGTTTTGTTATGTTTGTTAAGGCATGTTGTGAATTGGTTTTAAGATGATGAAATGGTATGTTTTAAGGTATAAAATAGATGATAATATGGTGAAAACATGCATATAGAAGATAGGTGAAAAATGTTGGTTATGATATATTGATGTGGTAAGTTTTGGTTATATTTTTAGGATGTTGAAAGAATGGTTTATAAATAGCATGTTATATGTATGAAATAGCATGCTTTGGTTTTTTTTAAATGTTTTGAGATGGTATTAAATGATGAGGTTTAGGTATACATGAGGAGGATAAGAAATGTGGCTTAAACCAAGCCTAATTTTGCCCTACACGATTGAGCACACAGGTGTGTGACTGACCGTGTGCCTGCTGTAACTTAGTTAAACAAGCCAGTGAGTTACATAGCTTAGACACACGGGCGTGTCTACTGGCCGTGTGTGGCACACGGGCTGGCACATGGACGTATGGCCGGCCGTGTGACCCAAATCAGTATACCCTTCAGATTTCACACGGTAGAGGCACACGAGCGTGTCTCCGGCCGTGCAATACAAGTCAGTATGTATTCCCTGTTTCCACACGGCTTATGACACAGGTGTGTCTAGTGACCTTGTGAGGCACACGGCCTGTTCACACGGGCGTGTGATCCCTGTATGCATGAAAATTTTATAAGTTTCCCAAAATTTTTAAATGTTATTAGATACAGGTATGGGAAATGCGACTATGCGACTACGTTGGATTGATCCAGGCATGTCTTAAGGTCTCGTAGACCCTTATAAAGGACAATACGACTATGTTGGATTGATGCTTATGTATTAATGGATTCTTGTATGGGAAATGTATGTCGTATGTTGTGTTTCTATCGATAATGCCTCGTAACCCTATTCTAATGACAGATACATGTTAGGGTGTTACATTTATTGGTATCAGAGCTACGGTTTAGTCAATTCTAGGACTAACGTAGCGCGTGAGAGTCTAGCTATACATGCAATATATATGAATTGTGATAGTGTGATGATTTCTGACAGCTTAAAGTGTGTTTTCATATAGCAAATGGATCCCGATCGAGCTTTAGCTGACGATGTGGAGTTTTTGGTACCGTTGCCGGGGAACTAGAATATTAGGAACACTCAGTTTTTATTACTTTAGCCATTTACTTTTACTGCCATTTAATTTTATTTTTGTTTTTTATTTTTATTTACTACATTTTCTTTTCCTTCCTTCTGGCAGGTTCTTATAGTTTATGACTAGAAGAAACCCGTCGGGACCATTACTTTTTGACGAAGAAATCAATCGCACCACTCGTAAAAACTGACGAGAAATAAGGCTAAGTATAAGATACACAGAGGAAGATCAAGAGGACGATATCTCAACTACAACTGAGGAGATGACTGAAAATCAGGAAAATTCGCTACCTCCTGCGATACCCGCTATTCTAGTAATCCGAATCCTGCTCCTCGTACTATGTATGATTATGCTAAACCTAATTTAACAAGAACTGAGTCAAGTATAGTTAGGCGTGCTATTGCTGCAAATAATTTTGAACTGAAACCTAACACAAATCAAATGATACAGTAATTTGTTCAGTTTGATGATTTGCAGGACGAGGACCTCAACACTCACTTGGCAAATTTTCTGGAGTTTTGCGACACATTTAAAATTAATGGCATTTCTGACGATGCCATTCGTCTTCGGTTATTCCCTTTTTCATTGAGTAACAAAGCTAAACAGTGGTTAAACTCGTTACCACGAGGGTCAATCACTACTTGGGAACAAATGACAGAAAAGTTTTTATTAAAGTATTTTCTGCTGGCTAAGATGGCCAAATTATGTAATGATATCTCTTCTTTTGTGTAGATGGATTTAGAAACGCTTTACGATGTATGGGAGAGATACAAGGACCTACTGCGAAGGTGCCTCACCATGGGTTACCTCTATGGTTGCAAGTTCAAACATTTCACAATGGCCTGAATCCCTTGACTAGACAAATGGTTGATGCAGCCGCTGGTGGAACCATCAACAACAAAACACCTGAAGCAACTTACGAATTTATTGAGGAGATGCCACTGAATAACTATCAGTGGCAAGTTATGAGGACTAAGCCAACCAAAACAGCAGGCGTTTATAACGTCGATGCGGTTAACATGTTATCAAATTAGGTAGAACTTCTAAATAAAAAAGATTGATGGTTTAGTTGGTTCTACGCAAGTACATCCAGTAATGAGGTGTGATTCAAGTGGAGGAGGCGTACACACAGATTATCAACCCTTCAATCCTACAACCGACGAGGAATAAGTCCACTATATGGGTAACAATAAATCTAGATCTCAAAATAACCCATACTGTAATACCTATAATGCAGGTTGGAGGAACTACCCAAATTTCTCATGGGGTGGTCAAGGAAATCAAAGGCAACAAAATCCTTCGAGTTTTCAACAACCACCTTACCAACAAGAGAAAAAGCCAAACCTTAGAGAGATGCTAACGAAATTTATCGCAGTGTCAGAAACTCGCTTCCAGAATACCGAGACGGCACTTAAAAATCAACAAGCATCGATCCAAGGGCTTGAAGTTCAGATAGGCCAGTTGTCCAAACTAATTTCTAAACGACCACAAGGTAGCTTGCTAACCACAGGGTAGCTTGCTAAGTAACACTGAACCTAACCCGAGGGAACAGCTCAACGCGATTAATGTGCAAGGTGAAGAAGGATTCGTTGAGCCTGAGCCAGAACTGAGGCAAGAAACTATGGTGAGCAAAGGTAAAGGTGAGGTAGGTCACAATGAAAACAAAATGGTAAGTGTGGAAATAAACCTCATGTGCCATATCCCAAAGCGACAAGGAAAGACCGCTCAGATGAACAATTTGGTAAATTCCTTGAACTTTTAAAAAAATTACATATCAACTTACCGTTTATTGAAGCTCTCTCGCAGATGCCGAACGCAATGAAATTTTTAAAGGAGCTTTTAGCAAATAAGAGGAAATTAGATGAGGCGTCGCATGTAGAGCTAAACGCAGTTTGCTCAGCTATTCTACAGAATAAGCTACCCAACAAATTAAAAGATCCAGGGAGTTTTACTATTCCTTGCATAATTGGTAGTTTAGATGTTAATAATGCATTAGCAGATTTAGGGGCTAGCATTAACGTCATGCCTTACAAAATGTTTAAGCAACTAGGTCTTGGGAAACCCAAACAAACTAGGATGAGCATTCAATTAGCAGATAAAACTATTAGAATTCCTAGGGGCATTATTGAAGATGTGCTAGTTAAAATCGATAAATTTATATTTCCCGTTGGATTCGTTGTTCTAGACATAGAGGAGGATAGAAGCACTCCTTTAATTTTAGGAAGACCCTTTTTAGCAACTGCTAGAACAATTATTGATGTTAGCACAGGTGAACTCACACTTTGTGTGGGGACGAAACAATCACCCTTCAAGCTCACAGTTCTGGCAACACATCGAAAATTAATGGTGATTGTATAAACCATTCTACTAAAACTGACAAAATGGTGCAACCTACTTTGCAGGAAATGAATACGAAGGATATACATGAGCCATGTTTAAGCAACGGTAGAGAACCTATTCTTGAAGAACGAAGGTTACAAATCGAGGAGTTAGATGAATGGCGAACACACAAATTGAGAACATACGATAAACTAAAACTACGCCAGAACGAGCTCAATACCTCACCAAATCAACTTAAGGTTGGAAATAAAGTTCTATTAGATGCCGCAGATCCTCACATTGTCATTGCCGAACCGAATGAAGAAATTCCTCTTACGGTACTTAGCATTTTCCCATTTGGTACAGTCGAGGTAAGTCATCCCAAATTTGACAATTTTAAGGTAAACAATACTTACCTAAAACCTTATTTTGATGAGATTGATAGTAGGAATGAGGAGTATAAACTCCTTGAACCACCATGACCATTCAGTTGAGAGGTAAGTCGAGCTTAAACTATAAATAAGCGCTTCTCGGGAGGCAGCCCGAGCACTAATGGTATTAACTCCTTTAAATTCTAGTGTTTAACACCTAACTTACTAACAGAGCTCTTGAATACAGGTTTACCACATTCACACGGCCAAGCACACGGGTGTGCTTAGGACCGTGTAGAAATAGGGCAAAGATTTTTCCCAAACACGGGCTGCGATAAATGACCACGGCCGTGAGACATGGCCGTGGACGATCTTGTCAAAACAACACGGGCATGCGACACACCTGTGTCATAGAACCATGGGTGAACTTAAGAAAATAGCACAGGCGTGCGTCATGCCCGTGTATAGCACCTGTGGTCAAACCTGTCAAGTTAACATGGGCGTGGACCTACATACACGGGCGTGAGAGAAGCGAACGAAGTCAGACACGGCCGTGCGACACGGTCGTGTGCATCAACATGCGCAAGGCACACGGGCATGTGGCGAATGTCAGACGCACTAAAATTTAGAAAAACGTGAAACACACGGGCTAAAATTGGGGCACACAGGCGTGTCCCCTGGTAGTGTGCCCCAAAATCTATAAATAGGCTTCACTATTTATCATCTTCTTCACCCAAAAATCCCTAACCCTAGCCGTTGCAAGTCCACACGCCCGTGCGCCACCTCCAACTCCATTTTTGACACACATTCTCCTCTTTCTAGTGTTTGTTTACTCTTTTCTCTTTTATTTTACTTACTTCTAATGTATTTATCATAATAATCTAATTTTTTCATATTATTTATATTTTTCTATCACTCAAATTCTATGTCTAAGGTAGTCATCATCTATTTCATGTTGAAATTTTCACTTATTCCATGATTTCTCAAGCTCTATTTACCTATTCTAAGTTAATATTCGTAGTTCTCACTTGCTTACTATTCTTTACCATTTTAACCTATACATTATGATGCATTCATGCTTTTTACGTTTCCGTAAAGTTCTTTGCCACTTTTATATTCATGCTACTACCATGCCAATGCCACAAAAGTATGTCATAAGTTAAGTTTGTTAGTGTTAGTAGTTGTGGCTGAAATTATTTATGACTTTTTCCTTTTTGAATTTGTTTTCGTTTTACCTTGACCATTCATCAAGACAAAAAATGGTTTTGCTTGCAGGTATACCATGTCTTCACGAGGAAAAAAAACTGCCATCACCGCTTCAAAGAAAAGGAAGGGAGCGTTATCCTCTTCGAGTCTCACCGTTGAAATTCCCCACCCTTTTCTACAGTTCCCCATTGGGCCCCAAGAAGAACTTTTTCAAATACTCCAGACCCGACCTTTAATTGTGGGCCGCTGCATCGAGTGGGCTGCAGTAGAACAAGTCCAATTGGCTGATGCGATTCGGGCCCTCCTCACCACCGACCTATGGAACCTCTCCTTTGAGATCGTCGAGCGGATGTATCTCAAGCTCACGATGGAACTATGATCAACATTCTATCTTCAGATCGTAATGACTAACTATGATGATCCCGACAAGGTCCAATTTTGCCTTGGCAGTCTAGTCTGCCAGTTGATCGTTCTAGAGTTTGGTTCAGCACTGGGCCTTTACACGGAAGAGTTTCAAGAGGGGAACGACCTTGATACCCTTAACTGCCACATCCATTATTCTCCCTCGAAGTGCTGGAACACCCTCGTCCCTCGCTCGGCCACCTACGACCCCAGTCGCTCCAAGGCATCAGCTCTCCCTCCTTCTTTGTGGTACTTACACTCTATCTTAGCTCATACTCTAACAGGGATGAGAGAGAGCACCAGCGTCGTCAACACCCATGATGTCTATTTCTTATTGTGTATGCCACACGGGCACGTCTTCGACCTCGCCTATTTCATCGCCCTTGCCATTCGCTATCAGACTGAGCGACATCGGAAGGAGACCATCTCTATTGGCCTCTACGTGACTCGAGTAGCCCGGCACTTCGGGCTCCTCAACACCGCGGCACAAGAATCATCCTTTACCCTCATTGGCTAGATGTCTCCACAAGGTATCTCGAGCATGCTAAGTGTGAGGATGATCGAAAAGCGCCAAGGAACCTACCCTACTCAATATCGTCTCGCCCAATCAACCGAGTAGGAGGCCCCCAAGGACATTACTGATGATGTCCCTCCACAGCACGAGGACCCACCATCTCAGCCACCACGTTCACATCACCCAGTTCATGCGGCGGCTTCATATGCTGACATTTCTGAGCACCTCACTCGATTCGAGCAGCAGTGTTTTTAGCTATTTGATAACATTGATGCTACTCTATAGTAGATTTGTCAGCACTTCCACATCTCATCGCCACCACCACCTCACGAACCATCCGGCGATGATGATATTTAATTTTATCTTATCTTTATTTTTATTTTTGTTTTTATTTATCAATGTTTTATTAATTTCACTTTTAACTTTTAATGTTATTTCCTTTTTGCTACTGTTTTATATTTAGGTTTTATAAACAAATTTTAATCTCGGCTAATTCTTTATGGGTAATTATTCTTCCTTATATCCCCTAAAAAAGTTCCTGATTTTATCACAGTTATAAAGAGCTACATAGCTCACAATTATTAGGAACTTCAAACTCCATTGGAAAAGGTTCTCCACGACTGCCATACCCTGCTCGATCATGAGATATAATATTCTTTTGGCGCAGCACTTGTGGAACCCAACCTCTACCACCACCGGAGTATCCTACTCTACTCTACATAACTCTAAACTAGGGAGTTGGTTCATTTAACACACAGGAAGTTTCATTTCTCTCCCTATCTTATGATATTATATCTCTATTTGCCACTAACTTTATCTTTGTACATTGAGGGCAATGTACATCTTAAGTGTAGGGGGTATTCATTTCATTATCAGAAAAATCCCTGAATATTGCCTTGTTCTTTTGTAAATCTCTCATATTATTTTTAGGATAAATTTTGATTAATTTATGATTTCTAGTGATATATATTGAATTAAAACATAGGCATTCATGCATTGATTATTTAAACTTTAAGACGTTAGAGAATGAAGCATGATAAGTTGATTTTTTAGAATTTAAAAATTTAGGTTGTTTTTCCCAAGTTTAGGTATTACCTTGAATTGAAATCTACAGTTTTGAATATCAAAAAGCCATAATTTTTGTGAGATTTTGAGCCTTTAAAGATCATCTATTATTTCTTTCATGCTCACTTTTATTATTACTTTGAGTGTGTCAATATCGAATTGTTATTATAGAACTTGCTTGATTATGCATGTCAAGACCACGCCAGTTGATTTGATATGTCAAGATGATAGAGGCACTTAAGATTAACCCACTCATGCCATGAAAAGCCTACCTCCATGATTAACCCTTAGTAAACCCCGTTGAGCATAATAAGTCATTCATTGTATTACCCTAATATTAAGCCTTAACTCATTATTGTTGAAATCCCCTCAATTAATTTGATCCCTATTTTTGTCGAGATTTGATTTGAATAAATTGCTTAGCTATGTCTTCTTGTTAGTAGTTAGTCTATGTTATTTGACTTGTTCTTAAAAAAAAAAAATTATACATGTATACATATTAGTAGTAGTGATCTTTTGTTTTTGAGCTTAAGTTTTTAAATTCCATATTCTAAGAAAAAGCTCTGTTGTACGCAAGTGATGATTAAATATTTTTCTAGTTAAGTAATTTTCCAATTCAATCTCGATTCTAACCTTTTCTTTTAGGTTGTGACCACACCCCCTAACCAAGCCTTGTTACAACTCTCTAAAGACCTTTTGATTTATGTATCATCTCAATTTATAGTGGTGGAGATTTGATTTTCATGTAAGCATATGGTAATAACTTTTCATATTGACTGATGAGTGCTAATTTCATTGTCCTTGAACACTTCGAGTGATTTGAGTGAATCTTTAGTGAGGATGTTAAACTCTGTGAGATTTCGAATCAATGGTAACTACTTAGATGAGGGGAGATGCCTATGTTTTTCATGATTAAATACTCAACTTGGAATGTTTGAAACTTTAATGTTCTTTCAGTTGAATTCTCAATGTATGATTACTTATGGATTAGTTTGAGATATTATTGATAGGATTTATAAGTTAAGATAAAGGAATTTTTAATTGTGAATTGAGGATTTTGCTTGAGGACAAGCAAACACTTAAGTGTGGGGGTATTTGATAAACCATAATTTATACATATTTTTATCCCTTGCTTAACATATTTATGAATGATTTCTCCTTAGATTTGGTGAATTTGATGCTCCTAATCCTTTAATTTCATATTTTATACTTAAAACGAGCATAGGAGAGTGAAAAGAATAAGAAACGGGCTAAAAATGGAGAAAATGGGCCGTCGTGGGAAAACAACACGGCCTGGACTTCCTCACATGGGTAGGACACAAGCCCTTGCCATTCTAATAGGCTTGACCATGGCCTAAAACAACCTCAACACAGGCATGTTGATCTCTCAGCCTCGACCACGGCCTGAAGTCCTGCCAAGCCCTAGTTAAGTTCTATTCGGAAAAGGACGATTTTGAGGGCTTTTAGGCATTCTAAAGCCTATTTAAACACCCTAGAAGAGGAATAAAGGGGGATGGAGAGTAGGGAGCAAGGGGTTACTCCAAGAAAGCTGATTGAATCATCTCAAAAGCCGGATTCATCATCAAGACTGAAGATCTCTCGTCAATTTCCCTTCAGGAGTTTTGGGTTTTCTTTATGTTTTGTATTCATTATTCTTCTGAGATGTTTTCTTATTTTGTTATGAACTAAAACCCCTAAATACCTAAGGGGAATGAAACCTAAGATGAATCTTGTTATTATTTTCTGAATTGTATGATAAATATTTGACTTGTTCTTAATTATGTGTTCTTAATTCTTGTTTCGGTATTTTAGGATATTGATTCAAGTTAATGCTCTTAGTTGGAGGATGAATAGTCCCTGTCTAAGAGTGACTTTGTCATAATTAAGTGGAGTTGATTGCGCCTAGAGATAGGGTGACAAAATTTTTTCGGATTAGGTTGAAACCTAATAAGGGGATCCATAGATCGAGTTAATGCAACCCTAGGGTGTTAATTAGAAAGAAATTTCAATTATTCAATCTAGAGTTAGATGTTATTAGTCTTGAATAGGGATAATAACATAACTTAGGGATTTCTACGGAACAAGTTAAATGAATAAATCATCCGATTCGGAGCCAAAATAACAAGTGAAGTCTAGGTGGATTTTTTCTTAGATATTGTCTTAATTCAATCGCTTTTCCCAAAAGTAATTCCCCAATTCTATTTTCTGTGATCTCTTAATTTAGTTAATTAGTTAATTAAAACAAACCCTATTATTCTTAGTCTAGATAATAAAAAGATAGTCATTACTAGTACTTTTAGTTCCTTTGGGTTCGACAATCCGGTCTTGCTAAAGCTATACTACTGTTTGATAGGTACACTTACCTACGTCGTGATAATAGTTAGTTTCAAGAACGAATAATTATAAATTTATAAAATTTATCATGAAAAATCACGATCAACTCCCACTCAAGGGGTAACGCCGATTGATTCTATGCCGATTTCAAGTAGTCAAGAGGGAGAGGCTAAGCAAGCCTTTTTCCAGATGATGAGTGATTGGTTTACGGAGTTCGTTCAAACGAATCCGGCTGCTCAAAAACTTTCAGCCCCACCTATTCCTTAACATAACCCTACTATTCCTCGAGTTATAGATTTGACACGGTTGAATAAGCCGCTAGTAGATAAGATTCAAAAATATGGGGATAAAAAGTGTCGGGCTACTATTGATGATGATGCGGAGAGAGCTGAGTTCTGGCTCAAAAATACAATCAGAGTATTCCGTGAATTATCCTGCACTTCTGATGAGTGTATCAAATGTGTTGTATCTTTGCTGAGAGATAATGTGTACCATTGGTGGAAAACATTGATATCTATGGTTCCTAGAGAACGTGTTACTTGAGAGTTTTTTCGATCTGAATTCTGAAAAAAGTACATAAGTCAGCGGTTCCTTGATCAGAAGCATAAAAAGTTTCTAGAGTTAAAACAAGGTCGGATGACTGTCACTGAGTATGAAAGAGAATTCGTACGGTTAAGCAAGTATGCTCGGGAATATGTTTCCACTGAAGAAATCATGTGCAAACGATTTGTAGATGGACTGAATAAAGATATAAAATTACTAGCCAGAATTCTAGAGTTGAAAGAATTTGTGGTTCTAGTTGAGAGGGCTTATAAAGTCGAGGATATTAGTAAAGAAAAGAGAAAGACAGATTCAGAAGCTAAAGACTCAAGAAAAAGATCAATGAGTAAGCCGTATCAATCTTCATCGAAGAAATTCTGAGACTCATTTAATTGTTCTAATGCATCAGTGGGACATTCAAATAGAGATCATAAAAGGCAACACTCGAGCTTTAAAGCTCCGGCTATCTCGATAGCTAGTGTCGGGAGTGTGAAACCAAATCGACCCGAATGTAGACTGTGTGGAAAATGACATTTCAGTGATTGTAGATTGAATGATCGGGCCTGTATTAAATGTGGATCGTTAGATCATTTTATCAGAGATTACCCAGAGTTAGCTGAAAAAGATAATGCTCAGAATATGAGGCCAAGTAATACGGCAATTAGAGGGAGACCATCCCGAAATATTGAAAATGTGAGTGGTGGTAGAGGTGTGACACGAGACAGTGCTGCGAGATCTGATGCTAGAGCACCTGCCAAGCTTATGCTATTCGCGCTCGCGAAGAAACGTCATCTCCAAATGTTATTACCGATACTTTCACTCTCTATGATACTAATGTGATTGCATTGATAGATCCAGGATCAACTCATTCTTATATATGTATTAATTTAGTATCTAGTAAGACTTTTCCTGTAGAGTCTACTGAATTTGTGATTAGAGTATCAAGTCCTTTAGGCAAATGTGTTTTGGTTGACAAAGTCTGCAAGAATTGTCTGTTAATGCATCGAGATTTATGTTTTCCTGCTAATCTGATGTTGTTTCCATTCGATGAATTTGATGTGATTTTGGGAATGGATTGGTTAATGATGCACAATGCTATAGTGGATTGTAGACGAAAGATAATTGAACTGAAATGCCAGAGTAATGAGATTATTAGAATTGAATCTGATGATCTGAATAGGTTGCCAATTGTGATCTCGTCTATATTAGCTCAGAGATTTGTGAGAAAGGGGTGTGAAGCTTATCTTGCTTATGTACTTGATATGAAAGTGACAGAAACAAAGATTGAATCAGTACCAGTTGTGTACGAATATCCAGACGTATTTTTCGAAGAGTTACCGGGTTTACCACCTATCAGATAAGTTGAATTTGGTATTGAATTAATACCAGGTACAACACTGATATCGATAGCTCCGTACCGGATGGCCCCGATAGAGTTAAAAGAATTGAAAGCCCAGTTGCAAGAATTGACAGATAAAGGTTTTGCTAGACCGAGTTTTTCACCTTGGGGTGCTCTCTTGGTGTTTGTGAAAAAAAAGATGGCACGATGAGAATGTGTATTGACTACAGACAGTTGAATAAAGTGAAAATAAAGAACAAATACCCTCTACCGAGGATTGATGATTTGTTTGATCAGTTGAAAGGGGCTACAATGTTTTTGAAAAGTGACTTGAGATCAGGTTATTATCAGTTGCGAGTTAAAGACTCAGATATACCAAAGACTGCATTTATAACAAGGTACGAACACTAAGAATTTTTTGTTATACCTTTCGGACTAACGAATGCACTTGTTGTTTTTATGGATTGATGAACCGGATTTAGGTCGTACTTAGACCGATTTGTAGTTGTGTTTATTGATGATATCTTAATTTACTCTCGTGATGAATCTGAACATGCTAAGCATTTGAGAATTGTGTTACAAACTTTGAGAGATAAGCAGTTGTTTGCAAAATTCAGCAAATGTGAGTTTTGGTTATGAGAGGTTGGTCTTCTGGGACATATAGTTTCAGCCGCGGGTATCTGAGTTGACCCGAGCAAAATTTCTACGATTATAGATTGGAAGCCTCTGAGAAACGTATCCGAAGTTCGTAATTTTCTTGGACTAGCAGGCTATTATAGACGATTTGTGAAAGGCTTTTCGATGATTGCAACTCCTATGACAAGATTGCTTCAAAAAGATGTTAAGTTTGAATGGTCAGATAAATGCCAAAAAAGTTTCGAACAGTTAAAAGCTTTATTGACTGAACCTCCAGTGTTAGTTTAGTCTGAGTAGGGTAAAGAATTGATAATATTCAGTGATGCATCGTTAAATGGCCTAGGTTGTATTTTGATACAGGAAGGTAAAGTTGTAGCTTATGCCTCGAGACAATTGAAGTCATACGAAAAGAATTATCCAACGCATGATCTAGAGTTAGTAGCGATAGTGTTCACATTGAAAATTTGGCGTCATTACTTTTTCGTGAGAAATGTCATATTTATACCGACCACAAAAGCTTGAAATATTTGATGACTTAGAAAAACTTGAATTTGCGACAGCGGAGATGGTTAGAATTGTTAAAAGACTATGACTTGGTAATTGAATATCATCCGGGGAAAGCGAACATAGTTGCTGATGCTTTGAGCCGAAATTCATTGTTTTTTTTATGTTCTTTGAACATACATTTGGCTTTGTTTGATGATGGTTTGTTAGTAGCTGAGTTGAAAGTGAGACCATTGTTTTACAACAGATTTATAAGGCTCAGAACTTTGATAATGAGTTACAAGCAAAACGAGTTCAGTGTGAGTCAATTTCTAATTTAGAATTTCAAGTTGATTCTGATGATTGTTTGAGATTCAGAGATCGAATATGTGTTCCGAGAAATTCAGAGTTGATTTAGATGATTTTGAACGAAGCACATAGTAATTGTTTATCAGTACACTCGAGAAGTACGAAAACGTATAATGATTTGAAGTAGTTTTATTGGTGGCATGGAATGAAATGAGATATCTCAAAATTTGTTTCGAAATGTTTGATTTGTCAACAAGTAAAAGCTGGGCATCAAGTGCCGTCAGGTTTATTACAGCCTATCATAATTCCTGAATGGAAATGGGATAGAGTAACTATGGATTTTGTTTTGGGTTTACCCTTAACTCTAAGAAACAAAGATGCAATATGAGTTGTTGTTGACAGATTAATGAAATCTGCGCATTTCATTCCAGTGCGTATAGACTATTCACTCGATAGATTCATTGAGTTATATATTTCCAAAGTTGTGAAATTACACAGAGTGCCTACTTCTATTGTTTCGGATAGAGATCCGAGATTCAATTCACGATTTTGGAAGAAACTGCAAGAGGCATTGGGTACAAAGTTACATTTCAGTACCGCATTTCACCAGCAGACGGATGGTCAATCTGATCGAGTTATTCAGATACTTGAGGATATGTTGCATTGTTGCATTCTTGAGTTTGAAAGTAGCTGGAAGAAATATCTACCGCTGAATGAATTTGCTTATAACAATAGCTTTCAATAGAGTATAAAGATGGCACCATACGAAGCTCTATATGGTCGTAAATGTCGAACACCATTGTATTGGATTGAGCTAAGCGAGGATAAGATTCACAGAGTTGATCTGATTAGGGAAACAGAAGAAAAAGTGAAAATAATTCGCGATAGTTTGAAAGTAGCTCCGGATCGACAGAAATCATATGCAGACTTGAAACGAAAAGATATTGAGTTCCAGATTGGAGATAGAGTGTTTCTGAAAGTCTCGCCGTGGAAAAAGATATTGCGGTTTGGTCGTAAAGGGAAATTGAGTTTGCGATTTATCGGACCGTATGAGATTATCAAGTGAGTCAGACCAGTTGCTCATTGACAATCTTTAACGTCTGAGTTAGAGAAGATACATAATGTGTTTCATGTATCAATGCTACGAAGATATTGATCCGACCTTTCATATGTTATTTCCCCGACTGAAGTTGAAATTCAACCAGATTTATCGTATAGTGAAGAACCGATTCGAATCTTAACTCGTGAGATTAAAGAGCTGAGAAATAAGAGAATTTCATTGGTGAAAGTATTATGGCATCGACAAGGAGTTGAAGAAGCTACGTGGGAACCCGAGGATGCTATGAGAAATCAATACCCTAACCTATTCACTGGTAAGATTTTTGGGGACAAAAATCCCTAAGGGGGGAGAGTTGTAACAGCCCGGTTTTAGCTAAATCAAAACAGTAGTTCCGGAATCACAAATCTGATGTTAGAAAATTATTTTAATATTATTTTATGTATATACAGCATGATTGTATGTATGTGTGAAAATTTCGTGAGTTAATTTTATTGTTTAATAGCTCAATTTGAGAAAAAAGACTTAATCGCGTAAAATATAAAAGTTTCATTCTATTTGTTAAAAGTTTTTATATGATTCATTAAACCAAAGGCCTTTATGACGACATTAGACCATTGATAGTGGAATTTGACATAAAAGGGCATTAAATGGATGTTTTAAATGGTTTTTATTTAAGGTTAAATATGTAATTTAGTAATTAAGTTATATTAAATAAAACAAAAGCCAAAATCATCTTTATTTCCTTCATCCATAACTGAATATCGAAAGAAAATAAATCTTTGGAAAGCATTTTAGGGTTCGGCACTTGCAAACTTGATTGGTAAGTGTTTTGAGCTCGATTTTTGATGATTTTTACGTTTTTGAGATCGTTACTTTGTATTCTAGCTAGCCCATGCCTTAATTTTTGAATTTTTTCATGATTTTTTGAAGTTCCATTGATCATTATTTGAGCTTTTGGATGTTTGATGATGAAATATGAAAACTTGATTATAGATTTTAATGTTTTGTAAAGTGATTTTTGACAAAAATGTCAAATCGGGATTTATTTGTGAAAATGTGAAAATGTGTGGTTAAATGTGTGAATAATGATAAATATGGGCTAATATGTGCACTAGGAAAATTCGGCTAGCTTAGGAAGATATAAAATTGCATGAATTGTGTGTATTTGTGAAATAGGCGCTAAATTGTAAAAATATGGAACTTTAGGGGCTAAAGTGTAAAAATACCCAAATATGTGTTTGTTGACTGAATTGAATGATTTGATGAATAAATGAGTTAATTTTGAATGTATATAGACTAAGAACGAAAGAAATCAGGCTTAGATCAGGGAAAATCAAAGGTTATTGAATAGTCAATCTAGTCTGTTTATTCCAAATACGAGGTAAGTTCATATGCAAATAAATGTCGTTAAATTGAATTATATATGTTTAATTGTCATTAAACTGCTATGAATGTTGAATGATCAAATACGAGCAAGAATCGACAGGGTTACAATATCCGAAAGTCCCGTACGAACCTTAGGAATAGTATAGGATACGAATGTCATGACATTAGGATTAACGAGATGTGATTATGTGAAAGACCATGTCTGAGACATTGGCATCATTATGAGATTACATGTAAGACCATGTCTGGGACATTGACATCATTATTTTATTTCGTGTAAAACCATTGCTGGGCTATCGACATCGATATGTGATAACATGTAAGACCATATCTGAGATATGACATTGTACGAGATATATGTGATTTTCAATTATCATTAACAATTCCAAAAGGTTCAACAGGTAAAGTCAAGTCGAGAAAGAATGTGTGAATGAGTTAAGTGACTCACGTACGTACGAGATTCATACAAGTATTGAAAAAAGAAGTATATGATGAATTCACTTATGATATTGAATATGTATGCATTGAGAAAGGTTTGTGAGCTTATATGTGCTTATTCATAGTTTACCTATGGATGGAAATGGTGTTGATTCATGTGGTAATTTTATTTGTATATGGCTTACTAAGCTTTTAAAGCTTACTTTGTGTGTTATTTCCCCGTTTTATAGATAATCGAAGCTAGCTTGGACTTGAGGATCATCAGGAACACCGTCACACTATCGATCAACTTGTTGGTAATTTTGATGCTATGTAAATATGGTATATGACATGTATAGGCTAGTGTTAAGATGATATGTTTTGAGTTATGATTTTAGCCATGAAAGTTGGCTTGTAAATGATGTAAATGTTGGTGTGCATTTGGCCATTTTGGTTTGCTTATTTTATGAGTTTGATAAGTAAAATAAGATGTATAAAATGGCCTTGTGTTTTGTTATGTTTGTTAAGGCATGTTGTGAATTGGTTTTAAGATGATGAAATGGTATGTTTTGAGGCATAAAATAGATGATAATATGGTGAAAACATGCATATAGAAGATAGGTGAAAAATATTGGTTATGATATATTGATGTGGCAAGTTTTGGTTATGTTTTTAGGAGGTTGAAAGAATGGTTTATAAATGGCATGATATATGTATGAAATAGCATGCTTTGGTTGTCTTTGAATGTTTTAAGATGGTATTAAATGATGAGGTTTAGGTATACTTGAGGAGGATAAGAAATGTGGCTTAAACCAAGCCTAATTTCGCCCTATGAGGTTGAGCACACAGGAGTGTGACTGACCGTGTGCCTGCTGTAACTTAGTTAAACAAGTCAGTGAGTTACACAGCTTAGACACACGGGCGTGTCTACTGGCCGTGTGTGGGATACGGGCTGGCACATGGGCGTATGGTCAGCCGTGTGACCCAAGTCAGTATACCCTTCAGATTTCACACGGTAAAGGCACACGGGCGTGTCTTCGGCCGTGCGATACAAGTCAGTATGTATTCCCTGTTTCCACACGGCTTATGACACGGGTGTGTCTAGTGACCGTGTGAGGCAAACGGCCTGTTCACACGGGCGTGTGATCCCTGTATGCATGAAAATTTTATAAGTTTCCCAAAATTTTCAAATGTTATTGGTTTAGTCCCGAACCTCTTCCATGCATGTCTTAAGGTCTCTTAGAGCCTTATAAGGGACAATGTGACTATGTTGGATTGATGTTTATGTATTAACGGATTCTTTTATGAGAAATATATGTCGTATGTTGTGTTTTGATCAGTAATGCTCGTAACCCTATTCCAGCGACGGATACGGGTTAGGGGTGTTACAAGTTGCGGTTTCACGATTGCGCTGGTTCCATTGGGATACACTCAAGCTCTTTATTGGTGCTCAAGGAGTTTTGCTACCCAGGGTATAACAAGTAGTAATTGTTAAATGATAATTTTACTTAAGGGGTTAAATTTTGATTGGTTATGTTTAAAGGCATGTTATGTAATGTTTTGGACCTAATTTAATATGTTAAATGTGTTGGGTATGATTTGGTACAAATTTGATATTGGTTAGAAGTGTTTAGAGGCATTGGTTAGTGGTTTGAAATGACTTTTCTGCAATATTCTAGGTTCTGAAGATGTGGAATCAATACTTAGATTAGAAATATTAGTACTTTGCTATGAGGTATCAATATTTAGGTGTTTATGTTTTGGAACATGTGGTCTTGTAATTGCCTGTTTGAAATTCATATATGGGTATTAAAATCCAAGAGGCTAAGTATCGAAACTTGACCCTGTTTTTGATATTTTGAGCCCAGGGTGTTGTTTTTAAGTTAATTTTAGTTGTGCTATTGATTAATTACTATCAAATATGTTTGAATGCTTTAAAATATCATTTCAATGGATCTAGTAATCGAATTTTTGAACTGTTATATTTGTTAAGGTTACTTCGGTAACCAATGTCGCATCGTGAATTCTATCGTTGTTCAGGTCAGGTGTAAAGTGTTACAATTACGTTCGAAACATAATTTAAAAAATATCAAAATTATTCAAATCTGTTTAAGCTTATCCGACTAGAATAAAAAAAAATGAATCTGAAACGGTTCGAGTTTGAAAAAATCTAAGCTAAAAAAACACCTTAACCTGAACTGATCCGAATACAAAGACAGCCTAATTCGAGTCCATCCAAACCCGCTTGTTTGCTATCTCTACCAAGGATTTTGAAGAAGTATAGGTAATATAACTACCAACTTCAAATATAATTATAAAAATGAAATCCTTCAAACTGGTAATTTCATAAACTTAATTTCATTATTATAATTAATTATAATTATTATTAGGCTCAATCAATTAAATACACCATGCATAATCTTTTTCAATGTGTATAATCAATAAACTTTTGAGGTTGTAAAATAAATATATTAGGATTCCAACACCTAATTAATGGTTCCCCCATCGGCGCCCTTATTTCTTTAATTTCTTGATGGCTTCCATCTTAGTGGATACTAGCAAAAAAGCAGGAAAACAAAAATAATGTCAAGGAATGCATAATATATATAAAAATATATATAAAATAGTTACTCACTCCTGGCAATTGATGTTCTTGGAGATTGGGAAATCAATATGAATTTTGCAGATAGTAGGAAGCGATGCGGCAGCTTGTTCATTTAACATGGGAAAACCAGCAGCAGCGTCCTTAGCACATTGACATGCTTGCTGCTTGTCAGCTGTGATTGTGGCACTTTTCCGGAGTTGGTCCAAACCATTACAGCATGCAACGGTGGGACTCCCTATCCCAGTCATCATGTAAGGAGCGCATGGTCTCACAAGATTAACAACTTCTTCACAACTTATGGTCGCCTCTCCTAGCCTAACCATCAACTGAACCATGGCTAGCACCGCCAAAACTGAGATAACAACGCCCTTCATTTTCTTTTTTCTTTTTTGGGTATTAAGTAATTAATAGTTGTTTTGAGCCTGAAGCTTGATCTCTCAATGTGTGTGGTGATTATAAAATGGCAGGTCCAGATAGATATATATAGGTCGAGACATAACAATAGCAGTTACGGTACTTTGGCTGCTTCTTTGCTTTCAAATGTCATTTATTTGGTTGCCTCGACAAGTAAATGAGGATATGCTTTTTTGCATCATCTCTGCTATTTCAGTTACTTCTTTATTGCCGCATCATGGGTTGGGATAGTGTTGTTATGGTCCTACAGATGGTCTTCAATCTCATAATTAAATTTGGTGTTGGGATACAAGTGTTATATTACTTGTGAAATGCATTTTGCAAAAAAAACCATGAAATTTGATGGACTAAAATAGATAATATTTTCAAAGTTTGGTATAGAACATCACATTTTATCAAGAGAGGTGTTATATTAAAATGAATAATGTACATATTGTGAAATTATATCACTTATGTGGCTATGTTAGGTGAGTAAACTCGCTTTGATTCGAAAAAAATAAATTTTTTTTTAATTTTGAGTTAATGGAACCGAGTTATTTGGTTTTTCAAATAAACTCAAATAAGTAATTCCTTTTTTCAAATTAGAGTCAAGTTAAATTTTAGAACTCGAACAATTGGAATAACTCAAATAACAAGTTGATGTAAATGTTGCTCAGGCCCTTAACAGTTTCGAAAATGTACAAATTTGTTAGGCCCATTTTGAATAAAATCATTCTTATTTATTATTTTTAAATATTTTTAAAATAAAATCATTTTAGATTTGCTTTGACATGCCCCATATTGAGGCCCATTCTGAATTTTATTAGAGTTTAGGTCTAAGTTATGTCTGGTCTAAGGTTTGGGTTTAAGCCCAAATTGAGTTTAGAATTTGATAGTTTATGTTGTTGAAAAAAGTATTTGATACTTTATGTTGAATCAAATAAAGGTAACTGGTGTTTAAGGTGTTAGTGTAGCACCCTGAAATTTCTTATGCAGTAAATGGTATTGTATTAGGAATGTATAAGAATACTTATAAATAAAATGAATTGATATTATTGGAATATATAATTAATAGGCAAAAAGCTGAAACATAGTTATAAATCATTTGAGCCCTAATTACATATGTTCAATCGGTCCTTCCATTAGCTTCTTGAAATTAGAAATGAATTGCATGTTAAATCAAATAAACAGAAATGGATAGAAATGGTAATGTTAGAGAAATGGGAAAGAATTGGAAATAAATGTGATTTTCTCTAATTGAAAATGACCTTAAATGCGATTAGTGGTTTGAAATGACATTTTTGCAAAATTCTAAGTTCTGAGGATGAGGTATTAGAACTTAGATAAGAATTATCAGTACTTTGCTATGAGATATCAGTATGTAGGTGTTTATGTTTCGAAACATGTGGTCCTATAATTGCCTATTTGAAATCCAGATATGGGTATCAGTATGCAAAGGGCTAAGTATCGGAACTTGACCACTATATTTTATATTTTGAGCCATGGGTGTTGTTTTTAAGTTCATTTTGATTGCGCTATTGATTAATTACTATCAAATATGTTTTAATGCTTTAAATTATCTTTTCAACGTGTTTAGTAATAAAAATTTTGAACTATTAGATTTGTTAAGGTTGCTTCAGTAACTAATGTGGCATCGTGAATTCTATCGTCTTTCGAATCAGGTGTAGAGTATTACAATTACGTTTGAAATATAATTTCTAAAATATCAAAATTATTTGAATTTATGTAAGCTACCCGACTAGAATTCGAAAAAAAACTGAAACTGAAAGGGCTCAAGTTTGAAAAAATCTGAGTTAATAAAAAAAAAGCCTGAACCTGAACTGGTCTGAATACAAAGACAGCCTAATTCGAGTCCATCCAAACCCGTTTGTTTGCTATCTCTACCAGGGATCTTGAAGAAGTATAGGTAATATAACTACCAACTTCAAATATAATTATAGAAATGAAATCGTTCAAACTAGTAATTTCATAAACTTTATTTCATTATTATAATTAATTATAATTATTATTAGGTTCAATCGATTAGATACACGGTGCATGATCTCTTACAATATGTATAATCAATAAACTTTTGAGGTTGGAACATAAATATATTAGGATTGCAACACCTAATTAATGACTCCCCCATCGGTGCCCTTATTTCTTTAATTTCTTGATGGCTTCCATCTTAGTGGATACTGACAAAAAAGCAGGAAAATAAAAATAATGTCAAGGAACGCAAGATATATATATATATATATATATATATATATATAATAGTGACTTACTCTTGGCAATTGATGTTCTTGGAGATTGGGAAATCAATATGAATTTTGCAGATAGTATGAAGCGATGCGGCAGCTTGTTCATTTATCATGGGGAAACCAGCAGCAGCGTCCTTAGCACATTGACATGCTTGTTGCTTGTCAGCGGTGGTTGTGGCACTTTTCCGGAGTTGGTCCAAACCATTACAGCACGCAACGGTGGGACTCCCTATCCCAGTCACAATGTAAGGAGCACAGGGTCTTACAAGATTAACAACTTCTTCACAACTTATGGTCGCCTCTCCTGGCCTAACCATCAACTGAACCATGGCTAGCACCATCAAAACTGAGATAGCAACGCCCTTCATTTTCCTTTTTCCTTTTTGGGTATTAAGTAATTAATAGTTGTTTTGAACCTTGAGCTTGACCTCTTAATGTGTGTGGTGATTATAAAATGGCAGGTCCAGATGGATATATATAGGTCGAGGCATAACAATAGCAGTTATGATACTTTGGCTGCTTCTTTGCTTTCAAATGTCATTTATTTGGTTGCCTCAACAAGCAAAAGAGGATATGCTTTTTTGCATCATCTCTTCTATTTCACTTACTTCTTTATTGTCGCATCATGGGTTGGGATAGTGTTGTTATGGTCCTACAGATGGTCTTCAATCTCATAATTAAATTTGGTGTTGGGATACAAGTGTTATATTACTTGTGAAATGCATTTTGCAAACAAAACCATGAAATTTGATGGAACAAAATAGATAATATTTTGTAAATTTTGTATAGACCATCATATTTCATCGAGAGAGGTGTTATATTAAAATGAATAATGTACATAATGTGAAATTATATCACTTATGTAGCTATGTTAGGTGAGTAAACTCCCTTTGATTCAAAAAAAATAATTTTTTTAAAATTTTGAGTTAATGGAACCAAGTTATTTAGTTTTTCAAATAAATTCAAATAAGTAATTCAATTTTTCAAATTAGAGTTGAGTTAAATTTTAGAACTCGAACAATTCGAGTAACTCAAAAAATAAGATGTAAATGTTCCTTACATCTTTCCATTTTTGAATTTTATTAAAGCCGAGGTCCAAGTTATGTCTGCTCTAATATATCGGTTCATGCCCAAATTGAGTTCAGATCCCATTTGAAGCCTAAAATTGAATTGATGTTTAGTTCAAGCCTAAATCCTTATTAGTCATGAGGCCCGAAGGCCCATTTGTTATGAAGTTGAAGTTAGGGTTTTGGAACCCTAATAATTGACAGCCGCACATGTAATTGGAAGGGTTAAATGTGCAAAATTTGATAATAATAAAGTCAGTCTTAAAAAAAAAAAGGGGTTTTGGGTCTATTTCTGAAATATTTTGGGAAATATATTGCTTTTGGAGAGAGAGTGAAAATACGTCCTATTGAGCGTACTTTCTGACTTTTTGACACATTAGTTCCTTTAATTAGATGGTTAAATGTTAATGATTTTATTTTTGAGTCTCAGTTTTGATTTCTACTCACATTTGTATTTTTATTTCGTTTGTTTTAAGCTTTAGTTTTAATTTTAATTAATGTTATTAATATATTAACTCATTTGGCTAAATGGTTAAATAATTGTGATTTTATCCTTCAGGTCCTAGGTTCAATTCTTTTTTTAAAAAGTATATTTATATTTTTTATTTGATGTTGTTTCAAATTTTTAATTAATATATATTTTTTCAAGTTTTATTAGTTTTAATTCAAATTTTTAATTAATAACTATTTTATTTATAAAATCAAATAATTATTCCCAATTATATAATAAAAATATACTTTTTTATAAAATTAATATTTATCACTATGTTAAATATATTTTATTTTTTAAAAACACAGACTAACTTTTTGATATATTTTTCTTTATATATAATATTTATATGTCAAATATTTATTTTCTCTACTTATATTGTAGGTATTGTGATTTCTAATATTATAAAATCAAATAATTATTTCAAATATTAATGTTTTTTCATCTACTTCTGAGTATGATATTTCAAATATATTTATGTGTGAAATATTTCAAATATCATTATGTTTATAAGTGAAATATTTCAAATAATTATTTTAAACACGCATACAAAAATATATAATACTAAAATTTACTACACTCATGATATGGATTGAAAAATAAATATTACACATATAAAAATTTTATTTACTAAAAATAATAATATTAGGCAATAATTATTTGATTTTATAAATAAAAGATTTATTAATTAAAAAGATGAGTTAAAATAAAAAAATTGAAAAATATATTTATTAATTAAAAATAAAAAAAAGCTTGAAAGTTGAAATAGCATGAAATAAAAAATACAACAGTTCTTAGAAGAGGAATTGAATCTAGGACTCAAAATAAAATCATTATTATTTAACCATCTAAAAGAGAAACTAATATGTTAAAAATAATAATTAAAAATAAGAGTAAAGTTTGAAACAAAATGAAATAAAAATATAAATATGAGTAGGAGAGGAATCAAATTCGAGCTCAAAGACAAAACCAGTAACATTTAATCATCTAACCAAATGAGCTAATATATAAAAAAGTACATCTTAAAAGGTGTGTTTTCTGTTTTTCTTTCCAAAATTGACTTATTTTCTTAAAATATTCTAAAAATATTTTAAATATTTTAATATAATTTAATATAAAAAATTGTATTATTAAAAAAATTATTAAATTATATATTATTTTTATTAAATTATATTTAATAATAATTATATTAAAATATGATTAAATTATTTATAATAATAATCCTATTAAAATTAAGAACAATAACAATAATCATTTACCTAAAAAAATTATGCTAAGGGTACTTTGGTCATTTTATTTTTTTCCTTATGCTATTATAAATCATTCCATTCAACCAAATATAATAATAGTATTATACTTCTATTCCATTCTATTTAACCAAACAGTTGAATTACTAATTACAATTCTATTACATTACAACTTTATTTTATTACAGCAAACTAAACGTAGTGCTAATTTTTTTTTAAATGACACAAGTTAATGTTATATAGTTTTTGTTAACTTTAAGTTGATGAACTTGCGTATAACTCATGAACAATTTAATTATTTTAGATTGACAAATAATGATTTGCATCTGTCTTCTTTCAATTCAATTTTCATTTTGGCTAAGAAAAGAAAACAAAAATATAAATATAACACATTTAACAAATATTTAAATTTAATGTATATATGACACTTATAAATATCTCAAAAGTTTTTTAAAATTTAAATACAATTATGACTTTTGTTTACACTTTAAAATGCTTTAAAAAGTATCTTACTTGTAACAAAGATTAAAAGTGTCTGAGAAAGTTGTTTTTGGCAAAAGCTCACATCTTATCAATACTAGTGGTCAGCTTATCGAAAACCTTTTACCGGTATTTTCCTTGTCGTTGATCAATCGATGGTCAAAGAATTAACGGCAAAGTCAATATTGACAGTTTTTATGTTTTTTGCCGACGCTTATAAATATCGATGAAGTGATTTTTTTAATGTCATGAGCTTCGAAAGAATTAGTGGTCCAACTGAGAAATCGGGGATAGGAGCTTGGGTTCTTATCTTTCTTCACATCAAAAGATTTGGTGTTTCTTAGTGTGTTCCAGTGATGTGGTTATGAGTAAAACCAAAGGCCATTTGAGTGTGATTAATTGAGTAATTCAAGGTAGGTGCTTGGGTTGTCATTTACATTCGCATTCAAAGGCAATCATCCTAAATTCAAATAAGTGAAAAAGTATTAAGTGCCAAAAAAGAAAAAGAAAAATAAAAATAGAAAATACTTAATTGTGCATATTGCTAAATATTTTGAGTTTTACTTCTATCTCGTGCTTGTTTAAGGGTATTGGTAGATTAAGTTGTTTTAAAAAAGAATTTGATACTTTATGTTAAATCAAATAAAGGTAACTAGGTGTTTAAGGTGTGAGTGTAATACTCCGGAATTTATGATGTAGTAAATGGTATTGTATCAGGAATGTGTAAGAATAATTATCAAGAAAATAAATTGATATTACTCGAATAAGCATATTGGAGGTGGATTAGATATTTGGAGAGACAATATGAATAATGAAAATTTTAATAAGGATTAAATTGAAAATTGATGAAGTTGGAGGATTAAAAGTGTAAAATTACCATTTTAGCAGGATTGAAATTATTAAAGGATATTTTTTTAAGGATGTGGCATGGATATGCATTGACATATGAGGTTGGAAATTCAAGTTAGAGACTAAATTGAATAAATTAGAAAAATGTAAGGATTAAAGTGAAATATTTTTATTTTTATGGAGGAGGGATCTAAATGCTTTATTTTTTCTATCTTTAACAGATTTTTGAATACATAATTATGGGGTTAAAATTTTCAAGCAATGAAGTGTAAAGATTAATGGAAATGTTTGGTAATTAAGGATGGAAGTTGTTGAAATTTAATTGGTTGGTGGAAAATAAATAGATTAAATTGAAATAAAAAAAAATATATAGAATTCTCTACATTTTGGCATGGGAAACGGTAGCGAGCAGCAGCAATTGACAAGGAAAGAAACAAAATAAAAGAGAGAAAAAGGGAAGAAAGAAAACGAGAGAAAAAAAAGAAAGAAAATTTTCCATAAATTTAAATTTTTTCTTGAATTCCACCTTAAAACCATAGTTAAACCTCGTCATCTAGAATGTCATGAGATCATTTTCTATAATGGAAATCCAATTAATTGAAGAAGAAGTAAAGGAAAAGCTTAGAAAAGCGATTACAAAATAAAGGAGAAAGGTATGATTTTATGATTTTTTCAAGATTTTTATGTTATTTGGAAGTGAAATCATATAGGCGTTATATTAAAAGAATGATATTGGTTATGTTTCATGTATTTATGCATGAAGAGAATGAAGTTGACAAAGGGAAAACGGAAACTTTGGATTAAAAGAGTTGAATTCAAGTGAAGAAAATAGTAAATACTTAATTCAATTTATGTTCACTTACTTTAATTTAGATGTTTGAGTATTTAAATTTAATATGAAATAACTAACTAAAATATTAATTTGAAAGTATACTATGATGAATGAAGTTTAGAAGTTATGTGATGAAGTTAAATTATTATAAGAATTATGTTTAAATAAAAGTAAGACATGAATGTCAAATTTACAAGTGAGTATGATAAATAAATATTTTTATGAAATAGAATATGATTATGATCATTGAGTATGTATATTGAATTTAATAATGAATATATACATAAATAAGCATGTTAGTAAAATAAAAGAGAAAAGAATTTTGATGACATCACAAATTAATTAAAATATGACAAAGGCAAGCGCACCTATCGAATGGTAGTATAGCTATGGTGAGTCGGGAATATCATATCCACGAGGACTAAAAGTACTAGTAGTTACTATTTTTTTATTATTTAGCCGAATAAATTGAAGGGATTTATTTTAACCTAATCTTAACTAACATAATTACTAAGACGAAACAGAGAATAAAGTAGAAAAATATTTGAAGAAAACTGATGAGAGAGACAATACCCAGGAAAGAATCCACCTAGACTTCACTTATTATTTTAAATCTGAATTAAACGATTTATTCACTTACCTTGATCCGTAGAAACCCCTAAATTATATTAATATCGCTTTCGAGAGTAAAAATAATTGACTCTAGGTTGATTAATTGAAATCTCTTTCTAATTAAAACCTCTATTGTCGTATTAGCTTGATTCATGGATTTCCCTATTAGATTTGACTCTAATCCGTAGATTTATGTCGTCCTATTTTTAGGATTGCATGCAACTCCACTCAATTATGCCAGATCTACTCTTAAACAGGGACTTTTGCTCCACTGAATAAGCACATCGATCATGAATTAATATCCTGAAAACATTAAAACATGAAATAAGAACACATAATTGAGATCAAGAACAAATATTTATCATGTAATTCAGAAAAATTAAATAATAAGATCCGTCTTAGGTTTCATCCTCCCTAGGTATCTAGGGAATTTAGTTCATACTTTTGGGGGAAAACATCTCAAAATTAGGAAAACAACAAAACATAAAGAAACCCAAAAACTTCGAGAGAAATTGAATGGAGATCTTTAGTCTTGAAAGAGATCCTTCTTCTGAATTAAATTTGTTGGCGTTCCTCGAGTCTTTTCTGCGTTCTACTCTGCGTGGCCCTCTTTGGTCCTCTTCTAGTGTGTATTTATAGACTTTAGAATGCTCAAAAACCCTAAAAATTGGGTTTTTCAGCGTAACAGGGAAGCAGGGTGCGAAATCGATACAGACTGGCACATGGGCATGTGGCCAGCTCGTATGGCTCACATGGCCGTGTGGCCAGCCCGTGCGGAAATGCCCAGGCCATATGGATCCTGAAAACAACTCTTTTTGCCCGATTTTAGCTCGTTTTTCGCTCCTTTCGCTTCCCTATGCTCACCTAAGTATAGAAACATGAATTTAAAAGATTAGGAGCATCAAATTCACTAATTCACATAATAAATCATCCAAAAACTCATCAAGAATGAGATTAAAAACATGTTACTTTAATGGTTTATCAAATATCCCCACACTTAAGCATTTGCTTGTCCTCAAGTAAAATCCTCAACTCACAATTAAAATTAATCTTTCTCAACTTGTAATTCTCATCAATAATGTTTTGTCATAATTCACAAGTAATCATACATTGATAATTCAACTAAAAGACCACTAAAGATTCAAACAGTCTAAGTCAAACATTTTTAAAGCATGAAAACATAGGTATTTCCCCTTATCTAAGTAATTACCTTTAATTCAAAATCTATAAGAATCGAAATCCTCACTAAAGATTCACTCAAAATAACTCAAAGTGTTTAAGTTTCAAAGATTACGCACTCAAAAGTCAAACATGAAAAGTTATTACCATAGGCTTGCATGAAAATCAAATCTCCACCACTATAAAATGAGATTATACACAAATCAAAAGGTGTTTAAAAAGGTTGTAATGGGGCTTGGGTTAAAGGTGTGGATAAAGGCCGAAAAAGAAGGTTAGAATCAAGATCGAATTGATAAATTACCTAACTAGAAAAATAAACTAATACTGAATAATTACATCAATCGAAATTATTAAAGAATAACACGAGCTTCTTTTCAGAATATGAAATTAACTACTTAAGCTCACGAGCTTCTTTTCAGAATATGAAATTAACTACTTAAGCTCACGCCAAAGAACTAATAATAATCAACACATATGCAAATATATATAAATATATATATTTTAACTTTTTTTTTGAGTTTTTTTAATCAATAGATAATAAGAGAAAATTTAACAACTGAAACAAGAGAACATAGTTAGGCAACTAACCAAATCAAATCTCGACAAAAAGGGAGTCAATAAAATAGGGAAAATTCTCAACGAATCAAAAATGAGTTATGGGTTAATATTAATGGGTAAATCAAGAAACGATTTGTTAGGCTCACAGGGGTTCACTAAGGGTTAATTATGAAGGTAGGCTTTTTATGGGATAAGTGGGTTAAGACCTAGGTGCCTTTATCATCTTAGTATATCAAATCAAAGGTGTGGTCTCGACATGTATAATCGAAGCAAGTTCTAGAATAACCAATTAGTATTGACACACTTATAACCAATAATAAAGTGAGCAAGAAAAGTATATGCTCTAAAGGCTCAAAAATCTCACAAAAATTATGGTTTTTGATGTCAATCTTGTAAATCTCAAACTTCAAGGTAATATTTAAATTTAGGGAAACAACCTAACAAATTTTTAATTCTGAAAATAGACTTATCATGCTTGATTCTCTCATGTCTTAAGATTTAAACCATCAATCCATAAATATCTATGAATTTAATCTAAAACACATCAACAAAAATTACAAATCAATAAGAATTCATTCTAATAGTAATATGAGAAATTTACTTAAACACAAGACATAATTCAAGGATTTTCTAATAATCATATAAATAACCTCCCCACACTTAAGATGTACATTGTCCTCAATGTACAAACCAAAATAATCACAGTAAAAATATAATATCATAAGAGAGGGAGATAATTGAAAGTTCCCTGAATATTGGATGAAATTTCCAGAATAGTGAAAAGCGGAATTGTACCCAAATCTAAATGTACCTCATGATTCCGAGCAAACTAATAAGAAAATAAACACAAATAATAAAGAAGATTAAGAGGTTATAACTCGATTAAAAACAACCATATATATTTCAAAGGATAATAATGAAAAATAAGTCGAAGAAAAGAATAAAGAAAATAAAGCAACTAAAACAAAATTAAAAAGAAAGATAAAAAAAATAAAACAATAACAACAACAACAACAACAACAACAACAACAACAACAACAATAATAATAATAAACTCAATGATACCAATTGTAATAATAATAGTAAAAAAAATATTTAAAAAAATTAAAAAAATAGAAATAGAAAAAAAATAATTTAAAATATAAGTATAAGAATAATAAATAAAATAAAATAATTAGTAAAATAAAAAAGAAATAATATAACAAATAATAATAAATAAAATAAAATGGGGTGATTAGCTCAGTTTTCACATGGCCATGGACACACCCGTGTGTCCAGGCCGTGTGGGTCATACAGCCATTTCCCAGACCATGTGTGTTTTCCTTCGCTTCTCCCACGCCTATATGAGATCCCACACGTTCGTGTGGTTAGGCCGTGTGGGTCACACGGTCATGTCGCTAGGCCGTGTAACTCTCTGACTTTGAAAAAAATTAGCTCTAAGTTTCACACGGCCTAGGACACGCCCGTGTGTCCAGGTCGTGTGGGTCACATGGCCATGTGCTAGACCATGTGTGTTTTCCTTCGCTTCTCCCACGCCCATGTGAGACCCCACACGCCCGTATGGCTAGGCCGTGTGCACACACCCGTGTGGGTCAAAAGCATACTTTTTTTTTAGATTTTGAAAATTAATTAATTTTTTTTAAAAAATAGCATGAAATAACATTAAGAAAATTAGCAGTGTTAACACTCAGGTTGCCTCCTAGAAAGCGCTTATTTAAAGTCTAAGCTCGACTTACCTCATATTCGCATAGTTATGGTGATTCACGGAGTCAAAAATCCTCTTTCTCACTGTCAATTCTATTATCAACATAAGGTTTTAGCCGAGTAATATTTACCTTAAAAGTGTCAAATTTAGAATGATTTACCTCGACTGTACAATATGGGAAAATATTCAGTATCGTAAAAGGAGTTGCTTCGTTTGAAATTAAGCTCTAAAGTGGCGATTCGAGGGTCCATTTTATCCAACAATACCTGATCGCCAACCTTAACTTGGTTCGTCCCATCCTTAAGCTCGTCATTGAGTCGTTTTGGTTCATCGTGTATTCTAGGTTTCTCCTTAACGTGTGTTTGCTATTCATCTAGTTCATCGATTTGTAATTTTCTTTCTTCATGATTTGTTCTATTTTTTTCATGTAAACTGGACTGCGACTCTGTCACGTTTTTCTGAGGTGTTTCTTACAAAGAATGTTGAGCCACAAGGTTATTAACATTAACAGAACTCATAATATCATCTCGATCACTAGATATTCTAACAGAATCACGAGCTTGGAGTTTAATTGTGTCATCACCTACACGGAGTATTAACTCACCTGTACAACATCTATGATAGTTCTAGCAGTCGCTAAAAAGGGCCGCCCTAAAATCAACGGTACATCGCTATCCTCATCCATGTCTAGAACAACAAAATCAACTGGAAAAATAAATTTATAAATTTTGACGAGTAAGTCTTCAACAATACCCCTAGGAAATCTAATTGTTCTATCTGCCAATTGAATGCTCATCCTAGTTTGTTTGGGTTTCCCAAGACCTAGTTGCTTAAACATTTTGTAGGGCATGACATTAATACTAGCCCCTAAATCAGCCAAAGCATTATTAACACTTAAACTACCAATTAAACAAGGAATAGTAAAACTCCCTGGATCTTTCAATTTGTTGGTTAGTTTATTTTGCAAAATGGCTGAGCACACTACATTTAGCTTCACGTGCGATGAATCAACTAACTTCCGCTTATTTGGTAAAAGTTCCTTTAAAAATTTAACGGAATTTGGCATCTGCGAAAGAGCTTCAATAAACGGTAAGTTAATATGTAATTTTTCAACAGTTTAAGGAATTTACCGAATTGTTCATTTGTGTGGTCTTTCCTTGTCGCATTCGGATATGGCACACGAGGTTTATATTCCTTACCGACCAAATCTTGCTTATTTTGGCTTACCTCAACCTTACCATTGCTTAGCATAGTTTCTTGCCTCGGTTCAGATTCAGATTAAGTTAACCCTTCCTCATTTCGAACAGTGATAGCATAAAGATGCTCTCTTGGGTTAGTTTCGGTGTTGCTTGGCAAGCTACCTTGTGGTCATTCTGAAATCATCTTTGCCAATTGACCGATTTGATTATCAAGCCCTTGAATCGACGCTTGTTGATTTTTGAGTAATGTTTCGATGTTTTGGAAACGAGTTTCTAACATTGCAATAAACTTCATCAACATCTCCTCAAGGTTCGGCTTCTTCTCCGACTGGTAAGGTGGTTGAAAACCTGGAGGGGGTTGTGGTCTTTGATTTCCTTGACCACCCCAAGAGAAGTTTGGATGGTTCCTCCAACCTGCATTATAAGTGTTACTATAGGGATTATTCTGAGGTCTAGAATTATTACCCATATAGTTGACTTGTTCATCTTTTGTTCTTAGGTTGTAAGATCGATTTTCTGGATGGTTCCCTCTTCCATTTACGTTGTATTGTATCATCAGATGTACCCGCATAGAACCATATAAGCTATCAATCTTTTTATTCAAAAGTTCTACCTGATTTGACAACATGGTGACCGCATCAATATTAAAAACAACGGCTACTTTCATCGGCTTTGTCATCATGACTTGCCACTGATAATTATTCAGTGACATTTCATCTATAAACTCATTAGCCTCCTCAGGTGTTTTATTATTTAGAGTCCCACTGGCGGATGGATCGATCAATTGCCTAGTTGAGGGGTTCAAACCATTGTAGAAAGTTTGAACTTACAGCCATAGAGGTAATCTATGGTGAGGACACCTTCTCAATAAATCCTTATACCTCTCCCATGCATCATATAGAGTCTCTAGGTCCATTTGCATGAAGGAAGAGATATCATTCCTCAGCTTGGCTGTCTTAGCCGGTGGAAAGTACTTCAACAAGAATTTTTTGGTTATTTGTTCCCATGTAGTGATAGAACCTCGTGGTAGGGAGTTCAACCATTGTTTAGCCTTATTCCTCAACGAAAAGGGAAACAACCGAAGGTGAATGGAATCGTCAGAAATGCCATTAATTTTAAAAGTGTTGCGAAATTCCAAGAAATTAGCCAAATGAGCATTTGGGTCTTCGTCCTGCAAACCATCAAACTGAACAAACTGTTGAATCATTTGAATAGTGTTAAGTTTCAGTTCAAAATTATTTGCAGCAACAGCAGGTCTAACAATACTCGATTCAGCCCCAGTTAAATTGGGCTTGGCATAATCGTACATAGTATGAGGAGCAGGATTCAGATTTACAGCAACCACAGGAGGTAGCTGATTATTATGATTTTCTTCCATCTCTTCAGTATTAATAACAACGTCCTCTTGCTCTTCTATTGTACTCTGTCGACTCTGTCTCGCTTCTCTACGATTTCTGCGAGTTGTACTTTCGATCTCACTGTCGAATACTAGACGTCCTGACGGGTTTCTTCTAGTCATAAACTAAAGGAACCTGCCAGAAACAAATAAAAGAGAAGTTAGTAAATTAAAGTAAAAATAAAAATAAAATGCAATAAAAATAAAAAATGGCTAAACTAATAAAAATTAAGTGTTCCTAATATTTTAGTCCCCGGCAATGGTGCCAAAAACTTGATAACGTCATAAACTAACTAAAATACGACAAAGGCAAGTGCACCTATCGAAGGGTAGTATAGCTATAGTGAGTTGAGAATATTGTATCCACGAGGACTAAAAGTACTAGTAGTTACTATCTTTTTATTATTTAGTCGAATAAATTGAAGGGATTTATTTTAACCTAATCTTAACTAACCTAATTACTAAGACAAAACAAAGAATAAAGTAGGAAAATATTTGAAGAAAACCGATGAGAGAGACAATACCCAGGAAAGAGTGCACTTAAACTTCACTTATTATTCTAAATTTGAATTAAACGATTTATTTACTTGCCTTGATCTGTAGAAATCCCTAAATTATATTAATATCCCTTTCGAGAGTAAAAATAACTGACTCTAGGTTGATTAACTGAAATCTCTTTCTAATTAAAACTCCTATTGTCACATTAACTCGATCTATGGATTTCCCTATTAGATTTGACTTTAACCCGATAGATTTATGTCGTCTTATTTCTAGGATTGCATGCAACTCCACTAAATTATGCCAGATCTACTCTTAAATAGGGACTTTTCCTCCACTGAATAAGCACATCGATCATGAATTAATATCCTGAAAACATTAAACCATGAAATAAGAACACATAATTGAGATCGAGAACAAATATTTATCATGTAATTCAAAAAAAATCAAATAATAAGATCCGTATTAGGTTTCATCCTCCCTAGGTATCTAGGGAATTTATTCATACTTTTGGGGAAAACATCTCAAAATTAGGAAAACAACAAAATATAAAGAAACCCAAAAACTTCGAGAGAAATTGAATGGAGATCTTCAGTCTTGAAAGAGATCCTACTTCTGAATTGAATCTGTTGGTGTTCCTCGAGTCTTTTCTACGTTCTACTCTATGTGGCCAGCCCGTGTGGCTCACATGGCCGTGTGGGTAGCCCGTGAGGAAATGCCTAGGTCGTATGAATCCTAGAAACAACTCTTTTTGCTCGATTTTGGCTCATTTTTCGCTCCTTTCGCTTCCCTATGCTCACCTAAGTATAGAAACATGAATTTAAAAGATTAGGAGCATCAAATTCACTAATTCACATAATAAATCATTCAAAAATGCATCAAGAATGGGATTAAAAACATTTTACTTTAATGGCTTATCAAATTTACACGTGCATTTGTATAAAAAAGAGAATAAATAAAACTTATTATAATATTTAAGAATTAATACAGGTTAAATATAATAATTTTCATGATAACAAGTATGATATATGATATGTACTATGATTTTTGGTGTAATGAGGGGTCGAGATTTGGTTGGGAAAAGGGTTGGTGAAACAGCGGTATCATTGGGTTGAAGGAGCTCTAGAGTTACGTTTATACTTGTGTTTTTTGTGTTGGATTTGTTGCCCTAAGTGTAGTATTTTCGTCTATGTACACTGATAAGTCGTAATTTATGCATATTTTTATCCCATGTTTAGCACATTTTTGGATGAATTATCATTAGATTTATGGAATTTGATGCTCCTAATCCTTTAATTTCATATCTTATAGTTAGATGAGTATAGGAAAGTAAAAAGAACAAGAAACGGGCCAAAAACGAAGAAAATGGGCCAACGTGGGAAATCGACACGGCCTGGACTTCCTCACACGGATAGAACACACGCCCGTGTCCTTTTAACAGGCTTGAACACGGCTTAAAGCCACCTCAACACGGGCGTGTCTATTTCTCAGCCTTGAACACGGTTTGAAGCAAATGGCACACGAGTGTGGCATACGGCCGTGGCCCTGTCGAGCCCAAGACTAGTTCTATTCGAAAAAGGGTACTTTTGGGCTATTTTGAGCATTGGAAAGTCTAATTAAACACCCAAAAAGGAGTATTAAGGGGGACGGAGGGTAGGAAGCAAGGAATTAATCCATCTCAGAAGCCGAATTCACCTTCAAGACTGAAGATCTCCCTTTAATTTCCTTCAGGGGTTTTTGGGTTTTTCTTTATGTTTTGTCATTATTCTTCTGAGATGTTTTCTTTTACCATTATGAACTAAACCCCCTAAATACCTAAAGGGGATGAAACCTAAGACGGATCTTGTTAATATTTTCTGAACTATATGATAAATAGTTGATTTGTTCTTAATTATGTTTTTTAACTCTTGTTTGAATATTCCAGGATATTGATTCAGGTATTGATGTTCTTATTTAGAGGATGAATAGTCCCTGTCTAAAAGAAGATCATTCATAATTAAGCAGAGTTGCATGCAATCCTAGAGATAGGACGACATAAATATGCCAGATTAGAGTCAAATCTAATAAGGGAATCCATAGATCGAGTTAATGCAACACTAGGGGTTTTAATTAGAAAGAGATTTCAGTTAATCAACCTAGGGTTAGAAGTTATTAGTCTTGAATAGGGATAATAATATAAATTAGGGATTTTTACGGATCAAGTCAAGTGAATAAATCGTTTGGTTCAGAGTCAATTAACAAGTGAAGTCTAGGTGGATTCTTTCTTGGGTATTGTCTAAATCAATCAGTTTTCCCAAAAGTATTTCCCTAATTTACTTTCTGTGCATTCGTAGGTAGTTAATTAGTTTAGATAAAACAACCTTCATTATTCTTAGGCTAGATAATAAAAAGAAAGTTAATACTAGTACTTTTAGTTCCTTTGGGTTTGATATTCGGTCTTGCTAAAACTATACTACTGTTCGATAGGTACGCTTGCCTTCATCGTGATAATAGTTAGTTCAAGTACGATCAATTATAAATTTTAAAACTTATCACGAGTGACAATCATACACTTGTATTTTTTTCTGAACAAATTGATTTATAAAATAATTCATGAATTACATTAATATACTTTGCATAATGTCCTCATATGGTTTTTGCTTACAAAGCAAAATAGAAGCTAATATTGGCTCACTGGTTGTCTAATATTTAAACTAATACTAAACGGTATTATTTAAACTAATATTTAAATGTTCGAAATATAATTTATAAACTAGTATGATTATAGGCTCACTAGTTGTCTAATATTTAAACTAATATGAGGGTAACACATTTATGACAAGGTCATTGGCCGAGGACTGATCGAGTTGCTTTTGTAATGGTATGTCGTTGGGGAGAGCTCAGTCACGATACTATAGTGGGATGATTTCATGACTAAATGAGTTTATAATTAATAGGTGAAAATTTGAAAGTTAATTATAAATCATTTTAGCCCTAATTGCATATGTCCAATCGGTCCCTCCACTAGCTCGTTGAAACTAAAAATGAATTGCATGTTGAATCAAATGAATAGAAATTGATGGAAATGGTAAGGTTAGAGAAATGAGAAACATTTGGAAACGAATATGGTTTTCTCTAAATGAAAATGACCTTGAAATGAATTTATGGTTTTTGAATTAAATGAAGTTCGAAAATGGAAATAAATTATTTGGTCATAGTGAATCCATTGAATGTAGAAATATTGATTGGTAGATTTTGATTTGAACCTTGATGAGTGCTTAATCTTGGTAAGGTAATGGTTATATGAAAATTTAGTATTTGATGGTGGTTGCACTTGTACCACTTGAATAGCATATTTTGATAGTCTTTGGCATGGCTATGATGATATAAAGCTTTGATGATATAAATGAGAATGGATGAGAAGGTTATAAGTAAAAAAATAATGTGAATTGGTGTTTATATGATGTATCAATATATTGACTGAGTTGGAAGGTTGGTGATTTGAAATATGCATGTTTTATATTGATTTTTGCAGGTTGGTAATGTGATTACAAGTACAAGTTAAGTTGGTGTTAGTTTAGGCATGAAAAAGAGACCAAAATGCATGATTTTTACTATTTTGGCTTTAAGGTATCGATACCACAGGTAAGGGTATCGGTACCAATTACATTTCAATTAAGATTTTGCAAAATAGATTGCCAAAATAGTATCGATACTAAGGGAAAGTATTAATATAAAAAAGAAAGTATCAGTACTTCAAGCTTAGTGAAGTACTGATACCACCTGATTTAAATGAATATTCCTGAAACACTGAAGCTCAGATTGGTATCGGTACTTATATGGGGTATTGATACTTGATTTGGAAATTTTGAAAACTTTAGAATTTGGTCCTAAGTCATGCTCGGGTCTACAAAAGAGCTTTCGTAAGCTCAATTAAGGCTTGAATTTAATTATTTATCATATTATCTAGGTGTTTATAACATGATTGAATATTTGAATGATTTAATTATGGTGTACTTGATCTGACATTTTAAAAATGTTACAAAAGGGTCCTCATTCGATATCGAGTTGACTTTAGAGCATCTGTATGCTTGTATAAGACCAAGAAAAGAATGTTCTTGATATATAATGTTGTATTATTGTTGATATGCTTGAAGGGTTAATGGAACAAAAAAGCCAATCCATATCTTCAGTGCTAGGTATTAAAGCCTGAAGATATGTTCTTAATGCCTCTATTTCATTGTGTCATGTCTATTATTGTTTTTGGGGAAAATTTGTTGTGGTCAATATGGGTGGGGGTTATAAACTTGATATTGGGCATTGAGAAAAGACGCAGCTTCGTCAAGTTTGATTCAAAGCTATGGTATGGGATTCTGACCTGCTCTTAATACTCTTATAATTTTAATGTTTTGGTGATGTTCCTCTTAGTATTGTTGGCATTGTTGATCGTGCCTAAATAGTTGCTACATTATTTGGTGTTTCAGAGTCATCATCTATTTCTTATAGTTTTAAGAATTACTATGAGGAAGAGTCAGGGTTGGAAGTATGATATTGAGTAGTTTTTTCATCATATATTGGTATTAATCATGTATTTGGTAAATGAGAAAATGCAATGTTATGCCCAAATTGTTCATAGTATAAATTATCATAAGTGTTTCTATAAGAGTGGTCAAGAGGTGTTAGGTGGGGGTAACTAGTCTAGCTGACTTGTTGAGTGGCAGGATTAGTGAACATAGTAGGATTTTTAAGGATATTTTTTAGGATGAACCATGTCGTCTACGCTTATGGCACCAAATTATTGATGGAGGAAAAAAGAAAGAAGGAAGAAAGTGGTGGTTCATAAATTCGATTTCATCATAAATATGAAATATTTATCTTATAAAAATGACAAATAAAAAAGAAAAGTACGAGAGAAATAAAAAGATGCAGGGTCGTTTGTCTGTTTGGCTAGTCAAACACGGGTACATGGTGGTGACATGATGTGAGCTATTTGTAAATGAGGATTGATCAATGTTGAACTTCAAAAGAAGCGGTTGAAGAAACTCTGCTAAGGTCAAGGATGGGTATTTATAGACGAGGTTGCCCATTTTCTACATTAGGTTTTGATACATGTTCAACGCTAGTTATATCGAGGTTGGCCACTTAGAGAGCATGGTAGCCATCTAAATAGGTGGTAATGAGATTGGCCTGGACCAAGTGAGACCCCACGTGTGATCTATACATAGAGAGATCTAACACTTATCCTTAGTGAGGTAGATTAAAGGCATTTCACGTACCAAATTTATGTTTGTGCATGTGTGTGCACGTGTATGCATGTGTGAGGTCCATAATTTTTTAAGTAAAAAAATGAGGGTACCTATGATTTTACAAGTTATGGAACTATTTGACTAAAAAAACATCCTTTCGTCCTTACTAAGGGGAACATGGATCAATGAATCTTATGTTAGGATCTAGTGCCATAAGTGTAGTGTATTCTTCATTGCATATGATCGTGATTTTCCGTGATAAGTTTTATAAATTTATAATTAATCGTTCTTGAAACTAACTATTATCACGATGTAGGCAAGTGTACCTATTGAACAGTAGTATAGCTTTAGCAAGACCGGATTGTTGAACCCAAAGGACTAAAAGTACTAGCAATAATCGTCTTTTTATTATCTAGCCTAAGGATAAAGGGGTTTGTTTTAACTAACTAATTATCTAAACTAAGAAATTGTAGAAAATAGAATTGGGGAATTAATTTTGGGAAAAACGATTGCTTTAGGACAATACCTAAGGCAAAATCCACCTAGACTTTACTTGTTATTCTGGCTCCGAACCGGACGATTTATTCATTTAACTTGCTCCGTAGAGACCTCTAAGTTATGTTATTATCCCTATTCAAGACTAATAACGTCTAATCATTAGGTTGAATAATTGAGACTTTTCTCTAATTAACACCCTAAGGTTGCATTAACTAGATCTATGGATCCCCTTATTAGGTTTCACCCTAATCTGGTAAAATCTTGTCACCCTATCTCTAGGCGCGCAATCAACTCCGCTTAATTACGACAAAGTCACTCTTAGCCAGAGACTATTCATTCTCCAACTAAGAGCATTAACTTGAATCGATATCCTGAAATACCAAAACAAGAATTAAGAACACATAATTAAGAACAAGTCAAATATTTATCATACGATTCAGAAAATAATAACAAGATTCGTCTTAGGTTTCATCCCCCTTAGGTATTTAGGGGTTTTAGTTCATAAATAAATAAGAAAACATCTCAGAATAATAAAGAATACAAAAAATAAAGAAAACCCAAACTCCTGAAGGGAAATTGAGGAGAGATCTTCAGTCTTGATGATGAATCCAGCTTTTGAGATGGATCAATCGGCTTCCTTGGAGTAATTTCTTACTCATTATTCTCTGCCTCCCTTTTTAGTCTTCCTCTAGGGTGTTTAAATAGGCTTTAGAATGCCTAAAAGCCCTCAAACTTGCCCTTTTCTGAATGGAACTTAGCTAGGGCTTGGCAGGGACACGCCCGTGTGCGATTACTATAGGCCGTGGTCGAGCCTGTTAGATCAACATGCCTGTGATGAGGTTGATTTGGGCCGCGGTCGAGCCTGTTAGACTGGCACTGGCGTGTGTTCTGCCCGTGTGAGGAAGTCCAAGCCATGTTGTTTTCCCCTGTCGGCCCGTTTTCTCCGTTTTTGGCCCGTTTCTCGTTCTTTTTGTCCTCCTATGCTCACCTAAGTATAAAACATGAAATTAAAGGATTAGGAGCATCAAATTCACCAAATCTAAGGGGAAATCATTCATAAACGTGTTAAGTGAGGGATAAGAATATGTATAAATTACGATTTATCAAATACCCCCACACTTAAGCGTTTGCTTGTCCTCAAGCAAAATCCTCAGTTCATAATTAAAAATTCCTTTTTCTCAACTTATAATTCCTATCAATGACATCTCAAACTAATCTATAAGTAATCATACATTGAGAATTTAGCTAAAAGAACATTAAAGCTTCAAACATTCCAAGTTGAGTTTTTAATCACTAAAAATTTAGACATCTCCCCTCATCTAAGTAGTTACCATCGATTCGAAATCTCACAAAGTTTAACATCCTCACTTACAGATTCACTCAAATCACTCGAAGTGTTTTAAGGACAATGAAATCAGCATTTATCAGCCAATATGAAAAGTTATTACCATAGGCTTGCATGAAAATCAAATCTCCACCACTATAATTTGAGATGATACATCAATCAAAAGGTCTTTAGAGGGTTGTAACGAGACTTGGTTAGGGGGTGTGGTCACAAGCTGAAAGAAAAGGTTAGAATCGAGATTGACTTGAAAAATTACTTAACTAGAAAAATATTTAATCATCACTTGCATACAACAGAGCTTCTTCTTTGACTATGGAATTTGAATACTGAAGCTTACAAATAAAAGATCACTACTAATATGTATACATGTGTTTCTTTTTTTTAAGAACAAGTCAAATAACATAAACTAACTATTAAGAACAGGATATAGCTAAGCAATTTATTTAAATCAAATCTCGACAAAAATAGGGATCAAATTAATTTAGGGATTTCAACAATAATGGGTTAAGGGTTAATATTAAGGGTAATACAAGGAATGACTTAATAGGCTCAAAGGGGTTTACTAATGGTTAATCGTGGAAGTAGGCTTTTCATGGCATAAGTGGGCTAATCCTAAGTGCCTCTATCGTTTTGACATATCAAATCAGATAGTGTGGTCTTGACATGCATAATCAAGCAAGTTCTAGAATAACAATTCAATATTGACACACTAAAAGCAATAATAAAAGTGAGCATGAAAGAATTAGTAGATGCTCTTATAGGCTCAGTAGATGCTCTTATAGGCTCAATAATCTCACAAAAATTATGGCTTTTTGATGTTTAAACTTGTGGAATTCAATTCAAGATAATACCTAGACTTGGGGAAACAACCTAAGATTTTAGATTCTTAAAAATCAACTTATCATGCTTAATTCTCTAATGTCTTAAAGTTTAAATAATCAATGCATGAATGTCTATGTTTTAATTCAAGATATATCAATAAAAATCATAAATCAATCAAAATTCATTCTAAACATGATATGAGAGATTTACAAGAGAATAAGACAACATTCAGGGATTTTCCTGATAATGAAATGAGTACCCCCCACACTTAAGATGTACATTGCCCTCAATGTACAAAGATATATAGATAGAGAAATATAAAATCATAAGATAGGGAGAGGATTGAAACTTCCTGAGTGTTGAATGAATGAACTCCCTAGTTTGGCGAAAGCGAGGATTGACAATAGAGCTAGAAGTAAAGCATGATTCTGAGGAAGAAATAATCTGATAATAATCATAAAGATAAGCCGCATTTAAAGAAGACGTGAATCATTTAAAAATAACTAAAAATAAAAGTAAAAATAAGAGAAATAATCTAATTTTGTAAGTGGCACAGCCATCTCACACACTCGTGCGGTTGGTGTCCAGCACGTGTTTGTCGCGAATTGGGAGTTCGTCACACGACCTTAAGACACTCCCGTGTGTCTTGGCCGTGTGGCTGCATGATCATAACGCACGACCGTGTGCAATATGGTTCGCTTCTCTCACGCCCATGTACCTATGCGTACGCCCGTGTTGTTTTGGCAGTGTCGACCCCGGGCGCTAGGCATGGGCGTGTCACTCACCCGTGTCAATTTGGCAGGTTTGCCCATGGCTTGCACACACGGCCCTGAAACTTTATCACATCCCGTGTTTTGGGAAAAATTTTACTTTGTTTTCACACGGTCATATCGCACAGCCATGTCTATTCTCGTGTCACGAGCATAGCCTAAAGCACGCCGGTGTGGATGGCCGTATGGGTTTTGTGGACCTGTGTTCAAAGATTCAATTAGTGGTTTAAATATTAAAAATTTTAAAATTTAAATAAATAAAAATTGTTAGTACTCGGGTTGGCTCCCGAGAAGCGCTTGTTTATAGTTTCAGCTCGAATTTCCTTTGTTGGTGTATTCAGGGAGGTTCGTGGAGTCGTAACTCCTCTCCATCGTCCTTAAAATTCTCGCCGTTATAAAGTTTGAGATGATGACCGTTTACCTTGAAAGTTCCTTGTGATGGGTGACTTACCTCTACTGTGCCATATGGAAAAACAGATTGAACTACAAAAGGTCCTGACTATCGTGATTTAAGTTTCCCAGGAAACAATTTGAGTCTCGAATTATAGAGCAAGACAAAATCTCTGACTTTGAATTATTTTCGTTGCTTCAAACGAGCATCATGGTGTCGCTTTGTTACTTTCTTGTATAGGCGTGAATTTTTATATGTATTGGCTCGCCATTTATCTAACTCGTTCAACTACATCAACCTATTTTTACCTGCAAGTTTGGGATCAAGGTTTAGAAATTTAATAGCCCAAAAAGCTTTATGCTCTAGTTCGAATGGTAGATGACAAATTTTTCCATAAACAAGTCCGTAAGGTGATGTTCCTATGGGAGTCTTAAAATCAGTTCTATAAGCCCATAAAGTATCATCTACTTTCATCGCCCAATCTTTCCTGTTTGATTCTACTGTCTTTTTAAGAATCCGTTTGATTTCTCGGTGTGCCACTTTGACTTGTCCACTAGTTTGAGGATGGTATGGGGTGGCTGTTATGTGATGAACTTTGTATTTCTTAAGGGTTTTCCCAAATTGGGTGTTAAAAAAATGAGTGCCCCTGTCACTGACAATTGCTCTAGGTGTTCCGAATCTCGAGAAGAGTTTCTTAAGGAAACGTACTACCCCTCTAGCATCATTAGTAGGTAAAGCTTGTGCTTCTACCCATTTGTTCATAAAATCAATTGCTACTAAGATATAGTTATTCCCAAACAAACTAGGAAATAGACCCATGAAGTCGATACCACAAACGTCGAATATTTCACATGAAAGTATATAGTTTTGAGGCATTTCATCACGTTTGGAGAGATTACCTGTCCATTGGCATTTGTCGCAAGAATTCACATACCTGTTAGCGTCTTTGAATAACGAGGGCCAATAAAAACCTGATTCAAGTATTTTTTGTGTGGTCTTAGTTCCACTATTGTGTCCTCCAATCGGTCCTGAGTGGCAATGTTCCAGTATTTTTGATGTTTCTGACCTTGTAACGCATCTTCTAATGACTTGATATGTACATAAGTGAAAAAGAAAAGGGTCTTCCCAAAAGTAGTTTTTCACATCACTAAAGAATCGCTTCTTTTGCTGGTGTGTCAACCCTTTTGTGATAATGTTAGTGGCTAAAAAATTTGCGATGTCTGCAAACCAAGGTACCTCAGAATCAGATATAGCGAAAAATTGTTCTTCAGGAAATGAATCATTTATTTCAAATTTATCTACTTCTTTGGTATTTGAGTTTTCAAGCCTGGACAGATGGTCCGCCACGAGATTTTCAGCTCCTTTCTTATCCTGAATTTCTAAGTCAAATTCCTGTAACAACAAAATCCATCGAATGAGTCGAGGTTTTGCATCAGTTTTAGTTAAAAGGTATCGAAGAGCAGAATGGTCGGTGTAAACAACAACTTTAGACAATATGAGATATGATCGAAATTTATCAAATGCAAAAACCACAGTTAGCAATTCTTTTTCCGTGGTAGTGTAGTTTTCTTGTGTGGCTGTCAATGTCTTGCTAGCATAATAGATAGGTTGAAAGTGCTTGTCTCTTCGCTGTCCCAAAACCGCACCTACTGCAAAGTCACTTGCATCACACATTAATTCAAAAGGTAAATTCCAGTCAGGTGCAATTATAATTGGAGCATTAATTAATTTCTCTTTTAAGGTGTTAAATGCTTCTAAGCTTTCCTGATCGAAATTAAAGGGCATACCTTTTTCTAGCAGTTTAGTCAAAGGCTTAGCTATTTTAGAGAAATCCTTAATAAATCTTCTATAAAAACTAGCATGTCCTAAAAAACTTCTAATAGCCTTGACCGAACTAGGAGGGGGTAATTTTTCGATTATTTCAATTTTAGATTTGTCCACTTCAATCCCTTTACTAGAAATTTTATGCCCTAATACGATACCTTCTTGAACCATGAAGTGACATTTCTCCCAGTTAAGCACAAGGTTCGTTTCCTCACATCTTATTAAAACTCATTTTAAATTTTTAAGGCAAAGATGGAAAGAGTTACCGAATACCGAGAAATCATTCATAAATACCTCCATGATATCTTCCACGAGTTCGTCAAAGATGGCCATCATACAGCGCTGAAAAGTGGCAAGAGCATTACATAATCCAAAAGGCATTCTACGATAAGGGAACGTACCATATGGGCATGTGAATGTCATCTTTTCTTGATCTTTAGGAGCTATTGGGATTTGGAAGTAGCCAGAGAGTCCGTCTAAAAAGCAGTAATACATGTGCCCGGATAATCTTTCCAACATTTGGTCAATGAATGACAAGGGAAAGTGATCTTTTCTTGTGGCATCATTCAGCTTTCTATAGTCAATACAAACTCTCCAACATGTGACTATTCTTGTCGGGATTAATTCACTCTTCTCGTTGGTTACAACCGTCATGCCTCCTTTCTTAGGAACAACCTGCACAGGACTTACCCAAGAACTGTTAGAAATAGGATAGATAATTCTCGCATCTAGAAGTTTAATTACCTCAGCTTTAACAATTTCTTTCATATTGGGGTTCAGTCGTCTTTGAGCCTGCACACATGGCTTATACTCATCTTTCATTAAAATTTTATGGGTGCAAAAAGAGGGGCTGATTCCTTTTATGTCAGAAATTTTCCAAGCTATGGCCTTTTTATGTTCTTTTAATACTTGGATTAATTCCTCTCTTTCCTTGGGTTGCAGGTTAGAAGCAATAATCACTGGTAATGTAGAATTATTTCCAAGATATGCATATTCCAAGTGATTTGGCAATTGTTTAAGCTTTACTTTGGGAGGTTCTTCAATAGAGGGTTTTTGGTTAAGTTCATCGTTTATCTTGATACCCTCATAATCTGCTTGTCTTGAGGAATGTTCGTTGGATTCATCATCTGCCTCCTCTCCTTGAGCTAGATACAGTTTCGTCGTGTCCTTCAGTATAATTTCTTGAAAAGAGTCTTAAGTAGCATGATCAATAGAATTAATAAAATAACATGAATCATCCTGTTCCCTAGAGAATCTCATAGCGTCATAAATTTTAAAGATAATTTCTTCATCACCTACTCCAATACCAATTTATCATCACCTACATCAATTACAACCCTAGCAGTGGCTAAAAATAGACGGCCTAAGATTAAAGGCACTTCCACATTTTCGTCCATGTCAAGTACAACAAAGTCAACAGGGAATATGAATTTATCTACTTTCACAAGTATGTCTTCTATAATACCCCTAGGATATTTAACAGATCTATCGGCTAGTTGAATACTCATCCTAGTGGGTTTAGGTTCCCCAAGATTGAGTTGTTTGAACATTTTATATGGCATTAAATTAATGATAGCGCCTAAATCAGCTAGTGCTTTCTCAACATTCAAACTACCAATTAAGCAAGAAATAATAAAACTTCTTGGATCTTTCAGTTTGGTTGGTAGTTTATTTTGGAGTATGGCTGAGCACTCCTCGTTGATTTCCACTATAGATAAATCCTCAAACTTCCTTTTATTTGTTAGAAGCTCCTTAAAAAATTTTGCGTATATAGGCATCTGCGAGATAGCTTCAACAAAAGGTAAGTTGATATGTAATTGCTTAAAAAGTTCAAGAAACTTAACGAATTGTGCATCCATGCGGTCCTTTTTCAACTTTGCTGGGTATGAAACTGGTGGTTTATATTCTTTTGGCACTAGTTTGTCAATATTTTTGGGTCTTTCCTCCTCCTTTTCGTTTATCATAGCTTCCTGTGTTAGCTTCTTTTCAGATTTAGCTAACACTTTCCCACTCCTTAGTGTAACTACTTTCACATGCTCTTTTGGATTTGGTTTGGTGTTACTAGGTAAACTGTCTAATTATCTTTCAGAAATTAGTTTAGACAGCTGGCCTATTTGATTTTCAAGCCATTGGATCGACGCTTGTTGATTTTTAAGTACCGTCTCGGTATTCTGGAAATGAGTTTCTGACACCGTGATGAATTTGAATAGTATCTCCTCAAGGTTAGGTTTCTTTTCCTGTTGATAAGGCGGCTGTTGAAAACCCCGGAGGATTTTGTAGCCTTTGATTCCCTTGACCACCCCAGGAGAAATTTGGGGGGTTCCTCCAACCTGCATTATAAGTATTACTGTATGGGTTATTTTGAGATCTAAAGTTATTGTTACCCATATAATTGACTTGTTCCTCTTCGGTTGTAGGATTGAATGGTTGATATTCTGTATGCACACCTCTTCCACTTGAATCACACCTCATCACTGGATGTACCTGCGTAGAACCAAGTAAACCATCAATCTTTTTATTCAGAAGTTCTACCTGATTTGACAACATAGTAACTGAATCGACGTTATAAACGCCTGCTGTTTTAGTCGGCTTAGTCCTCATGACTTGCCCCTGATAATTATTTAGTGATATCTCCTCAATAAATTCGTAAGCCTCTTCAGATGTTTTGTTGTTGATGGTTCCACCAATAGTTGCGTCAATCATCTGTCTTGTCGAGGGATTCACACCGTTGTAAAACGTTTAAACTTGTAGCCATAGAGGTAACCCATGGTGAGGGCACCTTCGCAGTAGGTCCTTGTATCTCTCTCATGCATCGTAAAGAGTTTCTAAATCCATCTGCATAAAAGAAGAGATATTATTACGTAATTTAGCCATTTTAGCTGGCGGAAAATACTTTAATAAAAATTTTTCGGTCATTTGTTCCCAAGTAGTGATGGACCCTCATGGTAACGAGTTCAACCACTGTTTAGCTTTGTTCCTCTGTAAAAAAAGGGACTAACCGAAGATGAATGGTTTCATCAGAAACGCCATTAGTTTTTAAAATGTCACAGATTTCCAGAAAATTTGCTAAATGAGTGTTAGGATTCTCATCCTGTAAACTATCAAACTAAAAAAATTACTGTATCATTTGTATCGTGTTAAGTTTCAGTTCAAAATTATTTGCAGCAATAGCAAGCCTAACTATACTTGACTCAGTTCTTGTTAAATTAGGTTTAGCATAATCATACATAGTACAAGGAGCAGGATTCTGATTTGCTAATTTAACAGGTATCGCAGGAGGTAGCTGGTTGTCTTGATTTTCAGCCATCTCCTCGGTTGTAGTTGAGATATCGTCCTCTTGTTCTTCCTCTGTGTATCTTAGGCTTCGCCTTATTTCTCGTCGATTTCTACAAGCTGCGTGATCGATTTCTTCGTCAAAAAGTAGTGGTCTTGATGGGTTTCTTCTAGTCATAAACTATAAGAACCTGCCAGAAGAAAGAAAAAGAAAATTAGTAAAACAAAAATTAAAATAAAATTAATTTGCAAGAAAAATAAATGGCTAAAGTAATAAAAATTGAGTGTTCCTAATATTTTAGTCCCCGGCAACGGCGCCAAAAACTTGATCGTGATTTTCCGTGATAAGTTTTATAAATTTATAATTAATCATTCTTGAAACTAACTATTATCACGATGTAGGCAAGTGTACCTATCGAACAGTAGTATAGCTTTAGCAAAAGGACTAAAAGTACTAGTAATGACCGTTTTTTTATTATCTAGCTTAAGAATAAAGGGGTTTGTTTTAACTAACTAATTATCTAAACTAAAAAATTGCAGAAAATAGAATTGGGGAATTACTTTTGGGAAAAACGATTGATTTAGGACAATACCTAAGGGAAAATCTGCCTAGACTTCACTTGTTATTCTGGCTCCGAACCGGACGATTTATTCATTTAACTTGTTCCGTAGAGACCCCTAAGTTATGTTATTATCCCTATTTAAGACTAATAGGGTCTAATCCCTAGGTTGAATAATTGAGACTTTTCTTTAATTAACACCCTAAGGTTGCATTAACTCGATCTATGGATCCCCTTATTAGGTTTCACCTTAATCCGGCAAAATCTTGTCACTCTATCTCTAGGCACGCAATCAACTCCGCTTAATTACGACAAAGTCACTCTTAGCCAGTGACTATTCATCCTCCAACTAAGAGCATTAACTTGAATAGGTATCCTGAAATACCAAAACAAGAATCAAGAACACATAATTAAGAACAAGTCAGATATTTATCATACGATTTAGAAAATAATAACAAGATTCGTCTTAGGTTTCATCCCCCTTAGGTATTTAGGGGTTTTAGTTCATAACAAAATAAGAAAACATCTCAGAATAATAAAGAATACAAAACATAAAGAAAACCCAAAACTCCTGAAGGGAAATTGAGGAGAGATCTTCAGTTTTGATGATGAATTCGGCTTCTAAGATGGATCAATCGGCTTCCTTGGAGTAATTTCTTACTCCCTATTCTTTGCCTCCCCTTTTAGTCTTCCTCTAGGGTGCTTAAATAGACTTTAGAATGCCTAAAAGCCCTCAAACTTGCCCTTTTCTGAATGGAACTTAGCTAGGGCTCGGTAGGGACACGCTCGTGTGACACGCCCGTGTGCGATTACTTCAGGTCGTGGTCGAGCCTGTTAGATCAACACGCCTGTGTTGAGGTTGATTTGGGCCATGGTCGAGCCTGTTAGACTGGCACGGGCGTGTGTTCTGCCCGTGTGAAGAAGTCCAGGCCATGTTGTTTTCCCCTGTAGGCCCGTTTTCTTCGTTTTTGGCCCGTTTCTCGTTCTTTTCATCCTCCTATGCTCACGTAAGTATAAAACATGAAATTAAAGGATTAGGAGATCAAATTCACCAAATCTATGGAGAAATCATTCATAAACGTGTTAAGTGAGGGATAAAAATATGTATAAATTGCGGTTTATCAACATACTTGTAATTTTTCAACCAAATTGGTTTAAATAAAATTTCATTAGTCATTAATATCCTTTGTATTTGCTCTCAATGATTTTTTCATGCAAAGAAAAATGTAAGCAAATATTGACTAATTGATTATATAATATTTGACTAATATTACATTGCATTATGTGGTCGGATCATAATGCAAGAAGACAACTTATTACCTGTAATTCGGCGTAGCAGATTAAACTAATTATCACACTTTAGGAGCTTGAAAACAAGCATTTTCAGTAGGTTTGAATTATGTTTTCTTAAGTTTTTAATAAGTTAATAAAATCTACAAATTGAGTTTTTTATTGACCTTAAGGGCCAAATGATGCCTAAGGGTGAGTTAACGTACTTTTTTTAGTGTGCAAGAGACCTTTAGAAGGCATACTAAACTGATACTGGTCATTATGTTGCAACACGGGATGTCCGATGTCACAACATAGAGAGCAGAATGAATAAATCTCAAGACTGCCTTCAATGCCGCGACACAGTCTGAGGGTGTCGTGACATACCCCTGAAGATAGCTTAAGAGAAGTATACTGACTACTATGTCACGACACAGGTCCTGGTGTGTTGTAACATCAACTCTGGATGGGGGATAAACATGAAACAAGGGCATTTTGATCTGTACAATCAAACTTAAAGCTCGAGAATGTCAACTATCCTAGGGTTAAGGACGACGACCACTTAGAATCTATAAATAAGCTCATTTGGCACATGTTATGGACATAATTCAATTAGCCTAGATTCTCTCTTTTAAATTTAGTTTAGTTTTCTTTCTTTCTTCAGTTTTTAGCATTTGTTTTCAAGAGATCTGATTTGTGGAGATCGTCAAACTCTGTGGATTTGTTTCCATCTTTAATACAAATCAGATGTTTTCTTAAACTCTACACTTTAACCCATTTATCATGTTCTCTCTTTTCATCTATTCCATTTTTTTTTTTATGAAAGCCATGAGAAACTAATCCTCTTATGGAGGATTAGCGAGTGGAGGTATGATCTATTAACTATTTTGTAGGGTTACTCAACGGATCAATTGTTTGGGAAAGGAAGAACATGAAACAAACCCTAGGCTTGACAACTCTAGGAAATTCATCAAGGTGGGAAATAACCCAAAATTGGTGTCTTTAATCCGTGAACACCTTCACCCCAAGCCAGTCTGAACTGTGAGGTCGAAAGATAAGTAGTCTTTGCTGACTTGTTATATTAGTGGAAGATAGGAAGATCCTACAAGGGTAACAACTAGTTGATTGATGAAGAGCCCGAAACGACAGTTTATGGGGATTGTCGAAGCGAGCTAATCACCCATAATCAAGATTTGATTCATTCTACTCTTCTATCTCTTGAATTTTATTTATTTTTTGTATTCTATTTTATCATTACAAAAACCTTAAAAACCCTTGTATTATGTTCTCATACTATAACTAATTTAAAGTACTAATTAGATCTTTTAGTGTTTAGGGTAGAATTGATCTAGCACTTGCATCCCTTTGGTACGATCCTTAGAGTACTCACCTACTTCATTATAAAACTATGTTACAACTCGACCTATGTACTTGCGGATACCGCCTCGTATTTCTATATTCTATTGTAGTATTCACACTCTGAATGTTAGTATGTCTGGAGATAGTCAAGAACTTATATTAGAAGATAATCTAAATAATTTATAGTCTAATTTAAATTAAAAAAATTGATTTAAAAACTATTATGATGTCTATCAAAGTCCAATTGGGGAGACACCTTGTCTTGGGTATCAAAGCAAATACGTCATAGAAGGTAGAGACATAAATGTGATTGTATGGACTGACAATACATAAGACATGACCCAAGTTAAATTTATCCTTGGTCTGTTTATGGATTCATTCACTTGTGACGTTCATAGTATGGTATACTTGAATCTTGTGTGGATGATGAACTATGTATGCATGACTCGTATAATTTGACGTATTAAAAGTCTTAGTTCAAATAGATAAGAAACTGAAAACTGGTACATTGGGTATACGACTTCTGCATGATGTAACATCATTCCACAATAATGGAATTATAGCCTTGTAGGGTAAATGATATCCTATTATTGGCATTACATGGTTGTTGAAAAAGGAACATGGCCACGGGTCATTTGCCGTAAGACATATGATTTAATTAATATGTGTTAGTAATTGAATTTTTTATATCAAAAGATGTAATGGGTACCATGCGATCAAATATGATCACATTGAGAGAACGAATTTTATCCCAAAGAGATTAATGATACCCTATGAGAGTAACACACTTATGAAAAAGTCATTAGACGAACACTTATTGAATAGTTTTCGTAATGGTATATAATACGGGAAGTTCAGTCATGGTATTGTAGTGGAATGACTCCATTATTAAATAATGTTGTAATTAATAGGAGACGAACTAAAACTTAATTACAAATTATTTGAGCCCTTATTATATATGTTCAATTAGCCCCTCTGCTAGCTAACCTAAAACGAATTGCATGTAGAATTGATAACCGTGGAATGAATGAAAACATTAAGTATGATCAATGGATCGCATGTATCAATATCCATAATGAATGTGTTTTCTCGCTAAGTACAAAAGATGACTTAAAAACTAATTTAATTTCTTCGAGTTATTATTTAATTTATTGTAATTAAATAATTGAAATTTGATGTAAGAATTAAATTAATTCATTGTAGATTTATTGAATGAAGAAATTAAAGTTATTTCATTATAGCTTTTAATAAAGTAAAATTGTTATGACTTTGACGGAATTAGAATTGGGTTGAGAAAATAATTTAATTGAAAATTATAATTTAATTTAATAAGTAATATTTTGGAAAATAGAAAGTAACTATTGGGTTTGATAAATTGTAAGTATTAGATAAAATTCCGGATAACACATATAATTATACACAATATGTAAGAAAGGCCTAGAAGCATATAAGGGGCTACAAGCCCTGTTCCCTTTAAATAATATTATTAAAATTTCCTATTAAAATATTATTATTTAATTAACTCTCATTCAAGCAAAACTCTTGTACCGTTTCTCTATAAATATGAACAATAAGCTAACTTACTTAAGTTTTTTTAGTATTATTATTTTGCCCAAAAAATAGTGACAATTTATTTTTAGAATAAATTTTATTTTTCGGAAAAGCTTATAATTTCTTCTTTTATAGAGAGAATTTTCCTATAAAAAGTTGATAAAAGTTTTCATTCTATGCACATTGTTCGTTTTGTTTGAGCTTACACTAAAAGTAATTCAAGGTTCATAGATAGCAAAGAAGATTAACCAATAAAACGTAAGGAAACAACTTAAACAGCCTTATACAAAGCACTGATGGTCACTAAACTAACTATAAATACGACTAAGGCAAGCGCACCTATCGAACAATAGTATAGTTATGGTGAGTAGAGAATATCGTATCCACGTGGACTAAAAGTACTAGTAATTACCGTTTTTCTATTATTTAGTCGACAAATTGGAGTGATTATTTTTAATCCAAAATTACTAAACTTATCTAACTAAGAATGCAACAGAGAATGAAATAGGAAAATAATCGAAGATAATCAATGAGATAAACAATACCCAGGAAAGAATCCACCTAGACTTCATCTATTATTATGAATCTGAATTAAACGATTTATTCACTTGTGTCGTGAACTGTAGAAATCCCTAAATTATGTTAATATCTCTTTCAAGAGTAAGAACAACTGACTCTAGGTTGATTAATTGAAATATCTTTCTAATTAAAACCCCTATTGTCACATTAACTCGATCTATGGATTCTACTATTAGATTTGACTCTAATCTAGTAGATTTATGTCGTCCTATTTCTAGGATTGCATGCAACTCCAATCAACTATGCTAGATCTACTCTTAAACAGGGATTTTTGCTCCACTGAAATAAACACATTAAACTTGAATTAATACATCAAAAATATTAAAACAATAAATAAGCATACATAATTGAGAATAAGAATAAAGTATTTATCGTGTAAACCAGAAATCAAATAATAAGATTCATCATAGGTTTCATCTTCCCTAGGTATCTAGGGAATTTAGTTCATAATCCTGAATGAAAACATCTCAAAGTCAGAATAACCATAAGATATAAAGAAACTCAATAAAACTTTGAAAGAAATTAAATGGAGATCTTTGATCTTGAGGGAGATCCGTTTCTGAGTTAATTTTGATGGCGTTCTTTGAGTGCTTTCTTCGATCTTCTCTGATTGCCCCTCTAGGTCTTCTTCTAATTGGTATTTATAGGCTTTAGAATGCTCAGAAAGCCTAAAAATTGAATTTTTCCGTGTATTTGGGAAGCAGGGTGCGATATCGACATGAGCTGGCACATGGGAGTGTGGCCAGCCCGTGTGGCTCACACGGGCGTGTGGATCCTGGACACAACTCTATTTGTCTGATTTTGGCTCGATTTTTCGCTCATTTCGCTCCCAAATGCTCTCCTAAGTATAGAAACATGATTTTAAAGAATTAGGAGCATCAAATTCACTAATTTACATAATTAATTATCCAAAAATGCATTAAGAATGAGATTAAAATATGTTACTTTTACAGCTTATCAAATAACTCTGCACTTAAGCGTTTGCTTGTTCTCAAGCAAAATCCACAACTCACATTAAAATTAATATTTATCAACTTGTAATTCCCATCAATAATGTCTCAAAATAATTCACAAATAGTCATGCATTGACAATTCAACCAAAAGAGCACTAAAGTCTCAAACAATCCAAGCTAACCTTTTTAAATACGAAAACGTAGGTGTCTCCCCTTATTTAAGTAGTTACCTTTAACTCAAAATTGACAAGAATCGACATCCTTATTAAAGATCCACTCAAATCACTCAAAGTGTTTAAGGTTCAAGAATAAGCACTCAATAATCAAACATGAAAAGTCATTACCATAGGCTTGCATGAAAATCAAATCTCCACCACTATAAAAAGAAATAATACACAAATCAAAAGGTCTTTAAGAGGTTGTAATGGGGCTTAGGTTAAAGGTGTGGAGAAAGGCTAGAAAATTTAGTTATAATCGAGATTGAATTGATAAATTACCAAACTAGAAAAAACCGACAAGTGCTGAATTAAAAACAATTACATCATTAGAAAACTATTCAAGAAAAAAAACGAACTTCTAAAAATATGAATTTAACTGTTCAAGCTTAATCAAGATAGATCTAAATAATAATCAATATTTTTTTATTATATATTTTTTTGAACAATAAGAAATGAATCAAACAAAAGAGCATAATTAGGCAACTAACCAAATCAAATCTCGACAAAAAGGGAGTCAATAAAACAAGAAAAAGTTTCAACAAAAAAAAAAAAAAAGAGTTATTGGTTAACATTAATGGGTAAATCAAGAAACGGTGTGTTAGACTCAACGGGGTTCACTAAGGGTTCATTAAAAAGGTAGGCTTTTTATGGGATAAGTGGGTGAAAACCTAAGTGCCTTTATCATCTCAGTATATCAAATTAAAAGGCGTGGTCTCAACATGTATAATCGACGCAAGTTCTAGAATAACAAATCAAATTGACACACTCATAACCAATAATAAAATGAGCAAGAAAAATGTATGCTCTAAAGGCTCAAAACCTCACAAAAAAATATGATTTTTGATGTCAAACTTGTAAATTTAAAAATTCAAGATAATACCTCAATTCAGGAAAACAACCTAAAATTTTTAATTTCTGAAACATAACCTATCATGCTTGATTCTCTCATGTCTTAAAGTTTAAATCAACCAATACACAATTATCGGCAAATTAATCTAAAACACATCAACAAAAATTCCAAATCGACAAAAATTCATTCTAATAGAAGTATGAGAAAATTACTTAAATACAAGACATAATTAAGGGATTTTCTAATAATTATATAAATAACCTCCCCACACTTAAGATATACATTGTCCTTAATGTACAAACAAATATAATCGCAGTATAAAAAGAATATCATAAGAGAGGAAGAAAACTGAAATTGCCCTGAATATTGGATGAAATCCCCAGAATAGTGAGAAGCGGAATTGTAGTCAAAACTAAATGTAATGCATGATTCTGAGCAAACTAATAAGAAAATAAACACAAATAATAGAGAAAATTAAGGGGGGTTATAACTCGATTAGAAACAACTATAAAAATATATTTCAAAAGATAATAATTAAAATAAATTTAAGAAAAAAAATAAAGCAACTAAAACAAAATTAAAAAGAAAGATAATAAATTTAATGATACCAATAAACTTAAAGGTAATTGTAATAATAATAGTAAAAAAATACTAAAAATAATAGAAATAGTAGAAAAATTAAAATAAATTTAAAATCTAAGTATAAGAATAATAAATAAAATAAATAAATAATTAGTAAAATAAATAATATAACAAATAATAATAATAAACAAAATAAAATAAAATAAAAGGGGTGGCTTAGTTAGGGAAAAAGGAAAAGAAAAATTGAGAAAAGAATTCTAGGGTTTGGGCCACATGGCCGTGTGGAGTATTTTCAGCCCATGTGTAATTAAAATTTAACCCAGTTTTCACATGGCCATGTGCCAGGCCTTGTGTGTTTTCCTTCGCTTCTCCCACGGCCATTTGAGATCCCACATGCTCGTATAGCTTGGTTGTGTTTCTCACACGGCCGTGTCTCTCACACGGTCGTGTCTCCTGCCCGTGTAACTCTCTAACTTTGAAAAAATTAGCTCTAGGTTTCATATGGCCTAAGACACGCTCATGTGTCTAGGCCGTGTGGGTCACATGGTCATGTCGCCAGATCGTGTGTGTCATTTTAAGCTGTGTAACCGTCAAATTTTTCAAATTTTAAGTCCCAATATCCACACAGCCAAGGACACGCCCGTGTGCCCAGGCCGTGTAACTCACTGTCGAACCCCTTATAGTGCACAAGGCCTGGGACATGCCTGTGTAGGTCAAAAATATTTTTTTTAAAAAAAATTAAACTTTTTAAAATTTTGAAAATTAATTAGTTTTAAAAATATCATGAGATAAAGTTAAAAGAATTAGCAATGTTAACACTCGGGTTGCTTCCTGAGAAGTGCTTATTTAAAGTCTAAGCTCGACTTACCTCGCATTCGCATGGTTACGGTGGTTCACGGAGTCGAAACTCCTCTTTCTCATTATCAATTCTATTATCAAGATAATGTTTGAGTCGAGTACTATTTACCTTAAATGTGTCAAATTCAGAATGAGTTACATCGACTGTACCGTATGGGAAGACATTCAGTATCGTAAAGGGATTTGATCCATTTACATTAAGCTCCGAAGTGGCAATTCGAGGATCCATTTTATTTAGCAGTACCTTGTCCCCAACTTTAAATTGGTTTGTTCCATGCTGTTCATTATGTATTCTCGGTTTCTCCTTGACATGTGTTCACCATTCATCTAGTTCATCAATCTGTAACATTCTTCTTCATGAGTCATTCTATTTCTGTCGTATGGATTGACACGTGGCTCAATTACTTTTTTTCGAGGGATTTCCTGAAAAGAAGGTTGAGCCACAAGGTTACTCATATTAACAGAACTTGTAAAATCATCTTGATCACTAGATGTCTTAACAGAATCACGAGCTTAGAGAGTAATCATTTCGTCACCTACACGAAGTACTAACTCACCCGTACCAACATCAATTATAGTTCTAGCTGTTGCTAAAAAGGGCCGACCTAGAATCAGAGGTACATCACTATCCTCATCCATGTCTAAAACAACAAAATCAACTGGAAATATGAATTTATCAGTTTTTATAAGAACATATTCAATAATACCCCTAGGAAATCTAATTGACCTATCTGCTAATTGAATACTCATCCTAGTTTGTTTGGGTTTCCCAAGACCTAATTGTTTAAACATTTTATAGGGCATGACATTAATACTAGCCCCACAATCAGCTAAAGCATTATTAATATTCAAACTACCAACTAAACAAGGAATAGTAAAACTCCCTAGATCTTTTAATTTGTTGGATAGTTTATTTTGCAATATGGCCGAGCAAATTGCATTTAGTTCGCATGCGACGAATCATCTAACTTCCTTTTGTTCGCCAAAAGCTCATTTAAAAATTTAACAGAATTAGGCATTTGCGAAAGAGCTTCAATAAACGGTAAGTTAATATGTAATTTTTTCAGAAGTTTAAGAAATTTACCAAATTGTTCGTTCGTGTGGTCTCTCTTCGTCATGTTAGGATATGACACTCGAGGTTTATATTCTTTACCAACCAATTTTTGCTCATTCTGGCTTACATCAACCTTACCGTTACTTACCACACTTTCTTGTCTCGGTTCTAATTCAGATTCAACTAACCCTTCATCATCTCGAACAGTAATTCATGAAGTTGCTCTCTTGAGTTAGTTTCAATATTGCTAGGCAAGTTACCTTGTGGTCTTTCTAAAATTAGCTTAGCAAGTTATCCTATTTGGTTCTCGAGCCTTTGAATCGATGCTTGTTTATTTTTAAGCGCTGCTTCAGTGTTTTGAAAATGGGTTTCTGACACCGAGATAAACTTTGTCAACATCTCCTCGAGATTTGACTTTTTCTCTTGCTGGTAAGGTGGTTGTTGGAAGCCTGAAGGGGGTTGTGCTCTTTGATTTCCTTGATCACCCTAAGAGAAATTGGGATGGTTTCTTCAACCTGCATTATAGTAATTACTATAAGGATTATTTTAAGGCCTAGAATTATTACCGATATAATTAATTTGTTAGTTCTCTATGCTAGGAGCGAAGGGTAAACATTCTGGATTGTTCATTTCACCTCTATTTGTATCGCATTGTATCACCGGATGTACCAGCGTAGAAACATAAAAATTATCAATTTTCTTATTTAATTGTTCTACCTAATTCGATAACATGATGACCGCATCTAGATTAAAAACACCGACTGCTCTATTTGGCTTCGTCTTCATGACTTGCCATTGATAATTATTCAATAACATCTCTTCTATAAACTCATAAGCTCCTTCAGGTGTTTTATTATTTAATGTACCACTGGTTGTTGCGTCGATCAACTGTCTAGTTGAGGGATTCAAACCGTTGTAGAAGGTTTGAACCTATAGCCATAAAGATAACCCATGATGAGGGCACCTTCTCAATAAATCCTTATATCTCTCCCATGCATCATATAAGGTTTCTAAGTCAATCTGAATGAAGGAAGAGATATCATTCTTCAACTTGGTTGTCTTAGCCGGTAGGAAGTACTTTAGTAGGAATTTCTCGGTCATTTGATCTCATATAGTGATAGAACCTCATGGTAAAGAATTCAACCACTGTTTAGCTTTGTTCCTCAACGAGAAGAGAAACAACCGTAGGTGAATGGTGTCGTCAGAAACGCCATTTATCTTGAAATTATCACAGACTTCTAGAAAATTAGCCAAATGAGTATTTGGATCTTCGTCTTGCAAACCATCACATCTGAATAGTGTTCAGCTTTAGTTTGAAATTATTCGCAGCAATAGTGGGTCTCACAATACTCGATTCAGCCCTAGTTAGAGTGGGTTTGGCATAATTGTACATAGTACGAATAAAAAGATTTGGATTTGCAACAACTGCAGGAGATAGCTAATTATTCTGATTATCACCCATCTCCTCAGTAATAATAACGTCCTCTTGCTCGTCTACTATACTCTGTCGACTTTGCCTTGCTTCTTTACGATTTTTGCGAGCTATACTCTCAATTTCGCTCTCAAACAGCAATGGTCCCAATGGGTTTCTTCTAGTCATAAACTAAAAGAACCTGCCAGAAGTAAATAAAAGAAAAATTAGAAAACAAAAATTAAACTAAAAAAATAAAATGCAATAAAAATAAATGGCTAAATTAATAAAAATCGAGTGTTCCTACTATTTTAGTCCTCGGCAACAGCGCCAAAAACTTGATGGTCACTAAACTAACTATAATTACGACAAAGGCAAGTGCACCTATCGAACAATAATATAGCTATGGTGAGTAGGGAATATCGTATCCACAAGGACTAAAAGTACTAGTAATTCCCGTTTTCCTATTATTTAGCTGATAAATTGAAGTGATTATTTTTAATCTAAATTTACTAATCTAATTTAACTACGAACGCAACAGAGAATGAAATGGGAATAATAATCGAAGATAACTAATGAGAAAGACAATACTCAGGAAAGAATCCACCTAGACTTCAACTATTATTCTGAATTTAAATTAAATGATTTTTTTACTTGTGTCTTGATCTGTGGAAATCCCTAAATTATGTTAATATCTCTTTCGAGAGTAAGAATAACTGACTCTAGGTTTATTAACTGAAATCTCTTTCTAATTAAAACCCCTATCGTGGCATTAACTTGATCTATGGATTTTCCTATTAGATTTGACTCTAATCCGATAGATTTATGTCGTACTATTTCTAGGATTGCATGCAATTCCACTTAATTATGCTAGATCTACTCTTAAATAAAGACTTTTGCTCCACTGAAATAAGCACATCAAACATGAATTAATATCCCGAAAATATTAAAACACTAAATAAGCATTCATAATTAAGAACAAAAATCAAGTATTTATCGCGTAAATCAGAAATCAAATAATAAGATTCATCATAGGTTTCATCTTCCCTAGGTATCTAGGGAATTTAGTTCATAATCCTGAATAGAAACATCTCAAAGTTAGGATAACAACAAGACATGAAGAAACTTAATAAAACTTCGAAGGAAATTAAATGGAGATCTTCGATCTTGAAGAAGATTCGCTTTCGAGTTGATTCCAATGGCGTTCTTCGAGTGTTCTCTTCAATCTTCTCTGAGTGCCCCCTTAGGTCTTCTTCTAATTGGTATTTATAGACTTTAGAACGCTCAGAAAGCCTAAAAATTGAGTTTTTCCGCGTATTTGGGAAGTAGTGTGCAATATCGACACGGGTTGGCACATGGACGTATGGCCAGACCATGTGGCTCACACGGGTGTGTGGTCAGCCCGTGTGGAAATGCCCAGGCCTTGTGGATCTTGGAAACAGTTTTATTTGTCTGATTTTGGCTCGTTTTTTCTCTCCTTTCGCTCCCAAATACTCTCCTAAGTATAGAAACATGAATTTAAAGGATTAGGAGCATCAAATTCACTAATTTACATAATTAATCATCCAAAAATGCATTAAAAATAGGATTAAAATATGTTACTTTTACAGCTTATCAAGCACATATAATAATTCGATTAAAGATTTATTATTAAAAATATCACAAAATTTAATTTTTTAAAAAAACTTCTTACTATATCTAAAAACACTATTTTCTATTCAATCTCATAAACCTTTACTCTAAAAGTTGGCTTTGATTGCGGAAAAAAAAAGTCTACTTAGTAAATACATTTCTTCCTTACCGAGCAATGTTTAGCTATAATTGCATGTATGTTGGAAACTTTTCAACTAAAATATAAATGGATAAACTATATGGTAGATCACTCTGAAATAGTACTGTTTCTATTTTGATTATTTTAAATTTTTTTGTTAATATAATCACTCTATTTAATATAATTACTCGAATTGGTCACTATTATTAAAAATTTCATTAAACTATTAACGGATTGCAGACATTATATTTTCTTTTTACTTTTGATTACCTATTTATAATTAGTCCAAAATAATTCTTTTTTACTTATTCACAACATAAGAGTCACTTATTTTCATCATCGCCTAATATCCACCATAAAAACTACCAATTCTCATCACAGTCAATCTCTATAGCTACTCCTACTCTCATTCTTTGCTTTTGGGGCAGTGAAAAAACTGATTGTTTAAGGTTAAATGAGTTGTTTTCAACAGCTATTTACTGATTGATTCCGTTTAGTAGTTCCATTTTTTTCTGACATCCAAGTGGGACAACTTAGGCATTGTGAGCCCTGGATGAAAGTTAGTATTAACTATAAATAATCAGGTGCACAGGAATATTGAACAGGAAGCTTTTTCAAGCTTTGACAATGGCATTGGGTTTCTGTTGCTACAGTTGGGCTTATGTTTAAACCTATTGTTTACTGGTTGCTGCAATGTTAAAGCTTTGATGTTTAAAGTAAATGGTATACTTTGGTCCTTCAGTTTGCTCTTTTTTATCTACAGTGTTAAAGCTTTGATGCTGCTTTTACCTCTTATATTATATTAACTTTAGCATAGAAAATAAAAGTAGGTGAGGACTAGTGTCCTAGTATTTTTACCAGTAAATGCTGCATGAGTCGAGTAAAGTTAAAACGATGGTTAATGCTAAAGTAAACGTTTGACATCACCAAATGATCGTTCCAAAAGCCAAAAGATGAGAAAATTCCATTACAGGACAGTCGATTACAATGGTTCCACTTGAGAAAATAAAAGGGGTGAACCAAAGTGAGGACATGAAGAAACCATGGTATCACCCATGTTGTTATGGTATTGTCTTCTCAGATTTAATAACTGCATCATATATGTTGGAGAAGCAGTCGTGCGATGTGGTTCTTATGGTGCGAGGGTGACGGAATAAGGAACAATAGAGATAGGGGAGTAGAAGATGGGCATTGATGAGGATTGATGGTTCTTAGTGGTTGTTGGACACTAATGAAGATTAGTAATTTTTATATTGCAAATAAGATTAATTATAGAGATTATTGGTTTTAGTCAAAAATAAAAAAAATGTCACATTAATAATCTTAATAGATTAACAGAATTTTTAATGCAGTGATTAATTCAAATAAATATTTTAATCAAAGCAACTAAATTGATAAAAGATTTTAAATAACTTAAATAAAAATATTCAATTTTAAAGTAACTTGCGGTGTAATTTATCTAAATATAAAATTTGAAAATTTTTCTATAAAATTAAAATTGCTATTCCCGAAACAATAAGCACTGTGAAGGATGGAAGATGGACAATTTTGATTTGCTACCCAATATTATATATATATTTGAGACAATTAAAAGTAACAAATTATTAAAAAAACTGGATGAGAATTAATATAATTAAATTAATTTAAGTTTATTCATTGATTCTTAAATGGAGATTTTGTCGCCATTAACGTTCAATAAATAAACAATTAAAAGGATAAAGCAAACTAAAAAACTGAACAGTTGCGGCACTTCGAAAAATGTAGATCTCAACCATCAGCAACTTCCCGGAATTGTCTAAAGAAAGTAAATAACCATAGTTTAATACCTAAGTTTCAAGGTATATATATAAAATCAAACAGCAAACAGAAACGCAACGAAGCCATTGAAATCAACTCCATACCTGGCAGTCTCAAAGCGTCAAAGCCGTTTCTAGCAACACACAAATATGTACTGTGATAGTGCTTCAGATTTTGATCTCAGCCTCTTGGACTCGATTCGTCAGTATCTTTTGGAAGATGATTGTGATACAATTCCAGGACAGGTTGTGGAAAATCTACCCAAAACTGAGCTTCATGAAGATGCAATTAATGTTGATCAATGGATAAACTTTGATCAGTTGTTTGATGCAGCGGAGGAGACGGTCGCCGTTAATAATGCTTCATTTCCCAGCTTCGAAGTAAATTTTCAGATGGAGACTACTGCCGCTGTCCCTAAATCTCACGCGCCGCCGAAGGAGGTAAATTACAGGGGAGTGAGGAGAAGGCCGTGGGGGACATACGCGGCGGAGATAAGGGATCCGAAACGAAACGGAGCGAGGATCTGGCTCGGTACTTACGAGACTCCCGAGGGTGCTGCGCTAGCTTACGACAGAGCGGCTTTTAATATGCGTGGCGCGAAAGCGAAGCTGAATTTTCCCCACCTCATTGGCTCGAATCAGGTGGAGCCGGTGAGAGTGAGAAGTAACAAGCGAAGATCTCCTGAACCGTCTTCCTCTTGTTCATCGGCTCAGTCGCCGTCATCTACATGGGATGACGGAACTCCGAAGTCGAAACAGATGAGGAGTGAGAAGTATTCAAGTATTAAAACTGAGTTTGAAGTAGATATGTATCAGTTGATGCCAACTGAATTTTGCCAAACCATTATCTGTTAATGTAATTGAAGTGTACATATTTAAAGGCGGTACTTTTACTCCATGTTTTTAGCAAACTTTTTTTAGTAATTTACCAAGCGTGTACTTTTTTTTATATAAGAAAAAGAAGGCCAAAGCCTTAGCTTGCAGATTCACAATCTAAACATAATCTCGCCATTGTTTTCCCACTGTTACCATCCTCAAGAGTAGAATTGAGATCTGCAGGTACCATTTTGAGAAAACATAAATCAAAGCTAGAAGTTGACACCAAGGGCGCCAATAAACAAAAATCATCTTCCATCTTGTTACGAAATTGAGTTTTCACAATATTCATACCGGAGAAAACATGTGTTGTAGTTGCAATTGAAATTGGAAGAATCATTTAAAACAAATCAATTTATTAACAATTAGATATATAGTTCTAAATTCTAGATGTATGCACACATCAAGTTCATAATGTTTCAACTCATATGGAAGTCTTCTTTTTCTTGTTGAAAACAAACCTTTCAGATTAAAACTTATTAGCAAGGCTACAAAATTTTCAATATCAAATAATTTGAAAGACTCTCTAGGATCTGAAGTTGTAGTGAGCGTAAGTAGCTCAATAACATGTTCATCAAATCTACAATCTTGCAACTGAGTATATATTACAGAAAAACATATATTCATTCAATAATCATGCTACACTGTAACATCTTGTTTTTTTTATTATGACTACAACCTACCATGTACTGAGCATTCAAATTTGGAACATCAACCTCATGAGCTTCACAAAAAAATATCACTCTGTTCAACAATTCACCCCTTCCATTTTCTGTCAATTTCTAAATTAATTCTTTTGTTGTATGAACAAGACTCATGACATTTAATATATATTGAGAACGATATTGTAAAGTTTGACAAAGATTATTAGTGATCCCCATAACTCTCTTTATCATATGCAAAATAAAAATAAATTCAAAAGATTTTAATCTAATACATGCACCATGAGCATCTCCTTGCCGAGAGTAGTTAGGTATAGTATCTTTTAAAATTTCAAGAACTGTATTAATTGCGTTATACAATTGCGTTATACATTGTCTTCAAATGAGAATGCCATTGAGTCTCACCAAGATGTTGTAAAGTTCCAACTTGATTCATTCATATTCTAATTTCTAATTCATTGGTGGACGCTAAAAGGGCTAGTAGGTTTTCTAATTCAAGAAAATACCCATGATTTTTTTTTTATTTTAAGCTTTCAATCATTTCCTCTTGAAGCACAACCTTGAAACGTCAACCATCAAACATCTATACTAGTTTTAAGATGTAGACAATTAGCTACAATTTGTTGTGTAGTATGCCTATCAAACAATGCTTCAATATGTTGAGCTTGATCCGTTAAATATACATAGGCTCTTTGTGTATTATTCTCTTGTGAATTTGGATTTTTTTTCATATGTGTGATGAAAGCACAATTTTGTCCTTCATGTATCTTCTTCTAAGTACAAAAATTATTATAAACAAATGCAATTGATCCAAAACAACCACTCTGATACTAAAATTAAAATATGGAAAATAAAATATTGCATCTTTAGAAGATGAATACTTTAATCAAGAAAATTATTTAAACCAAAATGATTGAAAATAACAAAGATACTTTTTTTTAACCAAAAGTAAAATATTTTAAAGAATGAGTTGATATACTTCAACCTTAATATAAACTTTTCAAACTTTATCACATATATTAATGGAATATTCGTATATTTATTTATACAATCCAGATAGCACTCTAAATTAGAAAAATCTAACAGTTTGAACCTCAATGAGCCTCACAACTTTAAGAAGTATTGAAGTTCCTCATCATAGGTGGTGAGAAAAGCCTTATTTAATAATTTCTTCAAATAATTAATTAGTTCATTAATGATAAAGAAAAATAAAGAAAGAACTATGATATAAGCATGTGGGCTTATTTTACTTTATTATTATTATTTGAATAATTCAGATAGTTGTGGTATTAATTATTTGTGAAGGTTTAAAAGATAAATAAAACAAATTAAGAGTAGATTTGAATAGATGGTGTGTTTATCTATAATTAGTGTAAAAATAACGGTGACAATAAAATTAAATATCGTAACGATATTATAATATGAGACAAAAAGTAAACTAAATATGTATCACACTGCATTCCACCGCTAATCTAAATCCACCCTAAATAACATTGGCATGCGCTCACTTTGCTTTACTATTTATCAAACTAACATGGTATGTGCTCACGTTGCTTCACTATTTATCAAAAAGGCAAGACGAAGGAATAACCAGATTTGATGTTGGTAGTAGTTGTAGATACTGTTTAGGGTAGTTTTGGTAAATTTAGAGGGAAATAGAAGGTTCTAAAAAGATTTTGGCAGGTAGTGTAGACAAATTTTAACAAACTCATGTGAACTGATTACATTCACCAACAATAAATAAGAAGCACATGTTATTCCAACTACCCAAACAATATAATAACATCTCCACGTTTTCAAAACCTAAATAAATAGAAAAAAGTACCCAATCAATCAATTACATTAATTAAACCCTGCAACTTTTTCTTATTTTGGCAGCTGAATATTGACAGATTTTACTAATATTAAATCATATCACGAAGATTTAGCTGTCGATATGCTTTCCTAAAATTAACCTTAATTAACAAAACTGGATTCTTTTTCTATTTTCATCAGGAATCATTAATAATTCATTTTAACCTAAAAGAATCTTTTTATTTTTTGCCTTTTTTTATTTTTAAATTATTTTTTAAATTACACCAAAATAGATTGAAAGATGTTAACTTTACTAATATAACATACATATAGATTATCACATGAATATTATGCCATGTGATCTGTATGTCATGTTAACAATTAATTTTTTAATATTTATTTTAATTTTTTTAAAAATAATTAATTACTAACTTTTAAGGTGCTTTCGTTCTACTAAAAAAAAAAAACTTCCTTACAATTTCATCACCAACCTTCATTTTAGTCACCTAAATATTAAATCTCTAATAACGATTGACTGTACACATCACATTATGTTTACACTTTCATTTTAATCACGCATCATTTTTTTCATATTGTATTTTTTTACCTCATTGTCTAAAGTTATAAATTTCTTTTTTTTTTCATTATTGAAATTTTAAATATCATAACATCAAAATAAATTAAATAAATAGTTGAATTTTTTTATCTCTTAATAGCATCTGTCGATTTGTTACTATAATATTCAAATTAATTAAAACTCCTTCTAAAATTTAAAATTTTATTTTTTTGGTTCCAAATTAAAATCAAATCAAATCAATCATTTTTAATAATTGTCTACAAAACCCAAATTTCTTTTGATGATATGATCTTAAATCTTTCATGCTAAGCTAAAAGAAAAAAAAATCATTGCAATTAATTAAATTAATTAATTTTATCTTCCATGCCAAACAAAACCCATCATTATTTTTATCACTTCTTTACCCAATTGATGAATAACCAATTCATTTAATTAATTGCACTAATTTTTTTATTTGCTTTTAGAAGATTCGAAATTATATAATCGAAAGAATTTTATATTTCGTAGACAATTATTAAATATGGGTTACTTAAGTTAATTTTATTAAGGATAATTAAGAAATATAAAATAAAACTTTAAATTTTAGAATGAGATTAAATTAATTAATTTAAATATTATAGTAACTAGGCTGACATTATCAACAGATAAAAACCTTTCAACAATCAATTTAACTTATTTTGATATTTCGAAATTTAAAATTTTAATATTAAAAAAATTAGAACTTTCGGTAATGGAATAAACAAGTACAATTTGACAAAATTTTAATATTATTTTAACTTCTACTATTATAAAATAAAAACAGAGAATAAAGAATAAAGAGAGAACGTATTTTATTGATCAATCAGAATAATCTACAATGCTTCTCCACAATCTATATTTATAGACATAGAAAGTATAAATGAAATAGAACTCTACTTCTAATGACTATTAGAATTAAAAGTTCATCAAAACTTATCTTGATCTTGATGGACATCCACTTAATAAAATATTCATAGCACTCCCCATTGGATGTCCATTTGTAGATAATGTGTCTTGTTAAAACCTTACTAAGATAAAAACCTTGTGGGAAAAAAATCCCTAGTAAAGGAAAAAGAGTACACATATCTATAATACGCATAACATGCTGTCTCATTAAAAACCTTACCAGGAAAACCCAATGGGACAAAACATTGGTTAAGGAAAAAAGAGTACAGCGCGTATTTACTTCCCCTCATGAAAACATCACATAATATCTCATATTCTATGTATTCAATCTTAAATACTAGTTTTTCAAATGACCATTTGAACGTATTTGCTAAGCATTTATATCACTATTCTTTTGAAAGTCATGAGTAACGAGAAATTTTGGGAAAATATATTTTTATCTCTTCAGGAGTTTCAACAATAATCATAACAAATTTTAATCATGATCCCTCTATAAAAAAAACAAATAAGTATCTTGGATAATTCTATAATCCTCTTTCAACTACTATTGACTAAGTTAAATTTATCAAATATTTTAATTCATATAAATGAACAATTTCCTAGTAATTTCAATATGCTTCTGGCATTATAAATCTTTCAAGGATTATAATATAAACTTTACTATATAGTGATTCATAAAAGGTTGTAACAACAACTATTAGACGACGTAAGTTAAATCTTTTATGAACTGTTAGTTTAATAATATATCTAAAAGTTATTGTATCCACCATAAAAGAATATTATATCTTTTTATCATCAATGCCAGGACTTAGCAAAAACTTTATGTTTTATTCCATTTTTGCAAAACTATTTCATTTGTACCCTCACTGGCTTTATACCTTTAGATATTTGGACTACTGGTCCAAAAACTCCACGAATTTAATTATATTTCAGTTGTGTTTTTCTATTTTGAAGCAAACCATTTCATATCTATATTTCTCAAAAGATTTATTCAAAATTCTCCTTTCATTTGAACAATAATATTGCATGCAAAACCATTGTCGACCACTTTTATTATTCGGTTCCATAATTTCTCGAATTGACATAACTTATCGAGATTTCTTTATTTTCACTACTTTAATCTTCAGTTTGAGGTACCTGAATCTTTTCTGGAGTTTTATTTAGTAGTTATGTTTTGGGTCTCTTCTGAAAGCACTCGCTTTCACTATATGACCATCTAGATTTATTATTTTCTTTTATGAGAATTTTCATATTTGGAACTTATAATGATGTATCCTTGTTGAACTTTTGATTCAAATTACTCATCCCTAACTCATTACAAGTTATTATTTCTCTCCCTCTAATGTTGGTAAAACTATCAAATCAAAATAGTAATCACAAATCATGTCATAATTGAAACTCTGGTACATTTAAAACATATAATAATACAAGGAGACTCTTAATTAATATATATTCCCAACTTTCTTTGGCTATTCACTCATCTTTGTTGTGGTGGAGCAATTGAAACATACGCGCACATACAAAAAATTCAAAGATGAGAAATATTTAACCCTTGACCAAAAATCAATTGTAATTGGGAGTATTTATAACTTATTGACTTGATGCGTACAACACGTAAACCAGCATAATCTTATATTGAAATAGGAAGTTTAGTTCTCATAAGTAATGATTTAGACATTAATTAGAGGCGTTCAATCAATAATTTCTGTAAACCATTATGCGCATAAATAACAAACTTTTACAAAAAAAATTCAAACTCAATCAATAAAAGACTCAAATATAAACTCATCAGTATAAGTAAGATGAATTGTCTTAATTGCATGATTTGAAACTAGTTATTTAAACAAACAATCTTACAAACAACAAGTTGCAAGTTAATAACACATATGTGATTATTTTGAAGATGCATCTACCAAAATCATATAATATCAAAACCATCCGCATGGTGGATGAATAAGCCTATATTCATTTAAAAAATGTAAGACATTAAATCTCAACTTTAGCTAGTGAGTTTCTAACAATCAATTTTCATTGAGAACAAGCAACAAATGAGAATTCTTTAAATTAAAGAATCTTTTGATTCTTTAATGAATGTCCATATGAATTCCCAATTAATTTTCAAATCATATATGATCCAGGATGGTCTAGCTGGTCACGCCAAGTAGCAAATGCATTTGTATCAATAAACTTTTGGTTTACTTTAACATCCATTTCAATTGTACTAATAATGTCAATATAAATTGTGGCAAGTTGATACTTTTACTGTTATTCATTTTACTTTGTATCCACATATAAGTACCATTGTGACATTTACTACTGGAAATATCTAAATCAGTGTGAAGTCTGTAATGCCACTAAGTCAACAAAATAAATATAATTTCCAAACAATTATATTCAATATTCGCTTAAGGAAATATGTTAAAATCTTCAAATGCATGGTATTTGGTCTAGTGGTATGATTCTCGCTTAGGGTGCGGAGGTCTCGAGTTCGATTCAAAATATAAATAACCCAATCCTCTTTTGATTCATATGAAATATAATCTTTTCCTCATTCACAATCTCAATATGAGATCCATTATGAATATCTTTTAAAACCAATGGATTGACCATCACAATATATTAATTTATTAGCTCTTCTGGAGCTTTCGACTAATTTTGTGCTACCAAATATTGGAATAATATTGTCTTTATTTTCTTTTATGCTTGCGTTCACTTCGGGGAATACAATAGATTTACTAGGACAAACTTATAAACGTCCCAATAGATTCTTTATTTTATAATCACCATCGCAAACATGCGTGGATTTCAAATCAAAATCTATCTATTCATGTTGTGATGATTAGTCTCCAATTATAATAAATATAGTATAATAAATAAATCATAGTAAAATATAACTGAGATTCTTTAACATCATTGTTATCACCCTAATTATTATCACAAGCACACGTAAGGATTAGATAAATTTCTTTGCATAATGATTACTCATAGTATGTAGGCCTCAATTGAAGACTAAAATAGTAGTAGCTCTAGAAGGCAATCGACAACAACTTGAGCGGCAAATTTGGAGTGATCGGCTATTGCATTGGTTGCTACTTGAAAGGGGTAAGTCATGGTGAAAGGGAAAGAAATGTGAAAATTAGTAGTTAAGGATCCTTGCTTTAGTGGCCAGCGGTTGAGGATAAGTCTCTACATGATTTGAGGATTTTTTTGATTTATGGAGAAAAATAATTAAAAAAATCATGCTAATAACATGTTATAAAATAAAAACAGGGAATAAAAAATAAAGAGAATGTGAGAGTAAAGAAAGAGCATATTTTATTAATCAATTGGAATAATTTACAATGCTTCTCCAAAGTCTATATTTATAAATATAGAAAGTATAAATAAAATAAAACTCTAGTTCTAATGACTATTAGAATTTAAAGTTTATCAAAACTTATATTGACATTGATGAACATCCACTCAATAAAATATTTACAACATCTACCACTTTTTTACTTTATTTTTTATTTAGTTAGATCAAGACTTAAATTTTTTCTTTTTTCGTTGAGTAAAAAGAAAGCAACCCAAAAGTTCAATGATGAAAATAAAAGCAAGTAATGAAATTAAAAGAAATTTAAGCGATGAAAATGGAAACACTCACCCAAATGCGTTGCTTACCCTAATAATTAATGTAGTTAAATTAATGTGAGTTCATTCATTGATTCTACAATTATGAAATATGAAGTAATCTACTCTTTTTTTTGTTTGTTTTTTCTGTGAGGGAGAGAAAAGTATTGTACTTACCTTTTGTCACCATTAACTTTCAATGAATAAACAATGCAAAAACAGTAAAAAAATAATTTAAATGAACATTTGCAGCGCTTAAAAAATGTGATGAAAATATTTTCCGATCTAAACTATGAGCAACATTCTAGAATTGTCAAAGGAAAACAATAAAGAAAGCAAATAATCATAGTTTAATAACAAAGTTTCGAGGTATATATACATAATCAAACAGCAAACAGGAACTCAACGAAGCCATTGAGTTCAAATCCTTTCCAGCTACAAAGTTTGATTACCTTTCTGTGTTTAATCTCAAGATCAAGAACACACAAATATGTACTGTGATAGTGTTTCAGAATTTGATCTCAGACTCTTGGAATCGATACGTCGGTATCTATTAGAAGATGATTTTGATACAAACCCAGGACAGGTTGTGGAAAATGTAGACAAGAATGGGCTTCATGTTCATGATGATGCGATTAAAGTTGATCGATGGATAATCTTTGATCAGTCGTTTGATGTAGCGGAGAAGAGAGTCGGTGTTAATAATGCTTCGTTTCCAAGCTTCGAAGTGAGCTTTCAGAAGGAGACTGGTGCAGCTGTCCCTAAACCTCACGCCCTGCCGAAGGAGGTACATTATAGGGGAGTAAGGAGAAGGCCGTGGGGGACATATGCAGCGGAGATAAGGGATCCGAAACGAAACAGTGCGAGGATCTGGCTTGGTACTTACGAGACCCCCGAGAGTGCTGCCCTAGCTTACGATCGAGCCGCCTTTAAATTTCGAGGCGCCAAAGCAAAGCTGAATTTTCCCCACCTAATCGGCTCGAATCAGGTGGAGCCGGCAAGAGTGAACAGTAACAAGCGAAAATCCCCTGAGCCGTCTTCCACTAGTTCATGGGCTCAGTTACTATCATCTCCGTTGTTCACTTTAACGTCGGATGACGAAACTCCGAAGTCGAAACGGAAGCGAAGTGAGATTAAGTTTTCGAGTATTGAAACCGAGTTTGAAGTAGACATGCATCAGTTGATGATGCAAACTGAAATTTGCCAAACCCTTATCTACTAATAATCAAAATTTACATATTCTGATATATTCTATTTTAAAAGTGATTTTACTTTCATATTCCAAAAAGCGTGTTAAAAAAAGAAAAAAAGAAAAACACACTCTCTCATTTTGTAAAATGGATGGACTTGCTCCATGGTCGCGACGTTAAAGTGATGTACTTAGTCCTTGAGTGGCTCGTTGTCCCTCTACTTGATGGCGAACAAGCTTACGAGATCTTTTTAGGCCGTTTTATTGGCAAGGGAGTGACCAACAAACTAGTGTGCCAACTCTTCAAAGCTTTGAATGGTTCCTACTGGTCAGGCAAAATACCACACCCCCGCATAGCGCTTCAACGTCATGAAAAAGACCTTTCACTTTAGTCCTTTAAAGGCACCCAAGATTTCATGTAATTGTTGTGTTTGATGAGATTGTCTGTGAGATCCTTGGTTCAATCATATGTTTCTTTCGGTGGATAAAAAGAGTAAATCATATTCGCATCATAAACTTCTAAAGCCAAGGGATTGTTAGAGTAGGACATCCTCAGATCTCGTTCTACGAAGAGGTTTTATCTCTCTTCTTTGGGCTTCTATTTAACCCTCTAAGGTGCATTCTGGTTCTTGGGAGGTACTACTTTGGTCTTGTATTCTTCATAGTTCTCCTTTACTGGCATGTTTTCACTGTTCTGGTTACACCAGTGGCCCTACATTGAGGAATTAACATTCTCCTGCCTTAGTCGTGGTTGGTTTAGGGGATTTGCTTTTCTCTAAGCTCTTGAATAGCTTGAGCATTATGTTCCGATGATTCCTGACGTTCTTGGAGTTGCATTTGAAGGAGTATAATTTGAGGTTGCAACTTTAAATATTTTTTTTTGATATAAAGGTGGGAGCTTTACTCATTGTTCCATTCAATATTGTTGCATGCTTTTTTTAGCTGCAATATTTACATTTAAGATTATTATTTTTTTACCTTATTCATTAAAAACAAAAAGGAAAAAGAAAAAACCTATGCCGACCTACCCAATTTCATCCCTATCAATCTATCACGTCAAAAGCTCTAGCTAAAAACTTTATCATAGTAATTGCCTTCTTGAAGGATTATACTAGTTTTTGTATTGAGTAAATATATATGACTTTTATCAATGTAAATACATATGACTTATATCGATAAATCAATTCAATAGCATTGGTGATGAAAAGAATAATTACTTATACCTGACTTTTGTCGATTGAAATATATATATAACTTGGTAAAATAGTTTTTGTATTTAGTATAATGCTCCAAGAAGACGAAGTTTTCAGCTGGAGTTTTTCACCCGATAGTTTGGCAGGGATGAAATTGGGTAAAATGGCCCATTTTTTTTTACCCAAATTCATCCCTATCAAATTACCACGTCTAAAACTTCTGCTAAAACTTCATGAAAGCAGTGGAGTTAGATGGGACGAAATTAAATTGTATATTTTTATAGTAGCAAAAATGTAATTTTATTATTTTAATTGTTTATATTTTTATAATTTGTAAAGGATTAAATCAAATTTTTTATCATTTCTTGAGAGCCAAAATATAATTTTAATATTACTAATTTAAAATTTTATAATTTATAAAATATCTAAATAAAAAAAATTCTATTTTATGGGATGAACACCTCTTGACTTCGCGACAGCAAGAAGATAATTGTCTTCTTGAAGCATTATACTAAATACAAAAACTGTTTTACCAAGTAAGTTATATATATATATATATAATGCTCCAAGAAGACAACTACTCTGATGGAGTTTTCGACGAAACAGTTTGATAGAGATGAATTTAGGTAGACTGGTAGAAGTTTTTAATTTTTGTTTTCTTTAATGAATAGGATTAAAAAATAATGCTTACATGTAAAAAATCTAATGTGGATTATTTTTATTGGTTGGGAGTAAAAATCTCTATGCTTAAAGTTACCAACGTTGATTAAGAATTATAAAGAATTAGATAAATGTTATGAACTTTAAAAAATTTAAGATCTGATAAAAAAAAAATATACCTTCTCACTAACCCTAATTTGTATACCATTCTCATAAACTAATAACTAGCGGCGAAGCCACGTTGAGACCAGGGGGTCATGTTTCAATTTTTTTCAATTTAATTTTTTATAAATTTACACTATGGCTGTTCTAAAAATATAAGTAGATTCCTTCAAGGTTTAAAATTTTGCCAAATTTCCCCTTTGTATGTATATTATAGCCGTCCTAAAAATATAAGTAGGCTCCTCCAATATTTTTATAGAATTAAAAATAATATTAAAAAATTTATTCTTGATAAAACCAAAGATAAAGTCTTCTTGAAGAAGCTAAATTACCTATAATGACTTTTGTATTTTTGTTAAATAATAATAAATTAATATTTATTTAATAATTTACTTAACATAATAATATTTTATAAGTAATATAATAATATATATATAAAAAGAAAAGAAAAGATGAAGAGATTTTTATCATCTTTCTTCTTCATATTAGTGCTTAGCAAGAAAAGAACAAAAAAAAAAAAAAATTCTTTATAATTTTTCCTCCAAATTTGAAGTATAAGGTATGTTTTTCTTCAGACTTTTCATAGATTTTGAATATTTGAAACTTGTTTTACATATATGTACCAATAGTTTTTTTTTTTTTTTGTTTTATCAGATATATTAAAAGTTGCCATTAAAGAATATTGATATAACTTGGAAGCTTATAAAATTAAGTGAAATGTGTATGTTTTTGGATAGAAAATGATTAGGCGACAGTTTCTAACTTCTTAGAAGTGCAAGAATGAAACAAAAATAGTTAGATAATGTTATAATAAATTTCAGCCAAAGTGAAGGGGAGGAAGAAAACCTTGGTCACTTTGTTAAAGTTATGTTAAATAATAGCTTGAGAAGCAGTGAGCATTCCTATGAAAACGGAATAAAAAATGGTTAACCGAGTCAAATGATAGTTATTTCGTCTTAATTTTTAGAATACTACTTCTTTTGAATCGATTATTTATATGTTTAAATCGACTATTAAATAGCACTTCTAATTTTAATTTGACCCCCCAATATTAATATTCTGGTTCCGCCACTATTAGTAAGTACTTCTCAATCATTTTGTTTTATTCTCACGGATTTTGTAAATACACATTTATTTTTCTTTTGAAACTCTGTCGGAGAAAATGATTATATCCTTCTTCTTTGTAGCTTTAATTGGGGGAAAAAAAGGGAAAAAAAAGAGAGAGGAGGAAATGTTAAGAAATTTTCTTTCTTGGAAAAAGGTTGCTTGAAAAAGATTTAAAGCTTGCTTTGCTGTATAGTTGATTGGATTTATTATTTTGTTTTGATTTTTAGTTTTCGGTAAAAGTATTATGGTAATTTTTATATTAGGATAGATTATATTTTGTTCTCACTACTAAAAATAAGTAAACTTGTTCCTTTACATTAAAAATAGTACAAATTGATCTTTCCATTAAAAATTTCACCTATATGTGCTGATAAGTGATGATTTGAATTTTTTAATTTTTTATACAGATGACTTAGAATTAAAGGATGATTAGGATTAGATAAAAGTACCAAGGAAGTTGTACTAGGAGTCGAGTTACATTTTGCTCCCTCTACTAAGAAAATGAGCATATTAGCTCATATACATTAGGTCAGAGAGCAAATTAGACCTTTTATTAAAAATTTTCTCAATTTCTATTGTTAAATGTTGATGTGATTGACAGAGGAAACATACTTTATATGTGGCGTGTCACGTATACCTCAAGCTGACGTGAAAATATTTTAAAAAAATTAAAAAAAATCTCAAAAATAAATAAATTTATTTAAACCAATTTTTTTGAATAAATTATTTAAACCAATTTGTTTTAAAAAATTGGATGTATAAATGATGAATAAACTACATTTAAGACACTAGATCCTAGCATGAATAAGAAAATGGCAATTCACATGGTGGTGACAAGTCGAGAATCGTTTGTAAATGAGGATTAACCAAGGCTAAACACTTCAAGAGAAGAGATTGAAGAAACCCTTTTTAAGGTCAAAAATGGGTATTTATAAGTGAGGTTGCCCATCTCTAACATTAGTCCTTTATACATGTCCGACACTAATCTTATTAAGGTTAGCCACTTAGGGAGTATAGTAATCATCTAGATAAGTAGTGATGGGATTAACTTGAACTAAGACTGACTCAACGTGTGACTCATATATAGAGAGATCTGATACCTGTCCCTAGTAAGGTGGATCAAAGGCATTTAACGTGCTCTGTATATATGTGTATATGTATATGCATGTGAGATCCATAATTGTGAAGTATTACCCTCGGACGAAGTGGCAATTTGGCGAGATTGTTGTTGTGTGACGTGAGGGTAGCGAGTTACTAACAAGAAGATTCAAACATTTTTGAAGTAAAAAAAAAAAAAAAAACTTTAATCATATCACATTAGCCCCTAATTCTTTATCTCTTTTTTTTCATTGAAAGGTGCAAAACATTGATTATGAAAGCCGTCAATACATTATAAACCAATAAAATTGGCTTTAACAAGAGAAAACATGAAGTTTGAGATTTCAAAGTAAACAATAAAGTCATCACCGGAATTTCTAGAATCAAAATAATTATTAGTCCTAACATTACTGCCCTTAGTAGTCAAAGTATCCACCTATTGGTTGCTTTTTTGGAAAATGTGAAGAACAAAACTACTTTTGAAGCTTGTCAACATAGCCTGCAATAAGATAAGTGATGTGCAAATGCCTAGCAAGTACAACACCATCCCAAAGAGCCCAAAGCTTGACAACCATATCAGGGGCGTGACCAATAAACCAACGAGAGCCGGGAATCCAATTCCCATTATGGTCGCGGATAATAGTGCCTGCACTCACAACCCGAATTGCCAATGGAAGAATCATTCTAGTTAAGCTTAAACCATCTGAACGTGGAAGGAGACCATTTAAGTTAGACGCGGGTCGTATTACGAGCATTGTTGACATTGGACAATAAAGCACAGCAGTCGATAGTTAAGGAGAAAACAATAGAATTTCTAGCTATCCTAATACTTTGAAGTAAAAAAGGGAAAAACAATAAACCAAGAGAGAAGACCCCATGATATGTGAGGTTTCAATATATAGAGTCCATTCCATTCTCAAGAACCGAAACGGGGGTAGCCATGATATTACAAGTTATGGAAGTCTGTGACTGAAAAAGCATCCCTTACCGAGGGGAACATGGATCAATGAATCCTACACCTTCACTCTAAAGGTTGGCTTTGATTGCCAGATAAAAAAGGTATAATCAGTAAGTACATTTCTTGCCTGCCAAGCAATGTTTAGCTATAATTGCCTGCATATGTTGGGAAATTTTCAAAGCAAAACAAAAAATACTAGATGTGGAAATTTTTCTTAAAAATAAAATTGATATCCCGAAAACTCAGTAAGTATGGAATATGGAAATTTTGCTTTGCTATCCAATATTTTTTTAAAAATTCTATTGGAGACAATTAAAACTAACAAATTATTCAAAAAATGGATGAGAATTAATTTAAGTTGATTCATGGATTCTTAAATGTACAATTATGGAGTATGAAGTAATGGAGATTTTGTCGCCATTGACGTTCAATGAATAAACAATTCAAAGCATAAATGAACAGTTGCAGCACTTCAAAAACGTGATGAAAATGTTTTGAGATCTCAACCATCAGCAACTTCTTGGAATTGTCTAAAGAAAACAAAAAAGGAAAGCAAATAACCATAGTTTAGTACCTAAGTTAATAGGTATTTATAAATAATCAAACGGCAAACGTAAACGCAACGAAGGCAGTCTCAAAGCGTCAAAGCCGTTTCTAGCAACACACAAATATGTATTGTGATAGTACTTCAGATTTTGATCTCAGCCTCTTGGAATCGATTCGTCAGTATCTTTTGGAAGATGATTTTGATACAATTCCAGGACAGGTTGTGGAAAATCTACGAAAAAATGAGCTTCATGATGATGCGATTAATGTGGATCAATGGATAAACTTTGATCAGTTGTTTGAGCAACGGAGGAGACGGACGCCGTTACTAATGCTTCATTTCCCAGCTTCGAAGTGAGTTTTCAGATGGAGACTACTGCGGCTGTCCCTAAACCTCACGCGCCGCCGAAGAAGTTTAATTACAGAGGAGTGAGGGAAGGCCGTGGGGGACATACGCTGCGGAGATAAGGGATCCGAAACGAAACGGAGCGAGGATCTGGCTCGGTACTTACGAGACTCCCGAGGGTGCTGCGCTAGCTTATGATCGAGCCGCTTTTAAAATGCGAGGCGCCAAAGCGAAGCTGAATTTTCCCCACCTAATCGGCTCGGATCAGGTGGAGCCAGTGAGAGTGAGCAGTAAGAAGCGAAGATCTCCTGAGCCGCAATCATCTTGTTCATGGGCTCAGTCGCCATCATCTCCATGGGATGACGGAACTCCGAAGTTAAAACGGAGGAGTGAGATTAAAACGGAGTTTGAAGTAGACATGTATCAGTTGATGCCAACTGAATTTTGCCGAACCCTAATCTGCTAATGTAATTGAATTGTACATGTTCTGATATATCATTTCTATTGTAATGGTAGGAATTTTACTTCACATTATTAGAAAACTTTCTTTTAGCAATTTACCATATCTGTACTTTGACCCACCCTATTCCAATATTTTCTTCCTCTTTCATTTAAAGAGATGCAAAATATAGTTTTGGTTTGAGTTAAAACTCCTTTTAAAACCTTTCATCTTTGAATTTTTCTTCAGGAGTCAGGTTGGTTATTGTTCGTGGTTTCTTTAATCATATTCTCTATTTTCTTTTGTGTGTCTTTATCGACTGTAGTTTAAGGCTAAATTAGATAAACACGTTGATTTTTTAAATGGGTTAAATAGTTTTTTTTTATTTTAAAAAATAAGTCATTTTTGGAGAAGATGTATGAAACATTGTCTCGGTGCGCTGTTATGTGACAATAACCAGAAAAAGAGAATATAGGAATAGAAAAGGAGAATAGACAGTAGGTTAAGAAGTTGGGAAAATATCCAAGGAATACAGATCGATTTCATGTTTTACGTGTTCTATTATTTATATTCTTAATCCTTCGGATCCTTAGAAGTGGACAAAATCGTATAAGGCCTAGGGTGCCTTTCTCTCTCTCAAGCTTCTATCTCGATTGACCTCGGTGATCGTTTCTTGATTGCTAGCTCCTCCTGTGGTTACGTCCTCATTCCCTGCTTCTGTTATCTCAGCTCTTTCCTTGACACGTGCTTTCCTACAACGGTAATTTCTCAACGGTTTTTTAAACAATGGTAAAACTTTTTAAGGACCAATGGTATTTTTTCCTATAAATATCAAGTCATTTTTCTTTCTTTTCACTCAAATTCAACTCTCTCTATTCTCTCTAAACTCTCAATTCTCTCAATTTTCTCAAGTTTTGTTCAAAATTTTCCAATACACTTGTTTAAAAATATTATAGTTTTATTTTATTATTTCGTATATTATTCATTTCGATTAAAGTTTCATGAATGATAAGCTCTTTGATTTGTCTCGACGACAAGCACATTTTCGCTGCTCAATCGATAATGGTAAGGAGAAATTTTAAATTTCATTATTTTCAATTAACTAAATTTTAAAGTTTTTTAATTTTTAAAATGGTTTATTTTGTCGATATAAATAGGCAGATAATCATGTTTTGGAGGAGTTCATACATAATTTTGCAAAGAGCTTAGATTCCAAAATTCGTAGTTATTTGCAAGACGCTATTACATGCGTCTCGTATGCTCAGGGGCTGTAAATTTGATCCTACACTTATTAGCACGTTGGTGGAAAGATGGAGACCCGAGACAAACATTTCCATCTTCCATGCAATGAGTGTACAATTACACACAAGGACATAACTTTACAACTCAATTTACCAATAGATGGGACAGTCGTTATGGGGTCAGCAGTCATTCCCGGTAAATAGGACCTTTGCAAGGCATTTTTAGGGAAGGTTTCAAACAAGTTTCAAGGTGGTTGGATAGATATGAAGTGGTTGAAAAATAATTTCATAGAACTTCCTAAGGACGTGACCGATATCGTCAAAGAACAATATGCTTGAGTATTCATTTTGAGGTTAATCAAGGGCATTCTAATGCCCAATAAATCTCAAAATTTGGTACCAATAAGGTGGCTACTACGCCTAGTCCACTTCAAAGAATGCGGATGACTAAGTTGGGGATCAACCGTGTTGGTCACGTTGTACCGAGAGTTGTGTCGGGTAACAGAACAAGACAAGATGTCAATCAGTGGTTGCCTGCTCCTGCTGTAGTCATGGGCATGGTGGCGGCTACCATTTCAACGTCTCCGAGTGAAAGACCCTTATACATTTTCATTGGTGACAAGGTAAAATTCACTTGATAATAATATATAGTTAATATAGTAAATGTTGTTTACTTATTATATGTTTGAATTAACATATTGCTTCAGTAGGTAGAACCATGGGCCGGTTTATGTGGGACTATTGAAGAAGCTTGAAGATATCCGGCTGTTGTTGGATCGACGCTTAGAAGTAGAGGTTAGTTATTGAATTTTTTCAAACCTATAATAATTACGAAATGATTTAAAATTTAAAATTCGGTACATAATAGAATTTACAATTGTGCACTATAGTTTGAATGGATGCCATATGCCGATCCGCATATCATAGAATGCATCCCGCCCGAATTTTTGGTCATCCAGAGTATGTGGGACTCGAAGGTCCTATTAAAATTTTACGTGACAGTGGAGATAGACGAATTTGATCGAGTGATGCAATAATTCGGGTGGAGGCAAAAAATTTTACCGTCACTACAAAACATGGAAGCACTACACAAGCTTGATTTGCAGGGGAAGACCAACAAAACTTGGCGAGATTTCCACAATGAATACATCAACATTTGGGATCGTAGGATGAATTTCTTATCCATTCATGAACCTTTTTTCTCACCCATTCATGAACCTTTTTTCTCATCGGACACAACGACTTGTTTGAAGTACATGCCTTGGTTTAGAGTCGCCGACAAGCTATATCTATTGTTGGTAGAGGCGAGGAGTAGGCAACTTCATCCCAATAGGCTACGATGACCGCTCCAATATCGTAGGTCTGGAGCAAGTGTCGAAACGAGTTTGTTATCAGCTCTAACCCAAAAAAGGCCATCGATGTATACACCACATCCCAATCAGTTCCCTCAATATATTCTTGTTCCTTTTACTAACCCCATGTTTTATTCACAAGCACCACACTATGCACCATCGTAGCCCCCTGCATACACACTTCCTGCAGTTATGTATTTTGTACCACCTCCGTCCCTAGTATATTATGCCTTGATACTGACATCGATGTAGACACAAATGCCAAAACAAATGCTGACACCTGTACCAACACCAATGTCATCATCAATTCCCACATCGATACCGACGTATCTAGGTTTTTTGACAGTGTATGGTTATTTGTCAATAGTGTCACAAATACCCACCTCGTTGTTGTTTTATCAAGGTGGCTCATTGTTGCAACCATCTTCTCGTACAATGGAGGATACATGATGGAAAGCTAGGATGGCACTACACTTAAGCACGAAAGAAGGCGATGAAGAGGAAGACAGGGGTGGAGATAAAGATAAAGATGAGGGTCGAGATGAAAATGAGTACGAGGATCGAGGTGAATACGAAGAAGATGACAATGATGATCACGACCAAGAGGAGGAGCCGACACCACAACTTGTATATAGAAATCTTACCTGCAATCGTCAACCACCGCCCTATGGCACACATTCGATCCGCCAACGCCAATGATGTATTTTTCATTTACTTTTTGTAATGTAAATATAAATAATAACAATAAAAAATGATCAATTTTTTTTTATATTTCTGTCGCAACTCATAGTTGTCTTTGTTAAATTATAATGTAAATTGTACATAATTTTCCATATATGATATTTGATATGAAATATGTAAAATGTTTTTTCAAGACCCCGTTTTCATAAACCAGAGCCATAAATATTTTTATTCAATATTTGCAAACTTGTATAATAAGCGAATTGAACTTCGGATAGGTGCTTTTATCGAACTAGTGATTAATTAAAGTATGGGGATTAAATAGGAAAAATGAAAAAAGTTCAATCGCTAGAGAAATTGTAATTGATATTTGAAGTAACGTTTAAAGTAGCAATTTTTTCACTATATGAATGTTAGTAGATGGTGGAAAATACAAATGAAATACAAAAAAAAAAAAGAACGAACATATTTTTTACAAAAAAAAAAAACATTGTAATCAATTTTTGTACAAAAAAATATGTTAGCAACATTGAGACCTCAATGTATCCCTCAATATAGAACATGTTGCCTTCGTATGCCTTGGGTTTCTACAGTAGCCGCATAACCTCTGTTGATTGTCCCTCTCTCGAACATCCATATTGGTGCGTATTTGAGTAGAATTCGGATAACCTTTTAGGACGCAAAGTTCATATTCGGGGCCAACTCAAATGGGGTGTTGGACACTGGCTTTCATCTGGGACGGATGAGAATTTAAATCTCCATACATTGTGCATACATTTTAGTCTGTACACATCATTAATATAATGCATGTACTCTATTTATACATTCTCACATGCAATAATTACATTTGTGCATAGGAATTGAAATGTCTTCCATAATCGCAAGTCCCTTCTGGTAGGTCAACACTTTATGATTCCCCTAACATCTCTTGCTTGGGTCTAGAGTACTCCATGACCTGAAATCTCAAGTTTGAATGTGAGCGACACACTACATACATAGTGTTCTCGCTCTCTACATTTCATCTAATTTCTTTCATGATATCCTCGCACCAAATGTGATCACCTGCTATCTTTCTTACATATGCCATAGCTCGCTTTAGAAATAAGGCTGCTAAGCGGAAGTATATTTTTTTGACAACCAAGGTTGACGAAAAATGACGCCTCCCCTTCAGTACGAAATTGATGCATTCCACTAAGTTCGTTGTCATGTGCCCGTATAGTAGAACCCTATCATACTATTGTGTCCACTTTTCGAATGATATGTTGGCAAGGTAGTCTGCACCGTCATTGTTGATGGTGCACAAGTTATCCAACATTTCATTGAAACGATGTTGGACGAGCTCATACTCTGTTGAGAAAATTATACCCATGAATGCAAACAATAAACAAAATATGGTTTAGCAGGATTGAGGAAATAGTGACAACTTTGTACCTATGTCAATGCATTGATCTCGTTCACTTTTCAAAGGCCATTTTGAGTGGTACTTAGAGATGACATGTCGTATACATTACTTATGATGTGTACAATCTCAAAGGCTACCATGTCGTTCAATAGTAGTTTAATTAATTAGTTAGTTAAAACAAACCCCTTTATTTCTTAGGCTAGATAATAAAAAAGACAGTCATTACTAGTACTTTTAGTCATTTGGGTTCGACAATCCAGTCTTGCTAAAGCTATACTACTGTTTGATAGGTACACTTGCCTACGTCGTGATAATAGTTAGTTTCAAGAACGGTTAATTATAAATTTATAAAACTTATCACGGAAAATCACGATCAAGTTTTTATTACTGTTGCCGGGGACTAAAATATTAGGAACACTCAATTTTTATTACTTTAGCCATTTATTTTTCTTGTAATTTAATTTTAATTTTAATTTTAATTTTATTTACTAATTGTCTTTTTCTTTCTTCTGGCAGGTTCTTATAGTTTATGACTAGAAGAAACCCGTCGGGACCACTGCTCTTTGACGAAGAGATCGATCGCACAGCTCGTAGAAACCAACGAGAAATAAGGCGAAGCCTAAGATACACAGAAGAAGAGTAAGAGGATGATATCTCAACTACAACCGAGGAGATGGCTGAAAATCAAGACAATCAGCTACCTCCTACGATACCCGCTGAATTAGCAAATCAGACTCCTACTCCTTGTACTATGTATGATTACGCTAAACCTAATTTAATAGGAACTGAATCAAGTATAGTTAGGCCTGCTATTGCTGCAAATAATTTTGAACTAAAACCTAACACGATTCAAATGATACAGCAATTTGTTCAGTTTGATGGTTTGCAAGATGAGAATCCCAACACTCACTTGCGAATTTTCTAGAAATCTGTGATACTTTTAAAATTAATGACGTCTCTGATGAAGCCATTCATCTTTGGTTATTCCCTTTTTCACTGAGGAACAAGGCTAAACAGTGGTTGAACTCGTTACCACGAGAGTCTATCACTACTTGGGAACAAATGACCGAAAAGTTTTTATTAAAATATTTTCTGCCAGCTAAAACGGCTAAGTTACGTAATGATATCTCTTTTTTTGTGCAGTTGGATTTAGAAACACTTTACGATGCATGGGAGAGATACAAGGACCTACTGTGAAGGTGCCCTCACCATGGGTTATCTCTATGGCTGCAAATTCAAACGTTCTACAATGGTGTGAATCCTTCAACAAGACAGATGATTGATACAGCCGCTGGTGGAACCATAAACAACAAAACACTTGAAGAGGCTTACGAATTTATTGAGGAGATGTCACTGAATAACTATCAGTGGCAAGTCATGAGGACTAAGCCAACTAAAACAGCAGATGCTTATAATGTCGACTCGGTTAGTATGCTATCTAATCAGGTAGAATTTCTAAATAAAAAGATTGATGGTTTACTTGGTTCACGCAGGTTCATCCAGTAATGCAATGTGAAGCGAGTGGAGGTGGATCGAGTAATCCGAAATATCAACCCTATGGCCACAACATAGAGAACGAGCAATTAAATTATTTGGGTAATAGTCCTCTATCTCAAAATAATCCTTACAGTAATACCTATAACGCAGGTTGGAGAAATCACCCAAACTTCTCATGGGGAAGTCAAGGAAATCAGAGACCACCACCACCCTCAAGCTTCCAACAACCACCTTACCAACAAGAGAAAAAGCCGAACCTTGAGGAGATGTTGTCCAAATTTATCGCGGTGCCAGAAACTCATTTCCAGAATACCGAGACAGCACTTAAAAGTCAACAAGCATCAATCCAAGGGCTCGAAACTCAGATAGGTCAGCTATCCAAACTAATTTTTAAACGACCACAAGGTAGCTTGCTAAGCAATACTGAACCTAACCCAAGGGAACAACTCAACGCAATCAATGTTCAAGATAAAGAAGGATTCGTTGAGCCTGAGCCAGAACCAAGGCAAGAAACTTGGTGAGCAAAGGTAAATGTGGTGTAAGTCATAATGAAAACTAAACGGTGAGTGTAGAATATAAACCTCGTATGCCATACCCTAACGCGACAAGGAAAGACCGCTCAGATGAATAATTTGGTAAATTCCTTAAAATTTTGAAAAACTTACATATTAACATACCGTTTATTGAAGCTCTATCGTAGATGCCGAATGCAATGAAATTTTTAAGGGAGCTTTTAGCAAACAAGCAGAAATTGGACGAAGCGTCGCATGTGGAACTAAACGCAGTTTGTTCAGCTATTCTACAGAATAAGCTACCCAACAAATTAAAAGATCCAGGGAGTTTTACAATTCCTTGCTTAATTGGTAGTTTAGAAGTTAATAATGCATTAGCTGATTTAGGGGCAAGCATTATTTTCATGCCTTACAAAATGTTTAAGTAACTAGGTCTTGGGAAACCCAAACAAACTAGGATGAGCATTCAATTAGCAGATAAAACTATAAGGTTTCCTAGGGGTATTATTGAAGATGTACTAGTTAAAATTGATAAATTTATATTCCCCATTGAATTTGTTGTTCTAGACATAGAGGAGGATAACAACACCCTTTTGGTTTTAGGTAGGCCCTTTTTAGCAACTGTTAAAACAATTATTGATGTTGAGACAGGTGAGCTCACACTTCGTGTGAGAGACGAAACAATCACCCTTCAAGCTTGTAATTCTGGCAACACATCGAAAATTGAAGGTAATTGTCCACACCAGTCTACTAAAACTGACAATATGACGCAACCTACTTTGTAGGAATTGAGTCTGAAAGAAGTACATGAGTCATGTTCCAGCAAAAATTTAGGACCTAATCATGAAGAACGAAGGCTACAAATAGAGGAGCTAGATGAATGGCGAACACATAAACTGAGAACACACGATAAACTAAAAATACGTCAGAACGAGCTCGATACCTCTCAAAATCAACTTAAGGTTGGAGATAAAGTCTTACTAGATGCCACAGATCCTCACATTGTCATTGCCAACCCGAATGAAGAAATCCCTCTTACGGTACTTAATATTTTCCCATTCGGTACAGTCGAGGTAAGTCACCCCAAGTTCGGCACTTTTAAGGTAAACAACACCCGTCTAAAACCTTATTTTAATGAGATTGATAGCAGGAATGAGGAGTATGAACTCTTCAAACAACCATGACCATTCAACAGAGAGGTAACTCGAGCTTAGACTATAAATAAGCGCTTCTTGAGAGGCAACCTGAGCACTAACTGTATTAACTTCTTTAAATTTTAGTGTTAAACACCTAACCTACTAACGGAGCTATTGAAAACAGGTTTACCACAGAGACACGGCCAAGCACACAGGCTTGCTTAGGACCATGTGGAAACAGGGCAAAGATTTCACCAAAACACGGGCTGCGATAAATAACCACGGCCATGCGACATGGCCGTGGGCGAACCTGCCAAAACAACATGGGCGTGCGACACGCCTGTGCCCTAGGACCGTAGTTGGAACTGAGAAACTAGCACGGGCGTGCGACACGCTCGTGTCTAATACCCGTGGTCAAACCTTTCAAATTAACAAGGGCGTGGGCCAGCTTACACGGGCGTAGGAGAAGCGAACGAAGCTAGACACGGTCGTGCAACACGGCCGTGTGCACCAACACACCCAAGGTACATGGGCGTGAGACAAATTTCAGAAGCACTAAAATAGGAAAAAATGTGAAACACACGGGCTGAAAATGGGGAACACGGGCGTGTCCCCTGGCTGTGTGGCCGAAAATCTATAAATAGGCTGCACTATTCATTGTCTTCTTCACTCAAAATCCCTAACCCTAGCCGTTGCAATCCTACACGGCCTCTTTACCGCCTGTACGCCACCTCCAACTCTATTTTTGACGTCCATTCTCCCCTTTCTAGCATTCACCATGTAGTCTTTGCGAGGGAAGAAAGCCGCCGTCCCCGCCTCAAAGAAAAAGAAATGACCGTCATCTTCCTCGAGCCCTACCGCGGAAATTCGCCACACTCTCCTACAATTCCCCAACGGGCCCTAAGAAGAACTTTTCCAAATACTACAAGCCCGACCTTTAACTACGGGCCGCTGCATCGAGTGGGCTGCAGTAGAACAAGTTCAGCTGGCTGATGCGATTCAAGCCCTTCTTACCACCAATCCTTAGGAGCTATTCTTTGGGATCATTGAGCTGACATACTTAGAGCTCACAATGGAACTATGCTCAACGTTTCATATTCAAACGGTAATGACGAACTACGATGATCCCAGCACAGTCCAGTTTCGCTTAGGCAGATTAGTCCGCCAACTAAGCGTCCTAGAATTCAGCACTACATTGGGCTTATATATTGATGAGTTCTGATCATGATTTTCCGTGATAAGTTTTATAAATTTATAATTAATCGCTCTTGAAACTAACTATTATCACGACGTAGGCAAGTGTACCTATCGAACAGTAGTATAGCTTTAGCAAGACCGGATTGTCGAACCCAAAGGACTAAAAATACTAGTAATGACTGTCTTTTTATTATCTAGCCTAAGAAATAAAAGGGGTTTGTTTTAACTAACTAATTAATTAAACTAAGAAATTGTAGAAAATAGATTTGGGAAATTACTTCTGGGAAAACGATTAATTGAGGACAATACCTAAGGAAAAATCCACCTAGACTTTTACTTGTTATTTTGGCTTTGAACCGGACGATTTATTCATTTAACTTGTTCCGTAGAAATCCCTAAGCTATGTTATTATCCCTATTTATTATCCCTATTCAAGACTAATAAGGTCCAATCCCTAGGTTGAATAACCAAGACTTTTCTCTAATTAACACCCTAGGGTTGCACGATCTATGGATTCTCTTATTTGGTTTTACCCTAATCCGGTAAAATCTTGTCACCCTATCCCTAGGAACACAATCAACTCCGCTTAATTATGATAAAGTTACTCTTAGTCAGGGTCTATTCCTCCTCCAACTAAGAGTAGTAACTTGAAGTGATATCCTGAAATACCAAAACAAGAATTAAGAACACATAATTAAGAACAAGTCAAATATTTAGCATACGATTCAGAAAATAATAACAAGATGCATCTTAGGTTTCATCGCCCTTAGGTATTTAGGGATTTAGTTCATAACTAAATAAGAAAACATCTCAGAATAATAAAGATTACAAAACATAAAGAAAACCCAAAACTCCTGAAAGGGAAATTGAGGAGAAATCTTCAGTCTTGATAGTGAATCTGGCTTCTAAGATGGATCAATCGGCTTCCTTGGAGTAATTCCTTACTCCCTATTCTCCATCTCCCTTCTTTTCCTCTTCTAGGGTGTATTTATAGGCTTTGGAATGCCTAAGAACCCTCAAAAGTGGCCTTTTTCGAATTGGACTCAACTTAGGCTCGACAGGGACACGCTTGTGTGACACGCCCGTGTGCGATTACTTTAGACCGTGTTTGAGCCTGTTAGATTGGCATGGGTGTGTGTTCTACCCGTGTGAGTCATGCTTCAATTTTGTCAAATTGACACGGCCGTGTGAGCTGCCCGTGTGAGGAGGTCCAGGCCGTGTTGATTTCGTACTTTGGCCCATTTTCTCTGTTTTTTGCCCGTTTCTCATTCCTTTCACTCTCCTGTGCTTACCTAAGTGTAAAACATGAAATTAAGGCATTAGGAGCATCGAATTCACTAATTCTAAGGAAAAATCATTCATAAAATGCGTTAAGCATGGAGTAAAAATATGTATAAATTACTGTTTATCAAATACCCCCACACTTAAGCGTTTGCTTGTCCTCAAGCAAAATCCTCAAATCATAATTAAAAATTCCTTTTTCTCAACTAATAATTCATATCAATAATATCTCAAACCATCTCATAAGTAATCATACATTTAGAATTAAACTAAAAGAACATTAAAGCTTCAAACATTCCAAGTTGAGTATTTAATCATGAAAAACTTAGGCATCTCCCTTGATCTAAGTAGTTATCATTGATTCGGAACCTCGCAGAGTTTAACATCCTCACTAAAGATTCACTCAAATCACTCGAAGTGTTTAAGGATAATGAAATTAGCACTCATCAGTCAATATGAAAAGTTATTACCATAGGCTTGCATGAAAATCAAATTTCCACCACTATAAATCGAGATGATACATCAATCTAAAGGTCTTTAAAGGGTTGTAACGAGGCTTGGTTAGGGGGTGTGGTCACAAGCTAAAAGAAAAGGTTAGAATCGAGATTGAATTGAAAAACTACTTAACTAGAAAAATATTTAATCATCACTTGCGTACAACATAACTCTTATCTGACTATGGAATTTGAATAATGAAGCTTACAAACAAAAGATAACTACTAATACGTATACATGTTTTTTTTAAAGAACAAGTCAAATAATCATAAACTAACTATTAAGGACAAGACATAGCTAAGAAATTTATTCAAATCAAATCTCGACAAAATTAGGGATCGAATTAATTTAAGGGGATTTCAACAATAATGGGTTAAGGGTTAATATTGAGGGTCATACAAGGAATGGCTTGTTAGGCTCAAAGGGGTTTACTAAGGGTTAATCGTGAAGGTAGGCTTTTCATGGCATAAGTGAGTTAATCCTAAGTGCCTCTATCATCTTGACATATCAAATCAAATAATGTGATTTTGACATGCATAATCAAGCAAGTTCTAGAATAACAATTCAATATTGACACACTCGAAGAAATAATAAAAGTGAGCATGAAAGAATTAATAGATGCTCAAAAGGCTCAAAAATCTCACAAAAATTATGGCTTTTTGATGTTTAAACCTATGGGATACAATTCAAGATAATACCTAAACTTGGGGAAACAACCTAAAATTTTAAATTCTTAAAAATCAATTTATCATGCTTGATTTTCTAATGTTTTAAAGTTTAAATAATCAATGCATGAATGCCTATGTTTTAATTCAAGATATATCAATAGAAATTATTAGTCAATCAAAATTCATCCTAAACATGATATGAGAGATTTGCAAGAGAACAAAGCAATATTCAGGGGTTTTTCAGATAATGAAATGATTACCCTCCACACTTAAGATGTACATTGCCCTCAATGGACAAAGATAGATATATAGGAAAATATAAAATCATAAGATAGGGAGAGAATTGAAACTTCCTGAGTGTTGAATGAATGAATTCCCTAGTTTGGCGAAAGCGAGAATTGACAATAGAGCTTGAGGTAGAGCCTGATTCTGAGGAAGAAATAATCTGCTAATTATCATAAAGATAAGCCGTGTTTAAAGAATACGTGATTAATTAAAAGTAACTAAGAATAGAAATAAAAATAAAAGAAATAATCTAATTTTGTAAGTGGCACGGTCGTCTCACATGCCCGTGTTGCTTGTGTCCAGCCCGTGTTTGTCGCGAATTGAGTGTTTGTCACACGGCTTGAAGACACGCCCGTGTGTCTTAGCCATGTGGGTTCATGATCGTAACGCACGATCGTGTGTGATGTGACTCGCTTCTCTCACACCCCTGTACCTTTGCGTATGCCCATGTTGTTTTGGTAGTGTTGGCTAAAAGCGATAGGTACGGGCGTGTCGCACACCCGTGTCATTTGGACAGGTTTACCTACGGTCTCCTACACGGCCGTGGGTATTTAACGCATCCCGTGTTTTGGGAAAATTTTACTCTATTTGTACACGGCCGTATTGCACGATCGTGTTTATTCTCGTGTTAAGGGCACGGCCTAAGACACACCCATGTGGAGGGCTGTGTGGATTTTGTGGACCTGTGTTCAATGATTCAGTTAGTGATCTAAATATTAAAATTTTGAAATTTAAATAAAATTTGAAAAAGTGAAAGCTGTTAGTACTCGGGTTGCCTCCTGAGAAGCGCTTTTTTTATAGTCTCAGCTCGACTTTTCCTTGTTGGTGTGTTCAGAGAGGTTCGTGGAGTTGTAGCTCCTCTCCATCGTCCTTAAAATTCTTACCTTATAAAGTTTGAGACGATGACCGTTTACCTTGAAAGTTCCTTGTGATGGGTGAATTACCTCTACTGTACCATATGGAAAAACAGATTGAACTACGAAAGGTCCTGACCATCGTGATTTAAGTTTCCCAGGAAATAATTTGAGTCTCGAGTTGTATAGGAAGACAAGATCTCCAATTTCAAATTGTTTCTGTTGCTTTAAACGAGTGTCATGGCACCGCTTTGTTACTTCCTTGTATAGGCGTGAGTTTTCATATGCATTGGTTCGCCACTCGTCTAGCTCATTCAGCTGCATCAACCTATTTTTTCCTGCAAGTTCGGGATCAAGGTTCAGAAATTTAATAGCCCAAAAAGCTTTATGCTCTAGTTCAAATGGTAGATGACAACTTTTTCCATAAATAAGTCTGTAAGGTGATGTCCCCATGGGAGTCTTAAAAGCAGTTCTATAAGCCCATAAAGCATCATCTACTTTCATCCCCCAATCTTTTCTGTTTGATTCCACTGTATTTTCTAGAATTCGTTTAATTTTTCGGTTTGCCACTTCAACTTGTCTACTACTTTGAGGATGGTATGGGGTGGCTGTTCTGTGATGAACTCCGTATTTCTTAAGGGTTTTTTCAAATTGGGTGTTACAAAAATGAGTGCTTCTATCACTGATAATTGCGCTAGGTGTTCCGAATCTCGAGAAGAGTTTTTTTAGAAAACGTACTACCACTCTAGCATCATTAGTAGGTAAAGCTTGAGCTTCCACCCATTTGGACATATAATCAACTGCTACTAAGATGTATGTATTCCCAAATGAACTGGGGAAGGGACCCATGAAATCGATACCCCAAATGTCTTTGAATAACGAGGGCCAATAAAATCCTGATTCAAGTATTTTCTGTGCGGTCTTAGTTCCACTATAGTGTCCTCCAGTAGGCCCTGAGTGGCAATGTTCCAATATTTTTTATGTTTCTGACCTTGTAACGCATCTTCTAATGACTTGATCTACACATATGCGGAAAAGAAAAGGGTCGCCCCAAAAGTAGTTTTTCACATCATTAAAGAATCGCTTCTTTTGCTGGTGTGTTAACCCTTTTGGGATAATGTTAGCGGCTAAAAAATTTGCAATGTCTGCAAACCAAGGTACCTCAGAATCAGATATAGCAAAAAATTGTTCTTCAGGAAATGAATCATTTATTTCAACTTCATTTAGTTCTTTGGTATTTGAATTCTCAAGCCTAGAAAGATGATCAGCCGCGAGATTTTCAGCTCCTTTCTTATCCTGAATTTCTAAGTCAAATTCCTGCAACAACAAAATCCATCGAATGAGTCAAGGTTTTGCATCAGTTTTGGTTAAAAGGTATCGTAGAGTAGAATGGTCAGTGTAAACAACAACTTTAGAGAATATGAGATATGATCGAAATTTATCAAATACAAAAACCACAGCTAGCAATTCTTTTTCCGTGGTAGTGTAGTTTTCTTGTGCGGCTGTCAACGTCTTGCTAGCATAATAGATAGGTTGAAAGTGCTGGTCTCTTTGCTGCCCCAAAACCGCACCTATTGCAAACTCACTCGCATCACACATTAATTCAAAAGGTAAATTCTAGTTTGGTGCAATTATAATTGGAGCATTAATTAATTTATCTTTTAAGGTGTTAAATGCTTCTAAGCAGTCCTGATCGAAATTAAAAGGCATATCTTTTTCTAGCAGTTTAGTCAAAGGCTTAGCTATTTTAGAGAAATCCTTAATAAATCTTCTATAAAAATCAGTATGTTCTAAAAAGCTTCTACTAGCCTTGACCGAACTAGGAGAAGGTAATTTTTCGATTGTTTAAATTTTAGATTTGTCTACTTCAATCCCTTTACTAGAAATTTTATGCCCTAATATGATACCTTCTTGAACTATGAAGTGACATTTCTCCTAATTAAGCACAAGGTTCGTTTCCTCACATCTTATTAAAACTGGTTTTAAATTTTTAAGGCAAAGATGGAAAGAGTGACCGAATACCGAGAAATCATTCATGAAAACCTCCATGATGTCTTCCACGAGTTTGCCAAAGATGGCCATCATACAACGCTGAAAAGTGGCAGGATCATTACATAATCCAAAAGGCATTCTACGATAAGCGAACGTACCATATGAGCATGTGAATGTTATCTTTCCAACATTTGGTCAATGAATGGCAATGGAAATTGATCTTTCCTTGTGGCATCATTCAGCTTCCTGTAGTCATACAAACTCTCCAACCTGTGACAGTCCCTGTTGGGATCAATTCATTCTTCTCGTTGGTCACGACCGTCATGCCTCCTTTCTTAGGAACAACCTGCACTAGACTTACCAAAGAACTGTCAGAAATAGGATAAATAATTCCAGCATATAGAAGTTTAATTACCTCAGCTTTAACAACTTCTTTCATATTGGGGTTCAGTCATCTTTGAGCTTGCACATATAGCTTATATTCATCTTCCATTAAAAATTTATGGGTGAAAAAAGAGGGGCTGATTCCTTTGATGTCAGAAATTTTCCAAGCTATGGCCTTTTTATGTTCTCTTAATACTTGGAGTAATTCCTCTTTTTTCTTGGGTTGAAGGTTAGAAGCAATAATCACTGGTAATGTAGAATTATTTCCAAGATATGCATATTCCAAATGATTTGACAATTGTTTAAGTTCCAGTTTGGGAGGTTCTTCAATAGAGGGCTTTTGCTTAAGTTAATCGTTTATCTTAATACCCTCATACTTTGCTTGTCTTGAGCTAGATACAGTTTCGTCGTGTCCTATCGTATAATTTCCTGAAAAGAGTCTTGGGTAGCATGATCAATAGAGTCAATAAAATAACATGAATCGTCCTGTTCCCTAGAAAATCTCATAGCATCATAAATTTTAAAGATAATCTCCTCCTCACCTACTCTAAGTACCAATTTACCATCACCCACATCAATTATAGCCCTAGCAGTGGCTAAAAATGGACGCCCTAAGATTAAAGGTACTTCCACGTCTTCGTCCATATCAAGCACAACGAAGTAAATAGGGAATATGAAGTTGTTTGAACATTTTATATGGCATCAAATTAATGCTAGTGCCTAAATCGGCTAGTGATTTCTCAACATTCAAATTACCAATTAAGCAAGGGATAGTGAAACTTCCTAGATCTTTCAGTTTGGTTGACAGTTTATTTTAGAGTATAGCTGAGCACTCCTCGTTGAGTTCCACTGTAGATAAGTTTTCAAACTTCCTTTTATTTGTTAGGAGCTCCTTAAAAAATTTTGCGTATGTAGGCATTTGCGAGATAGCTTCAAAAAAAGGTAAGTTGATATGTAATTGTTTAAAAAGTTCAAGAAACTTACCAAATTGTGTATCTATGCGGTTTTTTTTCAATTTTACTGGGTATGGAACTAGTGGTTTATACTCCTTTGGCACTGGTTCGTCACTATTTTTGGGTTTTTCCTCCTCCCTTTTGTTTATCACGGCTTCTTGTGTTAGCTTCTTTTTAGATTCAGCTAATACTTTCCCACTCCTTAGTATCACTGCTTTCACATGCTCTTTTGGTTTGGTGTTACTATATAAATCACCTTGTGGTTGTTCGGAGATTAGTTTGGAAAACTGGCCTATTTGAGTTTCGAGCCCTTGGATCAATGTTTGTTGATTTTTAAGTGCTGTCTCGGTATTCTGGAAACGGGTTTCTGACACCGAGATGAATTTGGATAGTATCTCCTCAAGGTTCGATTTCTTCTCTTGTTGATAAGATGGCTGTTGGAAGCCCAAGTGTGGTGGTGGTCTCTGATTACTTGGCCTCCCTATGAGAAGTTTGGGTGATTCCTCCAACCTGCATTATAAGTGTTACTGTAAGGATTATTTTGAGATCGAGGGTTATTACCCATAAAATTTAATTGCTCAATCTCCATGTTGTGGCCATAGGGTTGATATTCTGGATTACTCGATCCACCTCCACTTGTTTCACATTGCATTACTGGGTGAACCTGTGTAGAACCAAGTAAACCATCAATCTTTTTATTTAAAAGTTCTACCTGATTTGACAGCATAGTAACTGAGTCGACGTTATAAACGACTACTGTTTTCGTTGGCTTAGTCCTCATGACTTGCCACTGATAGTTATTCAGTGACTTTTCCTCAATAAATTTGTAAGCCTCTTCAGGTGTTTTGTTTTTGATGGTTCTACCAGCAACTGCATCAATCATCTGTCTTGTCGAGGGATTCACACCATTGTAGAACATTTGAACTTGCAGCCATAGAGGTAACCCGTGGTGAGGGCACCTTCGCAGTAAGTCCTTGTATCTCTCCCATGCATCGTAAAGTGTTTCTAAGTCTATCTGCACAAAAGAAGAGATATCATTACGTAACTTAGCCATTTTAGCCGGCGGAAAATATTTTAGTAAAAAAATTTCGGTCATTTGTTCCCAAGTAGTGATAGACCCTCGTGGTAATGAGTTCAACCACTGTTTAGCTTTGTTCCTCAGTGAAAAAGAGAATAACCGAAGGAGAATGGCATAATTAGAAACGCCATTAATTTTGAAAGTGTCACAAAATTCCAGAAAACTCGCCAAGTGAGTGTTGGGATTCTTATCCTACAAACCATCAAACTGAACAAACTACTGTATCATTTGAATCGTGTTAGGTTTCAGTTCAAAATTATTTGCAGCAATAGCAGGCCTAACTATACTTGACTCAGTTCCTGTTAAATTAGGTTTAGCATAATCATACATAGTATGATAAGCAGGATTCTGATTTGCTAATTCAGCGGGTATTGCTGGAGGTAGCTAATTGTCTTGATTTTCAGCCATCTCCTTGGTTGTAGTTGAGATATCGTTCTCTTGCTCTTCCTCTGTGTATCTTAAGCTTCGCCTTTTTTCTTGTCGGTTTCTATGAGCTGTGCGATCGATCTCTTCGTCAAAAAGCAGTGGTCCTGACGGGTTTCTTCTAGTCATAAACTATAAGAACCTACCAGAAGAAAGAAATAGAAAATTAGTAAATTAGCACAAAATAAAGTTAAATTTCAAGAAAAATAAATGGCTAAAGTAATAAAAATTGAGTGTTCCTAATATCTTAGTCCCCAACTACAGCGCCAAAAACTTGATCGTGATTTTCCATGATAAGTTTTATAAATTTATAATTAATCGCTCTTGAAACTAACTATTATCACGACGTAGGCAAGTGTACCTATTGAACAGTAGTATAGCTTTAGCAAGACCAGATTGTCAAACCCAAAGGACTAAAAGTACTAGTAATGACTGTCTTTTTATTATCTAGCCTAAAAAATAAAGGGGGTTTGTTTTAACTAACTATTAAATAAACTCAGAAATTGCAGAAAATTGATTTGGGAAATTACTTCTGGGAAAACGATTGATTAAGGACAATACCTAAGGAAAAATCCACCTAGACTTTTACTTGTTATTTTGGCTCCGAACCAGACGATTTATTCATTTAACTTGTTTCTTAGAAATCCCTAAGCTATATTATTATCCCTATTTATTATTCCTATTTAAGACTAATAACGTCTAATCCCTAGGTTGAATAACCAAGGCTTTTCTCTAATTAACACCCTAGGGTTGCATTAACTCAATCTATGGATTCCCTTATTAGGATTCACCCTAATTCGGCAAAATCTTGTCACCCTATCTCTAGGCGCACAATCAACTCCACTTAATTATGACAAAGTTACTCTTAGTCAGGGTCTATTCCTCCTCCAACTAAGAGTAGTAACTTGAAGTGATATCCTGAAATACCAAAACAAGAATTAAGAACACATAATTAAGAATAAGTCAAATATTTATCATACGATTCAGAAAATAATAACAAGATGCGTCTTAGGTTTCATCCCCCTTAGGTATTTAGGGGTTTGGTTCATAACTAAATAAGAAAACATCTTAGAATAATAAAGATTACAAAACATAAAGAAAACCCAAAACTCCTGAAAGGGAAATTAAGGAGAAATCTTCAGTCTTGATAGTGAATCCGGCTTCTGAGATGGATCAAGTGGCTTCCTTAGAGTAATTCCTTACTCCTTATTCTCTGTCTCCCTTCTCTTCCTCTTTTGGGGTGTATTTATAGGCTTTAGAATGCTTAAGAACCCTCTAAAGTGGCCTTTTCCGAATTGGACTCAACTTAGGCTCGGTAGGGACACGCCCGTGTGCGATTACTTTAGGCCGTGTTTGAGCCTGTTAGATTCGCACAGGCGTGTGTTCTACCCGTGTGAGTCGTGCTTCAATTCTGTCAAATTGACACAGTCGTGTGAGCTGCCCGTGTGAGGAGGTCCAGGCCATGTTGATTTCATACCTTGGGCTATTTTCTCCGTTTTTTGCCCGTTTCTCGTTCCTTTCGCTCTCCTATGCTTACCTAAGTGTAAAACATGAAACTAAGGCATTAGGAGCATCGAATTCACTAATTTTAAGGAAAAAACATTCATAAAATATGTTAAGCATGGGGTAAAAATATGTATAAATTACGGTTTATCAAGTTCAAAGAGGAGAATGACTTACATGCTCTCAAGCGTCACATCCATCGCTCTTCCTCACTTTGCTGGGACGCACTTGTCCCACGTTCGGCCAGCTACGACCCTAGTCGTACCAAGACATCATCTCTCCCTCCGTCCTTAATGTATCTAGATTTTATTTTATCTCACACTTTGACAGGGGGAGAGAGAGCATCGGCGTTGTCACTACCCACGACGTCTACTACTTATGGTGTATGTCAAACGGGCATGTCTTCAATCTCGCATACTTTATAGCCCTTGCCATCCGCCACCAGACGGAGCGACACTGGAGGGGTGTCATCTCCATTGGCCCCTACGTGACTCGATTGGCTCGGCACTTCGGACTCCTCGACACCGCCGCCCAAGAATCATCCCTTGCCCTCATCAGCCAGATGTCTCCACAAGGCATCTTGAGCATGCTTAGCATGAGGATAATCGAGAGGCACCGAGGAACCTACCCTTCCCAATATCGTCTCGCCCAATCTATCGAGGATGAGGCTCCAAAGGACATTACTGATGATGTCCCTCCCTAGCACGAGGACCCACCTTCCCAACCACCACGCTCCCATCGTCCAGTTCATGCGGCGGCTTCATTTACTGACATTTCTAAGCGCCTCAACCGATTCGAGCAGCAGTGTTTTCAAAGATTTGACAACATCGATGCTACTCTCCAGCGGATTTGTCAACACTTCCACATATCATCACCACCACTTCCTCGCGAACCATCCGACGATGATGATGATGTTTAATTTAATTTTTATCTTTATTTTTATTTTTATTTCTATTTCTATTTCTATTTTTCAGTCTTTATTAATTTCACTTTTGACATTTAAATATTATTTCCCTTTTTGATACTATCTTTTATTTAGGTTTTATTAATTAATTTTAATCTCGGCTATTTCTTTATGAGTAATTATTCCTCCTAATGATCCCTAAAAAGTTCCTGATTTCCTCACAGTTATAAAGAGCTCCAAAGCTCACAATCACTTAGGAACTTCAAACTCCATTGGAAAGGGTTCTCCTCGACTGTCATGCCTTACTCGATAACGAGATATAATATTCTTTTGGTGTAGCACTTGTGGCACCCAACCTCTACAACCACCGGAGTATCCTCCTCCACTCTACATAACTCCAAACTAGGGAGTTCATTCATTCAACACTCTGGAAGTTTCACTTCTCTCCCTATCTTATGATTTTATATTTTTCTATATATCTATCTTTGTACATTGAGGGCAATGAACATCTTAAGTGTGGGGGGATAATCATTTCATTATCTGAAAAATCCCTTAATGTTGTCTTGTTCTCTTGTAAATTTCTCATATCATGTTTAGGATGAATTTTGATTGACTTATGATTTTTATTGATATATCTTGAATTAAAACATAGGTATTCATGCATTGATTATTTAAACTTTAAGACATTAGAAAATTAAGCATGATAAGTTGATTTTTTAAGAATTTAAAATTTTAGGTTGCTTCCCTAAGTTTAGGTATTATCTTGAATTGAATTCCACAGGTTTAAACATCAAAAAGCCATAATTTTTGTGAGATTTTTAGCCTTTAAGAGCATCTATTAATTCTTTCATGCTCACTTTTATTATTGCTTTGAGAGTGTCAATATCGAATTGTTATTCTAGAACTTGCCTGATTATGCATGTCAAGACCACACCATTTGATTTGATATGTCAAGATGATAGAGGCACTTAGGATTAACCCTCTCATGCCATGAAAAACCTACCTCCACAATTAACCCTTAGTAAAACCCTTTGAGCCTAACAAGCCATTCCTTGTATTACCCTTAATATTAACCCTTAACCCATTATTGTTCAAATCCCCTCAATTAATTTGATCTCTATTTTTGTCGAGAGTTGATTTGAATAAATTGCTTAGCTATGTCTTGTTCTTAATAGTAATCTATGTTATTTGACTTGTTCTTAAATATATATATATATATATATATATATATATATAAATAATAATAGTATTATACATTTTAGTAGTAAAAGTCTTCCATCTCTAAGTTCAAGTGTGTAAATTCCTTATTCCAAGAAGAAGCTCTGTTATACGCAATTGATGATTAAATATTTTTCTAGTTAAGTAAATTTTCAATTCAATCTCGATTCTAACCCTTTCTTTTAGCTTGTGACCACACCCCCTAACCAAGCCTCATTACAACCCTCTAAAGACCTTTTGATTGATGTATCATCTCAATTTATAGTGGTGGAGATTTGATTTTCATGCAAGCCTATAGTAATAACTTTTCATATTGACTAATGAGTGCTGATTTCATTGTCCTTAAACACTACGAGCGATTTGAGTAAATCTTTAGTGAGGATGTTAAACTATGTGAGATTTCAAATCGATGGTAACTACTTAGATGAAGGGAGATGCCTAAGTTTTTCATGATTAAAATATTCAACTTGGAATGTTTGAAGCTTTGATGTTCTTTTAGTTGAATTCTCAATATATGATTACTTATGGATTTAGTTTGAGATATTATTGATAGGAATTATAAGTTGAGAAAAAGGAATTTTTAATTATGAAGAAAGGATTTTGCTTGAGGACAAGCAAACACTTAAGTGTGGGGGTATTTGATAAACTGTAATTTATACTTATTTTTATCCCTCGCTTAACACGTTTATGAATGATTTCTCCTTAGATTTGATGAATTTGATGCTCCTAATCCTTTAATTTCATGTTTTATACTTAGATGAGCATAGGAGGGTGAAAAGAACGAGAAACGGGCCAAAAACGGAGAAAATGGGCTGACAAGGGAAAGCAACACGGTCTGGACTTCCTCACACGGGTATCACACACGCCCGTGCCAATCTAGTAGGCTCAACCACGACCCAAATCAACCTCAGCACGGGCGTGTTGATATCTCAGCCTCGACCACGGCCTGAAGTACTCGCACACCGCCGTGTCACACGAGTGTGTCCCTGCCGAACCCTAGCTAAGTTCCATTCAGAAAAAGGCAAGTTTTAGTGCTTTTAGGCATTTTAAAAGCCTATTTAAACACCCTAGAGGAAGATTAAAGGGAGACAGAGAATAGGGAGTAAGGAATTACTCCAAGGAAGCCGATTGATCCATCTCAGAAGCCGGATTCATCATCAAGACTGAAGGTTTCTCCTCAATTTCCCTTCAGGAGTTTTGGGTTTTCTTTATGTTTTGTATTCTTTATTATTCTATGGTGTTTTCTTATTTAGTTATGAACTAAAACCCCTAAATACCTAAGGGGGATGAAACCTAAGACGAATATTGTTATTATTTTCTGAATCGTATGATAAATATTTGACTTGTTCTTAATTATGTGTTCTTAATTCTTGTTTTGGTATTTCAGGATATCACTTCAAGTTAATGCTCTTAGTTGGAGGATGAATAGTCCTTGACTAAGAGTGACTTTGTCATAATTAAGCGTAGTTGATTGCGCGTCTAGAGATAGGCTGACAAGATTTTTCCAGATTTGGGTGAAACCTAATAAGGGAATCCATAGATTGAGTTAATGCAACCCTAGAGTGTTAATTAGAGAAAAGTCTCAGTTATTCGACCTAGGGATTAGACGTTATTTGTCTTGAATAGGGATAATAACATAACTTAGGAATTTCTACGGAACAAGTTAAATGAATAAATCATCCGGTTCGGAGCCAGAATAACAAGTAAAAGTCTAGGTGGATTTTTCCTTAGGTATTGTCCAAAATCAATCGTTTTTCCCAAAAGTAATTTCCCAATTCTGTTTTTTACAACTTCTTAGTTTAATTAATTAGTTAGTTAAAACAAACCCTTTTATTTCTTAGGCTAGATAATAAAAAAGACAGTCATTACTAGTACTTTTTGTCCTTTTGGGTTCGACAATCCTGTCTTGCTAAAGCTATACTACTGTTCGATAGGTACACTTGCCTAGTCATGATAATAGTTAGTTTCAAGAACGATTAATTATAAATCAATAAAACTTATCACGAAAAATCACGATCAGTGCTCACCTTCGAACATCCATCAAAGCTAGAAGATGAGAGGAAAACGTTATATATCAGAATGCGTAGTGGAAGGATTAAAATTCGCTAATGCAACTATGATTCGTCAATAGGATCCCCAAGATGGCAAGTGAGAGAGCATAAGGAAATTTAGTATTTTCGGAAGCATCTGCCACTGATAAAGTGAAGGGTTGGTAAACAGGCGGTATTCGCCATGGAACGTCTAAAAAATTAAGAAAGTGAGGAGATGCTAGAGGACTGAAGATACCCAGTAGTGTAATGACTAGGTATTCACCAAGGAGTGGAAATCTATATGTCATTAAGTATATAAGGAATCCGTAATTCGAGTGAAGCCAAAAAGGAAAATAAAATGTATAGAGGGAATCCAAGTTAAGAGGATTGGTAAAGGTAATGGATGAATGTGTAGCAAACCCTAAAAAGGTAAGAATAAAGAAGGGTTTACTAAGTCTGCCACCGAAATTGGCATGACTTCAAATTTCAAAGACGAAATTTCTTTTTAAAGGGGTGGAGTTGTAATACCCGATTCCCAATAAACGTAAAATTTTGAACAATTAAAAGACTAAATTGAGAGAAGCCTCAAGTTGATAGATTATATTGGAAGAAATGGGATAATTAAAAATTGAATTAGACATGGTTAAGATCCAATTATGATTCGGTAAGGATGGAACCCGCCAATTCCATAGTAGGAGACATCATGATTTGTGATGCACAACTCATATGAGGGTGGTAACAATGCGAGAAAGGCTATAAATAGCTAGAAGATGGCTCCCAATGATGATTTTCTTCTTGACCTTGTCCAAATTCTCCTGTCTTCATCTTCTTCAATAGTTCAAAGAATGAATAGACATTGAGGTTCTACATGGAGCAAACATCCTGAGAAAAAAGCTGGAAAAGCAAGGAAACAAGCAAACTGGCAAGGATCTTAACTCTTCTATGTACGTAAGGTAAAGTTTATGAACATCAAAACTATTTTGAGAGTTCTACATATTTCTGGAAAATAGGTTTAAGTTAAGAATGTTGAGTATAACTCATAGTTATTTTCAGTTGTAAGCTGCTGCCTGGAGGATGGAAGCTCCTAAGCTCGAGAAAAAGGGATAAGCAATGAAAACTATAAGGATTCAAGTGAGTTCCAAACTCCGAACTTGTTATTATGATCTATGTTGTTTAAGCATATCATGGTTGCATAAGCATGAAGCATGAAGCATGAAAATATGTACATACATTGTATAATTGTGGGTAAACCCTAAAGGGATAGACAAAGTTATTATGGAAAATGGGAAGTGAACTTCCAGTTACCACCTCGAGCGAGACTTTAGATCTTGCGGAGGGAACACTACAGTGTTCAAGTATCAAGGTTAGGTGGTGTAAAAGAGGTAATGAGAGGAGGATTCAGGAAATGAAATAGTGGAATGGTATTTACCACGACAGGGGTATCGGTTGGTCCTTCAGGGGAACACCATGACAATGATATATGACATAATACCATAAATGAAAGAAGTTATGACAGTCTAGATATATGATATGTAACGTAAAACCATTGATGAAAGATGTCATGGCGGCATGGTACATGGTAATGTTAATGGCCTAAGACCATAGATGAAAAACGCCATGGTAGTAAAGTATATGGTTTGAGGTATACAATGTAAGACCATATATGAAAGTTTTTATGGCAATCAGGTATGATAAGTAAGACCATGGATGAAATACTATATAACATCATAAGCTAGTATGCCAGGATAGTGGATCAGTGTAAGACCATGAATGAAATACTCCATGGAACCTACAGAGAAAAAGTCTTCCGAGACAATAAACATAAATCAAAGATAGTCTGTCGGGACAGTAAGCACAGATCAGAGATAGTTCATCGAGACAATAAACATGGGTGAGTCCGCAAGTACGTGAGGAATAAGGTACGAAGGGTATAAGACTGTAGCTTTGCTATAACATCCCATAGATCCTGTTAGGGAATAAAAGCGGAAAGTACACTAGAACCTTAAATGAGTAGTGTAAGCCTATGCGCCAAGAATGGAAAATTACATAGGTGAACGAGTGTTAAGGAAAGCATAAGTATGGCAAGCGAAATATGAGGTATCCGCCAAAATCAAGAGTGTAGTAGGGCTAGCTAATAAGGTAGGGGCGAAGACTCAACAAGAATTAGGTAAAGAAAAAGACTGTGTGGAAGCTAGCCTAAGTATGGAAACATAAGAAGGAAAAATGTCCAAGGATCACAAGCAAAGATCCAAGAAAAAGATCCAGCAAGAAGTGCTAAAATAAGTTGTACCTGAGAAGTGAATCTCGTGAAAAGGGAGGGGAGTTTCACTCCCATGATAAAGATACTATCCAAGAGACAGTATGTCTATCAAGACTATTCCTCTATGACGAAAGTCTAGTGCTAGTATACCACCACCAAGATAGCCTCATAAGGAGTAAATGAACAAGTAATATGGCAGGCTCATATAGCCATATAGACGTTAGCTTATAAGTTCAACAAGTTTGATCGACTTTTACGTATGAGACCAACGAGTTCCCAAGTAAGGGAAGATATGTGAATGGGTTCCCTAGAGTGGCGAATTATGCTGACAAACAACACGATTGGGCATGTCAAAAGAACCCTCAGTACTAGCATATAGGTTAGAGGGAGTCCGCCAAATGATGGTTCAGCTATGGAAGTCTGCCAAGAAAAGTATGTCCTACGGACCCTTGGGTGGAAAGGTAAAAAGGGATACCATAGAGGTACAAGATGTGAAAATAGGCATATAACCAAGTAAAGTGAAGGCTGGTGAACACCCTGCATATTAGGTGTGAGAAAAGAAAAAGGAAAGGAAGAAGGAAAGAAAGAAATAAAGATAGAACTCACAGAAGTGGCGAGGTTTCTGGATTTTGGGTCGAATGGGTAGTTCGACTAAGTGAAGGTTTTAATGCGAGCTGCGTAGCTCGAAAGGCCGGTGGAGTCCGACACCCTGGTAAAGAAATACCCTCCTTGAGCAATCAAGGAGTTAAATTTATTTTAAGTTTATTTTTTATTTTTACCTTTGTGCAACAGGGTTTAATTATGATATGATAAAGGAACTCATTAAGTTCATTTGAACTTACAATAGTGTGCTTATGTTCGCAAAACTTGGGATGATGTTCGAAGGCTCAGAGGAGGGACCAAGCCAGATGGGATTGAGACCAGGGATTATCGATGGATCAAGTCATGCACATAAGAAGGGGGTACTGATAGAGTTTTCGAATCAGGATCTATAGCAGCAAATCCAGATAACACACTTAGAATCTAGACTTTTAAGACAGATAGTCCTTAGGAAAAGTTTCAAGAATTTCTTTGTAAACAAATAGTCTGGTTAAGAATTGGAACTGTGAGAAACAAAACATTTAATGGCTTGCTTATTTTGTTATAAATGTTACTATTTTTAATTTCATTATTAAATAGTTTTATTTTTAGACCGTTTTATAATAATTAAGTTAACAGGAATAAATACAGGTCTATTGTGATGCTCCATATCTGAATCAGGTAAATGGGTTGAGCGTAGGGTGTTACATCGAAGGTCCAAAAGAATCAGTGGAATACTCTTTTCCCATGGACCAGAGAATTGCCAAAGTACATTGGGTACATTTCTAGATTAGTTAGGGAACCTGGTACGTACCGATCCAGTACCTGACACTATTGCCACAAATCATTATACGGCTGTCCCAACCGTGATGCAACTTATTTATAACCTTTTGTTTTGTAACCCTTGCCTTTTAGCACGATAATGTGTAATCGTACTGACTACGGATGTTGACAATCAAAACTGGGATAGGAATCCTAGGACTCACTTTCACCATACGTAGAATTATATCAGATATCACATCGGAGTCTAGCCTCGGATAATCCTGACTTATACCTGTAAAGTACGAGTTAAAGTTACATTATTGGCAAAAACTAAGACCTCAATCAGGACACATTATGTCAAATATCAGGTGATTGCATTGCACACTTGATGCAACACATGTATGCGGATTGATATACTTCTTTATCATCCAAAAGTTTGCCTTCTTCCAAAAAATGTCATAATTTTCCATTTGCATCTCTCATTGTGCATTGTGCACTTTCTCTCGAATTTCTCTGAACGAGATTTTGTGACCTGATAGTTCACGTTGTTCTTGTAGTTGTACCACTTTAGTACAGCAAGAAATGCATCTTTGTTGGGATACTCTATGCTAACTTCTAATACTCTGACATTTGATGATGAAACTGCATGGTCAGGTGTACTATGCAAGAGTTGTCAAAAATCTAAACCACCCTCAATGGAGAGGTAAATGTTGGTTATGTGGGGCAGAGGTTCATATAACTTGAATTGCAGATCTAGATCCAAAGAATTTTCCAAATTTTCACCGTCAAAACCGCAAGGTTCTGGCTCAGTTGGAATTTGTTTTGGTTCAGAAAAAAGTGATACTTTGGAACCATTTGGACCAAACTATCGAATTGGATCAGGGTCTAATTTTGATCCATCAACAACATTCACTGCCACTTCTTCCTCGACTGCATCTTCTTCCTTGGCTGCATCTTCATTGTCATGTTCAAATAAAGGGTTCGATGTACCCTCGCTAGACCCGATCGTAGAGAGTAAGTCATCAGTTCTTCTATACCTCATGTTAAAGTCTACATCTGCATTGGATTACCAACCAGTGTAGGTTGATGGTCCCTCGGTATAAGTGTTTCTGCCTTAGGAAATCGAACCACCAAATTCAAGATCGAACACACTAACAAAAACTCATACTCGAGTGTTGAGGTTCGGGTTACACTCATACCCCAACTGATAATGATTCTCGAAGTTAAAATCAGTGCCTAAAATCGAAGAGCGTCTACCCATTGATGCTTCGAGGACATCATAATAGAAGCTTTGTAACAAACTAGCGAACCCACTGTACAACCATGTAGTAGGACTTTTTGCTTCGGTTCTCTCATTAGCTGGGAAATAGTGGTCGAAGATGGACCAGCCCCATCAACCTTGGGAAACTCGACATATAACTCCATTGTAGCATTATCGCTTGAGTAGTGCGATGATGTGACCACCTCCAGCTCGAGCTTGCCTTTCACATCGAATAGCTTATACTTAAAGGGGTCAACCGATTCTATATATCTACATTGCAAGCTTGAATTTCTTCCTTGGATCGAACCCCTAGCCTTCCTCTTGATTCTAGTTCGTAGCTCATAAAATTGAATGGTACTATTGAAAGCCAATTCCACAGACTAGGCTCATGCAACCTATTAATAACTACAACCTCTATCGCGTTGACCTGAGTTTGAGCTCTACTATGTTAGAGCATCCATTCTCCACCTGAGAGCCCTCTTGTGTTCACCTCGGTGTCAGCATTCGGATAAGAATGAAAGGTTAAAGATATTGACTTTTTGGAAATAGAGAAAAAATGTAACAGCCCATTTTTAGGGTTAATCGAAACAGTAGTTTCGAGGCCACCACATCCGACGAGTAGGTTTATAAATATTATATTTAATATTTACGAGTTAATTGTGAGTTTAAAAAAGGTTTTTGATATTGTGGTTTTTGTTTTATAAGCGATTTATTAAGTTCAAGTGGTTTGACCCTAAGGTCAAGTGGGTTTAGAAAATGAGGTATCGAGAGCTCGTTTCTATAAACTGAGTCGTAAATATTTTTATAAATATTTATGGAGTGGAAATAAGATGGTATTAAAGTTTCGTTGAAAATTTTTATCATTTTGATAGTTAATTAAACAAAAAGGACTAAATCGCGCAAAGCGTAAAAGTTGTGTTCTATAAGTTAAAGGTATTAAATGGCTATGGAATTAAATAGTGGGAGTCCTTAAGTGGTAATTATTCCATAATTGTTGATAGTGGAATTCTATGGCTTGGTATAATGGAAATTATTAATGTATATTAAGGTTAAATATGGTATTTGGTAATTATAATAAAATAAAATAAAATAAAACAAAAGGCAAATTACATGTTATCAGCTTCATCAATAGCCGAATTTGAGAAAGAAAATAATGTTCTCAAAGCTTTGAAGGTTCAGCAGTGGTTGTTCATGCTTGTAAGTCCATTTCGTCTCGATTTTTAATAATTTTTATGTTTTTGAGATCGTTGCTTTGTGTTCTAGCTAGCCCGTACCTCCGATTTCAAAATTGTTAAAGTATTTGGATGATGGCATTGTTGAATGTTTGAGTATCTTGATGATTAATGATAGAAAATAAATCTTTGATGTTAGATTAATGAGTTTTATAAAGTGATTTTTGACAAAAATGTCAATTAGGTATTAAATTGAGAAAATGTGAAATGTTGTGGCTAAAAGTGTGAAGTAAATGAAAATATGGGCTGCTATGAAGTTGTATTAAATTCTTCTAGGCTTGGGTTTGGCCAAAATTGTAAAAGTGTGAAACTTTAGGGGTAAAATAGTAATTTTACCAAAATATGAAATTGTGTTAAAATGAATAGAATATGAATTGTAATAGTTGAATTTGATTGATTAGATCAAGTTAAGCCTTGTACGAGTCTATATCGAGGGAAAAATAAAGTTTCGGACTAGTCAATCCATTTTAACGTTTTGACGATTGAGGTAAGTTCGTATGCATTAAGTATTGTTATATTTGAATATTTAATGCATTGAAATTGTACAAATGATATATTCATGACTATTACTATGTTGAATAACACATCGAATATTTATATGTGGCACTTAACGTACGAAGTATCGGGGATGGCACTTAGTGTGCTATACATCCAGAATGACACTTAGTGTGCGAAGTAATGAGGATGGCACTTAGTGTACGAAACATCCAGAGCAGCACTTAGTTTGCAAGGTATTAGGTATGGCATCTAGTGTGCTAGACATTGAATATTCAACGGGTAAATGAAAAACATGATTGAGTACGAGATCGGTACGAGATGGTACATGTATGTACGGAAATTGGTACGAGATGGTATAGGTATGTATGGAAATTCAATTGAGTATTGAATCCATGAAAATTTGTAAGTTCATGGTCATTGTGGAAATGAATATGTAATGATAATGTGATTAATGGTTTGATAATATATTATGTTATATTACTTGAATGGTGATTGAATAGTAAACTTGGTTGATGATTATGTGTTAGACTTTTGAGTCAAAATGAGTTAAGGTATGCTCCATTTTACTCATTTAAATTATGGCTCAATGGATATGAGAAAAAGGTAAAGATTCGCAAATTCTTAGATTTGAATTGCTATTGAAAGCATGGAAAAGAATGAGTTTTTGGATAATTTAACGATATTTAGCCATATGCTCAATATGTGAATTGACATAAGTAATGTAAACTTATGTTATAAAGCTTTCTAATAATCTACTAGTATGTGATGTTTAAAATTGAAAAGCTAATGTTGTTTAGGCTAAGACCAAGACATGTTGGATTGACTTAACTGGATTATGCTTATAAATTGAAGTTATAAGCTTTATTTCTTTGAATTACGAACTTACTAAGCATTTTATGCTTACTTTGTTTTTAATTTCTCTCTGTTTAGATATCAGAAGCTCGTTCAGGTTGGAAGGCATCGGAGATTGCAATCACACTGTCTGGCTATTATTCTTCAGTATTTTTATACTTTGGGCTTGGATATATGGCATGTATAGGCTAGTGTTAAGATGATATGTCTTGAGTTATGATTTTAGCCATGTTATTTGGCTTGTAAATGTTTATGTGTATTGGCCATTTAAGTTGGTCTAAGGTATGTGTTTGATAAATAATATATGTGATGTATATAATGCTTTGGTGTTGGCATATTTTGGTATGAAGTATAGATGATGAATTGGTATGTTTGAGAAGCATGATTTAGTTGATGGAAAGGTGAGAAAATGTAATTAGAAGTTATGTAAGTTTTGATGATTTTGGTATAATGACTTGGCATGTTTGATTATGGAACATAGTAGTTGAAATGGTTGTGGTTAGATAGCATGATATGTCTATGGATTAATATGCTTTGGCTGCCTTTGAATGCATTGAAATGGTATGAGATGATATTGTTTAGGTATGCTTGTGGAGGGTGAGAAATGTGTCTTAAACCAAGCCTATTTTCACTCCACATGGTCGAGCATACGGGCGTGTGGCTCGATCGTGTGTGACATATGGCCTTGGTACACGGTCGTGTGTCCCCTGGGGTAGCCCTTCGAATTAAGTCAGTATACCCTACAGACTTGACACGGGCTAGACACACGGGCGTGTGGTCTGCCCGTATGAGGTATGTTAGTGAGCTCTACAGGGTTGAGCATGGACGGGGACATGGCCATGTAATCCCAATTCGAGTGTCCACACAGCTTGGGACACGGACGTGTCACTTGGCCGTGTGAGTGACATGGCCTGGGCACAAGGGCGTGTGACCCCTGTAGAGATAAAAATTTTCTAAGTTTCGAAAAGTTTTAAAATGTCATCGGTTTAGTCCTGAACCTCTTCCGAGCATGTTTTAAGGCTGTGATAATCCTAGTAAGGGACAATATAATTGTGATTGATAAAAGTTTTAAATTGTATGCAAGATTTATGACTTGAAAGTGTTTAAATGTTATGACGTAAGTCTGGTAATGCCTCGAACCCTGTTTCGGCTTCGGATATGGGTAAGGGTTGTTACAAAAAATTTACGTTAATTACATTAGAAAGCCCTTTTATTTTTCCCTATGTTATGGCATCAATCTTATTTATGGTATATATAAGGCATCATTGGCGGGTATCAAAAAAGCTTGAACTCATTACCACAAAACAACCGTCAACTAGGACATCTACTTAGACTTCGACCCGTGACTATATCAAGAACTGTCACTCTGAAACCTGACTCCCATAGGATGAGTTTCTAAGGTAATGGTTCTATCTCGACATGACATATGAAATGTATGTGTTTTGAGACACATTATCACATCCTCGACCCAGCAAATCTACCTATAATTTTCACAGTTTCACTCCTAAAACCTTAAACCCTAATCCCATAACAACACCGTTTCTCGAATACAGTTTTAAAGTCACTGTGAGGGCCAAATTGAAACAAAATTAGAATATTATGGTTAAATTAAAAATAAATAAAATGAAATTATAAAAATTAAAAATACAGAAGGACCAATTAAAAAATTAACCTAATTTACAAAAACACGCGGATCCTCCCCAGGTAATCGGGTCAACACGCGGATCTTAAGCCTTGAAACGGCGTCGTTTTGTGCTTATTGAATCAAACCAAAACGGCACTGTTTCGTTTAGGCTATATAAGCTAAATTTTAAGTCTAAAAATCATTTCTGTAATCTGTTTCAAAAAAAATAAGGAAACTCTCTGAAAGAGAGTTGGGGAGGGGCTCTCGGAGTGTCACCGAACCTCCGTCTAGGGGTTTGCACGCGCACAGGCTCCCCCGTCAATACCGCCACATACGGCGGTCGAAAACTGGAAGGTTTCCTATTTCTGACGTGAATCAAAATGGTACGTTCCCTTCTCCCTTTTTACTGTTTGCAATATATATATTTAAAAAAATATTCACCTTTTGTGTTTCTCAATCGATTGTGGTTCTCTTTTTGTATAAAAAGGTATCCTGTTTTTTATTGAATCTCTCCGTAAAGAATCCCCCCTTTACAATGCTTTCATTCAGCTTTTATAGCCTTATACAGTATTTTTACAGATTTCCATTTCATTTCTTGCCATGTTTGTTTCGTTTCTGCTGCTTTTCTTTCTCTTTTTACAGGTGTTCGCAAGAATGGTGGCAAGACTCTGGCTTTGATTCATGCGCCAATCATGGCGCGATTCGTAACTAAAGTCACGGTATTGATGGGGGCTACTGGAACGGCGCGATTCGAAAAGGCGCGTCGTTTGGGGATGTTTACTACACGAATTTTAGAACCTTCCTTTTGCGGCGCCTAGGGTTTCTGAAACCCTAGGTCTCTCTGCCATCCGTTAACAAATTGGGATACTTGGGCCTTGTATATTTTGGATCTGAGTGTAATAGGTACTGGGTGGTAGTATAATTGGGTATGGGCTATCATGTTGTAACCGGGCATAGGGTTTAGGTATTTGGGTTGTTGGGTTTTAATTTTTTTTGGGCTCTGTATATGGACTGTTTAAATAAATAAACATTTATTTATTTATTTTAAGTTTTTGGTTTTAAAGCCCGGGTAAATTTGGGTTATTACAGCTGCCCCTCTTTGCTCATTGCTATGTAATAGGAATCGAGCAAAGACTATAAAAGGACCAAATTTGCCCGATCTGGCTAAGTCTCGAGAATGGCCTTCCACCTATCTGCAACTTCAGAGGTATTGGACCATAAATATGATAGCTTCAATTTGCTTCACTTGTAACTTTAGGAAGGCAATATCTGCTATCTTCAACTTCCTCCCTACAACCTTAGGGACGCCATGTTGATATCCTCGACCCGTTCTCTGTCCATACAGAGACGCCAAGTCTGCTATCTTCAATCTGCTCTCTGACAATACAAAGATGCCAAATCGGCTTCTTGGTTTTGCTCCTTGTCGAATACGAAGATGCCAAATCATCTTAGATTTGCTCCCTGACCATACAGAGATGCCAAATCTGCTATCGTTGATCTGCTCTCTGACAATACAGAGACGCCAAATCTGCTTAGATCTGCTTCAGCGTAAACACGTGATAGCCAAATCAGCTATGTCTTCGATCTACTCTCCGTCGAATATGGAGATGCCAAATCTGCTATTTTCGATCTACTCTCTGACAATACAGAGACCCAGATCTGCTATCTTCGATCTGATCTCTGACAATATAGAGACGCCAGATCTACTATCTTCGATCTGCTCTCTGACAATACAGAGATGACAAATCTGCTATCTTCGATCTGCTCTCTGACAATACAGATACGCCAAATCTGCATCTTCGATCTGCTCTCTGACAATACAGAGACACCAAATCTGTCATCTTCGATCTGCTCTCTGACAATACAGAGACGCCAAATCTGTCATCTTTGATCTGCTCTCTGACAATACAGAGACGCCAAATCTACTATCTTCGATCTGCTCATTGTAAACGTAAGGATGCCAAATCATCTTGAATTTGTTCCTTATTGAATACAAAGGTGCCAAATCATTTTTTTGATCTGATCCCTGACTATACAGGAATGCCAAATCTGCTTCTTGGATTTACTTCCCGTCGAATACGAAGATGGCTCCTCGTCGAATACAAGGTGCCAAGTCATCTTGAATCTGCTTCCCGTCGAATACGGAGATGCCAAATTTGTTGTTCTTCGATCTGCTCTTTGACAATACAGAGATGCCAAATCTGCTATCTTCGATCTACTCTCTGACAATACAGAGACACCAAATCATCTTAGATTTGCTTCAACGTAAACACGTGAAAGCCAAATCAGCTATGTCTTCGATATGCTCTCTGCCAATACAGAGACGCCAAATCTGTCATCTTTGATCTGCTCTCACACAATACAGAGATGCCAAATCATCTTGGTTCTACTTCAGCATAAATACTTGAAGGTCAGATCTGCTATGCTTCAAGCCTATTACCCTACTACTTAGGGTTTAAGGCGCATCAATCTTTATTGTCCCTTAAAGGACTTAACCTGTATAATGCATATGAGTTCATGCCTAATGATTAGGATGCTATGATCAAAGTGAGTTATAATGCAAAATGTTTATGAATATGACCCCTACTCCAGACATCACTACTTATTCCTTCGTCGAAGTTTATCTCAAAATATCATCTGCTCAGCCTATGGGTTTGTACCATTCTTCAAATACTATGATCCTCTTTTAGAATCAAATCGTTTGATTTGCCCAATCATCATTTCGGACCAAAGAAAGAATTTCTTCGAGTTCTTTCGAACCTCACTTACGTGAATTCCTCGAACAATTGTTCCGTTTTAGTCTCTTGTATTATCTAGAAATTTCCATAGTTATGAGTAAAACTTCATTTGTGAAAATTATTTAGTTCATCCATCATTATTTAATGCAACACACTTTAAGGATAATAGAAGATGAATTTAATCTTGAGAATGATTAGATTTGAATGAATTTGTCAAAAATACAAAGGAAATTAATCTAAAAGCCTATCTTTAAGAAGAAATAGAATCTAAGGATAGTAAACAGGACAAGAGTTAGATACTCTAAATATCGCTGCTTGAGCATCTATACACCAACTCCATGAAGTCTTTCTTGAGTTCAACATGTGTTTTAAAAAAAATCCAAAGTACTTTGTCGATGCCCCGATATGCAACACGCTTCGCTTTTTGTTGAATCCGATATAGCAAGATTACTGTATACCGTTCAAAATTTGAGCTACCCTTTCAGGTTTTCAACTTTAAACCCCTTTGGTCACAAGGTGCCCTTTGCGGGTTTTCACCTTGACCTCTCCATTTTTTTTTATTTTATTTTTTTGAAATCTCAAGGCACCTTTTGCGGGTTTTTACCTTAGATTCTCCTCTTTTTTAGACAACGTACATTTTGACTGAGTCTGAAATCACTGGGTTGGGTAAACTCTTCCCATCCATTTCTGTCAAAATCAATGCGCCACCAGAGAAAGCCTTCTTCACAACATTCGGCCCCTCCCAATTCGGCATCCATTTTCCTCTAAAGTCCTTCTGAATGGGGAGAATCTTTTTCAATACAAGGTCCCCTTCGTGGAATTCTCTTGGATGAACTTTCTTATCATAAGCTCGCATCATTCGCTTCTGATACATCTGACCATGGCGAATAGCTTTTAGCCTCTTCTCTTCAATCAAGTTTAATTGGTCATACCGCGATTGAATCCACTCAGCCTTATCCAACTTTATTTTTGACAAGACTCGGAGAGACGTTATCTCTAATTCAATGGGTAACACTGCCTCCATCCCATAAACCAACGAGAAAGGAGTTGGCTCAGTAGAAGTCCTGACGGACGTTCTATAGGCTAAGAGTGCAAATGGTAACTTCTCATGCCAATCCCTGTAAGTTTTAGTCATTTTCCCCACTATCTTCTTAATGTTTTTGTTAGCAGCTTCCACTGCCCCATTCATCTTTGGGTGATATGGAGATGAATTAGATGCTTAATCTTGAACTGACTACAAAATTCTGCTATCGTTTTGTTGTTCAAATTCAACGCATTATCTGATATGATCCTCTCGGGCATCCCATACCGACAAATGATCTCTTTCTTCAAGAGTCGACTTACAGTTGACTTAGTAACATTTGCATAAGAAGCAGCCTCTACCCACTTTGTGAAGTAATCAATGACCACAAAAATAAATCGATTCCCATTTGAAGCTTTTGGTGATATTGGCCCAATGACATCCATGCCCTACATGGAAAAAGGCCATGGAGAAGTCATAACATGTAGAGGTGAAGGTGGTACATGAATCTTGTCTCCGTAAATCTAGCATTTATGGTATTTCTTGGCGTAGTTGATATAATCCCCTTCCATGGTAGACCAATAATATCCAAACCTCATGATTTGTCTAGCCATCGTGAAACCATTAGCGTGCATCCCACAAACACCCTCGTGTACTTCTTCCAGGATTAACTTAGCCTCCACGGCATCAACACATCTCAACAATACTTGGTCCTTTCTTCTTTTGTACAAGATGTCCCCGTCCAAAACGTAATCACAGGCTAATCTTCTTAAAGTTCGCTTATCATTTTCGGTTGCCTGTTCTAGATATTTACGATCTTTCACATATCGCAATATATCCTGATACCAAGGATTATCATCTTTTTCTTCTTCCTCAATGTTACAACAGCTAGCTGGAGCCTTAAAGATACTCATCTGAATGGGTCTCATCTCCTCCTCTTTATTCGCTCTAATCATTGAAGCCAAGGTTGCTAGAGCATCTGCCATCTGTTTTTCGTCTCGCGGGATATAATTGAAAGTGATGTTATCGAACTCCTCAAGTAACCCCAAAACTACCTTTCGATAATTGATCAATTTAGAATCCCTTGTCTCCCATTCACCTTTAAGCTGGTAAATTACCAATGCAGGGTCTCCATTTACTTCCAAGGTTCTTATTCCTCTCTCTATAGCTGCTCGGAGTCCCATGATGCATGCTTCATACTCAGCCATATTGTTTGTGCAATCAAAATCCAATTTGCAAGTGAATAGATAATAATCACCATATGGGGATACCAGGACTGCCCCAATTCCATTTCAGATTGCATTGGATGCCCCATCAAAGCTCAACTTCCAAGGACAATCCTCTGTAGATGCCACACATATCAACTCCTCATTTAGGAAATCGAAATTCAATGGCTCATAGTCCTCTAGAGCTCTACTATCTAGAAATTTCGCTATCGCACTTTCTTTTATAGCCTTCTGGCTCACATAGACTATGTCAAACTCTTAAAGCAGAATTTGCCATCTCGCCATTCTCCCATTCAAAGCTGTTGACTCCATCATATACTTCAACGGATCAAGTTTTGAAATAAGCCAAGTAGTATGATATAGCATGTACTGTCTTAACCTTCGAGTCGTCCAAATTAAAGCACAACACAATTTCTCAATTGGCAAATATCTCATCTCACACTCTGTAAATTTCTTACTGAGGTAGTATATCGCCTTCTCATTTCTTTGCGATTCATCATGTTGGCCAAGCACACATCCCATGGAATTACTAAACACCGACAAGTACAGAATTAATGGTTTATCTAGACTAGGTGGAGGTAGTACTGGAGCGTTCAACAAGTATTGCTTGACTTTATCAAAGGCATTCTGACATTCTCCATCCCAAGTACCTTGATTGTGTTTTCTAAGGAGGCAAAATATAGGATCACATTTCTCAGTTAATTATGAAATAAACCGAGCAATATAATTCAACCTTCCCAGAAAACCCTGAACTTCTTTTTGAGTGCGTGCTGGAGGCAAATCTCTTATGGCTCTAACTTTGTCTGAGTCAACTTCTATTCCCTTTTCGCTGACCACAAAGCCTAGTAATTTCCCCGACCTAGCTCCGAAAGTGCACTTTGCTGGATTAAGTTTTAACTGAAACTTCCTTAATCTTAAGAATAGTTTTCTCAAAACTTCAATATGTTCCTCCTCTGTTTGAGATTTCACAATTATATCATCGACATACACTTTAATTTCCTTGTGCATCATATCATGGAATAAAGTCACCATAGCCCTCTAGTATGTTGCCCCTGTATTCTTTAGCCCAAAGGGCATTACCTTGTAACAAAAAGTCCACCACAAAGTTATGAAGGTGGTTTTATCCATGTCCTCATGATGCATCTTTATCTGATTGTACCCCGAGAAACCATCCATGATGGAGAACAACGAATATCCCATCGTGTTGTCTACCAAAGTGTCTATGTGTGGCAGAGGGAAATTATCCTTTGGGCTAGCTTTGTTCAGGTCTCTATAATCAACGCACATTCGTACCTTCCCATCCTTCTTAGGAACTGGTACAATGTTAGCCACCCATTCAGAGTATTTCACCTCTTGTAAGAACCTTGCATCGAACTACTTTTTAATTTCGTCCTTTATTTTCAACACGATATCTGGCCTCATTCTTTGTAACTTCTATTGGACCGGCTTACAATCCTGTCTTATTGGGAGATGATGCACCACAATATCAGTATTTAACCCTGGCATATCTTGATAGGACCATGCAAAGATATCCTTGAACTCATGTAGCAACTCAATCAATCTTTGCCTTGTGTCTTTGGTAATATGCGTGCCAATTTTCACCTCTTTCCCTTCCTCTAGGGCTACATTCTCTATTGCTTATTTCTCATGTGGCATGATTTGTTTCTCCTCCTGTTTTACCATCCTCAAAAGATCCAAAGACAAATCACAGTCCTGAACATCTTCAAAATCCTGAGATTCCTCTAACCACCTGTCTTACTCGCGAGAGAAATCAGGATTTGATACATCAGTGCTCATGTCATTGATATCTAGGGATCTATGAAGTATAAAGAATATACAAAGAATGAATGAATTTAAGAATGATTATTTATGTGCTATGAATGAAAGAATAAGAATTGCAAAAGGTTTAACAAAATATTAGTTGATAAAAATGAAACAATATTCGTTCAAATTGATAAAAGTTATGTTTTATTAAAAAATAACAAATGATCATAAGCCTATTTCACAAATGTAATCCTATTACTCCTAGGCCCTAGAGTAACAAGAATGTTTCGAGGATTACTCTGAAAAATTCCTAAAGACTATAGTAAGTTCTTCCGTAGTCCAATTGTTCAGAGAGCTTCCCGATTCGTAAGGGCGAATGCCCTCAAGGTTTCCTTGCTTTGATCTTTCATCTTGTATAGTATTAACTTGATGACTTCCTTCTATGAGTAACTCTCTCGATATGAAGGCTTTGGATATTGGAGGGAATGTCATCGGCTCCCACTCCACTTCTCTTTTATTAAGGCGTGCCCTTCTTCCCTCTTGGCACTTCTCAATTTTCTTCTTCCTTTGCTTATAATCTAGTTTGAAACCTAGACCAAAGCTATCTCTCTTCTCTTTAAGTTCTGGGATTTGAGTCCCTCCTTGCAGGTACTTTCCTAACCCTTTTCCTGGTAAAGCTCCCTTTCCTGCCATCATTTGTAGAGCCATCCTCGTAGCTCCTGCTATCTTGGGCACCAGTAGCTCACTCCCTTCTGAAATGAAGGTTGCATTTACAAATTCTAATGAGCGAAAGGAACACTCAATAGACTCTTCATTTGTCTCGACATAAGGGACCTTGCTAGTGACTGTGGTTATAATGTCTTTCTCCGCATTAATAGTTACTAACCGTCCATCTGTCACTAGCTTTAATTTTTGGTGCAACGATGAAGGCACCCCTCCCACTGAATGTATCCATGGCCTTCCTAATAAGTAATTGTAGGAAGGCTTGATATCCATCACAAAGAAGTTTACTTCATATATATTCGGCCCGATTTCTAAGGGGATGTCAATCCTTCCCATCACCTTCCTTTCTGTACCGTCAAAGGCTCTCACCACATTTTGACATGTTTTCATGTGAGAATCGTCAATGGGTAATCTATTCAATGTAGACAACGATAGAACATTCAAAGCTGATCCATTATAGACAAGCACACTTGGGAGTGTGTACCCTTTGCATCGAGTGGTAATGTACAAGGCCTTAGTTGACCCCCTGCCCCCCGGTGGGATTTCATCATCATTAAAGTAGATGAAATTATCTGCGCTAATGTTATTCACCAACCGGTCCAGCTTGTTAACGGATATGTCATGGGTGACATATGCCTCGTTAAGCACCTTCATCAATGCCTCCCTATGCGCCTCAGAACTCAAAAGTAGAGTCAATACTGATATGCGAGCAGGCTACCTATGTAACTGCTCGACCACGCTATACTCGCTATGCTTAAGGAACTTTAGAAATTCCTTAGCCTTCTCCTCTTTTACTGGCTCCTTGACAGGCACTTCAGCTTCTTTTTCTTTCTCTGCACTAGTATTCTTTGTTTTTATGGGCTTCTCTTTGACACCCACCGTATCATACCGCTTCCCACTCCGTGTACGGGAACTCTCAACTTGTACATCCTTAGACGTACTGGCTATATCCTCCTTCTCCGGCATTGACACTTGACAGTTATAACTCCATGGTACCCTCTTGTTATCCTTATAAGGAAATGACACAGGTTTATGGATTATGAGCTTAGGCACCGTTTGTGCCCCTACTTCATTATTCCCCTTCAAGGAAATAATAATCCTTGGCCAACTGGTTCTTTGTTGTTCATCCTCCAGCACACATACTTGTTTTTCACTAGAGCTACCTTCAAAAATCTATAGCTCTTTATTGTTTATAAAGCCTTGCACCAAGGCCTTGAATTCTTCACAGTCTTGAGTTTCATATTTTTCTTTCTCATGGAACTCACCGTAGTTCCTTATTTCTCCTTTCTCGTTTTTAGAGGTTAACATACCTCTCTTCATCATCTCCTCCCAGATCACCTTCATGGGCATCCTCACTTTAGTAACATCTTCCTTTATTCTTCTCTCACTGGATTTGCCAATGGCATTCACTCTTTGATCGCCATGATTTGGCAGCAGGTTTTCTGTATTAGGGGTATTGTCGAACTTCACTACCCCCACCTTAATAAGCCTTTCTACGGCCTTCTTGAAACCGGTACAATTTTTGATTAAATGCCCCGGTATTCCAGCATGGTATTCGCATCTGGCGTTTGCGTCATAACATTTGGGATATGGGGGCTGCAGTGGTTTCAAGTGGAAAGGATAAATAGCATGTACATCGTATAAACTTTGATAGAGCTCACGATAGTCACGGGGACATGTGTGAATTGCATCCTTTTAGCATTCTGCCTTGTACCCGACTCCTTCTTTTGAGAACTTTGTTGCTCAACTGCAGCTGTTTTAGGTTAACCAACTGTAATTGCTCTTGTGTTATAGGTGCTTGTGTTATTCACTTCACCATTCTTTCTCTTTGGGGTTGATCTTTTGGTCGTTTCCCCCTCGATTTTGCCACCTCTTATGGCATTCTCGATCATCTCTCCTGCCATGACTATATCAGCAAAACTTTTAGTAGTATTCCCAATCATGTGAGTGATGAATGGGGCCTTCAGGGTGTTAATAAACAACATGGTGGTCTCATTCTCCAACAACGGTGGTTGAACTTGCATTACCACCTCTCTCCATCTCTGTGCGTATTGCCTAAAATTCTCATTAGGCTTTTTCTCCATATTTTGCAGCGTGATCCTGTCTGGAGTCATGTCAGTCATATGATTGTACTGCTGCATGAAGGCTTGTGCAAGATCCCTCCATGAACTTATTCTGGCCCGACTCAGTTGATTGTACCACTTGGCTGCTGCTCCAATTAAACTTTCTTAGAAACAGTGGATCAACAGTTGATCATTATTCACATACCCAGTCATTCTTCTACAGAACATCGTAATATGGGCTTCTGGGCAAGTAGTCCCATTGTACTTCTCAAATTCTGGCATCTTGAATTTGTGAGGAAGCACCAAATCTGGGACCAAGCTTAGATCTTTGGCATCAACTCTATGATGCCCATTATCATTCTCTAAAGCCTTGAATTTTTCCTCCAACCATTTGCAGTGCTCTTCCAACTGTCTTGCAGCCTCAGTTCTTAAATCCTCTTTTTCAACCATGTCTAAGTCAGGAATGACACGATTTGCAGGATTATCGCCCAAATTGAATCCTGAGTCAGTTGGGAAATTTATGGGGATCCCAACATCGGCCGGCCCTTGTTGAGGCCTTATAGTGACAGATGGCCTTTGAGGATATGCCTCAGGTTGGGTTTGTACTTGAGGTGGAGTGAAACTAAGAGGATGACCCCCATTCTCCTCTTCAGTGATTGCCATGGGAGCCTTTCCCTTGTCAGTGGCTCTCAGTAGTTGAGCCATCTCAGCCATCATCTTCTTTTGAGCCTCCATCATTTGCTCCCTCATATCATTTTGCATTTTTGCCAATTGCTCCTGCAATTGGTCCTGCATGTCCTTCTGTAGCTGTTTAAATCTTTGGTCCATATTTTTCGACTTAGCGCGTGTATCGTAAAGATGTGTTGCTTCCAGATTTTCTTTCTCTTACTCTCTTTCTCCCTAATAATTTTAACTAATTAGGGTCTTTCTATAAACTTGAATGCATATGATATGATGAAATGCAAATGCATGAATGCAAAAAGATGTCGATTTTGATTCAGTTTCATTTTAGAAAACGTTATTTAAGGAACAAAAATCTTTTCATAAAATAGATTACAAATACACTTTCGCCCGTAGGCTTAAAGTCTTAACCCTATCCAATAATAATGCTAACTCTCGTCCTTTGTCTGACGATGACTCATACATTATACTCAGCGTTCTAGCTTGTATTGCCAAATCCTGCAAGTGTTCAGCAACCTCTCGAATCTGAACAAGGGCCTGTTCCATGACATGATCTCTATCTCTCACTTGATCCCGAAGATGGTGAAGTTCTCCCTTCCACTGTTCTTCTCTCGCCTCGAGCTGCTCAATTCGTAGCTCACAGTCATGTAGTACTACTTCTAACCCTCCAATATTGTGCTTCATTTCCTCAATCTTGTTTAGGCTTGCTTTTAACTCGGCTACGGAGTTACGACTTCAATAATGATGAAGAGATCGTCCAAGTTCTGTCACCTTAACCTTTAACCCTTGATTTTCTTTTTCTAAGGCCTGATTTTGTGACTGCATCTCTTGGAACTTTTTCTCCCAATACTCGGCTTTGGCTCTTTCCTCTTGAATCTCATGTTGCTATTGTTCTGAAGATCTCCCTAATCTGACCTTTTTCAAGGTTACCTTAGCCTTCTTGTAGTGCGTCTTTAGATCATCTCGATCTTTCTCTTTTCCCTTTTCACCTTCTCGACTTCCATCTTTTGAACATCGACATCGAGACTCAAACACATTTTTTCCTCTTCAAGCTTCTCCATTCTCTTTTCAAGCTCCGAATTCTTTCTCTCGAACTCTTGTTTCATAACCTCTAACTCTGATGAAATTACTCGTAAGCTCTCCTCTAATGATCGAGCCACTCCCAAAATTGGCCTAGGGACATTATCGTTGACTCTCCTGTTAAACCACCCCTTATACTCAAGGGTTGACATCGAGCCTTCAGTCAAGATCTTCATACAGAAAGGCTTCTTCCAAGCCTCAGAAATCTCTTGCATCCTCTTCTTGTAGTGATCTCCCTTATAAGAGAAATCGCTCTGAGCTAAACCCTGTGTAGCCGGTATAAACTGCCTTAGAACAAGCAATGGTGTATATCCAACAACTCCCCAAATTCCTGGCAAAGGGACCCAATCAAAACTACCACATCGGTAAAGGACTTCACTAGGAACCAACCAAGGAGCCTTCCATATAACATCTTCCTCTCGAAGATTCTGAAGAATATCTATCCACTTCTCTTCTGAAATGTCATCTCTCCTAGGCATGTCTACTGCTTCCTTTAAGGGAGAATAACCCTCGAAGAATACTCGGCAAGGAACCTTATCAAGCTTTCAGAAGTGGCTATGAAACCAAACCAGCAGCAACTGTGCACATCCAATGAATCTTCCTTCACCAGCTCTTCGACATGCGCTTAAGGATCTTATCGTCTCAGCTAGGATTGCAGGCACAGGTGTGTTCTATTTATCAAGTCGATCGAATAAATCTGCAACCGCCTCATCTATGTGCCCCAACGCCTTTGGGAAAATCACTATGCCGTAAATACTCATAGTCAGGACGTCGACCTTTTTCTTTACGTTTGGATGCGTCGATATCAAATCCCTCAAAACGACCTATGGAACACACTTACTATCACCCTTTTGCTGCACACGAGCTACAACCCACTGCTCACTCATCCCAGTAATCATTAACAACTTCTTCGTAAAAGTTGGAAGACTAGCAGGCCTAACATAAGCCTTGTGACCCTGAATCCTCGGCCAACGCAGTAAGGTCGTATACTCCTCCAGAGTAGGTACAAGATCAACATCACCAAATGTAAAGCAACTATAAGTAGGGTTCCAGAATTGTACCATGGCTCAAAACAAGTGCCTATCCACTTTGACGTCTAGCAAATAGGGAAGGTCTCCATAATTCTGATAGAAAAGCTGCTTAGCCTTGTCATCCCATTGGGCTCAAATGTTTCTCAGCTCCTGCAACTCATTCTGCATCGAATTAACACGGGTGAAGTCTCATAACTCTGACGTATACCCCTCGGTGACACTATCTCCTTTCTTTAACTGGGTTCTCTCTGACCAGGTACAGACAGAAGCATTGTCCTCCACTTTATTAAGGTATTCATTCCTCATTACAAAACTTTCTAATCTAGAAATTGAGCCGTGAATCGACACCTTTAAATGCCAAATGACATGCAATGACAGCAAAATAAAAATAGGTCAGTATCATATATATAAAAAATGATAAACAAATACTTATAAGGGTAGCTTACTAAAGGCTATCACTATCTTCGCTAGGGTAAGCTCTTTAAAGTTCACTATATGAGTTTTAGTTCTAAAGCGAAGGTACCTGAACCAGCAGATTCCTCGGTCCTCACCCATTATAGGCTCATATAGACCAAGTTTAGTTTAGGGGGACACATTTCCCTATGGCCATACAGATATGAAAATCTCACGAAGACATAGGTACAGTATCCCGAAAGTAATCCACTAGCTCATACGAAGGTGAAAACCTCACGAAAGCGTAGCTCCTCACTCCCAGTTAAGGGTGTGCCCACAACGGTCATGAAAATGCAATGTATGGCAATAAAATAACAAACATATGCAGCAAACATATGTAAAAATGATCCAATTTTAAATTTCCCAAACTTCCAACATTAAGATAGAAAATACTCAATTTCTTGGCTCGACTCTCTTAAGTCCCCAGTGGAGTCGCCAAGCTGTCGAAACCTCCTTAAAAATGGGTTTTAAAAAAACGAAAATGGGAGTCGCCACCAATCTTTTAAAGTGTGATTGGATCACTTTATAAAATGTTTTGGTCTACGAAATTGTGAGAAAATAGGTTCGGGAGTCGGTTACATACGAGGAAGGATTAGCACCCTCGTAACACCCAAAATTGGTACCAAATTGAATAATTTTGTCTTAATGTCAGAAAATTGAAAAAATTTAGAAATAAGATTTCTTTAAAACTGTAATGTTTTGAGAAAAGAATCAAGATTCATTCGTTTTAAAAGAGTACGAACATCACATCCAGCATGATTGGACACGATATCTTTAAACTTTCATAACTAAAATTATCTCGTGATTTGTAAAACTCGTTTAAAAGGATGTTTTAGATATTTAGACAAATGGGAAATCGCAACCCAGCATGTTAGGGCACTATTTCTCGAATTCCTAAATACAAAAGACATTGCCTTGTTTTTCAAGATTCCTTTAGGTTAAGTGAAATTTAAAAATAATAACAAAAAAAAACAATGATGCATTTAACCTATTACAAAAGGTCAATATTGGACTAATTAAGCTACGTATTTTAGTATTTCATACAAATATAATGTAATAAATAGTAATTACGACATACGTCACATAATACTTTGATATTTCATGCATATATAATCACAAATAATATTAATAAACACATTATATTTTCATGCAAGAATACGACATAATAAACAATGAGGATAAAATGTATAATCATACTTCATGACAATATAACTTACATAAATAAATAATTTTCATGTAAACATATAAAATCAACGATAACAGGTAACTCGTGCAATGAATTTACATATTAAAATAATTAACACAAACGTATTAGTAACATATGAACATATGTAAAGAAAATAAAACTTAAAAAGAATCACATATTTGGCACAATAAATAAATAAGGGAAATTTTAAAGTGTTTAATCAATACTAAAATATAGTATAATATATATATAAATAATAAAACTTTATGATAATATATATACTATATGTTTAGTACACATAAATATAATACTTAATAATAATTTATAAATTTCATAATAGTATAATATATATATTAATAAAATAACATGTAAAATATAAAAAATAAAAAAATAATGTAATGAATTTTAAATATTTAATAATATATATAAAAATATTTTTAATAGTAATTTATAAAATTTTAAAACTATATATGATGATATGTATTAAGATATAAATATATGATAAAAATAAAATAAAATAAAATATAATATAATGTATATAAAATTTATAGGAAACATATATAATAATATAATAACATAAATAAAAATAATTTTATTATTTTTATACATAATTAACATTTTAAAAATATATAATACATTTATTAAAAAATATTTAATTAATAAAATATAAATAATACATATACCATGTAAAATAAAATAATAATATATAATATAATAAAATAAATGGATTTCCAGTATTTAATAATAATATAAAATATAAAATAATAATATACATCAAATAAATAATAAAATTTAAAATAAATAAATTTATAAGTGTAAGTGGACTAAAATTAAAAGCAATTAAAAATTTTGGGCTAATTTAAAAAATAAAAAAAAAATTTAGGCCTATTTGGAAAACGTATTAAAACTGAGGGACTCATTGGGCAATTTACCCTAATCCCATAACAACACCGTTTCTCGAATACAGTTTTAAAATCACTGTGAGGGCCAAATTGAAACAAAATTAGAATATTATGGTTAAATTAAAAATAAATAAAATGAAATTATAAAAATTAAAAATATTGAAGGACCAATTAAGAAATTAACCCAATTTACAAAAACACGTGGATCCTCCCCGGGTAATCGGGTCAACACGCGGATCTTAAGCCTAGAAACAACGTCGTTTTGTGCTTATTGAATCAAACCAAAACGGCACCGTTTCGTTTAGGCTATATAAGCTAAAATTTAAGTCTAAAAATCATTTTTGTAATCTGTTTCAAAAAAATAAGGAAACTCTCTAAAAGAGAGTTAGGGAGGGGCTCTCGGAGTGTCACCGAACCTCCGTCCAGGGGTTTGCACGCGCACACGCGCCCCTGTCAATGCCGCCACATACGGCGGTCGAAAACTGGAAAGTTTCCTATTTTCGACGTGAATCAAAATGGTACGTTCCCTTCTCCTTTTTTACTGTTTGCAATATATATATTTAAAAAGAATTCACCTTTTGTGTTTCTCAATCGATTGTGGTTCTCTTTTTGTATAAAAAGGTATCCTGTTTTTTATTGAATCTCTCCGTAAAGAATCCCCCCTTTACAATGCTTTCATTCGGCTTTTATAGCCTTATACAGTATTTTTACAGATTTCCATTTCATTTCTTGCCATGTTTGTTTCGTTTCTGCCGCTTTTCTTTCTCTTTTTGCAGGTGTTCGCGAGAATGGTGGCGAGTACTCTGGCTTTGATTCGTGCGCCAATCACGGCGCGATTCGAAACTAAATTCACGCAGACCGATGGGAAGCTCATCGAACGGCGCGCGATTCGAAAAGGCGCGTCGTTTGGGATGGTTGCTGCACGAATTCTAGAACCTTTCTTTTGCGGCACCTAGGGTTTTTGAAACCCTAGGTCTCTTTGCTTTCTGTTAACAAATTGGGCTACTTGGGCCTTGTATACTTTGGATCTGAGTGTAATGGGTACTGGGTGGTAGTATAATTGGGTATGGGCTTTCAGGTTGTAACCAGGCATAGGGTTTAGGTATTTGGGCTGCTGGGTTTTAATTTTTTTTGGGCTCTGTATATGGACTGTTTAAATAAATAAACATTTATTTATTTATTTTAAGTTTTTGGTTTTAAGGCCCGAGTAAATTTGGGTTATTACATTGCTAATTTACTCGTAGTTTTATTGTTATATATATATATATGAATTTTGCAAGGTAAGGGTGTCATCAGGTTTATATGAAATCGTTCTCGAAGGATCTTATTATAATAGAATAATGATATTTGTAAAATTAGAATATGAGATAATAAGGAGAAAAATAAATCATTTGACACTTGATTTTTTTTGCATCGCTGATGCAATTGAGTCTCTTAAGGCTCTTGACAACGGCTTCTTGGTTCATTGAAGTTCATCATTAGGTGGGTCTGATGATGGCAGGCTAGGATGCAATTTTCAATGGTTCAATCAAGGTGATACATTACTAGTTTGTTTTTGAATTCTTCCAATGTTGTGATTATTTTCATTTTGTCTTTCTCCTCTTTAGGGATTATTCTACAGACATGATGTGATACCCCACACTTGAGTCGGTTGTCAGATCTATATGTGTGAAGTCACATTACATTATCGAAGCAACTCAGAATATTTCAAGTAATTTAATCAAAAAAATTGTCATTAATTCATAATAATCACATACAGTCACAATTATCAATATAAACATAATGATTCAATATTATATGATCCTATAAATAGGGTTACAAGTTTTTGTTTGATTGAAAATGGAATTAAGATTCAAATCAAAACTCTATTCATAAAATTTTAGCATGAAGTCTCGAGACAAGGTCTCCCAGTCTCAAGACAGACTATAAATTATTTCTAGAAATTTTGCTTCGATGTTGACACGTATCAAGCATTGAAATCCATTTCTCGAGACATAACTTCTCAAGTCTAAAGACTCAATCTTGAGACAGACCTCATTGTTTCGCTATTTTAGCTTCAATGTTGACATGTCTCAAGCATTGAAACCCATGTCTCAAAACATAACTTCTCAAGTCTGGAGATTGAGTCTCGAGACAGAGCTCTCTTGTTTCGCTTCGCTGTTTGGATATCTTGAGACAAAGGGTTCTTGTCTCGAGACTTGGAATAGGAAAAAAATTATTTAAGTTCGATGTTTACTCATCTGGAAACCATGGGATACATGTCTCGGGGTCTACAAGTTATTGTTTTGAGACTATCTCGAGACAATTCCCTAGAAATGTACCATTTCTAAACTAAATTTGATTCGTGCTTTTTTTTTCCTTTTGTGTTTGCTTTCGGTTTGTTTCGATGTCTTAGAAAGTTTTCGTTAAGAATTCTATCTTTTGAGAGTTAGGCTAACTTAGGTAAATTCTAAATTAAAATTTTGTCTAATATCATGAAGTTTGCGAAACTTAAGCTCTAGCCCGTGAGATTATAACTTAAGCTCTAGCCTTTGAGATTATCTCATGCAAGTAAAAGAGACTTCATAAAAATGATGATATTTTAAAAGTAAATCTCTAACTAATCTATAGATATAATTAAAATAAATTGTGGTTTCGTATCAGATTGACAAATGTACTAAAGTTCAAAAAGTTATGAGTCCACACCGACAGCTGTACTAAAGTTTAAAAGAAATTCTCCCTTTTTTATCTGGACAGGTGTATAGTATTCTACTCCCTTTTTTTTTTCCATATCATTTCTACTATAAAGCATTGTTGAAAAATACCTTAGCTATTTTGGCTTTAGAATTTATTAGCAAACCAAAATTATAAGCTTATGAAAGGGAGTCGAGTTGGAATATATATTTTTTTCTAGTTGGATTTTTAATATCTAAATTTCAAATATTTTTTATATTTATTATATTCTTTTTAATTTTGGGTGTTCTTAATTTGTTTTCCTATTGTAATAACCTAAGTTTGCCCGGCCTAATAAATAAAGAAACAAAAACAAAATAATAAAGTCCTTTTACAGTCCAAATGGGTGGCCCAATTAGTCTAAAAACCCAAATACCCGGTTACACCCAAGCCCAAGCACCTAAATTCATACATACGGCCCAAATGGCCCAATAAGTTAGCAGAAGACAGAAGGCCTAAGGTTTCAGAAACCCTAGGCGCCGCAAACACTCCAACCGTCGTGCCTTTTGGTCTAACGTCGTTCCAGTGACCCTCCATCAACGTCTCCACTGGCGCCGTGACTCCAGCCTTGTATCACATCGTAATCGGTGCACAAATCAATGCCAGCGCCCTCCTCGCTGTGAGATCCTCGATGGTACCTGCAAAAGGGGAAAGAAGAACAGCAGAGACAAATGCAAATATGGCAAGAAATAAAATCAAGGATTGTAAATTTATTTTCAGTGGCTATAAAAGCCCAAATCAAGAACGATGTAAGAGGACGTTTTTTGATGTATACACATATACAATAAAATACCAGCATCTTATCAAAGAAACAGAGGTGATATGCCTTTACCTTTTTTTTATTTTTCTAAATACATGCAAGTGTTATTAAAATAAACTAAAAAGAAATCTACCGTTGAAATCGTGCTGAAAAATCGAGGCTCTTCAGCTTTCGACCGCCGTACGTGGCAGAGTCAACGTCGGCACGTGAGCGCGTGGGAACCCGGGGACGGAGGCTCGACGGAGCTCCGAGGGCCACCCCCCCAATCCTCTTTCAGAGGATTTTTTTAGTTTTTTTTTAAAATTCGAGTTTAAAATTATTTTAAGGCCAAAATTTGGCTTATATAGCCCCATGGGAACGGCGTCGTTTTGGTTTAAAACAATAAGCTTCAAAATGGCGTCGTTTCAAGGCTGAGGATCCGCGTGTTGACCTGTGACCCGGGGAGGATCCGCGTGTTTTTGGTAAATGGGCAAATTGCTGTTTGAGCCCTTCCACATTTTTTTCATTTTTTAATTTCGTTTAATTTTAAATTTTATATTTCAATTCGGCCCTGACCTCTTTATTTTGGTTTCAATTTAGTCCCACCTGCTAGTATAAGGCTTGTTTTGCGAACGATGCCGTTTCGAGATTAGGGCAAATTGCTCAGTGAGTCCCTCAGATTTTTGTGCGCATTCCAATTAGGTCTAAACTTTTTTGTTATTTTAAAATTAGCACTAGAACTTTAGTTTTATTTAATTTTAATCCTTTTAAATATTTTTTCATAATTTATTTATTAAATACTTTATATATTATTTATTTTACTATATTTATATGTAAATTATTACAAATTATATCATTTTTATCATTTATTATATTATTTTTTTATCATTTTATTATAAACTATTTATTATTAATAAATTTATAAATTATTATTGAAAATTACATTTTATATATCATTATTTAGAGTTTAGTATGTAATATTTTAAAATTTAATGTGAAATTTTGTTCCTATTTAACATATTAATATCTTTAATAAATATATTAAGTTATTAAATCATACAATATATTTATATGTATTAACCGTTGTTTAAAATTTTCCTTTATTATTTATATATATCATTTTAAGTATTTTTTTACCTCATTTATTCTTTTTAAATTGTATTTAGATTTTATCCTTGTTACGTACATAATTTGTTTGTTTATTTTAGTACCCTTTTTCGTATTTATTTGATGTTGTTTTGATATAATAATATTATCTCGTAAATTATTTGTTATTTTTATATTTTTTATTGTTTTTATACATTTGCACGAAATATTATTGCATATATATTATGTAATTTATATTGTTATATTCATTATTCGCCACATTGTATTTTGCATGGAATGATAATGTATGAATATTTACGTTTTTACGATTATATATGCATGAGATGATAATGTATATTGTGTGATTTATGTCATTATTTTTTTCCCTCTATATTACATTTGCATGAAATGTTAAAGTATGTATCATATAGCTTAGTTTATTTAATATTGATCTTTTGTATAATAGATATATCATTGCTTTTAAAAAAATTATATCTCATTCAATCCAAAGGAATTTTAAAAAGAGAGGCAATGTTTTTTGATATTTAGGAATTCGGGAAGTAGTGCCCTAACATGCTGGGTTGCGATTTCCATTTATCTAAATGCCTAAAAGCATCCTTCTAAATAAGTTTCGTAAATCACGAGATGATTTCAGTTACAAAAGTTTAAGAATATTGTGTCCAATCATGCTGGATATGATGTTTGTACTCTTTTGGAGCAAAAAAACCTCGAATTTCAGCAAATTATTATAGTTTTAAAAAGGGATCTTATGTCCAAATTTCTTCAAACTTTCAGCTTCAAGACAGAAAACTATTAAACTTGGTACCAATTTTGGGCGTTGCGAGGGTGCTAATCTTTCCTCGCACGTAATCGACTCCCGAACCTATCTTCTCATGTTTTCGTAGACCAAAATGTTTTATAAGGTGATCCAATCACACCTAAAAAGGTTGGTGGCGACTCTCGTTTTTCAAAAATCTTGTTTTTAATCAGGAGGTTTCGACACCTATATTATTATAAAATATTTTTCAAGAAATCCTATTGCTTCATTTGATAAATTCGAAGGTATTTTACATAACTATTAATGTCTGTTTTGCATTTAAGGTTTTACTATTAATATTTATTTAAATAATTTATTGCATTTCTTTATATTGTAATTTCGTTGGATTTTCGATCTTTTATGCTTTGCATATATTCATTATGATAATATTTTTACTGCTCTTTTTATATTTTATTATTATTGAATAGTAGTGGATGGTTTATCATGAATTACATGAATGGAGGAGGAAGAGACCAATTCATCTTGAGAGGCAAATAATGACAAGGACAAGGAGGAGGAGGATGTGGTGTTGAGAAGGCTAGTTCACCTTGAGAGGTGAAAAATCAAAAAAGATGAGAGGACAAGGAGAAAGCTAAGGAGGAGGTTGAGAAGGATAAATGCTCAAAGGTTACTTAAAAGCTCAAAAGATCCTCTTCTTATTGTTTGGAAGAATATTTATAGGAGAGATCTTCTTGTCTACTAGTGTGACATGACAGGCTATTGCAAAGAGATTGCTATCAGGGAGTATATGAAGGACGTGCTCCATGGGACCCATGATCTTCAAGGTCGTATTCACACTTAAGGAGTGTTCACGCCTGAAAAGTGAGTTCCCAACAAGGATGCCTGTCAAATGGGTGGATTATCCTTAGAAACGAAAGGTCTAAGTCTTTCAAAAGGAAGTTGGTGGTCTAAATCCCTTGCCAGGGCCTGGGGCCGAGGGCCGAACGAAATATAGGGGTTTGGGAAGGCTAGTCATCGATGCATTCGGATAGCGTCGGAGAGCTGGCTACAGCCATTTCTCAGGTAGCCTACCATTCTAACATGTGTACAAGTTTAGAGGAGGTATAACAAGAGCTAAAAGATTAGAAAAACTACATATAAAAATATTAAAAAAGAAGTAATTTTATAGGAAATGAAAATAATGAACGAATAACTATTGTAAATAATAAATAAGAAGAAGTTAATTATTAAAAAATAAAAAATATTCAAATGATAAATGCTTATCGAAACGGTCCAACTCAACCTCATATAATTGTACGTTCTATGATTGGTGTGAAATGGAGAATCACAAACAATATGAAGTTAAAAGTTTTAGATTATCCGTGTCATAAACATTATTTGTTTATGGTGTAAATAAAAGAAATTTTGAATTTAGCTTTAAAGCTTTAGGAGAAGTGGTCGTTATATGAAGAGGTTAAATAATGTGGGAAGTCTGTATAATTTTAATGGTGAAGTTGAGTCATTCAATGATAGTCTAATTCAAACCTTTTAGGTACCATATCTAATATATATATATATATATTAATGTTAGGAATCAACAAGGGAGGAGACATAGAGGATGTTGTGGTATTGTTGGAGGTCAGTTCGCTCACTTTGTAACAGCATGTTTTTAGTGGCATTAGAAACAATAATTTTGGGACCAAAATTTTGACAAACAAGTCAGTAAATATTATTTATTTAATATTTATAAATATTTATTATATTCGTATTAAAGTTTAGTTAAGAAATTTTAATGTTTAGCTAGTTAATTAAGTGAAAAAGATTAAATCGTAAAAGTTACAAAAGTTGGTGCTTATTAGCTAAAAGTATTAAATAGCTATGAAAAAGTAAATTGATGAACTTAAATGGCAAATATACCATATAGAGAAATGGACAGCCATGGACATTGAATTGTTAATTATTAATTAAGTTTTTAACGGTAAAATAGCAATTAGAAAAAAAAATTAAAACAAAATAAACAAAAGATGAAACAATCATCATATTCAACTTTTCTTTTACCCTAAAAATTGGAACACCATAGCCAAGGGAGGAAAAGCTTCTTTCAACACATTTTTAATTGCATGGCATGATATTTTGGCTTGTTTTTGATAATTTTTATGTTTTTGTTATCGTTTTAGCTTAATTTAACTAATCGGGGGTCAATTTATAAAACTGTTAAACGTTTAGGGACATTTCATGAATGAATTAGAGGTTTTTGTGAATTTAGTTAATAAATTATTAAGGTTGGCAGTTAAATATAACTATTTTGTTAAGTGTTTTTTGATGATTTTAATGTTTAGGGACCTATTTGAGAAAATAGTAAAATTTAGTGGAATAAGGGTGAAATGATGAAAGATGTAGGTTGTATTGGACACCTAAGAAAATAAGCTAGCATGGGTTGTTTTAAGTTTGATTTCCATGTTATGTTCCGTAAGTTTGATTTCCATTGTACGAGCTTACTAAGCATTAGTTGCTTATGTAGTTATTTCCTTTGTTTTGTAGATCATTCGAAAGCTTGGCTGGTTGGAATCTCATCGGAGCATAATCACACTATCCATCCGTCATTTCGGTAGTTTTTGGTTAATTTGGCAAATGGTTATAAATGGCATGTATATAGCTAAAACATTATCTTGGTCCTTTGGTTGTTTTGAGTTTGTGCTAAGCCTATTTGTGGTTAAATGCCTAGTTGTTATAGGTTTGTACCTTTGTTTTGTAGATCATCCAAAAGCTTGATTGGTTGGAATCTTGTTGGAGTACAATCACACTATCCATCTGTCATTTTGGTAGTTTTTGGTTAATTTGGCAAATGGTTATAAATGGCATGTATAGGGCTAAAACATTATCTTGGTCCTTTGGTTGTTTTGAGTTTGTGCTAAGCCTATTTGTAGTTAAATGCCCTAGTTGTTGTAGGTTTGTAAATGATGATATAAATAGGTAATGTTGGGTTTGAGCATGTTTTTGTTTAAAGTAGTTAAATTATGGTTGTATGCTATGCAAATGCAATGGATGTTTAGTAATTATGATTAATGTTAAGTGAAAGAACTTGGAATGTTGAATTGGATTAAGTTTGATATGTGAATTGTGGTGCCTTTTGATAGCATATTGGTTAGACATAGGAGGGATTATTTTTAGTATGTTCTTGGTGGCTTTGAATGTGTTTTTAACCATGTGAAATAAGTTAAGTATGATGTGTCTTGTTGTGCAAGAAATGGTGCTTGATTTCACTTGCATTAGGGGATAAATAGGAACCACATAACCTGAGACATGGGCTGCCACACGGCCACCCCATACGGTCGTGTATCATTTAAATTTTTGGTGCAAGATGAACCACATGGTCTTAGAGAGTTACACGGCCTAGCAACAGGGCTATATGACCAAAATTCAAATGCACACACGGTCTAGCACACGGCATGCAACACGATCATGTGGCCCTATTTTGAATACGTACACAAGCCGACACATGAGCTGGGACATGGTCGTGTGTCCCATACATTGAATACTCACACGGCCTGGGCTATGTCACACGACCATGCGACCTCTGTTTCTAAAATTTTTAATTTCTCTAAAATTTTCTGTTTCATTTCAAAATGATTCTAGAACGTTTTCAAACTATTTTTAAGGCCCCATAAGCTCGATTTAAGGCTCATAAGTGCATTTTTACTTTAGTAAAAATGATTTATTGAATGTTATTGTTTAATTTGTATAATTGTTTCTATTTGATATTAAATGTTCTGATTTGTACAATAACACTTCGTGACCCTACTTCGGTAACGAGGATGGGTTAGGGGTGTTACATTTAGTGGTATCAAAGCTACAATTTAGTCAATTCTTGGCCTGAACGTAGCATATGTGGAGTTTAGAAATACATGTCATTTTATAACATGTGATAATGTGATGTCTCTTAACTTAAATTGATTCTATTTTTCATATAGATAAAAGATGTCATCCAACCGAGCTGATTCCGATGAAGTTGAGAGCAATGCTCAAGCCTTCATTTAAGGGGAAGTTAATAGTGAGCCCATTTCTAAGGGTCGAGTAAGTGAGGCGCGAGAAACCTTCTTCCATATGATGTCCAAATGGTTTTCAGATTTTATTAGAACAAATCCGATGGCTCACCGACCTTTGCCCCCTCTCGTACCCCAACCAATTCCCCTATTCCTCAAGGTTCGGAGTAGGTACATGTAAATAAGCCTCTAATTGATAAAATTTGTAAATATGGGGCTGAAGAATTTTGTGATAAAGTTGAAGTTGATTCAGAAAAGGCTGAATTCTAGTTAGAAAATACTAACAGAGTTTTTGATGAATTTTCGTGTTCTCACAGCAACTGTTTGAAATATGCAATTTCTTTATTAAAAGAAGAAGCGTATCAGTGGTGGATTACGTTGATAGCTATAATATCGAAAGATCGTGTAAATTGGGATTGCTTTCAATTGACTTCAGAGGGAAATACGTCAATTAGCGATATCTTGATAAAAAGTGGAAGGAGTTTCTTAATTTGAAACAAGTTGGTAGAATTGTAGCGGAATATGAGAGAGAGTTCGTACGACACAATAAATATGCTCAGGAATGTATTCCACCAAAGGCTATAATGTGTACACGATTCAAAGAAGGCTTGAACAAAAATATCTGAGTACTTGTCGGAATACTTGAGTTGAAAGAATTTGTTGTCTTCATAGATCAAACGTATAAGGCAAAAGAGTTTAGCATAGAAAAAAGAAAGGCAGATACTAAGGTCCGGGGCTAAAAAAAAAGACCAATGGGAAAATATTTCTCTTCTCCTTCAAAGAAAATGAAAGAATCGTTTAGTCGAATGTCAACTCCATCTGGATTTTCAAGTAAAGATCAAGGAAAACAAGCTAATTCGAGACCTCAAGTTACCTTTGTAGCCAGTATGGGTTATGTCTATAATAATAAGCCAGAATGTTAGCAATGCAACATAAGACATTTTAGGAAGTTGTAACTGAAAGAAGGATCGTGTTTTAAATGTGGTTTATTTGATCATTTCCTTCGAGATTGCCTAGAAAGATCTGATAGGGAAAAAGCCCAAAAATGTTCGATTTGAAAGTGCACTATCTAAAGGTAGACCACCGAAGAATAATAGAAATGCGGAGTTAGTCGAAGTGGCATGAAAGACACTATAGTTCAATCTGAGGCACAAGCACCAGCTAGGGCATATGCGATAGCACCTGGTGTGATTGCTGGTATATTTTCTCTTTTCGATGTTATTATTTATGTTTTGATTGACTCAGATCAACGCATTCGTATATATGCACTACATTAGTAACAGATAAGAAAATGCCAGTAGAGTTAACTAAGTTTGTAGTCAAAGTAACTAATCTGTTAGGCCAGTATGTGTTAGCTGATAAAGTTTGTAGAAATTGTCCCCTAAAGATTCAGGATTGCAAATTTCTAGCTAATTTGATGTTATTGTCTTTTGATGAATTTTATTTGATTCTCGACATGGATTGGTTGACTTTACATAATGTGATTGTGAATTGTAGACGAAAGCATATTGTTCTGAAATGTCAGAATGGTGAAAAAGTCAGGGTTGAATCAAATAGATTTAACAGTGCCACCAATATAATTTCTACTTTGACAACACAGAAATTTGTTCGAAAAGGATGTGAGGTGTATTTAGCATATATTCTAGATACCGGAGCTTCAGAACTAAAGTTGGAATCAGTTTCGGCTGTTTGTGATTTTGCAAATGTATTTCCAGAAGAATTGTTTGGGTTACCGCCAGTCAGAGAGGTTGAATTTTCTATTATGTTAGTAGTTGGAACTTTTCAAATATCAATTGCTCCTTATAGAATGGCACCAGCGGAGTTAAAAGAGTCGCAAGAGTTGACAGATAGATGTTTTGTTCGGCTTAGTGTTTCTCATTGCGGTGCACCTTTATTATTTATTAAGAAGAAAGAAAGGTTGATGTGTTTATGTATTAATTATCAGCAGCTTAATGGAACGACAGAAAAATGTGCAAGTGTACACAATCGCAACAAGTAATAAAGTGACAAGTAAATATCGAGTTATTGTACCCGCAGGGACTGTAAAAAGAATTAGTTATGAAATTAATTGTAAAACACTTTGGTGAGGTAAAAATAATTTGGTTTTAAAAGATGGTCAAAAACTATTTAAAAACTAAGTAAATAATTAAAATAAAACAAGGAGTTCTAATGCACGATTTCAAATAAGATTTAATCAAGGTAACATACTTGTGTTGGATTAATTATATTTCTTTAACATAGAATTATTAAACTCATGTTCATATTGTTACGAATAATTTCACAGCAACCCGGTAATTTGCTAACTTATGAACAAACTTACGTACAAAAATCCATTCATCTCTTGACATATCCTTATGTCAATTCAAACGATTAATTAAATCTAATGAGCATATAAAATACTATGTGAGGTAACAAGGCATCCCTACCTTGAAACAGTTTAATCACAATAATCTTGCAAGTTATGCAAGGCAATAATATCGCCAGATACATTGCTAATTTAATCTTCAGCTACCTTAGAAGAATAAACATGCACTGATTAAGTACAGTGTCAATTAGTTACAATTGCAATCCGTTTAAATAATTAATTCATTATTTACCTCACAGTTGTAACGCAAGAATAACTTAGGCATGATTTTGCTTAATCAAGCACCTTACCGAGGCTTATAATAACATAAACACGATTTTAACAATTCAAGCAGATAGAATATAATCAACCCAACACAAACATAAGTTTAAGCTAAATTGATTAAAATAACCATTTCAATAGCATAAATATTCATAAACATGTTCATCAAAACAACAACAAATTTTAAAGAGATAGGGAACAAGAAGCAAATCCAGTGTTTCTCCGTGGCTTGACTATGTGACAGCCCTAATTTGACCCTAGTCAAAAAGTGGTTTCGAGACCACAAAACCGAGTCATAAAAGTAATTAAACGTTATATTCTATGTTTATGATGTGAGTAAATGCATGTGTGAAAGTTTCATGCTTTGATTTGGTCATTTGTATGTGAAATTTATTAAATAGGACTTATGTGAAACATTTTTGAAATGTGATATGTTAATTTTATAATGGTCTATTAATGCATATATTGAAAAGAATGGTCTTGCATGTCAATTTGCCCATTTTAGATAGTGGCCGGCCATGTTGTTAGTTAAAATATAATATATGAATTTTCTATTAGTATAATTTAATTAAATGGCTTTATATTATAGAATAATAATAATTAAAAGTAGAAAATGGGTGAAGAAAACAAGGATGTTCATCTTTGTTTCTTCTAAGCCGAATGTATAGAAGAATAGGGGAGAAACACCATTCGGCCATCTTAGGCTTACATTAAGGTAAGAAGTTTATGTTAATTCTTGAAATTTTAGTTGATTTTGAGTTAATTACCAAGTTCTTTATTTAACCCATGTTAAATTTTTTGATTTTTGGGAATGATTAGAGTTTTCGGCCTTGGTAGTTAATAAAGGTTATGGTTGTTGTTTCATGTTATTTTGGATGAATAATGGTAAATAGGTGTTTGAGCCTAACCAATGAGCCTATGTGTGCATTAGATGCTAAGTGGGAAGAATTGGCTATCATATTGTGTGCTATGACCGAATATGAACTTGGTTATATTGAGTAATGTATGTGCTTTGAATTGATAGAATGAAAGAGATGCTTAAAATGTGTTTTAAACAACTAAATGTTAAATTAAGGTTTGCTAAATTACCATTGTTCTTGTCGAATATGTGCTTAATTAAAGAAGAGTTATTGTTAAATGTTTTAAATTATTTAGATAATTATAAATTAAGTCGAAGCTAGGTAAAATTGAATGATTGTGGCTTAATTGTTTTATGGCAAGTGGCTATTATGGTGAAATGCAAATTCGGTTATGGAAATTAATGTATTTCTTATTGAATTTTTATAAATTTCGTTATAAGAGATATTAAAGATGAAATTGAGTTGACTATTATTGTTTTGTGCGAATCTTTTATCTAAGTGGGGTGTTCGGCTAGGTCCTTTTTGAACAAATGTTTTGGTGTTTGTTGTTTAAGTGACATTAATTTTTGTATTAAGTTGAATTGGAAAGTTGATAAATGTGTAAGGATGACCTAAGGCTTATATAAGCATTCGGCATTAGCTAAGGAGTGAGAATTTTGATAGTTGTTATATATGTGAAATGAGTAGTGTTATATATATATATATATATATATATATATGTGTGTGATTTATTTGGTAATAATTGCAGTGGTTAAACTAGTGTATAAGAAAACAAGATAAGCTATGTGAGTTTTGCTTGTGTATGCGAAACTGGTATAAGTTGAATAATCGGTTATTAGGGTCATATGATCATTTTAAGTTTGAGTTATAAGTGACTTTCATGGCTTGATAAGTTCTTGCCATTTTCGGTTATAAATAAGTATGAAATTTCAATCATGGCATATTATAAATTATAATACATATTGAAGTTGTTATGTGATTGCCGAATGTGAATAATAAGTAAACAATATTGGTTAAAATATTAAACAAATCTATTTACATTTATTTAGCTCAAGGGCAAGGAGGATCAAAGTTGGATAAGGGAAAAGAGAAAGCAATAGAGTAGCCAATCCACAACCGTTCAAATATACCGAGCTAAGTTCGAATAGTCACATTTAGTACATAATTGATAATGTCTTGATATATGAATGATAATTGTACTACGATTAATTGATTCTTTTGAATATAGTTATATGACGAATAAATCATGCTTAAGGCTTAAAGCCGAATAGTTATTAGAAAGTTAAGTTTGGAAGGTAAGATGGACATATATTCTTATGTATATTACTGAGCCAAAAATTAATGATTTGGTGTCCATGTTATACCATTATTCGAATGAGTAAATGAACTATGATTGTGAGATGTTATGTGAATTGAATTCTTTTGCAAATAAATATGCACGATACTCAGTGATGGAATATATCCGGACTTAAAGTCCGCAGGCTATGTGCTGGAATATATCCAGACTTAAAGTCCGCAGGCTATGTGCTGGAATATATCCGGACTTAAGGTCCGCAGGCTATATGCTGGAATATATCCGGGCTAAAGTCCCGCAGGCTTTGAGCTGGTGTTATACCGAGTTTAAATTCCCGCAGGCTTGTGTTGGTATTGAATTTAAATCCTAAGTCCTAATAGGCTAAACGCTGGTGAGTTAAGTAAGATTACAAATTGAATGGTTGTAATAAATTTGAATTGAGTATAAGTTTGATTAAATACATATTTTGATTTCTGATAAAACTTTAATATTTCGTAATATTTAAAAATCTTACTAAGTCTCGAAAGCTTACTCTGTTCTTTGTTTCTCTGTTTTGTAGATTGTTAATTTTGGCCACTGACTCGGGGATCGTCAGCAGCTCATCACACTATCGATATTTTTGGTACTAATATGTCTTGGCGTCGATGTGACATGTATAGGGTAGACCATTGGGAATGATGTTTTGTTTATGTAAAAATGTAGCCATATGAATATGACTTTTATTCTGGAATGTTTGAATAGATTATAGTTGGATTGTGGATTGTTTTTAATGACTCTGTGAATATGATAATCAAATGTTTAGCTCAGTAATATCTTTTAATCCTAATCCGGCGATCGGATACGGGATAGGGGTGTTACAGACTAGTTGCTCCGCTCTTCGTTCTTCATTGCCCTCGGTTATCAAGGTGGCTCATGAACACCTAATTGCTGCTCCAAAATGGCTGATGAGATCCTCTTTCCCAAGAGAATAAATCGGCACTTGAACAACAAGGGAAATGGGATGGAAAATATGAGAGGAAAAGTGAGAGAGGAGAAGAGAGAATGAGAGAATGTTGTGGAATGAGGGATGCTTTAAATGATCAGCAAGGGGTTGCTTTTATAGCTGATTGTGGCTGCTAAAAATAGAAAATTCCAGTAGCCAAAGAGACCTCCCTTGGCCGGCCACACACATGGCAAAGTTGAGAGTTTCAACTTTGCTATTTTAAGCTTGGGGCAAATCTACAAAGCCATAATTTAAGGTGGGGTTTGAATGCAATTTAGAAGTCTTTTGAGGGCCTTTTTGCAAGCATATTTAATCAGCTAAAATTCTGATTTGGGTCAGCATATGGACGGTTCTGGGCTGCCCAATTAGTGCCTAGTTCGGTTCACTCAATATGGCTCGACCAGTGCGGTTCAATTGGACCCTTTCTCCATAATTAATTAAAAATAATTTATTTAAACCAAATTAAATGGGAAATAAATTAAAATTAATTAAACTATGAATTAATACACATTTCTAGACCGTCTTAGGCTGGAAATTAAAGTGCCTCGATACTTCAAATTACTTCTCGATTTTGTGCTTTCAATAGTGTCAGCCGAGCCAACTTTCGCCCTTTGCGCGAATCTGTCGAAAATAGTCAAAATTAATCAAAATTAAGTATAAAATTAAATAAATTCACCATGTTCATATTTTTAACACGATTTAATTATTTTATAATATTTAATTATTTTTCAACAAGAATTTAACCGGATTTGCATGAATTTAAGTAAAATTGGTTTTATTTTTCCACACCCTAAAACTTAATTCATTACTCGTCCCGAGTAATGCTCAAATTTTGAAAAGAATCTCTTGGAAACACCTATGAAAAATTCCTTCAGAACAACATTTTCCCCAAAAAAATGAATTTAAAATACTTATGCTCAAAGACAAGAAATCTGATAGTTATGCTACTTAAGTATACATATTGTTCAAATTAAATTCAACAGCTTATTATAATAGCAAAACTTAGACTAAATGCTTTTGTAACAAAGACATGTTAACCCTTACCAATTTGATTTTTATTCCTTTATTCAAGACTAAGCTACAATCATTAAGCTTAACTTATGTCTTCATATGTTGATCGTAGCAATTTCTCTCCACTAATGTAGGTAGCATGAGGACTTTGAATCAATAGGTCTTTATCAAGGTTGTAACGTGGCTAGGCTAGGGGTAGGTGAAAGATGGATAAATTTTGGTTTAAGAAACCTTAGACTCAGAGTTAATTGAACCTTCGGCGTTTTTACCTTCGATACACCAACTTGACTTTCATATGCTCTTTTCTTTCAAATACATGTGCTCTATTTTTTTTTAAAGCTAACACGAGCACTTACTTTGTATACTGCAATTCTTGAGCAATTGATACTTCTTTTCAACTCCCCCAAACTTATTTTTGAAGTACATTTTGAATATTACTGAGTCTAGTGTTTGGGACAACTTTAAGATCATTTAAGCGAAAAATAATGGATAATCATTGCAAGGGTCGAAATAAAATTAGGCCATCTCAAAGTTGGGTTTCAAAGGATAAAATTTACCATGGTGGGCTTGAAAGGCTCAAACGGTCCAAACAATAGTTTCCTAAATCATTTCCAACGTTCCATGCTCCCTAGGATTTCGCCTCAAGAAACTACTAAGTCAATTCTAAAGACTTAAACTTTCATGCATATCTAACTTTCCTAAAGAACTAAAAATTTTATGATACGAATTTGCATGCTTTATTAAAAATACATTCATGTAATTATTAAGCTAACATAATAATTTATTGAAATAATAGAACTTTATTCATACTCAAATTGAGCATACTTAACAGAATTCAAATTTCTAAACAAAATTTATCCTAATCATAATTAAAAAAAAAATTATTCTGAGTGGAAATAATTCAATTTTTCTGTTCCCCCAACTTAAAATGAACAATGTCCTCATTGTTTAAAATGAATAGACACTATACACCAGGTAGGATTTTAGAAAAGAGGAGGTGAGTCAATTTGACTGCTTAAGTACCAAGCTCTTTCTAAATCCAATCCTAGACATGTATATATCTATTGCGACACTTTATACTTTGTGACTTGCTCACATTTTATTATGATTTTCCTCTCTTGTTTTATTATGCAAAAATAACAAATAGAAATTCCTAATTAAACTTATTCCTAAGAGCAAAAATAAAGTAAAGTAAAGATCCCCCCTTTATTTATTTGCAGACCCTTCCGAATTTGACTCATCTTTTGCTCCATCACTATCGCCTTTGAATCGCTTCACTCCTTCTTTGATAATGGACTCCATGGTTCAAATATGAAATCTGGAAACTCAGGCACAAAAATAAACGGGTCATTGTATATTTTCTTAAAAGCACTTCTCATCGAGTCGTCCCTTATTTTTTATTATCTCCAGTAGGCTTGTTGCCGCCATTGCATATGTTCCATTAAGTCCATCAATTTTGATAGCTCCTCTCGATGGTCTGGGCTCAGTGATTGAGCTCTAAACATTGAAGTTTCAGCATCAGGTTCAACTTCTGGCTCCACTGATTCTACCTTATCAGGGACTTCAAATGATTGCATCGTGGGATCTTCTTCTTCATCAGGGTCCTCTGATTCCTCACTTACTTCAACTCGTTGCTGTAAAACTGAGTCTCCAGCTACTCGGTAAAGGTCCAATCCGTGATTGTGCCTTGGCTATACCCTGTCTTCCTTACATTCGCAAGAATTTCAGCTTTCGAGCATAAAAATAGTTATTGTAAAGGGGAAGTAAGCCGGGCCAGAGCGTTTAACGGCACAATTCCGTATTTCCCTCAAGATGATCTTCCCCGCATCAATGGTCTTACCAGTTAGAATCAAGTACAATAAGACCATTCACTCTAATGAGATTGTAGTCCCATGTGAGCTAGACATAAGGCTAAATCGGATGAAGTAAAACCATACTTTCACGAGTGGTGTCAAATATTCTCTTCGACATGTGTGGATTCCTTGTTTAGACACAGTCCATGTAGAACCCTGGACTGCCAGTTCCTCAAGAATTTCTTGTAAATTGTCAGGCTTGATATTGCTCATCAATGTGGAATATTCATCGTTTTAGAAATTTGGTAATTCAAAGAACTCATTAATAGCATTTGAATTTATCGGTACCTTGATTCCGTGAACAGGAACTTCTGTCATCTCGCTTGAAGTTAAATTTGCATAAAACTCACAAACTAGCTCCTCATCCACACTAGGTCTCTTTTCACAAAACAGCTCCCAATTGAGGGTTTTATCAACTTGACGAATACGTGCCATAAAGTCTCTATAGTTGCTTTCCTTTAATGTAAAGCCTTTTTCTAGATGCATCTGTTTATTTTTGAAGATATTTTCGTATATCACTTTGGCTTCTTCACAGTGGAACTTGTTTTGTGTTTCATCAATTTGAGCGGAAGCACGAGTTCTCTTACGAGCCATGTTTACCAACCTTTTTTTGTAAAAATATAAGAACTCTAGAAATTAATAATAATAATGAAGAAAAAGATGGGAAGTTAAAAGGAGGGTCGGAGGGTTTGTTGGCTTAATATGGATGAATGAAGAATGCCGCACAAGCAGCTAGGGCATGCGGGCGTGGTGCGTGTGGGAGCAGTGATTCGCAGTAGGGCTGGAAACAAGCAGCGACACGGGCGTTCGGCAACAGGTAGGACATGGTCGCACGCAGGGCACGTGGGATAAGGACCTGGTGCGAGCTGAGGCTGAAGCAGCACGAGGCAATGCACGCGTGGTGTGCGCGAGATGGGCGTGCGATGGAGCTGGGCGTGTGCTGGCCGACTGCTTGGTGCTGCTGTGGCTAAGGGCTTCAGCACTTTGGTGTTTTGGTGCTTTGGGTTTTAAGTGATAGATGAATGGGAAGATGGGTGGTATTTATAGAGGGAGAAATAAGAATTAAAGTAGAATTCTTAAAATAATTTAATGAATAAAAATTCTAAGTTCTAATCCTAGACAAAGATAACAACAATTAATAATTTGATATATGCATATTAAATTATTAATTGCTATTTAATTTATTTAAACAAAGATAAAATCCTAATTTTATGCTAAATTGATAAAGATTAATATATAAATTATAATAGATATAATTATATATTAAAGATTATCATCTTATTATAAAAACTTATCAAATAAAATCCTAAAATTGATAATAATTAATATATATTATAATGGGTATAATTATATATTAATAATTATCATTTTTTAAACTAAAAAAATTTATTCTAGAAGCCTTTTGAAAATATTTACAAAAAGAGGCATATAGTTTTTATTATTTACGAAAAGAGCAACCAAATTTTAAAAATGTTTCAATTAAGTCCCTAGACTTAATGAAAATTTGGAATTGAGTTGCAATTTAAGACTTAGATCAAAATTGACCCTTTTATTTGAAAAATCAAAAATTGAAATTTCTATTTAGAGAATAATTTTTAGGAAAATTATATTAAAATAAATTCCTAGGACAGATTGGAGGGGTCACAAGCAGTACCGCTTAAGTTCCAATCTCCTAGACAGAATTTATTTAAACATACTAGTCCTGAAAATATACCCTAAATCATTTATTAAAAAGGAAAATAAGAAAATTTTAAACATCTGATAAAATGAACAAAATTTCATTCCGTTCAATATTATCTCCCCAATAGTGTTTCAGGCGCTGAGCATTAACTTGAAAATTACCTCCCTTACCTTGGAGCTTGACAACTTCGTATAGATAGACGCAATGAATCGTAAATGGATCGGACCAACGTGATTTTAGCTTACCTGGAAAGAACTTTAGTCTGGAATTAAATAACAAAACTCGCTGACCTGCTTCAAATTCTCGAACTCGAATGTGCTTGTCATGCCATTTCTTAAGTCTCTCCTTGAGTAATTTGGCATTTTCGTAGGAGAATAGCCGGAGTTCCTCTAGCTCATTGAGTTGGAGCATCCGTTTCTCTTTAGCAAGCTTAATATCCAAGTTGAGTTGTCGAAGAGCCCAATAAGCCTTGTGCTCTAACTCTAAGGGTAGATGACATGCTTTCCCAAAGACCAACTTATAGGGTGACATCCCTAAAGGTGTCTTGTATGTTGTTCGGTAAGCCCATGAAGCATCATCCAGCCTTTTGGACCAATCTCGTCGGTTTGGGCAAACTACCTTCTTAAGTATGCCTTTGATCTCTTTATTTTCTAGTTCAGCTTGCCCATTCGTCTGCGGATGGTAAGCTGTTGCAACCTTGTGTTTCACTCCGTGCTTGTCTAATAACCATTTTAACCACTTGTTTACAAAGTGGGACCCTTCATCACTAATGATAGCTCTTGGGGTTCCTAATCTTGTGAACACGTGTTTCTGCAAGAACTTAATTACAACCCTAGCATCATTTGTCAGATAAGCTTCAGCCTCGACCTACTTGGACACATAGTCTATTGCTACCAATATATACTTGTGACCAAAAGACGGAGGGAAAGGACTAAGAAAGTCAATACCCCATACATCAAACAATTCTACCTCAATGATGTATGTTCGAGGCATCTTATTTCTGTTGGTGACATTTCCAACCCTTTGACATCAGTCATAGCTCTTTACGTACGCATATGCATCCTTGAATAGTGTTGGCCAAAAAAATCTGGCTTGCAATACTTTGGCCGCCGTACGAGTACCTCCGAAGTGTCCCCTATTAAAATCTTTTGTGCTTCATCTTCTGCCGTGCATCCCCTAATCATCTTATCTGCACACCTTTTAAACAAATATGGGTCTTCCCAGAAATAGTACTTCACATCGTGAAGAAACTTTCTCCTTTTTTGATAAGTCTTATCAATTGGCATCAAACCACAAGCTAAATAGTTAGCAATATCAGCAAACCAAGGGGTATTACAGACATGACTTACCTTCAGTATGTGTTCATCTGGAAACGTTTCCTGAATTGGTATAATAGGAGAATTCCCTTCTTGCAGCTCTAATCTAGACAAGTGATCTGCTACTTGGTTTTCTGCTCCCTTTCTATCTTGAATTTCTAGATCAAACTCTTGAAGTAGAAGCACCCACCGGATCAGTCTCGGTTTAGCATATTTCTTGGCAAGTAAGCACTTGATTGCCCTTACTTGCCGAGTGGTCCGTATAAACAGTTACTTTGGTACCTACAAGATAAGATTGAAACTTGTCAAAAGCAAATACAATAGTAAGTAACTCTTTTGTTATTACCGTATAGTTTAGTTGAGCTCCTGTAAGAGTCCGGCTTGCATAGTAGATGGGATGAAAAACTTTGTTCCTTCACTGGCCCATGACAGGTCCTATCGCTAAATCGCTTGCGTCATACATTAATTCAAAAGGCAAATCCCAATCTGGTGTGACAATTATGGGTGCCGTAACTAATCGACTCTTCAAATCTTTGAAAGCTCTTAGGCACTCATCATCAAACTTGAACGTCATGTCCTTCTTTAATAATTTGCATAAGGGTTTAGCAATTTTGGAGAAGTCCTTGATAAATCTTCGATAGAACCCGACATAGCCCAACAAGCTCCTAACACCCTTTATAAATGTTAGAGGTGGAGGCTTCTCAATAACATCTACCTTTTCTTTGTCTACCTCGATTCCATGTCTCGTTATCCGATGCCCTAGAACAATTCCTTCTCATACCATGAAATGGTACTTTTCCTAGTTAAGTACTAGGTTCATTTCTTCGCATCGTCTTAGTACCTTAGCTAGATTGGCTAAGCAGTCATCTTAAGTATCTCTGAATACTGAAAAGTCATCCATAAAAACTTCCAAGTACTTCTCAATCATGTCAGTAAAAATAGATATCATACATCTTTGAAATGTAGCAGGTGCATTACATAAACCAAATGGCATGCGTCTAAATGCAAATGTACCATACGGGCAGGTGAACGCTATTTTGTGTTGATCTTCCGGTGCTACTGTAATATGATTATATCCTGAGTATCCATCGAGAAAACAGTAATAGTCTCGCCCTGCAAGTCTATCCACCATTGGTCCAAGAACGGCAAAGGAAAGTGATCTTTCCTAGTCGCCTTGTTCAGCTTCCGGTAATCGATGCAAATCCTCCATCTCGTAACTGTTCTAATTGGTATCAACTCGTTGTTCTCGTTTTCTACGACTGTGATACCTCTCTTGTTTGGCATGCACTGGACAGGACTTACCCACGAACTATCTGAGATGGGATAAATGATACCCGCATCTAACCATTTGATAATCTCTTTTTTCACCACGTCTTTCATGATGGGGTTCAGTCTTTATTGTCCATCAATCTTCCCTTTTTGACCATCTTCCAGGATAATATTGTGCATGCATATAGATGGACTAATATTGTGGATATCGGCTATGGTCCATCCGATAGCCTTCTTGAATTGTTTCAACATCAAAACGAGTTTCTTTTCTTGTTCAGTAGTTAATTCTGTTGAAACAATCATAGGCAGAGTAGAAGAGTTACCTAAATAAACATATTTCAAATGTGAGGGAAGTACCTTCAGTTATAATTTAGGTGGCTCCTCGATTGACGCTTTTGGTTAGGCATAATCCCTTTTCTCTAACTCCAAAGATTCAAAGCGGGATTGTGGATTAAATCCCCTTTATTAGCCTCTAACAAAGCTAAGTATTCATCCTCCTCTTCATCATTTGGAGGGTCCGATGTCAAAATTCTTTCCATTAGATCCTCAACAGAATTGAGTTCCTTCTCTACTATTAAATCTTCTAAGTCGGATACTGCAGAACAATCATCAATCACGTCAGGGAATCGCATAGACTTAAAAACATTAAATGTTACCTGATCATCCTGAACACGCATCGTAAGCTCGCCCTTCTGCACATCAATAAGGGTCCTTCCGGTTGCTAAGAATGGTCTTCCTAGGATAATCGGCACTTCTTTGTCTGTTTCGAAGTCTAGGATAACAAAATCAACAGGGAAGATAAATTTATCTACTCGTACCAATACGTCCTCGATTTTTCCTTCTGGATGTGCTAAGGATCGATCTGCTAGTTGAAGTGTAACCATAGTAGGTTTAACTTCACCTATCCCCAACTTCCTAAATATTGACATAGGCATCAAGTTTATACTTGCACCCAAGTCACATAGTGCATTACCACAATACATTGCTCCAATGTTGCAAGGAATGGTAAAACATCCAGGACCCTTCAGCTTTGGGGGTAGTTTGTCTTGAAGATATGCGCTGCATTACTTCGTCAGAGCTACCATCTCAAATTCTCCAAGTCTTCATTTTTTGGATAGGATATCCTTCATAAACTTGACGTAGTTCGACATTTATTCAAGTGCTTCAACCAACGGGATGTTAATGTGAAGTTGCTTGAGTACGTCTAGGAATTTCTTGAATTGAATTTCCTGTTTCTGCTTCTGAAGTCTTTGAGGGTAGGGTGGTGGTGGTTTCTTTACTAGAACTGGTTGATTCGTCTTCTACAGTAATTCTGCATCTAACGGAGTTGCTAGTTTATCAGAATTAGCTGGTTCTGGAATTACCTTGTTGGGTTTTACAAATTTTGGTTCTTAAGCATTAGCTGGCTCCTTTTCAGCTTCGATAGTGTTGGGCTTTACTGTCTTTCCGCTCCTCAGTGTTAACTCTTTGTAATGTTCCTTCCCCAAATTTCGTGGATTCTCCGTATCACTAGGTAAAGCACCTTGTGGTCGGTTCCTGAGCTCAATAGCAAGCTGGCCCACTTGATTCTCTAAATTCCATAGTGTGGCATTATTTTTTGCCATGTATGCCTTTAATAAATTCTCTAAGCTATTGGATGATTCAGCCTGAGCTGGTTTCTGAGCTTGTTGGGAAAAACTAGGCGGCTGAGTCGGTCTAGGTTGAGTGTATTGTTACTGGTTCCAACCCTTTGGTTACTCTAAGAAAAATTTGGGTGGTTTCGCCATGATGGGTTATAGAAGTTGGATTGCAGTCCTTGACTTCCTTGATTTTGGTTCTGGTTACCCATGTAATATACGGATTCGGGGTTTGATGGACATCCTTTGAACAAATGTCCTTCCCCATAATAAACACAGGCTATACTCTCAAATTGGTGATGCGGTTGGGCTGCAAAATTGTTAGGCCCATTAGTGGTAAGATTCTTAAGCATTGAGGATATTGAAGATACCTGAGATGCGAGTGAAGTGAGAGCATCCACTTCTTGTATTCTAGTGACTCATCTTCCTGACACGGCTCGATTGGTCGGCCATTGATAATTGTTACTGGCGATCCTCTCGATGATTTCGTAAGCCTCATTATAAGACCTAGAAAGGAGAGCACCGTTAGCAGAAGCACCCACTACCATCCTCGTGTGAGCATTGAGACCATTATAAAATGTCTCAAGTTGGATGCAATGTGGGATTCCATGATGAGGGCATTTCCGTAATAATTCTTTGTAAAGTTCCCATGCCTCATACAAGTACTCATCATCCATTTGTTGGAGGGCAGTGATCTCGTTCCTCAACTTAGCATTCTTGCTAGGTGGGAAATACTTCATGAGGAATCTTTCGGCTAACTCTTGCCATGTAGAAATTGAGTTTGGTGGCAATGAATTCAACCAGGCTCGAGCTCTGTCCCTTAGTGAGTACGGAAATAGCTTCAATCGTAATGCATCTTCGGGTACTCCAGCTAATTTGAAAGAGTCGCCCACCTCCATAAATAGTCTTAGGTGAAAATGAGGATCTTCAGTAAGCATTCCACTGAATTGGCCTACAGTCTGAAGCATCTAGAACATGACTGGCTTCAGCTCGAATTATTGTGCCTCGATTTCGGGTCTCCTAATGCCCAGATTAAGATCGTTAAATACTGGCACGGCATATTGTCTTAAGGCTCTATCCCTATCGTTAGCAATAAGGATAGGATTTTGAGCAAAGTTTGCTCCATTTCCTTGATTCATATTCTCGAAATTCATTCCGTCTATCCTTCTCTGATTCGTTTGTCTTCTTCACTGTCAAAAGGTTCTTTCTATCTTAGGGTCTACAAGGAGTAAGTCAATAATCTGGTCAATACTCATAAACACCTGAAATAATCACGGAAAAATTATGTGAGTTGAAAATTAAATATAAAAGTAAACCAAAATGTAAAACTAACAAATTCACAAATAATGGCTTTTTTAAAACAGTCCCCGGCAACGGCGGCAAAAACTTGGAACGACGAAAAAATGTGCAAGTGTACACAATTGCAACAAGTAATAAAGTGACAAGTAAATGTCGAGTTATCGTACCCACATGGACTGCAAAAAGAATTATTTATGAAATTAATTGTAAAACACTTTGGTGAGGCAAAAATAATTTGGTTTTAAAAGATGGTCAAAAACTATTTAAAAACTAAGTAAATAATTAAAATAAAACAAAGGAGTTCTAATGCACGATTTCAAATAAGATTTAATCAAGGTAACATACTTGTGTTAGATTAATTATATTTCTTTAAATTAGAATTATTAAACTCATGTTCATATTGTTACGAATAATTTCACAGCAACCTGGTAATTTGCTAACTTATGAACAAACTTACATATAAAAATCCATTCATCTCTTGACATATCCCTATGTCAATTCAACCGACTGAATAGATTCTAGTAAGCAAACATGTTATTGCATATACATACTCATTAAACTGAACTAATCTCTTGTATATCCCTATGTCAATTCAAATGATTAATTAAATCTAATGAGCATATAAAAGACTATGTGAGGTAACAAGGCATCCCTAGCTTAAAATAGTTTAATCACAATAATCTTGCAAGTTATGCAAGGCAATAATATTGCCAGATAAATTGCTAATTTAATCTTCAGCTACCTTAGAAGAAAAGCCATGCACTGATTAAGTACTGTGTCAATTAATTACAATTGCAATCCGTTTAAATAACTAATTCATTAGTTACCTCATAGTTGTAACGCAAGAATAACTTAGGCATGATTTCACTTAATCAAGCATCTTACTGAGGCTTATAACAACATAAACATGATTTTAACAATTCAAGCAGGCAGAATATAATCAACCCAACACAAACTTAATTTTAAGCTAAATTTATTAAAATAACCATTTCAATAACATAAATATTCATAAACATGTTCGTCAAAACAACAACAAATTTTAAAGAGATAGGGAACAAGAAGCAAATCCGGTGTTTCTCCGTGGCTTGACTAGTTGCTCCGCTCTTCGTCGTTCGTTTCCCTCGGCTATCAAGGTGGCTTATGAACACCTAATTGCTGCTCCAAAATGGCTGATGAGAGCCTCTTTCCCAAGAGAAGAAATCGGCACTTGAACAATAAGGGAAATGGGATGGAAAAAATGAGAGAAATAGTGAGAGAGGAGAAGAGAGAATGAGAGAATGTTGTGGAATAAGGGATTCTTTGAATGATCAGCAAGGGGTTCCTTTTATAGCTGATTGTGGCTGCTAAAAATAGAAAATTCCAGCAGCCAAAGAGACCTCCCTTGGCTGCCACACATATGGCAAAGTTGAGAGTTTCAACTTTGTTATTTTAAGCTTGGGGCAAATCTACAAAGCCATAATTTAAGGTGGGGTTTGAATGCAATTTAGAAGTCTTTTGAGGTCCTTTTTGCAAGCATATTTAATCAGATAAAATGCTGATTTGGGTCAGCATATGGACGGTTCCGGGCTGCCCAATTAGTGCCTAGTTCGGTTCACTCAATATGGCTCGACCAGTACGGTTCAACTGGACCCTTTCTCTATAATTAATTAAAAATAATTTATTTAACCCAAATTAAATGGGAAATAAATTAAAATTGATTAAATTATGAATTAATACACATTTATTGACCGTCTTAGGCTGGAAATAAAAGTGCCTCGATACTTCAAACTGCTTCTCAGTTTTGTGCTTTTAGTAGTGTCAGCCGAGCCAATTTTCGCCCTTTGCGCGAATCTGTCAAAAATAGTCAAAATTAATCAAAATTAAGTATAAAATTAAATAAATTCACCATGTTCATATTTTGAACATGATTTAATTATTTTATAATATTTAATTATTTTTCGACAAGAATTTAACCGGATTTGCATGAATTTAAGTAAAATTGGGTATGAAAAAGTATATAAATTTTTGTGTTTCCACTTAATAAATTCATAATTAAGAACAAGTATTTGTTGCCTCATATTGATGATTTATTTGATTAGCTGAAAGGTGCAACAGTATTCTCAAAGATTGATCTTAGCTCCGGATATTATCATCTTCGGGTCAAAGATTCAGATGTGCCAAAAATAGGTTTCAAAACCAAGTACGGGCATTATGAATTTTTAGTTATGCCATTTGGTTTAATGAAGGCACTTGTTGTGTTTATGGATTTGATGAACAAAATATTTTTGTAACATCCCAAATTAGGGCCTAGTCGAAACAGTAGTTTTGAGACCACAAATCTGAAGTAGAAATAATTATTTTATGATTATTATGAGGTCTATGATATGATTACATACTTGTGTGAAAATTTCATGAAGAAATTTTATTGATAAAGTGTCCAATTTGACATTTAGGACTAAATTGCAAAAGTTGCAAAATGTGAGTTCTAGAAGCTTTAAGCATGAAATTGCCATGGATTGTTAATTAGAGGTCCTTAAATAGCAATTTGCCCAATTTTTATTTTTATGGACAAAAATGGGCATCAATAGGAAAAATTTGAAAGAAATGCCTTAAAGGCATTTTTGTCATTTGGTTAATAAAAGAATAAAAAGGGAAAAATAAGTCAAAAATTGTATCCATCTTCCTCCTCCTTAGCCGAAATTCTTTAGGAGCCATAGCTAGGGTTTTATTCATCCTTTCAAGCTCGATTGTAAGTACACCCTAGCCCCGTTTTTAATGTTTTTTATGTTTTTGAGATCTTTGAAGCATGATCTAGCTATTTCTACCATTATTTTGAGCTAGGGTTCATGTTCAAAAACTTACCCGTGTGTGACATGCATGTATTTTTGTGTTTAATGGTGGAATATGAAAGTTTGATGCATGATAAACATCTTTTACTAAGTGGTTTTTCATGAAAACACCTAAAAAGGACCTTTTTGTAAAAGTTGTAAAATAGGTGGTTAAAAATCTAATTTGAAAGAAAATGTGGGCTGATATAAGTATGTTATAAGTTCGGCTAGGCTTGGGTATCAAAGAAAATTAACACATTTTATTTTACAAGCCTAGGCGCTAATTTGTAATTATGTGAAAGTTTAGGGGCAAAATTGTAATTTTTCCAAAGTATGATTTATGGATTATTTTGAACAATGTGATAATTAAATAAGAAAAATTTACTATTATAGATCAAGAAAAATGGAGTTCGGAACTAAACTTAGGAAAGAACAAGATTGTGGACTAAATTGAATAGTTGCCATATTTTGGGTACCGAGGTAAGTTTGTGTGTAAATAATGCAACGTTACATTATTATGTATTTAATGCTTTAATATTGCATGAATTGTATAATTTTCTTGGTGGATTTAATTAATGATGACTCGATGACAATTTGATGAGTTCGATACCTCAAAATCCATGTTGAACCTTAGGAATAGTTAGGATACAAATGTCATGACATTAGGGTTATGGGTGATCCCATGTAAGACCATGTCTGGGACATGGCATTGGCATCGTTATGAGATCCCATGTAAGACCATGTCTGGAACATGGCATTGGCATCGACACTTGATCCAATGTAAGACCATATCTGGGATATTGCACTGGCATCGATATGAGACATCGTGTAAGACCATAGCTGGGCTATCGGCTTCGATCTGTGATCCCATGTAAGGCCATATCTGGGATATGGCATTGGCATCCTACCATGTGTATGAGAGTTCCCGAGTATCCTTTAGTAATTCCGAGTGGCTCAACGGGTGATCCAAAGATTATGTCAAAGAGATGAAAAGGTATGATCATGTTGCAAGGGTACAGGTACGTACACAAAGCTCATAAATATTGAGATTTTAAATCGATGAGACCTCGGTAAGATGTGAATGAATGAATTATGATCATAAGTCTTATTGTACATTATGCAAATGATATGACTTAAAATGTAACTATGATACTTGATGACATGATGATAAATATTATTATGTTATGGGTATAATAATGTATGGTTAATGTTATTAATTATTTACATGCAAACTTACTAAGCTTTATGCTTACCCTCCTCTCTTTTCCATTTTCCTATAGTATCGCCAAGCTAGCTCGGGGATCGAAGGATGTCGGAGACTCGATCATACTATAAATTGGATATTTGGGTATAGTTAGTTTCAACATTTTGAGTATGGCATGTATAGGGACTTGGTCTTTTTCTTACATGTCATATTGGTTTAGCCAACTGTGTTGGCTTATTATGATATTGGTTCATTTTGTATAAGGCCATGAGATGTGGCTCATATTCATTATTGGGCAGTAAACCTATTCATATATGCATGCATGTGCCTATGCAATTGTGAAGTGGTTGGTTGTTATGAGTATGTGATGAGATGTGTGGCTATGATTGTTTGTTGATGGAATTGTGAGTGGATGGCATGATGACAACTAAGGCATGAGTGTGCTAAATGAAAGTAATCTACATCTCTTAGTGCATGCAAATTTATAAAATTTGGCTTGATCAAGTATGAAGTCTTATGCATGTTTTAGTAAAGATGAAATGACCATGATCATGTCTTGTTTATGTAAGTTTAAGTGCTCAATTATGCCATGTTTAATTGCTTTTGAACTCATGTATGTGTTTGTGTAAATAAGGGTGGCAATTGGCTTAAAAAATAGCTTCAAATTTGTCCACACGGATAGACATACGGGTATGTGTCTAGGCCGTGTGTGACACACGGGCGTGTGTCTAGGCTGTGTGTGACACACGGTCTACCCCATGGGTATGTTATCTGATCGTGTGTCCCCTGCACCCTAATTAGGTAAAACAGAATGCCTTGTAGAAAACACACGGGTAGAGACACGGCCGTGTGTCTCAGTCGTGTAAAGGACACGGCCTCAGGACATGGGCGTGTGCCCAGGCCGTGTGAAGTCTGCACTTAATTGCTCGAATTTAATTCGCCATATGGCCTAAGCACACGAGCATGTGTCTTGGCCGTGTGACCTCATTTTTATGATGATGTCATAAACAAAATGCACCCTAAGATGGACACAGCCTGAAATACAGGCATGTGATATGCCACACGGGCATGTCCTTTCACCCAGACGGGCATGTGGATCTGTTTCATGATGAAACTTTTCTAAGTTTCCCCAAAAGTTTTCAAAGTTCTCGCTTTAGTCCCGAACCACTTCTAATGCATGTTTTGGGCCTCGTGGGCTCGTATAAGGGACGATATGCATGTGTATGAATGGTTTTAAATTGAATGAAATTTTATGGCTCGGTTTTGTATGATTGGTTATGTTTAAGTCCAGTAATGCCCAGTACCCTGTCCCGGCGTCGGACACGGGTAAGGGTTGTTACAATTTCGATCGTATTTAAACAAGTTTGTGGTTGTCTTCATCGATGATATTTTAATTTATTCATGAGATGAGGTTGAGTATGCCCAGCATTTAAGAATAATATTAAAGACTTTGCACGATAAATAGTTATTTGCAAAATTTAGCAAATATGAGTTCTGACTTCGAGAAGTTGGATTTTTGGGTCACGTGGTATCGGCAGGTGGCATACAAGTAGATTCGAGTAAGATATCAGCTATTTTGGACTGGAAGCCTTCGAAACATGTCACTGAAGTCAGAAGTTTTGTGGGTTTGGTTAGATATTATCAGCATTTCATTAAAGGTTTTTCAATGATTGCTTCACCGTTGGCGAAGTTACTTCAAAAAGATGTTAAGTTTGTCTGGTCAAACAAATGTCAGTAGAGTTTTGAACAATTGAAAGCGATGTTAACCGAAGCTCCTATGTTAATTTAGCCAGAGTCTGACAAGGAATTTGTGATTTATAACGATGATTCACTCAGCAGTTTAGGTTGTGTTTTAATGAAGAAAGGCAAAATTGTAGCTTATGCTTTTCGTCAGTTGAAACCGCATGAGAGAAACTACCTGACACACGATTTGGAGCTTGCAGCTATTATGTTTGCTTTAAAATTTTGGCGACATTAATTATACGAAGAAAAATGCCATAAAAGCTTAAAATACTTGATGTCTCAAAAAGAACTGAATTTGCGACAACGTAGATGGTTGGAGCTGTTAAAAGACTATGATCTGATTATTAACTATTACCCTAGAAAAACTAATATTATTACGGATGGTTTGAGTCGAAAGTCATTGTTTGCTTTGAAAGTGTAACACCCCTAACCCGTATCCGTCGCCGGAATAGGGTTACAGAGCATTATCAAATAAACGTAACCTAAACAATACATTTCAAAACATTACAATAAACATAACATAATCCAACATTAAACATTTATATTGTCCACAATTCAAGCCCTCGACAATTTATGGCTTATAACTACCTAAAACATTAAGCTTAGATTCACATACACCTAACAAGCCTTGGTTCCACAATAACATGCCAATTTACGGCTTCAAACACAAACATATATTTATAAACTCAAAGTAACATTATACTTATAACTCCATTTATAATCCATTCACAAAATTACTATAAACTAAGACATCCTAGGTACATGCCATCACAAAAGGTAAACATCACTACATTTGAGATCGGGATCATTGTTGGATGCTGAGTCAGCGATCAAAAGAGAAGTACCTAACCTGCACACAGAAAACAAAATTGTACGCTGAGTAAAACTTAGTGATATTTCTATAATCCGAAAATTTAAAGACATAAAGATACATGAATACTCAAATTGAATTGTATAATCACATTACTATCTAAACAAGCAATTGTAACTTACCACCATCTCAATTTCATGCATAATACCACATTATTTCATGATTTGCTCAACTTCACAAATATTCTTCCATTAGTTGGTTTAACATATAACTTAATTAATATCACTTGCTATTAAAAAAATAACTTTTCATATATCATTCAACAATTCATTTTAACAATGGCATAAACCAACTATATTCAATCCATGAGTACATTACTCATATATCTCATTTATGATCACAACATTTTCGCCTTTCATTTATCAATCCACTTTTGCATTCCCAATTTACATATTTTACCATTTCCATATCAGTTACATAGCTTTAATATTTAGTTACCCCTATTAACACGACTCGGACTCGGACGAATACACGGATCTAACCAACACACCAGTTTGGCACCCAGTGCCTCATCGGTTAAACCATAGTAAATTGACACCCAGTGCCTCATCAACTCGAAGTCGTAGAAATCCTTAAACTCTTCATATCTTATGGCATGCTATCTATATCCGACTTAGCCCGAAATAGTTAATAGGGTTTCATATCACTTATAAATACAACCAATATCCAAGTATCATATTTGCATAATATCACATTTAAACATATATTCATTTCAATTTCCAAATTCTCAATACATTCATAGCATATACCAAATTAATCCAATTAATAAAGTATAATTTCAATTCAATTGTAAAGTACCATAATTCTCACCTCCAATGCTTACACAATGCAATAATTTACAACTTAGTTCGGATTATAGAAACACAAACCGTGGATTTCGAGCTATTCGACGTCAATTTTATCCTTCCCTTTTTTAGTTGAGGATTTCTGTAACACCCCATACCGGTGCCCTACGCCGAGATGAAATACGAGGCGCTACTAAACTTGAACACGTACATACCGTATTCTCGAGTCACCACGACTTGCTCAAATTTAAAACTTTTTCGAACTATGTCTAAACTTCTTTAACATGGGCTCACGAGACCCAAACATCTGTTGGAAACCACTCGGGACCAACTTGGGTCCTTTAACCAACTATATAAGAATGGAATTTGAAACAGGGCACACGCCCGTGTGGCCATTATGACATGGCCGCGCTGATGGCCCGTGTGGTTCACACGGCCTAAGCACAAGGGGACACGCCCGTGCCCTGAGCCCGTGTGAGTTAAATTCTAAATTCGAACCTACAGGGGTTTCCACACGGCCTGACACATGCCCATGTCCACGACCCATGTCCCTCACACGGCCATGACACGGCCGTGTCTTAGCCCGTGTCCCAAAACCTTGACATTCTGTTTCTGACGTCAGCATCCAATTAGGGGCACACGGCCAAGGCACACACCCGTGGCCAGAGGCCGTGTCCTCCACACGATTGAGACACACGGCTGTGTCTCTGCCCATGTGTTTACTACCATACATACTGACTTACAAATTTAACGTGCAGGGGACACACAGTCGGATAACACGCCCATGGGGCTGACCGTGAGTCACACATGGCCTCGACATACGCCCATGTGTCTACCCGTGTGGACGATATAAGGCTATCTACCAAGCCTTTTGCCACCTTGAAACACAAACTAACACCATCCATCATGCCACAATCTCATATAACATGTTTTCTGAACCAAGCAACCATACCAAAAACTTCACATTCAAGAAAAATCTTCTTGTATTTATATAGAAACATTCAATATTAGCCATTATTCATGGCCTTATACAAAATGAGTCAAATACTAAACTAAGTCATCACATTTGGCCTATTAACAATAACACAAAACTCAAAGGTTAAGATCTTATACATGCCATAATCAAAATAAAAGATCTAACTATACCAAGTGCTTCGAATGATAGTGTGACTGGCTTCTCCGACGTAAGCGATGATCCTCGAGCTACTTTGGTGGCACTATAAGAAAATGGAAAGGAAAATAGGGTAAGCATAAATCTTAGAAAGTTGCATGAAAATAAACATCAACTAATTATCATAGGACAATATGCACATAACCTTTCATAGCTCATTGATGAATACCATAAATAGACATAAGTACAACTTACTCATCATCATCCATTACAATTCATATTGCATATATTGAGCCCACATCTCATACATTTCAAATAGGTACCTGTACCACTCATCACATGATCATAAATTTTCTCATTTCGATATAAATCATAATCTTTTGTTGAACCATTTGGAATACTACCGGATACTCAATAACCCTAACATGGGTTAAGATGTCGACGCCACATCCCAGACAGGTCTTACACTAGCTCTCATCTACCAGTGTCGATGCCATGTCCTAAACAGGTCTTACACTGGCACACAATAAGCTGACGCCATGTCCCAGACAAGTCTTACACTAGCTTGTATATCACGAGGCCGATGCATGTCCCAGACATGTCTTACACTGGCTTAAATATCTTGAGGCCGATGTATATCCCAGACATGTCTTACACTGGCTTAAATATCTCGAGCCCGATGCATGTCCCAGACATGTCTTACACTGGCTCTCATATTGTGGCTTATGCATGTCCCAGACATGTCTTACACTGGCTCTCATATTGTGGCTGATGCATGTCCCAGACATGTCTTACACTACCGCACAAATGACCCAAATGTCATGGCATGAATATCCGATGATTCCTAAGGCTCAACCGAGAGTTCTACTACCTCAATTCTCCTCATGCTTAGTCATTTCCACAATTAAATAATTTATGCTATAACAATTTATTCATACATGAAAACAATGTAGTTGCATTATTTACACACAACTTACCTCGGTATTCAAAATGTGGCGACTATTTCAACTTAGTCCACTAGCTTTGCTTTTCTCTAGTCTAGGCCCGGATTTTGTAATTCTTGATCTACAATGATAAAAATTCACAAATTTAATCGTTTTATCGATCTAGGTACTCAACAATTTATAATTGGGCAAAATGACCATTTTGCCTTTAGACTTTCACAAAATGACCATTTTAACCCTAGCCCCGAAATTGATTTTTATCACATTTTCTCATTAATCAAGCCTAGCCGACTACTTTTTATACTAGGAGCAGCTCACAATTCTCATTATTTCACACATTTATCACCTATTTTACAACTTATGCAAAATGGTCCTTAGTTAGGGTTTCCATGAAAACTACTTCACAAAAGTTATTTATTTCACAACTATGATTCATTTTCTTCCATAAAATTTCAGAAAAAACATGAAAACTCTCAGGGTAAAACCCTAGACTTCCAACCATTTTGCAAAATATTCCCCTCATTTGAAAGCTCATGCTACAAGGGTTCTAAAAGTACAAAAATCATTAAGAAAAACCATCAAAATCACTTACTTGTGAGGGTTACAGGTTGCTAAAATTTTCAAGCTTTCAAACCCTTATTTTGCTGGTGCTTTTCGGTGGAGAAGAAGATGAAAAAAGGGATGATATCATCTTTGTTTTATTTTCTTTTCTTTTTTGGTCAAATAAGTCACCAAACTTCACCCAACATTTGACTATTTTAATTTCCTTTTCTCATGGCCGGCCAATCACCATCCTAGGGTCTATTTGCACTTTAAATACCCCTAATTTATAATCCATGGCCAATTAACACTATTTGCTAGCAAATTATAACTTTTTCCCTTTATGCGATTTAGTCTTTTTTTTCCAAATTAAGCATCCAATCGTTAAATTAATTCACCAAAATTTTCATACACTCATATAATCATACTATGACACCTAAAAAATAATAAAAATAATTTCTCAACCTCGGATTCGTGGTCCCAAAATCACTGTTCCGACTAAGCCCAAAATTGGGCTGTTACAATTTTGGTACGACGTTAGCTACAGAACTGAAACAATTAAAATACATCAATACAACACAATTCACTTTCACATTGAATACTTAAATTTTTACTCAATGTTTGCTTAAATTTCAATTTAGTCGTTAAACCGAGACTAATTTTTAATCTTCACATTAGATTATATATTTTCATACTCATTTCGTTCAAACTAAATTTAGCTCCCTATTTTCAATTATACCCCTAAATTTTAAATTTTTCACAATTTAGTCCCTATACTCAAAATCAAGAATTAACTTCACGGCTGTGTGTCTCAGCCGTGTGAAGGACACAGCCTCAGGACATGGGCGTGTGCCCAGGTCGTGTGAAGTCTGCACTTAATTATTAGAATTTAATTTGCCACATGGCCAAATCACACGGGCGTGTGTCTTGGCCGTGTGATCTCATTTTTATGATGACGTCATAAACAGAATGCATCCTAAGATGGACACGGCCTGAAGCACAGGTGTGTGATATGCCACACGGGTATGTCCTTTCACTCACACGGGCGTGTGGATCTATTTCATGATAAAAAAATTTCAAGTTTCCCCAAAAGTTTTTAAAGTTCTCAATTTAGTCTCGAACCACTTCCAATGCATGTTTTGGGCCTCGTGGGCCCGTATAAGGGATGATATACATGTGTGTGAATGGTTTTAAATTGAAAGAAATTTTATGGCCTGGTTTTGTATGATTGGTTATGTTTAAGTCTAGTAATGCCTCGTACCCTATCCTGGCATCAGACACGGTTAGGGGGTGTCACATTTAGTTGTATCAGATCTACGGTTTAGTCAATTCTTGGACAAATGTAGCATATGTACAAGTCTAGCTATACATACCATAAGTAAATTATGATAGTGTGACGACTCCTGACCTTTTTAAATTGTGTTTTCATATAGTAATGGATCCCAATTGAGCTGAAGCTGATGACATAGAAAGTAATGCGCCAGCTCCCGCTCAAGAGGCAGCGCCAGTTGAGAGTAGACCCGTGACCGTGAGTTAGGGAGGAGGAGAAGAGGCTAGCGAAGCCTTTCTCCACATGATGAATGCCTAGTATATGGAGTTCGTTCTAACGAACCCGAACACTAAATCCCCTCTACCCCCACCTGTTCCTCAGCCTGTTCCTGTAGCACCCTACGGTGTGGACTTTATGTGTAACAGCCAAGTTTTAGCTAAATCGAAATAGTGGTTTCAGAACCATAAATCTGATGTCGTAAAATTATTTTAATATTATTTTTGGTGTCTACAGCATGTGGTTATATATGTGTGAAAATTTTGTGAAATAATTTTATTGTTTAATAGTTCAATTTGAGAAAAAGGACTAAATCGCGTAAAATGCAAAAGTGGCATTCTATTTGATAAAGGTGTCTAATTGCCATGGCTTATTAAATGAAAGGTCCTTATGTTGTAATTAGACCATTGATAGTGGAATTTGACATAAATAGGCATTAAATAGATGATATTAAATGTTTTATATCAAGGTTAAAATAGTAATTAGATTATTAAGTTAATATTAAGTAAAAAAAAAGATGAAAACATGTTCATATTTGTTCATTTCAACCGAATATTAGAGAAAAAATAGGGTTTTACAGCTTTCATTCATTCAGCCCTTGTTCATCTTGATTAAGGTACGATTTTAGCTCGATTTTTAATAATTTTCACGTTTTTGTGATTGTTGCTTTGAGTACTAGCTAGCTCGTACCTTAATTTTTTATTTTGTTAGTGATTTTGAATATTTCAATTGATGAATTCATGTGTTTTTGAATGTTTGATGATGAAATATGAAAGCTTGGTGTTTGATATACATGTTTTGTAAAGTGATTTTTGACAAAAATGTCAATTAGGGATTAAATTGAGAAAAGTGTAAATTGAGGGGTTAAATTGTGAAGTAAATGAAAAATATGGGCTCCGAGAGACCTATAGAGAATTCAGCTAAGCATGGGTCATATTGAATTTTGTGAATTTTGTGTATTTATGAAATAGGGACTAAATTGAATAAATGTGTAACTTTAGGGGCTAAAGTGAAAAAATGCCCAAATATGTGTTTGTGGATGAAATTAATTGTGTTGATGAATAAAAGGGTTAATTTTGAATGTGTTTAGATCAAGAACGAAAGAAATCAGATTTAGATCGGGGGAAATCGAAAGTTATTGAATAGTTGACCCTATTCATTTATTCTGACTATGAGGTAAGTCCATATACAAATGAATACCTTTAATTTGAATTATATGTGTATATTTATCATTGAAATGTTAATAATGTTGAATGAACAATTACGAGCAAGAATTGATAGAGTTACAATATCCGAAAGTCCCGTACGAACCTTAGGAATAGTATAGGATACGAATTTCATGACATTAGGTTATCGAGATGTGATTACATGTAAGACCATGTCTAGACATTGGCATTGTATTGAGATTATGTGTAAGACCATGTCTGAGACATTGGCATCGTTAATTAATTTCGTGTAAGACCTTGTTTGGGACAGAGGCATCAATATGTGATAACATGTAAGACCATATTTGGGATATGGCATTGTACGAGCTTATGTGATTGCCAAGTATCCTTAATGATTCCGAACAGTTCAACGGGCAAATTCAAGTTGAGAAAGAATGTGTGAATGAGTTAAAGGACTCAAGTACGTACGAGACTCATAAGAGTATTAAAAATGAAACAAATGATAAATTTGATTAAGATGTTAAATATTTGTTTGATGAGAAATGTTTGTGTACTTGTATGCAATTAGCTATGCTTAGCATATTTGAATTGAAATGCAAATGTTCATATGATGGCTTTATTTGTATATGGCTTACTAAGCTTTTAAAGCTTACTTTGTGAGTTCTTTCCATGTTTTATAGATTATCGAAGCTAGCTCAGACATCGGGGATCATCGGGAACCAGCATCACACTATCGACTACTTGTTGGTATTTTTGGATACTTGTAAATATGGTATATAGCATGTATAGGCTAGTGAGTTGATGATATGTTTTAAGATTAGATATAGCCATGAGATTTGGCTTATTTCTGGTTAAAAATGTTGTTATGTATTTGGTCATATAATTTGGCCTAAGTGTTATGTTTGAAAAGTGATATATGGGATGTGTATAATGGCTTATATATTGGCTTGTTTTGGAAATGTCTGCCTTAGTAATTGATATAGATAGCATGATATGTGATTGAATTGGTATGTCTTGGTTGCCTATATATGTGTTAAAGTGATACCATTTTGTCGGCTAGGTGAGCACGAGGATATGTTTCGACCGAAGTAAATATGTGCAAGAGATTTGAAGATGGTTTGAATGAAGATATTCTCTTGTTAGTCGGGATTCTAGAAATAAAAGAGTTTGTTGTGCTTGTCGAACGAGCGTGTAAAGCTGAGGAATTCGGGAAAGAGAAAAGAAAAGCTAAATTTAAAAGTAAAGATTTACGAAAAAGATCATTGAGTAAGTCATATCAATCGGCATCAAAGAGGTTTCGAGAGGATTCTAGCCGTTCAAAGACTACTGCGGGTTATTCTAGACGAGATCGAGAGAGGCCACCGATGAGTTCAAAAGCTGCTTCAATAGCTAGTGTTGAAAATGTCTAACCAAATCAACCTGAGTGCAAACATTGTGGTAAACGACATCCCGGCAATTATAGATTGAATGATCGGGCTTGTTCAAATGTGGATCATAAGATCATTTTATCCGTGAATGTCCTAAGTTGGCCGAGCAAGATGCAGTACAGAATACGAGGCCGAGTAACACTGCAGCTAGAGGTAGACCAACTAGAAATATGAGTAATATAAGTGGTAGCCAGAGAATGATTAAAGACACTACTGTGAGATCTGAAGCCCGAGCACCTGCTAGAGCTTATGCTATTCGCGCTCGCGAAAAAGCTTCGTCTCCAGATTTAATTTCCGATACTTTCACTTTCTATGATACTAGTGTTGTTGCATTAATTGATCCTGGATCTACTCATTCATATATATGTATGAACTTACTATCCAGTAAGACTTTGCCTGTAGAATCCACTGAATTTGTGATTAAGTATCGAACCCCTTAGGCAAGAGTGTTCTGGTTGCTAAAATATGCAAGAACTGTCTATTGATGATTCGAGATTCCTATTTTTTTGCTGATCTGATGTTGTTGCCATTCGACGAATTTGATATAATTCTGGATATGGATTGGTTGACACTGCATGATGCAATAGTGAACTGCAAACGAAAGACGATTGATCTGAGATGTCAGAATGATGAGATAATTCGTATTGAGTCTAATGATTTGAATGGTTTGTTAGCAATAATTTCTTCGATGTTAGCTCAGAAATATGTGAGAAAGGGGTGTGAAGTTTACATTTCTTATGTGCTCGACACTAAAGTGACCAAAAAGAAGATTGAATCAATACCAGTTGTGTGTGAATATCCGGATGTGTTTCCTGAAGACTTATCAGGTTTACCACCGATCAGGGAAGTTGAATTTGGTATTGAGTTAGTTCCAGGAACAACTCCGGTATCGATAGCTCCAAACAGAATTGCACCGACTGAATTAAAAGAATTGAAAGCTCAGTTGCAAGAGTTGACAGATAGAGGTTTCGCACGATCGGGTTATTCCCCTTCGGGTGCACCAATTTTTTTTGTGAAAAATAAAGGCGGAACTATGAGAATGTGCATCGACTATTGACAGCTCAATAAAGCGACTATAAAGAATAAATACCCTCTACCACGAATAGACGATTTGTTTGATCAGTTGAAATGGGCTACAGTGTTTTCAAAGATAGATTTGAGATCAGGTTACTATCAGTTGCGAGTTAAAGACTCTGATGTGCCGAAAACTACTTTTCGAACGAGGTACGGACGTCATGAGGTTTTAGTTATGCCTTTCGGATTAACGAATGCACTACTATTTTTATGGACCTAATAAATCGAATCTTCAGACCGTATTTGGATCGATTTGTTGTTGTGTTTATGATGATATCTTGATATATTCCCGTGATGAATCCGAGCATGCCGAACATCTGAGAATAATGCTACAGACTTTGCGAGATAAATAGCTTTTTGCAAAGTTCAGTAAATGTGAGTTTTGGTTACGAGAAGTTGGTTTTCTAGGGCATATTATGTCAGCGTCGGGTATTCGAGTCGATCCGAGTAATGTTTCTACAATAATAGATTGAAAGCCTCCAAGAAATGTATCTGAAGTCCGTAGCTTTCTAGGACTCGCCGATTACCACAGACGATTCGTAAAAGGTTTCTCTATGATTGCAACCCTGATGATGAGATTGCTACAGAAAGATATTAAGTTTGAGTGGTTAGATAAATGCTAGAAAAGTTTTGATCAGTTGAAAGCTTTATTAACCGAAGCTCCAGTGTTAGTTCAGCCAAAATCGGGTAAATAATTCGTAATTTATAGTGATACATCGTTGAATGGTCTGGGTTGTGTTTTGATGTAGGAAGGCAAAGTCATAGCTTATGCCTCGAGACAATTGAAGCTGCATAAGAAGAATTATCTAACGCACGATTTAGAATTAGCAGCTATCGTGTTCGCGTTGAAGATTTGGCGCCACTATCTGTTCGGTGAAAAATGTCATGTTCATTAGGATCACAAGAGCTTAAAATATTTGATAACTCAGAAAGATTTAAATTTGTAACAACGGATATGCTAGAATTGCTAAAAGTATACGAGCTAGTGATTGACTACCATCCAGGAAAAGCAAATGTTGTTGCTAAAGCATTAAGCCGGAAATCTTTGTTTGCTCAACATGCAATGAATACTCAGCGGGCTCTTTCTGATGACGGCTCGATAGTAGCTGAGTTGAAAGCGAGATTGTTGTTTGTACAGCATATTTATGAAGCTTAGAAAACTGATAATGAAATGTTAACTAAAAGAGCTCAATGTGATTCGAACCCTGATTCAGACTTTCAAGCTGATTCCGATGACTGTTTAAGATTCAGAGGCTAAATGTGTTCTGAGAAATTCAGAGTTGATTCAAATGATTTTGAACGAAGCACATAGTAGTCGTTTATCTGTTCATTCGGGAAGCACGAAAATGTTTAATGACTTGAAATGGTTCTATTGGTGGTATGGTATGAAACGTGACATTTCAGAGTTCGTTTCTAAATGTTTGATTTGTTAGAAAGTTAAACCTGAGCATCAAGTACCGTCTGGTTTATTGCAGCCGGTTATGATTCCTGAATGGAAATGGGATAGAGTGACTATGGATTTTGTTTCAGGCCCCTATCTCCAAATAAGAAAGATGTAATCTGGAATGTTGTTGACCGGTTGACAAAATCAGCTCATTTCATTCCTGTGCGTACAGATTATTCACTTGACAAGCTTGTTGAGTTGTATATCTTTGAGGTTGTGAGATTACACGCAGTACCTATTTCTATTGTTTCAGATAGAGATCCGAGATTCACATCACGGTTTTGAAAGAAACTGCAAGATACATTGGGAACAAAATTACATTTTAGTACCGTATTTCATCTACAAACAATGGTCAATCTGAGCGGATTATTTAGATACTCGAAGTTATGTTAAGATGTGTTGAATTCGAAGGTACGTGGGAAAAGTGTTTTTTGTTAATTGAATTCGCGTACAACAACAACTTTCAATCAAGTATTAAAATGGCACCGTACGAAGCTCTATACGGTCGTAAATGTTGATCACCTTTGTATTGGATTGAGCTCAGTGAGAATAAGATTCACGGGGTCGATTTGATTAAAGAGACTGAACAGAAACTGAAAGTGATTTGTGAAATTTGAAAGTAGCGTCAGATCATCAGAAATCATATATAGATTTGAAATAAAAAGATATTGAGTTTTAGATCGGGGATCGAGTTTTTTTGAAAGTGTCTCCGTGGAAGAAAATACTTAGATTTGGCAGAAAAGGCAAGTTAAGTCCAAGATTCATCGAGCCGTATGAGATTATCGAGCGTATCGAGCCGGTTGCTTATAGATTGTCATTGCCACATGAGTTAGAAAAGATTCATAATGTATTTCACGTATCGATGCTTTCAACAATATAGATCAGATCCCTCGCATGTGATTTTCCCCTCTGAGATTGAGATTGAATCCGATATGACATACGAAGAAGAACCGATTCGAGTTTTAGATCACGAGGTTAAAGAATTGAGAAATAAAAAAGATTCATTAGTGAATGTCTTATGGCATCAAAACAGGGTTGAAAAAACTATGTGCGAGCCCAATAATGCTATGAGAGAACAATATCCGAACCTATTCATTGGTAAGATTTTCAGGGATGAAAATCCCTAAGGGGGAGAGTTGTAACAGCCCGATTTTAGCTAAATAAGAATAGTGGTTTCGGAACCAAAAATTTGAGGTTGTAATTTATTTTAATATTATTTTTGGTGTCTACAGCATGTGATTATATTTGTGTGAAAACTTTGTGAAATAATTTTATTGTTTAATAGCTCAATTTGAGAAAAATGACTAAATCGCGTAAAATACAAAAGTAGCATTCTATTTGATAAAGGTGTCTAATTGTCATGGCTTATTAAATGAAAGGTCCTTATGTTGTAATTAGACCATTGATAGTGGAATTTGACATAAATAGGCATTAAATGGATTATATTAAATGTTTTATATCAAGGTTAAAATAGTAATTAGATTATTAAGTTAATATTAAGCAAAACAAAAGATGAAAACATGTTCATATTTGTTCATTTCAACTGAATATTAGAGAAAAAATAGGTTTTTAGAGCTTTCATTCATTCGGACCTTATTCATCTTGATTAAGGTACGGTTTTAGCTCGATTTTTTATAATTTCTATTTTTTTTGTGATTGTTGCATTAGATACTAGCTAGCCCGTACCTTAATTCTTAAATTTGTTAGTGATTTTGAAAAATGCCATTGATGAATTCATGTGTTTTTGAATGTTTGATGATGAAATATGAAAGCTTGGTGTTTGATATACATGTTTTGTAAAGTGATTTTTGACAAAAATGTCAATTAGAGATTAAGTTGAGAAAAGTGTAAATTGAGGGGTTAAATTGTGAAATAAATGAAAAATATGGGCTGCTAGGGACCTATAGAGAATTCAGCTAAGAATGGGTCATATTGAATTTTGTGAATTTTGTGTGTAAGACCATGTCTGAGACATTGGCATAGTATTGAGATTACGTGTAAGACCATGTCTAAGACATTGGCATCATTAACAATTTCGTGTAAGACCCTGTTTGGGACAGTGGCATCAATATGTGATAACATGCAAGACCATATCTGGGATATGGCATTGCACGAGCTTATGTGATTGCCAAATATCCTTAATGATTCCGAATGGTTCAACGGGCAAATTCAAGTTCAGAAAGAATGTGTGAATGAGTTAAAGGACCCAGGTACGTACGAGACTCATAAGAGTATTGAAAATGAAACAAATGATGAATTTGATTAAGATGTTGAATATTTGTTTGATGAGAAATGTTTGTGTACTTGTATGTAATTAGCTATACTTAGCATATTTGAATTGAAATGCAAATGTTCATATGATGGCTTTATTTGTATATGGCTTACTAAGCTTTTAAAGCTTACTTTGTGTGCTCTTTCCATGTTTTATAGACCATCGAAGCTAGCTCGGACATCGGGGATCATTGGGAACCATCATCACACTATCGACTACTTGTTGGTATTTTTGGATGCTTATAAACATGGTATATGGCATGTATAGGCGAGTGAGTTGATGATATGTTTTAAGATTAGATATAGCCATGAGATTTGGCTTATTTTTGGTTGAAAATGTTGTTATGTATTTGGTCATATAATTTGGCCTAAGTGTTATGTTTGAAAGGTGATATATAGGATGTGTATAATGGCTTATATATTGGCTTGTTTTGGAAATGTTTGCCTTAGTGATTGATATAGATAACATGATATGTGATTGAATTGGTATGTCTTGGTTTCCTATATATGTGTTAAAGTGATACCATTTTGTTGGCTAGGTGAACATGAGAAAATGGTGGTAAATTGGCTTTCCAAATGGCTTTTTTTTTCCACACGGGCAAAGACATGGGCGTTTGTCTCAGCCGTGTGCGACACACGGTCATATTACACGGTCGTGTGTCCCCTAGAGAATAATTAGAAATTCAAGTTTGTCTCAAGCACGGCCTAGACACACGGGCGTGTCTGGTGCCCATGTGAGGCACACAGCCTTGGCACATGGGCGTGTGTGGCAATTTCAAAGGGTACACGGGCTAGACACACGTGCGCGTGATTGTCCGTGTGACCCAAGTCAGTAACCCCTTCAGTTTTCCCACGGCCATGGCACACGGGCATGTCTTCGACCGTGTGTTGCAAGTCAATATGTATGCCATGTTTTCGCACGGCCTATGACACGAGTGTATCTAGTAGCCGTGTGAGGCACTCGGCCTATTCACACGGGCGTGTGACCTATGATTTTATGAATTTTTTTCTAAGTGTTCAAAAATTTTTATATGTGAACGGTTTAGTGTCGAACCACTATTAAGCATGGTTTAAGGTCTCGTAGGGCCTTATAAGGGACAATGTGAATGTTTGAGAGTGGATTATGATAATGAATGCAGAAATGTATGGGAATGAGATGTATTGTCTGGTAATACCTCGTAACCCTATTTTGAAGACATATACAGGTTGGGGGTGTTACATTATGAGGCTTAATAGACCTCTGGTGGAAAAATTTGAAAGCAAGGAGCCGAAGAGTTTTGAGCTAGTATAGATGATGATCTTGAAATGGCAGAGTTTTGGCTCGAGAATACCATCAGGGTATTTGATGTGTTATCATGCACACTTGAGGAATGCATGAAGTGTGTAGTATCACTCCTGAGAGGCTTGGCTTATCGGTGGTGGAACACCCTTGTGTCGATTGTACCAATGGAGAGAGTTAATTAGGAATTTTTCCAAGAGGAGTTTCGTAAGAAGTATATTAGCCAGAGGTTTATCGATCAGAAGCGAAAGGAATTTCTTGAGTTAAAACAGGGCCAAATGGCTGTAACAGAGTATAAAAGTGAGTTTGTAAGACTCAGTACGTATGCCCGGGAGTGCGTATTGACCGAGGCCATCATGTGTAAGAGGTTTAAGGATAGGTTAAATGAGGACATCCGATTGCTGGTTGGCATCTTAGAATTAAAAGAGTTTGTTGTAATGGTTGAGAGAGCTTGCAAGGCCGAGGAATTTGCTAAAAAAAAAAAAAGCTAAATTTGAGTCTCGAGATTCGAAGAAGAGAAAGATGAGTAAGTCACTACAGTCTTCATCTAAGAAACCGAGGGAGTTTAATACTCGATCGAGTGTTTCAGTTGGGTACTCAAATAGGAATAAAGGTAAGCAGTACTCGGTTTCGAAAGCTCAGACTACTTCAATTGCTAGTGTTGATAACCGCCGATCGAGTAGACCGGAGTGTTCACATTGTGGTAGACGTCACTTCGGGGAGTGCCGAGTTAATGATGGAGCTTGTTTTAAGTGTGGTTCCCAAGATCACTACATTAGATATTGCCCTGAGAGGGTTGAAAAAGAGAAATTTCTGAGTACAAGATCGGGTAATACTGCTTCTCGAGGGAGACCACAAAGAAATCTGGGAAATAGAGCAAGTAGCAAGGGTGCACCTAAAGACCCAGCTGTGACGCCCGAAGGTAGAGCACCTGCAAGGACTTATGCCATTTACGCTTGCGAAGAGGCTTCATCTCTGGATATGATTACGGGTACTTTCTCTCTCTATGATACTCATGTTGTGGCTTTGATTGATCCGAGATCTACCCATTCGTATGTTTGTGTGAAATTGGTGTCTAGCATGAATATGCCTGTTGAGTCTACAAAATTTGTGATAAAAGTGTCAAACCCTCTAGGAAAGTATGTGTTAGTTGACAAAGTATGTAAGGATTGCCCTTTAATGATTAGTAGTCATTGTTTTCCGGCTAATCTTATGCTTTGCCGTTTCATGAATTTGATATAATACTTGGCATGGATTGGTTGACCATGCATGATGTGGTACTAAACTTTGGAAGGAAAATCATTGAATTGAAATGTGAAAGTGGTGGTATTCTTCAGGTTGAACCTAATAAATCGGATAGCTTGTCTGTAATGATTTCTTCTATGACTGCTCAAAAATATATGAGAAAGGGCTACGAAGCTTATCTTGCGTTCATACTGAATACGAAAGAGTCTGAGCTGAAAATTGAATCAGTGTCGGTAGTATGTGAGTATCCGAATGTGTTTCTAGAAGAGTTGCCAGGATTGCCTCCAAATAGGGAAGTTGAGTTTGGTGTTGAGTTGATTCCTAGTAATGCACCTATTTCAATTGCTCTATATAGGATGGCTCCGACGTAGTTAAAGAAGTTGAAAGTTCAGTTACAAGAGTTAACGAATAAAGGTTTTGCGAGACCTAGTTATTTTTCATGGGAAAACTGAAGGGTTTCAAAAGGATTTGTATGGTGAGAAATGTCGAGTATTCACTGATCATAAAAGTCTAAAGTACTTGATGACTCAAAAGGATTTCAAACTACGACAACGAAGGTAGCTAGAGTTGATAAAAGATTATGAGCTAGTGATTGATTATCACCTGGGAAAGGCGAATTTGGTCGCCGATGCTTTGAGCATAAAGTTTTTATTTGCTTTGAGGGCTATGAACACTCAGTTGGCTTTATCAAATGAAGCTCGGAAAACTGACAATGAGATCTAAGATAAGAGAGCTAAGTGTGAGTCATGTATTGAATCAAATTTTCAGATTAGTTCCGATGGTTGCTTGATGTTCCGAGATAGGATTTGTATTCCTAAAAATACCGAGTTGATTTAGAAGGTTTTGCGTGAGGCACATAGTGGTTGTTTGTTTATACATCCGGGTAGTACGAAAATGTACAATGACTTGAAGAAATTATATTGGTGGCCGAATATGAAAAGAGATATTTTAGAGTTTGTTTCGAGATGTCTAATTTGTCAGAAAGTAAAAGCCGAACACTAAGTACCTTCAGGCTTACTTCAGCCTATGATGGTTCCTGAGCGGAAATGGGACGGTATTACTATGGATTTTGTGATGGGTTTGCCTTTGACACCTAGAAAGAAAGACGTTGTATGGATTGTTGTAGATCGATTGACAAATTCGACTTATTTTATACTGGTACGTACCGACCATTCACTTGATAAGTTAGCCGAGTTGTATATTTCTGAAATAGTAAGGTTGCACAGAGTGCCTTTACCAATTATATTGGACAGAGATCCGAGGTTCACTTCGCGATTTTGGAAGAAGTTGCAAGAGGCTTTAGGTACAAAGTTGAATTTTAGTACAGCTTTCCATCCGCAGACCAACGGTCTGTCTGAGCGAGTAATTCAAATTCTTGAAGACATGTTGCGATGTTCTGTTCTTGAGTTCCAAGGTAATTGAGAAAAGTATTTACCATTGGTAGAATTTTCCTACAGCAATAGTTTTCAGTCGAGTTTGAAAATGGCACCTTTTGAGGCATTGTATGGGCGTAAGTGTCGAACGAATTTGTATTGGATCAAACTCAGAGAAAATCAGATCCACGGAATTGATTTAGTCGAAGAAACTGAAGCGAAAGTGAAGATAATTCGTGATTGTCTGAAAGCTACATCGGACAGACAGAAATACTACACGAATTTGAAACAGAAAGAGATTGAGTTTCAGGTCGGTGATAAGGTATTCTTGAAGGTATCTCTATAGAAGAAAGTCCTCAAATTTGACAGGAAGGGTAAGCTGAGTCTGCGTTTTATTGGACCATATGAGATTACCGAAAGGATAGGACTGGTAGCATATCGGTTGGCTTTCCCGCCTGAGTTGGAAAGAATCCATGATGTATTTCATGTGTCTATGTTACGCTGATACTGATCCAACCTTTCGCATATGATTTCATCAACAGAGGTTGAGCTTCTATCGGATATGACTTAAACGTGAAGAACCGGTTAGGATTTTGGCTCGAGAATTCAAACAATTGAGAAACAAAAATATTGCCATTGAGAAGGTATTATGGCAAAGACATGGGGTCGATGAGGCTACATGGGAGACCAAGGAAAACATGAGAAACCAATACTCAAAACTCTTCACCGGTAAGATTTTCGAGGACGAAAATCCCTAAGGGGGAGAGTTGTAACATCCCGAATTAGGGTCTAGTCAGAATAGTGGTTTTGAGATCACAAATTTGAAGTAGAAATAATTATTTTATGATCATTATGAGGTCTATGATATGATTGTATGCTTGTGTAAAAATTTCATAAAGAAATTTTATTGATAAAGTGTCCAATTTGACATTTAGGACTTAATTGCAAAAGTTGCAAAATGTGAGTTCTAGAAGCTTTAAGCATGAAATTGCCATGGATTGTAAATTAGAGGTCCTTAAATAGCAATTTGCCCAATTTCTATTTTTATGGACAAAAATGGGCATGAATAGGAAATACTTGAAAGAAATGCCTTAAGGGCATTTTTGTCATTTGGTTAATAAAAGAATAAAAAGGGAAATATAAGTCAAAAATTGTGTCTATCTTCCTCCTCCTTAGTCGAAATCCTCAAAGAGACATAGCTAGAGTTTTATTCATCCTTTCAAGCTCGATTGTAAGTACACCCTAGCCCCGTTTTTAATGTTCTTTATGTTTTTGAGATCTTTGAAGCATGATCTAGCTATTTCTACCATTATTTTGAGCTAGGGTTCATGTTAAAAAACTTACCCATGCGTGACATGCATGTATTTTGGTGTTTAATAGAGGAATGTGAAAGTTTGATGCAAGATAAGCATCTTTTACTAAGTGGTTTTTCATGAAAACACCTAAAAAGGACCTTTTTGTAAAAGTTGTAAAATAGGTGGTTAAAAATCTGATTTGATAGAAAATTTGGGCTGATATAAGTATGTTATAAGTTCAGCTAGGCTTGGGTATCAAAGAAAATGAACACATTTCATTTTACAAGCCTAGGGGCTAATTTGTAATTATGTAAAAGTTTAGGGGTAAAATTTTAATTTTTCCAAAGTATAATTTATGGACTATTTTTAACAATGTGATAATTAAATAAGCAAAATTCACTATTATAGATCAAGAAAAATGGAGTCCGGAACTAAACTGAGGAAAGAACAAGATTGTAGACTAAATCGAATAGTAGCCATATTTTGGGTACCGAGGTAAGTTTGTGTGTAAATAATGCAACGTTACATTATTATGTATTTAATGTTTTAATATTGCATGAATTGTATAATTTTCTTGGTGGATTTAATTAATGATGACTCGATGACAATTCGATGAGTTCGATACCTCAAAATCCCGGTTGAACCTTAAGAATAGTTAGGATACAAATGTCATGACATTAGGGTTATGTGTGATCCCATGTAAGACCATGTCTGGGACATGGCATTGGCATCGTTATGAGATCCCATGTAAGACCATGTCTGGACATGGCATTGGCATCGACACTAGATCCCATGTAAGACCATATCTGGGATATGGCATGAGCATCGATATGAGACATTGTGTAAGACCATAGCTGGGCTATCGGCTTCGATCTGTGATCCCATGTAGGACCATATCTGGCATATGGCATTGGCATCCTACTATGTGTATGAGAGTTCTCGAGTATCCTTTAGTAATTCTGAGTGGTTCAACGGGTGATCCAAAGATTATATCAAACAGATAAAAATGTATGATCATGTCGAAAGGGTACAGGTACGTACACAAAGCTCATAAATATTGATATTTTAAATCGATGAGACCTCGGTAAGATGTGAATGAATGAATTATGGTCATAAGTCTTATTGTACATTATGCAAATGATATGACTTAAATGTAACTATGATACTTGACATGATGATAAATATTATTGTGTTATGGGTATAATAATGTATGGTTAATGTTATTAATTATTTACATGCAAACTTACTAAGCTTAATGATTACTCCCCTCTCTTTTCCATTTTCTTATAGTATCGCCAAGCTAGCTCGAGGATTGAAGGACGTCGAAGACTCGATCATACTATCAATGGGATATTTGGGTATAGTTAGTTTCAACATTTTGAGTATGACATGTACAGAGACTTGGTCTTTTTATTATATGTCATATTGGTTTAGCCAAATGTTTTGGCTTATGATGATATTGATTCATTTTGTATAAGGCCATGAGATGTGGCTCATATTCATTATTGGGCTGTAAACCTATTCATTTATGCATGCATGTGCCTATGCAATTGTGATGTGGTTGGTTGTTGTAAGTATGTGATGAGATGTGTTGTGGCTATGATTGTTTGTTGATGGAATTGTGAATGAATGGCATGATGACAACTAAGGCATGAGTGTGTTAAATGAAAGTAATCTACATCTCTTAGTTCATGCAAATTTATAAAATTTGGCTTGATCAAGTATGAAGTCTTATGCATGTTTTAGTAAAGATGAAATGATCATGATCATGTCTTGTTTATGTAAGTTTAAGAGCTCAACTATGCCATGTTTAATTGCCTTTGAAGTCATTTATGTGTTTGTGTAAATAAGGGTGGCAATTGGCTTGGAAAATAGCTTCAAAGTTGTCCACACGGATAGACACACGGGAATGTGTCTAGGCCGTGTGTAACACACGGGCATGTTTCTAGACCGTGTGTGACACACGTGAGTGTGTCTAGGCCGTGTGTGACATACGGGCGTGTGTCTAGGCGTGTGATCCTACCCTGTGTCCCCTGCACCCTAAGTAGGTAAAACAGAATGCCCTGTAGTAAACAAACGGGCAGAGACACGGCCATGTGTCTCAGCCTTGTGAAGGACATAGCCTCAGGACATGGGCGTGTGCCCAGGCCGTGTGAAGTCTGTACTTAATTTTTGGAATTTAATTTGCCACACGGCTTAAGCACATGAGCGTGTGTCTTGGCTGTGTGACCTCATTTTTATGATGACATCATAAACAGAATGCACCCTAAGATGGACATGGCCTGAAGCACAGGTGTGTGATATGCCACACGGGCATGTCCCTTCACCCACACGGGCGTGTGGATCTATTTCATGATGAAAATTTTTTAAGTTTCCCCAAAAGTTTTCAAAGTTCTCGCTTTAGTCCCGAACCGCTTCCAATTCATGGTTTGGGCCTTGTAGGCCCGTATAAGGGACAATATGCATGTGTATGAATGATTTTAAAATGAATGAAATTTCATGGCTCGATTTTGTATGATTGGTTATGTTTAAATTTGGTAATGCCTAGTACCATGTCCCAGCGTCGGACACGGGTAAGGGGCGTTACAATTTCAGTCGTATCTAAATAAGTTTGTGGTTATCTTCATCAATGATATTTCAATTTATTCATAAGATGAGATTGAGCATGCCCAGCATTTAAGAATAATATTACAAACTTTGCGCGATAAACAATTATTTGCAAAATTTAGCAAATGTGAGTTCTGACTTCAAGAAGTTGGATTTTTGGGTCATGTGGTATCGGCAGGTGGCATTACCGAGGTAAGTTTGTGTGTAAATAATGGAACATTATATTATTATGTATTTAATGCTTTAATATTGCATGAATTGTATAATTTTCTTTGTGGATTTAATTAATGATGACTTGATGACAATTCGATGAGTTCGATACCTCAAAATCCCGGTTGAACCTTAGGAATAGTTAGGATACAAATGTCATGACATTAGGGTTATGTGTGATCCCATGTAAGACCATGTCTGGGACATGGCATTGGCATCGACACTTGATCCCATGTAAGACCATATCTGGGATATGGCATTGGCATCAATATGAGACATCGTGTAAGACCATATGATGGTCGCTAAACTAACTAAAAAATCGACTAAGTCAAGCGCAACTATCGAACAGTAGTATAGTTATGGTGAGACCGGAAATATTGTATCCACAATGACTAAGAGTACTAGTAATTACTATCTTTTTTAATATCTAGCCTAAGAATTAAGGGAGATTTTAAACTAAGACTAATTATTTAATTAACTAAGATTACGACAGAGATAAAAGTTGGAAAATACTATTGGAAAACCGACGGAGAAGACAATGCCCAAGGAAGAATTCACCTAGACTTTACTTATTACTTTTGAATTAGACAATTTATTCACTTGACTTAATCCGTAGAAATCCCTAATTTATGTTAATATCCCTCTCGAGACTAAAAACAACTGACTCTAGGTTGATTAATTGAAATCTTTCTAATTAAAACCCCTATTATCATATTAACTCGATCTATGGATTCCCTTATAAGATTTGACTCTAATCCGGCAGATTTATGTCGTCCTATCTCTATGATTGCATACAACTCCGCGTAATTATAGAGATCTACTCTTAAACAAGGACTTTTGCTCCACTGAATAAGCACATCAAAACCTGAATTAATATCTTGGAATATTAAAACAAGGATTAAAACTCAAAATTAAGAATAAGAACAAGTATTCATCATATAATTCAAATAGTAATAAGATCCGTCTTAGGTTTCATCTCCCTTAGGTATTTAGGGAGTTTAGTTCATAATAATGAAAAACATCTCAAAATTTGGAAAACAACAAAATATAAAGAAAACCAAAGAACTTCTAAGGAAATTGAATGGAGATCTTTAGTCTTGAAGTAGATCCTACTTCCGAACTGATTCTGATGGCTATCCTTGAGTATTTTCTGCCTTCTCTTCTGCGCCCCCTTTAATCCTCTTCTCGGATGTTTATATAGACTTTGTAATGCTTCAAAACCCTCAAAATTAACCTTTTCTGAGTAGAATTAGACTTGGCTTTGACAGGGACACGGCCGTGTGCCACGCCCGTGAGAAGGTGCTCAACTCGTGTGTAATTCTGAGTTGGTTTTTAGTCGACATAGCCATGACACACAAGCATGTGGTTTACCCGTGTGGCAATGCCTAGGTCGTGTGAAACACTGAATTAGGCTTATTTTGTCCCTTTTTGGCCCGTTTCTTGCACTTTTCGCCTTCCTATGCTCACCTAAGTATAAAACATGAATTTAAAGGATTAGGAGCATCAAATTCAATGAAACCAAGGAAAAATCATCCATAAATATGCCAGGAATAGGGTAAAAATATGTATATACTACGGTTTATCACCATAGCTTGGCTATCGGCTTCGATCTGTGATCCCATATAAGACCATATCTGGGATATGGCATTGGCATCCTATCATGTGTATGAGAGTTCCCGAGTATCCTTTAGTAATTCTGAGTGGTTCAACGGCTGATCCAAAGGTTATGTCAAAGAGAGGACAAGGTATGATCATGTTGAAAGGGTACAGGTACGCACACAAAGCTCATAAATATTGAGATTATGAATCGATGAGACCTCAGTAAGATGTGAATGAATGAATTATGATCATGAGTCTTTTTGTACATTATGCAAATGATATGACTTGAAATGTAACTATGATACTTGATGACATGATGATAAATATTATTATGTTATAAGTATAATAATGTATGGTCAATGTTGTTAATTATTTACATGCAAACTTACTAAGCTTTATGCTTACTCCCCTCTCTTTTCCATTTTCTTATAGTATTGCCAAGCTAGCTCGGGGATCGAAGGACGTCAGAGACTCAATCACACTATCAATTCGATATTTGGGTATAGTTAGTTTCAGCATTTTGAGTATGGCATATATAGAGGCTTGGTCTTTTTGTTATATGTCATATTGGTTTAGCCAAATGTGTTGGCATATGATGATATTGATTCATTTTGTATAAGGCCATGAGATGTCACTCATATTGATTATTGGGTTGTAAACCTATTCATATATGCATGCATGTGCCTATGTAATTGTGATGTGGTTGGTTGTTGTGAGTATGTGATGAGATGTGTTGTGGCTAAGATTGTTTGTTGATGGAATTGTGAGCAAATGGCATGATGACAACTAAGGCATGAGTATGTTAAATGAAAGTAATCTACTTCTCTTAGTGCATGCAAATTTATAAAATTTGGCTTGAACAAGTATGAAGTCTTATGCATGTTTTAGTAAAGATGAAATGATCATGATCATGTCTTGTTTATGTAAGTTTAAGTGCTCAATTATGCCATGTTTAATTGCCTTTGAAGTCATGTATGTGTTTGTGTAAATCACCTTTATTTACGCCCTCAATTATGCCATGTTTAATTGCCTTTGAAGTCATGTATGTGTTTGTGTAAATAAGGGTGGCAATTGGCTTGGAAAATAGCTTCAAAGTTGTCCACACGGATAGACACACGGGCGTGTGTCTAGGCCGTGTGTGACACACAGTCTACACCATGGGTGTGTGATCCGACCGTGTGTCCCCTACACTCTAATTAGGTAAAACAGAATGCCCTATAGAAAACACACGGGTAGAGACATGGCTGTGTGTCTCAGCCATGTGAAAGACACAGCCTCAGGACATGGGTGTGTGCCCAGGCAGTGCGAAGTCTGCACTTAATTGTTGGAATTTAATTCACCACACGGCCTAAGCACATGAGCGTGTGTCTTGGTCGTGTGACCTCATTTTTATGATGACGTCATAAACAGAATGCACCCTAAGATGGACATGGCCAGAAGCACAGGGTGTGATATGCCACACGGGCGTGTCCCTTCACCCACACAGGCGTGTGGATCTGTTTCATGATGAAAATTTTTTACCTTTCCCCAAAAGTTTTCAATGTTCTCGGTTTAGTCCCGAACCACTTCCAATGCATGTTTTGGGCCTCGTGGGCTCGCATAAGGGACGATATGCATGTGTATGAATGGTTTTAAATTGAATGAAATTTTATGGCCCTATTTTGTATGATTGGTTATGTTTAAGTCCGGTAATGCCTAGTACCATGTCCCGGCGTCAAACACGGGTAAGGGGTGTTACAATTTCGGTCATATTTAAATAAGTTTGTGGTTGTCTTCATCGATGATATTTTAATTTATTCATGAGATGAGATTGAGCATGCCCAGCATTTAAGAATAATATTACAGACTTTGCGCGATAAACAGTTATTTGCAAAATTTAGCAAATGTGAGTTCTGACTTCGAGAAGTTGGATTTTTGGGTCACGTGGTATCGGCAGGTGGCATACGAGTAGATCCGAGTAAGATATCAACTATTTTGGATTGGAAGCCTTCGAAATATGTCTCTGAAATCAGAAGTTTTGTGGGTTTGGCTAGATATTATCGACATTTCGTTAAAGGTTTTTCAATGATTGCTTCACCGTTGGCGAAGTTACTTCAAAAAGATGTTAAGTTTGTCTGGTCAAATAAATGTCAGTATAGTTTTGAACAATTGAAAGCGATGTTAACCAAAGCTCCTATGTTAATTCAGCCAGAGTCTGACAAGAAATTTGTGATTTATAGTGATGCTTCACTCAATAGTTTAGGTTGTCTTTTAATGCAGAAAGGCAAAATTGTAGCTTATGCTTCTCATCAGTTGAAACCGCACGAGAGAAACTACCCGACACACGATTTGGAGCTTGCAGCTATTGTGTTTGCTTTAAAATTTTGGCGACATTATTTATACTAAGAAATATGTCACGTTTTGACTGACCATAAAAGCTTAAAATACTTGATGTCTCAAAAAGAACTGAATTTGTGACACGTAGATGGTTGGAGCTGTTAAAAGACGATAATCTAATTATTAACTATCACCCTAGAAAAACTAATATTATTATGGATGCTTTGAGTTGAAAGTCATTGTTTTCTTTGAAAATGTAACACCCCTAACCCGTATCCGTCGCCGGAATAGGGTTACGGATCATTACCGAATAAATGTAACCTAAATAATCCATTTCAAAACATTACAATAAACATAACATAATCCAACATTAAACATGCATATCGTCCATTATTCAAACCCTCGACAATTTATGGCTTATAACTGTCTAAAACATCAAGCTTAGATTCACATACACCTAACAAGCCTTGGTTTCAAAATAACATGCCAATTTATGGCTTCGAACACAAACATATATTTATAAAATCAAACTAACATTATACTTATAACTACATTTACAATCCATTCACAAACTTACTATCAACTAGGACATCCTAGGTACATGTCATCACAAAAGGTAAACATCACTACATTTGAGATAGGGATCATTGTTGGATGTTGAGTTAGCGACCAAAAGAGAAGTACCTCACCTGCACACAAAAAACAAAACCGTACGCTGAGTAAAACTCAGTGATATTTCTATAATTCGAACATTTAAAGACATGAAGATACATGAATACTCAAATTGAATTGTATAATCATATTACTATCTAAACAAGCAATTGTAATTTACCACCATCTCAATTTCATGCATAATACCGCATTATTTCATGATTTGCTCAACTTCACAAATATTCTTCCATTAGTTGGTTTAACATATAACTTAATTAATATCACTTGCTACAAAAATAGCTTTTCATATATCATTCAACAATTCATTTTAACAATGGCATAAACCAACTATATTCAATCCATGAGTACATTACTCATATATCTCATTTACGATCATAACATTTTTGCCTTTTATTTATCAATCCACTTTTCTATCCCCAATTTACATATTTTGCCATTTCAATATCAATTACATAGCTTTAATATTTAATTACCCCTATTAATATGACTCGGACTCAGACGAATACACGAATCCAACCAATACACCAATTTGGCACCCAGTGCTTCATCAGTTAAACCGAAGCAAATTGGCACCCAGTGTAACAGCCTAATTTTCAGTGGTGTCGGAACAGTAATTCGAGATCACTAAATCTGACAAATGAGTAGGAAATACTATTAATTTAGTGAGTATAAGTTAAATATGAAGTTAGGAAAAATATTGAAATAGTTAATAGTGTACTAAAAAATATATATTAAAATAATTAGAATCGAAAATGAGGTATCGAGACCTCAAAAATTTTAAATCGAGCCATAAATATTTTTATAAATATTTATGGAGTGTTAATAAGTTAGTATTAAAGTTTCGTCAAGAAATTTTAAAGTACTGATAGCTAATTGAACAAAAAGGACTAAATTGTATCAAATGCAAAATTATGGGAAATGATTAAATAGCTTAAATGATAAAAGAAAGAGGGTTTAAAAGGCAAATAGACCCAAGGTCTATTTGGGCTGGACGGCAAGGGCATGAAATCAGCAAGAAAATAAGGAGAATTAAGGGCAAAATTGGAAAATTACAAAATTTACTTAATAAAGCTAGGACTAAAGTGGAATTATCTAGATTTCTCTTTATTTTTCTGCATTATCATCAGAAAAAACACCATGGAAGAGTTCCCTTAAGCTGTTTTTTCATATTTTTACTGCAAGTAAGTTCAATTCTTGATTATTTCTTGAAATTTTTGTGTTTTTGTGACTTTTGCAACTAGGTCCACTTGTTGAATTCATTAGTTTTTGATTCTATGAAAGAAATTGAAAGTTTCTATGAATATTTGATGAAGTATATGATGATTTGGCATGGAATTGGAGCTTTAAATTGTTTATATGCTGATTTTATTGAAAGAATTGAATAGAAAGTGAATGTTTGGGACCTAAATTGTAAAAGAGTTTGAAGTTAGAGTTTTATGTGGAAATTCTGAATTTCAATAGTTATGAAATAACTTATAATGTCTAGTAAAATTATTAATTGAGAAAATTAGCTTAAAGCAAGGACTGAATTGTATTAACTGTGAAATTTGGGGCAAAATAAAAATCAACATTTTGCACTAAAATAGTTTTGGACAGCAGTAATAGTCTAACTTTAAAAAATTACCAAAAATTGTAGAAATCGAATTAGAGGATGAATAAAATATGAAATTAAATCTTATTGAGTCTAGTTTCTTATAGAAGAAACAGTGTAAGCAATGGGATTGTAAATCATGAGATGTAATAAGTTTTGTGAGACAATGTTAGAATGATTTTGGGTTCCCCTGTTCTGACTTTGGAAAATCATAAAAAATTGATAAAAATAATTAAGGGATTAAATTTATATGTTTAAAATCCTTAATGAGTATATTTTCAATAGAAATAAGCAGAAACATCATTCGAATCTTGTATGATGAGATAATTAATTCTTAGTGAAGAAGGGTCGGAACTGCAGACAGCAGAACAGGGGTAACTTTAAAGAATAAACTGTACTTATTGGATAAACCAAAAATTCTGAAAATTTTATGGTAATAAGATATGTAAGTCTAGTTTCAATGAAAATTAGTGGATCTTAATTTCGAGTTCTGTAGCTTAAGATATAAATAATTTAGTGACTATGATGCAAATGGACAGTTTTAAATATACATATAAGTAAGTAGTAAAATTATTGATAATGTTACTTGTTGCATGTTATATAAATTAAGGATGTGGAATGGAGAGGAGGAGGAGGAAAATATGTATGAATATTCAGCTAGCATGGTTAATTTGCATGTTTTAGGCTCATCGACTAAATTGAATGAAAGTAAAATTTTATGGGCAATTTTGTAAAAATGTTAGAAATGACCAATTTGCATGAAATGGATTATTTTATTATTTAAAATTACAAAATTGAATGAAATTATTAATTTAACTCAAGATCAGGGAAAAACATGTTTTAAGGATTAAATTGAAAAGTGTTGAAATTATGGAAAATTTTGATATTTTATAGAATTCATGGGTTGTTATCCATTTGTTTGAGAATAACGGCTGTAAATAAGGATTAAATTGCAAGAATTTTATTTTATTTTAACTTAAGGATGAAATCGTCATTAATTAAAAGTTTAGGGGTAAAATGGAAGTTTTGTTTAGAGCATTAGTTGAATGTATTACAACATGAAATAAATGAAAACGACGATCAAATTTCTTTAAAAGATCCGGATGACTCGAATACGAGACTTAAATGTGGAAAAGAAAAGATATCGGATTAATGAAATTATAAACATGTACAAGTAACGAGGTAAGTTAGTGTAACTTGAATTGTATTTTTAAATGCATGAAATATCTGATAAATAAATCAGTAACTCCGGTAATGCTCCACAACTCTATTCCGGTGACGGATTCCGGTTAGGGGCGTTACACCCAGTGCTTCATCAACTCGAAGTCGAAGAAATTCCTAAACTCTTCCTATCTTATAGTATGCCATCTATATCCGACTTAGCCCGAAACCGTTAATAGGGTTTGATATCACTTATAAATACAACCAATATCCAATTCTCATATTTGCATAATATCACATTTAAACATATATTCATTTCAATTTCCAAATTTACAATACATTCATAGCATATACCAAATTAATCCAATTCAATCAACTATGATTTCAACTCAATTGTAAAGTACCATAATTCTCACCTCCAATGCTTACGCAATGCAATAATTTACAATATAGTTCGGATTATAGAAACACAAACCGTGGATTCTGAGCTATTCGACGTCAATTTTATCCTTCCCCTTTTTAGTCGAGGATTTCGGTACGATGTTAGCTACGGAATTAAAACAATTAAAATATATCAATACAACACAATTCACTTTCACATTGAATATTTAAATTTTTACTCAATGTTTGCTTAAATTTCAATTTAGTCTTTAAACCGAGACTAATTTTTAATCTTCACATTAGATTCTATATTTTCATACTCATTTCATTTCAAACTAAATTTAGCTCCCTATTTTCAATTATACCACTAAATTTTGAATTTTTCACAATTTAGTCCCTATACTCAAAATCAAGAATTAACTTCACTATTTAGTCCTTTTTCACTTTATACATTGAAATCTATCAATTTAATCCCTAGTATTTAAAATATTCAACAATATTAACATCCAAAATTCTAAGCAATACTAAAAATTACAACAAGGTCGATTAGCCCTAACTACCGGGATTCAAAAAACGTAAAAATTACAAGAAAATGGACTAAATTGCACTAAACAATTGAGCTTAAATCATTAGCCATGCGTCTTCGTTTCTTATCTTCGTTCTTTTTTTTTTCTTTTTTGTTCTATTCGAATTGCATGCTTTCTTTCATCCATTTTCACTTTTTTTTTTTTCATTTATTATACTTTAATATTATATAATACATATATACATACTTTTAACTTTTAATTTATTAACTATTATAATTTATATAATAAGTTTACATATATGTTATATATATAATTAATGATGTCCACTAAATAAAGTAAATGTATATTTGCCACTTTAGTCCCTCAATAATTTTTAATCTGTAATTCAACTTTTACCCTATACACGATTTAGTCCTTATATAATAATAATTCTTAATTCATGCAAATTCACTTAACTGAAATCTAATTAACTACACAACTAATTTCATAAATATTTATTAAAAATATTTACGAGTTTGATTTACTGGAATGGAGTCCCGAACTTCATTTTCTGACACCCTAACTATTGGGTCGTTACAAAAATCTTTGAATACTCGTTTAACTCTTGTTGATAATGGTTCTATTTTAGCTTAATTAAAACTTAAACTGACATTTTTGCAACAGATCTGTAAAGCCCAGAAAAATAATTCAGACTTGATTGCTAAACGATAACAGATTGAAAAGTCACCAGATTCAAATTTTTACATTGGTACAAATGATAGTTTATATTTCTAAAACAAATTATGTGTTCCAAGGAATTCTGATGTTAAACAAGAGATTTTGCAAGAAGCTTAAAGTAGCAGCTATTCATTTCATTCTGGTAGTAACAAAATGTACAGTGATTTGAAACAAATGTACTGGTGGTCAGGTATGAAACGAGAGATCTCGGAATTTGTATCGAAGTGTTTGATTTTTCAACAAGTTAAAGCCTAGCATCAGGTACCTTCAAGATTACTTCAGCTTGTTATGATTCCAGAGTGGAAATGGGAAAGAGTTACCATGGATTTCATGTCAGAGTCACCATTATCTCCGAGAAAAAAGGATGTCATTTGGGTTGTTGTGGATCACTTGACTAAATATGCACAGTTTATTCCTGTACGTTCAGATTATTCACTTGAAAAATTAGCAGAATTATATGTTTTTGAGATAGTCATGCTTCATGGCATACCATTGTCGATTATCTCTGATCGGGATCTGTAATTTACTGTTAGATTTTGGAGTGAATTACACGAAGCTTTGGGCACTAAATTACATTTTAGAACAGCGTTTCATCCGCAGATAGATGGCCAGTCTGAACGAGTGATACAAATACTGGAAGATATGCTTCGAAGTTGTGTTCTAGAATTCGAAGGTATATGGGAAAATTTTCTTCTATTGGTTGAAATTGCATATAATAACGGTAACAGCCTAAATTTCAGTGGTGTCGGAACAGTGATTCGAGATCACTAAATCCAACGAGTGAGATTAGGAAATTAAAATAAAATAATACTTAGAAGTCGAGTGAGGTATTAGAAATATTTTTAAATTGGTGAAATTAAAATTTAAAGAGAAATTATTAATTAAATTTAGTTGAAAACTAGGTATCGAGACCTCGATTTTATAAAACTAAGCCAAAAATATTTTTATAAATATTTATGGAGTGTTAGTAATGTGGTATTAAAATTTCGTTAGAAAATTTTAACGATTAGGCAGTCAATTAAATAAAAAGGACTAAATTGAAAAAGGTGTAAATGTTGCTAGAAAGATTAAATAGCTCAATTGTCAATCAAGGAAGGACTTAAAGACCAAAATAGCCCAAGGGAGATATTTGGGCGGCATAAGCGGAGAAAAATCAAAAAAATTGATGAAATAAGGGCAAAATTGGAATATTGTAAAATTAACTAAATAAAGATAGGACTAAATAGGAAATGTCTAGATTTCTTTTCATTTTTCTTCATTCTCATCAGCCAAAAATGGAATAGGAGGGTTTTTTAAGCTGGTTTTTCATAATTTTTGCATCAAGTGAGTTAATTATTGCCTTTTTCTTGTAATTTTTGTGTTTTTAAGACTTTTACAACTAGGTCCTACCATCTAATTCATTAGTTTTTGATTCTATGCATGATTTTGAAAGTTGACATGAATTATTGTTGTAATTTTATGATGATTTAGCATGGATTTGAAGTTTTAATTTTATTATATGAAGGATTTATTAAGTGATTTTAGTAGAAATTGATTTTTAAGACCTAATTGTCAAAAAGTTTGGAATTAAAGTTTAGTATTGAAATTATAATTTCCAAGGGTTGTGAAGTAGTTTAAAATGATAGAATAAAGTGTTAATTGAAAAAAATCAGCTCAATTGAGGGGTTAATTGAGCAGAGACTAAATTGTAAAAATTGTAAAATTTAGGGTAAATTTACAATTTCAAAAATTGAGGGGCATAAATTGTGAAGTAAATTAGAATGAAATTATATGCTGATAAATGAATAATTTTATATTATAGATCAAGAAATTGAAGATAAACAAGGAAAGGATAAAGTTGCCGAATAGTCCCTGAAATTTCTATAACTACTGCAAATCGTTCTGGGTAAGTTCGTACGGTTAAATTATCAATAATTTAAATTGTTTCTAAATGATAATTAGTATTTATTCATATTAATTTTTAAAAATAAGAAAATCATGTGCTAAAACTATGAAATTGAATCAAGTATTACAGAGGAACGGAACGCAGGAAATGAGTACGACCGTTCAGTGAAAAAGATGAATTGATGGTGAATTACCCAAGTAAACCGAGATTCAAAATTTATTGAATGTTTAACTCTCACGAGCTTCTGTTAACTCATATGTTCAGTTAACCCTTATGGGTTTTAGTTCAGCTCTTATGAGCTTCCGTTTAACCCTTTCGGGTTTCCATTTAGCACTTATGTGCTTCTGTTAGCCTCCGAGCTTCAGATCATGATGTACTCAAATCCATAAGTCATTCCTTGAATGAACAAGTTGGTAAGTAGACAGTGGATCATGTGCGAAATAATGTGAGTAGTATTATTATTGTTATTATTGAGCTCCATTAAGTGATTTTATCAAATGAGTTATGGTTGACAGGTTAAATGTTAACTAATGATATGTCCCTTTGATTTGATTATAATGTGCTAAATGTCTGGTAAGATTTATGTTAAAAACTGGCAAACTTACTGAGCTATATGTAGCTTACTTGTGTTGTTCATTATTTTTTTTAGATTAACGAGAGGGTCAGAGGATCGGATCATCACACTCAAGTCACACTATCTCAATTTTTCGGTAGATTTCATTATAAATGTTTTTGATGGTTTATATGGCATGTATAAGGACTTAAATAACAGTATTTAAAAATTATAAATTAGATAAGTTTAGGGTTGATGTTATTGAACTAAATTGAGTATAATTGTATGAAATTTGTGTTGGTTGAGTTACTTGTGTTGTATTGGTTGTGGGTTTAAATTTGCAGGGTCAGCAATTTCTTATAAAAGGCTCATATAGAGTCCACACAGCCTGGCACACTGGCCTGTGACCAAACCGTGTGAGACACACGGCTAGCACATGGGCGTGTAAACTGGCCGTGTGTCCCCTAAACTTTAAAATTTTGAAACAGAATGCCCAGGTTTAGGCACATGAGTAGAGACACAGGCGTGTGTCTCAGTTGTGTGAAGGGCACAGCATAGCAACATAAGTGTGTCCCTAGTACACACGACCGTGTGGCCCTGTATTTAAGGGAAATTTTAGGATTTTATGAAAAAGTCCCTATGGTCTCGGTTTAGTTCTAGATCGATTTTAATATATATATTTTGGGCTTTGAGAGCCCAACTAAGGGTCATATTGACATATCTCAAAAAATGAATAGTATTTAACTCAGATTAGTAATAAAAGGTTCGAAAAACTCTAGTAATGCCTCGTACCCTGTTCCAGCGACGAATACGGGTGGTAAAAACTACCAGTCAAGTATTAAAATGGCCTCGTACGAAGCTTTGTATGGTCAAAATGTAGAATTTCGTTATACTAGACTGAATTGAGTGAGAAAAAGCTTTTGGGAATTGATTTAATCCGTCAAACTGAAGAAAAAGTAAAGGTGATTTGAGATTGTTTGAAAGTAGCTTCCGACCGTCTGAAATCATATGTCGATTTGAAAAGAAAAGTCATCAAATTTTGAGTTGGCAACAAAGTGTTTTTGAAAGTATCACCTTGGAAGAAAGTTCTTCATTTTGGCCGAAAAGGAAAGCTTAGTCTGTGTTTCTTCGGGTCGTATGAGATTATTGAAAGAATTGGGCCAGTAGCTTACCGTTTAGCTTTACCGTCAAAATTAGAGAAAATTCATAATATTTTTCACGTATCAATTTTGAAAAGATACTTCGATCCCTCACATGTGATTTCGCCAATTGATGTGGAATTACAGCCTGACATGTTGTATAGTAAGGAACCGGTTAAAATTTTGGCTCGGGAAGTCAAAGAATTGAGAAATAAATGTATAGCTCTAATTAAGTTCTTTGACATCATCATGGAGTCGAGGAAGCTACTTGGGAACCGAAAGAGGATATGAAAGTGCAATACCTGAACCTATTTTCTAGTAAGATTTTCGGACATGAAAATTTCTTTAGGGGGAGAGTTGTATCAGCCTTTTGGGACCAGAATTCTAACAAATAAGTCAGTAAATATTATTTGTTTAATATTTATGAGTATTTATTATAGTCGTATTAAATTTTAGTTAAGAAATTTTAATGTTTAGCTAGTTAATTAAGTGAAAAGGATTAAATCATAGTTACAAAAGTTTATGTTTATTAGCTAAAAGTATTAAATAGCTATGGAAAAGTAAATTGATGAACTTAAATGGTAAATATACCATATAGAGAAATAGTGGACAGCCATGGACATTGAATTGTTAATTAAATTTTTAAAGGTAAAATAGTAATTAGATAAAATAAATTAAAACAAAATAAACAAAAGATGAAACAATCATCATCTTCAACTTTTCTTTCACCTTAAAAACCGAAACACCATAGCCAAAGGAGGAAAAGCTTCGTTCAACACATTTTTATTTGCATGGTAAGATAATTTGGCCCTTTTTTGATAATTTTTATGTTTTTGTTATTGTTTTAACTTAATTTTGCTAACCCGGGGGTCAATTCGTTAAAATGTTAAATATTTAGGGACTTTCCATGAATGAATTGGAGGTGTTTGTGAATTTAGTTGATAAATTATTAAGGTTGGTGGTTAAATATAAGTATTTTGTTAAGTGATTTTTGATGATTTTAATGTTTAGGGACCTATTTGAGAAAATAGTAAAATTCAATGGAATTAAGGTGAAATAATGAAATATGTGGGATTTATTGGACCCCTAAGAAAACTGACTACCATGGGTTCTCTTTAAAAATGGTAAAATTTCAAGTTTCGGGTTTAGGGACCAAATTGCATAAAGGTTAAAATATTAGGGGTAATTCTATAAATTCATATTTAAATGGGCTATAGGCCTAAATTAATTACTTTAAATGCTGGAATTGGATTAATTGAATAAAAATATTTATCTAGATCAAGAAACAACTCAAACGAACACAAATTGCGGAAAGGCCAAAGTATCGGAGTAGTCGTCTGTTCATGTTAAAAATAGCTTTTGGGTACAGGTAAGTTCGTATAAGGATTAAATATGTTATTTTCTAAATTGGATGAAATGTTAATGAATATTAATGATATGTATAGTTTAGATTGAAAATTTTTGATATTATGGTATTACGGATCAAATTACGAAATTAATTAAATTAAAAGTTATGTTTTGAAATGTGCAATTCTTGAAAGTATATTGAAACAATATATTGGACGGAAATGAAAGGTTTTTGATGAGTAAATGCCCCGTTTAAACCTTGTGAATACTTAAGATACAAATGACATGTCATTAGGGGTTATACGGATTCAGATGCTGGTCTTGGATGTCCTACCGATGGCTGAGCTCCTTAATTTGTTGCAGATTCTTCATAGCTCGTGTGAGCAGCATCGTGTAGCTTAACATCCTGACCCATATACGATTACAGGCTATAGTCACAACTTGTGTGAGCATTTCCTGAGTATCCAATGATATTCTATTTGGTTCAACAGGTTATGAAGGTTTAATTTGAATATGTATGTATATGAAAAGGTTTATGTTATTATAAGATGGAATGGAAAATGATGGTGTATGTTTTTAAAATAAAAAGCGTATTAATTGAATACATGATGGATGGTATGTATATTGATTGCTTATTGAGTTATGTTTCATGAAATGGGATGGAATTATATGTTTATCTATTCACCTATTAACCTTATGAGGTAGTGCATTAGGGAAGCAAATTTTACTCATGATATTATGAAATTATGCTTGGTTTAAATCATATTATGTTCGGTAAGTTTGATTTCCATTTATACGAGCTTACTAAGCATTAGTTGCTTATGTAGTCGTTTCCTTTGTTTTATAGATCATCCGAAAGCTCTATTGGTTAGAATCTCATTGGAGCACAATCACACTATCCATTTGTGATTTTGGTAGTTTTTGGTTAATTTGGAAAATGATTATAAATGGCATGTATAAGGCTAAAATGTTATCTTGGTCCTTTGGTTGTTTCGAGTTTGTACTTAATCGTGATTTTCCGTGATAAGTTTTATAAATTTATAATTAATCGTTCTTGAAACTAGCTATTATCACAATGTAGGCAAGTGTACCTATCGAACAGTAGTATAGCTTTAGTAAGACTAGATTGTCGAACCCAAAGGAACTAAAAGTACTAGTAATGACTGTCTTTTTATTATCTAGCCTAAGAATAAATGGATTTGTTTTAATTAAATAATTAACTAAACTAAGAAACCACAGAAAATAGAATTGGGGAATTACTTTTGGGAAAACGATTGAATTAAGAAAATACCTAAGGAAAAATCCACCTAGACTTCACTTGTTATTTTGGCTTCGAATCGGACGATTTATTCATTTAACTTGTTCCGTAGAAATCCCTAAGTTATGTTATTATCCCTATTCAAGACAAATAACGTCTAACCCTAGATTGCGTAATTGAAATTTCTTTCTAATTAACACCCTAGGGTTACTTTAACTCGATCAATAGATCCCCTTATTAGGTTTCACCCTAATCCGGCAAAATCTTGTCACCCTATCTCTAGGCGCGCAATTAACTCCGCTTAATTATGACAAAGTCACTCTTAAGCAGGGACTATTCATCCTCCAACTAAGAGCATTAACTTGAATCAATATCCTGAAATACCGAAACAAGAATTAAGAACACATAATTAAGAACAAGTCAAATAATTCTCATACAATTCAGAAAATAATAACAAGATTTGTCTTAGGTTTCATTCCCCTTAGGCATTTAGGGGTTTTAGTTCATAACTAAAAAGGAAAACATCTCAGAAGAATAAAGAATACAAAACATAAAGAAAACCCAAAACTCCTGAAGGGAAATTGAGGAGAGATCTTCAGTCTTGATGATGAATCCGGCTTCTAAAATGAATCAATCAACTTTCTTGGAGTAATTCCTTGCTCCCTATTCTCCGTCTCCTTTTAGTCCTCATTTTGTGTGTTTAAATAGGTTTTTAGAATGCCTAAAAGCCCTCAAACTTGCCCTTTTCCAAATAGAACTTAACTAGGACTCTATAGGGACACGCCCGTGTGACACGCCCTTGTATGATTACTTCAGGCCGTGGTCGAGGCTGAGAGATCAACAAGCCCGTGCTGAGGTTGTTTTAGGCTGTGGTCGAGCCTGTTAGAATGGCACGGGCGTGTGTTCTACCCGTGTGAGGAAGTCCAGGCCGTGTTGTTTTCCCACGTTGGCTCATTTTCTCCGTTTTTGGCCTGTTTCTTGTTCTTTTTGCTCTCCTATGCTCATCTAAGTATAAAACATGAAATTAAAGGATTAGGAGCACCAAATTTACCAAATCTAAGGAGAATTCATTCATAAATGTGTTAAGCATGGGATAAAAATATGTATAAATTACGGTTTATCAAATACCCCCACACTTAAGCTTTTGCTTGTCCTCAAGCAAAATCCTCAATTCACAATTAAGAATTCCTTTTTCTCAACTTATAATTCCTATCAATAATATCTCAAACTAATCCATAAGTAACCATACATTGAGAATTCAACTAAAAGAATATTAAAGTTTCAAACATTCTAAGTTGAGTATTTAATCATGAAAAACATAGGCATCTCCCCTTATCTACGTAGTTACCATTGATTCGAAATCTCACATAGTTTAACACCCTCACTAAAGATTCACTCAAATCACTCGAAGTGTTTAAGGATAATGAAATTAGTACTCATTAGTCAATATGAAAAATTATTACCATAGGCTTGCATGAAAATCAAATCTCTACCACTATAAATTGAGATGATACATCAATCAAAAGGTATTTAGAGGGTTGTAACGAGGCTTGTTTAGGGGGTGTGGTCACAAGCTAAAAGAAAGGGTTAGAATCGAGATTAAATTGAAAAATTACTTAACTAGAAAAATATTTAATCATTACTTGCTTACAACAGAGCTTCTTCTCCGAATTATGGAATTTAAATACTTAAGTTCAAAAACAAAAGTTTTCTACTACTAATATGTATAATTTTCTTTTTTAAGAATAAGTCAAATAACATAGACTAACTACTAAGAACAAGACATAGCTAAGCAATTTATTCAAATCAAATCTCGACAAAAATAGGGATCAAATTAATTTAGGGGAATTTAACAATAATGGGTTAATGGTTAATATTAAGGGTAATACAAGGAATGGCTTGTTAAGCTCAAAGGGGTTTACTAAGGGTTAATCGTGGAGGTAAGCTTTTCATGGCATGAGTGGGTTAATCCTAAGTGCCTCTATCATCTTGACATATCAAATCAAATGGTGTGGTCTTGATATGCATAATCAAGCAAGTTCTAAAATAACAATTCAATATTGACACACTCAAAGCAATAATAAAAGTGAGCATGAAAGAAATAATAGATGCTCTTAAAAGCTCAATAATCTCACAAAAATTATGGCTTTTTGATGTTTAAACTTGTGGATTTCAATTCAAGATAATACCTAAACTTGGGGAAACAACCTAAAATTTTAAATTCTTAAAAATCAACTTATCATGCTTAATTCTCTAATGTCTTAAGGTTTAAATAATCAATGCATGAATGCCTATGTTTTAATTCAAAATATATCAATAAAAATCATAAATCAATCAAAATTCATCCTAAACATGATATGAGAGATTTACAGGAGAACAAGGCAACATTCAGAGATTTTTCTGATAATGAAATGATTCACCCCCCACACTTATGATGTACATTGTCCTCAATGTACAAAGATAGATATATAGAAAAATATAAATATAAGATCATAAGATAGTGAGAGAAGTGAAACTTCCTGAGTGTTAAATGAATGAATGGAATCCCTGGATTAGCTAGAGCGAGGATTGGAAATAAAGCTGGAGGGAAAAACATGATTCTGAGGGAGAATTAAGGGAATAATCTAATAATAATCATAAAGATAAGCCGTGTTTTAAAAACAACTGAGTCTTCAAAAATAATTAAACATAAAAGTAAAAATAAAATAAGAGAGATAGTCTAATTTTTTTTCTTTCAAGTGGCACGGCCGGATAACACGCCCGTGTGGATCGTGTCCAGCTCGTGTTTGTCGCGAATTGAGAAATCGTCACACGGCCTTCAGACACGTCCGTGTGTCTAGGCCGTATGGCTACATGATCGTATCACACGACCGTGTGGGATGTGGTTCACTTCTCCCACGGCAGTGTACCTATGCGCACGCCCGTGTTAATTCAACAGGTTCGACCACGGGTGCTAGACACGAGCATGTCGCACGCCCGTGCTATTTTCTTAGGCTCTCCCATGGTTCAATGCCACAGGCGTGCGTTGTATTGGCTGGATAACCTACGGCCATGTCGCACGGTCGTGTGCTTGGCCATGTGAGTGTGGTAAACCTCTATTCAAGAGTTTCATTAGTAAGTTAGGTGTTAAACACTATAATTTAAAGAAGTTAATACTATTAGTGCTCGGGTTGCCTCCCGAGAAGCGCTTATTTATAGTCTAAGCTCGACTTACCTCTCCATTGAATGGTCATGGTGGTTCGAGGAGTTTATACTCCTTATTCCTGCTATCAATCTCATCAAAATAAGGTTTTATGCGGGTATTGTTTACCTTAAAAGTGTCGAACTTGGGATGGCTTACCTCGACTGTACCGAATAGGAAAATGCTAAGTACCGTAAGAGGGATTTCTTCATTCGGTTTGGCAGTGACAATGTGAGGATCTGCGGCATCTAATAAAACTATATCTCCAACCTTAAGTTGATTTGGTGAGGTATTGAGCTCGTTCTGGCGTAGTTTTGGTTTATCGTGTGTTTTCGGTTTATGTGTCCGCCATTATTCTAGCTCTTCTATTTGTAGCCTTCATTCTTCATGAATGGCTCATCTATTGCTGCTGGAACATGGCTCATGTACTTCCTTCAAACTCATTTCATGCACAGTAGGTTGCACCATATTGTCAGTTTTAGTAGAATGGTTTATACAATCACCCTCAATTTTTGATGTGTTGCCAGAATTGCGACCTTGAAGGGTGATTGTTTCCTCTCCCACATGAAGTGTGAGTTCACCTGTGCCAACATCAATAATCGTTCTAGTAGTTGCTAAAAAGGGCCTTCCTAAAATTAAAGGAGTGTTGCTATCCTCCTCTATGTCTAGAACAACGAAGTCAACGGGAAATATAAATTTATCGATTTTAACTAGCACATTTTCAATAATACCCCTAGGAAACCTGATAGTTTTATCTGCTAACTGAATGCTCATCCTAGTCTATTTGGGTTTCCTAAGACCTAGTTGCTTAAACATTTTGTAAGGCATGACGTTAATGCTAGCTCCTAAATCAGCTAATGCATTATTAACATCTAAACTACCAATTAAGCAAGGAATTGTAAAACTCCCTGGATCTTTTAATTTGTTGGGTAGCTTATTCTGTAGAATAGCTGAGCAAACTGCGTTTAGCTCCACATGCAATACCTCGTCTAATTTCCGCTTATTTGCTAAAAGCTCCTTTAAAAATTTCATTGCGTTTGGCATCTGTTATAGAGCTTCAATAAACGGTAAGTTAATATGTAATTTTTTAAGAGTTTAAGGAATTTACCAAATTGTTCATCTGAGCGGTCTTTTCTTGTCGCATTAGTGTATGGCACACGAGGTTTATATTCTACACTTACCGTTTTGTTTTCATTATGACTTACTGCACCTTTACCTTTGTTCACCATAGTTTCTTGCCTCTGTTCTGGCTCAGGCTCAACGAATCCTTCTTCATCTTGAACATTAATCGCGTTGAGCTTTTCCCTTGGGTTAGGTTCAGTATTGCTTGGCAAACTACCTTATGGTCGTTCGGAAATTAGTTTGGATAGTTGGCCTATCTGAGTTTCGAGCCCTTGGATCGACGCATGTTGATTTTTAAGTGCTATCTCAGTATTCTGGAAACGAGTTTCTGACACCGAGATGAATTTTGATAGCATCTCCTCAAGGTTCGGCTTTTTCTCTTGTTGGTAAGTTGGTTGTTGGAAGCCTGAGTGTAGTGGTGGTCTCTGATTTCCTTGAGCTTGCAATGAGAAGTTTGGGTGATTCCTCCAACCTGCGTTATAAGTATTGCTATAAGGATTATTTTGAGATCGAGTATTATTACCCATGTAATTTAATTACTCGTTCTCCATGTTGTGGCCATAGGTTTGATACTCTGAATTGCTTGATCCACCTCCATTTGCTTCACATTGCATTATTGGATGAACCTGCGTAGAACCAAGTAAACCATCAATCTTTTTAATTAGAAGTTTTACCTGATTTGATAACATGTTAACTGCATCGACGTTATAAACGCCTGCTGTTTTGGTTGGCTCAGTCCTCATGAATTGCCACTGTAGTTATTCGGTGACATCTCCTCAATAAATTCGTAAGCCTCTTCGGGTGTTTTGTTGTTGATGGTTCCACCAGCGGCTGCATCAGTCATCTGTCTTGTCGAGGGATTCACACCATTGTAGAATGTTTGAACTTGCAGCCATAGAGGTAACTCATGGTGAGGGCTCCTTCGCAGTAGGTCCTTGTATCTCTCCCATGCATCGTAAAGTGTTTCTAAATCCATCTGCACAAAAGAAGAGATATCATTTCGTAATTTAGCCGTTTTAGCCGGCGAAAAATACTATAATAAAAATTTTTCGGTCATTTGTTCCCACGTAGTGATTAACCCTCGTGGTAACGAGTTCAACCACTGTTTAGCTTTGTTCCTCAATGAAAAAGGGAATAACCGAAGACGAATGGCATCATCAGAAATGCCATTAATTTTAAATGTGTCACAAAATTCCAGAAAATTTGCCAAGTGAGTGTTGGGATCCTCATCCTGCAAACCATAAAACTGAACAAATTGCTGTATCATTTGAATCGTGTTAGGTTTCAGTTCAAAATTATTTGCAGCAATAGCAGGCCTAACTATACTTGACTCAGTTCCGGTTAAATTAGGTTTAGCATAATCATACATAGTACGAGGAGCAGGATTCTAATTTGCTAGATTAGCGGGTATCGTAGGGGGTAGCTGATTTTCTTGATTTTCAGCCATCTCCTCGGTTGTAGTGAGATGTTGTCCTTTTGCTCTTCTTCTGTATATCTTAGGCTTCGCCTTATGTCTCGTCGATTTCTACGAGCGGTGCGATCGATTTCTTTGTCAAAAAGTAATGGTCCCAACGGGTTTCTTCTAGTCATAAACTATAAGAACCTGCCAGAAGAAACAAAAAGAAAATTTAGTAAATAAAAAAATAAAAATTAAATTAAATTGCAGTAAAAGTAAATGGCTAAATTAATAAAAATTGAGTGTTCCTAATATCTTAGTTCCCCGGCAACGGTGCCAAAAACTTGATCGTGATTTTCCGTGATAAGTTTTATAAATTTATAATTAATCGTTCTTGAAACTAACTATTACCACGATGTAGGCAAGTGTACCTATCGAACAGTAGTATAGCTTTAGAAGACTAGACTGTCGAACCCAAAGGAACTAAAAGTACTAGTAATGACTGTCTTTTTATTATCTAGCCTAAGAATAAAGGGATTTGTTTTAATTAACTATTAAACTAAACTAAGAAACCACAGAAAATAGAATTGGGGAATTAATTTTGGGAAAACGATTGAATTAAGACAATACCTAAGGAAAAATCCACCTAGACTTCACTTGTTATTTTGGCTCTGAATCGGACGATTTATTCATTTAACTTGTTCCGTAGAAATCCCTAAGTTATGTTATTATCCCTATTCAAGACTAATAACGTCTAACCCTAGATTGAATAATTGAAGTTTCTTTCTAATTAACACCCTATTTGTGATTAAATGTGTAACACCCTATACCTAGCCCGATCGCTAAGCCTGACTAATAGGACGCTACAGCACTATCATATATCACATACATTATAAATCGTCCCATTAGCAAGGGAACAACACTTATTCTAACATTTATTAGAATTTTTAATTCAAATATATCCTAATCATCATATAAGCTTTCTAAATATACATGAAACGAACTTATAACAAGAATTAACCATGCTTTTAAACCACTAAGCAAAAATTTTGAATAAATCACGTAGGTATCGATACTGGATGAAAGGTGTCGATAATTCTCCTAGATGGTATCGTTACCACCCAAAAAAATCAGTACCAAACTAGCTATATGTTTTCCTGCAAAAATTTAAAACTTAACAATTATTAATACCCTATCAAAAGTATTAGTATTATTACCCCGAGTATAGATACTCAAGAAATGGTATTGATACCAAATTGAGTTACTAGCTTCCTGCAAAATAAAAATATTTATGAAAATATCCAAAATGTCATTACAATATTTATGCAACAATTCTACCACAATTCTAAAATAATAACTAATAAACACATACTCAAATGATAAACTACTTGGATCAGTTCCTTGGAAAATTCCGTATTGCTCACACCGCAATACTAATAATCTAAAATGGTTTAAAAAGGAATGGGTGAGCTTTACAAGCTTAGTGAATGATCAAAATAACTACCATACAAACATGTCATACTACTTATTCATGCATTATTCATTGATTCATTTACATAGTAATCACATACTCATTTAAGCATATATCACATTAAACATATTCATATTTTATGATAATTTGGCACTTGAGCTATAAAACAAAAAAATGGGTTCTATCACCACTCATTGGATACATAGATCTCCAAGACGCCAAATGACTCGTAGAGTCGAACATATCCCAAAAGTGTAGCATATAGCTAATACTCTCCAACACGCCAAACATATCTAGGTGAATGGATTTTAGCTCACATTCTCTTATCTCTCCAAATCTATCATGAGCCTTACTGCCCCAAAAGCACAACACAAAGGTGAGTACTCACAATCCTATGGCATACCAACTATATCCAACGGTATCAAAGATCACAAGGCCAAAATATTATCAAATACCCATATTTAATTATTGTTTTAATGCACATAATCTTTGTTCATAATCATCAATTCATATCACAATTTTTTACACAATGCATGCTTATCAGATTCACATTATAAGTACAACATAATCACTGTCATTTGGCACGTATAACATGCCCACAATCAACTCTTTCACAATAGCCATCATAAGCTTATTTAACATGTCACATTATCACATTTTAATCCACAATTTCACAATACACAACCACATCTTAAATTAAGAGTGTGAGAAATCTTACACTCAGAATTTAGAGTAGGGGTTTAGCTACTTCTAAATTCCAAATTAACGCAATGAATCTTGTCTACAAGCAGTGATTCCAAACACTCATCGTTCATGCTGTCGCCTAGACGTCGAAAGCTCAAACTAGCTTTTCCTTAACTCGTAGAAGGTCCTAACGAATCTGAAGCTTCAATAAGTAAATCACACAACAAGCACAGTCAACATTTAGCCAAAGACTCTCATAATTCAATAAAAAACACAAGTTTTAACTAGATTCTCTTGTAACCATAACCTTCGACATAGCAAAATTGAAACTCAATTATCTCGGCCTATACTTAATTTTTTTACCTAAAACTAATTTCATGCATCAAATTATTCACCTACAACTGATTCTCAACCTTTAAACTACGGAAAACTACCCAATTCATGGTATTAAAATTTTCAACATGTTATGACAATTTTTACTAAAATCCATTAAAACTTAAGAAATATTTAACGAAAATTTACAATCAATTTAGAAAACTTCTATTCATATCAAAACTAATTGAAAAACACTTTGAAACCACATTTTTACTCAAAATCTTGAAATCTACTATTAACGACATAATTTTTTACTTTTATTCAAAACATGCAATTTAATAGGTAAAAACTCAATTAATAGACCAGATAGCATATAAAACTAATAAGAAAATGATTTGTTACCTTATTTAACAAAGAATCAAGCGATTGATCAAAAATTCGAAAAACCCAAAAGTTAAACAATGGATAAATCTGTGGTATTTTTAGGTGTTTTTCTTAAAATTCTATGGAGGTTTATTGATTGAATGATGATAGAAATCAAAGGAATTAAGGTTTGAAAAATAAAATTGAATGGGAGAAGCTTGGGAGAGCAAGGGACAGCAAAACAAAGCAATGGGGAAAATTATCATGAAACCTATAGGTGGAGGAAAGGTATTAGGTTGAATTTTAAAATTTGGTTTAACTGCCTTATAAATGCTCAAAATTTAGCCCATTTTACAAATCAGTCCTCAATTCAAAATTAAAGGTCCTTTGAAACTCATTTTCAAAAATTGATTTAATTTCCTAAAAGCCATAGACGAATACATTTCCCATTTAACATGCTACGAAATTCGAAACTGATATGAGCTAAAATTCTCATTGTACCCTCGAAAATCATAGGCCCAACTTTGGGGTGTGACAAAATTCCCTAGTTGTTGTTGGTTTGTTAATGATGATATAAATAGGTGATGTTCGGTTTGTGCATGTTTTTGTTTAAAGTAGTTAAATTATGGTTGTATGTTATAAAAATGAAATGGTTGTTTGGTAATTATGATTTATGTTAAGTGAATGAACTTGGATGTTGAATTGGATTAACTTTGATATGTGAATTGTGGTGCCTTTTGATGGCATATTAGTTAGACATAGGATGGATGATTTTTTAGTATGTTCTGGGTGCCCTTGAATGTGTTTTTAACCATGTGAAATATGCTAGGTATGGTGTGTCTTGGTGTGCAAGAATTGGTGCTTGATTTTGTTTGCATTAGGGGATAAATAGGGAGCACACGGCCTGGGACACAAGTTGTCACATGGCCGTGTGCCATTTAAATTTTAGGTGAAAGATGAACCAAACGGTCTTAGAGAGTTACACGGCCTGGCGACATGGTTGTGTGACCAAACTTCGAATTCATACATGGTCTGGCACACGGCCATGTGACCCTATTTCAAATACCCATACGGGCGGACATACAAGCTAGGATACGGCCGTGTGTCCCATACATCGAATACTCGCACGGCCTGGACTATGTCACACGGCTGTGTGACCCTTGTTTCCAAAAATTTTCAAATTTTCCAAAATTTTCTATTTTGTTTCAAATGATCCTAGAACATTTTCAAACTGTTTTTAGGGCCCCATAAGCTCGGTTTAAGGCTCGTAACTGCATTTTTTACTCTAGTAAAAATGAATTATTGAATGTCATTGGTTAATCTATACAATTTTTTTCTATTTGTTATTAAATGTTCTGATTTGTACAGTAACATTTTGTAACCCTACTTTGGTAAACGGGATGGGTTAGGTGTGTTACAGAGTTTGGGTGGATAGTCGGAGAAGGTGATTAAGGAGGTTGGAGTTGTTTAACAGTAAGGAGGCTTGAATGCTTGAGAGTTGACCCCTTCTTCGTCGTGCCAAGACCTTCCATAGAAATTGGGTGGTTGCCTTGCATGGATGGTCAACTAGGGCCTTTTCAGAAGAGACAGAAGGTTATGTGAAGTCAAGCTTTCTAAGCTATTGGTTTTCTGGTGACTGGCTGACAAGTAGTAAGCGCAAGGGAATCTTTTGCGTAACCTATTGTGTTGCCATGTGTCTCCTTTCAAAATGGGTATAACAATATCCCCCAAGTCGAGAGGTAGGTCATAAAGTGGTTTGCCTTGAGAAAGATTGTTCTTGCTATTTCTGCGGAAGGTGCAACATCGGATGGTTGGAGGTGCAGGTACAGCTTGTCGTGAAAAGTGAAGAGTCACTATGAACTTCTAGAGTGTTTTGCAATATCTTTTAGAGAGCATGCCTAAAGAATAGGGAAAAAGATAAACACTAGATTGCAACTACATGTGTTGGACTGTTATTGGCTGCTACAACATATGATTAAATGGTGCATTTCAAAAGGATATTTATATATTCTTTTTTTGTTCTTGTTTTCTACACAAAGCCTCTGTGTTTTTTTTCAAAATTTATTTTTACTTCTTGTTCTGCAGTTGTGTTCTTACTTCTAAAATTTTTCTGCATTCTGGGTTTCTTGCTTAATTTATGTGGTAGTTTCTTGTCGTGAGGCTTTCCTGTTTTGATTTTTGGTGCGATATTGCCTTTTTAGCCATCATTTCAGTGTTTTCAGTGTTTTTTTTTTTTACGAAAATCATGGCTAGAGGTAGGGGCAAATCCAGTAACATTCCAGCCAGAGATGGTGGTAAATCTGGTGTTGCTCCACCGAAGGGATAGAAAAAGAGCAGAAGGTTATTGTCAGGCAACCAAAGAGAATAGATTATGAACTTGTCTCAAGCCTTAGCTATCTGTGTCGAACCACGAAATTGGAGATGCAAATGTTACTAAGGTATCGCAGGTTGACTGGAAAACACTATGAGTTTAACGTCCTAAAAGGAGCCTGCCATTTGAGTGGAGTGTTTGGACCTGACTACAATGGTGGGAGACCAGGTTTCTACCTCCTGCTACATTTCCTTAAAGCTGAGTTCACACTATTTTTTCCTAACTTCATGTAGGACCTACTTAATGGCTATGGCGTGGCACCTAGGCAACAACCAAGCATATCCTAATGGGTGATAATTGGATATTTCATTTTACGCTAGAAAAGGAATATCCTTCCCTCTGCATGTTTTTCAATTTAGGTATTAAAAATCATTTCTTGTACCATGAGTTTAGTAATAAATTTCTTCTGTAGAAAAAACCTCATAGAAGTAGATGTTGCATCGAATTGCATTACCAATTTAATTGTGTTATTTCTAAATGTTTATTGGTTTTCTCATATTATTATGTCAGTACTTCTAACCAAATTTGTGGACACAAAGCAAACCACAACAAATTGTCACAACTTACAACCAACTTACTAACTTAACACTAAATTAGTCCAACAATTTTGGTCTAAATAAAAAGTCCTAATGATATCAAATAAGCCCCTTGACCTTCATTTATTTTGCATTTTTTTATGAAACCTAAACGTTCGCTTTAAAGGTTAGCTTTGCTTTGCTAAATTGAAAAGGTATGATCAGTAAATACATTTCGCGCCTGCCAAGCTTTGTTTAATTATAATTGCCTCTGTGTTGGGAAACATATGAACGCAAAACACAAGCAATGACAATAAGAATGGGATATAGAAAATAAATGACAAATTTATCTTAATCATATATTTGAAAATCTCGTTTAAAATTTTCCTATGCTTTCCAGTAAATTTTGTTAGGTTTAACGTTTTTATCTTTTGTTAATTTGATATATTTTTTAGTTAAATTTGACCTTTAATCTTTTTAAAAGAATCAAATTTCAGACTATTTTTTAAATTTTAAATATTTTTATAAATTTTAAATTATTTACTGATGTGATATATAAGACTAATAATATCACGTCGGCACGAAATAAGTATAGATTACCATGCCAGTTCTCAATTCAATATCAATAAAAAAAATTAATGTTTTAATTAATATTTTTATTTTAAAAACAAATTTATATCTAAATTTAATTAAAAAAATAATTAAAAAATATAAATATTGAAGATTAAATTGATTATTATGTATTACTACATTTCAGTAAAACTGCGGAGTGATGGTTCTGCCAACCAATCTGACTCTTCTTTTCAAGAATAGGGAGGGAGAGAGATTTAATAATTATATTTAAACCTTTCAATTATAGGATGAATATTTAATTGGAGGCTTTATCATATTGTTGAGAAATCATTCAACAAATGGATAAGAATTAATTTTAGTTTATTCATTGATTCTTAAATGGACAATTATGGAATATGAAGTGATGGAGCTTTTGTCACCATAAATGTTCAATGACTAAACAATGCAAAGTATAAAAGTAAATTAAATAGATGAACAGTTGCAGCACTTCAAACACGTGATGAAAATATTTTCGGATCTCGGCCATCAGCAACTTCCTGGAATTGTCTAAACAAAACAGAAATAGAAAGCAAATAACCATATTTTAATACCCAAAGTTTCAAGGTAAATATATATATATATATATATATATATATATAAAATCAAACAACAAATTATAGAAACTCAACGGAGCCATTGAAATCAAATCCATACCTGGCAGTCTCAAAGCGTCAAAGTCGTTTCTACCAACACACAAACATGTACTGTGATAGTGCTTCAAATTTTGATCTCAGCCTCTTGGACTCGATTCGTCAGTATCTTTTGGAAGATGATTTTGATACAATTCCAGGACAGGTTGTGGAAAATCTACCAAAGAGAGAGCTTCATGATGATGCGATTAATGTGGATCAATGGATAAATTTTGATCAGTTGTTTGATGCAGCGGAGGAGAAAGTCGCCGTTAATAATGTTTCATTTCCCAGCTTAGAAGTGACTTCTGAGATGGACACTACCGCGGCTGTCCCTAAACCTCAGGTGCCACCGAAGAAGGTGACTTACAGGGGAGTAAGGAGAAGGCCGTGGGGGACATACGCGGCGGAGATAAGAGATCCGAAACGAAACGGTGCGAGGATCTGGCTCGGTACTTACGAGACTCCCGAGGGTGCTGCGCTAGCTTACGACAGAGCGGCTTTTAATATGCGTGGCGCAAAAGCGAAGCTGAATTTTCCCCACCTCATTGGCTCGAATCAGGTGGAGCCGGTGAGAGTGAGCAGTAACAAGCGAAGATCCCCTGAGCCGTCTTCCTCTTGTTCATCGGCTCAGTCGCCGTCATCTCCGTCGTCCACGTTGACGTCTGATGACGTGACTCCGAAGTCGAAAAGGAGAAGTGTGATGAACTGTTTTAGTAAAACAGAGTTTGAAGTAGACATGTATCAGTTGATATGAGATAAATTTTAAATAACAAAATTATAGTTTATATTCCCACGGATGTACTTAACTCACCACATTCCAATATTTACTTTCCTTTTCATTCCAAAAGTTTCAAAAAAGTCGAATAAACAATAGGAGATTCAAAATTCATCCAAGTGTAGTAATTATATATAATTACTTCTGTAGCGACAGTAAAATTTTTGTGAATTCGGGTCGCTAATTGTGGCGATTTATTGAGAGTTCGAAATTGAAATTTGGTTATAAAACAAACTAGGAGTCGCCACCGATCCTTTTTTCTAGGTGTGATCGGACACCTATTAAATTTCTTTTTAAAAGCGAGAAAAAGGCCGAGTTAAGGTCTACGTTAAAAGCTGGAGAAAAATTAGGGTTCGGGAGTCGGTTACGCGCGAGGAAGGTATTAGCACCCTTGCGACGCCCAAAATTGGTATCTCATAAACATGTGCTATCTTAATTTTCAAAAATACGAGTTCAATGTAACAGTCAGTCATGGTCCGATTAAAAAGACGAGAAATTTTGGTTTATTCCAGTTTTTGAGAAGGGTATATCGCTTTAACACGAGTCAATTGACGTTCACCCAACATAGCGATGAACTCGATGACTTAATGTTAAATCGATATATTGCCTTGATTATTGGAATTAATAAAAACACGAATAAATATCTTAAAATAATGAACAATGGGTAAATATACAAGAATGGAAGGGAAACGAAAGACAATAGTTGGAAATACATCCTGGCACATAATACATGCAACAATGATATTGAAAAATAATGACAATACACACGACATTAAATGTAACAATAGTATCATATACGAGAATACAATGAGAATACAATGAATATACGTATAAGGATAATTAAGAGTGTATATGTAAAATATATATATATATATATATATATAATAGTGTTAAATATATACTATATATATATGATGTTTGAAGCATATACATGAGATACTAAAAATACATAACTAGCAACGATAAAATATAATATGTACATATACGTGTAAAAAATATAATATTTAAAAAGGTATATATATATACGTATGATAAAATATATGTATTAACAATGAATATAATAAGGGTAAAAATAAACATATACATAATATGTACGTAATGTGGTGCTAAGGATATATATATATATATATATAAAATATAGTATTTAAAAAATATATACATAAGATGGTATAAAAATATGTACATGGGAATAGTGTAAGAAACATATGTAACTAATGACATTAAAGTACACACATGGCGTATAGAATATACATATCATATACATTAGAAATGATAATAATATATAAAAAAACTATTCATACACTATATAAATACGTACATCTACATATACAAATAATAATGGTGAATAAGTATAATGAAAATAGTAAATATAAAAGTAAAGAAAGAAGAAAATACAGCATATAAACAAAAGTTAAATATAATAATGATATAAAGAATATAAAATAATATGTTAAAAATAAATAATAAATATGATAATGCAAAATAGTAAAAAACATGGTCATACGTACATAATAAAATATATATATTAGTAATATTAATAATAATAATACCAATAACGATAGATAATAATAAATATAATAATAGAAAATATAAAAATTAATTAATTTAATAGTAAATAAATGAACATAAATAAAAAAAGACCAAAATTGAATAGAAAACAAAGTTTTGGGGCTAATTCGAAGAAAAAGGAAAGGAGAGGGTTTATTTGAACACGCTTGAGGCGTGAAGGGACCAAAACAAGAAATTACCCTCCTCAAAACGCAGCGCATGGGCGGGGGATTGAATTGCAAAGCGCGAAAATATTCAGGGTCTAATTAAAATAAATAGATAACTTAATTGTAAAATAATAAAAATGCGGAAGGGCCAAAAGCGCAAATTGCCCTTCCGCTAAGAAACACGCGGATCCTGCCCTGATGCGGGTCGGGTCGGGTCGACCCGACTGCGTCCAAAACGACGTCGTTTTATGTATTGACAGAGGGGGTCCAAAACGCACCGTTTTGGACCCCTATATAAGTCAAAAAAATTTTAAAAAAATTCATTTGTAACATGGAAGAGAAAAAAAAAAAGAGAGAGAAAGGGAGAGGAGGGAGCCCGGACAGGGGCCAATCATCGGCCGGTCGCCGGACGGTCACCGGAGCTTCGCCGGCGCCGGCACCTAAAAAAAATCCTTTTTTTTAATATTTTATTTTGTTATTAATATATATATTTTGATGGATTATGATGAATATTGAGGATTAAAAATAAAAAAAAATTACGAAATCACCTTCTGGTTTCTTTTTTCGACTGTTAATGCTTCGGTTCTCTGATTTTGATCGATTTCTTTGCTCTATATACTATTTTCCTTTGAAAGTCTATGTGTGTATTAAAAAGAATCCCCCCTTACAAAGCATTTTAATCGGCTTTTATAGCCATTCTTTTTACAAGTTGTTCTCCATACTTTTTTCTTTCTGTCTCGTCTGTTTAATGTGTTGCAGGGACCTTGGGCGGTGCTGAGACATTGTGGGCGGTGGTAGCAGGTCCTGCAGAGGGCAGGTGGCCGAAAGTTAGGGGCATGGGTGTTGCGGCGCAAGTGGGAGCTGATTAGGGTTAGGTTTAGTGGGCCATTCGGGTTTGGGTTTAGTTGTAATTGGGTTGTTTTGTATTGGGCTGAGGGGGTTAGTGGGTTAATGTTATGGGTTTAGGTTAGTGGGTTAGGGATATTAGGTTTAGTTGGGTTAAAGTTTGATGTAATTGGGCCACGGGTTTGGGTTAAGTGATGGGGTTTGGTTGTAATTTAAAAGGGGTTTAATATGAAATGGGTTTGTAAGGGTTTGGGTTTGGGTTTTAAAATTGGCCTGTACAACTTCTATCCTTAAATCCTATAATTACCGACTTCATTTATATTCTTGTGCGTTCTATTATATATTGGCTTAATTTAAGATTTAGCCCCTAAAGTATATTTTTTTTCGCTTTGGTGCTTAAACTTTTTTTTTCTCAATTTGATAACAAAAGTATCAATTTTCTCTAATTTTTTATCCAATTTGTAATGGCCGTTAAAAAAAAATCTGTTAGGCCACTTTGACTAATGAAAAAGTGCCACGTGATTTATTTTTGACCAATAAAAAAATACCACATGCCAATTAGATTTATTGAAAATAAACATATTAAATTTAAATTTATAATATTAAACACTTAAATATTAAAAACACTATTGATTTTGATCGATTGTTGATCAGCCATTGACTTTTGTTGACCGAACATTGATCGGCATTGACCAAATGTTGACCTGTCATGTGGCATTATTAGAATACGCCACATGTCTCTTTTTTTTATATTTTTCTATCATATATTATATTAATTAAAAATATAAAAAAATTATATATAATATATAAAAAAATTTAAAATACTTATAAAATTCTAAAATATAACGGAGGTATATTTTATATATCAAATTAGAAAATAACTTAGGACAAAAAAATTAAATACTAAAATAAGAAAATGAATACAATTGAAGAAGCAAATAATGAATTAATCCTTATATATCCCCAATTATTTGCGTGTTTAAACTAAAAAAAAAAAGAAGAAGAAGAAGACAAGATTCCGTCGAAGCTCATTAATTAATGGAAAATCGTCATTATTTACAATTAGATAGTGCAAAGATAAGAATAATGAGGCCTTGCTTTTCATTTCAAATATATAATGAAAGTGAGGTTTAGGTTTAAAATAGAATATTGAGTAGTAGTTGACATTGACAAGGACCTTTGTCTTTATAACATAACATTTTGTTAGCACAGTAGCATCTATCATCTCATGTTCCAACAACCGTGAAAAAGAATATATATATATATATATAACTAGTTCTTAGCACATGCAAGCAATTCAAAGTACATAGAAATGAGGATAATTTAAAATAATATTTATGATGGTGAGCTGGATGGATATTCTTATATTATACAATGATAGTGGATTTTATCCATGATTTTTTTTCTTTTTCAAAATGAGATGTCAATCATTAAGAATAACTAGTTACAACAAAAGGGTTAAGCCCAACTGAATCCAGTTCTCAAGAAAAACCCTAGTAGACAACTTTATTGCCATCAAAAGGAGACATTGACATCCCAAGACCATAACACCAAAGACAGGAAAAACAAATAAAGTTTGCCAAAAAGCCTTAATAGAGACTTGAGGAATAGACAGCCAAAACATGGGTAAACCAATGGAGCACCAAGACAACTACCTCTTATAGATGGCCTAAGTTTGATGAAGAAGAGATGAGAAAGGATTTTAAGTTTTTATGCTGAAAGACCTAAGAAAGGAAAGGAAAGGAAAAGAGTGAACGGAGATCAAGCAACCCCGTTCATAAGCACGCCAAGAACCAAGCTTGGTAGAGATATAAAAGAACTCTCTTGAGAGAAAGGAGAGGATAATGGTGAAAATGGATTTGAAATGAAAATCATTGGAGTTAATTTTGTATGTATTGGTTAATACCTTTTGTGTAACAAATTATGTTATTTTTGCTATCGTTGATTTTTGTTTGAAACTACTAATTTTCAAAGAACTTATTGTGTTCCACACTCAATCAATGATGCCAAGGTATGCCACATTATTTTGGCCATGGTCTTTCATCATGTAAATATCCTTGGTTAGCATTTTTTTTTATAAGGAATATCTTCGGTTGCTCTAGTTTGCTTTTTGTGACTTTTATTCAGAACCATAGACTAGAAATGCCCTTGTTGAGTGTTACTAATCACTATAATTATTTTTGCCAAGCTATGCCAACTTATTTTAGCCATGGTCTTTCATCATGTAAATATCCTTGGTTAGCTTCTTTTTAAGGAATATCCTTGGTTGTTTTAGTTTGCTTCTTGCATCTAAGGATTGGAGTAAAGGTGAGCAAGCCATTGATCAAGGGAGTTTAGGTTTGTTAAGCATTGGCCTGCAATACAACATGTGACCAGCAGTTCACCAAGCAGACCAACAATAGAGCAGAACCGAGAAGCAGTAGCTAGTTTGATTCATTTTGGACATTTTGTTCCTATGTAACTTAGTTTAGTTTCCTTGTAATTTGTTCATAAAGCTGGTTGGATTAGTTTTTTGATTTGTACTTGATGTAATAGCTGAAATGTCAGCTTACTTTTACTTGTAATTCAAAGATTGTATTTGCTTTGAATTAATGGGAGCAGTTACATTATTAGGTAACTGTCAAATTGGTATGTAACTCCTATATTTTGAATTTTATCAATGAAAATCAAGTTGTTGTCCGGTTATCATCTTGTTCAAACTCTTTCTCTTTGATTTTGCTTTGGTTCTCTTTTGCTTTTATTTTGTTTTAGCTTTGTATCGCTGCCATTGTTCCAACAAATGGTAATCAGAGTCTGTCATCTTTGATGGCCTCTGTTGTTGGTTGTTTCATTTGAGAAAACATAAGCACGAGAAGCAAGAGTCTACAACTGTTGAGTTTGTTTCAAAAGGATGAGTTTCACACCACCTCCACCTCCAGTGTTTGCTGGTGAGAACTACCACATGTGGGTGGTCAAGATGAAGACATACCTTCAAGCACAAGATTTGTGGAGTGTAGTTGAGAATGATGTCGAACCACCTCCATTGAGAGCCAATCCCATGATTGCTCAAATGAGGCAGCATGCTGAAGAGAGCAATAAGAAGCACAAAGCTTTAGCATGCTTACAGAATGGAGTGTCTGATGTAATATTCACTCGAATCATAGCCTGCAACATACCTAATGAAGCATGGGAGAGGCTGAAAGAGGAGTTCATGGGATCGGATAAAACTAGGCAGCAACAGTTGATCAACTTGAGGAGAGATTTTGAGAACCTGAAGATGAAAGAATCTGAGACCATCAAGCAATATTCAGACAGGATAATGGTCACTGTCAATAGTATAAGGCTTCTTGGTGAAGATTTCAGTGAGAGTAGGGTTGTTGAAAAAGTATCACCACTCTCCCTGAGAGATTTGAGTCTAAAATCTTATCACTCGAGGACTCAAGGGATTTAACAACCATTTCTTTGTCTGAATTGGTAAACTCACTTTATGCACTTGAATAGAGAAAGGCCAACAGGCAGGAAGAGCATCCTAAAAGAGCTTTCCAAGCAAAGGCCAAAGAGAGCTCTAGTTTAAGATAAAAAGGAAAAAAGCCCTGGCTCGATAAGAGGGAAAGACCAAGGAAAGATGCAGGCAAGAGGAGGTTTCCACCATGTATCCACTGCAAGAAGACCACACATTTAGAGAAATATTGTTGGTATAGGCCTGACATCCAATGCAGGAGCTGCAAACAGTTTGGCCATGTTGAGAAAGTATGTAAGAACAAAGGGATGGCACCAGCACAACAGCAAATCCAAGCTTAAGCTGCTAAGGACCTTCAAGCTCAGGATGAGCATGTTTTCACAGCTTCATGCTTTACAACCTCAAGCAAAGTCAAGTGCAATTGGCTTGTGGGTAGTGGTTGCACACATCACATGGCAGCTGATGAAAGTCTGTTCAAAGACCTTGACAGAAGCTTTGCCTCAAAAATCAAAATAGGCAATAGGAATCTAATAGAAGCCAAAGGCAAGGGCAATGTGGTGATCAACACTGGTTCAGGTAACTAAGTTATTTCAGATGTGCTTTTTGTACCTGACATTGATCAGAATTTACTAAGTGTTGGTCAGTTAGTTGAAAAAGGGTACTCATTAATTTTCAAGAATGGTTCTTGTGTTATTGAAGACTTTTATAGCCAGGAAATGATCTCAGTAGGCATGGTAGATAAATGTTTTATGCTTGATGTGAATCAGCTTGAGAAGAAGGCTTATACAAGCTTAGTAGATAATGCTGGCCTACGGCACAGAAGACTAGGCCATACTAATTTCAGATCACTTGATCTGTTGCACAAACTGAATTTGGTAGAGGAGATGTTCAAAGTTGAGGCAAGGGACATTGTTTGTGAAATTTGTCAGCTTGGTAAACAAGCTAGACTGCCTTTTCCAAATAACCAGGCATGGAGAGTTCGAGAAAGACTTGAACTGGTGCACTTTGATGTTTGTGGACCAGTGAAGTCCCCTTCTTTAAATGACAGCAAGTACTTTGTGCTGTTCATAGATGATCTGACCAGATTTTCCTGGGTGTACTTCTTGAAACAGAAGTCTGAGGTATTTGATGCCTTTAGTAGATTTAAGGCACTAATAGAGAACCAGTTAGGTTGCAAGATCAAGGCTTTGAGAACTGACAATGGCACTGAATACTTGTCTAAAAAGTTTCAAAAACTTTGTGAACAGGCAGGGATCCACCATCAGTTAACCACAATTTATACTCCACAACAAAATGAAGTTTGTGAAAGGAAGAACATGATAGTGATGGATATGGCCAGATGTTTTCTATTTCAAAGCAAACTTCCAGGCAAATTTTGGGCTGAGGCAGTCAATACCTCAGTATACCTACTCAACAAGCTTCCAACTCGAGCTATGAAAGAAAAAACACCTTTTGAAGCCTGGTATGGACTTAAACCATCTGTTTCTCATTTGAAAGTGTTTGGATGTGTGTGTTATGTTCTCATTCTAGCTGAAAGAAGAACCAAGCTGGAGAGAAGGTCTGCTCCTGGTATATTTATTGGCTACAGCAGTACCAAGAAGGGCTACAGAGTGTATGATCCCTCAACAAAGAAAATTTTGGTGAGTAGAGACATCAAATTTGATGAAGAGAAGGTTTGGAATTGGGATGGTTTAGATGCAAGTCAGTTTGAAGAAGATCAATTTGATATCAGTTTGGAGCCAACTGAAAGTGAATCTGGAAATGCAAACATTGATGATCCTCCTGTGAGAGGCACTAGAACCATTGCAGACATTTACCATAGATGCAATGTTGCAATAGTTGAGCCTTCGAGCTTTGAAGAAGCTGTAAGGGACAAGTGTTGGAGAAAGGCTATGGAAGCTGAGCTTGATATGATTAAGAAGAATAAGACATGGGACTTGGTTAATAGGCCAAACCAGAAGAAAGTTATTGATGTGAAGTGGGTCTCTAGAGAAAAATTCAATGTTGATGGCTCATTGAACAAGCACAAAGCAAGGCTTGTAGTGAAAGGGTATAGCCAGTAGTATGGCATTGATTTCATGGAGACATTTGCTCCAGTAGCAAGGCTTGACACAATCAAACTCCTGTTTTCTTTGGTAGCACAGAAAGAATGGAGAATTCATCAACTTGATGTCAAGTCAACTTTCTTAAATGGTTTTCTTAAGGAAGAGATTTATATTGAGTAGCCAGAAGGATTTAAAGTCCTAGGGGAAGAAGATAAAGTTTATAGGCTGAAGAAGGCTCTGTATGGCTTGAAGCAAGCACCTAGAGCCTGGTATGACAGGGTTAATGAGTACCTGTCTAAGCTCGGGTTTGAGAAAAGCCTGAGTGAACCAACACTCTATGTGAAGAAGACTGAGGATGAAACTTTGCTGATCGTTTCAATTTATGTGGATGGTCTACTGGTGACTGGAAGCAAAACTGATTTGATCAATGATTTCAAAACTCAAATACAAGAAGTATTTAACATGACAGACTTGGGAATCATGACATACTTTCTTGGCATGGAAGTAAACCAGTCTAATCGAGGTATTTTCATCAGTCAACATGCTTTTGCCTTAAAGATCTTGAATAAGTTTTGCATGACAAACTGCAAAGCAGTAAGCACACCATTAGCTCAAAGAGAGAAGCTGACTAGCTTTGGAAGTCAAGAGAGAGTTGATGAAAAGGAGTACAGAGGTTTAATTGGTTGTTTGCTTTACTTAACAACAACCAGACCTGATCTCATGCATGTTATTAGTCTATTGTCAAGATTCATGCATTGCTGTGACACAACACATTTTAAGGTAGCTAAGAGGATACTTAGGTATGTTAAGGGAACTTTGAAGTTTGGTGTCATGTTCAAAAAGGAAAAGGAGCTTAGGCTGGCTGGATACTCAGACAGTGATTGGGCTGGCTCTGTAGATGACATGAAGAGCACCTCAGGTTACTTCTTCACATTTAGCTCAGGAGTTTTCAGTTGGAGCTCAAAGAAGCAACAAACAGTTGCTCAATCCACAACTGAAGCAGAGTACATTGTAGCAGCAGTAGCAGTGAATAAAGCCATTTGGCTTAGAAAATTGCTATGTGATCTAAATGAAGAACAACTTGAACCTACTGAAATCAAAGTTGATAATCAATCAGCAGTGGCAATAGCCAAGAATCCAGTTTTTCATGGCAAGACCAAGCATTTTAAGATTAAGTTTCACTTTGTTCGAGAGGCTGAACAATCCAAAGAAGTTAATCTCATTCATTGCAGCTCACAAGACCAATTGGCTGATATTTTAACTAAGCCACTCGGGGTTACAAGATTTGAGGTCTTAAGAAGCAAGATTGGTGTTTGTTGCATACAGTCCAAGGAGGAGTGTTGAGCATTAGCCTGCAATGCAACATGTGACCAGCAGCTCACCAAGTAGACCAGCAATAGAGCAGAACCGAGAAGCAGCAGCTAGTTTGATTCATTTTGGACATTTTGTTCCTATGTAACTCAGTTTAGTTTCCTTGTAATTTGTTCATAAAGCTAGTTGGATTAGTTTTTTGATTTGTACTTGATGTAATAGCTGAAATGTCAGCTTACTTTTACTTGTAATTCAAAGATTGTATTTTCTTTGTATTAGTGGGAGCAGTTACATTATTAGGTAACTGTCAAATTGGTATGTAACTCCTATATTTTGAATTTTATCAATGAAAATCAAGTTGTTGTCTGGTTATCATCTTGTTCAAACTCTTTCTCTTTGATTTTGCTTCGGTTCTCTTTTGCTTTTGTTTTGTTTTAGCTTTGTATTGCTGCCATTGTTTCAACAAGGTTCCAAGGCATAACAAGGGTCAATTCTAGGCAAGAATGAGGTATAAGAAGTTACAAGAATTTTGTTATAACTATGGATGCATAGATCACACTATTAGATAGTGTAAATTTGATATCCAAGAATTAGGAGACTGCACTATTAAGGATAAATATAAACTTCTTTCGTGTGCTATTTCTATGAGAGGGAGTTTTTTTATAAATAAGAATGATGAAAGATTTAAAGTTTGGGGGGTGAACTTGATAAAAGAGGGTTCTAGAGATAATAAGAATGAGAGGAGAGATTGGGTAATGAGGAAGACAAGGGTAGAAGAGAAAGGTAAGAGTGAAAATGAAATCAGATTTGAAGGGAACTCTGAAAGAGTGATAAAGCAATGGGAAGAAGAGTTAAGAGGTTAAAGGAGTTGGGGAGAAGGGATTAAGATTAAAGGAGTTGGGGATTGAGAGGGCAAAAGAAAGCAGGAGAGTAGTTTTGGGGAATCTTAGTGATTTATATAAAAAGTAATTTGAGTAAAGATGAAATTAAATCTGGAAAGGAGCTTTTGATTACTAATTAGATCCTAAGAAAGAAAGAAAATCATAATCCAAACATTATTGGTGAGCAAAGGACAAGGAAAATGAATGCTGATTATAGAAGTTTAGTAAAAAAAAAAGTAGGGTAAATATAACTGCTAGAGCTACAAAAATAGGTTTGAGACTGAAACCTTGTGGATGCCAATTTGTGCCCAAAAAAGTTTGAGTTCGAGAAAATTTGAGACTCAAAAAATTTGAGTTCAACAAACTCCAAATTCAAGAAAATTCGAAATTCTAAGAATTCGAGTCCAAAACCGGTTTAGCCTGAGTTCAAGGTAAATCTGACCCAAAGTCCGAAAAAGCTCGAATTTATAATTGAACCATCATAATAGACATTAATAACTAATATAATTGTATGATAACTTAAAATAAAAATAAAAATAAATGATAATTATTTATTTTATAAAAATGTGTTCATAAGCCTTACATGTTTATATTAATATTTTATTAATAGCAAAAGTAATTAATAATAAATTTTTATTTAAATTGAAGTGAAATAAACTTTTAACAATATTAATTGAATATAAAATATTTTTAATACTATAATTATATATTTATAATAAATACATAAAATTATTAATTATTAAATTCAATAAAATTAAATGTAAAGATAATGTAAAATATATAATGACATAACATATTTATTTAATAATAAAATAATTAATGTTGTACTTATCACAAATGATTAACCATGATTGATTATGTAAGACTAATAACATTACTAAAAATAATAATTTTAATGATTTGAGAATTTAGGGAACTTTTAATTTCTTTTATGATTTGGAAATTTAGGTTTTATTTTAGTTTCTTTATTGATTAATTTTTTATTTATATTAATTTTTTATTAATATTATTATGTTTATATTAATTTTTATTTTGGAAGGGGTTTATTATTTAGTTTGGGTTTTAGGGTTAATGAGGGATATGTGTTGATTTTTAAAAAAATTTAGGAATTTAGGCCAAAATTTCAAAAACTAGGGAAATAGGTCGTTTTTGGAGAGAGGAAGCAAAAACGCCTCTTGTAGGAAGCTTTTTCAGTTTATGGGCAGAAGAGAGGGTGAAAGCATGTCCTACAACTGAAACAGGTCCCCCACGATGCATTTCTGAAAACCTATGACCCTAACCCTAAATTTGAGAATCCCGGAATAAATTTTCTAAAACTTAGGAATCCCGAGATAAAATTTAATCCTATCCCATCTTTTCCATGGTAGAACAGGAATCTTTTAAAACTTTTCAGAAAAACATTTCTTGTTAGAAGCATTTTTTTTATAAAGTCATGTCCAATCTTTCTAACATTTTGAAATTATGTTTCATATTTGGTAGTAGAGTTTCCTATAAAATGAAGACATTTTATGGAGAGGTTTTCATAGTTAAATTTCGAGTAGATTGTTTTCATAAGGAGATGTGTATAAGGAGAAGATTGTTGATGTTAACAATCTAAAGTTCAAAAATTGACCCAACAGAGTAAATTAGTTCAAGTAAGTGTTGTTCTTTGAATTTGGATAATGAGTACTTATTTTTCTGTATAATGGTTTCGTTTTAAACAGGTGAAACAAGTTTTTTGGGCGAAGATGAGTAGATGAATTAGAGCCATTATTTATTACGACAATAAAATTTGTGAAACTGATATTGTGTAACACCTCTTACCCATATCCTACTTCGGAACAGGGTACGAGGTATTACCGGACTTGAGTACTTGTAATCATTTAAAACCGAGACACAAAATTTCTTCAATTTTAAACTTTTCGAACATATTCAAGACTATCTACATTAAATGACTTTATACAATAGAGACCTTCAAATAACATAGGTCAGTATTTTAGGCCAACTCCTAGCAACTTAATAACAATTAAACGAGTCCCCATACATGCCAAAGACTTAAAAATACTTTAAAAATTTATATATGGATCAATAGTTTGATAGTGTGATTTAACCTCCGGCGACCTCCAACTCGAGCTAACATCTGTGACACTATAGGAAAAAGGAAAGGAAGGGAGAAAGCATTATAGATTAGTAAGTAAATATGTAAATATTAATAAAACAATACATTATCATACATTAAACAAAGTCACAATATGTTCCCGGAATATTACCATCACAAACACACATATTTTTACTATTACAATTATAAACAGGTTCAAAATAAGCTGTCTAGCAGAGTACCAGCAGCTAAATTATTTATTTTTGGAGCTACAGAACTCCAAATTACAAACCGTTAATTTTCCTTGAAACTAGATTCATGTATATTTTTACCATAAAATTTTCAGAATATTTTATCTAGCAAATTAGTACAGTTTATTCATTGAAGTTACCCCTGTTTCACTGCTCAACTGCCCTGACCACTCTTCACTACAAATAAATTTTCTCTTCGTACAGAACTCATATTATGTTATCGTTTATTTTATTTGAAACTAGACTCATTAAGGATTTTAAACATATAAATTATATCCCATAATTATTTTTTTACAATTTTTAATGATTTTTCAAATCCAAAATAGGGTATCACGTAGTCATTCTGAATCAGTCTCACAGAAACTTAAATATCTCAGAATATAGAATTCCTTTGCTTGCTCTATTTCTGTTATATGAAAATACACTCATTAAGCTTTAATTTTATATCTCATTCAGTCTCTAACTCAATTTCTATTATTTTTGGTACATTTTTAGATTCATGTCACTGCAACTATCCAGAACAGTTTTATTGTCAATTTTGATCTTTCACACTTCAATTGTATTCATCACTTACCCATAACAATCTTTCCAATTTCCAATCACATATCGAGCATATTTCTCATGAGTTACACACCTATATACTTACACTTATCATCACAAAGTCATACACAATTTCATTTAATCAATTCCCCAGTTGAACGCTTCGGAATAATAACAGATACGCGCTGGTATCACACACAGCCCACCTTTAAAATGGAAGCTCTCTTGTACACATAGTGGCCTTCACTTAGCACCACTCATGTGAACTAGCTCGATTGTACACATAATTTTGGCTGTCTTTTACACATGGTAAACACTTAGTACCACCAATGTGACCTAGCCACTTTATCTCGTAGCTCTCTTGTTTACATGGTGTCCTTCACCTAGAACCACACATGCAACCTAGCTACATTTATCTCGTAGCTCTCTTGTCTACATGGTGTACACATAGTATCACCCATGCGACCTAGCTACATACCATCTGTATCTTTCGATTCTGAAGGTTCAAACGGGAAGTATCTCACTTTCTAATACTTTATTCCATTCTTCCAATAGTCAATTATAATTCAAAAATCAGATACAATACATAAAATATGCTGAAATATAAAAACGTAATAAAGATAATGTATTATTTACATACAAACTTACATACTTTCTCATTTCCATGTCGAATTAATATTGAACATTTAAATCATCATAATTATACTCACTTTCAATACCTCGGCAATCATAGTAAATATATAAATTTTACATTGAAACATTTTTATGCATGCTTATTATACATATGAACTTACCTCGAGACTAAAACGGCCATTTTACCAACTTTCCCGATTTTTAATTTTTCTCCCATTCCAGGTTCAAATCTCATTTTTCAGGATCTAAAACATCATATTTTACTTTTTTTTAATTAATGTACTATTCAAAAAAGTCCTTAACTCAAACTTTGGAAAAATTACAATTTTGCCCCTAAACTTTTGCATATTTACACTTTTACCCCTAGGCTCGGGAATTAAACTTCATCCCTTATTCTTATGTTTTATGACATGCTGATCATTTTTCCCTTCTATGGCAACATCAAATTCTCACTCTAACACATAGTTATGAACAATAATAACTTTTACCGATTAAGCCGTTTTACTCATTTTTGCTTAAAACCGCTTAGCAAAAGTTGTTTAACATAATTTCAGCCTTCATATTCTACCATAAAACATCAAAATAAACACATTTCACCTATGGTTATTTTTCCAAATATGAATCCTAGCTTAAATTATTGCTAGAATAAGCTTAATCAAGTTATCGGGATTCCAAAAACGTAAAGAACTTGAAAAACAGGGCTAGAGCGGACTTACTATTGAGCTTGGAAAGCTTGAAAACCTTAGCCATGGCTTCCCCCATGCTAATTTTGGCCTCCATGAGAAAGATGGGTCAATTTTGGCTTTATTTTCCCTTTTTATTTCTTTTAATTACCAAATGACTAAAATACCCTTAAGGCCTTTCTTTAAAATTTTGTCCTATTCATGCCCATTTTTGTCCAAACAAAATATAATGGTCTAATTAAAATTTAAGGACCTCCTCTTTAAAACCCCATTTCAATCAAGTACTTATGAATTAGAACACATATTTTGCAACTTTTGCAATTTAGTCCTAAAAGTCCAGTTAAGCACTTTATCAGTAAAACTTCTTAACGATATTTTTACACAATATTTTAATCAATAAATAAACCCTAAAAATTAATCATAATAAATTTTTTGACTTCAAATTCGTGGTTCTAAAACCATCGTTCCGTTTAGGCCCTAAATTTGGCTGTTACAGCAACTTCTGCAAATAAGCCCTAATAGGCAAATTAAACATGCAATTTATAAAATTTCTTATCAATACTCTAACACGTGCATCTAATCACTCGGTAAATCATAAAAATTAATCGAAATAAACTTTTCTATCTCAGATTTGTAGTTTCACAACCACTATTCCATTTAGGCCCTATTTCGAGATGTTACATATTGGGGCAATTTTTGTATCAACCTTATCTCCAGAATTGGCTTTCAACCAAAGCATAAAATTGAACTAGCTTTGATCAAGAATTAGAAGGAAAGTGTTGACTTCAAGCCGGAGGAGAATTTCAAGCTTGAAATATAGATATCTAACGTCACTGGACCCAATTAGATGTGATATATTTGAGCTCAAATGCGACATGGATGTCGAGGCAATGCTGGATATACATTTCTCTAATGGAAATGTTATACTAGAGTTATATGCCTAGTTTTTCAATGCCGATGGAGGTTGTCTAAGTTCGACAATAGTTCCAATAAATTTGTTTCGAGAACAAGAAGTAGAGATTCCAACCAGACGATTTTGTAGTGGTTTCACGGTGTTGCTACAAAGCTCTTATTAGGAAATGCCAGTGTAACAGCCTGTTTTTTTTAGTGGTACCGAAAACGGTGGTTTCAAAACTTTGTTCTCTAATGATCGAGTCTGTAAATATTATTAAATAATATTTATGAGTTAATTATAATATTATATTGAATTTTGGTCTGACAAATTTTTTAATTGGATAGTTAGTTAGGGTACAAGTGTTTTGACCTTAAAGTTAGTGGTGTCAAAAAATGAGTTATCGGGACCTCATTTCTGTAAACTAAGCTCATAAATTTTTTATTAAATATTTACGAAGTTATTATATATATGAATTAGATTTTGGATAGGAAATTTTACGAAATTAGTGATTAATTAATGTACAAGGACTAAATTGTAAAAGCGATAAAAGTTAATCGTTATAGATTTTTATTGGGTAAAAGGGTTAAATAGTAATTAATTAAGGTTTTAAATGAAAAATTAGACATTTTTGGAAATATTTGGATGGTTAAGGCATAATTTTGCATGGTTTTAATTAAAACAATAAAAGTTATCATTATAATTAAAACAAAAAAAAGTGGAAAGAAAGAGGATAGTTTTTCATTCTCATCTTCTTCCACCGTTTCACCACCATAGAAGGAGGAAGAAAAAGCTTCAAACATTCCAAGCTTTCGTCCCCTACATGTTCATATATTTAAGGTCTACTTTTCGTACATTTATGTTTTTGAAATATCAGGAGCTTGATTTATCTAGTCCAGGTACTAAATCGTAAAATCGTTAAAGTTTTGAAATATTACCATTGATGGTTCTTAAAGTTTTTTTTTGTTAAATGGTTTGATTGGAAGCTTGGATTTGATATAGGACTAATTTGTAAAGTGAAATTTGTTACTTTTTAGTATAAGAATTAAAATGAAATTATTTCAAATTTGGTGCCTTTGTTTGCCCTTCAATGCCTCTATATGCACTTTGGTGCCTCTGTATACACTTTGGTACAACTGTTTGCACTTCGATGCCTCTATATGCACTTCGGTGCCTTTGTATGCACTTCAGTGCCTCCGGTTATACTTCGATACCTCTATACAGAACAATGGTGCTTTCTCATGTGGTATAGTTACCCAAGTTGTAACACCCCTAACCTGTCTCCATCACCGAATTAGGGTTACGAAGCGTTACTATACAAAATAGAACTTTAAAATTTAAAACATAATAAACATTTCAACTTAAACATAATTTCCAATATCTCAATACAAACATAGTAAACATACACATTTCGGCCTTAAATCAAGCTTTTGGGGCCCTAAAAATTTTTTAAAGCAATCAGGAATCATTTTGAAAGAAATCAGAAAATTATGGGAAAACTATGAAAAATTGGAAACATGGGTCACACGGCCGTGTGGAAAATCGAAGTAGGGACACACAGGCATGTCCCAACCCATGTGTCCACCTGTGTGTATATTCGAAATAGGGCCACACAGTCATGTGCCAGACTGTGTGTACATTCGATGTTGAGTTACACAACCATGTCGTAGGTCGTGTGCTAGACCGTGTGACAAACTGTTTTAAGACATACAACCGTGTCGTAAACCGTGTTTTAGACCGTGTGAAACTTGCACCTAAAATATAATGACGCACGGCTATGTGAGGTAACCGTGTGTGGCACACGGCCGTGTCATGGCCCATGTCCTAGTCCATGTGCACCAAATTTAACCCCTAAAACAAACCATTTCAATACCTAACCTTGCCCAACAAGAAACACCATTTACATATGCATGCACTTGACTAAAACACTCTTAAAACACACTCAAACATGCCAAATCAATCAACCTATAATTTCTAACTAATATGCCATTCAAAGGCACCTCAATTCGTACCAATTCAAAATCACATTATACCCAAACATACATCACCACAACCACACACCATTCAACCATCTCAATCCCATCTAAACATGCTTCAAAAAATATATTACTATGCACTTAAAAGTGACCAAAGGACACAAAATTACCAACACATTACAAGCCCAAACAAATTTGTACACAATAAGCATAATCACACCAAAATGTCCAAATAGCATTTTCAAGAAATCTCATTACATAAAAGCCTTATACATGCCATTTATAACCAAAACCAAAATACATCTAAAACTACCAAAATGACTTCTGGATAGTGTGATAAATCTTCGATAAGGTTCCAACAGATCGAGCTTTCAACGATCTACAAAACAGAAGAAAACAACAACTTAATCAACTAGTGCCTAGTAAGTTTGTATAGAAGAAACTCAACTCACCATTCTTCAACATTTAATTACTAGAAAACTTAAGTTTTAACATCAAGAAAATATAACATAAAACATGAGACTAATTACATTCATCATTCTCCCATTTTTGGATAACAATCATTTCCAACTTTTCACACACTTATCCGTGAACATAATAACTTATCATTGGATACTTGTCATAACATTTCCAGTATAAATTACCTTATTCAATAAACCAACACGAAGCCTGCTAGGTAAAAAGCCTAAATCAATACACTGGCACGAAGCTTGCTAGGCACAAAGCCTGAATCAATACACCGGCACTAAGCCTAAATCCATGCACTAGCACTAAGCCTACTAGGCACAAAGCCTGAATCACTATCTCTAATTCAAATTAATCTCATTATTAATTTTCAGCAAATAACATTCAAAATAATAAACACCACAATTATTTAATTAACACAGTTATTAAGAACTTAACTTAACACATTACATGTAGTACGAACTTACCTCGACTACAACAGTTGTAAAAATGGAATCAAGAATAATCTGAGACATTGGCTTTTCCATAATTCAAATCCAGTTGATTCTTTTCTTGATCTAAATAAAAATTTTCATTCAATTAAAGTATACAACTAACTTAATATCATTAATTCTTACTTATAACCAATTTTATGTGAAATTTCAATTTTACCCCTAACATTTTAACTTTATACAATTTAGTCCTTAACCCAAAACTTACAATTTAACCATAATTGATAAAATTTCATGCTAGCCGAATTTCCTCTATACCATGATCAACCCACATTTTCCCTTATTTCACAAAATATACTTAAAACTTTTCATTTAAACAATTCAACCCTTAAATCCCAAATTCTTCAAAATTCACTTTACAAATCATGTTCACTTAACAGCAAAATTTAAATATCTATCACTTAACATCAAAAACACATCAATTTCATTCATGGTGGGTCCCTCAACCTTAAACATATTTGCAAATTAACCCCTAGGCTAAGTAGATTAAGCAAAAACGAGCTAAAAAACATAAAAATCATTAAAAACGGAGCTTGAAAACATACCATGCATGTGAATTTCCAATGGTCGAAAGCTTACTATGGTTTTTCTATGGTGTTTCGTTTCATAGCTCATCCAAATGAAGAAGATGACCATTTTGTTTAATTTTAATTGAAGTTTACTTACCTATTTACTCGTTTACCTTTTATAAATTATATAAATTACAACAAAACCTATCCATGAACATCCATTATCCCTAGATATGGTATAATTACCATCCAATGTCACTAATTCACCCTTTTAAAGCTATTTAATCCATTTAACCAATAGAAACAAACTTTTGCACCTTTTTCAATTTAGTTTTTTTTTTTACCTAATTAACCATTTAAACCTTAAAATCTCTTTGCTAAATTTTCATATGACCTTAATAATTAATCTTAAACATTAAATAATTAATTAAACACTAACTCACTAGTCAAAATCATGGTTCCTCAACCACTGTTTCAGACACCTACTGAAAACAGGTTGTTACACACGTATCCAAATTTATTTACTAATGTTCATCAGGCTATTGAATTAATAGAAAAGGGAAATGATTGTTAATTATTATGATATTATATTCAAATGATATATAATGAATAAATGATATGTGTAGTATTGAATTGATATAATGTAGATGAATGGTAATGTCTTGAATGACATATATTACTTTTGATAGTGCTATATCGATATATTAATACTCGAATATATGTGAGGTTCACCTTGTTACTGTGAAATACTATACCAAGTTAATGACAACATGTGTTCTGAATGGATACATACATTTGTTAATAGAATGATGTTAATGGTATATTGATGACGACTTTGTTGCACGATACAAGTCAAAATAGTAAGTAAGCATTGGATTGATATATGATTTGAATGTCTGATGAGCTCACCTTGTTGTTGCGAATTGGCATAATAGGTAGAGGTCTTAAGTTAGTTGTTATGATGTGTTTAAATTTTTAATTTGAGGTAAATTTACCTTTTTAATACTTATAAATTTACTAAGTATTCATAATGTAACACCCTTAACCCATATTTGTCGCTGGAATAGAGTTACGGAGCATTACTAGGGTTTACAGAACAAATACAATTAAGTCATGTTATTTACTATTCATATCTAAAACAAATCATATTCGATCATATTGTCCTTTAAATGAACCCTCGAGGTCCAATTTATGCATTTGAAACAAGTTGGGACTAAATCAGGAACTTAGAGAATTTTTCGCAAAATTTCAAAAAAAATTTCCTAAGTGTAGAGGACACACACTCGTGTGGCCAAGCCATGTGGCTCATACGGCCAAGTGACACGTGTCCCAGGTTACGTGGGCATTCGATGTGAGGCACATGGCCATGTCTCAACCCATGTTCATACCTGTGTAACTCTCTGACTTGGGTCACATGGCCAACCACACGCTCGTGTGTTAGGCCATGTGAACAATTTAATTTTCCATAATTAAGTGTAGGGGTCACACACCATGTGCTAGGCTATATGACATACACGATTGAGACACACGCCCGTGTCCCTACCCGTGTGAGCAATTCAAAGCATTCTGTTTCTCAAATTTTAAGATGCAGGGGACACATGGCCAAACCACACGCCCATGCACATAGTCGTATGTCACACACGGTTGAGACACACGCCCGTGTGGACAAAATAAGGCCATTTCCAAGCCTTATTTCTCACCCAACCTGGTATCAACCTATCCAACCAATTTTTTTGTACTATTACAAGTCACAATAAGACCTTCAATTCATGCCAATTTCAAGTTCAATACATGTCATAACATCCCATTCATGCAACCGTTAATATATTTATGTAACTTCCATCATTCAACCATTTCAATACACACATCAAGCATGATAAGACCTTATATAACTACATCAAAATATGCTTAACACTAGCCATTCCAATAGCTAGTTACAACAAAAACATTATCATGCCAACATTGGCTAATTAGCCTATACATGCCATTATGACCAAAATTAGTTTTCTAGTTGTACCAAAATGAGCCGAGGGATAGTGTGATGATACTCAGACCAGCTTCTAACCTTTACGAGCTTCCGAGTACTATAAAACAAAAGAAAATAAAACAAAGTAAGCATTTAATTCTTAGTAAGTTCGTATAACTGGAAATTTAACTTACCATTCATTTCCATTAAAGTAAATATACAAAATGCATCCAAGAAATTTGGCTAATAGCCTAAACACCCAACTTCATCAAAACATGTTAGTCATTGTAATTCACACAATTGTCAAGAAACATGAATGAGCTCATCATGTAATAACTTTCACATACATATACTTTTTCTTATCATATATCTATATAACAAGTACATTTCCATGACAAATCATTTCAAATTTATTTTAGACATGTCAGAACTTTGTCCATTGAATTTATTTAAAATATTGATGGATACACATGTAGTACACTTAAAGTGTACAAAACTGTAATTCTGTCAATTCATATTCAAGGGTACTTTTTAGAGCACATAATTAGGAAGCACTTTCTCAAGCCATATAACAAAAAGCTCATATGAGCCATGTAACAGGAAGCTTATCTGGGCTATAACAGGAAACTCATAAGATTTTAAAATAGGAAGCTCATAGAGCTTAATAGGTAACTCCGAAGAGTTATTATCAGAGAGCTCGAGATAGCCATATAACAGGAAGTTCAAGCGAGCCATATCAGGATAATCATAAAGAACCTATATCGAGATGTTCATAAATAGCTGCGGTATGTCCGCAATATATGCAGAGTCAATACCGATCATATAACAGGACGCTCACAAAGAGCTGCGGTATGTTCGCAACTCATGCAGGATCAATACCGATCGGGATGCTCACAGGAACCATGTAATGGGAAGCTCGAGAGGGCTTATAATAGGATACTCTTTCGAGCTATGGTGTGTCTGCAACATATGCAGGATTACAACCCATACGGGAAATATTGTATCCATTGAGTTTCATTTATTCAAACGAAACTTATTACTTGTCGGGCATTATCGGACATATGATCAACTTCATACATAAGATAAGACATTTATACAATTCACACATATACAACATTCAATTCAAACATATTAATATATATGATTTAGGTACACGAACTTACCTCATCACTTGCTCGTATATAGAAATCTACTAATCCGATGCTTTTTTCTTTTCCTCGATCTAACTCTTTATTTGATCTTTCGGGATCTATATAAATGAATTTAACATCAATTTAACACATTTCATATTCAATTCAATCCAACTTACATCTTAGGCAAAAATACTATTTTGTCCTTATACTTTTAATTAATTTTAATTTCGTCCCTAGGCTCGGAAAATGAAATTCATGCAATTTAATCCTTATTCCAAGCCTAACCAAATTTTTCATGTAATAATAACAGTTCATATATTTAACAAAAATCATAAATTATTCATGAGTTTTACATATTTTCAATTTAGTTCTTAAATCACAATTTCATGAAAATTCTCTTTACAAAAGTTGTTTATCTATCAACAACCTATAATTTTCTACCATAAATTTCAAAATTTCAGCATACTCATCCCGTAAATTTTTAAAACTTTGATAACTTTGCAAATTGATCCCCAAAATAGATAGATTAAATTACTACGATCTTGCAAATGTAAAAATTACTAAAAACGGGACAAGATTACTTACCTAATTAAGTTTGCTTGATGTCTTTTCTCTTAGCTAGGGTTTCCATAAAAGTAAATTGGGAAAGATGATGAAATAAGATGATATTAGATTTTTATCATCTTTAATTATTTCAATTTCCAATTTAGTCATTTTCTTTTCTTAAATTTCCATAGATGAATCATCATAAATATCTACTAACTTTTCTTAATGGTTTATTTACCTTATAAGGACCTTAAATTTTGAATTTCATAGCTATTTAATCCCTCTAGCTACTATAATTCAACTTTTGCACTCTATGCAATTTGGTCCTTTCTAGCAATTAAGCATGTAATCGATAAAATTTTCTTAACGAAATTTTCATATGTCATCTCTATCATAATGCAGACCATGCAAAAAAATTAAAATAAATTTTCTTTCTAACTCAAATTTGTGGTCTCGAAACCACTGTTTCGATTTTACTAAAAACGGGTTGTTACACATAATGCTTACTCTGTTATGTTTCCCTATTTTGTAGTTGTCATTTGAGGAATGTCAAGATCGGATCAATTCGGAACTCACACTATCTAATCTTCACTTCAGTAGTCTTTTGATCATGTTTAGCTCGATCATGTGGCATTTATATAGGTTTTCATTTGTATATGTTTACATGAACAATTGTGACTTTCATCTATAGGTAATACTTGCCTTTTTATGGTCATATGTTGTGAACTCTAATGAGTATAATGGCAAGGTGTCAAGAAAAGTTTGAAGTATGTGATTAGTAAATTTTGATTGTGAATTGATTGAGTTTGAATGTTAATGGGAATGTTGAACCTTAATATGTTAAATTAGGTTTCGAACCTTAGTTGCTATGAACTTATATTATAGTTGGTAAATGGTATATATGCGTAACTTAGTAAAATACTGAGTTATATGTGTGTATCTATGGTTACATTTTTGAACATGAATGGCTTGATCTAGTACAAGTAAATTTAATGTGAAATGGTGCCATTTGAAGCAAAATGGTATAAATGAATGAAAGTGTTTGAATGGTTGATGAAAGTATAAGTTGTAAGGTTTTGTTTAGGTATCTAATTGAGGCTTAATGGGTTGCGGACATTTGGTATGGTTATTTATATTGCTTTGGATAGGAATAAAGGCTGATTTATGCAGGTTTGGTGAATGTTTAAAGTACAATTTAAATGATTCATTGGCATGAGCATGAAAAGGTACTCCAAATGTGATTTTTTTGGCCAATTGGAAGGAAGTATCGATACCTTAGTCTTAAATATCGCTACTTTACCAAATGAACAATATTTTAAAATGATCGAATGTTAATTTGGTACTGATACCAGTATAAAGTATCGGTACTTGATTTTGGTATCGATACCTATACTCAAATTTTAAAAAGGTTTGTATTTTGGTCATTCTTCATGCTTAGGTTAACTTAAGAGCTTTTGTAAGCTCGATTTAGTCTCGATTATCATTTGAAATCATCATATGATTACAATTGTATTACGAATGACTGTTGCATGATTTATTTTAAAGTTTTCAATTCTGATCCTATGGTAATATTCCATAACTCGAGTTCGGAGATCGGACAGGGTAAGGGATGTTACATATAATGGTATCAAAGCTACAATATAGTTAATTCTATGACTGAATGTGGCACCTGTTGAGTCTAGAAATACATGTTACAATAACCTATGACAATGTACTACTTTTTGATCCTATCTAACTCTATTTTCTTATTTATGTCGGCCCAATCAAATCGTTTTGTACTGATATATGATGAAGTTTATAGTAATGTTCTCGTTTCCAATCAGGAAGTTAGTCATAGTGTGGCTGTTTCGCAAAGGCTAAAAAGTGAAATGCATGATGTATTCTTTCAAATATTAAATGAATGGTTTTTAGAGTTTGTGCGAGCTAAACCTGTGGCTCCGCAACCTTTACCCCCAACTGTGCCTCCAATGGCACCCCCTTTGTCCTCAAGATCCGATAAATGTTCATAGTCCTCCAGTTGATAAAATTAGAAAATACGAGGCTAAAGAATTTTGAGATAAAAATAGAAGATGACTCGAACAAAATTAAATATTGGTTAGAAAATACTCAGCAAGTTTTTGATGAAATGGTATGTTCTCCTGAAGACAATTTGAGATGTGCATGTTCTGCGTGGACTGTTAATGGACCCCTTCCTTGCGTTAGCTTTTGATCCATATATCTCTCCGAAGAGCCACGATTTTGTATTCATAGTAATGCTACATTGAGCCAGTATTTCATATATCCAACTGAACCTTCATAAATCCTCCTTATTAATTCAAATAGTTACGTGTTCCCTCATAAGGCCAGGGCATCCACCAATCACGGTCTGCATTTACATACCCTACCAAAGGTAAATCTCATATCATATCATATCTCCAAACATTTCTCCCATTACATCTGCACAGTTTCCACCATTTCCCTCTTCCACCATTCTAAATACGAAGCTTGTGCACTAAGGAAGAGTATCCATTCAAAACTATTCATGCATATACTATTTTTATAATTTTCGTTTGTTAACACAGACATGCACGACTAATTTTTACATGGGATTACCTGAAAGAAAACATCATCATAAAGTTAGCTAGAATTTAACAGAGACACAAGTGAAAGGAAAGATTACCTAGAAATGCCTTACCTATTCTACGGGTACTTTCCTTTTTACACTAGAGCCTTCTCCCGTTTCTTCAACTAAAGAAAATCAAATACTCTATTAAGTATAAAAGCAACTGAACTTTTAATGTAAAAACAAGAACCAGAAACATGCAAACATTAGCCAGAAAGAAGTTTCCTTCTCTCCGACTTCCAATAGAAACCCTTATAAGCCGTTCCTACAACTCTATCATTCTCTGGTATTAAACTGAAGAAGGACTCAAGAATTTACCAATAGTTGGCTTGAAAAAGTCAATTACTAATTAAGATGAAGGCTAGTACCTTCACACAGCTAAGAACATACACTGGGTTTTTTCTAACAGAATAAAGAAGAATAGAGAAATAGGAAATAAAGTCCTCTGTTAAGCTTTCATCCTATCTATATAAGAATTAGCTCGTAATTCCACTATAACGGGTTACCTAATCACTTTATAAGCACACACAATTCCACTAATCTCACACAGTTCCACTAATCAAATACAATTCCTGTAACACCTCTAACTCGTCTATGTTGCTAGATTAGGGTTACAGAGTATTACGGCACTTTACAAATCAAATGAAAACATAAAACCATTCAAATATTAATGTAAATATCTAATATTCAAAACCAATCGTCATTCATAGCATATATACGAATAGGGGAATTATATCAAGCTTACGGAACTTAAAAATCAATTTGGAAACAATTAAGGATTAATTTGAAACAAAATAAAAAATGTAGAAAAATTGAAAACAGGGGTCACATGGCCGTGTGGCCAAGTTATGTGGCTCAGGAACATGGTTGTGTGGTCAAACCGTGTACAATTTGAAAATAGGGTCACACGACTGTGTCACCAGGTCGTGTAACAACCTATGACCGTGTAGGACAAACCTGTACCAAAATTAAATAGGCCACATCATTATGTGGTGTAACTGTAAGTGGCACACAGTTGTGTGATAGCCCATATCTCAGGCCGTGTGTACCTAAAATGACTTCTAAAATAAGACAATTCACCACTCGTTTCTTAGGTACCAAGCCAAACCAATATCAAGCACATTCGTAGCTTCAAAACACATTCAAACATTTTTAAAACATACCAAAACATTCAACCTAAGTGTCTAACCAATATGCCCTCATTGGCACCATATTTCATACACCAAACTAAAATAAAATTCAAAAATCACAAGCCCTTACCTTATATATATGCCAAATATACCATTTCATCCATTCCATTCACATAAAATTTTACCATATTTCAACCATTTCCAAGAAGCATAAACCACATAAGTAAAGGCACTTATATATGGATATTTACAAGCCAAATCAAAAGGTATATACACAAGTATGCTTAAACCAAGTTTAAAAACATCATTATAGAAAAAGAACTTAAAAGATCCTAGTACATGCCATTTATAACCCAACATCAAAATGACCGAAACTTCTACCGAGTTGAAGAGTGGATAGTGTGTGTGCTCCGACTTGAACTTCCAATTGATTGAGATTTCTGATGATCTACATGGAAAGAAAACAACTAACGTAAGCAACTAGTGCTTATTAAGCTAGTATAAATCATTAACGTAAACTTACCAAATAGGCTCAATTTATACAATTCATGCACAATTTCATTAACAAGCTCATGAGTTCAATCAATTCCTATACACATTACAAATCTCACAAGTTAGTGAGTTCAACAATGAAACATATAATCTTAACATATCATGGAACATGTATTTGTAACATGTCAAATATACATTTCATTCATCATATCTCTAATATGCATCACTCTTTCATTTCAAAGTATTCATACCAACACTTTCCATTTCATCTATCAAGATCATATAACATTTCTATAATTAAGTTCACTCGATTAAGCCTTTATTACCCGTTGAACCAAATGAAATAACATCGGATACTCGGGAAAATGCTTACACAAGCTGTGACTAGCCCTATATGCTCACATGAGCTATAAAATGGGTCTGCTCACACGAGCTATGGGTCGGGATGTTAGGTTACATGGTGCTACTCACACAAGCTATGAAGAATCCGCAACAAATGCAGGACTTCAGCCATCGGTAAGACATCCAAGACCAGCACCCAAAACTGTAAATAACCCTTAATGACATGTCATTTGTATCCTGAAGTATTCACGAGGTTCAAATAGGACACATTACATATCTGAATCTTTGAACTTTATTTCCATTATACCATTACAAACACATATCCATGTAATTCACATTTTTCAAACATAGCTATCAATTTGATCAACATTACAATTTAATCCAAATAACTAATTGACATATATCATTCAATTTAACCATACATAACATGAATAATTGTTAAAATGTTACCAAAAGAAAAAATTAATGAGTTTAAAAAATATATAAACTTACCTAAACAAAAAAGGTTACGAACACAGTGCCAACGACTATTCCGTTACTTTAGCTTTTCTACGGTTTGTGTCTGATTGATTTGTTTCTTGATCTAAATAATAATTTTCATTCAATTAATCGATTCCAACATCTCAAATAATTAAAATTAAGCTTATAACCATTTTCAATATAAATTTACAAAATTACCCCTAACATTTTACTTTTTATGCAATTTAGTTCCAAAATTTGAAACTTACAAATTAACCACATTTAAGAAAAATCCATGCTAGTTGATTTCTATATAGTCCCTATTCAGCCTAAATTTATTAATTTTTCACAATAATTTCATGTAATTTTACTATTTTAACAACTTGGTCCCTAAACATTAAAAATCCATGCTAGTTGATTTCTATATAGTCCCTATTCAGCCTAAATTTATTAATTTTTCACAATAATTTCATGTAATTTTACTATTTTAACAACTTGGTCCCTAAACATTAAAATTACTAAAAACTACTTTACAAAATAGTCTTATTTGACAACTAAGCTTAATAACCTACCATTAAAATTCAAAAACACTTCAAACTCATCAATGACACCTTTCAAAATATTTAACATTTTTACGAATTAACCCCCGGGTTAGCTAAATTAAGCTAAAACGATTACAAAAACATAAAAATCATTAAAAACAGGTAAAAATTACATGCCATGCATGAAGAACAAGGTTTGATCGAATGCTCTATAAGCTACCTTGGTGATTTTTAGTTAAAACAAAGAAAGGAACAAGATGATAGCATTTTACCTATTTGATTATGTAATAATTTATGTAATTACCATATTACCTTTAAGAATTTTACTTAACAAAGAACAAAATAATGTCCATAACCGTCCATTATATATCTATATGGTATATTTACCACTTAAGTCCATTAATTTACATTTCCATAGCCATTTAACGCGTTTAACTAATAGAAACTAAAATTTACAACTTTTACAATTTAGTCCTTTTTACTTAATTTACTATTTCAACGTTAAAATTTCTTAACCAAATTTTAATATGAAACTAATAAATACTCATAAATATTGAATAAATAATATTTTCTATCTAACTAGTTTGAATTTTGGTCCCAAAACTACTGTTTTCGACACCACTAAAAATAGGTTATTACAATTCCACTAATCAAACATCATTAACGAGGCTCTATAGGTGTTATGCAAAATGACACGTTTCCTTCATAAGACTTGACGCTTTTCCTATACTTGTCCTACTGATTCCGAATTCTAAATTAACAGATCTATGCGCCACAACTGAATTCACCAATGATAGGTTCATAACAAAAAAGCTCGCCAAATGTAAAATAGGGATCCGCAAAATGGCAAAACCTAGCGAAACATTCCACAAGAAAAACTTTGCCAATGAAATAAGTCAATTCTCGCGAACTTGACTAGCTTATATATGAGTCACCGCCAAGTTTAATTGGTCAGCCGACCAAAATGTGAACAAGAAATACTTGGGGCGTGACAAAAGGACAAACATAGAACAGGAAAAGGAGTTGACCTAGTCCACAATCTTTTGGGGAATATAAATATCACACTTTTAGAACAAAGAGGGGGAGTCGCCTAGTGCAAAAAGAACAGAACATCAATTTTCAAAAGAAAGCAAGTCAGAGAAGAAGATGAAGATAGGAAGAGGAAGAATGAGAGAAGAATGACTGGAGGAGAACTACCTTATACAGTTCAACATATCTTCACCTTTCTCTTTACCTTTTGTTTCTTTTCTTTTGCTATTTTGAACCATGGTTGAGTTTTGCTTGATTGTCTTTAATTTGACAATTATGGGCTAAATGTTTGTTAGTTAGAATAAATATGGAACCTTAATATGGGATTATTAGTACTTTGCTAAGGATGCTTGTTGCAATATGATTTTATTCATTCAAGTGTTATTCATGTTTAATGCTTGTTATTTCCTGATCAATATTAGTGGGTAATTAAGTTAATTGCTAATCCTCAAAAGGCTGTGATTAATGGACGTAAAACTTGAATGGTACATGTTTAATTCATTTGATTTTAAATGTATAATGATATAGACATGTATTGTTACTGTGCATAATCCTGTAAGAATGGTGCTTGTAATTGTATTTTTTACATTAAATTGGCATAGACATATGTTAAATTAGTTAAAAGATTGAATATAGTGACTTCGAGAGAAGCCTATAAACTGTCGATTTCGAATTAATAAACTGTCATAATGTCGCAGCATTTTTGCAACATTGCTACTATTAGTTACATATTAGGGGGAAATAGTTATTCCGACTCTTCATTTCATTACTATTAATTTTGTGTTATTGTTTTTAAATTACTTTGCATATTTATTTAAATTCAATTAGATTTTTATTTTATTTAAATTCAATTAGATTTTTATTTACTTTTCAAGTTTTCATTTGTTAATTTTGTAATTTATCAAAATCAATCTCTGTAGAGACGATAACTCTAACATTCATTACTATTTATTACTTGCTAGTGATTATGCACACTTGCACATCATAAGAAAATTCATGACAAATAGGATTGAGAGAATTTGAGAGAATAAGATTGAATGAAAATAAATGAAAATAAGCGGGGTATATATAGAAAAAAGAGTAATTATTGGAAAAAGAAATTTATCGTTAGTCACTAGCCGTTATCCAACAGATTGCAAATAATTTTCTTTTTAAAAAACGAAAAAAAAAAATCCCCTGTGGGGTGCACTTTTGTCTCTCTTTTTTTAATAGCATATTTTCCTAAATTTCGAAAAAATTAACCTAAATCCCTTTTTTTTTTTTAATTGACATATTCACCAAAATTTCCCCTTGGCTTTTGAATAAAATTTAAATTGAGTTTAATTTTAGTTTGGGTTTGGTTGATATTGGGTTTGGGTTCAAATATATATTATATTTAATAGGACGAAATTCGATTAATTTGGTCTAAACGGTTTTTAATTTCAAAACCAAAACTGAACCAACAACATTATATCAACCAATTACCTCACCTACCAATATATATATAAACTATTAATATATTAATCAATTATATTTAGCGTAAATTATAGAATTAGTTACCCAACTATGAGTGTATTTTTGTTTTGATCACCTAACTATAAAAATTTTTAATTTAGTCACTAATGTTTTAGATCATTTATATTTTGGTCACTCTCCGTTAAATGGTTAACAGAAGTGATGATGTGGCATTTTTCTAACTAGTATAATAACACATTTAGTCCTCAATACTTACACATTCTATCAATTATATCCTAATTCTAAATAATTCGATAAATAATTTAGCCTAGACAAGCACAGAAGAAAGAGAACACTTAGAAGAACAAGAGAGAATATGGAGAATGTGGAAATATATTATTCAATAAAAGCTATCTTGTGTACAAATGAGAAAGGGGAGCCTCTACTTATATAAGCAAGCCCTTTTCGATCCAACGGTTACAAGTCATCTCAATGAACAACCTAGATCTTCCAAAATTTTCTACATGGTTTTACAATGATCCTATCCTTCTTTTGGACTTCTAAAGTTTTTTGAGACACTCATGTAACCTCTAGAATCATTTTCCTCATGCTCGCATCATTTCAAACTTGATATAATGCTCCGTGTAGCTTTGCTCACGAGTGAACCGTAACATATAGATGATATCAACTACAGTGTGATTTTTAATGATGTAAACCATGTGAGAACTTGAGTCTTAAAAATAAATCTGAAGCATCCATTTATAAACTTGAAATAACATGTTACTATTATAAGTTAAATTGCATTAGGCAATGAACCATGCAAAGAAGTTTTAATGATATGTGTGAGGATCACTCCTTTTTTTCATTGATTTTCTCTTACTTTAAAATTAAATTTTTAAAAAATCAAATTTATATATAGATTTTATTTTTTATTTTTTTCCTTTTTATTTTTATTTTTATATTTATATTTTTTAACATTTAAAATTATTTTCAAAAACCTCTACGGCTCTGCCACGTATTATTGGTCTTTTGGTGAGAGGTGAGGTGACCCTCATAATCTTCATTCAACTTTTTCAGGAGCTCAACCCTTTGACAGCCAACAAAGTTGGCTTTCTAAGGTTTTATTTTTTATTTTATTTTAATTATAAAATAAATTTTTTTATATATTTAAGATGTAACGATTTTTAATCAAATAAATTTATGCTCGCATCTTAATTAGTTGAATTTTCCAGATTTTATACTATTTATTTATTTTTTAAAAATAATAAAAAAATAAATTAAATGTGCTATTTACCAAATTGATATTCGAGTTTTAGTTCAAACTCAAGTTGGGATCAAATCTAAGCAAGTTTTGATGTTTTTAGATTTGCATTATTTCTAATTTATATCATTTAGAGTTTACATATAAAATATCAAAACTAAATGAAACTAAACTTGAAATTATTTGAATTCAAATTGAAATATATTTTGATTTGAACAATACCTTTAAGATTATTTATATATAATTTATTCAATTGAATCAATGATTATAGTATTAATCTAATAATTCATTCGATTGCGCTAGCAATTAGAGGAATATACAATTGATAAATACTCTTAAAATTACTTGTATACCATAATGTCATTATATTCATACATAAACTAATTCAATTGAATTAATACTTGTACGATTAATTTTATAATTCATTCAATTAGGTTCACAGTTAGGAAAATGTGTATGCACATAATGTCATTACACTAGTACATAAACGATACAATTGGATCATTAAATGTACGACTAATTGTATAATTCATTCATTTACGTTCGTATAATTAATGATTGTATGATTAATAGTATATTCATTCAATTACATTTTTGCATAGTTCAATTCAATTGGATCATTAAATGTACAACTATTTATAATCCATTTTATTAAGATCATATAATTAATGATTGTATGATTAGGGGTGTGCATTTTTTGGTTTTAACCAAATTAACCGATCGAATCGAATTAATTCAGTTAATGATCGACCATCGAATCTAATTTAGTCCAGGGTCAGTTAAATGTTTTCTTTTTAAATTTATGTTATTGGTTAATTCAGTTCAAAATTAGGTAATTAACCGAATTAACTGATTAACCAAAATTATTAATAATAGGGTAAACTCCACTATTTTGTCACTAAATTATGGGTAAGTTTTCATTTTGGTCACTTAACTAACATTTGTTACAATTTGGTCACCAAACTATTGAAAGTTTTCATTTAAATTATTGGACTGTTAAAATCAATGCTATATGACTTTCTTTGTTCATACTGCTTGCACTAAACGAAAGCTCTCTTTCCCCTCATTTTTCTATAGTTCAATTTTTTTTTCATAAAACAGGTTTGGACGTCAAGAATCTACCAAAATCCAAACAATTTGTTTTCCCTAATCTCCAACAATGATTGTTAGATCAACTTGGATCTAATAATATATATATATATATATATATATAGCTAGTGGGTGCGGATACATAAATAAATCATCTTCTTCAATCAACATCCTTACGTAAAATTTTGTTTTAGTAGTTTTTATAGTTAGTGGTGAACGTTAAAAAATTTTAAGTTAATCGAGTTGACGAGTCTTATTTTATTATTCTAATTCTATTTAAACTTTTCTCTAATCGATTCAAGTGAAATAAAATTCGAGTTGAGTCGTATTAAATTGAGTGAAATTATTCGAGTTAAATTAAAAAAAAAATTAAACATGTCAAATTCAAATCTTGATACAGTATAACTAATTCCATGTCAAACTGCGAAAATTTGAAACCATATATATTTGAAAACTTTTTCAAAACAAAATAATAATTTAGTATGATAAACTTGAATCATTAGTTAACTTATTTAGGTCCTAAAATTAATATTCTAGAAATTTTTTAATTTTTTAACTTTCTTTATATACACTCTTAGAATTTTTTTTAAAAATTTTAAAATTTTCAAAAATATAAATTTTGAAATTTTCATAAATATTTTTAACTTTAAAAACTATTTTGAATTTTTAAAAATTATTTTGATTATTTTGTAATTTTTGTTCAAAGAGATCAATTTGCTCATTTTCAAACCAACAAGGTATTTATACCAATTTATTATTCAAATTATTCGAATTATTCAAATTGTAAAATTCAATTCAATTCGAACTTGAAACTTGAATTACTTATTCGAGTTGACTCAAATAATTCAAATAACTCGGATAACTCAAATCGATTAACTCAAAAATTATTTTTTTAATCAAATCGAGTTTTGTTCACACCTATCTATAACATACTGTAACACCCCTTACCCGAGACTGTTGCCAAAATCGAGCACGAGGCATTACTAAACTTAATCTATCACTTAAATAGTTTTAAAATTGTTTATTTAAACTTTTCGGAATGTGCTGTCATTCTGCATTGTAGTCGCCTAAAAATTCATATCTTGAGTTCCGAAACTCAAAATTTAGATCCGAAATTTTTTTCTGAAACTAGACTCATATATCTATCCACTAATTTTTTTCTAGAATTTTTGACTTAGCCAATTAGTACAGTTTATTAGTTAAAGTTACCCCTGTTTCAGAATTCGACTGCACTGACCTCTACTTACTACGAACCACTTTTCTCCCTATAAAAAATTAATATAACTATACCGTTTGTTTCTATTAAAACTAGATTCAATAAGGATTCTAACCATATAAATTACACCACATAATTATTTTTGTACAATTTATGGTGAATTTCCAAAGTTGAAACAGGGGATCTAGAAATTTCTCTGACCCTGTTTCACTAAAACTCAGATATCTCATAAAATATAATACCTTTACCTGTTTTGCTTATTCCATAAGAAAATAGACATAATAATATTTAATTTAATATATTATTCACCATCAAACCATGTCTCTACGATTTTTAGTGATTTTTAAAAGTCATGCTATTTCTGATACTTAAATCTGTTTTTAAGTTACTTTCACATTTTTCTTAGTTTTCATGTGATAGTTACTACTTATTCATACATACTATTAAACATGTATATCATCAGCCCTTCCATTAGTTAATCACTAGCAAGTATTTACACATCATTCATTGATCATATCATATCAAAAGAAACCAAGTTCCTATACATGCCATACACAAAACTAAACGTCTAACTATACCAATGTGATTTCTTCGATAGTGTGATCGGGTCTCCGACGTTTCCTTCGATCCCGAGTGGCTTGATAAAACTATAAGAAAAGAAAATAAAGAGAGTAAGCACTAGGCTTAGTAAGCTTACAAGCAAATAAATTACAACATTCAGCATAATGAATAATTATACATAATGTCACCTAGCCTCATAAACTTTATTTACTTCTCATTTTCTACCTTCTTCTTTACTCACTTAACTTCTTTCTTACACGACCTTTCACTATTCATAAATATAATCTACCTTCCCTTTTGCTGATAATTCACTGTAATTTAACGTGTACAATGACCCATTGAACCACTCGGAATACTAAGGATATTGGGGTCGTTCGTCTATCAATATCTCGCCAATGCCATGTCTTCGACATGGACTTACATGAATTATTTCTGTCTCCAATGCCATATATATATCTAATATGGGCTTACATGGCTCATTCCTGTCTCCAAAGCCATATATCTGATATGGACTTACATGGCTCATTCACATTACGACTGGTCTCACAACCCCAATATCCTAACATTCCTAAGGTTCAAACGGGGCTTCCTAATGCTTTTTCTGTCACTTCGCCTTTAATTCGACTTTAAATATTCTCATGAAATAAGTATATAAATGCTGGAAATTGACAATAATAATGTAAAATAAAAGAATATTGCATTTATTTCATCAGTAAACTTACCTCGTATGCAAAAAAATAGCTACTTTTACCATTTCGTCCACAACTTGGTATTTTCTCCATTTTAGCCCGAATTTCAGTTTCCCTTGCTCTATCATTTAAAATATAGTCTAATTAGGACTCACATTATTCAAATTGACCCAAAATCATATTTTGGCAAAATTACTGATTTTGCCCTAAACTTTCGTGATATTTACACTTTTGCCCCAAAGCTCGTAAATTTAACTTCATCCTATTTTCTTATGTTTTATGACATGCTGGTCATTTTTCCTTCTATGGCAGCATCAAATTCATACTCTAACATGCACTTATGACTATTAGGTATTTTTACCGATTAAGTCGTTTTACTCGCTTTTGCTTAAAACCGAGTAGTACAAATTATCTAACATAATTTAAAACCTCATATTCTATCATAAAACATCAAAATACACAAATTTCACCTATGGGTATTTTTCCAAATATGAACCCTAACTTAAATTATTGCTAGCATAAGCTTTATCCAACTAAGGGACTCAAAACGTAAAGAACATTAAAAGCGGGGCTTGGAATCACTTACTATGGAGCTTGAAAGCTTGAAACAAACCCTAGCTATGGAGAACCCTTGAAATTTCGTCCTAATGAAGAAGATGGACAAAAATTGGCTTTTAATTTTGTTTTTAATTCATTTTAATAACTAAATAACCAAAATGCCCTTACTACTAAACTTTCCAAAAATTCCTTCCATGTCCTAATTTTGTCCATGAACTTAAAATTGGTCAAATTGCTATTTAAGACCTCCTAATTAATATTTCAAAGCAATTTCATACTAAAAACTTCGAGAATGCAAGTTTTGCAAATTATTCAATTTAGTCCCTAATCTCAACTTAAGCACTTTATGCATAGAATTTCATCACGAAATTTTCACACAATCATGTAATCATATCATGAACCTCAAAATAATAATAAAATAAATTTTTCTACCTTGAATTTGTGGTTTCGCAACCACTATTCCGTTTAGGCCCTATTTCGGGATGTTACATTTCTCCCCCCTTTAGGGATTTTCGTCCCAGAAAATCTTACCGTGAAAAGATTTGGGTACTTGTTTTGCATAGCCTCTTCGGGTTCCCATGTAGCCTCGTCTACCCCATGCCTATTCCATAGTACTTTCACAAGTACAATACTTTTGTTCCTTAATTGCTTTACCTCTCGAGCTAGAATCTTTCTTTGGTTCTTCACCGTAAGTCATGTCCGATGAATCTCAACCTCTGTCGAGAAATTACATGTGACGGATCCGAACGATAACGACGTAGCATAGACACATGAAATACATTATGAATCTTCTCTAACTCAATCGGCAAAGCTAACCGATATGCTAATGGTCCGACTCTCTCAATCACTTCAAACGTTCAAATAAAACGTGGACTTAGTTTGCCTTTCTTGCCAAATCTGAGAACTTTCTTCCACGGGGATACTTTCAAAAAAAAAAACTTTGTCACCAACTTGATACTCAATCTCTTTTCTCTTCAAATCGCATACGACTTTTTGTCATGTCTGAATTTGCTTTTAAGCAATCTCTGATGATTTTTACTTTCTCTTCTGTTTCCTTAACTAGATCAACTCTGTAAATCTGATTTCCCTTAAGCTCTGTCCAATACAAAGGTGTGCGACATTTATGTCCATACAAAGCTTCATAAGGTGCCATCTTCAAACTCGACTGATAACTATTATTGTAGGCAAATTCTACTAATGGTAAATATTTTTCCCAATCGCCTTGAAATTCAATACACACAGTATCTAAGCATATCTTCAAGTACTGAATAACTCTCTCTGATCGACCGTCGGTTTGAGGATGGAAAGTCAGATACTAAAACTCAACTTTGTGCCCAAAGCCTTCGTAATTTCTTCCAAAACCGTGAAGTAAATCTTGGATCTCATGCTCGAAATAATCGATAATGGCACTCCATGTAGTCTAACTATCTCTGAAATGTATAACTCAGCCAACTTGTCAAGTGAGTAATCCATACGGATTGGGATAAAATGAGCCGACTTAGTTAACTTATCAATCACAACCCATATTGCATCTTTCTTTCTCGATGTAAACGGCAATCCCTGTCACAAAATCTATAGTAACTCGATCCCATTTCCACTCGGGGACTAGCACAGTGCAATAAACTGAAGGTACGATGTTCGGCCTTTACTGTTGATGGATCAAGCATCTAGAAATAAACTCTGAAATGCCCCTTCTCATTCCTACCCACTGACAGTCGGATATCATCATTTAACCCATCCTCAAACCTTTTACACATGATAGCCTCTGTGGACACACATTCTTGAGCATATTTACTGAGCCTGAAAAATTCACGCTCATAATCGGTCACCGTCATATTGCCTTGTTTCAATTCCAGGAATTCTTTTCTCTTCTGGTCAATAAACCTCTGACTGATGTACTTTTTACGAAATTCCTCCTGAAAGAAATCCCAAGTGACCCTCTCCTTTGGTACAACTGATATAAGTGTCTTCCACCAGTAGTAGGCTGAGTCTCCAAAAAGTGATACTACACATTTCATACATTCCTCGGGTGTACAAGATTATTCGTCAAAGACTCTGATAGTATTTTCTAACCAAAATTCTGCTCTTTCTGCATCATCATCTTTTGTTGCTCGAAATTCTTCTGCCCCTTGTTTCTTGATTCTATCAACTGGTGGCTTTTCTCTTATCACTGTACCTGTGACTGGGGGAGCTTGAGCTACATGGGTAGCCTGAGAATCATGAGGGGGTGGAGGTCTAACTACCGGATTCGTACGAACGAACTCGGCAAACCAATCATTCAAAGCTTGGAAGAGAGCTTCTCGAGTCACTCCTCCCTGATTAACTGTTACTGGCCTATTCTCATATGGCGCTACCCCTTCCACGGGAGCAGGCGCATTACTTCCTACATCATCATCACCAGCTCACTCGGGATCCATTACAATAAAACAAAATATTTAAAAATCGTCAGGAGTCATCACACTATCAAAATACATGTGTATGGCATGTATAGCTAGACTTTTACTCACACTAACTATTCGAGAACCGACTAAACCTGCTCGATACCAATAAATGTAACACCCCTTACCCGAGATCATTGCCACAAAATCGAGCACGAGGCATTACTAAACTTAATCTATCACTTAAATAGTTTTAAAATTGTTTATTTAAACTTTTCGGAATGTGCTGTCATTCTGCATTATAGTCGCCTAAAAATTCATATCTTGAGTTCCGAAACTCAAAATTTAGATCCGAAATTTTTTTCTGAAACTAGACTCATATATCTATCCACTAATTTTTTCTAGAATTTTTGACTTAGCCAATTAGTACAGTTTATTAGTTAAAGTTACCCCTGTTTCAGAATTCGACTGCACTGACCTCTACTTACTACGAACCACTTTTCTCCCTATAAAAAATTAATATAACTATACCGTTTGTTTCTATTAAAACTAGATTCAATAAGGATTCTAACCATATAAATTACACCACATAATTATTTTTGTACAATTTATGGTGAATTTCAAAGTTGAAACAGGGGATCTAGAAATTTCTCTGACCCTGTTTCACTAAAACTCAGATATCTCATAAAATATAATACCTTTACCTGTTTTGCTTATTCCATAAGAAAATAGACATAATAATATTTAATTTAATATATTATTCACCATCAAACCATGTCTCTACGATTTTTAGTGATTTTTAAAAGTCATGCTATTTCTGATACTTAAATCTGTTTTTAAGTTACTTTCACATTTTTCTTAGTTTTCATGTGATAGTTACTACTTATTCATACATACTATTAAACATGTATATCATCAGCCCTTCCATTAGTTAATCACTAGCAAGTATTTACACATCATTCATTGATCATATCATATCAAAAGAAACCAAGTTCCTATACATGCCATACACAAAACTAAACGTCTAGCTATACCAATGTGATTTCTTCGATAGTGTGATCGGGTCTCCGACGTTTCCTTCGATCCCCGAGTGGCTTGATAAAAACTATAAGAAAAAGAAAATAAAGAGAGTAAGCACTAGGCTTAGTAAACTTACAAGCAAATAAATTACAACATTCAAAGCATAATGAATAATTATACATAATGTCACCTAGCCTCATAAACTTTATTTACTTCTCATTTTCTACCTTCTTCTTTACTCACTTAACTTCTTTCTTACCTGACCTTTCACTATTCATAAATATAATCTACCTTCCCTTTTGCTGATAATTCACTGTAATTTAACGTGTACAATGACCCATTGAACCACTCGGAATACTAAGGATATTGGGGTCGTTCCTGTCTATCAATATCCTCCCAATGCCATGTCTTCGACATGGACTTACATGAATTATTCCTCTCCAATGCCATATATATATCTAATATGGGCTTACATGGCTCATTCCTGTCTCCAAAGCCATATATATCTGATATGGACTTACATGGCTCATTTTACATTACGTGTCTGTCTCATCAACCCCAATATCCTAACATTCCTAAGGTTCAAAGCGGGGCTTCCTAATGCTTTTTCTCTGTCACTCGCGCTTTAATTCGACTTTAAATATTCTCATGAAATAAGTATATAAATGCTGGAAATTGACAATAATAATGTAAAATAAAAGAATATTGCATTTATTTCATCAAACTTACCTCGTATGCAAAAAAAAAGCTACTTTTACCATTTCGTCCACAACTTGGTATTTTCTCCATTTTAGCCCAATTTCAGTTTCCCTTGCTCTATCATTTAAAATATAGTCTAATTAGGACTCACATTATTCAAATTGACCCAAAATCATATTTTGGCAAAATTCTGATTTGCCCCTAAACTTTCGTGATATTTACACTTTTGCCCCAAAGCTCGTAAATTTAACTTCATCCTATTTTCTTATGTTTTATGACATGCTGGTCATTTTTCCTTCTATGGCAGCATCAAATTCATACTCTAACATGCACTTATGACTATTAGGTATTTTTACAGATTAAGTCGTTTTCTGTTTTTGCTTAAAACCGAGTAGTACAAATTGTCTAACATAATTTAAAACCTCATATTCTATCATAAAACATCAAAATACACAAATTTCACCTATGGGTATTTTTCCAAATATGAACCCTAACTTAAATTATTGCTAGCATAAGCTTTATCCAACTACCGGGACTCCGAAAACGTAAAGAACATTAAAAACGGGGCTTGGAATCACTTACTATGGAGCTTGAAAGCTTGAAACAAACCCTAGCTATGGAGAACCCTTGAAATTTCGTCCTAATGAAGAAGATGGACAAAAATTGGCTTTTAATTTTGTTTTTAATTCATTTTAATAACTAAATGACCAAAATGCCCTTACTACTAAACTTTCCAAAAATTCCTTCCATGTCCTAATTTTGTCCATGAACTTAAAATTGGTCAAATTGCTATTTAAGACCTCCTAATTAATATTTCAAAGCAATTTCATACTAAAAACTTCGAGAATGCAAGTTTTGCAAATTATTCGATTTAGTCCCTAATCTCAACTTAAGCACTTTATGCATAGAATTTCATCACGAAATTTTCACACAATCATGTAATCATATCATGAACCTCAAAATAATAATAAAATAAATTTTTCTACCTTGAATTTGTGGTTTCGCAACCACTATTCCGTTTAGGCCCTATTTCGGGATGTTACACATACCTAGGTTGGAGTTTATCTACTTCAATTTCATCTTTCGAGATTTTAGTCTTATTAGGTAAATCTTTGCTTTTAGTCTCCGATCTATATAAGTTGTGAATATAGTTTATATTCTTAAATATAATATTCTTAGTTTTTATATATATATTTTTAATTTCATTAATTGTAGTGACATGTTTGTTTGTTTTTTGATAGTATTTTATGAAAATAGTAAGTTGACGTGATATTAGATATGTGATAATATATTTGATACATAAAACTTTTGAATTAACATAATCTAACGTCTAGTTATAACTAAAATTTTAAAATTTAAAATGCACAATACTAAAAATGATCAAATTAAAATACAAAAATTAATAATACAAACTGTCATCTATATTCGATAAAAGTACCATGGAGGTCCTTGTATTAGGAGTTAGAATGCATTTGACCCCTTTACTAAAAAAAAAGCAAATTAATCATTGCACATTAAATTAAATAGCAAATTGGTTCTTTCTAGTAAAATGGATGACTGACGTTAATAACCATATAATTATTTGTAACGTGTCATGTGAACCTCATTCTAACATACAAGGACTAGTTTTTAACCGTACGAATAAATAAAATTTTTAATAGAATAATCTATTTACTCATTGTTCTAATGTATAAAAACTAATTTATCTATTTTTTTATGAAAAGGGTAAAATGTGGTAAAAGAATCTCCAATTGTGGAAGAGGGTTAAAAGTTAGAGGGAAAAAAATTCAAAAAAAAAAAAAGGGCTAAAGAGGGATGGAGAATCAGATGCCCGTGATTACAGCATAGTGGAGCGGCATCTTCATGGCTCTAAGCTGAATTAGAAAGGCTCAAAGTCTTGAAGCAAGAAAGTCTACTGCAAAAGTTGTGATTTGAAAGAAGAAAAGTACAAGAAAAAGAAGAAGGTCCAATGAGTGAAATAGGAGGGAAAATAAACCTCCCTTTCACCATTTTCAATCTTTTGCCTTTAACCTCCCACCACTTTTGGTGTGGAATATCTATGTTTGCAGTGCTTTGTGGTGTGGGTCTTTCTTTTTGAATTTGGATTCCCCATTTTATGCGTCTTTTTCTTGCTCATTAAAAAACAAGAAGAAGCTCACCACATTTAATCTTTTACTCATAGTTCACGAGGATGCAGGAGTTCAATATTCAAAGGTATCTGGCGTGTTGGATTTTACCATTTATATCTCTCCAAACAAAAACAAAAGTCAACTTTTTTTACTATAAACTGCTTATTTCTATTTCCTTTTTACTTGTTAAATTTTATATTTTGAGTTATCCAATATTTTTTGAAATATGTAAAGACTTGATATATATATATATATATATATATATATATATATATATATATATATAATTTTTATAATTAGACAACTTTTTTAACACGTTTTAAAAAAATAAAAATAGCTTCAAAAGTTTCCTTAAAAAAGTATAGGATTAATGCATATTTCAGTCCCTAATGTTATTAGTTATTTCTAGTTTAGTCCCTAACATTATTAAAAAAAATTTAAAAATATAAAAAAATTAAAATTATTAAGAAATAGAGAAATATATAAAATTAAAAAAATACAGAAAATCATTAAAACTATTGAAATAGAAAAATAAAAATTATAAAATTACAAAAAATAAAAAATAAAAAATACATATTAAAAAATTACAACAAATTTTTAAAATTACAAAATATTAAAAATAGAAAAACTTATAAAATTACAAAAAATTATAAAATATGAAAATTTTTAAGATTTACTAAAAATTAAAAAAAGACATTAGAAAGTTTAATATTTTTTAAAAATTTTATAAATCATATTTATTAGAACTTGAACATGAGATCGTTGTCTCTTGAAATAAAATTATTCTTTATTATTTAAATAATTTGAAAAAAAACCTTGTCCAAATTTATGACATAAAAAAGATCTACCAATTATAAGTTTCGATTGATTGAATTATAAAACAATTATCGTAAGTGATATTCTTCCAAGAGACAATGATCTCATGCTCAAGCTCTAATAAATGTGATTTATGAAATTTTAAAAATATTAAAATTTCTAATATATCTTTTAATTTTTTAGCAAATTTAGGTTTTTTATATTTTTATAATTTTTTTGTAAATTTATAAATTTTCTATTTTTAATAATTTTTAAAATATTTTTTTGTATTTTTTTTGTAATTTTAAAGGTTTTTTTTGAATGATGGTGTAACAACCATTGTATAACACGTGGCAACATATGATTGAGTGACTGAATTTTTTAACGTCCAAATGGTTGAACTGGGAATGTCTGGTAACATTAGAGATTAAAGTGAGCCCAAAAAAAAACTTTAAGAACCAAAGTGAAAAAACGATATAATTTAAGGACTAAAGTGTACATTAAGCCAAAAATATATATAGTATTTGTTCAACTACATATCGTATATGTGACATCGTGTTTTAAAAATATGTTAAATTAAAAAAATACTCGAGATAAAAAATAAGTAAATGACTTTTTTAGTACCTTTCAATTTCGAAATTGAGCAAATTAATTCCTAACAAAAAAATTAGAGTAATTTAATATCTGTCAATTTCAAAAGTGAGTAACTAAATAGAATTAATCATAGTGTTAATGGCTTTCGTCAATTGTACATAATTTTGATTAGTATAGTAATAAATTTAGCGTACAATGTTTACATATTTTGTAATTTTGGCATTAATTCTAAAAAAATTCAACAAATTCAGCCTCAACATTTACGCATTTACACAAATATTGCAATATAAATTTGTTAATTTAAGAATAAATTGACAGAAATGTATAAATTTTAAGGGTTAAATTTATTATTATAACAATCAAATTCATATAAAATTAATAAAAAATATTAACAATGGAATTAATTATATTTAATTGCTCATTTTTAAAATTAATTTTGAGAAATGAATTTGTTCAAATTTACAATTAAGAGGATTGAAGAAATCCTTTTATAAAAAATATATATATATAAGAAAATAAAACAAAAATCTCAAAAATTGTCCTTTGTGCGAAAAACAAGACCTAGGCAAAGCAGTTTTTTAGGCTCAAGGTTTAGGGTTATCCCAAGACCAAAACGGCATCCATCATAAACCTGCACCCAAAGGGCAACAAATCTGGCTTTTTTTTTATTTATTTATTGAAAATCAAGACACCCCCCACCCTAAAAAACAACACAATTTTTTAATCCTCTCTTTTCTTAAACTGTTGGTGGATGATCAATGTCTACCTTTTAATTATGCCCTTATCTTTCCCACCGCCCCAACTGTAACCCACAATGTGAAAACAAAAAGCAGCCTTCTGCAACCAACTTATTTAATTAACCAACCTATTTTTACACATAATTAATTACTAAATCCCCCTCCTTTCACCCATTTAAAATCACCCAATCCAACTCTAATTTTTTTAATAAAATACTTCTAATATTTAAAATAAATTTTAATTCTAATCATAGTAATTTTTTTAGACAATTTCTTAAAAATACACAAATTATTAAATTAAACCTTTTTTTCAAAAATTACTTGATTAGATTAATTTTTTTGAAAGTATTTTCAATTGATTTATAGGAAAACGCTTTCAATTGTCCCCAATACTTTTTTTTTATTTTTTTTGGTGCCACTTATATATAGATTGATAATCTATTTACCATTTATTCTTAAATAATGTAATATTGCTTCTTCTTTTTTAACTAACAGCTACTACACTTAATCTAATAAATTTTTTTTAAAAAAAGGGCTTTCTTTTCCAAAATTTACTCAATTTTTTATCCCAACAAAATACTAGCATTTGATTTGATTTATGAATTTTTGGATTTGTTTCTAAAACCCTGGAAGACCCCGCCACAACACCAAAAAGGAAAAAGTTCAAATACCCCATCAGCTATTTTTACCTTCCACTTCAGTTCCTTTCATTATTCAGTTGTTAAGAAAGCTTAATCTGGGTGCCACCGCTACACTACGCGCCACCGTCTGCTCAGCATTTATTTGCTGTTTTTTTTTCTTTTTTCATGTTTGACCAAATAGTGTGTTAGGATGGGTTGTACGGCGTCAAAGCTAGACAATGAAGAGATCGTAAGGCGGTGCAAGGACCGGCGACGCTTGATAAAGGAAGCCGTTCATGCTCGACATCACCTAGCCTCAGCTCACGCCGACTACTGCCGCTCTCTTCGTGTAACCGGCTCGGCTCTAGCCTCCTTCGCGGCCGGTGAGCCTATTTTTGTCTCCGACGAAACCCCTGCCGTTCTTCTCCACCCTCCCAACCCATCTCCTCAACCAGCTAATCCCACCACTCCACGTGTCCCTCCATCTCCCTTCCCTTCCCTGCACCCTCCCCCTCCTCCTTTCTTTCCTTCCCCTTCCCCTTCTCCGACTATAGCTAGCTCGAAACTCCCTCACATATTCTCCGGTTCTAGTGTCTCATCTCTGGTACCCGTACCCAATCGTCATCGGCCACGTAAGATACCCCCGAAACTCCCTCATATTTTGTCCAAATCGAGCCTTTCTTCTTCTCCTCGAAGCTCGAAATCTGGGTTTTCCAACCACTTTTTCCCTATAGCTTATCCAGCTAATTCCAAGTACTCAGCCACTCATTCCCAAGCTTCTTCCGTTTGGAACTGGGAAAATTTTTACCCTTCCTCACCACCAGACTCTGAATTCTTTGACCAAAAAGTACAACAACGAAAGCAACCTCATCATTTAGATTCTAACTACCCTGAAGATACGGAAGATACCGAAATGGAAAAATCAGAATATGATTTCTTCCGTCCACAAAAGCTGAACCACCGTTACAACATCAGTTTCGGTAATGCCAAGAGTAATTTTGACAAGGAAACGGAAAGGGAAGAAGTGCATTGCAGCGAATGAGGGGACCATGATCATGATCGTTTTACTACAACGAGTTCATCGGATGAGAGGGATATGATGACGTGGCATCCAGATCCGGGATCGGGACCCACGACTATTTCCTGTCTTCGAAGAGAGGGGAGTCGGAGAAGTTGCATCATCTTCGTCAGACTCCTCCGCCGGTAGAACCGCAGCCACGACAGCAGATGTACGGAGCAGTCGCAGGCAATAAAATAGATGATAAGTCAGAGGATGCAAGATTGTCTGCGGGCGGTTATGGAATGGGCGCTATGATGGATATGACGATGGTTGTTAAGCATAAGGATTTGAAAGAGATCGTCGATGCGATCAAAGAGAATTTCGACAAGGCTGCCGCCACCGAAGATCAAGTTTTCGAGATGCTTGAGATCAGTAGAGCTCAGCTTGATAAAAGTTTCGGGCAGTTGAAAAGTAAGCTTGGGATATGGAAATTTAAGCTTATTTTAGTTAGAGTTGAAATTGATGTCATCTTGTTTACTTAAATTTATAATTTATTTTACTTATTTTTAAATTTACAGAGACAGTATATCATTCAAGTAGCATATTCGATGAACTCCGAGCTCAAGTGGACTTCAAAGCGCGTTGGTGTGAAATACCGACTTGACGCGCGCCTCAATGAGCAATGAAAGGCGGTTCAAAGAGCCTTTGTTCTACTTTGGACCGACTCTTTGCTTGGGAGAAGAAACTCTACGAGGACGTTAAGGTAACATAAATGCTTTCCCTTTCCCTTTCTCTTTTACTTTTTTCTTATGTGCTACTTAGATCCAATCCGGCTCAACTCTGAATTTAGTCTAAATTAATATGATTACTAGACACCGAGGGATCTCAGACAAGAAAAAAAGGGGGTTGGGTCGGAGAGGTGAAGCTTGGGTTAGTATTGTAGCATTGTTTCCTCTCCTGCTTTTCTTGATTGTCAATGTACTGGAAGTTTTCTTGTCTGGGAATATTTTCTTCTGCATCGGTGAATGATATTTCGTTTCTTATCTTCAAGTTTGCTTAAATTAGTGCTGGTTGGTAGAGAACGAAGGTGCTTCACTTAATTTACCTATTTCCTTCCATAATCAGTTATTCAGTTTGATAGTTTGCTGCTTATCTTTTATATTCAATGCAAGGGGAATAATACTTGTTGGTAGTTTCATGAATTGGTTGGATATGAGGATTATGGTATCAAAATATCTTGATAAGGAAAGAAACACGCGGTGCAAAGATAATTTGATACTTTTCATATATGTTGGCTTCCTGGGAGGGTGAATTATGGTAAAGCCATGTTGTTCAGATGAGTGCTAATGTAGACAATAATTTTTTTAACAATTTCAGGCTAGAGAAGGAGTAAAGATTGAGCATGAGAAAAAGTTTTCAGCATTGCAAAATCAAGAATACAAGGGAGATGATGAAGCCAAGATAAACAAGACCAAGGCCTCGATAACAAGGCTGCAATCACTAATTATTGTCACATCTCAGGCTGTCTCTACCACCTCTATTGCCATTATCGGGCTTAGAGACAGTAATATTTGTAACGCCCCGTACCCAAGACCATCGCTGGAGTCGAATACGAGGTGTTAACAAACTTAATTCATTACTTAAACAGTTCAAACAATTTAATTTTAAAATTTTCAGACAAGCTGAAAATCTGCATCATAGTCGCTTAAAAATTCATATCTCGAGTTACGAAACTCAAAATTAAGATCCGTAAATTTTCTATGAAACTAGACTCATATTTATATCTACTAATTTTTTTCTAGAATTTTTGGTTGAGCCAAATAGTAAAGTTTATTAGTTAAAATCTCCCCTGTTTCAGGGTTCGACTACTCTGACCTTTGTGTATTACGAATCAGATATCTCTCTATAAAAAATTTAAATGACTATGAAGTTTATTTATATTAAAACTAGACTCAATAAGGAATCCGTACATATAAATAAAAACTTCTAATTATTTTTTTAAAATTTATTATGAATTTTTAAATTCAGAACAGGGGATCCAGAAATCACTCTGGCCTTGTTTCACAAAAGTTTAAATATCTCATAAAATATAATTTATATGCCTATTTTGTTCATTCCATATGAAAATAGACTCATCAAGATTCGATTCCATAACTTATTCATTATTTAATTCCATTTTTACTATTTTTAGTGATTTTTCAAATTTACGTCACTACTGCTGTCTGGATCTATTTTATGGTAAATTTTACCTATTTCATGGTTTCCATGGATTAGCTAGCAATTTGACATACATAACACTAAATATGATCATGATTAGCCATTCCAATGGCTAATCATTACCAAGAATTTTCATACCACTCAATAACCATATCATAAGACCATATATACAAAATGATTATAGTGCTATACATGCCATACTCAAAATATCCAAGCCATTATGCCAAGATGGTATACGGATAGTGTGAGCGAGCCTCCGACCGTTCCCGATTTCCGAGCTGACTTGTCAAAACTACAAGGAATGAAAAGGAGGGAGTAAGCATAAATGCTTAGTAAGTTCACATGCAAATAGCAAGTAACATAACCATATAAGCAAACATAAAATATCATTTGCATAATCATCATCAAGACATTCATGTCATATTTTCATTTATCATCTTACCACATTGTTGATATATCGAGTTTTCAACCCGAGGGTTAAGTACATACCTGCTCAAAGTATCCATCTCACAACACGTACCAATATGTCCCTTTCATCTCTAGTATTCCTCCATTTGAGTAGAACTTTACCCGTTGAACACATCGGAATATAATTTGGATACACGGATAATTTGCACATAAGTGCCATATATGTAATCAAGCAATCATGTAACTCGCCTATAAGTGAACTCGGACTCAACTCAACGAGCTCGGGCGTTCGCATCCATGAGTGAACTCGGACTCAACTCAACGAGCTCGGATGCCTAGTTACATCTCTCGAACTCGGACTCAACTCAACGAGTTCGGACATTCGCATCCATAAGTGAACTCGGACTCAACTCAACGAGTTCGGATGCCCAAATATCCCAGTGACATGTCACTTGTATCCTAATCTATTCCTAAGGTTCAAACGGGCTTTTTCCCTCGATCTGACATTTGCCGTCTTCCACGGAATATCGAAACCGATACTCAGTAGCAATTCATATTTATCAAGTAGTAAACATAATTTGCATATTACTCAACGTTAACCATAAAGCATATTATTTCACGATTAAAAATCAGAATATCATATAATTAACATCAATAACTTAAAAACAACAATTATGCTACATTATTTACACATGAACTTACCTTGTATGCGAAAATGGCTACTTTTACCATTTCGTCCACAACTTGGTATTTTCCCCATTTTAGCCCGAATTTCAGTTTTCCTTGCTCTATCATTTAAAATATAGTCTAATTAGGACTCACATTATTCAAATTGACCCAAAATCATATTTTGGCAAAATTACAATTTTTCCCCTAAACTTTTACATATTTACACTTTTGCCCCAAAGCTCGTAAATTAAACTTCAGCCTATTTTCTTATGTTTTATGACATTCTAATCATTTTTCCCTTCTATAACAACATCAAATTCTCACTCTAACATGTACTTATGAACATTAGGTATTTTTACCGATTATGTCGTTTTACTCGTTTTTACATAAAATCACTTAGCAAAAGTTGTTTAACACAATTTCAAGCTTCATATTCTACCATAAAACATCAAAATAAACACATTTCACCTATGGGTATTTTTCCAAATATGAACCCTAGCTTCAATTATTGCTAGAATAAGCTTAATCGAGCTACCGGGATTCCAAAAACGTAAAGAACATTAAAAACGGGGCTTGGAATCACTTACTATTGAGCTTGGAAAGCTTGAAAACCCTAGCCATGGCTTCTCCCATGCTAATTTCGGCCTCCATGAAGAAGATGAGCAAAATTGGCTTTTAATTTTGTATTTTAATTCATTTTACCCCTAAATGACCAAAATGCCCTTACTACTAAACTTTCAAAATATTCCTTCCATGTCCTAATTTTGTTTATGAACTTAAAATTGGTCAAATTGCTATTTAAGACCTCCTAATTAATATTTCAATGCAATTTTATACTAAAAACTTCTAGAATGCAAATTTTGCAACTTATTCGATTTAGTCCCTACTTTCAATTTAAACACTTTAGGCATAAAATTTCATCACGAAATTTTCACACAGTCATGCAATCATATCATAATCATCAAAATAATTATTTCTATCTCAAATTTTGTGGTTACGAAACTACTATTCCGACTAGCCCAAAATCAGGATATTACAACTTTCCCCCCTTTTAAGGATTTTCGTCCTCGAAAATCTTACCGGAAAAGTGGTCTTCACTTTTAATCTCATATTCGGTGCCGAAGAACTTTCACTTAGGCTGTACCTCCAATACATCTCTTTAATTTCTCATATGATCTGAAAGCTTACAGTCTCAACTCTCAACTGTTCTTAAATTTTCAACCCTTCTCAGTTTCCCATGATATCATGACATAAAACCCGGATCTCAACTTGATTAATGGAGACCGGAATTCCAAGAAATCCAACAATCAAAGAGACCTAAAATTCCATGAATCTGATGAGTAGTAATTCATTCAATATAGATATGATTTATAGATCTCGCCAAACATTTAACAATAGGATACATCACATTTTCCTCTTTCCGCCATAGAAATAATTCTGATATGGCCTCAAGAATAATCCTTCTCATTTTCATCCCAATATCAACTTTGGCAAGGATAATTTTGATAGATCCCAATGCTCGGCTTTAACCTCTTTAACAACTCAAATTTTATGTAACATCGATGCTCTAAACTATCACATTATCTCACTGTCTTGAAACACATCACAATTCATACAGTAGTACATTACTGAAAGTCAAGAAGTTTTTACTCAATGTAGACTAGTCTAGTTCAGACGCTTCGGTGACCAATATTCTCATCTATCTGAACTCTGTCAAGATGTATTAAACTTTTCAGCTTTCACAAAACGAAAACCTTATCATTCGTAGTGACTTTAACTAATATCCAACTCTTTCTAATAAATATACACTTCTCGTTCAGACTATTTACTCTTTTATCAGTACAAAAATGAAATTCTATTATCAGACTTGGGAAAAATAATCCTTACATAATTGTCACATAAAATCTTTCAAATAAATAATTCACCATACCGACTGAAACTCGCACTTTTATCACTTATGCCTTTACTGATGTCAAATCCTTACACAGAAATTAGAAAAAACCCCAATATTAAAATCACCACATTACCAAGATCAAATTAGAAGTATAGTCATATTTGACATGATTATCACGAGCTGAAGAACGCACTTCGAACATGAGTCATAATTGACAAATTATGGAACAAAGATAACAAGAAAACCGATTAAAGAAATCCAAGATAGAGAAACCAGAATAAAGAAATCCAGAATAAAGAGACCCTAGATACGATACTATGGGAGAATGAAAACCAAACTCATAGAGAAAATACGGAATACCCCGATAATTTTTCAAAAAAGAAAGTCCAAAAGAAAACATCATTTAATCCCACTGAAATCAAATATAACAAGATCAATATATCTTCTCATACATATGTATCAGATGAAGCATCAAGTAGAAGAAACAGAATCATAATATCATATGTATTCTCTCATCAATTCTTATCAGATTTAAATGAAATAGAATACCAGATGAAATAGAGCAATATAAATTATAAACCAGTCAGATTACCAATGCTTTCATCCAACACCAGAATTAGAAGACATTCCCATATAACAAAAATTTCTTTAGAAGATCAATAGCCATAGAAATATTTCTGAGAACGGGTAAACACATAGAACATCTCAAAAGAGATCATAAATCTATCCAATCATAATTGTCACACTCGAGATAGTTCACATTTCAAATATCATTTCCCCAACTAGTTCAAAGCCGTCACAAATTTCATATTAAACCATTCACTAAAGAAGGCCAATTCTGAATAAATTTCGATTTACACTTTTCTCAACCTTACACCTGAGTAATTCGATTTACCATAATTGGGACAGTACATAACTCCAATAATCTTTACGTCAATCCGATACTTATCATCTCTCGACTTTACTTATCACTCATTTTCAATCTCTCGATCATACTTATAATTATTCTATCGGTGAACTCTTTGGGTTCTCACCAGAGACTTATTCAATACAAATCTCATGAAATTCCATTATAAGTACCACTTGATGGGGGGGGTTGTAGGACCTCTCACTCGACTTTCTTATACATACACATATGACACAATTTCCATCATCATAGCAACATCATCAAAATCATGTCATTCATTCAGCAATGCAACATTCATGTTGGCTTACACAAATTTTCCTATTGTCCCATTTAGACAATATACTTATGCATACATTCTATGTTTTCTAGATAGCTTTACTTATCGATTCATTTAATTAAATTAAGTCATGCTCATGATATCATATAAGGCCAAACAAACATAGATATTTGCACCACAATTACAACTTTCATTTCGTGCATCATCATGTACATATCATTACAATCATATAATTCAGTCCAACAATTTAACATAGATAAGTTCATTTCATTATAATCATTTATCTCATAAAAATTATATATCATTAACATTTATCAACATTCGACGTCCAAATCAAGATAAGGACATTTTCATTCATATCATGATATTATGACCTTTATTCATACCTCTACTACTTTCTATTTATTCCGTTCATCTTATCAAGTAAGCCACATACACTACATCATATGAACATTAAGCAAATATGGATATTTATCACAACATGAATTTTCATCTCACATATTATCACATATGTATCATAAACTTTTAATCACACTTTTCTGAACCGAGACTTATCATAATTATAACTTTACTCAAATACCTTCACATAACATTGAACATGGTCAGCGCAGCTCGATTGGAGAGTACCCTGTCTAAATAAGACGTTACTCATACGCGTCGGAAGACATCACACTATCACAGATCAGTGGCATGTATAGCTAAACTTTTACACATGCTAGGTTAGTCCGAGAACCGACTAAACCTGCTCTGATACCACCAAATGTAACGCCTCGTACCCGAGACCATCGCTGGAGTCGAATACGAGGTGTTAACAGACTTAATTCATTACTTAAACAGTTCAAACAATTTAATTTTAAAATTTTCAAACAAGCTGAAAATCTGCATCACAGTCGGTTAAAAATTCATATCTCGAGTTACGAAACTCGAAATTAAGATCCGTAAATTTTCTATGAAACTAAACTCATATTTCTATCTAATAATTTTTTTCTAGAATTTTTAGTTGAGCCAAATAGTACAGTTTATTAGTTAAAATCTCCCCTGTTTCAGGGTTCGACTGCTCTGACCTCTGTGTATTACGAATTAGATATCTCTCTATACAAAATTTAAATGACTATGAGGTTTATTTATCTTAAAACTAGACTCAATAAAGAATCTGTAAATATAAATAAAAACTTCTAATTATTTTTGTAAAATTTATTATGAATTTTTAAAGTCAGAATAGGGGATCCAGAAATCACTCTGGCCCTGTTTCACAAAAGTTTAAATATCTCATAAAATATAATTTATATGCCTATTTTGTTCATTCCATATGAAAATAGACTCATCAAGCTTTGATTCCATAACTTATTCATTATTTAATTTCATTTCTACTATTTTTAGTGATTTTTCAAATTCACGTCACTATTGCTGTCTGAATCTATTTTATGGTAAATTTTACCTATTTCATGGTTTCCATGGATTAGCTAGCAATTTGACATACATAACACCAAATATGATCATGATTAGCCATTCCAATGGCTAATCATTACCAAGAATTTTCATACCACTCAATAACCATATCATAAGACCATATATACAAAATGATTATAGTGCTATACATGCCATACTCAAAATATCCAAGCCATTATGCCAAGATGGTATACGGATAGTGTGAGCGAGCCTCCGACCGCTTCGATTTCCGAGCTGACTTGTCAAAACTACAAGGAATGAAAAGGAGGGAGTAAGCATAAATGCTTAGTAAGTTCACATGCAAATAGCAAGTAACATAACCATATAAGCAAACATAAAATATCATTTGCATAATCATCATCAAGACATTCATGTCATATTTTCATTTATCATCTTACCACATTGTTGATATATCGAGTTTTCAACCCGAGGGTTAAGTGCATACCTGCTCAAAGTATCCATCTCACAACACTTACCAATATGTCCCTTTCATCTCTAGTATTCCTCCATTTGAGTAGAACTTTACCCGTTGAACACATCGGAATATAATTCGGATACACGGATAATTTGCACATAAGTGCCATATATGTAATCAAGCAATCATGTAACCCGCCCATAAGTGAACTCGGACTCAACTCAACGAGCTCGGGCGGTCGCATCCATAAGTGAACTCGGACTCAACTCAACGAGCTCGGATGCCTAGTTACATCTCTCGAACTCGGACTCAACTCAACGAGTTCGGACATTCGCATCCATAAGTGAACTCGGACTCAACTCAACGAGTTTGGATGCCCAAATATCCCAGTGACATGTCACTTGTATCCTAATCTATTCCTAAGGTTCAAACGGGCTTTTTCCCTCGATCTGACATTTGCCGTCTTCCACGGAATATCGAAACCGATACTCGGTAGCAATTCATATTTATCAAGTAGTAAACATAATTTGCATATTACTCAACGTTAACCATAAAGCATATTATTTCACGATTAAAAATCAGAATATCATATAATTAACATCAATAACTTAAAAACAACAATTATGCTACATTATTTACACGTGAACTTACCTTGTATGCGAAAATGGCTACTTTTACCATTTCGTCCACAACTTGGTATTTTCCCCATTTTAGCCCGAATTTCAGTTTTCCTTGCTCTATCATTTAAAATATAGTCTAATTAGGACTCACATTATTCAAATTGACCCAAAATCATATTTTGGAAAAATTACAATTTTCCCCTAAACTTTTACATATTTACACTTTTGCCCCAAAGCTCGTAAATTAAACTTCAGCCTATTTTCTTATGTTTTATGACATTCTAATCATTTTTCCCTTCTATAACAACATCAAATTCTCACTCTAACATGTACTTATGAACATTAGGTATTTTTACCGATTATGTCGTTTTACTCGTTTTTACATAAAATCACTTAGCAAAAGTTGTTTAACACAATTTCAAGCTTCATATTCTACCATAAAACATCAAAATAAACACATTTCACCTATGGGTATTTTTCCAAATATGAACCCTAGCTTCAATTATTGCTAGAATAAGCTTAATCGAGACTCACGGATTCCAAAACGTAAAGAACATTAAAGCGGGGCTTGGAATCACTTACTATTGAGCTTGGAAAGCTTGAAAACCCTAGCCATGGCTTCTCCCATGCTAATTTCGGCCTCCATGAAGAAGATGAGCAAAATTGGCTTTTAATTTTGTATTTTAATTCATTTTACCCCTAAATGACCAAAATGCCCTTACTACTAAACTTTCAAAATATTCCTTCCATGTCCTAATTTTGTCCATGAACTTAAAATTGGTCAAATTGCTATTTAAGACCTCCTAATTAATATTTCAATGCAATTTTATACTAAAAACTTCTAGAATGCAAATTTTGCAACTTATTCGATTTAGTCCCTACTTTTAATTTAAACACTTTAGGCATAAAATTTCATCACGAAATTTTCACACAATCATGCAATCATATCATAATCATCAAAATAATCATAAAATAATTATTTCTATCTCAAATTTTGTGGTCACGAAACTACTATTCCGACTAAGCCCAAAATCAGGATATTACAATCTTGTTCCTCATCTTGTTGAAATCTGTCATGGGTTAGTATTCTTCTTCTCCTTGCGTTTGTCTCTTTTTTGTTTTTAAATGGATAAAGGCCATTCTTTTGAAATGTTAATGATGCAATGCAACTATATGCATCCACGGACCATTAAGTATTCTCTAACACTCTCTTGGGAACGTTATACGGGTCATGAAATACCAATCTTAGCACCAATGTTAGCAATGGATTAAACTATTATTAGAGTTCCAAACCTTCTGCCCCCTCAAACAAGAAAAGTTTATCTTTTCAACTCTTGCCCTAATTAAAGATTATTTTTCAGCGAAGTCGGTACAAATTTTGCTTTTCCTCTATTTCCCATTATTTTCACTCATTGAAATTCCTCCGTACTCAAGGAAACTTGTCCCTTGGTAGCTTTAGTTCTTATTTGGAAGGGGAATTGAATGTTAAATTTGTTTCATCTCCTTCCGAACATTGTAAGTGTAGATTTTGGCATGTTGCTGGGTAGGTGAGTCATACTGTAGGTGAACCATTATGATTTGTCCACTCTGATAGCACATGTGCCTTGTAATCCTGTAAATTTTTAATTTTTTTTATCTTTTAGAGTCAAACAGTGGCCCCAGTACTACTTGATAGTGTTTCTTTGATCTATGAACACCTTTTAGGCCAAGTGGGGGCTGGGGGTTAGATGCATTGGAGACCGACTATAATCTTTTTTTAACAGTTTGTTGAGAATGGTAAACTAATCAAAGCCCACGATTATCATTGATATTGCTATCATTGTTGTTCAGCGGCATGATTAAATTGAGTAGAAGAAGTATGATGATTAACTGCAACACCTGAAACAGTTTGCAAATTCTGAAGTGTAACACTTGTTAGATTAGATTGAGCAGACTGACTTGCAGCTGATCAATGAGGTTTATTGCTAAAACAAAACTGCCAAACAGATGGGTCATAATAATTCAATTGTAGGCTGCTTAAGCTCTCCATAGTGGATCAGCTAATTTACACAGAACATGCCTGCAAACCTTGTGTTGTACTTAGTATTTTTTTGAGTGACTTTTGAACACTTCATCTCATACGCTACCTGAAGAAAAATATGATGTGCCATACATGAAAGTTGAAGTATAGAATGATAATTCTCTTAACGGCCGTTTTTGTTAATTAGATGAAAACCATATCGTGAATACTTTCTTTTGGCTTTTTTTGTTTCAATCATATATATTTTTTGGCCAAATAATTTTCAATTATATTAGATACTATAATTTTTGGTTCCATTTTCTATAGAAATTCAGCACAGTAGAATTTTATTGTGCTAAATAATTTCTATTTGACCATTTCTACAACTTGCGTTTGAATACAGCTTGAGGTATATGTGGGGATCAATGCATCAATACCATGAAGTTCAGAGCAACATTGTATAGCAAGTGCGTGGCCCTATAAACAGATCGGTGAAAGGTGATTCCACTTTTGAACTGCATCGCCAGGCAACACGAGATCTTGAGTCTGCTGTCACTGCGTGGCACTCTAGTTTCTGTCGCTTAATAAAATTTCAATATGATTTTATCTGCTCCATCCATGGCTGGTTCAAGCTTTCCCTTCTCCCTCTCAACAACGGCAATGTTGATGGCAATGCAGACTTTTCTAGTGTATATGCATTTTGTGACGAGTAGAAGCTTGCTCTTGAACGTGTACCTGACACAGTAGCTTCTGAACGTATTAAAAGTTTCATCAATGTCGTCCGTGTGATATCTGCCAAACAAACTGAAGAACTTTAGATTAAGAAGCGAACAGAAAATACATCAAAGAAGCTTGAGAAAAAGGCATCATCTCTCCGGAACATAGAAAGAAAGTTCTACCACTCGTACTCTATGGTCGGTATAGGGCCTCCTAATTCGGGATCTGATCATGGACTGATTCTGGATGCTCGGGATCCCCTTTCTGAAAAGAAATCAGAGCTTGCAGCCTGTCAAAGGTGGGTGGAAGATAAAATGATGAGGCATGCCAAAGAAGTAGAGGTAACTAGAGCAATGACCCTGAATAATCTTCAAACAGGCTTGCTCGGTGGTTTTTGAGCATTAACCAGCTTTTCTGGTGTACTTACTGAGGCACTTGACTCGGTATGCTCCCGTTCCTATCATATCAAATAGATGAATACATTTTTTCCCCACTTGAATTTTTGAGAAAAAAACATATAAGAGCTGGGTTGCTCTTATAATTATTGTTTTGGGATGTGTAAATACGTTGGAGGTCTTTGGTTTTGTGGTTCTAGTTATCATCAATTATCAAGCGAAAGGAATTGTCTGCACAGGAAATTGCTCGAATTCTTTTAGGGAAAGAAGAGGAAAATGGCAATTTCAACAGATGAATTAAACACATATTCTGCTTTATTTCTCTTCCAACTTGTGCATTACGTGGTTTACCCGTGTTACTATTTTAGAACTAGTTTAACATTGCTTTTAAAAAGTGCTTTTAAAAAATGCTGTAGAAAAATGCAGAAGCATTTTGAAAAGTTTAGTTGATTTAAGTATTTAATATTGTTGTCAAAAAATACTTTTGAGAAATAAAATATCTATTTTAAACATATATTATATAGTAATAACTATGTATTTAAATAATGTTTAGATTAGTTAATATTATTATATTTTAGTATGAATATAAAAATAATTTATTATTACTTGTTAATTTTTTAATATATGAAATATAAATTTTAAGTATTTTAAAGCAATTAATATTAATTATTTATAAAATATATTTTAAATATTTAAATATAACCATTAAATATTTTTAATTAAATATTAACACGATTGTATTATTTTAAAAAATAATATTACGAAATAACAGGATTCTTCTTTTTCTGTAGAAAAAAAAAAGAAGAGAAAGGGATGAGAGATAAAAAAGTAATCAAGCACTTAACAGTGTTTTTGGGAGAAAAAAAGTTAAAAATTTTAACTTCTTTGTTTGACCAAAAGTGTTTTTGAAAAGTAAAAAATTTCAACCAAAAGTTACTTGTCCACAATATTTCTAAACATAGCTTTAGTTTAATAAGACAACTTTTATGTTATTGCTTTTCAGCAAATATGTGAAATTCAGTACAAAGAAGAATTTTCTTTCTTTTCTCGACAAACTGTTTGGCTATTGAGCCAAGCTAAAATTTTGATTGTTGAATTGCTTCCTTTTTAAAAGGACTAAATGATAAAATAAAAATAAACCGCTTGCAATTGATCATTGTCTTTGCCCCTTTCTAAGAAGCTTCTTTAATATTTTGTGAGAAACTAATCATATTCCTTTTTCCTCTCCATCTTTTTTTTTTTTTTGGTTCGTCTCCCTAGTTGGCCTTCATCATAAACAGACATCGACTATTCGATAATCTTTGATTTTTCCCAATCTAAATCTGATTTCTTTCGTTCTTGATCTATATACATTCAAAATTAACTCATTTATTCATCAAATCATTCAATTCAGTCCAAAAACACATATTTGGGCATTTTTACACTTTAGCCCCTAAAGTTCTACATTTTTACAATTTAGTCCCTATTTCACAAATACACAAAATTCATGCAATTTAATACCTTCCTAAGCTAGCCAAATTTTCCTAGTGCACATATCAACCCATGTTTATCATTTATTCACACACACATTTAACCACACATTTTCACATTTTCACAAATAAATCCCTATTTGACATTTTTGTCAAAAATCACTTTACAAAACATTAAAATCTATCATCAAGTTTTCATATTTCATCATCAAACATCCAAAAGCTCAAATAATCATCAATGACACTTCACAAAATCATGAACAAATTCAAAAATTAAGGCATGGGCTAGCTAGAATACAAAGCAACGATCTCAAAAACGTAAATATCATTAAAAACCGAGCTCAAAACACTTACCAATCAAGCTTGCAAGTACCGAACCCTAAAATGCTCTCCAAAGATTTATTTTCTTTTGATATTCGGTTATGGATGAAGGAAATAAAGATGATTTTGGCTTTTGTTTTATTTAATTTAACTTAATTACTAAATTACATATTTAACCTTAAATAAAAACCATTTAAAACATCCATTTAATGCCCTTTTATGTCAAATTCCACTATCAATGGTCTAATATCATCATAAGAACCTTTTGTTTAATGAATCATAGCAATTAAACACTTTTAACAAATAGAATGCAACTTTTGCAATTTACGCTATTAAGTCATTTTTCTCAAATTGAGTTATTAAATAATAAAATTAACTCACGAAATTTTCACACGTACATACAATCATGCTGTAAACACATAAAATAATATTAAAATAATCTTTGACATAGGATTTGTGGTTCTGAAACCACTTTTCTGATTTAGCTAAAACCGGGCTGTTACATCTCACCTAATGGTCTGGGTTGTGTACTGATGCAGGAGGGACATGTAATTGCCTGTGCTTCTCGATAGCTTAAACTACACGAGAAAAACTATCCTGCATATGATCTAGAGTTGGCAGCAATCATATTTTCCTTGAAGATTTGGAGACATTACTTATATGGGGAGAAATGTCATATTTTCACATATCGTAAAAGTCTAAAACACATGCTGACACAGAAAGAGTTAAATCTGAAATGTAGATGGATCGAATTGTTGAAATATTATGATTTGGTTATTGACTATCATCTAGGTAAAGCTAACATGGTAGCTGACACCCTGATTCAGAAATCTCTGTTTGCTTTGAAAGAAAGAAATACTCATTTGATCCTGGGATGTGATGGTTCCATTTTAGCCGAAATAAGAGCTAAATTGAAATTCCTTCATAGAATTCAGGAATTCCAAAATGATGATCTAGAGTTACTAGTAAAACGAAAGCTTGTTGAAAACATTCAGAATTTAGAGTTCAGAATTGATGATAATGGGAATTTGTATTTTCGAAACCATTTATGTGTACCAAAAGATTCAAACTTTAAACAAAAAATTTTATACTAGGCTCATAGTAATGTTTATTTGATACATCCAGGTAGCAATAAAATGTATAATGACTTGAAATAGTTATACTAGTGGCCGAGAATGAAAAGAGAGATCTCTAAATACATGACTAATGTAACAGCCTAATTTTTAGTGATATCGGGAATAGAGATTTGAGATCACTAAATCCGACGGGTGAGTTGAAAATTTAATAAATTAATACCTATGAGTCAAATGTGAATATAAAAGCATTTCTGAATTAGTGAATTTGGTGATTTAAAAGAATTAATTAGGTAAATTGGGTCGAGAATGAGGTATCAAGACCTCGACTTCATAAACCGAGTCATAAATATTTTTAGAAATATTTATAGAGTGTTGGTGAGGTAGTATTAAAATTTAGTCAGAAAACTTTGACGTTTGGGTGGTTAATTAAATAAAAAGGACTAAATTGAAAAAGATGTAAAAGTTGCTAAAAGGATTAAATAGCTCAATTGTCAAATGAGGAAGGACCTAAAGTGCAAATAAGCCCAAAGGAGATATTTTGGGCGGCAATAGCGGAGAAAAATCAGGAAATAGGTGAAATAAGGGTAAAATTGGAAAATTGCCAAAATTAGCTAAATAAAAATGGGACTAAATTGGAATATCGAGAATTCTCTTCATTTCTCTTCATATTCATCAGCTGAAAAACTGCCATGGAGGAGGGTTCAAGCTGGTTTTCATACTCTAGCTTCATGTAAGTTTAATTCTTGCTTTCTCCTTGAATTTTTTATGTTTTTGGACTTTTACAATTGGGTCCAACTTACTATTTCATTAGTTTTTGATTCCATGGTTAATTTTTGAAGTTTTTATGGATGAGTATTGGAATCACATGATGAACAAACATAGAATTGAAGCTTTAATTTTGATATATGGTGATTTTATGAAGTAAAATTGATGAAAATTTGTTTTAGGATCTAATTGTGAAAGAGTTTGGAATTAAGGTCTAGTGTTAAAGTTCTGGTTTTCAAGGGTTATGAAGTAGTTTAAAATGATAGAATAAAGTATTAAATGATAAAAATTAACCCAATTGAGGGGTTAATTGAGAAAGGATTGAATTGTATGAACTATGAAATTTGGGGCAAAATGGAAATCAATATTTTGCACTAAAACTGTTTTGGACAGCAACAGTAGTCTAACTTTGAAAAATCACCAAAAATTGTAGAAATCGAATTAGAGGATTAATAAAATATGAAATTAAAGTTTATTAAGTCTAGTTTCTTATAAAAGAAATTATGTAAGCAATGGAATTGTAAATCATGAGATACAATAACTTTTGTGAGACAAGGTTAGAATGATTTAGGGTTCCCCTATTTTGACTTTGAAAAATCATAAAAAATTTAAGAAAAAATAATTAGGGGTTTAAATTTATATGTATAGAATCCTGAATGGGTCTATTTTCAAGAGAAACAAACGAGGACATCATTTGAATCCTGTACGAGAAGATAATTAATTTTTAGTGAAGAAAGGTCGGAACTATCAGACAGCAAAATAGGGGAGACTTCAATGAATAAACTGTATTAATTGGCCTAACCAAAAATTATGAAATTTTTATGGTAAGAATAAATTGAGTCTAGTTTCTGGAAAAATTTATGGATCTTAATTTGGAGTTCTGTAGCTCAAGATAAAAATAATTTAGTGACTATGACACAGATGGACAGCTTAAATATTCACATAAGTAAATAGTGAAAATTATGGACAATAGTACTTACAAATGTGTTATTTATATTAAGGATGTGGATGGAGAGGAGGAGGAGGAAAAGTAAATATATATATATGAATGACTTGATCACATGCCCGATTATAATCGATAAATGTTGAATTAGAAATGATATAATATTTTATTTGGAATATTTATTATGAAATTATGAATATCGTTTTAATACAAAAATCATACTTGTGAGTTTGTATAACTAAATTTTAGTGACCATTTGTTAATTTTATAAATTTCATGATGTGTTATTTTATATGTATTGATGATAAAATCGTGAATAATGTAAAAGCATGAAAATTGAATAAATGATCAAATTGAGCATTACAGTTCAGTGACAAGATGAATTGAAGGAAAAGACCCTAGTTGGACCATGGCAACAAGTGATAAATGATAGCTTCGGCTACACTTATCTGATCAAGGACAAATGAAAGTGATAAGTGATAGCTTCGGCTACACTTATCTGATCAAAGACAAATGACAAGTAAAAAGTGGTAGCTTCGGTTACCTGATCATCGGCTACTTGATTAGTGAAAAATGGTAGCTCCGGCTACCTGATCAGTGAATAGTGATAGCTTCGGCTACAAGTGACAAGTGATTTCTATGTAAAACCATATTTAGGATATGACATCGGTGTGATATGTGTATAAGATGTAAGACCATAGTTGAGCTATGGCATTCTAGTGAAAAGACCATAGCTATGCTATGGCATCAGTGATTATCAGTGAAATTTAGTGCATACTGGTGCAGACCAATTCCGTAAGATGTTCACTAATTTGAAGAAGTTTGATAAGTATTACATGAAATTATGTGACATAAGGAAATACGAGTTGATGAGACATGAACATAAAACTTGGTTGATGAATAAGTTCATTTGTGATATATATTTCTACGCCTTGAGTGTACTATCCGTATGAATTGGTATTCCAAATGAGTTAATGAGAAAACTTCTAGTATGAAATTATCTGAGTTCGAAATGAACTATCATGAAAACGTACTTGAAATACATTGGTATGTCTTGTATATGCTATTTGAATTCATAATTGTGGAAAGTAAATGTATGTGGAAATATGAGATGATGACATCTGTACATGGAATTTATTGATGAATACGTACATCCAGATTTATATGATAGATTTTAGTGAACATTGAAATTGGGCTCAATAAGTGAATTGGCAATTTAAATCGTGATTGGTAGGAAGAGTTAATGAATTTCATATTTATGAATTGTTACACGTATGTGTCTGAAATACGAGGAAGTGATGGTAATTGATACATGGAAATATGAAACTATGATATATATAAAAACATGGAATATGTTTGATAAATGTGTGGATACATAATTATGGAATTATGTACCTCATGTGTGCTATTTGCATAAAGATGATATTTCAAATACTTTGGTGAATAAAGCTTAAATATGAAATAGTATGAAATCGAAACAAATTGTTATGAAAATGTATTTAAATTATCTGTAAGTGTTTCGTGCTTCTCGGTAATGCCTCGTACTCTATTCCGGTGACGGATACGGGTAAGGGGTGTTACAACTAAGTGTTTGGTATGCCAACAAGTTAAAGCTGAACATCAGGTTTTGTCAAGATTGTTACAACCTATAATGATTTTGAAATTGAAGTAGGAACGAGTTACTATAGATTTTGTATCGGGTTTACCTTTTTCGCTAAAAAATAAAGATGCAATCTGAGTAATAGTTGATAGATTGACTAAATTAGCACACTCTATTCCTGTTCACTCGAAAAGTTAGATGAATTGTATATCTCTGAGATTGTCAGATTACATGACATACCATTGTCTATCATATCATATTGAGACATGAGATTTACCTCTAGATTTTAGGGTAAGTTAAACGAAGCCCTGGGCATGAAACTGAATTTCAGTACATCGTTCCATCCTCAGACCGATGGATAATCAAAGCGGGTGATTCAGATACTAGAAGACATGTTGCAATGTTGTATCATTGAATTTGAAAGCGGTTGGGAGAAATTTCTAAGCTGAGTTTGCGTATAATAACAACTATCAGTCGAGCATATGAAGCTTTATGTGGTCATAAATGCATAACTTATATGTGCTAGTCAAAGTTGAGTGAAAGAAAATTGGCAGGGATTGATTTGATTCAAGAAATTGAAGAAAAAGTTCGAGTTATACGGGATTGTTTGAAAGCTTCTTCAGATCTACAGAAATCTTTGTCTATTTGTTTGTCGATCTACAAAAAAAAGACATTGAATTTCAAATCGATGATAAGGTATTTCTAAAAGTCTCGCTCTGGAAGAAAGTTTTGAAATTCGACAAAAAAGGGAAGCTCAGTCCAAGATTCATAGGGCCGTATGAGATTATGTTAAATTACCACTAAAGTAACAATTTACTTAACATAAAAATATGTTAAACCTATTAAAAACTAATTAAAAAAGTAAATTACCCTATTTTACTTGAAGTCTTTAAGATGATGAAAACTGAATAAAATCAAAGAAATTCCAAACCATTTGTAACAGGGTTTGTGCAAGTGTACACAGTCATTCAAGTAACAAGTAAGTAAAATAAGTTATCGTCTCTACAGGGACTTTATAAGCTTAACTGATTAGTTGCAAAATTATAATTAACAATTTGATGTAAAAACTCAATAATTTGGATGGTGATGATTAAACTAAGTAAAATTAGAAAAAAAGATTGATCCCTTATGTAATTCTAATCTAGATGTAATTTACCTAAATGTATGAATGAATGGATTTAGCAACAAAAACAATCAACATTAAATGGGCTAGGATAATTATCTTATTCAACTCAATTTAGTTTATCATGCTTAACAATGTTCAAAAATACTTCCACGGCAACTCGATCTTTCATGAGTTTAGAAACCAAATTAAGTCCTTTCGGAGTCTTTTACTTAGTTAAATATGCATTTTACTGATCATATTAACTAAGAGTTTGTTAGTATTCATGCAAGGTCATAGGGACATTTACGTTTGCAACAGTTTAATCACATAAACCTAAAAGCTATGCAAGATAATAGAGCTAACTAAAGATATTATGAACCTCAACTTAGTCGGGTTTAAGGATCTAAATTAAGCATTGCACTTTTCAATTATGTGTCTACTAGCCGTCGTCTGGTTAGTACCGCTTAGCTAATCTGAGTGCACCCAATGAATGAAATGCATCATGATATTAATTGAAAACATGATTGATTGAGGCCTAAACAAGTTAAACATGAATAAAATAGATCTTATTGAATTAACATAACCATCCTAGCAAATATGATTTAAAATATTATCGTTGATGTCAAAAATAATAAACTCAAAGCAAACATAATAAAAATAAATAACAAGAGAAAAGAGTAAACTCTATTCAGTTCAGCAGCCTTTCTGATCTATTCTAACTGATGCACTCCTCTGTTCTACTCGATGTTTCTTTTGCTAAGGAGTTCCTAAAGTGGCTGGCTAAAGAATGCTTTTGACAAAGTTTTTGTAGCTAAAGGATGAGAAGGAGATGGGAGGTTATGCGAGGAAAGGAAAAGGGAAATGGAATGTAGAGAAAATGCTAATGAGAGAAGAGAAATTAGTGTAGAGGGATGATTTGAGAAGTGATAGGTGCATGGTATTTATAGGTGAAGCTAAGGGGTAGCGTTAGCTAAAAATAGATTCAAAATTCATTCTTTTTCTACCATGCATGGCTGGCCATATTTCAAGGAGAAGGGGATGACTTAGTCTCCTCAATTTGAATTCAAACCAAGGTTATTAATAGCCATAGGGTGGACGGTTTAACAGCAAAGTAGTTGGGCTGATTTTTTATTATTTCCCAACTGTAAAGACCTTCAATTAAATACCCCAAAGCTTGCTTTTGGGCTTCCATCTACTTGTGTCGAAACTGGGCTTCAGTTCCCCCCTTGTTGGACGGTTTCTCAGTCCAATAACTTAGCAGACATGTCCATCTTTTAGCACCTCTTTTACTGGATCAAATTATCAACCTCATGACCCAAATTGCCTAGTCTTGCCATTCACATGAATTTATATGTGCATGTTTATGTTTCATTTACATTAATCACATCTTCAATAGTCCTCCTACATAGTGAAAAATCACATATTAATAAATTAACATGAAATAATATAAAATATGTACAAAAATCATGTAATTAAGCACAATTTCACATACTTTATAAATTCATGCCCAATATTACTAATTAAGTAAAATTCACTTATTTTAATAACAATTACTCAAGATAAACATATTTATTAAGTAAAAATGTATAGAAAAACCCTATATAATTTCGAGTTTGCACCGTTGGGATAGAAAATTGAGAGATTAGGATAGAAAATTAAGGGAAAAAAAAAAAGAGTTGAGAGAATAGATGAATGAGGTTGAATGAAAAAAATGATAAGTGGAGCAGATTATATAAGGAAAAATTTTAAAGTCGTTGGAGATTTTTTTTTTTTTTTTCAAATTATAGTCCTTGTTCCAACTGTTAGAAAAACGTCCCTTATTTTTTAATTGTTGGGAATCCAACATTTAATATATATTATTTTTTTTAAAAAGGGAATTGTGACAAAAATGTCTAAAAAAACGATCTATTTCCCTAAATTTTGAAAAACAATTGGCCTAAATCTCTAATTTTTATTTCAAAACTAATTCTCCCAACTAATGTTAATTTCAGACCATCATCACTCAACTTGAGATTAATTTTTAGATGAGCTACAATTTTTTTATATCATTTAATTTTTTAAATCATTAATTTTTAAAAAAAATTATATTGATATTAATAAATTAAATCACTATTTTAAAAAGAAGATTAAATATCCCAAAGGTTTTTATACTGTTTCAAAAGTAAACTAATATTTTTAGCCTACAACATTTACAAGTTTTTTGTTAATTTCTTCCTTACCCTTTAAAAGTACATACAAATTTTAAAAATTATTTTTTTATATTTTAAATAAAAAATTAAAAACTATAATTTTTTTTAAAAATAAAAAATATGAAAAAAATAAAAACTCTTTAAAATTAAAATAAATAAATATAAAAATGATTTTAAAAAGATAAACAAAAATTTTAAAATTCAATATTAACTAAACTGGACCGGACAGACTAGTTGGACCAAAATTGATTAGGGTATGATCTAGTGAGAGGTAAAAAATCGGCTGACCTGCGAACCAATATGGATTGGTTAAACCGAGCTAAAAATGATTAAATTGACGAATGAACCAATATCTAACTGGTCTAACTAATTGGTTCCTAAAACGACTAGTCTGACTGGTTCAAAACAAATAAATTATTAAAAATAAAAAAAATTAATGCGATATCTCTACTTTCAAAATGTCCAATGTGATACCTGAAATTTAATAAAATTATTAATGTGGTATCTCTACTTTCAAAATGTCCAATATGATACCTGAACTTAATTTTCGTCCACTAATCTAGTACCTCCCTCTAACAATGTCAAATACAAACAAAAGTTACCACATGGACCACTTAAGGAGTACCACATGTCAATATGATATGGTCAAAGGAAAAAGTTAAATGAGCATGGAAAAGTGACTTACATTTAAATTTTCCTTTTTTAAGGTAAAAAATATAAAAAAAAACATAAATAAAATAAATATATTAAAAATTAATTAACTAATTTTACATTTTAACTTAATTAAGAAAAAAAAAAACTCTTCTTCTCCAACATGTCCCCTCTCTTCCTCTTCTACTTTATTTTTCTGAACTTAATTAAAATTTCCATTTGTCGTTTCCATTTGTCATCGAATAATAGGGACCTTCGATAATAGCCCAAAGTCTCCTCTTCTTATGCAATTTGATTTTTCAAAATCAACCTCAAACCTTCTCCAAAAATTCCCAAACTTTTGGGTTCTTCAAACTTTGATTTAGTGGTTTCCACAGTCGAATGAGCCCAATTTCGACATATGCCCTTCTTTGCCTCGAGCTACGCTTGTGATTCCAACCTTAGCCATTGCTTCTGCAGCCGTCAGTAGCCAACCTCCTTTCCAGCCTGGATATAGGGTGCTTGGTTGTTGTTTATTTTTTTACTTCAAACCTATTGGGAATGGAAATCAAAGGTTGAATTTGTTTGTGATGAGAACATTGTTTCTAGTTTCGAAGGCAAACCAAAGACCCAAATCTTTCAAATTTAAAAAAAAAAAATTTCATTTGTTTCTCTTTAATTAAATTTGATAGAAAATGTTCACCTTATTTAAAGAAGACAACAAGAACTTGGAATCAAACAAGCTACAACATCAAATGAAGTGTTGATAGAAATGAAGGAAAAGGAAATTTAGTTGAAAAATTTTTAGCTACTAGAGTTTTTTTTTGAATGAGAGAAAGTTGGGAATGTTTTCTTGGCCAAAGAGAAAAAAAAATGGCATTTACAGCTTTTTTTTTTTTTTTTAACGAGGTAAAGGTGTTTTTTTTTTTTTTTTTATGCTTTTAAGAAAATGGTTTAGATTTTCCTAACTTTAATAGTTGATTTTTCCTGCAAAATAATGTCTCATGGTAGTATAATTGATCCACATGGTAACTTTTGTCAATAATTAACATCGTTAGAAGAGGTACTAGATTGGTAGACGAAAATTAAATTTAGATACCACATTAGACATTTTGAAAATAAAAGTATCACATTAAAAATTTTGTTAAAATACAAGGGGATTTTTTGTCATTATCCATAAAAATGTTACAAAAGTTATAAAAATCAGTTTAATTGCCAGTTTTACTTATTTTTTTAGCTCAGTTCAACCACTCCATATAAGCTCGCGAGTCAACTGGTTTATAAAATTTTTAAACATTTTAGCCTTCAACATTTACAATTTTTTTTATTAAATTGGTCCATACCCTTTAAAAGTATTTTTTTTAAAAAAATTTAAAATTTATTTCTTAGTTTAAGGAAAAGAATATAAAAATTAAAAAATATATTTTAAAATAAATAAAAAATATGAAAAATAAAAATATTTTTTTAAATATAAAAAATTTCAAAATTCAATGCTATCTAAATCAAACCGAACTGATTAGATCAAGAACCAACTAGAGTATTGGTCCAATGAGGGGTAAAAAACTGGTTGACCTACAAATCGGTACGAAATTAAACTAGGCTAAAAAACTAGTTGGGCTGGCAGTTAAATTGATTTTTATTTTTAAAAATATTTTATGTTTTTATTTTTATTAATTTATGTTTTGAATTGACCGTTCTTGGAATCAATTGGTCAAACTAATTTGAAATTGACTCAACTATCAATCTAATCTATTTTTAGCTCGGTTAAACCAATCAATACTAGTTCTCAGGTCAACCGGCTTTTCACCTCTTGCCGAACAAATACCCGGCCAATTCTCGGTTCGAATTGTTGATCCGATGCAGTTTAGATCACATTGAATTTTGAAAAAAAATTATATTCTTAAAATATTTTTTTATTTTTCATTTTAAAGAGTTTTTTCGTAACTTTTTTATTTTCTTAAAAAAATATAAATTTTAAAATTTAATGTTTTTATTTAAAATATGAAAAATATTAATTTTTAAAATTTATATATGTTGAGGGTTAAAAAATTTTTTTTTTACCTTTGACACCATTAATTTTAAGGGAAAAATTAGATGGAGAAATCAAGATTTTTAAATAAAAAAGCATAAGAACTCAATGTCTCAAAATTTAAATTTTAGTTTAAAACATGGGACTAAAATTTAAATTTTAAAAGAGTATAAAAGCCTTTAGCATATTTAAACAAAGAAATGATTATATTTAAAACACAAGCATAACTTATTTTTTTAGGGGTGTTTAGAAAGCAATAATAATTAAATTTTGATGTAATTACTTATAATTATATATGTATGACATATTTGTATAACCATTATAATTTATATATTCTCACTCTTTAATTTTTAAGGAAATAATTGAAAATTAAAAGAATTACGTGAATAACTAACATTAATTATTTTCAAAATTTATTATGAGAGGTTATAATCACTACCTAATAATTACAATTTCTTGTACCACCTTAAATATAATCAATTTTGATCTTTTATATCAAGACATGTATACATTTTGAACTAACTTTTTTTTACCCAGATATATATATATATATATATATATAGCTAATTTTTTTAACGAAAATTACTTAATTTATTAAAAATAAAAGTTGGATAATATAATTTGATGAAATTAAGTTCATGACTTGTATAAAATTTGTGCTAAATTAATTAATTAAAAAGTTAAATTTTTAAAAAAAATCCTCTAACCTTAAATTCTAATTCCATAATTATTTTATTTCATGATTTTAATAATTCAATCATTTAATTTTATATATGTTTCAAGATAACCAACCTTTAATATTCGTCAAACCAACCACAGAATTAAGGTTTCATGCTCAAATTTCATTTTGTTGTGAAGTCCACATTTCCAAGTCAGGAGGAAAACAAATTAAATGAAATCATTAATCAAAATAGCTACATAGCATTAATAGAGTAATTACTTTTAAAAGGTTGATAGTTAAAGATGGTTCTTCATATGGTGGTATTGTTAAAAGTCGTTAAAAATTTTAGGAGAGAATAAATATATAGAGTTTTGCTCTATGTTTTCCCCTCCCTTTTAAGTGATGGAGAGGACTTTACATAAAAGGAAATGAGCTTGATGGGTGTCCATATAGAATGATGCGCTGTTACTTATGATGGTGGTAGAAATATAGGGAGTTTTATTGGAATGTGATAGGTGGTATTTTGAAATATTGCCTTACTTTAAAATATAGTTATAGAGGTGTAATAATTTTTCCCTAATTGATGAAAAATTATAAAGTGATCCTCTTCAAAATAAATAAGCTTATGTTCTTTTAGTATGGTGAGCGGGTAATGCCTTTAATTTTGATGATCAAATTTAAGAAGGCAAGTTAGAGAGACAAACTTTAATAATTGGGATTGAGAAGATAAATTGAAGAATCAAGCTTAATGAGACAACTCTTTGAAAAGATTTAAGCTTGTATAGGCTTAGCAATCTCTATATGGCAAATGATTTAGTAAAATAAAATGCTTTGAAGGTGAATTTGGTATGGTTGACCTAAACAAGTGAAATAAGACACTTTAAACGTGAATTATGGAATATGATTATGCCGTTAATGGTAAAGAGAGAACTGTAGCTCCTTACGCAAGTGAGATAAGTCAAAGGCTTCTTTGGATCTTAGATTGGCATCCCTTTTGGGCCTCAAGGTAGGACATTGTCCAATACTCTGTTTAAACACCTTTTCAACATAGATAAATTGACATCTTTAGTGGCTGTTGACAACATCTATGATGTGAATCACCATCATTACCAACCTTACCTCATGTAATAAATATCATTAATTTAAACTCACTCAATTAATATAAAAACAAAATATCAAATTATATCCCATTAAAATAAAAGAAATAATATCTAAATTAATCTTTTGTTTTGGACCTTGCTTTTTTAAAAGGATAATGGAAGCGTGGGATTTTGTGAATTTGTGTATTGTACTCGGGGAAAAGTGAAAGGCTTTCAAAAGTGGATTCTTTCATCATTCTTTTTCTCTTTTCAAGTTTGGTTTGGTCCAATACCAATCACAAAAACGCTTGAAAATTTTAGACTTCATTTATTTCCAACGTAAAAGTTTTATAGAAAATATTTTCTAACTTTTTCTAATGTTTATTTCATGTAAAATAGGATAGGCAATGTAAAAGATTTTTCAACCAAGTAAAATTATTTCATTATTCCCGTAAAATGTCTTATCAAAATTTTTTCCTAAGACATTTTTCAAATTGATAAGGCTCTGTTCACTGTACCATGCCATACCCGACCCAAACATCGGGTCAAAGCACTGGAATGTTACATTCTCTACCACATGATTCATTTATCGAATATTTTCTTATAAACTTTCATAAGTTTTCAATTTAGTCCATTTTTATCATAAAAGTTCAATATTCACTAATTAATCATAACAAATCAATTTTCTTTCTTGTTACATTTTAATCACATAATTTATCTCAATATCTTGTTTCACATATAGAATTTCTATGTATTTCACTTCTATTATTTCATCAACATATTTTCTCAAGTTTAACAGTTTAGTCTTTCTTACCATAAAAGTTCCATATTTTTTCACAATTTTACCTTTACAATACTTTATGCATATTTCATCATCTCATAACACATTCATTAAACTTTTACCATAATTTTCTTATTCACATATTAAATTATTTCACAATTAAACTTTTGTACAATTTTCAATTTAGTCCCTATTGTCATGTAATTTATTTTTCACCATATAAGCACTTTAATCAAATAATTCATTATAATATCTTATTTCACATGACAAATTTTCATGGATATCACTTCTTTTGTTTCAATTATAAATTTCACAAAGTTTACAATTTAATTCTTAACATCATGAAGATTCGTTATTTATTATAATTTCACCTTAACATCATTTTGTAATCAATTCACTACTTATCATAATCTCAAATGTATGTTTGTTTCATTGAAAATAACTTTTATGAAATATTTTCAGGAAATTTGTCAAATGATAAAAAATATTCTACATAAATTCGTCCAAACACCAGAAATATTAGCTTTTCTAGAAAAATAAGTCATTTTCCAGAAATTATTTTCCAGAAGTCATTTTTAGTGAAACAAACGGAGCCTTAATTTAATTATTCAATTAATTCACAAATTTAATTTAGTTATTTATTATAGGGTAAACTACACCCCAAGTACTAAGCTATTAGCAAGTTTATGTTTTGGTCACTTAAGTTCAAACTATCACAAAATGATCACTAAACTATTCAAAAGTTTTCATTTAAGTCACTAAACTGTTAAGTATTAAGTTCAGTTAGTGAGCTCCAAGTGACAATTCGATGATCAGTACAATGTATTGATACTCATCTATGAGTAGAAAAACATACTTTAGATCCAAGTCAATCTAATGGCCAATGTTAGAGATCGGAGAAGAAAGTTGTTTGGCCTTTGGTTTGCAAAATTCGTAACATTTAAAGTTGTTTCATGAAAATAATGACCATAAAAGAGAAGAGGAATAAAAACTTTCGATTGGTGCAAACGATGCAAATGGAGAAGACCATACAACAAAGATTTTAACAACCTAGTGACTCAAATGAAAACTTTTGAATAGTTCAGTAACCATTTTGTAGCTTTTTGAAGTTAAATGATCAAAACGTAAACTTATTAATAATTTAGTGACTTTGAGCATAATTTACCCTTTATTATTTTTAGATGTAACGACAAATTTTAGTACTTGTATATATATAATTAATGTCTCACAATTTAGAGTGAAGTAATTTTTAAAATAAATCATATATTAATATGAAATTTTAAATCCCAGTGAGGCTTTTGTTGTGTTTGAGATTTTAGAACTTTAATAAATAAATGTAACGTGCGAGTTCAACTTAAATTATTATGTGTTTAAATTTTAATATTTTTCTATTCAATAAACTCTAAATTTAATTTTCAATCCATCCTAACATGTTTTTATTTGTTATTGTAATTATAAATTAATTATAATAATAAATTTTAAAATTATATATGAATGAATTTTATATAATTTTATACATATAATTTTAATTTGATTCAATTATTACATATTATTAATACAATTATTAATATAGTATCATTTCATGTTTATATATTATATATATAAATAATTATATTTATTCAATATAAAAATAATTTAATATATTTATTTATTTAAATATGTATAATTAAATTAAAATAAAAGTTTATGTATATATTTAAATTATAATTAAAATTTTAAGTGTATAACAAATCAAACTGCATATATTAAAATAAAGTTTACTGATTTTTCAGTTAATTATATAATCATAATAACTTCTTAAAAAAGGAAATTTTAAATTAAGAGAATTGGTTACAAAGCACCAACTGAAATCGCAACAAGTGGAATTCTGTTAGCTCCGCCCTGAATAGAGGGAGAAAAATGATAAAAGAAAAAGCTCGACGGACTGTTTTGACTTCCGCACGTGGAAGGGGCCACCCGGGGAATCGACGGTTCGCGCGTAAATATTGTCAACGTCTCTCCTTGAAGGCTTGGCGCCGCACTGAAATTGACTGCAAAACTGCGCTGTTGTTTGCTTCTACTTTCCATCAACTACGCTTCCAACCCCCCCCCCCCCAAAAAAAAGCACGAAAACTTAGATCTCCGCCGTCGCTCTTTGGTTCTTTCCGTTTGATATGGAAGTGGCGTCCGCCGCCGCAGAGAGGATAGACCTGCCGAGGCCGCCCTTGGATCCTTCTCTTTCTAAACGAGCTTCCGATGTCGTTTCCGATTCTTCAACTTCGCCGAATGGTTCGTCTACCACCAGCACTCCCGATCGTTATGATCCTTCCAATTCTTCGCCGAATCCTAGTTACAGAGAAGTTGACATTCAGGTTCCTTTTCCTATCACACTCTAGTAACTTAATTCGTTTTTCTGCTCCTTTTACAACAGCTAGGGAAAAGGCGAGAATATAGATTTGGCTTCTATTTTGATTTTAAGTTTGCTATGCGTATGGTTGAACAAATTACCCTTATATAGGTATAATTACTTTCAACTCTCTATTATTAGGAATAGGTTGAAGCTACCCTGTTTTCATGGTTAAGTTCGTAAATTAGTTACTGAAAGTTTTGGAAGGACTTGGTATTTATGTAGCTAAGGACCATCTCGATTAGTACTACAAAGTTGTAAGCTATCGGCATTTTAAGTTCCATCAATCTTGTCGCATGGTATAGCACCCTGTAAACCAGCAGTAAGTTTAGTGCCGTGGGAATTATATGAAAGCCAGAAATTGTTGCCGAATTCATGTATATTTAATGCAAGCAAGGGACAAATAAGGGAGTGATCATCTGGATGGTAACAAAATGTCAATAAGAAAGCTGCTTTTGTAACAAGCACAATTGAAAATAAACGTGGAATATTGTTTGATTGGTGTTCTAGAAATGAGAAATATTATTTATAAATATTTTGATCTAACAAGAGATTGAAAAGAGGATGGTCTATAAGAGATTGAAAAGAGGATGGTCTATAAGAAGTTCAAGTTAATGCATAGGGAATAAAAAATGGACTAATTATAGTAAGTAGGTATGACGACTTAATATTCTGTTCCATTTCAAAAATGAGCAACCAAAAATGCATTGAAGAAAAGGTTATATGTGTATTTTGCTTTTGTTGAATTTAAAACTTCTAGCATTTATGACTAACAGTGATGCTTTTAAATTTCAGTCTCCAGCAGCATTGAGGAGTGAAGAATATCGCCAACTGTTTAGGCTTCCCCCTGAGGAGGTGAGTGCCTTTGCTGTGTTGTAATCACTAGCTGTTAGCAACTCTCTACTTGTTCCTTTGTATTCCTTTTGGCATTCTTTGGCTTGTATATGCAAGAATTTCTTTCTCATGATTGATGTGCAAGAGATACAGCCAGTTTGTATTTGAGAAGTTTTGGGGTCTTAAACATTCATGTGGAACACACAGCAAACATTTGTTTGTTTTTGGTCAGAGATTTGAAAAGGCTTGTTTGTGCTTTTTCTTTTATTTTTATTCTAAATAATATCTCATCTTTGAACTTTTAAAACATTTTCCCTTTGAAGTTTAAAAGGAGTGTTTTTCATCTTTAGTCTATTCATTATTATTTATCAACAGGGCGTCTACTCAGATTGTCTCCTTTTTGTTTGACATTCTTTGTCCTGTACATGAATTTCTTTATTGATGTGAAAGAGATAATGGCAGATTGCATTTAAGCAATGCCAGACATCTAAACATTTATGTAGCATCATTGCTGTATCTAATCTTTTATTTTACATTTGGGCCACAGACTGCAAAAAGCATATTTGAAAATTTTCTCACCATCTTACATTTTAGACTTCCAAGTTCTAATGGCCTTGTATTTTAAACATTTTGTTTTGCCATGTGCTGCAGTTCCTTGTTCAAGATTTCAACTGTGCATTCCAGGAGAGTATTCTTCTTCAGGTAATCCAACTTAGATGACTTATTTACCATGTTGATAGCAATTTTTTTTGCCAGTCTACCTTACCTTCCTTTTGTCTTTCTGTGAGTTTCTTTTTTCACGAGAAAGGGGTGGGGTTATATTTTATTTATTTTGAATATTTGGTGATTTTAGGTCGAATTATATTCCTATCTCTAATTATGCATTATGCTTCTTTGCAGGGTCACATGTACCTCTTTGTTCATTATTTATGCTTTTATTCCAATATATTTGGATTTGAAACAAAGGTATTCCTCAACATCAGTTCCTTCTTAGTTTGTTTTTCTGTATCCTATTTTCTTGGAAGCTATTTGACGTTTCTTCTAATAATGATATGATCTTCAAATATTTTATGGGTTTCTTCTGCAGAGAATAATCGCCTTCAATGAAATTACTAGCGTTAAAAGAGCAAAGACTGTTGGAATCTTTCCTAATGCAATAGAAATTTTTGCTGGAGGAAAGAAGGTAAGTACTTTGCATGAATGGTTTATTCTGCTTGTTTAAGTTGCATGCACTTGTTCTTCTGACTCCACTTGTTGACTTGATAGTTCTTCTTTGCATCATTCCTATCTCGTGATGAAGCTTTCAAGCTCATTAATGATGGACGGAAGCAGCATAGTACAGGAGCCAAAGAAATTAAAGAACAGCAGGTATCTTAATAATTCATGGCTTATCTATCTGGAGAAAACAAATTCACAGCTTATGAGTAGCATTTAAGTGGATCATTGTACATCTTACGATATGCTGGTTTTGATACCCTATCTTCATACGTACAACAAATGGACACTTAAATATAAACAAATGATACCCTATCTTGATACATACAACACATGGACACTTAATCTAAACAAATGATTTATAGCTACTTGTGCTTCATCTGGAGGTATTTTTATCATATGCTGGTTTTGTAATCTTACTTTTACTTAATCTTTACATAAGAAATTTGGGGATTCAATAAAATTAAGACATTCAGAGGCTGGAAGGATGTATTGTAATGTTATATTCGATCTATGACAGTTTATGCAAGTGTGGCTGTAAACCTATGTGTATTTTACACTTTTCTTTTCTATATATTTATTTCTCCCAGTTGAAATGTTGTGAAAACTATGAGTTCATGGGCATATAGCTTAGAGAAAATTCCATGTTTCTCCTTGGTTTCCATTATACTGGTTGATTTTATTATAGGAGCCTATGTCCGAGTCCAGAAGCCAAGAGAATGGATTTTTTGCATTTGTAAAGGAAAATAGCTCCAAAAACACAATAAATGACATGGAATCTACAGCCAGGTATTCTTTATTAACAGAACGGATCGGAGAACTTTCTTGTGAGTTCATCAGATTTTTTTTAATGTATTTTAAGTTGTGAAATTGTGAATAAATTTTTTAACTACATTTTTTATACAGGGATGAGGATGTTCCAACTTCCAGTGAATCCAACGTTCCATCTTCTGCTAATGGTGCAGAACTAGTTGCTGAATCAGTTATAAATACCAGATCTTCAGCCCCTGCAGATTGTTCATGGAAGCCTGACCATTCTTATTCACCGGAGAGTCAGTTAATCCTAATTTGATTTGTGACTTTCTCATCTTCTACATGTCATCTTATTTTGAATTCATTTCTGGTTTTGGTTATTTATTTTTCACACTTTTCTGCATAGCAAGTTCCTTGGTTGTCTGGGGACTTGATTTCATATTTAATTTTGTTAGGGTGCCACACTCCTGTTTGATTTGATTTCATCTTCTGACTGTAGGATAGTGATTTGGGTGATCTTGAAATTGGAATATGATGTGCCATGGGTTGGAAAAGAGAGAGAAATAGGGAAAGGTGATAGAATAAAAAAGAAGAGTGAGGAATGGTTAGAAAATATGAAGAAACAAAGAATCAAAAGGGTAAAGGTAATGGAGGAAGAATGATGGAATTTGAGAGAGAAGAATCTGGGAGAAATTGCTTAATCCAATAATAACTCAAAATCTCAATATTACCACATGCTCTTTAGAAGGTTCCAAACCTTGCTAAATACTTGATATAACCCTAAATATGCTAATAGTCTTCTTGGGTGGTTCTACATCTACTTATTAGGGGGCAAAAGAAGTCACAAGTTTACTGGTTCTGGAGGTGTTGAAATAAAGTGAGTAGGTTATGGAAGCTTATTATCATTTGTTTTGCTGGAAGCAGCAAAGAAGGTAGGTAAGTTTAGGTTTTTCTTAAAGACATTGGTAGGTCCTGACTGTAGGAAAATGCTCAGGTGTCGGAGGAAACCAAATTGTCGCACTCATTCTTAGCAGACAGACATGACGCCATATATTCTCCACTTTCTTACTCTGTACTGAGTGTAGATATATTGCACCCTGTTACAACTTCATTGACTACACTTTCATTTTTGGATGTGTCATGATCATCTCAATGGGCTGTTTCCTGTGTGCAGTTCCTGAAGGTTTTACCAAGGTTGCAGAAACAAAGTTTCAGGTATTAAATGCGAATTCATTTTCCTTAGTTATAGTGTATTATAAACATCTATAAAATTCATACTCTTAATTTGTTCTGAAGTGAATCATTTTTCCTCGGGCTGCAGATGAAGGTAGAGGAGTTCTTCAATTTGTATTTTTCAGATAAAGCTGTTAATTTCATTGAATCTTTTCATAGAAGATGCGGAGATAAAGGTAGTATGCTCTGAACTTTCGAGGAGTCATAGAATTTCAATTCTGCATTTTTTTAGTTATGTTTGTGGTTAATATTTTGATTTTTGATTATACCATATCCTAAAATTGACCACTTTTTGTATGTATATCTTTATGTTTTAGTAAATGGTTATGTTTTACAGAATTCAGCTGCTCTTCATGGTGCCCTCATGATAAATTTGGACATGTCCGTGATGTGTCATTTCAACATCCAATAAAATTATATTTTGGTATGAGTTTATTATCATATATGAACCTTTTTCCATGCATTATTATCCCTGCTGATTTTAGCATTTATTTAGGTGCAAATTTTGGTAGCTGCCAGGAGACCCAGAAATTTCGAATTTACAGAAACAGGTTTTTATTTATTTCCTTCTGGTGCCTTAAATGCTATCATACAGATGAAGGCACTTAATTTATTATTTCTCATTTTGAAGGGATGCATCATTGAAATGACTGATTTTCTCTAGTGTTTTCATCGCTAAAATCATTCACATGTGAAATTACCATTGTCTGCTGTGCTTGTTGCAATATTGTATCCATCATAGTTCTACTATACATGACACATAACATGATTAGGTCTAGGTGGAGGTATAGTCTATAACTGGAGCCACCGATAGCTTTATAGTTTTAGTTAATGAGAAATATTATTGTAGTAGTTGGTGCATTGAACTAATAAATAGCGGTGGATTTGGTTTCTACGATAAAAGCAAAAATTTATCAAACTATTTTTTACCCCAACTGACATTCCATTAAGTAGTTGATCGTTCCTTTGATTCGGTTGTCCCGCCTAATTTATCTGACTATTTTCTACTGTAACATGCCATTAAGTACTTGATTGTTCCTTTGGTTGGTTGCCCTGCACTTTATTTTAAATCTCCTTCTGACCATTCCTAATCTTTTCTTCTTATTCTTGGGTATCTCATGACAATGTCACTTGCAATTTGGACAGTCATCTGGTTATAGAAACATCGCAAGAGATCAACAATGTGCCGTATGGAGATTATTTCATTGTAGAGGTACAAGCTGGACCTGACCCCCCTTGACATGCTTTAATGTGTAAATTGTCCTCGATCCCCTTGTTTCCTTACCTTTAGGCGTAATTTTTTCAAGCTATTACTTGAGAAGATTATGTCCAGAAATTTTCAGATGAGGAAAACTGCACTTGAGCCCTTCAGAATATAGAACTATAAACACAAGTGTGATATCACATTTACATCTGTTTGGTCTACTTATGTGCTGCATTGTAAACAAATTCGTTTACTTTGTTTCAATAACTTTAGATTGGCCGAAGGTCTTGAGCCAAAACTTGGTTGGACCAGGTCTAGTTAGTGCTAAATTAAATGGTCATTTATGAATAGTTATTATTGGTGAGTGGGTCTCTAGAGTAGCAAAACTTAGCATGTAACGTTTCGAGCCAGCTAAAATGAACATTTTATTATTTTTCTGCTACTCCCAACTTTAAAATTCTTGATATTGAGAGTTTTACCTGGAGAGTGGGAGAGTGATATAGCATCCCTTTCCCTGTTTGCGTTATAACATGGTAAAAGTTGTGAAGATGCTGAATGTGAGTACTACTATGCCGTGGAAAAAGTTCATTGACACCATTTTCTGCAATTAGTTATTCTGAAAACTTATTGTCTTATGCAATAATGATATGTTTCTATTCTATATGTGATGTTTTTAGTTCAGCTGAAATGTTTGTGATATTTACTTGCAATTGACGTATATGCCATTAGGGGCTCTGGTCTGTCGAAAGAGACACTAATGCCCAGCGAGAAGACTGCATTTTGAGGGTCTATGTGAATTTGGCTTTTAGCAAGAGAACTGTTTGGAAAGGTTTGCCTCTCCCGAATGTCAATCAATTCCTTGTGCATAGTGTGTTTTATGCTTTTGTTTTGTGGAGCTTCTCATGTTTCCCTTCCTGGTACAAGCTGTTCTATTTTCATGTCTTATATTTTGATTGTCAGATTCCTTTTCTAATTTCGCTTTAGATTAATTTGCAGAAGTTCTGAAAAGATATCCCTTTTAGAAAGAAAGATTATTATTATTATTATTATTATTATTATTATTGACGACACCTTTGTGTTATACCTAAATTGTTTTGAGATTGTAAATTTGGCAGTCCTTTATACTTGATGGGAGAGATTTATGATTTTTTTTTTCCCTCCTTCTGGAATTGCTCAATACTCACCTTTTGCTGTTATATTAATGATTTTTTTCCTTGTAACTTTCCCTTCATCTGATGTCAAGCGCATGGTACAGGTAAAATAGTGCAGTCTACTCTGGAAGAATGTCGAGAAGCTTATGCAACTTGGATAGCCATGGTACCATCTTTCTCCAGTATTTCATGTTGTAAAATTTATTTGAACATTGATGTAAGAAAATTTTACAATTGATGTTCCAGGCACACGAATTATTGCAGCAGAACAATGATAAACAAGGTTTGACAATAGGATTGTTTTTTAAAGAATTTTCTCTAGTGAGGCTTATGGTTTGGGACTCTGGGCAGTGGTGCAGATACTGGAATTACTGACCTAAGCCCATTTGTTTGAAACAGTTTTAGATCCTTCTGGAAGCTCGATTGAAAACGTTGAACTCCAGATTAAAAGGGAAGTGGCAACAAAGGATCCTTCAGAAAGATCTCATAACTCGACTGATCCAGTGAGGACATTTCAGATATCCGATTCCTCGGATGTGAACCAGCCGATTGGCAATCTTTGGCAAGGGACTAAGGCTTCTTCAATCACATATTTGTTTAGAGAGGTTGTCAGGAAATCCTACGGATACTTGAAAAGCCATGGTCATATTTCAGTAGTCTTAGGTGTCGCCTTTACTGTGATGTTCTTGATGCAGGTTTGTAGTTGCCAGTTTATATTATTGGTATCGACTCGAGTGATTTTGATTATCTCATTGCGTAGCTAAAGTCCCTACAGTTTGTTCAAAAACAACTGCTCCAGTCTGGAGTTACAGTCCAGGGAGCGAGCTTTCCTCTCTTGCAAATTGATAAAAAAACAAACAGTTTAATTTGGATTTTATCATATCACATATTTCGATATCCTTAATAGCTTTTGCAATTGCAGGTGAGCATTATTGTGCTATTAAACAGACGGCAACAAGTTCATGTGAGTTATCCAGTAGCATGTATGGGTACAATGGGTGTTGGAGAAGGGCCGTGGTTGGAGAAGCGGATGCATCAGCTTAAAGAAGAGATGATGATGGTTGAAGCTCGGTTAGAGAAGATGTGGCTTGAGCATTCTGCTTTAAAGGCACGATTAAAGGGGCTAGGTATCTGAACAATGATGCATAGGAAACATCTTTTTTGTATAGTTTCTCTAGACGAAATCATTTTTAGATCACATGCGTACCATGTTAATACGCTCCTAATTATTTTTCTTACTTAATTTTTATTATTTAATAAAATATGTAATTGCGAATGAGGTATTGGTACAATTGACACAGGTCTCACCTTTAGGTTTTGATGGTTTAGATTCGACTTTTACCTTAAATAAATCATGTGAGTTGTCTTTTAATTTACTGACTTAATCTCACAATGAAAGTATTTGATATGATGGATTAATAATTTCTTTTCTTTTTTTTAGAATTGAAAAGTTAAAATTTATTATTAAGACAAAAGGAGTTTATTTTTTTTTATGAAAGATTTTTTCACCACAAAATTATAAAAATTGTTTAATTTTAAATTTATTTTAAATATTATTAAATTAATTTTTAGATTATATTCTAATTTAATACATATTAAATATTTAAAATTTATTTTTAATTTAATCATATTTTAAAGAGAAAATATATTAATTTATTTGCATTTAAAATAAATTATTTTTATTAAAAATTATTAGATTCTTGCTTGTTAATAATAAACTTTACTTTTCTTAATAATAGATATCACTGAAAAATGTTAAAATTTAATCAAATTTGTATTTTATTTGATGGGGTAATTTTGAAATTTGCCACCATATTCCTAGTGTTTAATGAATCAAACGTAACAATGTAACTTTCTCGAGATTTTAATTAGTATTTTACCAATATGCCAAATGTTGTATGTTACATTCCTAGTTAAAGGTGAGCGTTCGATCGAATCGAGTGAAAAGTTTTCAAATTAATCGAGTTCATGAGTCCTATTTAATCATCCTAACTTGATTTAAAATTTTTTCGAGTCAAATGAAATGAAATTTGAGTCGAGTCGATTCGAGTGGAATTGTTTGAGTTAAATTAAAAAAACTAAATATGTCAAATTAAAATATTGTTATAGTATAGTAATTTCATGTTAGAGCACGTAAATTTGAAATTATATATATTTTAAAACTTTTTTCAAAACAAAATAATAAGAAATTAAGATACTTTAGTATGATAAACTTAAATCATTAATTAACTTATTTAGGTCTTCAAAATTATTATTTTAGAAAAAATATATAATTTTAACTTTCTTTATATATTTTTTAGAATTTTTAGAATTTTTTAAAAATACATAAAATTTGAAAATTTTATAATTATTTTGATTTTTTGTAAATTTTTTTTTTTGTAATTTTTGTTGAGATGGACAAATTTGCTCATTTTCAAAATTAACAAGGACCAAAAGAGTATTTACACCAATATGTTATTTGAATTATGCGAGTTATTCGAATTGTAAATTTCAACTCGAATGGAACTCAAAACTCAAATCGAGTTATTCGAGTTAACTCAAATAATTCAAATAATTCGATTCGATTAACTCGAAATTTAAAAAAAAATTGATTTTTTCAAATTGAATTGAGTTTTGCTCACCCTTATTCCTAGTAATTACATTCTTAGCAATCAACGCCACTTGGGTGAGTCTCTTCAAAACTATTCTAATTTAGCTTAAGATATATTTAGGATATTAGTTTGACTGTGCTTTGTAATTGTTTCATACAATACGTTTTTCTTCCTATAATCTTTTTTCAACTCTTAAACCAAGTTGGAGGAAACTAAAACTCAATCCATAAGTAATTCTACAATATTAAATATTATATATATAATAATTAAAAAATAAATAGATTTTTCTTGATAAATAAATATATTGCGGATCAATACTATTTACTTTTCAATATTCATTCTTTTGGTCTTCTATAAAAACCGATGAATAAATTAGTTGAAACTAGATATATTCATGGGTTGGGCCAAGCCGGATCAAGTTCGGACTGAGCCTAAGCATGATATTAACATATATTATGTTTGTCAAAGCCCGGCTCAGCTTGACATATGAACTTAAAATTTTGCCTAAATCTACCCATATTTGTAAATGGCTAACCCAACCCCATTTTAGGTCAACTCATATTATTTAAAAACAAATTAAAAAATATATATTACTATAGTTTAATTTTTATATGTTATTAATTACATAATATATAAAAATAACATAATATAAAATATTAAAAACTTAAAAACAGGTCGGGCCAGATCGAGCTCAGATTTAAAAGCCCATTTTCGAGCTTAATATTTTTCTCAAATCCTCTCAAATTTCGAGCGAGCCTTCGGGCCTGAACAAGTAACTCAGCTCATGAAAAAGTCTAAAGTTGGAACCTAATAAATTATGAATATTCTTATGTGCTTTTTTTAAGTAATACCTATTTAAATATCACTTTCTTTTTTTATTTTTCTTTACATAAAAAAATAAACATGATATTTCAAAAAAACCTAGTAAAAACATTTACAATTATGTAAATATTATTAAATATCAAATAATAACATATCAAATATCAAATAATATTAAAAACTTCTTTTTTGTAATTCTCTTCAAATGTTACTTAGATGGAAATGCGTAAACATTGGTGTTAATGAGTATAATTTAATAGGGTAAACTGTAAAAATAGTCGTTTTGTTTGCCTCAAATTACATTTTAGCCACTTATGTTTGAAATGTTACGTTTTAGTCACTTATGTTATTATTTTGTTACGAAATGACCACTCTGCTGTTAAGCTCCATTACCTCCGTAAAGGCAATCCTATGTGGCAATCCAAATGGGTTTTAAATGCCAACTTGAAAGTCAAACTGAGATGAGAATAGGTTTTTAATTAAATAATTTTAATTAATTGAAAATTTTAAATTAATTATACCTTAAACTAGAAAAGAAAAACCGTTTGTCTCATTTTTCTTTTAGTTTTCTTTTCCATCTTGATTGAAAAAATTATTTTCATCCCAGTTAGACATCCAAGTTGGCATTTAAAACTCATTTGGATTGCCACGTAGGATTGTTGTTAGGGAGATAACAGAGCTTAACAGCAGAATAACTACTTTGTAACAAAACGGTAACATAAGTGACTAAAACATAACATTTCAAACATAAATAACTAAAATATAATATGAGACAAACAGAAGTGACTATTTTGTAGTTTATCAATTTTTAATATGTATACAAAGTTTAGTTTAACATGGTTATAATTTTATCAACAAGAATAGTGGTTAAGGATTTAAGGTCTCTTGATCATACCTCAATAATCAAGATTTAAAGTCCGTTGATGTAATCTCTCTTCCCCCAATATGTAATTTGAATTTATAGCCCCAGAAATTATAATTTTATCCAATTTCATTTTATATCCAATAATTATAATTAAATTATTTTTATAATTTAAATAAAATAAAATTAAAATTCACAGTATTTTTTAGTTTGAAAATTGACTTTGTACAGGCCCAAATTTTAACTTAGCCCAATCCCAAAAACACCCCAAACCCAAAATTAAAAAAGCCCTAGCCCAAACCTAAGAGGCCCAAAACTTTAAAAATTTTTAGGAAAAAACCCTAGGTCTTTAACCACCTTCTGCCACCAGCCGCCCTAGCCTTGTCGGCACCCCGTCCCATCGCCTGCAAAGCCTGCAAAAAGAAAGAAGAAACAGAGCACAGCAGCAAGGCAAAGAAATGGTAGCAGAGATAAATGTAAACAATAGAAAAGAGTGTAAGGGAAATCGGTTATAAAGGCTATTGTTTATCAATGTAAAAGGAGGGATCGATTGTATTTTGGGGGGAGAGAACCGATTGAAAATAGGGGAATTTTGGGAATAAAAAAAAAACATTGTATTTTTATACACACAAAGATTGAAATATATAAAAAAAAAAGAGCAATCAAAAAGAAAAAAGGGTGATTTCAAAAGTCTTGTACATTGTTTTCCTCGGGTCTATTTCGTTTTCTTTTTGCTCTGCATGCGTTTTAGTATAATAAAGAGAAGATAGAATACTTACTTTGCGAACGAGCCACCAAAGCCTAGTCTTCTTTGCCGGCGTCGAAGGTTGAGAGGGGGTTTTGAGGCCGAAATTGATGAGCCTTGAGGCTGGGCTTTAAATAAAGGCATAAGGGGAATGCTATGGTAGACCACCATCCATCGTTCATGGTGGACTGATGGTGGTTGAACGGCAGACCAAATGGGGGCAAACATTTTGGGTTTCCCTTTTTTTTCTTTCCTTTTTTTGTTTTTTGCTGTAATGTTTAATTGATTTTAGGGTTATAGATTTTTTAGTTGAAAGGTGGCTGCATTTGAAAAAGGAAATAAAAAAGGGGTTTTAAATTATTTGTAAAAAGGAAGGCCCACATTTCAACTTGTTTAACAGGCCTGATCTGCGCCTTTTAAGTTGAAAATGGGGGAATTTCGCATTGAGTCCTCCCCTTTGTGCAAGCACTCAACCATGCCTTATTTATTTCACTTCTTTTTTTAATTTGGCTTCAAAATTTACGCATGTTGGCAATTCAGTCCGCGTCTAAGCATTACATTATGGGACCTGGATTATTTCCAGTTTTAGTCCTTGTGCATTTGCGCACATTACACAGCGGTCCCCCATGTTGGTTTCGTTATTTTCAGATTACCCCTTTTATTTTAAATATATTTTAATTAGGCTTATTATCTATTCAAACTTATTTCCAAAAGGATTCATTCAATCTTTTATTTTTTTATTTTTTATTACTATTTTTATTTATTTATTTTTTTCTTCTCCTTTTGCCGAGATTGCTTTATTGGTTTTGCCTTGTTGAAAAATCATTGTTTTGGAATTTTCACGTTATATTATCCTAACATTTTGTATAATATTCCATTTAAGTACTTTTATATATATGTATATATATACACGTATATTTTAAAATCTAGATTATTTGTGTCTTCTACTGCGCGTATTATTATTATTATTATTATTATTATCACATATATGTATTTTTTTTATATCTTCATGTTATATTTTATCTTTTATTATTATGCATCTCCTATTTTTATTTTTATTTTATTTTGAGTCACTTTGTTTGTTTTGTTGTTGCAATTTGATTATTAATATTGTCATCATTACTATCATAGTATTTTTATTATTATTCCTTTTTAATACTCTACCTAGATTATTATCCAACATTACTTTAACTATTTGTTTGTTATTTTTATTTCTAAATGTAATATTATCATTACACCTATTTATCCTTAAATTTTGTATTACTTCAAGTTGTTTGATTATTTATTTATATAATTTTGATTTTTTTCTTTTTGTTCATTATTACATATATTTCTTAAATATGATTGTTTATAATTTCATGTTTTCACCAAATCTTACTATCATCATTGTTATATTATTTTAATCCTTCTTTGTTATTTATTTATTTCTTTTTGATGTTTTCATATTCATTTTTATACATATTCCACTTTCTTTCATTATTATTCTTATGTATATCATGGTTTAATTAATATTAGATTTAGTTGCTAATTGCCCTGGCATACTCGTTGTTTTATTATTATAGATAAGTCGTTACGTTGTTTATTCGTGTTATCATTCTATTATTATTCCAATCACATCATGAGCCATGTTAAAGGTTCATTCTTGACACTGAAACTCAAATGATATGCATGGTTTTAAACATTGCATACATATTTATTTGAATATACAAAAATATAAAGGCAATATTCGGTGTTCAGAAATTTGAGGAAACGTGCCCTAACTTACTGGGTTTCGATTTCTCTCGTTCACCCTAACTAACCGAATATCCTTTTTAAAAGGAAGTTAAAATATATTAAATTTAAATAAGAGGAGAGCTCAGTCTTAAAGTTTGAAATGTCGCGTCCTAACTTACTGGGCATGATATTTTATTACTTCGAGATGAGAGAGTCCTTAACATCCGTTTTAATCTATCCAATCATTTTTTTAATTAGCATTAATACAAAAAGGGATCGTATTTTAAATTCTTGCAAGTTTTCAAATTTTCGACACTAAGACATTAATTAATCAACTAGGTACCAATTTGTGGGCGTATCGAGGGTGCTAATCCTTCCTCGTGCGTAACCGACTCCCGAACTTATTTTCTGATTTTCGTAAACCAAAAATTATCGTTTTAGTAAATCTTAATTTTTATTAAAATGATTAATTTAAGGTGATCCGATCACACCTTATAAAAAAAAAGATTGATGGCGACTCCCGTTTTAATTCCAAATAAAATCGATCCCTGTTTTTTAAAAAAAATGGTTATGACAGACTTTGTACAAGAAAAAATATATAACATAACTGCACAGTTGGTTATTCAACTTTTATAAGTTTTCATTTTGGATATGGAAAATAAAATTTGCTTTTTAGGCATTACTGTTACAAGTCGTTTTCATTTTGGTCACCTGTCGTTAATTCAATATTATTTTACACTCATTTTAATCACTCAACTTATTTAATCTTTTTAATTTTCTATATTTCCCTTCTTATCTAGAACTAATTTTGGTTTTTCCAATAAACATGGGTTTTATAGGGAAAAACTCGAGTGGGAAAAACCATTTTATGTTCTTAATTTCCATTATTCTTTTTCTGTTTTTATTTATTTATTTAGAATTAACCTTAATTTATTTCCGAGTAAAAGAAAAAAACCCAGTGTTTTGTTGGGAATTACCTGGGTTTTGACAGTAAAAAAAATCCTTTTATCTTTTTATCTTTTTATACTCCTAAGGAATGCCGAAATTTCATTAGTGTTTTAACAGTCGGGAATTGTTGTTGTAGCGACGTAAAAATTTACTTTCGAGTCGCTAAATTGTGGTGATTTATTAGAAAATTGGAAATTTAAATTTAGTTTTTAAATAAACCGGGAGTCGCCACCGATCCTTTTTCTAGGTGTGATCGGACACCTATTAGATTTTTCTTTAAAAACGAGCAAAAGGCCGAGTTTAGGTCTACATTAAAATCCAAAGAAAATTTAGGGTTCGGGAGTCAGTTACGCGCGGGGAAGGTATTAGCACCCTCGCGACGCCCAAAATTGGTATCTTATAAACACGTGTGGTCTTGGTTTTCAAAAATACGAGTTCAATGTAAAATTTAGTTGTGATCCGATTAAAAAGACAAGAAATTTTAGTTTATTTCGGTTTTTGAGAAGGGTATATCACTTTAACACGAGTCAATTGACATTCACCCAACATAGCGATGAACTCGATGACTTAATGTTAAATCGATACATTGCCTTGATTATTGAAACTACTTAGCAAAACAATAAATGAGGTTTTGAAATAATGTAAAGCAAATTGGAATAAAATGAATAATCGACATAACTTAGAAATATATTGAAGCAAATAATAATCATGACAATAATCTCAAAAATAATAATCATGCATGCTATATAAAACATATTAATAGTATTAAACTAAAATCTTATAAATATATACATGTATATATGAACATATATTAGCAATGATAATAATAGTAAAAATAAAAAGATGGGTAAATATATAATTTTGAAAGAAAGTAAGTGAAAATAATAAGTATAATAATGAACGTAATAATATACGAAAATAATACTATATATAAAAATGTATATACAAGAAAAATATATGTGCAAATATTAGTAATGAATGAATTAGGAATAAAACAAATATGATAATAATATATATATACAATATGGTATGAAAATAAACATATATATATAATAGACTAAAAAAATATATGTAAGTGGGAACTAATTATGTAATAAAATATGACGATTTATACATAGTATAGTATTACAACATAGATGTGAAAATATATACTAGAATGTACATATAATATATATGGGTATATATAGTATGATATTCAAAAAAAAAAAATTTGTGCAAGATATATATATATATATATAATATGATGCTAAGAGTTTACGTAAAAAAAAAAAAGGAAAAATAATAATAAAATATGTACGCATAGTATAAAAGATGTATATATAATACTAAAATACATGTATAATACGTAAATATTAAAGAGTAATGACGTTATAAACCACTAAATACCATACTTTACAAATATATATATGTATGTAAATGTATAAATGCTAAAAATATACATAAATATAATATATACATATAAAGTTCACTAATATTTTGAAAATAATACTACGTATAATGGTAATATTAAGTATAATAATATATTTACAACAATAATAATAATAAGCAACAATAATAACATAATAATATAGTAAAACTAATGTTAAAAAAATACTGTTTAAGGGTAAAAAACGAAAAAAGGATGAAATCGTAATCAAAACAGAATTCTTGGGATAAAGTTAGAAATAAAATTGGGAATCGGACTAAGTTACAATGCGCGCGTGAACTGGAGGGACCAAAGGCGCAATATTACCAAGCCTTTAAAACGCAACATATTAAACGGGGCTAAATTGTAAGACAGATCGAATTTTAGGGCGGATTACAAATAATAACAATTTAATTGTAAAGTATCGAAAAGCGGAAGGGCCAAGCGCGCATTTGCCTCTTCATTGTGAAAACACTGATGGATCTGGTGGGGCGGTCGGGTCGATCCGACCCGCATCAAAACAGCGTCGTTTGTTCATAAAGGGGACCAAAACGCACCGTTTTGGTCCCCTATATAAGTTAAACTTTTTTTTTTTTTCATTTTGCATAGCTGAAGAGAAAAAAAAATGAGAGGGAGAGGGAAGAAAAGAGAGAGGAGAGGAGGAGCTCGTGTGGGGGCGATCACCGGACGGCCATGGACTGATCACCATCACATGCCTTGGCTACTACCACTAAATTTTTTTTTTTCTCTTTTTTTTATATTTATTTTAATATTTATTTGTATACTTAATCTAAATATATGTCTAAAATAGGCCTAAGGCCGAAATTAAAATGGAAGAGAATAAAAAAGAAAAGGTAATCACCTTTAGTTTTCCAGTTCTTTGATTTTAATCCCTTTGATTTTACGATCTTGGTTGCTTCAACAATGCTTGTTTTGTATTACAATTTCTATATATTTCTTGGCTTTTTCAAAAAAAAAAAAGAACCCTTTTTACATTGTATGTGTTTGCTTATATATTGCTCCTCTTACGCTTCTTTGTCCATTCCATCTTTATGTTTGCAGGGGATGGTGTAGTATGGAGGGCGGTGGGATGGTTGTTGAGGCAACGTCAGAGAGCAAGGGGGCTGTCAGAGGGTTGGTGAGGGTGGTTGCGGCGCAAGTGGGGGGTAGTTGGCTAGGGTTTCAGAAACTGAAACCCTAGGTCAGAATTTAGGGTTCTGGACTTCTTTTAGTGGGCTGTTTGGGCTATTAATTTTGTAATGGGTTTGGGTTTGTTTAGCTTTAGTATTGGGCTAGGGTTAAATTTAGTTGATGGGTTGTTGGGTAAGTGTTAGGGTCATCCGGGTTTGGGTTAGTATTGTAATGGGTTTAGGGGTATAAAATTGGGCTGAGGGCATTGTAAATGGCCTAAAATTGGCCTATAACAGTTGTAAACGCCGCTAAAGATGAACATATAAAAGGAAAATCTATAGTGACGTAAGATAAAATACAATCAATAATGGATTTTAATAAAAATCAAATATACAATATTCTAATGCATGCGTTGTATAACAATCATTACCAATACTTCTTAAATATTCCAAATTCACCAACTGTAGCCAAAATATATAGTAACATTGATTAGCCAAAAAGTCCTCTAAATAGTCCAACAAAGTACCTAAGATGGTGGAACTCAAGACTGTTGTTACATAAAAGCCAACTCGCTCTGAAGCTACTCCTATAAAGTGCTTGATTTGTAACTGAATTTTCTAATATCCTCTTGTTTCTTCTTTGCGATCGCCTCCATACCTTATTCTTCCTCTTGTTCAACTCCATACCTTCTTTTCTTCTTTTTCATCTCCTTCAACTTGAATTTTGTCCATATCTACTTCATTTCATCTCTCAACTTTGTCACTTCTTCTTTCGATGCTCATTGTAAAGAAGTATAAAATTGGAAGTTCCTTCCGAAGTATTTAGTTGATGTTGATCCTAATTCGATATGTTGAAAGCATCCACCCCTTTTCGGTCCAACTACTTAAGTAAGAACTTGATCTTCAATATTTTCTTCAGTAAATGAAGTACCCTCCGATGCTAGCCTTTCTTTTAGAGTTGAATCTCACTCAAATACAAAGCTTTACGAAGCTTTTGCTGGAGACTTGTGAAGGACAGTGACAGTTGACTGATGCTTCCCTTGAAATCGATGGTGACGATGACAGGGAGGAAATCAACCATGGAGTGTGATACGAGGAAACTATTGAGGGGAGAAATGATTAGGTTTTTCAGTTGGAGCAACTTCGGAAGAAAAGAGGTCGAGGTAAATTTTAGGTATCAATTGGCAGCGTTTTAAGGTAAAAGCGTTGGTAAATGTCCTTCCAAGTATTAAAATGGTGGGTTTTAAAAGACCTGAATGCTTTCTGCAAAATTGGTGAGTAAAATGATGTAAAAGAGGCCTGCATGTGGTGACAACCTGCGACTTTCGTTGTTTAGAAAACAAAAAAATAATTGAAAAATAATTATTGATATATTTTTACCGTGATTGTATAGAAAAATGTTACTAAATTTAACTCGTCAATTGTTGGAGTATGTCCAAAGACCAATCATATAATGGTTGTAATAACATACTTTTACCTAGTTTATTAATAAAGGTATTATCATGAGAAATGATTGTATGAAACTGTGATTTCAAGTCATTCTTATCCCTTTCCGGTAGGAGAATGATAAATCAACTTTTTCCTCTTGATTTTTAGCATTTTTAGTTGGATCTGAATTTTTTTCAGGAGGAAAAAACTGAAAATCAGAAGAAAAAATTCCCTTTTCGTATTACCATGATTGTTTTCAGTCTTTATTTTTGTGTTAAATAAGTTGTATAATCATAAAGTCCTAAGAATGATATAATCATTCTTAAATATCCTTAGTCAAGTATTATTATGGGATTGGGCAACAATAATGCATTGAGACTAATATGTGCTTGAATGATGATAAGTGTTGTTATGGATATGAGATATCAAATCAACACATAAGTATATGTTAGAAAACAATATATTGAATCGACCCACCATGAGAATGCTATTTAGATTATTATGTAATAGTCACAACATTTCACATAGTAATAATTTTATGTATAATCTTTAGACTTAAGATCATCATTTTTCCAACATCATAAGTCGTATGCTTTGACATAGTCAAATGTCTTCCATAAATGGTTGTACTATAAAGATTGATGTTGGGTATGTCATAATCTGTGCAGTGAAATGTGAGTGATCAAGATAGGATTTGTCCCCCCTATATAATGGGAGCAATATCTCAGGCCTCTTAATCGAGTGAGACTAAAACTGCATGGCATACTCAAATGAGTTGGTATAAGATAACACACTTATTTATTTATTTTAGTCTACTCGGGAATCAAGAAACAAAAGATTGAACTATACAAGTGTGAATATTCCATGATTTATGTTCAATCTAGATATTAAAGACAAAGGGATATACTACATAATAATATTATTACATTAGGTTATATAGAACCACGACTCCCTACAACTGGGGTAGCAGTAATGCATTGGTAGATGTCACTCATTGTTTGTAACATTCGAATTGTTTTAATGTTATTGCCAATGTTACAGGATCCTATAGGGTCATACTCTTCGGTTGGGACGATCGGAATGAAATTAAAGTTGAAATTATATTTAACATGTCCCAAAAGTTAAGTTGATTATAGAAATGTTGTAATAATTAATTTAACTTAACAATATTAAAATTAAATGATATGTGTATATACGGAGGATTCAATTAAAATAATATGAAAATATATTTCACATATTTTATTGTTATAAATATGCTTTATTGAATTTATTAAATATGATATTTAATAAAATTGGGTAAATAAAGATGAGGATTAATCTTTAAAATAAACTGATATCTCCTCATAGAAAGTAGCATATTACCATTCAAAATAGTTTTGAATACAAAGGAAAGTTAAATCCCAATTTTAGGTTATCTGAAATATTACAACAACAAAGTTTTATTTCTCAGAAAAGACGTGGAGGTTTGCTGATCGATCTTTTCTGGGTGGCTTACATAAAGGTTGGAACTTGTTCGTTGTGGCTAAGGTTTGCGGCATCGATAGTGAAATCAATCCTGTAGCAGTGTTGTTTTCAGATGTTGTAAGGTATATTTCCAACTTTCTTAACTCAATTCCGTTCCTCGTGCATGAATCTATGGATCGTGATGGTTGAAATAATTTTTTTACTGCGCCACAAAACTAATTGGAGGGTGAATTTTATGATTTTGCGGCGTTTGTCGACTAAAACACCCCGGTAGTGACGACATTCTGCAGCAATTGAGGTAGAAACGCTGCCGTATGAATTCTTAACAGTGGTTTGTTTTATAATCGCTATTAAAAGTTGATTCTGTTGTAGTGATACTATTATTATAATTAACATCGTAATTAATTTCCTTCAAGTATAAACCTTATCTCCTTATTTGAATACACCCATCTTGATATCTTTTATTTTATTACTACATTTCATTTTCATTTCCTCAACGAGTATTTTACATCTTTTTTAAATTTGATTAATATACTATTTATATTAATATGATGATAACAAATAACCATGGTCACAGCAATCAATTCAAGGCCTTCGTTATTTCTATATAAAATAAATCTCCCTCATCACTTTTTCATATCTGATGGCCGGCCACTAATGGCTAGCCACCGCCCCTCTCTTCCTCTTCCTTTATTTTCTCCCATATGGATGAACTAATTGTTTTATTGATGAGTTTTGTTGGAGCGATGATTCCAAAGGTGGATTTGGTGGTGTGAGTGTTGGATCTACCCTCGATATGACATTTTCATCTTAATTTAGGTTATTTAAGCTATCTTGACTTTTTTTATTTCATTTCATCCTTATTTGATTTTTTTCACTCTTTTTTATTTAACAAGCAACGTCTCCTCTGGTGTTTAAACACACCTCACATATACTCTCTTAAATGATGATCAGAGTGGTAGGATTTCGTGATTGTCCTAAAGTGGAGTTGTGCAAGCATTTCTTTGCGTGATATGATGACGTTGGCCTTTAATTCTATATTTGGGGCTTTAGATCTTTCTTTGGTGGATTTTGGTTTAGTTTTTACCTGACATTTTGGCCAGATTTTGTAGCTACTTTTTTCTTGACGGTCATTTGACATTACATTTTGGTTGAGTCGTTAGTACTTCATGTGTTTCTTACGAGCTTTAATTGCTAATTAGTGTTTGGCATAAAATATTTAATTTACGAAATCAAATCTTTACATTATGAGTTAGCTAGCGATTATCAAGTTTAAGTATGTATTGAAATCGAGTAATCAACTCCTTTATCTTTTAACTCGTTTTGTTATGTTTAGTGTGAGGTTGTATCTTTAAGTGGTGACAACAACCTCTTTATTGTATTAATCTATAGGATTAATTACCAATAATTTATTTTATGAATGATCAAATAAATGTACTCTTTTAACAATGTGTCTTTTTATAAAAAAAAATGATAACTAATAATTTTATTTATTTATATTAATGGATTAAGTTAAATAATAATTTTAGAATATATATATATATACATATTAGATTTATTATCATAAAATGAAGGGATGAAATTAACTAAAATTATTTATAGGAAAAGGTAAAAATATCATAAAATAAAGAAAACTCTCGAAATCATACATTATCTAAAAAAGAATCGATATTGAAATTATCCTTATTCTAGAATATTGACATTATTGGGGATGTAGCATTGGTTGTTCTATTTTTCATTTTACTATTTAATTTTTTTGGTCTGTAGGAATCTCTGTACTTTGTATGTCTTGTTGGTCATCGTTTGATTTGCATATTTTGTATTGTTCACTCTTTTTTATTTATTTATTAACTTTTTGGTTAATTTTGATCTTTCTAAATTTTTTAATAAAATTTATTTTAACTAGAAAAAAAATTGACATGCAGCTGACAGAGAATCTTGCAAAGGATTCTTAATATTTTCAATTAATTTATAGGTAGTGGTGGAGCCAAGGAAAACTCCTAAAATAAAAAAAAAATTATTTAAATTTTTTTATAATTTATTAAATTTTAAATTAATAATAATAAAATTATATTTTAGCCCCAAAAATAATAAAAATTTAATTAAATATTTTACAAATTATAAAGATATAAATTATTAAAATGATAAAATTATATTTTTACTATCATAAAAATATACAATTTAATTTAATCCCAAAATTTTTTTGACTCCACCATTATAGACGGATGAAAATGAAGGAAATCAAGTTGTGCCCTGCCAAAACAAGGTTGGAGATAATGACATCTGCTATTGCTATCTCTACATAGTTATATGTGAAGCCCTTTTTGTTTTCAACAAGATGTTATTGACACTACATGCGCACACACACCATCAAGAACCCCACCATAACCGTACCATCATAATTTTTAAATATTATGCGAAAGCGTTTTATTTCTACAAAATTTTCATCTTGTTATTTAACAATTAAATTAACGGTTTTACTAATAAAAAGATTTAATTAATATAACATCGATTACAAATAGAATATTTTAAAGTTTAGAGACCAATTTAGAGTGATGGTCATAATTTAAAAATGTTTGGTACAATTAATTCGGACACTACATATAAAATTTAGAATATATTTATTCAAAATTTAGAATTTGTACTTATGAAATAATCTAGTTATATTCCATACCTAATTTTAAATAGTACATCAAATAGAATTTATAACTTAAATTTTCAACACTTATTTTTTAACATTTAATTTTTTTTCAGAGTATTAATCAACCCGTTAAATACTTTTCCTAACTTCTTTAACTTATATAGAAAATAAAACTAGTTTATAAACTTACCAAGTTAATCAACTTACTAAATTCAATTAACCAATGAGTTTCCTGACACTTAAATAATTTATTGAATTTTTATTAACCTAATTTCATGTGTTAAAAATTAATTTTTAATAAAATAATTTAATTAAAAACTATGATCTCAAGTTGATAGGCTTATTTTATGAAATACTTACAACTTTACTTTAGATTTGAGAGAAAAATAATAGAATATTTGTTTAATAAAGTGCATGTTCTATTGTTATAAATAAAAATATTATAAAAATTAAAATAAAATACTTTATAGAAAAGACTGATTTTACAAATTTTTATTATTTAATTTGATCCTCGTCTTTCAAGTACTAAAGTAGTTAATTTTAGGCATAAAAGGAAAAACAATATACCCCACTATAATCAATACAAAACAAATTCATGCACGGTTGCCCCTTTTTCGTGGCATTGACAATAGATCCAATATAGGGCGCGTGCATACAGCATTGGATAACCACTGTTTTCTTGGTCTTGGATTATGATATTTTCATAGTCAATCCCTTAATTACAGTACGCATTTATTCATCCCATTAAGTATTGAAATTTTATCGTATAAATATCACGAATAAAACTTTGTGTTTCAGAATAATATATGACGTGAAATATATATGATATTGAAATAAAAGAAGCAAATTAAATTGTATGTAAAAACATATAAATACATCAAAATTAAGAATACTAATTGAATACAATTATTTATCATGGTGTTTTCATCAATCCTAAGTTGGCGCTGAGTTAATTTATGGCACCTTCTCAATCAATAACATTATAAATGTATACAATCGATGAAGGTAATAAAGTGTGCATAATAAATAGTATAGATACACAAATATATATAATAAAAAAAATAAGAAATATGCTTATTAAAGTTTCTTAAATAAATGAAAATTTTGTTTTAGTTCAAATGGTAAATAAAAAAATTTATATTTATGGTGTCTTTGATTCAAATCTCATTATGGAAAAACACCGACATAATCATATAACTTACTTTGCAAAGACAATGGTTTTTTTTAGCAATTCCATAACCGAGCTGAGATTCAGTTGATGGGTGACACCAACCAAGTAAAATACTTAATTAATACTATATATAGTGTATATATATATTGGGAATTAACATTATTCCCTGCTTCACTTTGGGTAAACATATAACTAGTTATACCAATTATATTAAATTAAAAATAGTATCAAACTGTTTATTAAATTGAATAACAAATTGTTGTGTTAAACATATTTCGATCAAACTATGATTATGATCCCTCTATTAGGTTTAAAATTCACATCATCATTTTAATTGGAATAGTTAAGGATGTTAATTATTTGGAGTAACTAATGCCATTGTAAAAGTAAAAGACTAAATTATGTCAAATTAAAATATAAAGAATAAATTCCAAATGTGAGTATAGTAGAGAGTTCGAAACTGTAATTTTACCATTGTATTATATTGACTAAAAAAAGCTTTAAAGAAAGAAGAAGAAAAGGAATCATGTCATTAGTCCAAATAATTAGAACCCTTAATAATTTTGGTAGCTAACAATAAATTATATTTGTTAGAATAGTAATAAAATCCATGTCAAAGTTTTAATCAAAGTAATTAACAATATTAACTATTTGAACTAACTAATAACATGGTAAAATATAGGACTAAATTATGCTAGAAACTACTAAAATATAAAGATTAAATATTAAATATTAAATTTAGGCATAATAGAGGGACTAAAATGTGATTTGATCATTTTCCTATAATGTAAAAAAACAGTGTTAATAATTCCTAAAATTCAAGTAAGCATGTTAATCAAAATAAAATATTTAAATTGACTAATGACATTACAATAATTGAGGTATCAAATTATGTCGATTAAGTCTTAACTCGATTGGTATCGGCATTGTTACAAGTGTAGGAGGACGTGAGTTTGAGTACACTGGAGCGCATTATCCTCCTATTTTAAGAGTTGATGAGGGGCTACGAGTAGTTCTAAGCGTTGTATCAAAAAGAGCATATATGACAAGAACCTACAATGATATTAATGTTAAAAAATTGAGGTATCAAGTTAAGTTAAAATTAAATATAAAAATTAAACAAGACCAATACTGAAATTTGATCTCAACAAAAAGTAACAAATTATTGAATGCAATGTGAGAAAAATATTTGGAAAATAGTTGAGTCGTTGGAATTTGTTTTTTAGGCAAAACCCACTTTATTTGGTTGGTAAGTTAATGTTGTACAAATTTTAATATAAAGTACAAAAACAGATAGTATATGTTAATTTTATATTTAATATCGATAATGATATTTTGATAAATAAATTATTTACTGTTAATAGTTACATAAAAAAATTGTACAAAATTTAATATAGAGTACAAAAACAGATAGTATAAGTGTTGAATTTATATTAAAATTTTGCTTGATAAATTAGTAAATATAAGTACTTAATACAACTATGTTGTTTGATAAAAGTTAATACTGACTTTTAAAACACTATTTATTTTTAATTTTAATCTTATCAATATAATACTTTATATTATTTTGGATAGTTTTGGATAAAAATAAATACGGTAATTTGAATAATTCACTTTTAACAAAAAGGACAATTTATTTTAATTTTTTAATAAAATAAAATCAATTTAATATTTTATGCATTAAGTGATAAGTAGCTACCACTTACCTATCTTATTCAACATTTTTTTCGTTGAAAATTATATTAAATAAAACATTAAAATAATTATCAAACACGTTTAAAATATTAAATGAAATGAAAATTTTGAATCATTTATCAAACACACCTTTATGGTGAGATAATTAAACAAAAATTTAAAAAGAAAGACAAAAAGTTATTAAAGATAGAGATCAAAGGGAAAAATCATAAAAAGAAAATTAAAAAATAGTGATGCTTGATAAATTTATAATGGAAAAGAAAAGGTAGTAAACTCGTTTAAAGGTTGGATTATCCACTCAAACTTGAAGCTTGGCCCGATATTTGGGAGGGTGTGAAAAAAATAATAGGCCTAAAATATGAGTGATGGACGTTGAAACTATCAAATATAAATTGTAGTATAGAGTAATAAAGTTGATCCCACAGGAATTGGATTACTAATTTTTCTATTTTTGTGACCAATTTTCTGAGTCTGAGCAATTGAGATTATTAAAACTTAGCCTCAACCTCAGTACACTCCAAACTTGAACTGATCCTTGAAATGGTTTTTTCACTCCAACCAATAAGTTGGTTATAGCGGTTGAGGACACCTCAACTGCCAACTTTTCCTCTTGTAGTCGGTTCTGGTACGACTACAAATCGACCCTTGTTGAATTTCTAACCACATAGCTCATGCCCGTAATTTAAGATTTTGACAGTCTTGCGATCTAGAAAGCCAACTCGAATTAACTACCTCAGCCGCGTGGGCCGTTTAAATCCGATCACTATCTCCCTTGATAGAATCCAACTAGCTTTTTCCAATTTGAACACGTCAATTTTTTTGTGGGAATTCAGATACAACACGGCCAACTAGGCTTCCCAACTGTACGCCAAACAATTCCAACCCAACGAGTGCTTTTTGAGTTGAAACCGAATCAAATTTAAAGTACGAATTTGTACTATCCCATATACCGGAGAGATAGCAAATATTGAATTGAAAAGTTTTTAGTATGGATTCATATCTCACGATTATTTTGTCAGAGCGATAATCGGGCTAAAGCTAAAAGGGACTTAGCTAAACATGAAGTTAATCATGCTAGTTGGTGTATGGAAATGATCTTTAATGGAATTGGTGGATGGTGGAAAGGGAGAAGGGCTTAGGAAACAAATTACTCAAAATGTTGAAATGGAAAAAAAATGAATGCGGTCTGCTAAAACTTACTGACGGAGAAATGAAAAAAAGAAATGAATTGTTTTATTCCACAAACCAAGTGTGTATTCAAGTGTCACCAACATTAGGTATTTTTAGCATGTTTATCCTAAGAAAATATCAACTAAAAATCAAAATTAAACTAAAGATAACATTCAAACTATTTATAAGATTTTGACAATATAAAAAATAATTTGATCTTTATCCAGCCAACCACTAAATCTTCAATCCTTCAATTTGGCCCTTCATTTTACTTTTTGTTCCAATTTAGCCCTTTTTGTATGATTTTGAATTTCGACACACCAATTTCATTCCTGATAAGAAAAACCCAAGTTAATAGCATTTTATTCGATAATTAGTCCAAAATAAATACATTAAAAACATAAATTTATCTTCTATCAATGAGTTAGGTCAAGAAAATTAGGATTGTTTAAAATACAAGTTAAGCTTGGGCTCCAACATTTAAGGCCTAAATTTGGTTTGGTCGATTCATTAATAATATGGTAATTTTTTATTTTATTTTATTATTTGTATATATATTATGTCATTCATATCACTTAAAAATTAAAAATTAAATCTAAAATAATATAAAATAATATGACGTAAAGGTAGAAAAATATGTGAAGTTATTTATGTTTAAATTTTTAATAAAAACATATAAAGTTATTAAATATTAAATTAAAAATAAAATAATTTAATTTTTAAAGAACTTATTAAAATAAATAAGTTACGATTTAAAACAAAATTGAGTTAAATACTTACAAATATATGAGCAGTTTTGGATAAAATTTGATGATATTTTGAGTTGAGTTGGACTTAGGAAAGCATCAATTATGTTAATACCATACAAGAGGTTTTTGCCTTCAGACAACCAAACATCGAAGCTAAAATAGGTAAGCATGGAAGGTTTGTCTCGAGACCAACCTCAAGACTTGAAGACTTTTTTCTCGAGACACAATCCTTAGGGACTCGAGATATGAATTTATCAAAATAAAAATATCAAAATTAAATTACGACAAGTCTCGAGATATGGAGTTCCCTATCTTGAGACACCATACTGAAATTTGAAAAAAAAAAAGAGTTTAGATTCAAATCTCAATATCATATTAGACCCCATACAACCCCTAATTGCTTTAAATTTGATTGATGTGCATTCATATAAGTCATTTATGAGTAATGTAAGAATGTAAGAACATTATGAATTGCTCAAATATTAAATTACTTGTTGGATGAGATTGGTTTAATATGAATTACTTCGGCAACGTAATCTGATGTTACATTCGGATCCAATAATTAGATTAGGTTTAAGGTATCACATTTAGTGGTATCACTATCTAAACTCAGCTTAACTCGATCTATGAATACCTCTAAACTCAGCTTAACCCAACCTATGAACACATCTTAGTTGAAGCAAGTAGTTTTGAAAAATAAAAGAATGAATTTATAACAATGGTTGAGGTTTTTTAAGATTGAATAATATAACCATCCTTTTAATAATATCTATTTTTAAAAAAACTTAAATATATTTTTATTTGAATTGATGTGTAATTAACGTGAATGATAATGATGAGAGGAAGGGAATTTGTTTAATCCTAAAATTTTGACATTTTATCATCGTGAGGTATAGGTGCATTTAGGTTTTGTGTACCACATTTCAATATATACCCCCTATAATGATAGCTCAATTGCATGTATGTACACCTATTTTTGGCCCTTCTTTGTCGATAAATATCACACTATGTACTAGGGTGGCATTTCTTTAATTAATGGACTTTTAGTTGTTGGTTCCCAAGCAACAAAATGGAATGCAAATGCTAGGGTTTCGATGGGTTACGGGCTAGTGTCTACCTTAGCTGACAGCTACTCGACAAACGCATTTCATGCAAAGGCGAAAGAAAGCTGGTTTTGTTTGGGTTGGTAGACGAAATAATATCAACTACTGTAGTGAAATAACGATGGATACTGATCTCCTCTTTCAAAGCCACATTTCTTAGTCAGAGTTGGCTCCACAATGTGAGACATGCCTTTTTGTTCGCGTTACACCACGTCTCCGACATAGCTTATAGTTTGCTCATACTTCTACCATATTTGATTGTGATGTGGAGAGCTGAGGATTTGGTATCTCTTGACTTGACTTATTGTATTAATCTAATTTCATTTCAGTAAAAAAAAAAATAAACAATGATTTTATTTTAAGTATATATTTGAAAACTTGTTACGGAATCTATATTTAAACCTGATCAAACTGGATTTTTTTTAAGCAAGCAATTTACATTTTGAACCACATACATGCCCCGAATATCTAGTAGCCGATAGGTTTAAAACATGTTACAACGTAATACAGCGACATCCCTTTTTTTCCTGGTCCAGCAAGTACAAAGAACACGGCAACGACCTGGGTGAGAGAAAGAGAGCAGCCTCGATAGCTTTGTTATTGTTTTAGGGTTAGGTCCGAAGGATGCAGCTAGATGGGGCCGGTTGTTTTTGTTAGGGTTAGCCAGTTCAGATTTTTGTGATTAGAAAATTATATTATAAGTTAGTAACTGTACAAACAGGGTAAATACTGTTGGGGTTATTTCATTTACACGAGTAATAAATGTATTAAATTGGGTCTTTGGTTATAGTTATTGAGTTGTATTTTTTTAAACGATCAATTTGATGAAATTGTTTCAGTCTTGATATCTTGAAGACCCTAAAGTTGACTTCTCCCAAATTATATACAATGCACAAAAAATTTAGGATAGCCCCTTCCTCTACAATGCCTAGCTTATTAGTTACTATCTTCACTCGTCTCGGTTTAATTCTACAGATTATATATATAATACATGTATGTTTTCCAATAAATGAATTTGCTATCTACAGACTACAGAGGTGCCAGTTTCTTTCGATGGTGTTCACCTAAAACTCTCTTGGCAGTGGCCCGAACAGGACAATTTGAACCAACGAAACCATTTACTAATTCCAGATACGTACTGAGTTCGTGACATGATGCCACGCCTCCCTTGCTCAAGTGCGGGCACTCTTTGCTGCTCAGTCTTAGCTCTTGCCCTACGTCGGCGTATACTAACTGCGCCTCTTCCACGCGCTTCTGGACCCAGCTGGTCAGCCCCGCCACATTGACGGCCATGTCGTTGTTTTCGATTACGAAGCCTGGCACTTTGGTGATCAGGTCATCGGAGTTCACTATACGTAGTATCTTGGTCCCCCGTTTCTCTAGCTGACACCTGAAGCTTTGGTTTCCGACCCTTGGTCCGCCGAAAGAGATGACGGTTACCGGTGGTGCATTGCCGAAGTTGGAGTTTATGTCGTACGCCGCAAGTGTAGCTAGAGCCGCGCCGAGACTGTGGCCGGTGATGGTCAAGCTCAGGGGTTCGTCGCCGTAGGCTTCGAGTACTCTTCCGATCTCTTCCCTCACCATGGACTGCAAGCTAGGACACGTGGCGTTACCGGAAGTGTAGAGGCTCAAGAATCCACTTTCCACCATGGCCTCACCGCCATGAGAACCCACATTGGGTACGTCATCGGACAGGGAAGTCAGCGTGGCACGTAGATTCTCCAGCCACTCCAAGCAAGTGGCGGTGCCCCTGAAGGCAACCACCACGTCACGCCTGCCGAGCCTGGCTATCTCCTCCTTATCCTGACACACCGCCACGTAACCGACCCAACTGGACTGAGTCGAAACCCAGCTAGGTCCCCGGTCTATCCAACCCGGCAGTTGAATCCCACACGTGGCACGCAAGTTCTTGATGGGTTTATAACCAGTCTCCTGAATGCAAGACCGAGTGAGCAGCGAGTTCTTGGAAAACTTACACGACCCAAAAGTAGGCGAAGAAGTGTCGAAGTCGAAAGATCGATACGCTGCTTCGACGAATTGGCCGTATCTTAGAATCTCACTACGTAGAGTATCGTCGAGAGGGTCAAGCAAGCCATCCCAGTTGTTGATCCCTTGATACTCCATCCAATTCTTGGCAAGTTTATCCGAGTTAGAATGAGTTAGAAACGAGCCATGTTTCCATGAAAACTGTGGGTTCTCATGAGTGTTGATCTTGAGAGGATTAATGGTGGTGGTGGACGGAGTAGACGACTGAGTGAGCTTTGGAGTAGCAGGCGAAGTGAATGGGTTGAAAGTAACAGCAATGGCAGCAAGCCTCATATTGGAGGTGAGGGGGGAGGGTGGGGGGTTGCTTTGGTTTGGTGACTGGGTCTTGGCCAAATGGAGAAATGAAACAATGGGGTTTTATAAGAGGAGGGAAAGGGGGGGGGGGTGGACGGCGGTACTTGAATGAATCATAAAATTTCAGAGGGAATCACACAAACTATGAAGGGCGGAAAAAGAGTGAAAGTGAGAGGAGAAAATTAACAGGAAAAACGGCCGTGGGGTCCAACAAAGTGTAGGTGCTGATTGTGATGATGATTGGAATTTGGAAGAGATATGGCACATCAATTATTTTATGTTTTGCATGTAGAAAACAAAAGTTGAAGAAGATTTCAACAAGGACCCACTCACTTTGACAATCTTTTTTGTCTTTCCGACCATAACAATTTTTAACTCCTAGCATGTGGGTTTTTAAATAAAACCTAGTATATATTCTAAAGCTTTGGAGATGCATTGCCTCCTCTCAGCTACTTACATTAAACATCATACATGGTGAATTTTTAAGTAACACCACTGTCTTGTCAGACAATAATTACTGCTAGGCAAACATAATAGGATGTAGGAACCTGAAAATGAAAAGAGCCCCAGTTTGCTGCTCTAAAATACTCAAACATGGGTTGAGCAGGCCTGGCCAACTAGATTCTATTTTGGCTTTTGATTAGTTGCTAATAAAATATAAAAATAATAATAATAAAGCTCACATTTTACACTAGTCATGATGTAATTGTTTACCTTTTCCACTAACGTACATCTTATTTGGGATAAAACATAACTCGGTCACAAGGAAAAAGAACCCCACAAAATTTGATAAAATGCATTGAATAATCATCTCAAAGTATACTATAAAATTGTAAATCACATCTGATTAGATGGCGAGACAGCTAGGGGTTATCATTAAATATATGTACGTATGAACACTTTTGCGAAAAGGGTAACCTGAACTTACTTTAAGTGTCAGATTGCTACTTAAAGCTTCAGCTATTTAAATTTGGTTTTAAGATTTAATTTGTTATCTAAAATTTATTTTGGTCTAATTAACTATTTAAATTAAAAATTTTAATTTAATTCAAGATATGAATTTATTTATCGTAAATAACTTATTTGAAATAAAATGATAAATTCAAGAGATTAATTAGAAAAAAAAGTTTAATAATAAATTAAACCTTAACCTAATTAAAAAAAAAAACTTTTAAAAGCTAATTCAAACCTTACAATGAAATTTAGGTAGAAAATGTATATTTGGTTATTTAACCTTTTGCAAATGCAAAGCATTGCTTATACATTGAATTGGCAGCCACAGAAAGATAGAGTTGAGTGAGTGAAGACGTCAAATCACTAATCTCTACACTTTCGCCTTAAGCAGTAAAAAGTACTATCATTCCTTCCATTGTTTCATGGATGGATGAAAATTATAACCTCTTAGGGAAAGCTCTCTCTTTCAAGAACAAGTCAGTCTTTTCAACATTTAAAAAATAACTATAAGTCATTTGGTCAAACAAATATATATTACTTTAACAATTTAGTTTTTCCAAAAATTATATTTAATTTATTCAAATAAATAGAAAATTTAACTTTTTTAAATAAAAATTATATTTAATTTATTCTAAATAAGTATAAAATAGAACAAATTAATAATTTAGGGATCAATTCTAATAAAAAACCAATATGAAATATTGATATAATTTAGAATAAAGTTCAGCAATAAGGCCAATCCAGATTTTATATATATAAAAGAACAAATTTGAAAGTCAATTTAATTATTTAAAATAATTATTTTATATGTAAAAAATATTAATTAAATAATCTTCCAAATTAAATTAATGGGAGGAAATGATAACCTTAAAATTGGACAGGCATGGCGGCAACAATAATGAAATGATATTCCCATCCATCCGAAAGGACATTTTGTACGTCGTCATCCAAATTAGAGATACTAAAAAGGTAATTTTTAATTAAACCACTTACATTATATGCAACCAACGCAGGGAGCCGTCCCCAATATTCATCCAGCAACCACGTGTCATTCCTTCTTCATAAATGATAACCTATTCAAAACTTTTAATATTTCTTAGTATGTCATGTTTGGTCACGAGTAAAATTTAATTTGATTTAAAAATAATAATTGAAAAAGAAATTTAATTTTAAATTATTCGAATTAATTTGAATAAGTAATTTGAGTTAAAGTCGAGTTAAATTTTATAATTCGAATAACATATTGATGTAAATATTATTTTGGTCCCTGTCAATTTTGAAAATGAGCAAATTGGTCTCCTTCAACAAAAATTACAAAATAATTTTTAAAATTAAAAATATTTATAAAAATTTTAAAATTTATATTTTTAAGAAAAGATTCTAAAGAATATATAAAGTTAACAATTTTTATATTTTCTAAAATAATAATTTTGGATCCTAAATAAATTAATTAATGATTCAAGCTTATCATACTAAAATATCCTCTCTCTCTTTTTTCTTTGAAAAAGTTTTCAAATTTATATGCTCTATTATGGAATTAGTTATATTGTAACGAGATTTTAATTTGACGTGTTTAATTTTTTAATTTAACTCGATTCAACCCGACTCGAATTTTATTTCACTCAACTCGATTCAAAAAAATTTTAAATCGAGTTAGAATGATAAAATAGGACTCGTCAACTCAATTAACTTGAAATATTTTCATTCGATTTGACTCAATTCGATCGAATATTCACCCCTAAGCAAGAGTATTATTTTTTACCAGGTTTTAGTAAAAGAGTTGGTAATAAATTAATCACAACGGGTAATATTTAGTCAAGCTTATGACTTGTTTTTAGGAAAGGAGGAAAATTTTCCACTTATATTTTACAAGAGTTTTGATTTTTCTTTACTTTATGCATAACTACTTTAACAGATATATACGAAATAAACTTTTTCCTCGTAGTATTACATGAAATATTAAATAGGGTAAAGTAGTGAATGTTGAAAATCCAAATTGATTTTATAATTAAAAATTATAATTCTAATACATGCATTGGGTATATATTGTAGCGTGATAGTTGGTCCATTTCTGTACCTTATAGATATGGATAAAAAGAAGACGTGATCTATACCGATATGAGATTTAAGACAGATTAGATTAGAATTCTCATCTTACATTGTTCTTTTAATGTCAAATTGGTGCGTTTTTAAAGAAAAGAAAAGGGAAGTAATTTAGGAAGAAAAAGGTACCTTTATTCCTTTCCAATGTTATTGCTCTCTCACCTAAGTATCATGTGAAGCTGTGAACGCGGACACGGTATTACTTTTTCTCGATGGAGATGGCAAAATCCAATATATCCAATTGGAATTCTGGGTACCGTCCTCTATCCACATCATACATCATATATATCTATATTATAAAGTAACCAATACCGGCATTTTAAGTAATTTTTAGTTTATAATTATATCCTTAATAAATAATTAATAATTTAATATATATTTTAATGATATATATTTATAATTTAATATATATAATATAATATAAAAGAAGTTATTGGAACAAATTAAGTAAGTTTGAGTTTCAAATTACTATACTAATAATGGTAAAAGAAATAGAATATCCGTAAAAGAAATTTTTGATTTGATTTTTAAAAAAATGTTAACATGAAATCCGAATAAAATTATATGACATTATGTAGGGGATAAACCCGGTTAAACAACAAATAGAGTGAAGAAAATAAGAATAAAAAAATCAAACGCGTAAATTTTACGTGGAAAAACTCCTCAAAAAGGATAAAAACCATGAGCAAAAGGAGATTTCACTATAATAAAGGAGAATACAAAAGATGAAGAGAATTAAAAGAAAACCTGAAGCCCCACAAGAAAAACCTTTCGAAACAAAGAACAAAATTCTCTTAATCTAAATATTTTTGTTTGTGTAAAACGTAGTGTAACCAAATCCTATTTATAGGCTAAAATTTGTAGCATATATGACTACAACAATTTTAGGTTTATTAGAGTTTAAGTGGGAAACTAAAAATAAAATTTAACTAGGAGAAGAAAAATTAAAATAAATTTTGGTCAAAATAAGAGGCATTCTTTCACAAATCTCCACCTTGACTCGTATTTGGACCAACTCCCTTGTTGAGCCATGTTACAGGCTCAACTGATTATTTGTCAAATACTTACTAAGTCCAAGCAATGCTCAAACTTTGAAACTAGAATGCTTTTTATTAACATGTCGGTCGGATTGTGTTTTGTGCCATTTTAAGAATCTAAATATCCCTTTGAATGATCCTCTCGAACAAAATGATAAGGAATGTCTATGTGCTTCGTTCTCTCGTGATGCATTTAATCTTTGGTGAGATGTATAACACTTTGGCTATCATAATATATGGTAGTTTCACTTACAGATTATTAAACATGCCCTTAACCAAATTGCTTCTTTTAATTGCCATGTATTTTGCTTGCTTGATGAGTAAACAAAGCCATGTAGATTGAAGTGTCGCTTTCCAACTAATGACACAATTCCCAAAAGTAAATAGGTAACATGTGAGAGACCTTCTTCTATATAAGTCTCTGCATAATCGAATCAACATATCGACTAGACCTTTTTGAATTCTTCCAAACTCTAAGCACATGTTAGAAGTACCCCATAAATATCCGAAAATCCACTTAATTGCATGCCAGTGTAACTTATTAGGATTCGCCATGTATCGGCTAACAACACTAACATCATGTGAAATATCGAGACAAGTGCATACCATTGCATACATCAAGCTTCTAACTGCGCTTGAATAAGGCACTTTTGACACACCTTTCATCTTCTTCATTCTATGGAGAATCTAAAATTGAGAGTTTAAAGTGTGCAACTAAAGGAGTACTTACCAATTTTGCATTTTGCATCTCAAATCGCTCAAGAATCTTCTTGATGTACCTTTGTTGCGATAAAAACAATTTCCTTAAACGTCTCTCTTAAAATTTTCATCCCCCAAATTTTCTTTGCTACACCTAAGTCATTCATCTCAAACTTAGAGTTAAGCATGATTTTAAGACGATCAATTTCAGATAGATTCTTAGCCCCAATTAACATTATCAACATAAAGCAGCAAATATATAAAAGAATCATCATCAATACATTGTAGATAAACACAACTGTCATACTTACTTTAAGAAAAACCAATACTCAACATGAATGAGTCAAACTTTTTATACCATTGTCGAGAAGATTGCTTCAAACCGTACAAATACTTTTGTAAGAGACAAACATGATCTTCTTTACCTTCAAATTTGAAGCCTTCCAGTTGTTGCATGTAGATGTTCTCTTTAAGGTCACCATGAATCTTTACATCTAACTGTTCTAACTCAAGATTATTTGATGCAATAAGGGCCAAAAGTGCCCAAATGGACGTATGTTTCACAACGAGAGAGAAAATATCATGAAAATCAACTCACTCTCCACGTGCTGTAGCCCTTTGTAATTGGTCTTGCCTTGTATTTCGTGTTGTTAGGACCCGGACCTTCCTTCTTTTTAAACACTTATTTGCAACCAATGATTCTTTTACTGATGGGTGGTTTAACTATCCTCTAAGTCTCTTTTTTTAAAGTTATTCCATCTCTTCCTTCATTAATGATCCATTTGCTAGAACCGAAGACTTGAACTATCTCATAATAACACGAAGGATCAATTGAATCAATGCTCTCAAAGCAACACTGAGCAGAGCATAAGCCACTAGGTTTCCTTCACAATATTTTTATGGTAGTCGATTTCTCACCTTTTCATGTCACGAGCCAACTTATAATTAGTTAATTGAGATGTTGAGGGTACTTGAGGGTCGGATGGAACCCCAAATAGATTAGAAACAACTTCAAACTTACAAAAATCAAAATTTTATCGTGTTGTCGCAGTTGTCGTGAGACTCTTTGCTCCGACGAGCCCTCTATTCATCATGTTGTTGTCACGTTGGGCATTTGCTCATCGTGACGTCATCCTCTGTTTTGACTTTTAACTTCATCTTGCTTGAGACACTCTGATTTGTTATGTCTTTAAAAGTAAAAGTCTCCTTTTTTTATCGAAACATGGCAGATTCATCAAACGTAACATCTTTACTAACAATTATTTTGACGAATTTTGAACACCATAACTTAAAAATTTTTGTATCAGCAGAGTATCCTAGAAAGATACATTTAATGGCCATTGGTTTGAGCTTTCCCTGGCTAACTTTACCATAAGCAGGACAATCGAAAATTCTAAAATTAGAATAATTAGGAAGATTATGTGAGCATGTCTCATCTGGAACTTTACCATTCAATGCTTGACGAAGAGATTGATTTACCAAATAACTTGTTGGGTTTACGACTTTAGCCCAAAATTCGTTCCCTAAGTCTATATTAGAAAGCATGCGTCGAGCCTTTTCCAGCAGAGTTCTGTTCATTCTTTCTGCAACTCCATTCTGCTACGAAGTTCCAATGACGATTCGATGTCTTTCAATTTCTTCATGTTTGTAGAAATCATTAAACTCTGACGAACAAAAATCAAGACCATTATTCGTTCTCAATCACTTCCCGAATTTTTTTATTTATTTTTCTAACAGTGTTTTCCACTGTTTGAAGATTTCGAAGACTTCGCTTTTCTATTTCAAGAAATAAACTCAAACTTTTCTAGAGTGATCATCAATAAGTTAGGAAAGATTTATTACCTCCTTTTGAAATATCAGAAGGTAGACCTCATAAATCGGAATGAATGTAATCTAGAGTCCCTTTTGTTATGTGCACTACTGAATCAGAGCTGACTCGGATTTGTTTCCCGAAAATGCAATGCTCACAAAAACCTAACTTACCAACTCCAGTGTCTTTGAGAAGACCTCTATTATACAAGACTAACATTCCTTTCTCATTTATATGACCTAGTCGCATGTGCCAAAGTTTGATTGAATCGAAATCAGTGAAGAAAGAGTCACGTTATGCCGTTGCGACGTGGTGGTGATTTTGGCTTTTCTTTGGTAATCGTAGCTACACCAGTAATTGTTGACCCTTGCAAAACGTATAGGCTACCATTTTTCTATTCTCTCATCATAACAGAGAGCGCACGAGAAACTTTTAAGCCATTTAACTGAATAACTATCCTACAACCGTTAGAATCCAAAATTCCCAATGAGATAAGATTTTTCTTTAAATCTGAAACATACTTGACATCTGACAGTATTTAAATAATTTCGTCATGCATCCTAATTAGTATTGTTCCGATTCCAAATATTTTACATAGAGAGTTATTCCCCATCAACACAACTCCACCTTCAATTGAACTGTACGTGGAGAACCAGTCTTTCCCACTAGGCATATCATAATGATTTTCTAATCCTTGGTTCAAGGTTAGCTTTAGGCTTAGAATTTGCATAAGGCAACATTTTTTCAAGCATTCTTTCAAATTCACCTAAGTAATCAGTCTTGAAGTCAATATTTGCTTTAAAAGTGCTAATGTTGTGTAAGTCTACCACATAGTACCCATTTAATTTTGGTTCTTTTAGAACTTTAAGAAGAAGTTTCTACAAAACATGAATAACCCGATATACTTTTAAAGGAATGTGATGTTATATGTAATCACAACAACCATAATGTACATTGTCCAATAAGAATGTAATACATAAATCTAGTACAATGCAAAGCTAACATAAAAACAATATAAAATCAAATCAATAAGTTATAAAGAAACACCAAAGACAATTACATTAACATAAATTCGTACAAATAAAACTTTAACTCTAACTTTTCCTAGATTAAATCTTAGGATGTTGCTGCTACTGACATCATTTGTACTGAAAATGAGGATTGGATCATAGGGTTCTATTGTAATATAGGTACTTGTACAATCACACAAGCAAAGCTTTTGGTGATAGTTGATGGATTGGTTATAGCTTGGGAATAGGGCTTTCACAAAATTATCATCGAGTTTGATAATAAAATTGTTATTGATATGATTTATGCTAAAGATGCTACTAACAACAGATTGAGTTTAATTAAGAGGATTGCAGACTTGTGTAATAAAGATTAGGAGGTTTAATTCTCCCACATCTAATGAGAAGTGAATTAGGTAGCCGATCACATAGCAAAGTTAGCTTATGATAAGCCACTAGAACTCTACAAACTTAATGCTCTTCCTCCAGACTCGAGGTGTATTCTACTTGAAAATAGAGTTGGAATTACTTTTGAAAGAGTTGTTCTTATGTAAAGGTTACTGAACTCGAGCTGGTCTCTCCTTTACTACAAAAGAAAAAGTAATAATTGGAAACACCTAAAAAAATTTGAAATTGATCTCCAAAAATTAGACCTTTCAAAAATATGAAAAAAAAAAGAAAAAAAAAGTCAAGGTTTTGAAAAAAAAAAAAAAGTTTTTTTTTTATCTAAGAAGATAAAAAATAAAATATACGATGATACCTAAGATGAGAGATAGAGATAAAAAAGATTGAGACTAGTGGTGAAAGAGTGAAGGCTTAGAGATATGATATGTGAAGGTAAAAGATTGATACATGCACAAATAGGGTGAAATTTATTAAGTTAAGTTCACAAAATCGCTTAATTTCAAGTCTGAAAAATCGGTTGACTTATAATGCATTTTTGGATGGGATCTAGACATTTTTTTATCAAGATGTCTTCTAACCAATGATAGAGCTATTTCTTAGCTTGAAATGAACTTTGAATCACTGATTGTTATCTTCGTTTTAGTGAAGACTAAGTGAAAAAAATTTTAAACGAGATTATTACGAGAATTTATGCATTTGGAGCTTTAATTTGAGTTTAAATTATATTGAGTTCGATTTTTAAGACAAAACTTAATTATATATGAGTCCAATATTGTATTTTTTAGATTTTATATACTATTTATTTATTTATTATGAATTTTAAGATATTTTAAAGTATTTAAGTTGTTTAGAAGTTTTATGTTTCTTAGTCAAGAAAAAAGTTTAGTTCAATTAGAACTACTTCTTGTTTAGATTAATTAAAGTTTTATTTTACTTAGGAGTTTTATTTTAATGTAATTAGCTAGCCAATATAAATACATCTTTATTTTTCATTAAGATGCCTATTCATTATTTGATTTAATGCAACTCTTTGAGTTTCTTTCTTTGCAAGATATCTTTCTTGTTTATTTTAAAAGTTATTTTCTTCTTGGTTTTCTTCTTAAAGTCGTGGAAAACTATTCACCATCCAATTTACTAGGATTCGACCTTAGGGGTTGGTTAGAACCATTTATGAGACTTGTTGAAGTTTCTTCTTCTTAAAGGGTTTCATAGGGTATTGTCTTTTCATCACAGTCCATCAAATCTAATGCTCTATCTTCTTGTTCAAGTTTAGGTTTCAAAATCCAAGGATTTGTCATCAACAACTTGTCTCTCATACAAGATCCAATTATTGCCCACTTCAAATCTCTTTTATCTTTATTGGCATAATGATTTTTTTGGTCCTTCAACTTCACAAAAAAGTCATTTTAACCCTCCATTTATTTTTTCACCTCTTTTAGCCCTTGAATTTGTATTTTTTTGTCAAATCACCCCAAAATGGATGGAAAAGTTAAAGTTTGTTAATTTTCTTTGGCGTGGCATACATGCAAATTGCCATGTAGATGACATGTTAGCATTTAATTAATTTTTAATATTTAAAATATTTTATTTTTAATTTTTATAATTTTTAATAGTTTTAAATGATTTTTAATTTTTAAAAATAGTTTTTATAATTTTTTAGATTTTAAAAAATTAATTAAATGCTAATGTGTCATCCACATGGTAATTTGGGGTGATTTGACAAAAAATACAAGTTTAAGAGCTAAAAAAGATGAAAAATTAAATGGAGGGTCAAAATAACTTTTTTATAAAGTTGGAGGGCCAAATAATTCATTATGCCATCTTTAGTTATTGTTCTTTAAAATTTTCTTTTACTTAGTTTTGTTTGCTGCGGATTTGCCCTATTCTCACTTGGTTTGTTCTTGTGTTTCAGGTTGCTTAATCGTCAAGTTAGAGTTCAATCTTCTTCAATTTGGTTTTCTCTTATGTCCAACAAGTTGAACTCGATCCTATTTGATCTGCCCTATCATTTGGGTCAAGGGCGAAGGCAGAAACTTTTTTGAGGGGTTGGAATTAAATTGTATATTTTTACGATAGTAAAAATACAATTTCACCATTTTAATAGTCTATATCTTTATAATTTTTAAAATATTAAATCAAAATTTTATCATTTTTTGAGAGGCCAAAATGTAATTTTACCATTAATAATTTAAAATTGTATAAATTATAAAGGGATCTAAATGAAAAAGTTTTCATTTTAAGGTGTGAACCCTGGCTTCGCCATCGATTTGGGTTTCGGTATCAAAGATAAATATTAAAAAAAAGGGGGTAAAAGTAGACATATTAGCTTAAAACCCTGTTGCAATTTGGCTATGACTGCCTTCCCGGTAGTAAAGCTTTGATCCTTAAGGGTTGTAATCAGCCATTACAACAAATCAAAATATTAGTCTAAGGTGAGGCGAAAAAGATAAGGTTGAAATGTATGAACTCTACCAAACGTAATGTTGATGTTTGTAGATGTATTCAACATGCAAGAAACAATTGTTGTTAACCTAGACCATGTATCTTTTATCCATTATAAGTTGAACAGTCAGGTGAGGTGGCCCCATGATGGTTACAATCCAATCATCCTAAATGAAGTGATTTTATTATCGTTCATGTCTCAACTTTTAATTTATTTTCTAATATATTTTTGAGTATTTAAATTCATTTCAAAGCTTAATAATTCATATTTTTCAAACCAAACTATATTCTTTTAACAAAGCATGTATGATTGTTAGGTTTGAGTCTAAAAACAACTTCTAATAATCCATTTTGTCTTAGTGTTTGTGATCAACAGGGAACTTACATGTTGCATGTTAGGTTTGAGTTACACATTGTCTGGTAGGCATCATCATCTCTTTGTGTCTGTAAATGGGTGTGGCACAGGCATCGTAGCTTGGTCATGATGATAAAGATAAATATGATCATAGTCATTTTACCATTTGCCTTACTTAAAAAAAAAATCTAAAATCACTAAGAAAAAGGGTGCATATTTAATTGTATATAATCGACGTGTATGTATGTATGTATATTTTTAGTGAGTGTTGTTAGGATATAGTAAAAAAAATAATATATGAAAAATAAAATATGTGATAATCTTTTATGAAATTAAAAAGTTTCATTCTTAGTGTAAAAATGAATTTTATATATACACTACATTATATAGCACACATTTACGATATGGATAGAAAAATTATGTAAAAAATATTGTTATAGCAATTAAGTTATATGGGCTGTTAGGTTTGACAATTATAGTGGTTCACATCGTAAGTAATATGAAGAATCATTAGAGTAATGATGATTCACATAATAAGAGGTGCATAGAATCACCAAAATGGCAATTTAGAGTTTAAAGGGTGTTTGAGCATAATGTTGAGTGCATAATTGATTTTGTGTCTTGGTCTAACTTTTGTTGTGTCCCTAACCTTGGTGCTCAAAAGAGATTTATAGAGGGAGGTTGGCTTGACGTGGTAGACTTCAACCATAAATCACTTTATCTCATTAGTGTAGAGGTAAAGTGGCAGATGTCGGTGTAGGAATGCTATTGGAGTCAATATGAAGGGATTATGTGAGATTATTGAGCGAGCATTGTCAAAGCTTAATGAGGTGATGGATTGATAAATGATTGAAGAAACTCTTCTCCATATATTTTTTTAGGATTATGTGGGATTTCCGTAAGTGATGTGGTACTTTGGTGAGACAAGACTAGACTTGATCATGGGTTAGACTGGGCTGGGTTCGGGACAGACCGATTTAAAATTTTAGACTCGTTTTCTAGGCTTGGGCCTGGCCCAACTCAAATATGGACCTAAAATTCTGTCCAAGCCCGACCTAAATTAAAAATGCTATGCGAGAGCCAAATTACTGGTATTAAATTTTTTAAAATTATTTTTTATATAAAAAATTTAAATATATATTACATAAAATACACTAAAAACAATTAAATAAATGTTTCCCAATAAATTGAAAATACATTAAAAAAAGTCTTTATACTTAAATAAACACTAAGATAATTGCAACTTAGCAAGTAAATACATTTAAAATAATAGTAAAATTAACAATAAAACAAGAGTTATACAATATCCAAACAATAACAACAAAAATAGTAGCAATATAATAGTGAAGCAAAACAACAACAAAACAGTTGATTCAGGTTGGGTCAAGCCCAAGCTAAAGAAATCATACTCGAGACCCGGCTCATTTAGAAAACGGACCTTATTTTTTTGTCAAAGCCTATTTTTTAGGCTTATATTTTTTTCCAAACCCTCCCACCTTTTGAGCAGACATTTAATTTTAGATAAATAGCCCAACTCATTATCAGATCTAGATGAGACAGAAACAAAAACTATTCTCCTGACAACCCCACAAGACCAAGCTTCTTCATATTTTTCCTTTTAAGTATGGTTGTCAAGTGGCTGAAAGAGGGGTAATACCGCGAAGTATAACAAATATAGCATGTGAGAATTTTTATCTAGGAAATTTTTAATTAATTATAACTAAAATTGATGTTTACTTAATATATGAGACCACCTCAATCATCAATTTAATTATAATATATATGCAATGGACTGTGCGCGGACGAAGTGTGCTTAAGTTTTAAAAAGAAAAGGTTGAATTAATGCAGGGTCGGACAAGGTGTGTTTGATGCATGTGATTTTTTGAGAGCCGAAAACGAAAATAAGCTTGTTAATCCAATATTTCCGGCCATAAAAATGGATGGGAGGCTATTCCATGCAGTGTTAGTGATGAATAAATCATCATAACTGGGTCCGATCCAGTCAATGAAAACAATCATTTTTAATTCCAAAAACAAACGACTAAAGCTTAAGATAGTAATGTAGTGTCATTCTCACCTCCCAATTTCAGAATGGGCGAAAAAGCAGGTTGAACATTTCAAACCTCAAATTATACAGCATGCAAAATGTGTAGTTTTGATTCATATACAAATTATCATTTTATATAATAATAAAAAATTCACAAGTTATTGTATATTTAAAAATAAAAAAACACATATCAACATTCTAAACCCATTTTCTTTAAAATAAATACATACCAATTAGAGGTGCTCATGGGTTAGGTCGAATCAAGCCTAAACATGATATTAACATATTTTATGCTTGTCCAAGCCCGGTCTAACCCAAAATCTGGACCTAAAATTTTGCCTAAACCCTTCCATATTTGTAAAAGACTAATCTAAGCTCATTTTAAGCTTGCCCATATTATATTTTAATTTTTTAAAAATATTTATTTTATTTTAATATTTAATAATTTTATACATTTTTTTATTTATTGAAATTTTTTATATAGTCATCTTAACTTTATTTTAATGTTTACATTATAGTAGTATTATATATTTAGTATATGTTTTATTTTTTTAATGTGTTCTAAATTATATAATATAAAGTATTATAAACTTAAAATAGGTCAGGCTCGAGCCTTGAATATTCTAGCTTAAGCCCAACCCATATTTTAAACGAGCCTAATTTTTTTGTCCAAACTTATTTTTCGGGCCTAATATTTTTGTCCAAACCCTCCCATCTTTGAGCTTGGAAGGGTAGCCCAACTCATGAACAAATCTAATACCAATATTTTAAACCCAAGTTTTTTTTTTATTCTATGGATGATAAATATAATTCTTTAAGGTAAGAGTACTATAGAGGCCCTTTCTTGGGAGTCGGATTGCATTTTATTTCTTATACTAAAAATGGACAAATTAGTTCATTTAGCAAATTGGTCATTCTGTTAAAAATTTTATCCAACTCCCTTTGTTAAAAATTGATCCTTGTATGTCAACATGAAGTGCACATGACAAACCACATACCATTATCCAGTTATTCCATCAACAAACATAACATTTTTAAGAGGAAATTTATTTTTTTCTTTAATTTAAAGTAAAAAATCCACTTTATCTATAAAAAAAAATATTTGCGGGCCATGAGGATCCCTCCACCTACTCCTAGTGTTAATAGTACAAGTTTAAAACAGTTATTATACGTGGAAAAGGTCAAGGAAAGTTAATTCATGATTGTTGGATTATATCAATGGGTACAAAGTGTGGATATACATACAATGTTGGTTGCTATAAGATTGGATTGGGATGGATTAGGAGAACCTGTATTTAGAAACGAAATTAACATGGGAATAAGCTTGGTTAGAAAACATGGGATGATTTAATCACATCGTTGAATATTTTAATATTTTGCTGACAAAACAACATTTCATTGAATTGGGTCAGGCAGCGGCAGCAAGGGAGCAGGTGGAGTACTGGAGGGACGTTCATGCATTTTTTGTGTGATAGATATCAAATGTACCTTAAATAAAATATTAATTAAGGTTTTCAAATGTAGATGTGATTAAATTACTACTAATGTCTTCCTAATTAATGACTTTTGCTGTCTCCAAAAAGCAAACAACATTATTACCTACTTCACTTTTTTTTCTACAAATTCCATTAACCACTAGATTAAGTGAATGAGACTAATTCTTGATGTACCATATAACTCATTTCCCCTTTAAATTCGTTATCATGGGTACTTTCAGAATTTCTTTTAGTAGGGATAGAATATAAATTAAAATATAAGTTTATTATGTATTAATTTATAGAAATTATTTCATGTTTTGGGAGTAAAATGTAATTTTATTATATATTGATTTATAATTTATTTATTTATAAGAGAATTAAATTAAAAAAAATTAATCAACTAATGATTGCTTGCTCAAAGATATGATAACAACGAAGCATTTAAAGAAAATCTAATAGAAGAAATTGTACAAAGAATCATTGACATACCTCCGCCGCATCATCTAGCAAGTCCAGATAAAATCAATTGGGCTTTGCCTCTCTCTCGGGAAATTTTCGATCAAAAATGCGTACCAACCGATAACGGAAAATTCATGGAATAATCGAGATACCAGGTGGAAGGAAATTTGGAAGTATCTAGGCCCTCAACGCATCCGTTTCTTCCTCCGGTTAGCTTGTAAGCAACGGCTACTCACCAACCTAGAAAGAGCACGAAGAGGACTCGACTTCAATACCTCATGCCCAATATGTCAACATAACACAGAAGATGTAATTCATGTCCTTAGAGATTGCCCGTCAACTAAAAAAATTTGGTTAAACATTGTCCCCCCAAATTGGCAAACACAGTTCTTCTCTAGTAATATTTTTGAATGGGTAGGGGAAAACTTAAGGCATAATGAATGGATGATATGGGCTAAAACTTTCTGGCCAACCCTCTTTGGTCTAGTTGCATAGCGTATGTGGAAAAATATGAATTTATTTGTCTTTCAAGATATAACATGGAGCTTAGTCGAAACTATCAAAATCTCTGTTTGTTGAGCAAGACAGTATACCAACTCACATGCAAGGGATCCATCTCAAGATTTAAATGAAGGAAACGAACAAGAGCCAAGCGCAGCTGTTGAGTAAAAGTTCTGATTTAGGCATTATTTTTCTTTTAATTTAGTGTGTTTTTTCCAAAAAAAATTAAAAATTTTAATTTTAAGGAGTCAAATATAATTTTACTATATATTAATTTATAATTTCTCTATTTATAAAAGAATTAAATTAAAAAAAAGAAATTCATTTTTGAGGGTTCGATGCCTCTGCCTACCCCTTATTATCCACCTCTATTCGTCATATAGTTTAGCTTAAAAAGTTAATGGTATTAAAAACAAAAAAGTGGTCCATCCTACTATGATTAAAAAATGTATAAATATTAAAGTGGGAAAAATATATAATTCGAGAAATGAACACATGACATAAGTTTTTTTTTTGTGTTTTTTTAAGGAGGAATAATTTTGTTATTTTTGTTAAAAAAATAGATTTGGAATAGTTTAAATTACTCTATTTAAAATTATTATATAAAAGTTAAAAGATAAAAAATATTTTTGTATTACATTGTTAAAAAAATCATTTTTAATAACTTATTAAAAAAAATTAAATCAACTGGAAAATAATATTGTTAACACATATGATTAACTACAAATTTCATTTATATTGTTAACACATATGATTAACTTAATTTGGCAAATTGGAATACTAGATTCTTTCATCGCCACACAATTCAAAGGAGATAGGCTAATTGTATTACTGCCTTGCGAAACCAATTAGGGGATTGGATTTACGATCTAGAGAATATTCAGCAAGAGGCAGTCAATTTCTTTCAGAAACTATATGGAGGACAGTCGATCCTTGGAGAAGTTTTACTTGCTAGCTCATTTCCTCAAATTAATCAATGATATAAAGATTTTCTGGGGAGAGCAATCTCTAGTGAGGAAATTAAGACTACTCTGTTTGATATGGCCCCCTTAAAGGCTTCAAGTAGTGACGGTTTACATGCCTGTTTCTTTCAGAATTAATGGGACAATATTGGGGAGGCTATTTTTGATTGGGTTAAAGGAGTTTTTAATGGTGACTCTATTGATCAAGAGCTTAATAATACTTTCATAGTTCTTGTGCCTAAAGTCCCTAATCCTAAGGAGTTTTCACAATTTCAACATATTAGTCTTTGTTCTGTCTTATACAAGCTTGTTATGAAGGTAATAGCTAATCGATTTAGGATGATTTTCCCTAATATTATTTCTCATGAGTAGGTTGATTTTATTGCGGGAAGAAATATTTCGAATAATATCCTTATAGCCTAGGAGGTCATACATTCTATAAGGGCTAAGAGTAAAATATAGATGGTTGTTAAAATTGATCTTGAAAAGGCTTATGATAGGTTAAGGTGAGATTTTATTGATGGTTCCCTTTAGGTTGTTGGCATACCAGAGTTCCTTGGGAAAGTGATCATGTCAGCAATTTCAAACTCTACCATGCAGATCTTGTGGAATGGAGTGCCAACTCCAAATTTTAAGCCTCTGATAGGCGTTAGACAGGGATGTTTGTATCCCCTTATCTATTTATGCAATGTATGGAATGGTTAGGACATGGTATTTAGTCGGCTATTTCCGGAAACAAGTGGAGTCCTATTAGATTATCTTGTTCGGGACTTAATCTATCTCACTTGTTCTTTGCAGACGAATTGGTTATTTTCTCTAAGGTGGATTTGAAGCATGCTATGGCCCTTAAGGATATTCCTGAAAACTTTTACGTTATCTTAGGTCATCGGGTTAATGCTCGAAAAACTATTATATTCTTTTCTAGAGGAGTGGATGTTGACATTAGTGATAGATTGACTAGCCTACTTGGGTTTCAAAAGGTACATAATCTTGTTACCTATCTAGGTGTTTTGTTATTTCATGACAGAGTTACTTGCTCTATTTTAAGGTTTGTGGTGGAGAAGGTGCAGAGCAAACCGAATAACTAGGACACTAAACAACTATCTTTGGTAGGTAGAGGCACTCTTGCTCAGTCCGTTCTCTTTTCTATCCCTAATTACTTTATGTAGTCTATGCGGATTCCTAAAGGTATACGTGATGAAATTGAACGATTGGCTAGACAATTCATATTGGGCTCTTCTTGTAATACCCTAAAAATTACTACTGAAGAAAGTAAGATATTATCCTTGATATAGTAAAATAAGGAAATAAAGTGATAAAAGAGAAATTTTGAGTTATGTCAACATTGGAAAGTATATTATGATATATTAATTCTAAGAAAGGACTAAATCGTAAAAGTGAAAAAAAGTTTTAAGGCCCAAGAGTAAATGCTCAAAATTTGAGGGGTTAAAGTGTAAATATGAAAAGTTAAAAACCAATAGTGCAAATATTTTAAGGATGGAATGATCTAGAAACTAAGGAAAATGGATGAATTAGGACCAAATTGAATAAGTGAAGAATTATGAGGGACTAAATCGTAATTTTACCAAATTAAGTGATGACTCAAGGATAGAATTTTAAAAGATCATAAAGGGCAAAATGGTCATTTAGTAAGGAAGATAATTTTGAAGAGTAATGATGGTGTTGGTGATATTTTAGATTAAAATCAAATAAATAAATAATAGTTTATTAATATTTTGGCTTGATTTGTAATTATATTATTATTATTATCATATTTAGTATATAATCAAAGAAAGATGAAGAGAAAGAAAAGAAATTTTCTTTTCTTTACAATTTGGTCCTTTACTATGAAATCCCACTTTTTCTCTCAAATTTTTTGAAATTTTTTATAACCACCCAAAAGAAGAAGTGAAGTAGAGACACTAGAGAGTTAAAATATCATCTTGGAAGAGAGAAATTGGAAGTGAAAGTGGAGAAAATGGTAGAAAAAGTGAGGAAATTAAAGAGATAAGGTAAGTACTTCAAGAAATTTACTTTATTTAATTTTAATCAAGTATAGAGTATGCTAAATTAGTTGAATTAATTGTGAATGTGCTAATATCATGTATGAAAATTAAAATGGTATATTGAAGAAGTAGAAAAAAAGAATAACTTGTAAAGTAAACAAACAAAATAGGTTATGTGAAATTGAATGTTTAAAAGAGAATACAAATGAAGTATGATGATATAAAAAGTGAATGTGTGGGAAAATTTCAAGTTACATTAAAATTTTTTATAATAAGGACTAAATTGTAAAATGTACAACAGTGAATTGTAAAGTATTGTGTTAGGAAGTTTAAATGGAATGTTAAGTGTTAGTGAATTAGTTACAAAGTGATGTTAAAGTGAAATTATAGTAAATAATAAATTTTCAAGATATTAGGAATTAAATTGTAAACTTGTGAAATTTATAATTGAAATAAGAGAAGTTATAATAAAAGTTGATGATAAGTGAGTTTTAAGGATTATGTATGTCTAAATGAAAGTTAATACAAAGAACCATGAAAGACTAAAATTAGCATTAAAATAGTTTCTAGACAACAGCAATGGTTCAAATTTAAAAAATTACCAAAAATTGTGGAAATCGAATTAGAGGTTGAATAAAATAGAAATTAAATTTTATTGAGTCTAGTTTTTCATAGAAGAAACGGTGTAAGCAATGAAATTGTAAATTATGAGATATAATAAAATTTGTGAGACAAGGTCAGAATGATTTTGGGTTCCCCTGTTCTGACTTTGGAAAATCATCAAAAATTGTAAAAAAATATACTTAGGGTTTTAAATTTATATATTTAAATTCTTAATGACCCTATTTTCAAGAAAACCAAACGAAAACATCATCCAAACCCCGTACTAAGAGATAATTTAGAGCTTTAATTTTGTTGTATGATGATAATATAAAGTAATTTTGTTAAATATTGATGTTAATATCAAATTGTGAAAATAGTTAAAATATTAGGGTTTGGTATTAAATTTCTATTTTATTAAGGGTTTTATGATAGCCTAGAATATTTGGATAAATTATTAATCGAGAAAAAAATTAATTGATTTGATAGATTAACTAGTTGAGGGACTAAATTGTAAAAGTTGTAAAAAATTGGGGTAATTGTGTAAATTTGAAAAATTAAAGGGTATAAGTTGTGAAATGAATTGGAATTGAAATATATGCTAATGATTAAGAAATTTTATATTTTAGAACAAGATTCTGCATATTACTCGTGAAAAAGGAAAAATAGCGGAATAGTCCCTAAACTCCTGCAAATATTTCAATTCAATTCAGGTAAGTTTGTATGGTTAAACTTTAATTTTTTTTTTATTAAATTGATGAATGATATTATGTATTTATTCATATCTATTGTTGAAAACAAAATTATTGTTAAATTATGAAATTGAATTGAATGTTCAAAACGAGTGGAACGCAAGATTGAGTACAATCGTTCTGTGGCAAAGGATGAATTGACGGTAAATTACCCAAGTAAATTGAGGTTAGGCATTTGTTACAAACTTTCGTGTTTACTTTCCGTTTAGCTCTCACGAGCTCCTGTTAACTCATATGAGTTTCTGTTTAACCCTATTGGGTTTCCGTTCAGCTCTTTTGAACTTCTGTTTAACCCTTATTGGTTTCCGTTCAGCTCTTACGAGCTTCCGTTCAACCCTAATGGGTTTCCGTTCAACTTTTAATAGCTTCTGTTAAACCCTAATGGGTTTCCGTTCAGCTCTTATGAGCTTCCGTTCAACCCTTATGGGTTTCTGTTTAGCACTTATGTGCTTCAGTTTAGCCTTCGGGCTTCTGAAAACGATTGTACTCATAGCCGTAAGTCATTCTTCGAATGGTAAGTTATCGAGAGTCGTCTTGGATGATATATGTATATGAAGAAATAATAAAAGATGATATGCTTATGACTGGTGTGTTATGTATACGGAATGAATATGGAAAGTAAAGAAACGCAAATGAAAATAAAGAAATTTAGAAGAGTTAAAGTTGTCTAAAATCCTACTATGCTAGGAATAATATGTATAAGTGATACTATAGATTTATTCACTTAATGATATGTTAAATATAACTTCATGAGTATTGTGGTATCAATATTGGATTATTCTTGATATGTTTAAATTTCATAATTGAAAAGAAGTATTATGATTAAAGTTTATACGAGCTTATTAAGCATTCATTTCTTATATATTTATTTTCCTTTACTTTTCAGATTATCGGAAGCTCGATTGGGTTGGAAGCTTGTCGGAGTTGTATCACACTATCCATCGATTCTATCGGTACTTTTGAATGTTTTGATTTTGATTAAAATGGCATGTATAGGAATTTTGTTTAATAATGGTCTATACGTAATTTGTTGGGTTAGCCACTTATTTTGGCTTGTTTTGGATGTCTAATAATGGTCTATACGTAATAATGGTATTACTTTTTCTCGATGGAGATGGCAAAATCCAATATATCCAATTGGAATTCTGGGTACCGTCCTCTATCCACATCATACATCATATATATCTATATTATAAAGTAACCAATACCGGCATTTTAAGTAATTTTTAGTTTATAATTATATCCTTAATAAATAATTAATAATTTAATATATATTTTAATGATATATATTTATAATTTAATATATATAATATAATATAAAAGAAGTTATTGGAACAAATTAAGTAAGTTTGAGTTTCAAATTACTATACTAATAATGGTAAAAGAAATAGAATATCCGTAAAAGAAATTTTTGATTTGATTTTTAAAAAAATGTTAACATGAAATCCGAATAAAATTATATGACATTATGTAGGGGATAAACCCGGTTAAACAACAAATAGAGTGAAGAAAATAAGAATAAAAAAAAAATCAAACGCGTAAATTTTACGTGGAAAAACTCCTCAAAAAAGGATAAAAAAACCATGAGCAAAAGGAGATTTCACTATAATAAAGGAGAATACAAAAGATGAAGAGAATTAAAAGAAAACCTGAAGCCCCACAAGAAAAACCTTTCGAAACAAAGAACAAAATTCTCTTAATCTAAATATTTTTGTTTGTGTAAAACGTAGTGTAACCAAATCCTATTTATAGGCTAAAATTTGTAGCATATATGACTACAACAATTTTAGGTTTATTAGAGTTTAAGTGGGAAACTAAAAATAAAATTTAACTAGGAGAAGAAAAATTAAAATAAATTTTGGTCAAAATAAGAGGCATTCTTTCACAAATCTCCACCTTGACTCGTATTTGGACCAACTCCCTTGTTGAGCCATGTTACAGGCTCAACTGATTATTTGTCAAATACTTACTAAGTCCAAGCAATGCTCAAACTTTGAAACTAGAATGCTTTTTATTAACATGTCGGTCGGATTGTGTTTTGTGCCATTTTTAAGAATCTAAATATCCCTTTGAATGATCCCCTCTCGAACAAAATGATAAGGAATGTCTATGTGCTTCGTTCTCTCGTGATGCATTTAATCTTTGGTGAGATGTATAACACTTTGGCTATCATAATATATGGTAGTTTCACTTACCAGTTATTAAACATGCCCCTTAACCAAATTGCTTCTTTTAATTGCCATGTATTTTGCTTGCTTCAGTAGTCGACAAAGCCACTGTAGATTGAAGTGTCGCTTTCCAACTAATGACACAATTCCCAAAAGTAAATAGGTAACATGTGAGAGACCTTCTTCTATATAAGTCTCCTGCATAATCAGAATCAACATATCTGACTAGACCTTTTTGAATTCTTCCAAACTCTAAGCACATGTTAGAAGTACCCCATAAATATCCGAAAATCCACTTAATTGCATGCCAGTGTAACTTATTAGGATTCGCCATGTATCGGCTAACAACACTAACATCATGTGAAATATCGAGACAAGTGCATACCATTGCATACATCAAGCTTCTAACTGCGCTTGAATAAGGCACTTTTGACACACCTTTCATCTTCTTCATTCTATGGAGAATCTAAAATTGAGAGTTTAAAGTGTGCAACTAAAGGAGTACTTACCAATTTTGCATTTTGCATCTCAAATCGCTCAAGAATCTTCTTGATGTACCTTTGTTGCGATAAAAACAATTTCCTTAAACGTCTCTCTCAAAATTTTCATCCCCCAAATTTTCTTTGCTACACCTAAGTCATTCATCTCAAACTTAGAGTTAAGCATGATTTTAAGACGATCAATTTCAGATAGATTCTTAGCCCCAATTAACATTATCAACATAAAGCAGCAAATATATAAAAGAATCATCATCAATACATTGTAGATAAACACAACTGTCATACTTACTTTAAGAAAAACCAATACTCAACATGAATGAGTCAAACTTTTTATACCATTGTCGAGAAGATTGCTTCAAACCGTACAAATACTTTTGTAAGAGACAAACATGATCTTCTTTACCTTCAAATTTGAAGCCTTCCAGTTGTTGCATGTAGATGTTCTCTTTAAGGTCACCATGAATCTTTACATCTAACTGTTCTAACTCAAGATTATTTGATGCAATAAGGGCCAAAAGTGCCCAAATGGACGTATGTTTCACAACGAGAGAGAAAATATCATGAAAATCAACTCACTCTCCACGTGCTGTAGCCCTTTGTAATTGGTCTTGCCTTGTATTTCGTGTTGTTAGGACCCGGACCTTCCTTCTTTTTAAACACTTATTTGCAACCAATGATTCTTTTACTGATGGGTGGTTTAACTATCCTCTAAGTCTCTTTTTTTAAAGTTATTCCATCTCTTCCTTCATTAATGATCCATTTGCTAGAACCGAAGACTTGAACTATCTCATAATAACACGAAGGATCAATTGAATCAATGCTCTCAGCAACACTTAGAGCATAAGCCACTAGGTTTCCTTCACAATATTTTTATGGTAGTCGTATTTCTCACCTTTTCATGTCACGAGCCAACTTATAATTAGTTAATTGAGATGTTGAGGGTACTTGAGGGTCGGATGGAACCCCAAATAGATTAGAAACAACTTCAAACTTACAAAAATCAAAATTTTATCGTGTTGTCGCAGTGTCGTGAGACTCTTTGTCGGGACGAGCCCTCTATTCATCATGTTGTTGTCACGTTGGGCATTTGCTCATCGTGACGTCATCCTCTGTTTTGACTTTTAACTTCATCTTGCTTGAGACACTCTGATTTGTTATGTCTTTAAAAGTAAAAGTCTCCTTTTTTTATCGAAACATGGCAGATTCATCAAACGTAACATCTTTACTAACAATTATTTTGACGAATTTTGAACACCATAACTTAAAAATTTTTGTATCAGCAGAGTATCCTAGAAAGATACATTTAATGGCCATTGGTTTGAGCTTTCCCTGGCTAACTTTACCATAAGCAGGACAATCGAAAATTCTAAAATTAGAATAATTAGGAAGATTATGTGAGCATGTCTCATCTGGAACTTTACCATTCAATGCTTGACGAAGAGATTGATTTACCAAATAACTTGTTGGGTTTACGACTTTAGCCCAAAATTCGTTTCCTAAGTCTATATTAGAAAGCATGCGTCGAGCCTTTTCCAAAGAGTTCTGTTTCATTCTTTCTCGCAACTCCATTTCGCACACGAAGTTCCAATGACGATTCGATGTCTTTCAATTTCTTCATGTTTGTAGAAATCATTAAACTCGACGAACAAAAATCAAGACCATTATTCGTTCTCAATCACTTCCCGAATTTTTTTATTTATTTTTTCTAATGTTGTTTTCCATGCTTGAAGATTTCAAGACTTCGCTTTTCTATTTCAAGAAATAAACTCAAACTTTTCTAGAGTGATCATCAATAAGTTAGGAAAGATTTATTACCTCCTTTTGAAATATCAGAAGGTAGACCTCATAAATCGGAATGAATGTAATCTAGAGTCCCTTTTGTTATGTGCACTACTGAATCAGAGCTGACTCGGATTTGTTTCCCGAAAATGCAATGCTCACAAAAACCTAACTTACCAACTCTAGTGTCTTTGAGAAGACCTCTATTATACAAGACTAACATTCCTTTCTCATTTATATGACCTAGTCGCATGTGCCAAAGTTTGATTGAATCGAAATCAGTGAAGAAAGAGTCACGTTATGCCGTTGCGACGTGGTGGTGATTTTGGCTTTTCTTTGGTAATCGTAGCTACACCAGTAATTGTTGACCCTTGCAAAACGTATAGGCTACCATTTTTCTATTCTCTCATCATAACAGGAGCCGCACGAGAAACTTTTAAGCCATTTAACTGAATAACTATCCTACAACCGTTAGAATCCAAAATTCCCAATGAGATAAGATTTTTCTTTAAATCTGAAACATACTTGACATCTGACAGTATTTAAATAATTTCGTCATGCATCCTAATTAGTATTGTTCCGATTCCAAATATTTTACATAGAGAGTTATTCCCCATCAACACAACTCCACCTTCAATTGAACTGTACGTGGAGAACCAGTCTTTCCCACTAGGCATATCATAATGATTTTCTAATCCTTGGTTCAAGGTTAGCTTTAGGCTTAGAATTTGCATAAGGCAACATTTTTTCAAGCATTCTTTCAAATTCACCTAAGTAATCAGTCTTGAAGTCAATATTTGCTTTAAAAGTGCTAATGTTGTGTAAGTCTACCACATAGTACCCATTTAATTTTGGTTCTTTTAGAACTTTAAGAAGAAGTTTCTACAAAACATGAATAACCCGATATACTTTTAAAGGAATGTGATGTTATATGTAATCACAACAACCATAATGTACATTGTCCAATAAGAATGTAATACATAAATCTAGTACAATGCAAAGCTAACATAAAAACAATATAAAATCAAATCAATAAGTTATAAAGAAACACCAAAGACAATTACATTAACATAAATTCGTACAAATAAAACTTTAACTCTAACTTTTCCTAGATTAAATCTTAGGATGTTGTCACATCGACATCATTTGTTTGAAAATGAGGATTGGATCATAGGGTTCTATTGTAATATAGGTACTTGTACAATCACACAAGCAAAGCTTTTGGTGATAGTTGATGGATTGGTTATAGCTTGGGAATAGGGCTTTCACAAAATTATCATCGAGTTTGATAATAAAATTGTTATTGATATGATTTATGCTAAAGATGCTACTAACAAATGCATTGAGTTTAATTAAGAGGATTGCGACTTGTGTAATAAAGATTAGGAGGTTTAATTCTCCCACATCTAATGAGAAGTGAATTAGGTAGCCGATCACATAGCAAAGTTAGCTTATGATAAGCCACTAGAACTCTACAAACTTAATGCTCTTCCTCCGGACTCGAGGTGTATTCTACTTGAAAATAGAGTTGGAATTACTTTTGAAAGAGTTGTTCTTATGTAAAGGTTCATGAACTCGAGAAATGGTCTCTCCTTTACTACAAAAGAAAAAGTAATAATTGGAAACACCTAAAAAATTTGAAATTGATCTCCAAAAATTAGACCTTTCAAAAATATGAAAAAAAAAAGAAAAAAAAAGTCAAGGTTTTGAAACAAAAAAAAAAGTTTTTTTATCTAAGAAGATAAAAAATAAAATATACGATGATACCTAAGATGAGAGATAGAGATAAAAAAGATTGAGACTAGTGGTGAAAGAGTGAAGGCTTAGAGATATGATATGTGAAGGTAAAAGATTGATACATGCACAAATAGGGTGAAATTTATTAAGTTAAGTTCACAAAATCTGCCAATTTCAAGTCTGAAAAATCAGTTGACTTATAATGCATTTTTGGATGGGATCTAGACATTTTTTTTATCAAGATGTCTTCTAACCAATGATAGAGCTATTTCTTAGCTTCGAAATGAACTTTGAATCACCTGATTGTTATCTTCGTTTTAGTGAAGACTAAGTGAAAAAAAATTTTAAACGAGATTATTACGAGAATTTATGAATTTGGAGCTTTAATTTGAGTTTAAATTATATTGAGTTCGATTTTTAAGACAAAACTTAATTATATATGAGTCCAATATTGTATTTTTTAGATTTTATATACTATTTATTTATTTATTATGAATTTTAAGATATTTTAAAGTATTTAAGTTGTTTAGAAGTTTTATGTTTCTTAGTCAAGAAAAAAGTTTAGTTCAATTAGAACTACTTCTTGTTTAGATTAATTAAAGTTTTATTTTACTTAGGAGTTTTATTTTAATGTAATTAGCTAGCCAATATAAATACATCTTTATTTTTCATTAAGATGCCTATTCATTATTTGATTTAATGCAACTCTTTGAGTTTCTTTCTTTGCAAGATATCTTTCTTGTTTATTTTAAAAGTTATTTTCTTCTTGGTTTTCTTCTTAAAGTCGTGGAAAACTATTCACCATCCAATTTACTAGGATTCGACCTTAGGGGGTTGGTTAGAACCATTTATGAGACTTGTTGAAGTTTCTTCTTCAAAGGGTTTCATAGGGTATTGTCTTTTCATCACAGTCCATCAAATCTAATGCTCTATCTTCTTGTTCAAGTTTAGGTTTCAAAATCCAAGGATTTGTCATCAACAACTTGTCTCTCATACAAGATCCAATTATTGCCCACTTCAAATCTCTTTTATCTTTATTGGCATAATGATTTTTTTGGTCCTTCAACTTCACAAAAAAGTCATTTTAACCCTCCATTTATTTTTTCACCTCTTTTAGCCCTTGAATTTGTATTTTTTTGTCAAATCACCCCAAAATGGATGGAAAAGTTAAAGTTTGTTAATTTTGCTGGCGTGGCATACATGCAAATTGCCATGTAGATGACATGTTAGCATTTAATTAATTTTTAATATTTAAAATATTTTATTTTTAATTTTTATAATTTTTAATAGTTTTAAATGATTTTTAATTTTTAAAAATAGTTTTTATAATTTTTTAGATTTTAAAAAATTAATTAAATGCTAATGTGTCATCCACATGGTAATTTGGGGTGATTTGACAAAAAATACAAGTTTAAGAGCTAAAAAAGATGAAAAATTAAATGGAGGGTCAAAATAACTTTTTTATAAAGTTGGAGGGCCAAATAATTCATTATGCCATCTTTAGTTATTGTTCTTTAAAATTTTCTTTTACTTAGTTTTGTTTGTCATGATTTGCCCTATTCTCACTTGGTTTGTTCTTGTGTTTCAAAGTTGCTTAATCGTCAAGTTAGAGTTCAATCTTCTTCAATTTGGTTTTTCTTATGTCCAACAAGTTGAACTCGATCCTATTTGATCCGCCCTATCATTTGGGTCAAGGGCAAAGCGTAAACTTTTTGAGGGGTTGAATTAAATTGTATATTTTTACGATAGTAAAAATACAATTTCACCATTTTAATAGTCTATATCTTTATAATTTTTAAAATATTAAATCAAAATTTTATCATTTTTTGAGAGGCCAAAATGTAATTTTACCATTAATAATTTAAAATTGTATAAATTATAAAGGATCTAAATGAAAAAGTTTTCATTTTAAGGTGTGAAACTCGGCTTCGCCATCGATTTGGGTTTCGTATCAAAGATAAATATTAAAAAAGGGGGTAAAAGTAGACATATTAGCTTAAAACCCTGTTGTAATTTGGCTATATTCGCCTTCCCTGTAGTAAAGCTTTGATCCTTAAGGGTTGTAATCACCATTACAACAAATCAAAATATTAGTCTAAGGTGAGGCGAAAAAGATAAGGTTGAAATGTATGAACTCTACCAAACGTAATGTTGATGTTTGTAGATGTATTCAACATGCAAGAAACAATTGTTGTTAACCTAGACCATGTATCTTTTATCCATTATAAGTTGAACAGTCAGGTGAGGTGGCCCCATGATGGTTACAATCCAATCATCCTAAATGAAGTGATTTTATTATCGTTCATGTCTCAACTTTTAATTTATTTTCTAATATATTTTTGAGTATTTAAATTCATTTCAAAGCTTAATAATTCATATTTTTCAAACCAAACTATATTCTTTTAACAAAGCATGTATGATTGTTAGGTTTGAGTCTAAAAACAACTTCTAATAATCCATTTTGTCTTAGTGTTTGTGATCAACAGGGAACTTACATGTTGCATGTTAGGTTTGAGTTACACATTGTCCTGGTAGGCATCATCATCTCTTTGTGTCTGTAAATGGGTGTGGCACAGGCATCGTAGCTTGGTCATGATGATAAAGATAAATATGATCATAGTCATTTTACCATTTGCCTTACTTAAAAAAAAAATCTAAAATCACTAAGAAAAAGGGTGCATATTTAATTGTATATAATCGACGTGTATGTATGTATGTATATTTTTAGTGAGTGTTGTTAGGATATAGTAAAAAAAATAATATATGAAAAATAAAATATGTGATAATCTTTTATGAAATTAAAAAGTTTCATTCTTAGTGTAAAAATGAATTTTATATATACACTACATTATATAGCACACATTTACGATATGGATAGAAAAATTATGTAAAAATATTGTTATAGCAATTAAGTTATATGGGCTGTTAGGTTTGACAATTATAGTGGTTCACATCGTAAGTAATATGAAGAATCATTAGAGTAATGATGATTCACATAATAAGAGGTGCATAGAATCACCAAAATGGCAATTTAGAGTTTAAAGGGTGTTTGAGCATAATGTTGAGTGCATAATTGATTTTGTGTCTTGGTCTAACTTTTGTTGTGTCCCTAACCTTGGTGCTCAAAAGAGATTTATAGAGGGAGGTTGGCTTGACGTGGTAGACTTCAACCATAAATCACTTTATCTCATTAGTGTAGAGGTAAAGTGGCAGATGTCAGTGTAGGAATGCTATTGGAGTCAATATGAAGGGATTATGTGAGATTATTGAACGAGCATTGTCAGGCTTAATGAGGTGATGGATTGATAAATGATTGAAGAAACTCTTCTCCATATATTTTTTTAGGATTATGTGGGATTTCCGTAAGTGATGTGGTACTTTGGTGAGACAAGACTAGACTTGATCATGGGTTAGACTGGGCTGGGTTCGGGACAGACCGATTTAAAATTTTAGACTCGTTTTCTAGGCTTGGGCCTGGCCCAACTCAAATATGGACCTAAAATTCTGTCCAAGCCCGACCTAAATTAAAAATGCTATACCCGAGCCCAGTCCGCTGGTATTAAATTTTTTAAAATTATTTTTTATATAAAAAATTTAAATATATATTACATAAAATACACTAAAAACAATTAAATAAATGTTTCCCAATAAATTGAAAATACATTAAAAAAAGTCTTTATACTTAAATAAACACTAAGATAATTGCAACTTAGCAAGTAAATACATTTAAAATAATAGTAAAATTAACAATAAAACAAGAGTTATACAATATCCAAACAATAACAACAAAAATAGTAGCAATATAATAGTGAAGCAAAACAACAACAAAACAGTTGATTCAGGTTGGGTCAAGCCCAAGCTAAAGAAATCATACTCGAGACCCGGCTCATTTAGAAAACGGACCTTATTTTTTTTGTCAAAGCCTATTTTTAGGCTTATATTTTTTCCAAACCTCCCACCTTTTGAGCAGACATTTAATTTTAGATAAATAGCCCAACTCATTATCAGATCTAGATGAGACAGAAACAAAAACTATTCTCCTGACAACCCCACAAGACCAAGCTTCTTCATATTTTTCCTTTTAAGTATGGTTGTCAAGTGGCTGAAAGAGGGGTAATACCGCGAAGTATAACAAATATAGCATGTGAGAATTTTTATCTAGGAAATTTTTAATTAATTATAACTAAAATTGATGTTTACTTAATATATGAGACCACCTCAATCATCAATTTAATTATAATATATATGCAATGGACTGTGCGCGGACGAAGTGTGCTTAAGTTTTAAAAAGAAAAGGTTGAATTAATGCAGGGTCGGACAAGGTGTGTTTGATGCATGTGATTTTTTGAGAGCCGAAAACGAAAATAAGCTTGTTAATCCAATATTTCCGGCCATAAAAATGGATGGGAGGCTATTCCATGCAGTGTTAGTGATGAATAAATCATCATAACTGGGTCCGATCCAGTCAATGAAAACAATCATTTTTAATTCCAAAAACAAACGACTAAAGCTTAAGATAGTAATGTAGTGTCATTCTCACCTCCCAATTTCAGAATGGGCGAAAAAGCAGGTTGAACATTTCAAACCTCAAATTATACAGCATGCAAAATGTGTAGTTTTGATTCATATACAAATTATCATTTTATATAATAATAAAAATTCACAAGTTATTGTATATTTAAAAATAAAAACACATATCAACATTCTAAACCCATTTTCTTTAAAATAAATACATACCAATTAGAGGTGCTCATGGGTTAGGTCGAATCAAGCCTAAACATGATATTAACATATTTTATGCTTGTCCAAGCCCGGTCTAACCCAAAATCTGGACCTAAAATTTTGCCTAAACCCTTCCATATTTGTAAAAGACTAATCTAAGCTCATTTTAAGCTTGCCCATATTATATTTTAATTTTTAAAAATATTTATTTTATTTTAATATTTAATAATTTTATACATTTTTTTATTTATTGAAATTTTTTATATAGTCATCTTAACTTTATTTTAATGTTTACATTATAGTAGTATTATATATTTAGTATATGTTTTATTTTTTTAATGTGTTCTAAATTATATAATATAAAGTATTATAAACTTAAAATAGGTCAGGCTCGAGCCTTGAATATTCTAGCTTAAGCCCAACCCATATTTTAAACGAGCCTAATTTTTTTGTCCAAACTTATTTTTCGGGCCTAATATTTTTGTCCAAACCCTCCCATCTTTGAGCTTGGAAGGGTAGCCCAACTCATGAACAAATCTAATACCAATATTTTAAACCCAAGTTTTTTTTTTATTCTATGGACAGTAAATATAATTCTTTAAGGTAAGAGTACTATAGAGGCCCTTTACTGGGAGTCGGATTGCATTTTATTTCTTATACTAAAAAATGGACAAATTAGTTCATTTAGCAAATTGGTCATTCTGTTAAAAATTTTATCCAACTCCACTGTTAAAAATTGATCCTTGTATGTCAACATGAAGTGCACATGACAAACCACATACCATTATCCAGTTATTCCATCAACAAACATAACATTTTTAAGAGGAAATTTATTTTTTTCTTTAATTTAAAGTAAAAAATCCACTTTATCTATAAAAAAAAATATTTGCGGGCCATGAGGATCCCTCCACCTACTCCTAGTGTTAATAGTACAAGTTTAAAACAGTTATTATACGTGGAAAAGGTCAAGGAAAGTTAATTCATGATTGTTGGATTATATCAATGGGTACAAAGTGTGGATATACATACAATGTTGGTTGCTATAAGATTGGATTGGGATGGATTAGGAGAACCTGTATTTAGAAACGAAATTAACATGGGAATAAGCTTGGTTAGAAAACATGGGATGATTTAATCACATCGTTGAATATTTTAATATTTTGCTGACAAAACAACATTTCATTGAATTGGGTCAGGCAGCGGCAGCAAGGGAGCAGGTGGAGTACTGGAGGGACGTTCATGCATTTTTTGTGTGATAGATATCAAATGTACCTTAAATAAAATATTAATTAAGGTTTTCAAATGTAGATGTGATTAAATTACTACTAATGTCTTCCTAATTAATGACTTTTGCTGTCTCCAAAAGCAAACAACATTATTACCTACTTCACTTTTTTTCTACAAATTCCATTAACCACTAGATTAAGTGAATGAGACTAATTCTTGATGTACCATATAACTCATTTCCCCTTTAAATTCGTTATCATGGGTACTTTCAGAATTTCTTTTAGTAGGGATAGAATATAAATTAAAATATAAGTTTATTATGTATTAATTTATAGAAATTATTTCATGTTTTGGGAGTAAAATGTAATTTTATTATATATTGATTTATAATTTATTTATTTATAAGAGAATTAAATTAAAAAAAATTAATCAACTAATGATTGCTTGCTCAAAGATATGATAACAACGAAGCATTTAAAGAAAATCTAATAGAAGAAATTGTACAAAGAATCATTGACATACCTCCGCCGCATCATCTAGCAAGTCCAGATAAAATCAATTGGGCGCCTGCCTCTACTGGGAAATTTTCGATCAAAAATGCGTACCAACTGATAACGGAAAATTCATGGAATAATCGAGATACCAGGTGGAAGGAAATTTGGAAGTATCTAGGCCCTCAACGCATCCGTTTCTTCCTCCGGTTAGCTTGTAAGCAACGGCTACTCACCAACCTAGAAAGAGCACGAAGAGGACTCGACTTCAATACCTCATGCCCAATATGTCAACATAACACAGAAGATGTAATTCATGTCCTTAGAGATTGCCCGTCAACTAAAAAAATTTGGTTAAACATTGTCCCCCCAAATTGGCAAACACAGTTCTTCTCTAGTAATATTTTTGAATGGGTAGGGGAAAACTTAAGGCATAATGAATGGATGATATGGGCTAAAACTTTCTGGCCAACCCTCTTTGGTCTAGTTGCATAGCGTATGTGGAAAAATATGAATTTATTTGTCTTTCAAGATATAACATGGAGCTTAGTCGAAACTATCAAAATCTCTCTGCTTGTTGAGCAAGACAAGATACCAACTCACATGCAAGGGATCCATCTCAAGATTTAAATGAAGGAAACGAACAAGAGCCAAGCGCAGCTGTTGAGTAAAAGTTCTGATTTAGGCATTATTTTTCTTTTAATTTAGTGTGTTTTTTCCAAAAAAAATTAAAAATTTTAATTTTAAGGAGTCAAATATAATTTTACTATATATTAATTTATAATTTCTCTATTTATAAAATAATTAAATTAAAAAAAAGAAATTCATTTTTGAGGGTTCGATGCCTCTGCCTACCCCTTATTATCCACCTCTATTCGTCATATAGTTTAGCTTAAAAAGTTAATGGTATTAAAAACAAAAAAGTGGTCCATCCTACTATGATTAAAAAATGTATAAATATTAAAGTGGGAAAAATATATAATTCGAGGGCGAACACATGACATAAGTTTTTTTTTCAGGTGTTTTTTTAAGGAGGAATAATTTTGTTATTTTTGTTAAAAAAATAGATTTGGAATAGTTTAAATTACTCTATTTAAAATTATTATATAAAAGTTAAAAGATAAAAAATATTTTTGTATTACATTGTTAAAAAAATCATTTTTAATAACTTATTAAAAAAAATTAAATCAACTGGAAAATAATATTGTTAACACATATGATTAACTACAAATTTCATTTATATTGTTAACACATATGATTAACTTAATTTGGCAAATTGGAATACTAGATTCTTTCATCGCCACACAATTCAAAGGAGATAGGCTAATTGTATTATCGCTCATGAAACCAATTAGGGATTGGATTTACGATCTAGAGAATATTCAGCAAGAGGCAGTCAATTTCTTTCAGAAACTATATGGAGGACAGTCGATCCTTGGAGAAGTTTTACTTGCTAGCTCATTTCCTCAAATTAATCAATGATATAAAGATTTTCTGGGGAGAGCAATCTCTAGTGAGGAAATTAAGACTACTCTGTTTGATATGGCCCCCTTAAAGGCTTCAAGTAGTGACTTGGTTTACATGCCTGTTTCTTTCAGAATTAATGGGACAATATTGGGGAGGCTATTTTTGATTGGGTTAAAGGAGTTTTTAATGGTGACTCTATTGATCAAGAGCTTAATAATACTTTCATAGTTCTTGTGCCTAAAGTCCCTAATCCTAAGGAGTTTTCACAATTTCAACATATTAGTCTTTGTTCTGTCTTATACAAGCTTGTTATGAAGGTAATAGCTAATCGATTTAGGATGATTTTCCCTAATATTATTTCTCATGAGTAGGTTGATTTTATTGCGGGAAGAAATATTTCGAATAATATCCTTATAGCCTAGGAGGTCATACATTCTATAAGGGCTAAGAGTAAAATATAGATGGTTGTTAAAATTGATCTTGAAAAGGCTTATGATAGGTTAAGGTGAGATTTTATTGATGGTTCCCTTTAGGTTGTTGGCATACCAGAGTTCCTTGGGAAAGTGATCATGTCAGCAATTTCAAACTCTACCATGCAGATCTTGTGGAATGGAGTGCCAACTCCAAATTTTAAGCCTCTGATAGGCGTTAGACAGGGATGTTTGTATCCCCTTATCTATTTATGCAATGTATGGAATGGTTAGGACATGGTATTTAGTCGGCTATTTCCGGAAACAAGTGGAGTCCTATTAGATTATCTTGTTCGGGACTTAATCTATCTCACTTGTTCTTTGCAGACGAATTGGTTATTTTCTCTAAGGTGGATTTGAAGCATGCTATGGCCCTTAAGGATATTCCTGAAAACTTTTACGTTATCTTAGGTCATCGGGTTAATGCTCGAAAAACTATTATATTCTTTTCTAGAGGAGTGGATGTTGACATTAGTGATAGATTGACTAGCCTACTTGGGTTTCAAAAGGTACATAATCTTGTTACCTATCTAGGTGTTTTGTTATTTCATGACAGAGTTACTTGCTCTATTTTAAGGTTTGTGGTGGAGAAGGTATGGAGCAAACTGAATAACTAGGACACTAAACAACTATCACTGGTAGGTAGAGGCACTCTTGCTCAGTCCGTTCTCTTTTCTATCCCTAATTACTTTATGTAGTCTATGCGGATTCCTAAAGGTATACGTGATGAAATTGAACGATTGGCTAGACAATTCATATTGGGCTCTTCTTGTAATACCCTAAAAATTACTACAGTAAGAAAGTAAGATATTATCCTTGATATAGTAAAATAAGGAAATAAAGTGATAAAAAGAGAAATTTTGAGTTATGTCAACATTGGAAAGTATATTATGATATATTAATTCCAAGAAAGGACTAAATCGCAAAAGTGAAAAAAGTTTTAAGGCCCAAGAGTAAATGCTCAAAATTTGAGGGGTTAAAGTGTAAATATGAAAAGTTAAAAAACCAATAGTGCAAATATTTTAAGGATGGAATGATCTAGAAACTAAGGAAAATGGATGAATTAGGACCAAATTGAATAAGTGAAGAATTATGAGGGACTAAATCGTAATTTTACCAAATTAAGTGATGACTCAAGGATAGAATTTTAAAAGATCATAAAGGGCAAAATGGTCATTTAGTAAGGAAGATAATTTTGAAGAGTAATGATGGTGTTGGTGATATTTTAGATTAAAATCAAATAAATAAATAATAGTTTATTAATATTTTGGCTTGATTTGTAATTATATTATTATTATTATCATATTTAGTATATAATCAAAGAAAGATGAAGAGAAAGAAAAGAAATTTTCTTTTCTTTACAATTTGGTCTTTTACTATGAAATCCCACTTTTTCTCTCAAATTTTTTGAAATTTTTTATAGCCACCCAAAAGAAGAAGTGAAGTAGAGACACTAGAGAGTTAAAATATCATCTTGGAAGAGAGAAATTGGAAGTGAAAGTGAGAAAATGGTAGAAAAAGTGAGGAAATTAAAGAGATAAGGTAAGTACTTCAAGAAATTTACTTTATTTAATTTTAATCAAGTATAGAGTATGCTAAATTAGTTGAATTAATTGTGAATGTGCTAATATCATGTATGAAAATTAAAATGGTATATTGAAGAAGTAGAAAAAAAGAATAACTTGTAAAGTAAACAAACAAAATAGGTTATGTGAAATTGAATGTTTAAAAGAGAATACAAATGAAGTATGATGATATAAAAAGTGAATGTGTGGGAAAATTTCAAGTTACATTAAAATTTTTTATAATAAGGACTAAATTGTAAAATGCACAACAGTGAATTGTAAAGTATTGTGTTAGGAAGTTTAAATGGAATGTTAAGTGTTAGTGAATTAGTTACAAAGTGATGTTAAAGTGAAATTATAGTAAATAATAAATTTTCAAGATATTAGGAATTAAATTGTAAACTTGTGAAATTTATAATTGAAATAAGAGAAGTTATAATAAAAGTTGATGATAAGTGAGTTTTAAGGATTATGTATGTCTAAATGAAAGTTAATACAAAGAACCATGAAAGACTAAAATTAGCATTAAAATAGTTTCTAGACAACAGCAATGGTTCAAATTTAAAAAATTACCAAAAATTGTGGAAATCGAATTAGAGGTTGAATAAAATAGAAATTAAATTTTATTGAGTCTAGTTTTTCATAGAGGAAACGGTGTAAGCAATGAAATTGTAAATTATGAGATATAATAAAATTTGTGAGACAAGGTCAGAATGATTTTGGGTTCCCCTGTTCTGACTTTGGAAAATCATCAAAAATTGTAAAAAAATATACTTAGGGTTTTAAATTTATATATTTAAATTCTTAATGACCCTATTTTCAAGAAAACCAAACGAAAACATCATCCAAACCCCGTACTAAGAGATAATTTAGAGCTTTAATTTTGTTGTATGATGATAATATAAAGTAATTTTGTTAAATATTGATGTTAATATCAAATTGTGAAAATAGTTAAAATATTAGGGTTTGGTATTAAATTTCTATTTTATTAAGGGTTTTATGATAGCCTAGAATATTTGGATAAATTATTAATCGAGAAAAAAATTAATTGATTTGATAGATTAACTAGTTGAGGGACTAAATTGTAAAAGTTGTAAAAAATTGGGGTAATTGTGTAAATTTGAAAAATTAAAGGGTATAAGTTGTGAAATGAATTGGAATTGAAATATATGCTAATGATTAAGAAATTTTATATTTTAGAACAAGATTCTGCAGATTACTCGTGAAAAGGAAAAATAGCGGAATAGTCCCTAAACTCTCGCAAATATTTCAATTCAATTCTGTAAGTTTGTATGGTTAAACTTTAATTTTTTTTTTATTAAATTGATGAATGATATTATGTATTTATTCATATCTATTGTTGAAAACAAAATTATTGTTAAATTATGAAATTGAATTGAATGTTCAAAACGAGTGGAACGCAAGATTGAGTACAATCGTTCTGTGGCAAAGGATGAATTGACGGTAAATTACCCAAGTAAATTGAGGTTAGGCATTTGTTACAAAATTGCGTGTTTACTTTCCGCTTAGCTCTCACGAGCTCTCGTTAACTCATATGAGTTTCTCGTTTAACCCTATTGGGTTTCGCTCACTCTTTTGAACTTCGTTTAACCCTTATTGGTTTTCGTTCGCTCTTACGAGCTTCCGCTCAACCCTAATGGGTTTCGCTCAACTTTTAATAGCTTCTCGTTAAACCCTAATGGGTTTCGTTCAGCTCTTATGAGCTTCCGTTCAACCCTTATGGGTTTCTGTTTAGCACTTATGTGCTTCAGTTTAGCCTTCGGGCTTCTGAAAACGATTGTACTCATAGCCGTAAGTCATTCTTCGAATGGTAAGTTATCGAGAGTCGTCTTGGATGATATATGTATATGAAGAAATAATAAAAGATGATATGCTTATGACTGGTGTGTTATGTATACGGAATGAATATGGAAAGTAAAGAAACGCAAATGAAAATAAAGAAATTTAGAAGAGTTAAAGTTGTTTAAAATCCTACTATGCTAGGAATAATATGTATAAGTGATACTATAGATTTATTCACTTAATGATATGTTAAATATAACTTCATGAGTATTGTGGTATCAATATTGGATTATTCTTGATATGTTTAAATTTCATAATTGAAAAGAAGTATTATGATTAAAGTTTATACGAGCTTATTAAGCATTCATTTCTTATATATTTATTTTCCTTTACTTTTCAGATTATCGGAAGCTCGATTGGGTTGGAAGCTTGTCGGAGTTGTATCACACTATCCATCGATTCTATCGGTACTTTTGAATGTTTTGATTTTGATTAAAATGGCATGTATAGGAATTTTGTTTAATAATGGTCTATACGTAATTTGTTGGGTTAGCCACTTATTTTGGCTTGTTTTGGATGTCTAATTATGGCTTGTTTATATATGCAATGTTGATTGTAGATTGACATAGAATTGGGTGAGAAATATGACTTGTAAAATGGCCTATTTTCGTCCACACAGGCAGAGACACGAGTGTGTGTCTCAATTGTGTGTGACACACGACTAGGTGACACGGCCGTGTGACCCCTGCAGTGTTGAAAATTTTAAATATTTCTGAAAAATTTTCTGAGTCTTCGACTTATTCCCTATTTGTTTCTAAAGCGTAATTTGGGCCTCAAGGGATCTTTTAAGGGACAATATGTATGATTTTGATTGGTTTCTAATATGAATGCTATTATAAACTCTAGTAATGCTTCGTAACCCTGATTTGGTGACGGATTCGAGTTTGGGGTGTTACACTTCTAGGGGTGTTAGGAAGATGTCTTTGGTTGATTGTGAATCTATTTCCTAAACTTGTTCTTATGGTGGTCTTAGATTTTGTCATTTAAAGGATCAAAATTCCTCTTTTTTGCTAAATTTGGATTTTAAGCAAAATACAGGATGACGGAGAAGGTACCTGAAAGTATAGCGCGAGACAACTGTTTAGCAATTTGGAGAGCCATTGCTAAAGTATGACCTTTATTGTGCAAAAATTTAGTTTGGTCTGTGGGGACCAAGAACTTTGTCCAATGTTGGAAGGATCATTAGATTCCTAACTTAGGTCATTTGATAAATTATGTACATTCTCAAAATAATATCATCTCGGACTATTTACTACGTGACATGGTAACTAAAGATGGGGCATGGAATTTGAACTTGTTTAGGGTCTGATTGTAGAAGGATATTGTTAAAAGAATTATTAGTATTTCCAGTCCACATCCCTATGTAAGGGATTGTAACACCCCAAACTCCACCTAGACGTTATGGCCGAATTCCGGAGATGTCACAAAGAATGGGTTTTGAAAACGGAGTCATTGCGTTAAATCATTTTTATTAACTCACATTCTTTTATAACCATTACCGAAAACGTTAATTTATTGGTTTATTTGCCAAAAATATATTTTCCAACAGAAATCTATTATAACCGTTATATTTTGGAAATCCGATTCGTAATTTTAGAAAAACCTTTTGTTTGAGTAAAACCGTCATTTGCTTGATCGTTTTGTTAAATCATGCAAATAAACAAGTAAACATACCAAAACCAAAAGTCTAAAAATAGTCCAGTCCAGAGAGTCCCAGAAATTACAAACTCTCAATCAACTCTAGAAAATATTAAGTAAAAATCATAAAAATTACTAACATAACAATTCTTGGTTGAGTGGTCACCGCTGAGTCTATGCTGCACCAAACCGCCTAAGCCTGTGGATTACTTGAACAGAACAGACAATTGATGTGATTTTTCGTAAACTCAGTGTGTAACCCAATAGAATTAAGCATACAAAATATATAAAAATCTCATATATATACAGTCAGACACAGATTCGGACTCATGTCCATTTCAGATACAGATAACAGATATAGTTATGCAGATCAGATAAACAGAATCATACCCTCATTCTCTACACACCAACTCCGACCATCCCATTACACCATGTAGGGATAAAAACACCCACCCAGCCATACACACTGTATCGTGCCATTATGACACATATCAGATAAAGTGCAGCCATGCTGCCAGAATATAGGTGATGAACGCCATACAAAACACTTCCTCCACAATTATAAATCCCGCCCTAAAACAGATACAGAATACAGATACAGATACAGATATAACATGCTTATCATGTTTGTGTACATATATCAGATATATATATATAAACATCAGATTAATCAGACATGCATAACAGTCTCAAGTTCAAAATAGAACATCAGTCTAGAGATCACATAGTTTAAGGGTTTGGTTAGTCCTTACCGACCCTACGGTAGGCTCACAGTCGATCGGAACAATCTGTGACCCTAGGGAAAATTTTAAAAATTTGGGCCCACTGCCCGTGTGGGCCCACACGCGTAGATTGTCCTTTCCCGTGCGGCCCACACGCCCAGATTAGCCTTGCCCGTGCGACCCACACGGTTTGGCCCAGAATCCACATGCCCATGCGCCATGCCCGTGTGGGCCCACTCGCCTAGATTGGCCTTGCCCGTGTGGCCCACACGGTTTGGCCCAAAATCTACACGCCCTTATGGCCCACATACTCAACTTAGCCTAGCTCATATGGCCTACACGGCCACACTTCAACCACCACACGGCCGTGCCTTATGCACAGTCATGCCCTCGTCGATCATACGGCCAGGCACATGCTCGTGTGGCGTCGACAGTGAGGTTTTTTAGCTTTCGTTGAAGCTATTTTTTTGCGTTTCGAGAACACACCTGGTACGATTTTGACACTATAAAAATCTTGACCCCACCAGAACCTAAAAATTGACATTTCAGAACCCGAATTTGGCAACACTTACGATAACTCAACCGTAATTATTTCACAAATGAAGCCTTAGAATACCAATCAAACATGCTAATACTTACCGTTATCAAACGAAAACCCCGAACACTTAAGTTGTTGCAGGAGCCCCAACTGATTCTTGTCCTTCGCCTAAATCGAGAGTAACAAATACAAAACCCCCTCATTAAAACTTAGCCAAAAACATTAAGATTCTAATAAAATTAGACTTGCCGAACGAACACAGCCAAAAATCACACAAAAGGGAACGAATTGAGAAAATCGAGATGGAATGGAAGAGACGAAAATTGAACAGTAGAGGAAATGAAACAAGAACGTCAAAAAGAGAAAAGGAATTTTGGGAAAAAGAAATAAAATAAAAATATAATCTATTAACAATCCCACTAAAATCCTAACTCCCTACTAACCATCCAACTAGCCTAGAATCCCAACTCTATCGGAACTCTATCAGATAACAGAGTAACAATATAACACCCTCGCTAATGTAGGGATTCGAACACAGGACCTCCAACATACCAGCTCCCTTACCACTCAAACCAGCTGACTTATTCTAATATGAATTTACAGACAATTTAATATAAGCCCACAGAATAAGGATAAGGCTAGGATTAGAAAAATAACAAAATCTACTAAAGGTAGGACTTGAACCTAAGACCTCACACACATACCCAGAACACTTAACCACTAATACAAATACACAGTTGTGTCAAATATTTATAGGAACAAAAATAAATTCATCAGGGCGTTACAGGGATGATAAAATCAATTGGATTGGCACCTCCATTGGGTCTTTTTTTTTTTTTTTTTGTGTGAAAAGTACATATAGATTACTTCAAGAGAGTTATTGGCATACTAAAGATAGATGGTGGAAGGCTATTTGGAAATTTATGGGGCCTCAATATATTCGGTTATTTTTATGGTTTGTCTTCAAACAACACCTTCTAACAAATATAAAATAGTTAATGAGGGGTATCGACCAACATGGTTCATGTTCGTTATGTCGGCATAGCGATGAAGACTTAATTCATGTCCTTTGAAACTATTTGGTGGCAATAGAATTTTGGCTTCAAATCGTATCGGTGGAAATTCAAAGCATGTTTTCTGTAGGTGATTTGATTGAGTGGATGGAGATGAATTTATGCTCATTGATCTAGTTACTGGATGTGGGTAGTCTTTGGGCAAGTCTTTTTGGTATAATCATTTGGCGCATATGGAAGAACAATAATCTTTTTATCTTCCAAGGAATAACTTGGAACTCCCCTGAAACTATTAAGTCTTCTATGAGTTGGGCAAAACAATATTTTTTAGCTCATAGAGGTAATTTTCTAGAACACTTTGATACTGCTTATGAAACTTCTATGATAGGTAATTGGATTCAACTATATACTGATGGGTTTGTCAAGATGGATGCGGTAGTTGCTGCTGCTGGGGGTGATGTATAAGCAATAAATGGAATGGATCCTTGGATTTAATCAATATCTAGGGTTTTGCTCAGTTTTTTATGTTGAACTCTAGGGTATTCTAGATGATTTGTCCCTTATCCAAAGGAAGGGATATCAAAATGTTATGATACACAGATAATCTGGAGGTAGTCAAAGCCATTCAAAATATTCATTTGGCAGATTTTTTCCCCAGCTTTGTTACGAAGGATTCACATGAGCTTACAAGTTATACAACATTGAAAGATAAAAGCATATTCCTAGATAGAGAAACCAAGTTGCGGATAGTGTTGCAAAGATGGCTACGACAAGGAGTACATATATGCATGTGTTTTAAGACATTCCTGAAGATCTATTACCTGTTCTTGAGATTGATAGGGTAGTTAATTTTTTTATTATGTTAGTTTAACATAGATAGTATGTTTTCCAAAAAAAAAAAATCAATTTTATTAAAAATATATTTGAATAATATTCAATTTAATAAATATTTTAAAATCAAGAATTTAATTAATCATTAATAATGATCAGTTATTTCAGAATTAAATATAACAAATAAAATTTAATGGAGACGATTTTTAAAAAAAATGTTATTAAGTAAATTAAAATTATGATCTTTAGCGGAAGGATTAAATTATAAAATTATGAATATGTGAAGAATGTATGAAGAAAATAATTAAAGTCGTTCAACCCCTGCTTGTTTTCACCTTTATAATAAAAAACAAATTACATATACATGAAAAGCTACATATTTTTAGGCCAAAAATAATAGGGAAAAATGTAAAATTGATGACATTTTTCATATTCATGGTAACTTTTCATTAATGTTTATACTTAATTTCTTTCTAATCTGATGTGAAATAACGTTTAGATATCATTTTAAAATTTGTTTTTATTTTTATATATTTAAAGTAATACCTTTTACAATAATTGCGAAACATCAATTGTTGATAATTTTTTACCATTAAAATATTATATGTTGAGAACCACATGTGATGGCTTAATGGTTAAGGGTGTTCATCGTCTTAGGTGTGGTCTAAGTTTGAATCACATTAATTACGTTTGTTGTTTGAGTTTTGCCCTGTTATTATAATTTACAAAAAAAAAATTATATGCTGACATGTAATTATATAAATTGAGACTTATAACTAAATCAACTATTTTAAATTTATCTGTTTCTATTTTTTTCGATTTGATAATCATAACAAATAGTAGTGAAAAAGTATAAAAAATGATAAGTAGGTAAAATATGACTTATCATTTAATATAATTTATTTCTTTTAAATAATTTATCTTTAAAAGTTTAAAATTCAAATTTATCAAACAATCTAATTATATTTTATACCTAATTTTAAGAAAAATGCCAAATAAATTTTACAACTTAAATTCAATATTAATTTTTTTTGAACAATCTCATTATATGTTCTAATCATATTTACTCTTTTTAACATAATATCTAGAACTACTCATAACTCCTCCCCAACCCATCAATAGGAGGATAATGCGCTTCAATACACTCGAACCCACGTCCTCCTGTTTTGACAACAATGCCCATACCATTCAAATTAAAACTCAATCAACCATTATTAATTTCTTTAATACTTAAATATTCAACCCTTGTAGTACTTCACTGTTTAGTTTATCAAACAGTACATTAATTTCTTTAATTAAAATTTTTATAATTTGATTATTTCTTTTGTAATTTTCCATATTTGGAGATAAAACTAAATTTGGTCTAGTTTTTTTAATAAAGTAAAGGTTTAGGATAAAAACCGACTTGCTTATACTTAGTATTATTTGACTACATAAAACTGCCAACTCAATTAACATTTACGAAAGAAAAGCTGGAATTCTAAGATCAAGCTTTTCTTTTTTGGTAATAAAACGAAAATCCAAACAAGGAATATTCGCTCCAAGAAATAACATTTCTAGTGGGAAAAAAATCACTAAAATTATAAATTTTAGTCACTATTATCTATAATGATTAAAATTAAAGTCATCATTTGTCGCCACAATACTTTTGTCCCGATTGTATTTGTGACAGCTGTTATGAAATCGTCACAATTATTTAATACTTTTGTGACAGAAATTTTTGACATAAAAACTATAAGCAATTGTGATAAAAAAATGGTAACAAGTATTTAATTTTTTGTGACCAAAATGTCAAATACTAAAATTGTAAGTAATTATGTCAAAATTAAATGGTCACAATTATTTAATTTTTTATGGCCAAGTTTTGTATACTAAAATCATAAGCAGTTGTGACAAATTAAATGGGCACAATTATCAAATTTGTTCGTGACCAATTGTTTTACACTAAATTCATAAGCAATTGTAACAAAATTAAATTGTCACAATAATTCTTTCTATTGTGGAAAATATTTTTTATTCTGAAAATAAATTTGTGGCAAAAAAAATGTCACAATAAATAATATTTGAGAATATTGTTAAGAATAAAAAAAAAATGTTGTCACTCATGTTATTTTATTAGTGACAAGTGCTTCTTTGTTAACATGTATAGAAATAGTGTCTCATAAGTTGTGTAATAAATAAATTTGGTCTGAGATTAAATCAACATTTTATGATAAGCCTAGTCAAAAAATAGATTTCAAAATCCATAAATATATTGATTGATTGATCTTAATTGAATTTTGTATTAACTCTTAATTTAAACTTGTTTTGATCTACTAAATTTTTTGTTTTTAGACTTTGTTAGGCCTATTTTGATTTTGAATTTTAAGGCATGTCAAGACTTTGAACTTTAAAGTATAATTAGACTATTGAATTTTATCTTTTAATTTAAGCCTTTAGATCTAATTCTTAAATTAAACTTTTATTGAACAAAAAATATTGAGCCTTTATTGAACCAAAAGCCTTGAGCTTTTGAATTTTCATGGTATATTTATATTATTTACAAATTACTAAAAGAGAAAAAAAAATTCAAAAATTAGCATACAACATTGAACCACTTGTGCCATTTGCACAAGTGGCCTAAATATCAATTTGCCACCCACCATTACTGTCTGTCTACATTCCTAGTTGAATCTGTTGAGACAGCAGCAGATAACGGAACAATCAATTGAACAGAGGAAAAAATGAATCAAAGTTGAAAAACTTTCAAGCTTGTTTTCATAATTACTATATTGTTGTTTATATACATTAGCTACTACCTAGCAACTGACTTCTAACCAACTAACTATTTTAGCTAACTAACTACCAGCTATTAGTTATCCTGCCAACACTTCCCCTCAAGTTGAGGGGTGGTACAAGTCTTTAACCCCCAACTTGGATACTAAGAATTCACGTTGTTAGACTCTAAGCGCTTTGGTCATCAAATCTGCAAGTTGCTCTATTATCCTCACGTGTTGCGTTCGAACTAGCCCATCTTCAATTTTATCTCGCACAAAATGACAATCAATCTCTATGTGCTTGGTGTGTTCATGGAAAACTAGATTTGCTGCAATCTAAAGAGTTACTTAGCTATCAAAAAATAATAAAGTCATATCCATTTACTCAAGGCATATTTCCTTTAATAAGGCATCTAACCATACAATTTTTTGCTACTACTGCTGCCATACTCCTCTATTCTACTTCTGTTGATGAGCGTGAGATTGTGCTTTGCTTCTTTGATTTCCATAAAATTAGGGAGTCTCCAAGCTTGACACAAAAACCAACGATTGACTTTCTGGACATAGGACATGTAGCCCAATTTGAGTCATAGTACACAACCAGTTGTGATTTACCAAATGTTAACAATAGAATTTGTTGACTAGGATCATTCTTAATGTATCTAACTACTGGAAGAGCTGCTTCCAAATGAGACTTTTCTGGCTTATGAATGAACTAGCTCAAATGTTGAACCACAAAAGATATGTCTGGTCTTGTATTAGTTAGATACAACAATCGCCCTATAAGCTTCTGGTAAACTGCAACATCTAGGATTAAGTCATCATTGTCATTATTTAACTTGGTACACTCATCATTCTCAATTAATGTGAGTTTTGGTTTTGTTCCAATGATATGTTTGCTGGCTTTGCCTCTCCTAATCTAACATCTGCTATTAACTCCAATATGTACTTCCTCTGGTTAAGTACAATACGCTTGTTGGATTGTGCCACTTCTATATTAAGGAAATACTTCAAATCACTCAAATCTTTCATTTTAAAATTTTGGTGAAGCACCTTCTTTAACTGATTGGCCATTCCAATGTCATTTTCAGTGATCAACAAGTCATCAACATACACCAATAAAATCACAATGTTATTTCCTTGTTGTCGAAGCCCTTTTTATATTTTGAAAAACAATGGGGATCGACTTTGAAAACCAAAAATGTGGAGTCGCCACCAACCTTTTGTTTAGGTGTGATTGGATCACCTAATAAAACATTTTAAAACGATTTTTGTTCACAAAAATTTAAAAATGGGTTCGGGAGTCGGTTACGCATAAGGAAGGGTTAGCACCCTCATTGCACCAAAAAACTGGTACCAAATTGATTTGATGTTGTCCTTCTATCAAAAGTTTTGAAAAAATATTTTCTGAAGTATATAAAAAAAATGTTTGGATAACTCAAATTAGCTGTCAAAAATCTCTCGTTCCAAAGATATGCGGTTACATACCCAGTACGGTTAGATACGATCCCTTATACTTTTAAGATACGATCGATTTTCGAATTTTTTAAAAACTCATAAATTAAAAATGTAAAAGGTTATCTAAATATTTGGTTCATCAGAAAAGTCATACCCAGTACGATTGAGCACAATTTTACCGAATTCCCCAAATATTAGATATTGCCTTATTTAAAATATTTCAAATAACTAAAATTTAGAAAGTTGATTAAAAATATGTTTATTCATTTTAAAATTGATGAAATATTTAATGCATTATAAAAAAAAAATATATGAAATAATATTCTCAAAATACAATAAACTTTGCTTAATACGTCTAACAATCATTCTAGGTATAATGTAAAAAAAAAAAAATTCTTTAAGCATGGATAATGAATAATAAAAAAAATAACATACATGATCATAACACAAAATAAAATGATGTACAAAAATATGTATGAAGCAAAACGAAGAATTATTGGTCATATAATATATATAAGTTGACACATTTGCATAAAACTTGGGATATATGCTTATTGAAATAGTTATTATAAATTTCAAAGTTCAAATCAAATCATGCACAAAATATTTAAAACACAAATTTATTCAAAAATTGCTAATTCACAAAATAATTTAAATAATGTATTAAATATGAAGGAAGAATAATGCATGATATAAAATAATATACAAAGTAAGTTTATGAAACCTTTATATACAAATAAACATTGAGTATGATTACTAATAAAAAATGAAATTAATAATGTATAAAAATGATGTAAATATATAAGTTATATAAGTAACAAAATATATATATGAAAAAACATATGGATAATATGAAATACAATAAGTTATATGATTTAAATGGATTCTTAAAAAATATTATACACATAAATATTTTTAAAAGAGGATATATATACATAGAAAAATATTTACATAAAGTTATATGAAAATAATAACATATATCATAGTAAAAATAATTTAAAATATGCCATATACATGTAAAAAAATGTTGGAAATAATCATATGTCAAAAGAATATTCTAAAAATAATTATACAAATGTAACATACAAAATTATTAACATAAATTGAAGCATACACACATTAAATGTATTCTAAATCAACTGATTATACAAATATAAGACTCAATTAAAAAATGCATCAAGATGAAAAGGATAATTTGTAAATAAAATGATCATAAAAAAAATCAATGCATAACATGCATAAATATATAGGGACTGGTATTGCAAATCTTCCCAGGCCTACATCACATCATTGCGCCATGAATTTAAATGAGAATGCAATCAAAACAGTAAGCCAATTTGAAGAACAAAGCAAAACAAAAATGGATGTGATTGAAGCCCCATGCAAATGCAAAGGACTTAGCGCGCAAATTTCCCTTGCATACAAAATGGCGCATATCCGATTCACATTTCGGGTCAATGCGCGGACCCCCTTGCTGGCAGACGACACCGTTTCTTCAATAGGTTATTTAGAACCCTTTTTTTTTACCCTTTTTCTTTCTCTAAATGCAGCCATTCCTTCACCCAAATATGCAGCCCTCAAAATCAAAATGTTAGGGTTCATATTTGCAGCCATTGAACCACCATTTTATTTGGTAGCAGATGGCGCATGAACAACATCCAAATCTCACCATCGAAGGCTCCACTCGGGGAAATCTGGTAAGCCAATTTATTTTATTTTTTTAAAAAAAATATTAAATCTCAAATCATTTGTTCAAGAGAAAAAGAAAAGATTGAAAACCAAAACATTCAACAGCCTCAGACCCTCGCCCTTATCTCGGTATTTTAGAGATATTAGGGATCTCACTGGCGCCATCTCGAGGCTTGATGGATAATACTTTTGACTTCCCCTTTCAACTTTATTCTCAACCCGCTTCGCAAGGTAAAATCTAACTTTCTTTTTTTTTTTTTTCATTTTCACATGCAAAATGATGAAGATAACTGCTGGAAAAATAAATAAAAATAAGAGAACAATTAAAAAGCTAAAGAAGATCACCTTTCGGACTCTTTTTTTGAAAATTTTAAATTCTGTATGCGTGTTGTGTATTCAGTGAGCGTAAAGAATCAAGGTACAAATAATGGCTTTTTATAGCCCAAATTTACAGAATAAATGAAAAAATAAAAATACATTTTCCCTCTGTCATTTGGCTGTACATTCTTTTGCTGCTTCTTCTCGTATATTCCTTTGCAGGCATAGAGCAATGGCCGTACGGAGAAAGCCACTCGTGAAAGCTGTGCGTGAGTTCGATTGCAGCACTGGTTTATTCCAGAAACCTTTAGATTTTTGGCATTTTCAAGCAATTGGGCCTTTTGGGCCATTCGTGTATAATTTGGGTGCCTACTCAATTGGGTCAAAAATGTTGTTGGGGCTAAATATCTTTGGGTATTTATTTAGGATACAGGTTTATTGGGTTTTGGGTCATAGGTTATTTTGGTAATTGGAAAATGTATTTGGGCTGTTTTAATTTAGTTTTTTTTGTGTGTTTATTAGTTTTTGATTTTTTTTTTGTATAAGCCCGGACAAAAATTGGGCCTTACAGCTGCCCCTCTTTGCTCATTGTCATGTAATGAGAATAGGGCAAAGACTTCAAATAGGGCCAATTTTTCCCCAGTTTTGCAGAATTCTGATTGTAAGTAAATAAGACTGGTGGCTCAAATCTACTCCATTGCTGATAAGACTTGCCATTCTCGATCTGCTCCACAATTGCTTAGGGAAATAAGATCTTCAAACTTTAATCTGCTTCCTTGCTAACTTAGGAAGATAAGATACATTCTTCAACCATCTGCGAAGATCTGCTCCGCATCTGCAAAGATCTGCCCCGCTGCAATCTCAGGGAGATAAAATCTTCAATTCTCAGTCTGCTTCCTTGCTACCTCAGGAAGATAAGACAAATTTTTCAACCTGCTCTCTTGCTACCTTAAAGAGATAAGGCTGGTGGCTAAATTTACTCCATTGCCGATACATGGAGATAAGATTAACCATCTGCGAAGATCTGCTCCGCTACAATCTCAGGGAGATAAAATCTTCAATTCTCAGTCTGCTTCCTTGCTACCTCAGGAAGATAAGACCCATTCTTCAACTTGCTCTCTTGCTACCTCAGAGAGATGAGGCTGGTGGTTAAATCTGCTCCATTGCCGATACATGGAGATAAGATTAACCATCTATGAAGATTTACTCTGCTGCAATCTCAGAGAGATAAAATCTTTAATTCTCAGTCTACTTCCTTGCTACCTCAGGAAGATAAGACCCATCCTTCAACCTGCTCTCTTGCTACCTCAGAGAGATGAGGCTGGTGGCTAAATTTGCTCCATTGCCGATACATGGAGATAAGATTAACCATCTATGAAGATCTGCTCAGCTGCAATCTCAGGGAGATAAAATCTTCAATTCTCAGTCTACTTCCTTGCTACCTCAGGAAGATAGGACTCATTCTTCAACCTGCTCTCTTGCTATCTCAGAGAGATGAGGCTGGTGGCTAAATCTGCTCCATTGCCGATACATGGAGATAAGATTAACCCTCTGCAAAGATCTGCTCCGATGCAATCTCAGGGAGATAAAATCTTTAATTCTCAGTCTGCTTCCTTGCTACCTCAGAAAGATAAGACTCATTCTTCAACCTGCTCTCTTGTTACCTCAGAGAGATAAGGCTTGGTAGTAAAATCTGTTCCATTGCCAATACATGGAGATAAGACCTTCTGCGAGGATCTATTCCACTGCAACTTCAGGGAAATAAAATTTTCACTCTTTACCAATGTTGCTATATTGCCCTCTAAGGGTCCTATCCTGTAGACTCCATTTTATATGCACATGCTTATGCCAAATAATTAGAATGCTATGACCGAAATGACCCAATGCTCCTAGCTAAATGTGGTATGAATAATATATGCAAAAATGAGGATGATTCCATTTTAACAAATTAGGGTATCGTCACTCATTATTCATTAATATGCTGTTATTGACGTATTTGCTCAACCATCTTCTTGAAAGAGTATCCCAAAGAAACAACCTATCTAGTCTGGCGAGTTTGTCCCCCTGTAATTCCAACGTCCCTTCTACTACTGCTTTTGAGACAAAACATTGTAACTCATAGTTGAATTTCCTTTTATTAAAACTGCTACCTCACTCCTCAGGTGCTATAGCCAAATGTGCATTTCTGCTCTCTGTATGAACGTCATTTCCTTTTTTCTCGAGAATAAAATTGCATCATCAATACTATATCCTGCCTGTTTGCTTCATTATCATTTGGACAGAGATTTCAAAGATGCGGTTTATCCAAATATATCCTTGAACTTGAGCGTGTTCCAAACAATTATCTCACTTCAGATTCTTGTATTATCTAGAAACTCCTAGAGTAATATGCAAAACTTCTATTGTGAAAACATCACTAATTCATTCATCATTATGTCAATGCAACATGCTTGCAATCAAATCGTGATAATGAACAAGAGTGGAAGTTAATTTTGAATTAAAAGTAAATTATCAAAAGAATAACAATGGCCATTAATTTGGGAATGTATATCTTGAAAAAGAAAGGATAAAGATAACCAATTTACTGAAAGTGAAGACTAGGTACCCATGTTATCGCAACCCGAGCTTCTCCGTAGAAACTTCTTGAAGACTGATTCAAACTTAACATGTGTTTAAGGGATCAGAAACACTTTGTTAATGCCCCAAGATGCAACATATCCCTTTCATGGTTAATTCAAGTATATCAAGATCACAGCCCTCTCACTTTGGATCCATATTTGAGCCGCCCTTTTCAGGTTTTCAACTCAAATCCCCTTTGGTCACAATGCGCCCTTTACGGGTTTTCACCTTGGCCTCTCCTTTTTTTTTTTTAATTATTGGGTCTCAAAGTGCCCTTTGTGGGTTTTCACCTTGGTCCTTTCCATTTTTATTTGGTCCTAAAGCGCCTTTTGCAGGTTTTCGCTTTAGCCTCTTTTTTTTCCGAAAGCCCTAAAGTGCCCTTTGCAGGTTTTCACTTTGGCTTCCCTCCCTTGTCAAGTGTAGTACCTTTTGATTGCATTCGAGTTCACTGGATTAGATAAATTTCTTGCATCCATTTCGACCAATATTATTGCACCACCAGAGAAAGCTTTCTTCACCACATAGGGTCCCTCCCAATTCGGCATCCATTTACCTCTGAAATCTTTTTGTATGGGAAGAATCTTCTTCAAAACCAAATCTCCCTCATGAAACTCTCTTGGGCAAACTTTTTTGTCATAAGCCTGCATCATTCTTTTTTGATACATCTGTCCATGCTGAATAGCTTTTAGCCTCTTTTTCTCAATCAAGTTCAACTGATCATAACGAGACTGTATCCATTCCGCTTCATCTAACTTCAATTCTGACAAAACTCGAAGAGAAGGTATCTCCACTTCAATGGGCAGAACTGCTTCCATTCCATAGACCAATGAGAATGGTGTTTCCCTAGTAGAAGTTCTGACAGATGTTCGATAATCATAAAGTGCAAAAGGTAACTTTTCATGCCAATCTTTGTAAGTTTCGGTCAATTTTCCCACAATCTTCTTGATATTTTTGTTAGCTGCTTCCACTGCCCCATTCATCTTCGGACGATATGGTGACGAGTTATGATGTCTGATTTTAAACTGACTACAGACCTCTGCTATTGTACTATTGTTCAAATTCAGTGCATTATCAGATATGATTTTCTCAGGCATTCCATATCGACATATAATTTCTTTTTTTAAGAATCTACTGACTGCCGATTTAGTTACATTGAAGTACGAAGCAGCTTCCACCCACTTGGTAAAATAATCAATGACCACAAAAATGAAACGATGCCCATTTGAAGCCTTAGGAAAGATTGGCCCTATGACATCCATGCCCCACATGGAAAATGGCCATGGAGAAGTCATAACATGTAAAGGCGAGGGAGGTACATGAATCCTATCACCATAAATTTGACATTTGTGACATTTCTTAGCATAATTGATGCAGTCCCCTTCCATCGTAGACCAATAATATCCAAACCGCATAATTTGTCTGGCCATTGTGAACCCATTGGCGTGCGTTCCACAAATACCTTCGTGCACTTCTTCCAAGATTTTCTTGGACTCCACGGCATCCACGCATCTCAACAATACTTGATCCTTCCTTCTTTTGTACAAAATCTCTCCATCTAAAACATAATCGCAAGCGAGCCTTCTCAACGTTCTTTTGTCATTCTCCGTGGCTTGATCCGGATACTCACGATTTCTCACATACCGCAATATATCCTGATACCAAGGATGATCATCTCTTTCTTCTTCCTCTATATTATAACAATAAGATGGGGCCTCATAAATACTCATCTGAATAGGCTTCACATCCTCTCGTCGGCTTACTTTGATCATGGAAGCCAAAGTAGCCAAAGCATCTGCCATCTGGTTTTCTTCGTGCGGGAGATAATTGAAAGTAATATCATCAAACTCCTCAACTAACCCCAACACTAGCCTTCTATAATTGATTAGCTTAGAATCTCTTGTTTCCCATTCACCTTGAAGTTGATAAATTACCAATGCAGAATCTCTATATACTTCTAACAATTTGATCCTGCATTCTATAGCTGCTCTGAGCCCAATGATACATGTCTCATATTCTGCCATATTATTTGTACAATCAAAATCCAATTTACATGTGACTGGATAATGATCTCCATCTGGGGATACCAGAACTGCTCCAACTCCATTACCCACAGCATTTGAGGCTCCGTCAAAATTTAATTTCCAATAGTGACTTTTTGTATTGTCTTCTTCAACAGCTGCTACATACACTATTTCTTCATTGGGGAAGTCAAAATTCAAGGGCTCATAATCTTCTAAAGCTCGGCTGGCCAGAAAATCCGCTATTACACTCCCTTTTACAGCTTTTTGACTCGTGTAGATTATATCAAATTCAAAAAGTAAAATTTGCCACCTAGCCATCCTTTCATTCAAAGCATTTGATTCCATCATATACTTTAAAGGATCCAACTTTGAGATTAGCCAAGTTGTATGATATAACATATATTACCTCAATCTTCGTGCTGTCCAAACCAAAGTGCAACACAATTTTTCAATTGGCGAATATCTCAACTCATACTCAGTGAATTTCTTACTGAGGTAATATATCGCCTTTTCCTTTCTTCCTGATTCGTCATATTGACCAAACACACATCCCATTGAATTACCAAACATAGTCAAATACAATATCAATGGCTTGTCTGAACTTGGGGGTGATAATACTGGAGGACTTGACAAATATTCTTTAACTTTATCAAAAGCCTTTTGACATTCATCATCCCATTCCCCTGGGTTATGCTTTCTAAGAAGACGGAATATAGGGTCACATTTATCTGTTAATTGAGAAATAAACCGCGCAATGTAGTTTAATCTTCCAAGGAAACCCCAAACTTCTCTTTGGGTACGTGGTGGAGACAACTCCTGTATAGCTCGGACCTTATCTGAATCAATCTCAATTCCCTTCTCACTGACCACAAAGCCCAATAACTTTCCGGATCTAGCCCCAAAAGTACATTTTGTTGGGTTAAGCTTTAACTAAAATTTCCTCAATCTCATGAACAACTTCCTCAACACTTAGATGTGCTCCTTTTCAGTTTGAGATTTAGCTATCATATCGTCAACATACACTTCGATTTCTTTGTGCATCATATCATGAAATAAAGTCACCATGGCTCTTTGATACGTTACTCCAGCATTCTTCAATCCAAATGGCATCACCTTGTAACAAAACGTGCCCCACAAGGTTATGAAAGTAGTCTTTCCCATGTCTTCATGATGCATCTTGATCTGATTATACCCTGAAAATCCATCCATGAAGGAAAATAATGAGTAACCAGCTGTATTATCCACTAGTGTATCAATATGAGGCAAAGGGAAGTTGTCCTTTGGGCTCGCCTTATTTAGATCTCTATAATCCACACACATTTGCACCTTGCTATCTTTCTTAGGAACTGGCACCATATTAGCTACCCATTCTGAGTACTTGATCACCTGAAGGAATCCCGCATCAAATTGCTTTCTAACTTCTTCCTTGATCTTTAAGACAATATCTGGCCTCATTCGTCAAAGTTTCTATTGCACTGGCTTGCAATCTTCTCTTATGGGCAGGCAATGTACCGCAATATCAGGGCTTAAACTAGGCATATCCTTGTACGACCATGCAAAAACATCTTTGAATTCCTGAAATAACCCAACAATGTCTCGTTTTGTTTCTTCAGTTATGCATGTTCCAATTTTTACAACTTTCCCCTCTTCTAAAGTCACCATGTCTACGGTTTCTTTGTGAGGCAAAATTTGCTTTTCCTCTTGTTCTACCATCCTTAACAAATCTGGAGATAAATCACAGTCTCTGTCATATTCAAAGTCCTGAGATCCCTCTAAACACATGTCTCGCTCAAATAGTGATTCTGAGCCAGTAACAGCGTCGCTCATGACATTGATATCTAAGGACCTATTAAAGGCACAGAAATATACAAAGAATGAATGAATTTGGTAATTATTGCTTTGTATGATATGTTTATGAATTGAAGAAAGAATTAAGATTATTATTTAGATAGAAAGAATAACACAATTTCTTGTGAAAAGAATAACATTCGCTCAAAATGATAGCAAAAATGTACTTCATTAAAATAATGATGTTTGAACATGAGCCTATTTCACAAAGAAAGCTTTATTGTTTCTAGGCTTAAAATAACAAGTTTGTTTCGAACATTACTCTGAGTAAGCTCTAAAAACTACAGGAAGATATTCTGCAGTCCAATTGTTTAGAACACTCCCAGGCTCATATGGACGAATATTTGACGAAATCCCCTCTTCAATTGTCTCCTCAAATATGGCATTGATGTACACATTTCCCAATGCTTCATCTATGTTTTCTTTCTCTAGTATTCCCCGTTCAGGATAAATAATGCCACCTGATACAAACGACTTGGAGATATGAAGAATTATCATGGGCTCCCACTTAATTTCCTCACCACTCACTCGGGCTCTTCTTTTTTCTTGTCTTCTTTCTAGCTCCTTTTTCCTTTGCCTTGCATCTGGTTTGAACCCCAAACCAAAGCGATCATGTTTGTCTTTCAGCATTGGAACTGCAATTCTTCCTTGAAGGCATCTTCCAAGTCCCTTTCCTGGCATAGCTCCTCGGCCCACCGTTAACTGTAAACCCATCATCATAGTTTTGGACATTTTTGGCTCCAGGATCCTATTTCCCTCAGTGATGAATGTTGCATTCACAAATTCCAAAGACCGGAAAGAATATTCAATGGCTTCCTCATCTGTTTCTACATACGGCGCATCACTGCTTACAGCCGCAACAATATCTTCTTCAGCGTTTACCGTTATCAACCGTCCTTCTGACACCAGCTTCAGCTTTTGATGTAATAATGAAGGTACTGCCCCTGCCGAGTGTATCCAAGGTCTTCCCAACAAACAGTTGTAAGAGGGCTTAATATCCATTACTAGAAAATCTACTTCATACGTGGTTGGACCAATTAACAAGGGTACCTCAATTCTCCCCATGACTCTCTTCTCTGTGCCATCAAATGCTCGTACAGTATTCTGGCATCCTTTCATATGAGAACTATCCACAGGTAACTTGTTCAGCGTGGACAAAGGCAACACATTCAATGCTGAACCGTTATCTACCAATACTCCTGGCAGCGTGTATCCTTTACATCTGGTAGTTATATGCAAAGCTTTGGTAGATCCCATCTCTCCTGCGGAATTTCATTATCATTGAAAAAGATAAAGTTGTCTGCACTTATGTTGTTAACCAACCGATCCAGCTTGCTGACAGAAATATCGTTGGTGACATATGTCTTATTTATCACCTTCATCAATGCACTCCGATGCACCTCTGAACTCAGAAGTAGAGCCAATATAGATATGCGGGCCAGCTGTTTACGCAACTATTCTACCACACTGTACTCGCTATGTTTCAGAAATTTCAAGAATTTCTTAGCTTCTTCTTCTTTCACTGGTTTATTAACAGGCACATCGAGCTCGACTGCTTTTCCTTTCTTTTGCTCAACCAGCATCTCCCTTTCTTTCACCATTTCTATTCGGGTATCATATCGTCTTCCACTGCGTGTGTGAAACCCTACATTTTGATCCTCCTTTAACAGGCTGGCTGAATTCTCCTTTCCCGGGATAGTCACATTACATTCATAATTCCATGGGACCTGTTTATTATCCTTGTAAGAGAAAACTGCGGGCTTCTAAATTATAATCTTTGGCGCCATTTGAATTCCTGCTTCATTCTTAGGACGCAAGATAATAACCACAGGATAATTGACTCTTGAGTTTGATGTGGATTCTGACGTACATATATATTCCTCCTCATTGATCTCTTCATAAAACTCCATTTCCTTGCTATCCATCAGACTCTGGATAACAGCTCTGAATTCTTCACATTTCTGAATTCTGTGTCCCTCTTTATGATGGTAATCACAATAATCTTCTATCCCATTATCATTTCCTTCTGTGCTTGAAGTAACTAATCCCCTTCTTGCCATCTCTTTCCAGACTCGTCTCAAAGGAGTCTTTACTTCCGAAACATCCCTCTTGATTCTTTTTCCAATACCTCTTTCTATTGCATTTACTGCCATCATCGATGATTAGGCAAAGTGGATTTTCAAAGATGGGCGCATTATCAAATTTCACAATACCCATCTGGATAAACCTCTCAACCAATTTCTTAAAAGTGGTGCAATTTTCTATCGAATGACCCACAATTCCTGCGTGATACTCACATTGAGCATTGGCATCATACCATTTAGGGAACGGAGGCCGCATGGGCTTTAGGTAAAAAGGTGCACCACATGTGTATCGAACAAACTTCGATATAACTCTTTGTATGTCATAGAAATCGGTGTAAATTGAATCTTCTCATTATTTTGCCTAGTCCCCGACTCTTGACGTGATGAACCCTGACCGGCAGTTGTTGCCTTTGGTTGACTCACAGTAATAGACTTCGAGTATTCCATGTTTGCATTGTTCACCTCATTCTCCTTCTTTCGTGGCACAGACCTTTTAGCACTTTCTCCTGCATCTATCCTTCCATTTTTTATGGAGTTTTCAATCATTTCTCCTGTCATGACCACATCCGCAAAGCTTCTCGTGGCACTTCCCAGCATATGCGTTATAAACGGGGCTTTTAAAGTATTAATAAAGAGTATCGTAGTTTTTTTTCTAAGAGCGGTGGCTGAACTTGAATGGCCATTTCCCTCCATCTCTGAGCATACTGCTTAAAACTTTCGTTTGGTTTTTTCTCCATATTCTGTAGAGTAATTCTATCAGGAGTTATATCTGTCATATGACTGTATTGTTTCATGAATACCTGTGCTAAATCCCTCCACGAACTAATTTTGTTTCGATTCAATTGATTGTACCATTTAGCAGCTACTCCAACCAAGCTATCCTGGAAGCAATGGATCAGCAATTGGTCATTATGAACATACCCTGTCATCCTTCTGTAAAACATAGTGATATGAGCTTCAGGACAGCTCGTTCCATTGTATTTCTCAAATTTCGGCATCCGAACTTGTATGGCAACTATTTAAGGGACCAAACTCAGATCCTTTGCATCAATCCCAGGGTGTCTATCACCACCCTCCATTGCTCTGACCTTTTCCTCCAGCCATTTGCACCGTTCTTCTAACTGCCTTTGCAATTCTGCCTTTGCTTTTTCCTCTTTTGCAACTTCATCCAAATCAGGGACCATTAGATTATGTGAGTTATTACCAAGATTATAACCTGAACCAGCTTGAAAATTCATTGGAACCGAAACCCCGGCTTGAAACTGCTGAGGCCTGATTGTAACTGATGGCTTCTGTAAATTAATTTCTGGTTGTGTTTGCATATGAACAAGAGTGAAGCCAGGAGGATATTGGGGGTCTTCATTACTTTCTCCCATATTATCCATTGAACCTTTTCCCTTATCTATTTTTCCCACCAGCAATTGAGACAACTGACTTATCATCTCTCTTTGGGTCTCTATCATCTGTTCTTTCATCTCTTGCTACATCTTATCAAGCCGTTCTTGCATCTGTAACTGCATTTGCTCTTGCATATCCTTTTGTATTTGTTCCAACTTTTCCAGTCTTTTGTCCATTGACTTAGTCTTTTTCCTCGTACCGTAAGGATGCGTATTTGGTGTGTTTTGGTTGGTTTCCAGATTACTGAAATAATTTTTAATTAATTAGGATCTTATTATGATCTTTAATGCATATGATGTAATGTAATGCAAATGCATAAATGCAAAGGAGACATCAATTCTGATTCAATTCCTTTTAGAAAATTTCACTAGAAAATAAAACTCTTTACATAAAACTGAGTTACAAGTACGACTTCGCTCTAACACTTAGGGCCTTAATTTTCCTAAGTAATGAAGCTAGTTCCTATCCCCTGTCTGACTCTAGCTCATACTTCACACTTAACACGTCTGCCTGTACTGCAAGGACTGCAAGTAGTCAGCTACTTCTCGAATTTGCGTTACAGCTTCTCCCATGATGTAGTCCCTGTTTCTCACCTGGTCTTGAGAATGATAAAACTGATTCTTCCATTGCTCCTCGTTTGCCTCCAAGAACTCAATCCTCATTTCACAATTCTGCAAGGCCATTTCTAATTCTTCTATTTTTCCTTTCATCTCCTCGATCTTACTTAAACTTGCTTTCAACTCTGTCACAGAATTGCGATTCTGGTATAAACACAGATATCTCTCAAGTTCGGCTACTCTGGCTCTTAATTCATCTTTTTCATTCTTACTCTCCGACAAACTTCTTTCCAAGGCTTCATTCCGAGCTTGAGCCTCCTGGAATTTCTTTTCCTATTGATCTGCCTTAGCCCTTTCTTCTCGAACCTCCTGGCGCCATTGTTCCGAAGTCTTTCCTAGCCCAGCAGTCCTCATTGATAAGCGCAGCTTCTTATAATCGGTTTTCAAACTTTCCAAATCTTTCTCAACTTTACCCTTCCTTTTCTGTAGCTTTTCTGATTCCGACTTTTGAATTTCCACTTCTAACTTCAAGTGCATCTTTTCTTCTTCCAACTGCTCAATCTTTTTCCCGAACTCAGAACTCTTCTTCTCAAAATCCTGCCTTATAATTTCCAACTTTGACGGGGCAATTTGTAACCGTTCCTCTATTGGCCGAGCACTTTCCAAACTTGGTCTAGGAATATTGTCATTGACTCTTTTCCTAAACCATCTATTATATTCGGGTGTTACCATAGAACCAACAGTCAGCCTTTTCATCCAGTGCATCTGCCTCCAAGCATCAGACAATTCTCGAACCTTCTTCCTATAATGGTCTCCTTTATATGGAAGTTCACACTGGGTCAACCCGTGCGTCGTAGGTATGAACTGCCTCGACTTATACTGCCTTAATGCAAGTAAGGGAGTATATCTAGTAGCTCCCCAGATTCCTAATAATGGCACCTAATTATAGCTTCCACATCGATACAAGATTTCATCAGGAACCATCCAGAAAGCCCTCCACTCTACATCATCTTCCTTAAGATTTTAGAGAATTTCCATCCATTTTTCTTCCGAAATATCGTCTCTCCTTTGCATCGCTATCTCTTCTTTTAACGGGGAGTGACCTTCGGAGAAAACTCGGTACGATAAAACCATACCATTAACAACTGCGCGCAGCCAATAAATCGACCTTCCCCCACCTTTCGGCACATGCTCAAAGATCTAAACGTTTCTGCCAATATTGCAGGTACAGGTGTGACTCCTTTCCCGATATGATCAAACAAATTAGTTAGCGCCTCATCAACATGTCTTAAAGCCCTAGGAAAAATCACTAACCCATAGATGCTTATGGCAAAAATTTCAACCCTTTTCTTCTCATCTGTGTGCGTCAAAATCAGATCTCTCAAATTTTCCCAAAGAATACACTTGCTATCCCCCTTTTATTAAATTCGAGCAGTGACCCAAGATTCACTCATCCCCGAAATATTCACCAACCTCTTCGCAAAAGTTTGACTATTAGTGAGCTTAGCATAAATTTTCCTGACTTGGGCTTTTGGACTCCTTAACAAAGTAGTGTATTCTTCTAAGGTAGGAACCAAATCTACTTCTCCAAAGGTGAAACAATTATAAGCACCATTCCAAAATTGAGCCATACCTCGAAACAAACGTTTATCCACCTTAACATCGAGTAAGTACGGTATATTACCATAACTCTGGTAGAACAACTGTTTAGTGCCCTCATCCCAACTAGTCCATATATCCTTCAACTCCTGCAGCTCGTTCTGTGTCACAATGATGCGGGTAAAATTCTGCAACTCTGATGTATATCTTTCTATCAGGCTATCCCCTTTCTCGGTTTGCAACTTCTCGGACCATGCACGGACGGTCGCATTATCCTCAACTTTACTAAGAAATTCATTCTCCATGTTAAACTTTCTAACTTAGCAATCGAATACGAACCAACACCTCCTTTAGTATGCAATGTCATGCAAAACACAATCAAAACAAAAAACAAGTTAGTATCAAATATGCGCAATAAAACATAAGTATAATAAAAAAAATAATTATAACACACAAATAGGTAATAACCAAGGTTCAACGTGGCTCTATTTAAGGATAGTTCTTAAGGTTCACTATATGAAGCTCAGTTCTAGAGTAAAGGTACCCGGAAACCAGCAGATTCCTCAATCCTCACCCATTATAGGCTCATATAGATCGAGTTCGGTTCAGGGGAATACATTTCCCTATGACCATGCGGAGATGAAAATCTCACGGAGTCATAGGTACGGATGTATCCCCGAAGTAATCCACTAGCCCATACGAAGGTGAAAACCTCACGAAAGCATAGTTTCTTACTCCCACTTAATAGGTATAACCACAACGGTCATGCAATGTAATGCATATTTATTAGACAAGACTCGAAATACAATCATCACACAAGCAAATGCAATTAAAAGGATCATACATTTTTCAAAACAAATTTTCAATTAAAAGGACAGCAAACAATCAATTTTATGGCCTGACTCTCTTTGTTCAGTCCCCAGTGGAGTCGCCAAGCTGTCGAAACCCTTTTTATATTTTGAAAAACAATAGGGATCGACTTTGAAAACCAAAAATGTGGAGTCGCCACCAACCTTTTGTTTAGGTGTGATTGGATCACCTAATAAAACATTTTAAAACTATTTTGGTTCACAAAAATTTAAAAATGGGTTCGGGAGTCGGTTACGCATGAGGAAGGGTTAGCGCCCTCATTGCGCCCAAAAACTGGTACCAAATTGATTTGATGCTATCCTTCTATCAAAAGTTTTGAAAAAATATTTTCTGAAGTATATAAAAAAATGTTTGGATAACTCAAATTAGCTGTCAAAAATCTCTCGTTCCAAAGATATGCGGTTACATACCCAGTACGGTTGGATACGATCCCTTATACTTTTAAGATACGATCGATTTTCGAATTTTTTAAAAACTCATACATTAAAAGTGTAAAAGGTTATCTAAATATTTGGTTCATCGGAAAATTCATACCCAGTACGATTGAGCACAATTTTACCGAATTCCCCAAATATTAGATATTGCCTTATTTAAAATATTTCAAATAACTAAAATTTAGAAAGTTGATTAAAAATATGTTTATTCATTTTAAAATTGATGAAATATTTAATGCATTATAAAAATAATAATAAATATGAAATAATATACTCAAAATACAATAAACTTTGCTTAATACGTCTAACAATCATTCTAGGTATAATGTAAAAAAAAAAATTCTTTAAGCATGGATAATGAATAATAAAAAAAATAACATACATGATCATAACACAAAATAAAATGATGTACAAAAATATGTATGAAGCAAAACGAAGAATTATTGGTCATATAATATATATAAGTTGACACATTTGCATAAAACTTGGGATATATGTTTATTGAAATAGTTATTATAAATTTCAAAGTTCAAATCAAATCATGCACAAAATATTTAAAACACAAATTTATTCAAAAATTGCTAATTCACAAAATAATTTAAATAATGTATTAAATATGAAGGAAGAATAACGCATGATATAAAATAATATACAAAGTAAGTTTATGAAACCTTTATATACAAATAAACATTGAGTATGATTACTAATAAAAAAATGAAATTAATAATGTATAAAAAATGATGTAAATATATAAGTTATATAAGTAACAAAATATATATATGAAAAAACATATGGATAATATGAAATACAATAAGTTATATGATTTAAATGGATTCTTAAAAAATATTATACACTTAAATATTTTTAAAAGAGGATATATATACATAGAAAAATATTTACATAAAGTTATATGAAAATAATAACATATATCATAGTAAAAATAATTTAAAATATGCCATATACATGTAAAAAAATGTTGGAAATAATCATATGTCAAAAGAATATTCTAAAAATAATTATACAAATGTAACATACAAAATTATTAACATAAATTGAAGCATACACACATTAAATGTATTCTAAATCAACTGATTATACAAATATAAGACTCAATTAAAAAATGCATCAAGATGAAAAGGATAATTTGTAAATAAAATGATCATAAAAAAAATCAATGCATAACATGCATAAATATATAAGGGCTGGTATTGCAAATCTTCCCAGGCCTACATCACATCACTGCGTCATGAATTTAAATGAGAATGCAATCAAAACAGTAAGCCAATTTGAAGAACAAAGCAAAACAAAAATGGATGTGATTGAAGCCCCATGCAAATGCAAAGGACTTAGCGCGCAAATTTCCCTTGCATACAAAATGGCGCATATCCGATTCACATTTCGGGTCAATGCGCAGACCCCCTTGCTGGCAGACGACACCGTTTCTTCAATAGGTTATTTAGAACCCTTTTTTTTTTACCCTTTTTCTTTCTCTAAATGCAGCCATTCCTTCACCCAAATATGCAGCCCCCAAAATCAAAATGTTAGGGTTCATATTTGCAGCCATTGAACCACCATTTTATTTGGTAGCAGATGGCGCATGAACAACATCCAAATCTCACCATCGAAGGCTCCACTCGGGGAAATCTAGTAAGCCAATTTATTTTATTTTTTTAAAAAAAATATTAAATCTCAAATCATTTGTTCAAGAGAAAAAGAAAAGGTTGAAAACCAAAACATTCAACAGCCTCATACCCTCGCCCTTATCTCGGTATTTTAGAGATATTAGGGATCTCACTGGCGCCATCTCGAGGCTTGATGGATAATACTTTTGACTTCCCCTTTCAACTTTATTCTCAACCCGCTTCGCAAGGTAAAATCTAACTTTCTTTTTTTTTTTTTTCATTTTCACATGCAAAATGATGAAGATAACTGCTGGAAAAATAAATAAAAATAAGAGAACAATTAAAAAGCTAAAGAAGATCACCTTTCGGAAACTCTTTTTTTGAAAATTTTAAATTCTGTATGCGTGTTGTGTATTCAGTGAGCGTAAAGAATCAAGATACAAATAATGGCTTTTTATAGCCCAAATTTACAGAATAAATGAAAAAATAAAAATACATTTTCCCTCTGTCATTTGGTTGTACATTCTGTTGCTGCTTCTTCTCGTATATTCCTTTGCACGCATGGAGCAACGGCCGTACGGAGAAAGCCACTCGTGAAAGCTGTGCGTGAGTTCGATTGCAGCACTGGTGTATTCCAGAAACCTTTAGATTTCTGGCATTTTCAAGCAATTGGGCCTTTTGGGCCATTCGTGTATAATTTGGGTGCCTACTCAATTGGGTCAAAAATGTTGTTGGGGTTAAATATCTTTGGGTATTTATTTAGGATACGGGTTTATTGGGTTTTGGGCCATAGGTTATTTTGGTAATTGGAAAATGTATTTGGGCTATTTTAATTTAGTTTTTTTTTTTGTGTGTTTATTAGTTTTTAATTTTTTTTTTGTATAAGCCCGGACAAAAATTGGGCCTTACACTTGTCGTTTGGTAAACAACAAGTAATCATACCTGCTTTGGATGTAACCACCAACACTAGAGCTTCTGTGAGTTTTAAGTTCCATTGTCGAGAAGCTTGTTTCAAACCATACAAAAATTTGAGCAAACGACAGACCTTGTACTCCCCTTGTTTGTGAAACCCCTCAGAGATGTCCATATAAACCTCCTCATATAAATCATCCTGTAAGAATGAATTATAAACATCCATTTGGAAGAGAGGCCAATTATTCATAGTAGTCACAATAATTACTGTACGCACGGTCACCTGCTTAACCATAGGAGAAAAAGTCTCCTAAAAATTAACTCCTACTTGTTGCTTAAAAGCTTTACCCACCACTTGTGCCTTAAATCGTTCAACAGAACCATTAGAGTGGTATTTGACTTTATACACCAATTTGTATCCAATGGGAACTTTGCCAATGGTAAAAGGACTATTTCCAACGCGACATTCTCTTCCAAGGTTCGAATATCTTGTTTCGTAGCTTTGTATGATTGGGATTCAGGTATATCAAATATACTAGTAGCAAACATTTGAGTATGAGCAGGTAAATGGGAACTAGAATGCACTTGGGAAATAGACTAAGAACTTGTATCAATTGGAGCAGAGGATTGATTGGAACAAGCATAATCTTTCATCCATGTAGATTGTCTGTAGGGTCAATAAGTACGCCTTAATGGTGGCAAGGTAGATGAGAAATACCTGGAAAGAAAATTAGGTAGAGAAAGAATTGGTGGTTCAGGTAAAAGAAGGTCAGATAGAACAAGAAGGTCATGGGAGGTGATAAGTGTATTTGAGAAATGTGAGAAAGCATGTACGTGGGGAACAATAGGCAAAGGTTCAATATTGAGGAAAAATGAGTCATCTTGTGTAGGAAAAAATAAAAAGAAGCCTTGGTAGGAAACTTAAATGGAAAAATAATTTCATGAAACACAACATCGCGGTTAATAAAAAAAGTCTTGGTGGCAAGGTTGAACAACATGTACCCTTTTTAAACACCAGAATATCCTATAAACATAGATGGAATAGCTTTGGGAGAAAATTTTTCTTGACAATGAGGTGTGGTCGCATAACAAAAACAACTAAAAACTTTTAAGCGAGAAAGATTAGGTTTTTTATTGTAAAAAACTTCAAAAGGACTTTGCCAGTTTAGAAGAGGAGTGGGTAACCTATTGATTAGAAAATAGGCTGTTAGAACACATTTCCCCCATAATTTGCTAGGCATATTTAATTGAAAATTCAAGGACCTAGCAACCTCAAGTACATATCTGTGTTTAAGCTTAGCTACTTTATTTTGTTATGGAGTGTGAGTGCATGAACTCTGATGCACAATCCCCATATTGAAATAATCAGTGCACTCATGTTTAAAGAACTCATAACCATTGTCACTACGAATGATCTTTACATTGGCTGAAAACTATTTTTTTATCATAACAAAGAAATGTTTAAGTTGTACAATAGCATCGCTTTTCAGCTTTAAGAGATACACCCATGACATTCCAGAAAAAATCATCTAAAATGGTTAAAAAACACCTATGACCACCATGAGTAGAAACTTTATAGGGTCCCCACAGATCAATATGAATGAAGGAAAACATAGTATTTGCTCGAGTTGTACTAAGTGGAAATGGCAACCTAGTTTGTTTGGCTAATGGACAAATAGGGCATTGTTGAACTTGATCACTATTCAAAATTGAGCAAGGGAGATTAGGCATATTGTTCAACCTTTAGAGAGAAGCATGGCCAATTTTTGCATGCCAAAGGAAAGTGGAATCAACATTTGTAGAGGCTGTAAAGATTTTGGAATCAAATGTGAATGCGACTAAAGTGGATGAGGTAAATGTTGTGACTGTGTTTAGAGCATTAAAAAATTGCAAGATGTAAAGACCAACTCATTCTCTACCAATCCCTTTCATCTTTTCACTTGAGAGATCTTATAAAAAACAAAAATCAGGATAGAAAAAAGTAACACAATTCAAATCTTTGGTAAGTTTAGACATGGAAAGAAGATTATAGAAAAACTTTGATATGTAAAAAACATTTTTAAGGTAAAGATCAGAGTGAATGGTACATGTTCCAATATGTGTAATTGGTGTAGAGGATCCATTAGGTAATTGAACACAATATGGAGATGATGCACATGAAACAGGAGATTCTAAACTATAAAGATTAGACAACATGTAGTTGGTAGCACCTGTATCCAAGATCTATTTATCAGGTGAAACAGTACCCGTCATACTTGCCACAACTTTAACAGTAGGTTTTTTGTTCAAAAAACTTAGAATTTGTTGATACTATGCATGAGTAAACAATGGTTCTTGGTGACTAGTTGTGGCGTCATTGTCTCCAACCACAATAACATTCACATTAGATGAATCACTAACCATAAAATTATTCACCATATACTTGGTTGAATTCTTCTTTTTGGTGAACTTGAAGTTAGAAGGATAACCAATTAACCTGTAGCAATTTTCCCTCTCATGCCATTATTTTGCAATGATCACATGTTCCATTGAACCTTTTCTTGTGAGACACACTAGCAGAAAATAATGTTGGATCAGCATCTGTAGTCCACGGAGTAAGTTGTCACTAGGATTCCTCCTAAACAAGCATAGAGTATGCCTGATTAGCAGAAGGCAAAGGGCTCATCAAAAGACTTTGACTACGAACAACATTATAAGTCTCATTTAATACCATCAAAAATTGAAAAATTCGTTACTGCATAACATGCTCAATATTTCTCCTGGATTGATCACAACCATAAGAAGAGAAAGGGACATGAGCATCATACTCATCCCATAATAACCATAACTTTGTAAAATACGCAAATATAGTGGTGGTACCTTGAAGATGAGAAGTTATTTCCCGATGTAAGAAAAAAAAACCTAGAACGTTTAACCTTGTTAAATATTTCTCCAAGATCTTTCTAGACTACCTCTGCACTGGAAGTAAAAACGATGCCAGCTGAGAGCTCCCTACTAACAGTATTCAATATCCAAGATAATACAATAGCATTACATCGCTCCTATTTTGAATACAAATCCTCAGAGATAGAATCTTTAGAATAAGTGCCATTAACAAACCCTAATTTGTTCTTGGCTAATAATGCAATTTTCATATATCGACTCCAAACATTATGTTTTTCAATTCCAAGAAGTGTATGAGATACTAGTAACGAACCTGGAGTGTCCAAAGGATGTAGGTTAAAAGGATGATTAAAATCGATAATCTGATCGAAAAGATTCATGATCGTAAGCAAGATCAACGAATTCCAACTACAAGATTCGGCGAAATAGCCAGACTGAGAAAAAACTGCAAACAGCCCAATAACTTTTAATTGCAATCAAGAACAACTTCTTGGAACAACGATGATCATAATACGACAGCCACCGGTGGCTTTGATACCATGTTGAGATAGCAGCAGATAATGAAACAATCAATTGAAAACAAGAAAAATTGATTTATGAGATAGCAGCTGATAACAAAACAATCGATTGAAAATGTAACAGCCCGTTTTTCAGTGGTGTGAGAAACAGTAGTTTCGGGGCCACCAAATCTGGCGAGTAAGTTTGTAAATATTTTTATTTATTATTTACGAGTTAAATATGGTTTTAAAAAGGTTTTTGATTTGATAATTTATGTTATATAAGCGATTTGTTAAGTTCAAGTGGTAAGACCCTAAGGTCAAGTAGTTTTAGAAAATAAGGTATCAAGACCTTGTCTTTATAAACCAAGCCATAAATATTTATATAAAAATTTACTAAGTTTCATTAAGGTTGTATTAAAGTTTCGTTGAAAAATTTTAATGCTTCGATAGTTAATTAAGTAAAAAGGACTAAATCATAAAAATAGTAAAATGTAATCACTATTTGATTAGAGTGGTTAAATGGTTTATTAAATAAAGGTAAGTAGACTTGAATAGTAAATATACCATTTTTAAAAGGTGTTGGACGGTTAGTGGGGTTATTTAGTTAAAAAATGATGTTTATTAATTTATAAAAACATTATATTATATTATAATGTCAATAAAATAACAGAAAGAAATTAAAAGATGATTCATTCATCTTCTTCGCCATTTTTAGCCGAAACAAAAAGGGGGAAAAGCTCCAAGCTTCGACCAAGCTTCAATGGGTGCATGTGAGTCCCTTTTTCACCCTTTTAATTTTTATGTTTTTGAGATCGTTGCAACTAGGTCCAACTAGCCTATACCTTCGATTTTGAAACTGTTAAAGATATTAAATTGTTCCATTGATGAATCTATGTGATTTTAGTTATTAAAAGATGAATTTTAAGTATTAGTTTTTATTTATAAGTATTTTATTAAGTAATTTTGAAGAATTTATTGATTAGGGACTAAACTATTAAAATAGTAAAAATACAAGGATTTGATGTAAAATTATTGTAAATATGAGCTATTTTCTCTGCCATGAATATTCATCTGATGTGAATTGGCATTAAAAAAGGATAATTTGTATGTTTTAGGTCTAGAGACTAAATTGAATAAAAGTAAAATGTTAGGGGTAATTTTTTAAAAATTTCAAAAGTGACTAAATTGCATAAAATACATTTTTTTATGTCTAAATTAATATATTTAATGGAATTATTAATTTAGATCAAGATCGAGTGGAAAATCGAAGAGAATGAAAAACTACCAAAATGCCCCTATACTTTGTCATTTCTATAATTTTGGCCAGGTAAGCTCTTTCGGTTTAATTTTAGTTTATATTTAAGTGAAATATATGGACCTAATTGCATAATATTAGATTATATTGATGTGTGTAATTGAAAACGAAAATAATGAATTAATATTACGTCGATCATTGATTAAGAAACTCGGAGCCATTACTGTAAATTAGCTTTGTAAGTTCATTAATATGAACTCAATTATATTTCTAAGTGTTTATGAATATTAAAGTTTAAATGATGTAAAATTAATGATATTAAGTTGATTTGTTGATAGAACAGGAATTGTAAAACGTTACGAAAATGATAATTTCTAATATCAATGGAGACAGGTTGCATTCGCGCGTAAGACCATAACAAGGCTATGGAAATTATTCAAATGTAAGACCATGGTTGGACCATGGCAGTCTTTATATGTAAGACCATAGTTGAGCTATGGTATTCTTATGATAAGACCATAACTAAGTTATGGCACTATGGATGTAAGACCATGGTTCGACCATGGCAGTGTTTTTACGTAAGACCATAGTTGGGCTATGGCATTCTGATGATAAGACCATAACTGGGTTATGGCACAAATGTAAGACCATGGCAGGGCCATGACAATGCATATTAAGACCATAGTTGGACTATGGCACAAAAGAAACGTGTCACAGGGTTTCAATCGTCTTCACAGTATTCATCGATTATAGAAAAGGGATGGTTTCGACCATTATTTAGCACACTTTGTGTGAGCTCTGGTAAGGATTTCGATTGACTTCACTACGACAAATATGAAAATGTATGATGTACTAATTATTTAAAGTATGAATATTCAAGAATATGAAAGGTATGATTTATATTCATGAATATGAAATGTATGATTTAAGAGATGCTATGTTTATGTACTATATCTTACCATGTGATGTTATCGCTAAGTTATGTGTTTAATCATTAGCTTGTGGCTATGGTAAGTGTTTAATATGAACCAATGCATGTATGTATGAAATTTATTGAAATGGTGATACATGGAAAACTTGAAATGTTATGAAGGATGATAAATACAATTGGATCATGCTCAAGTATAATGGTTATTTATGTTAAGTTCACATGAATCATATTCAATTACGTTAACATGTGTTGTTGTTGGTGCTTAGGCTTATGCCAAGTTGGTGATTGAATTATATAATGTTTAATCTTAATGAAATACATCGAAATGGTAAGTGCTCAATTGGTAATGTGCTTATGTCCATGAAAAGGTGGAATAAATCAAAATATGTAATTTCTTATGCAATGGTTGATTATGTGGTTGATTCAAAAAAAGCTATGTTTAAATACACTAGTTTGTAGTCATGGTTGATGTTATGCTTATAATTTGTGTGTTATGCATATGAAATGGATGAAGAAAGTAATAAAATGGTTAATTCATATTTAAAATGAAATTTGAGGAAAAAGAAAGTAATGAGTTTCAATGATGTAATATATGTGGAAATTGACGTATGTTATGGATGAATATACTTATAACATGGATAAATACACTCATAACATGGATAAATACACTAAGCTGGGAATTGATAATGTTGTTTAGGCTTATGATAAGCATTGGAAACATAATGAAAAGAGAGTAAATTGAAAAGTGTATAATCTTATAAAAAGGCTGATGATTATCTATTAAGTCTCAGAAAATCCTATCATGATATGAATGATAAATATATGTGACATTAGTGAACTTACTCATTTGTGAGTTAATGATCATATCGATTTATGAATCTTATGGCATTTACATAGATTTATGTTTATTCTATAAAGTTTATTATTGAAATGAAATATTATGCTTAAAGTTTATACGAACTTACTAAGCATTCATTACTTACGGAGTTATTTTCTTTTACTTTACAGATTATCAGAAGCTCAATCAGGTTGGAAGCTAGTCGGAGATCCATCACACTATCCATCGGCTATATTGGTAGATTTTCATGATTTTGAGTCATGGTTGTAATGGCAATTATAGGTGTCTTTGTTTCATGAAATTAGCCATTATGTTTGGCTTGTAAATATGCTAATTTAAGTGATGAAATAGTTGTTATGTTGACATGTATGTATGGTACTTTAATGGTTGTTAGTTTGGTATCTAAGTATTTAAATGCTGGTAGTTAAAATGGTGATTATAAAGGTATGCTATGAAATGTTGGTTTGGTATGGAATGAGATAGTGCATTGAGTTATTAAATGGCTAGTTTTGTTAGCTTTGGTTGTGTTTGGCATATGGCTAAGTTGCTAAGGTATTGATTGAGTTGTGTGAATGGTCATATTGGTGGTTATGAGTACGAAAATGATATGTGAACATTATGGTAAATGTGGTATATAAGTTGTTCAATTGGCTGATTGATTTATGGCAAAATTTAGCAAATGTTTAGTCAAATTTTATTGTTGTGTTTGAGGTGCCTTTAAGGCATATTGGTTGTATGGATAGATGTTATTTTCATTTAACTACATTATGCATGTTTTAGGTACATTTTTGAATGTTTGAAATAGGTACAAATGCTTTGTATGTGTGAGCATGCTTAGGGTGAATGAAATGGCTTGAAAATGACCTATTTCTCGTCCACACAGCCTAAGACACGGGAGTGTGTCTCAGCCGTGTATGACACACGATCATGTGACACGATCATGTGACACGACCATGTGTCCCCTATAGATTTTTATAAGTTGTATTTCGAGAGTTACACAGCCTGGCACACGAGCGTGTGGCTTGGCTGTATGACCCAAGTCAAAGAGTTACACGGGCTGGGACATGACCGTGTGTCCCTACTTCGAATACCTATATAGCCTGAGACACGGGCGTGTGTCTCAGGTGTGTAAAATATGATGTGTTTTATAAATGATTGTGATTGAATGTTTTAAGTTAAAATTTTATGGTAATACTCCGTAACCCTTTTCTGGCATCAGATACGAGTTCGGGGTGTTACAGAAAACAAGCAACAATCGATTGAAAACAAGAAACAATCAATTGAATTGAGGAAAGAATGAATCAAAGTTGAAAAACTATCAAGCTTGTTTTCATAATTTCTATATTGTTGTTTATATATATTAACTTCTACCTGGCAACTGACCTCTAACCAACTAACCATTTTAGCTAACTAATTACTAGCTATTAGTTATCCAGCCAACAGAACCCCAACCCTTTTAGGAAGAATAGAGGATTGAAAATATAAACAATCATATAGAGATATCAAACCCATGATACCTTGAGGACTTGCAAAAACATTTAACAAATCAAATGAAAATTATTTAATCTTTGAAATCATGGATTTTACAAAAAAAAATTATTCAAAAATATAATATTAATAACTATAATAATCAATAAGAGTTTAAACTAGATAAATAACGTAAAATTAAAAGACTGGGTTATGATAGCATTAACAAATAAAATAAATTCAACTTCACTTAAATGGTAAAAAATTGAAGGACTGGAACACAATTACCTCAAAAGCTTAAAATTATTAGCCTATGAGAAAAAATGAACAAAAATTTTGTGTGAAAGTTGGGCAAGTTCTTCCCAAAGCCAAGAAAAACTCAATCCAAAAATAAATAAATATATATATATATAATATTTAAACCGTTAAAACAAAATCTTACAATTAAACCGCCGATTGAGTCTTAGCTCTATTGGCATCTGTATTGTTCTCAGCGCAGGAAGACGTGAGTTTGAGTGCACTGAAGCACATTATCCTCCTATTTAAGGGTTGGGGAGGGGCTATGGATAGTTTTAAGTATTGTATCAAAAAAAGCAAATATGATAATAACTTAATAAGATTAACGTTCAAAAAAAATCTTGCAATTAAACCGTATACCCCATTAAACTGCCCCCATTTTTTATATTTTTGTTTCAAAATATATATGATATAATAAACTTAATTCAATAAAAGCTGATTTTTAATTTAAATTACAAATTATTTTAAAAGACTTTTTTAGTTGTACTAATAAATAATTAAAAATTTTTATTGCATCCATATGTGTGGAAACCACCTATTTAGAATACATGTGTGCTTTTAAAAATAACATCCAATAAACAATAAAACATATGGTTTGAAACTAATACTAATCGCAACATATACACAATATGTATGAAATTACAATCAAACAAATTAGTTTAAATTGTGAGCAAAAAAATTAAATAGGTAAATACATGTGATTAAGAATATTAAATGCACTTCAATTGTTTTCTAACTCGTAGTGTCATTTTTTATAGCACATTAAAATGTCATCGTGTTAAAAAGTATTAAAACATGCCATTGGTATTTGTACTTTTCAAAATTTTGGAATTTAGTCTTTATACTTGTAACGCCCTAAATAATTTAAGTCTGTTTTTGTGAAATCTGGCATAAATGTGTATATGCTTTAATGGTTAAGTGTTTTAAGTGTGTGTGTGTGAGGTCTTGGGTTCAAGTCCTACTTTTAGCAAATTCTGTTATTTTTTATCCTAGCTTTATCCCTGTTGGGTGGGCTTATATAATATTGTTTGTAAACTCATTTTAGAATGAGCCTGTTGGTTCAAGTGGTAAGGTGTTAGCTTGCCCTGCAGTCTCATGTTCGAATTCTTGTGTGAGCATGAGTGTTAATTTTTGTCTCGGTTGTCTGTAGAGTTTCAGTAGGGCTAGAATTCTGAAGTTGTTGGTTTGGGTTAGTGGAGTTGTGAGGAGTTAGAGAGATTTTAGGGATATGACTAAAATAATATTAGTTATTTTTATTTTTATTTTTATTTTCTTTTTCCAATTTTTTTCCCTTCCCCAAATTCACTTTTTTTCCTATCTTCCATATTGTGTTTTTCTTTTTCCTTCTCTCTCTTGCATTTGGTCAAACGGCGGCGTGGTAAGTTCTTTGATTTTGTTTAATCGTTCAGGTGCTTCTAATTGTCTGTTCTGCTGTCGGAGTATTTCGTAAGGAGTTTTTACCCTTTTCATTGCGTGTTAGGGATTTTTTATTGTGAAAATTAGTTTGCAATTTTCATGAATGTTGAGTTTGAATGCTTGGATTTGGTTGATTGTGTAGGAGAGGGGCTAGAAACTTTTGATTCTTCGACAATTTAGATTTGAGAAGAGCTGTTGGTCAAAGGTGAGCACTTTGGTGGATTTGGGATTTTTAGTTCTATACATTGTTTCGATTATTGACGAGTGTTCTTAATTGAATTTTAGGTTTAGGTTGTCTCGTGGGAGTGTTCGCGTCAGAACCATACCACGTGTGTACCCTAAACACGAAAATTTAAGGTTCGGTGAAAGTCAAAAAAGGTCATGTCAACGCCACACGGGCGTGTGCCCGACCATGTTGCTGGCCGTGTGTGAGACACGATCGTGTGAATTTTGTATGTGTGGTCAGGCGCAAGACACAACTGTGTAATGGTGAGTGTGTGGCCGTGTGGGCCACATGAGCTAGGCCAGGTTAGGTGTGTAGCCTACACGGACAGGCCACACGAGCGTGTGGGTTTGGGCTAGGCCGTGTGGGCTACAAGGGTAAGGCCATTCTGGGCGTGTGAGCCCACACAGGCATATGGGCCCAGAATTCTAAAATTTTCCTTTGGTTCACACGAGTCGTTTCGATCAACTGTGGGCCTACCGTAGGGTCGATAAGGGCTAACCAAACCCTAATACGTGTGATCTGATATTCTGATAGTTTGACCTGAGTAGGACACTGATATGTATGTCTGACTGTTCTATTTGAGTATAGATGTTATTTATATACGAGCATGTTAACCATGTTAATTCTGTAGTTTGTATTTATGTTTAGGGTCAGATTTGCATATGTGGAGGAAGTGATCTGTACGGTGACCTTTCGCCTATTTTTTGGTAGCTTGACTGCATATTATTCTGTTATGTGTCGCATCGACACTATATGGTGTGTTGGGATGAGTGGGTGTTTTTAACCTTACATGGTGTGCTGGGATGGTCGGAGATGGTGTGTAGAGGATGGGGGTAGGATTCTGTATGTCTGTTCTATTTATCTAATTCTGATATCTGTATCTGTTATGGACTTAGGTCTAAATCTGTATCTGACTGTACATGAAATTCTATATATGTTGCATGACTATTTTTGTTGGGTTACACACCGAGTTTACGAAAACTCACATCTATTTGTCTATTCTGTTCAAGTAATCCACAGACTTAGGCGGATCAATGCGACGGAGGCTCAGCGGTGACCACTCGACAGAGAACTGTTTTTATTTGGCAATAACGGTTTTATTTTAAAATCTAGTTTTCTTGAGAGTTTGTAATTTTTGGGACTCTCTAGACTTTATGGTTTTAATTTTTGGATTTGGATTTGGATTTTATTTTGCTTCCTTTTCTGCAACATTGACAAAAACACTTTATGCAAACAAATGGTTTTAACAAATAGTTTTGGAAACACAAGCTTGGTTTTGTTTTAAACGATTTTCAAACTTCAGCTACAAAATAAATGGTTAACTTTAAATAAAAACTTATAACGGTTTCAGTAATATATAAATGTATTTGTTTTATAAAACTTGGACATTTTATCAAATAACTACACATGGTTTTACCGAAGTATCGTCGATTTCAAAACTCTTCTATGCAGCAGTCCCGGATTCAGCCATAACGTCTAGGCCGTTTGGGGTGTTACATTACTTTTATTTCCAATAATTTAGTCATTCTACTTTTCAGATTTCAAAATTCAAATCCAATTGTTAACACTATTAAAATTATTCTGTTCAAATTAGGTACATTACCAGGTCATTTTTTTTAGTTACATGGTTACCAAGTGAGTAATCTTCTCATTTCAAAATGTTTCATTAACAAATTTAACAAAAAAAATTATAACTATATTAACAACTAAAACTAAATTTTGAAATTTGAAAAATAAAGGAACTAAATTCCTATAATAAAAGTACAATGACTAAATTCCAAAGTTGTGCAGAGTACATGGATTTATGACATATTTTAACTGTTAACATATCATCAAAATGCCAAAATGTTATTACATTCTTTCACCATTGAAAGTAAAGTTATAAAATATTCATTTAACAATTGAATCATTAGTAGAGTGATAACTTATTTTTTTAAAAGAAAAACTCTCATCAATATTGAGTTGGTATGCAATTGACTTGTGACACCAAACTCAGGTAAGTAATGAGTAATAGGTAAAGTTGAGATTTTATGCACGTTAATACCATGGGTTAAAATCTCACCATTTACAAGGTTTTTTTTATTGGTTTATTAAAAAGGTAAAAAGACAAAATTATACAAATCTTTCAAATATGTAAAGGTAGTTTAATAATTTTCAAAATCGAGTTGATGTCTAGTTGACTCATGACACCAACTCAATTAGGGGTTTAAAATGATAAAATAAAATTTTAGTTGGAGTGGTAAAGGTAAAGTTTTGTAAATGTTGGTGGCATGGGTTCAAATCTCAATACATACAAGACAAATATTGGTTTTATAAAAGACAAAAGTACCATCATAATAATATAACTTATTTTAAATATAAAATAAAATTTTTATAAATTTTTAATTCAAGTTGGTGTTTGGTTAACTTGTGACACAAATCATGACACTAATCAATCATGGATTTGAATAATATAAAGATATCTAATTATTATAAATAAATAACTAGAAAATAATAATATTAAAAGAACATGAAATTGAGTTCAATGCGAGCTTGACCTGAACAAAATATGATTATAACTAATAAAATTATATTAACCAATAGTAAGTCAACTAGCTAAAACATATGACATTAAAACTTTCAAAATTAATATCCAAAATAAAGTTATAAATTAAAATCACACTAATATTAGTTTACAAAAAAAAATTAAATAGTTCATTATTACATCATTTTCTAAGGAAAAAAAACTTGAAGGTAATTTGTACAGTCACAATAATATTAATAATAGTGATTTGATATGTTGTCAATATTACATCATTTCTCGAGGAAAAAAGAACTTGGAGGCAGTTTGAGCATTTCACTAGTGACAATTTGACATTGCCAAATAGTTTTAGTCACAAATATAAGCTTATAGTGACAATTTATTTGTGAAGTAATTTAAATCGTCATAATTACATAATTATAAAAAAAATTATAGTGAAAAATTTATCCCTACAATAATGATTAATAATAGTGATTATTAGATATGTTATCATCATTACATCATTTCTTGGAGAAAAGAACCTAGCATTAATTTTTAGTATTTCATTAGTAACAATTATACACTTATAGTGACAATTTACTTGTGAAGTAATTTAAATTATCATAATTACATCATTGTAAAAGTAAATTTTATAGTGACCAAAAATTCTATCATCACAGTAGTGATTAATAATAGTGACTATATATGTTGTCACTATTATATCATTTCTTGGGAAAAAACTTCGTGCCGATAATTAACATTTCATTAGTGACAAACTGGTAGTGACCAATGGATTTGGTAACAATTTTACACTTGTAGTGGCAATTTATTTGTGATGTAGATTTAAACTATACAGTAAATTTTATAGTGACAAAATTCTTTATCATTACAATAATAGTTAATAATAGTGAATATTATACTTGTCACTATTACATTATTTCTTGGGAAAGAACTTCACGCCAATATTTAGCATTTCATAAGTGACGAATTTATAGTGACCAGAATAATTGGTATCAATTATACACTTATAGTGACAAATTCCTTGTGAAATAATTTAAATTGTCACAATTGTTGTTATAATAATGACCTAATATTAACGAATCACAATTACTTATTTTACTAATGTCACAAACGAAATTCATCACAAATAATCAACTATTTGTGACAAAAATCTTTATTGCCACAACTATATCGACACTAAAAATGTAACACCTTATACCTGGCCTGATCGCCGAGCCTGAGCGATAGGACGCTACACCACAGTCTTATCAACAACAAAGCATAAATCATCTCATTGACATGTAATTATCATAAAATTGAATTTGATCATTATAGAGGTTCTAAGTCATGAATACCCTAAGCAATATTAAATTATGCTAAACATATATTTGACGAGCTTATAACAAGATTTAAACATGCTCTTAATCCAGTTAACAAAATTTTTGAATAAATCATGTGGGTATCGATATTAAATCAAAGGTATCGATAATTCTTGTAGATGGTATCGATACCACCTACAAAATTGGTACCAAATTAGCATTTTGTTTCTCACCTAAAATCAAAACCCAAGAAATTATCGATACATTTTAAAAAGTATCAATTTTATTACCCTAAGTATCGATACTCGTGATATGGTATTGATACGAAATTGAGTTACTGACTTCCTGCACATTCAAAATATCAAGGAGGTGTCGATTTTAAAAATCGAATATTGATACCTCTACTCTAGACAACAAAAACACAGCATATTAAGGCATTTAGTCCATTCAAACTTGTATCAAACCAATTTGCATCTATTACTTTATCAAACAATCATCAAAACAACTATAATGGTAGTTCAAAACATCGTAAATATGTCTGAACAAACAATCAATATACCAAGCTTGATATTCATAAATCCTAATAGCAATAAAATCATGTAAACATCCAAAATATCATGGCATCAATCAGCTAAAAGTCTACCATATTGCCTTACTCCCACTGTTCAAAAAATAATAATTATATCACCTACACAAAAACTAAAGCTTAACTTGGATCACTTCCTTGGTATCCCCGAACCATTCACACCGCAAACACTAAATATATGCAATGGTTAGAGAGAGTAAGTGACCTTAAACAAGCTTAGTGAATGTCGGAGTAACCATAAAGTGTATACAATATCAAAGGTTAAACAAGAGCATACTACAACATATTCCCAACCATATTCTAACCAAGTCACAATAACATATTCACACTTTATTAAATCATAAAACTAGCACATACTCTCACTCACAACTACACTCAACTTATATACAAAAAATTCATTTTACAATAATTCATCAGGACTAAACAATGTATACATGCTTTAATAACTCATGAGTCTAGCTTATACATTCACATGCATTCACGAGTTAAATGAAAATGACCCAAGCCACAATTACATACGCAATTTACTCTGAGAACATACTAATATTTTCATGAAACTTAAATCAACTCATTTAGCAAATTATTTACATTTTTATGCATCCATCCCACATCGTATTATCACAGTAAATAAGATTACATTTAAACGATAATTTGACACTTAGGGCTATGAAACATAAAAGTGGGCTTTACCACCACACATTGGATACACAAATCTCCAACACACTAAATGACTCGTAGAGTTGAACATATCCCTAAAGCGTAGCATTTAGCTAATAATCTTCAACACACCAATATATCCCTGTGAATAGAGCTTGGCTCACATTCCCTTATCTCTCCAAACTATCCCGGGCCTCAATGCCCAAATCACAAAACACAAGGGTGAGTACTCACAATCCTATGGCATGCCAACTATATCCAACGGTTTCAAGAGATCACAAGGCCAAAAATAGTCATAATTGCACAATTTTAATTAATGATTTAATGCACATCATCTCTGTTCATATTCATCAATTTACATCACAAACTTGTATACAATGCATACTTATCAAATTCACATTTAATTAAACTTTAAGTGCCACAATCATGCTCATTAAGCCATCACATATCCAACAACATATGTTTGCATTAAAATCAGTACATCATATATCACATACAAGTATTCTCACATATTACCTATCATAATAATATTACATTCCACAATTCAACACATATGTACTTACCGAAATTCCGCTCACTTCTACTACATATTTGCATTATTAGCATATCATTATCATTGTCATTTAACATGTATATCATGCCCACAACACAACATAATTCACAATAACCATCACATTCATCTCATGTCACAATATCGCATCATAATACTCAATCCACAATTATTCACATAATCAAACATTTTGCCAAAATAAATCAAAGGAAATAGAAAGCTTACACGCAAAACTTAGGATAGGGTTTTAGGCTATTCCTAAGCTCCCAATTAAAACTATGAATCGTGTCTACTAGCAGCGATTCCAAACACTCACCGTTCACGCTTTTGCCTAGTCGTCGAAAGCTCAAACTAGCTTTTCCTTTTCTTTCGCCTTGCTCGTCGAAAGCTCTAACACTTCCGTATCTTTACCAAAGTTAACCACACAATAACCATGATTAAAGTTCAACTATAGACGCTCTTAAAACAACCAAAACACAAGCCTAAGTTAGTTCTTCTTGGAACCGAAACCTTCGACATAGCAAACTTGAAACTCTATTATCTCAATCTCCACTTATCCTCTTTACCTAAAACTAATCTCATTCATCTAATTATTCATCTATGACTAATTCTTAACTTTCAAACTACACAAAATTAACCAAATTCATGGTTCCAAAATTTCGACGTAAAATATGCATTTTTTATGAAAACTTAATAAAACCTTAAAATATCTTAACGAAAATTAGGGAAAATTTAATGACATGTTGTCGTTATGATGTCAAAAATAAATAGCCTTAATCCCGATACAATGATTGGAATAAGTAGAACAAGGAGAGTAAGGGTCGATTCCACAAGGACTAGGAGTTTGATAATTTTCTTACTTTTAACTTTGCTTAGGCGTGATGAGTAAAGGGAGGAGTAGAAGGGGGTTTTTTTGAAGTGAAGTAAATGACTGAAATTAAACAAGTAAATTAAAAAGATTGAAATTGAAATCAAGAGATAAAAGTCAGCCTTGGGCTAAAGACCTTGCCTCGATTTAAATTGATCCTCGAATGGGATTTTACCTCTAGGCACATGCTGGTTGTAGCCTATAGGGCCCAACCCCTATAACTTGTTTTTCTCTCAAGTGAATCGAGAATCTAAAATCAATTTTTAGATCTTAATCCTTTATGACCTAATAGCGTCAATCGCTTATTAATTCAATACTTTGAAAATCTGGAAAAACCCGACTCAGATTTTGTCATCTCAAATATGAATCTAACCCGATTTTAGTTTCCCTTAGCGGACCGCCGCTAAGCATGTTCACAGGAAGTTGAAGTGCCACAGGCCAATCCTTCCTCCCAACTGTTAATCGAAATCGAATTTTATTCCAACGTGCACTTTTTGAAATCAAACCGATTTGATTATAAAAGGATGGTCGATTACCAATCCTTGATTCCCGAAAACTAAAAATGTAACCCTCAAGGGTATGAAGTGCTTTTCAATTCTCACGACTTAGAATCGAGTCATCGCTTTAGCCTTTGGCTATGGAAAACTTAGCTAAGCATGGTAGAGACCATACTTAGCATTTTAAGAAAATAAAGTAAAAACTAAATAAAAAAAAAATTTATTAAAACTAGAAAGAAACAAAGAGTTTAATAAATGCAAAGTGAAGAATGCTTGATGAATAGATCCCCCACTTTGAGGCTTAACCCAATGGTGTATTTATAGTCCTCAAAAAATCCTAAAAAGTAGTATTCAAAATTAAGAGAAAAATCATAAATAAACAAATAAATATAAATCTTAATCCTAATTTGAATTTAAATGGGCGGTTAAGTCTCTTTCTCCATGCCAAATGCCTTTTAGAAATTGCTGACTAGACCTTCTAGAAATTGCTGACTGGACGCCACGTCAGTGACATCATGCCCAAGTCACGCCTAGTAATTCGGCCATGTATCCAGAAAATCCAAAATTGCTCAATTTCGTCAACTTAAGCTCAATTTCTGCAATTCAATGTCCTGAATCAAAAAGGAATGAAAAATGCCAAGTTAGCAACTCAAAATAGCTAATAAAGGAGTAATCAACCATGAAATAATGTATAATTGAAACACTAATCATTTAAAAACCTTCTAATCATGTCAAAACAAGTTGAAAAACACTTTGAAACATCGTTTTTATGCAAAATCTGAATTTCACCATTAACGACCCAACTTTTGACTTTTATTCAAATAATTTGATTCAATGGATAAAAACTCAATTTAAAAAGCTAGGTATCATTAAAAACCAATAGGAAAATTAAAGGCTACCTTAGTTGACGAACAATTAAGCGTTTGATCGAAAATTTGAAAAACCCGAAAGTTAAGCAATAGAGAAATCTGTGATGTTTTTTTATGGTTTTTATGGAATTCTAAATAGGTTTAATGTTACGATGATGAAAGAAATCAATGGAATGAAGGTTGGAAATCAAAATTGAATAAATAGGGTTTGGGAAGACAATAGATGACAAAACAAAACAAAAAATGAGAAGAACTAACAAGGATTTTATGAAGATGAAGGGGGAAAATAGGGTATTTTTAAAACTTTGGTAAACTTGCTTTAAAACTACTCTTAAATTGAACCTTTTTACAAAACAATCCCTATTTTACAATTGAAGTTCTTTCCTACCTTATTTTCAAAAATTGATTTGATTTTCAAAAAGCTATAATAAAAAATAATTTCTAGTTACCATAATTCAAAATTTCTGAACTCATTCTGAGCCAAAATTCCTAATTTATCCTCAAAACTTCTACACTTAATTTCGGGGTGTGACAAAAAAATCTTAATTATTGTAGTGATTGTGCAATTGCTTGAGCTATAGCACAACCAGCCTTATCCTCTTGCATCATAGGTAGCAGCTCATCTGATGGATATTACAGTATTTGTAGTCCTAGTTCTCACCCTATTGCTAGAGATACTTGGAAAAAGAGTTTACAATTTGTTAATCTAAAAACCGAGCTTTGTATAAAAATAGAAAATAATTCCAATTATAATAAATGTTTAACAATTGGATTAAAAAAAACTAGTGAGAAGGTCGAGAGAAGTTCACTTGATGGGTTGAGAGTTGCAAGTGGCTGAGTTGAAGGAAGAAAGACCAGGAGAAGCTCCAATGGAGCTTCGTCAAGAGAGAGAGGTAGGAGAAAGAGTTCTTCTCACTTGTTATAAGAGGTTTGGGGGATATTTAAAGGAAACACTTATTTTCCATGTGTCCTCCTTTGATTGGTGAGCTTGTCATTTAAAATAAGTTTTTTATTAGGTTGGTTATGTGACTTGATGTAATAGGTTGCATGGTATGTTAATGGTGATTTGATGATAGTATTGTTTGAGTGGTTGGGCTTGGAGTAGACTTGGTTTTTATGTCATGGATGAGGTTTATTTGATTTATGAAAATATAATCATATCTCTTCTCACAAAAAAAGATGAAAATTATTATGGAGTTTGTTTGTGATTCGATTAATGTTGCAAAACTAGTGTGAGACCTTAAAGGTTAAATGCACTAAAGAGACTTTATCCTTGAAAGCTTAATTGATCAAGAAGGAGGGATGTCTAAAAAGGCTATAACATAATTGATTTTAAATTAAGTGTTTAGTGAGTTTGCGTTGCCTCAATTATGTGCTTTAGGAAGCGATGTAACACCCTTAACTCGTATCCGTCGTCAGAAGAGGGTTTCAGAGTATTACCGAAACTTTCAAAATATTTTACAAATAATTTATGTAAATTACTATTCATTAATCGAGATCATTCAAAACGTCCCTTAGTTGGACCCTCGAGGCCCATACGAGTATTAGAATCGAGTCGGGACTTAATTGGGAACTCTAAGAATTTTTCGTAAATTTTTTAAAAAATTCTAAGTTATAGGGCTCACACGCCCGTGTGACCCTGGGACACGCCCGTGCTATAAGCCATGTTCGACCTCGTGTAACTCTCTGACTTGTGCATACGGCCATGCCACACGCCCGTGTGCCAGGCCGTATGGTTAATTAATTAGATTAGAATATATGGGCAGGTTTCACACGGCCAAGACACACACCCGTGTTTTAGGCCGTATAGCACACACGACTGAGACACACGCCTGTGTCTCTGCTTGTATGCTCAATTCTGAGCATTCTGTTTCTCAAAATTAAGGTGTAGGGGACACACGACCTAACTACACGCCCATCTACTCGGCCGTGTGTCACGCACGGTCTAGACACACGCCCGTGTGGACAAAATAAAGTCATTTCTAGCTTCATTTCTCACCCAAAATCACACCAAAGGCCTGCACTTCAAACTCACATCCAATACTAAACATTTCAAGTATTTAAATTAAACTAACTCCATCATTCAAAAAGGCATATCGTTACATGCATATGTGCTTATAAACTTACCTTGGTTTGACTTAGGCATTAACATCATTTGAACACATATACTTAACACATGTGTATATATCATAATAACCTACTTAATCATACCAAAATAAACCATTACTAGCCATTCCAATTACTAGATTACAAAACATCATTTTCAAGCCACTATTGGCCAAGTTGTCCTATATATGCCATTATACCAAAATGATTCTACTATAAATACCCAAAATAGCTAGTAAATAGTGTGACGATGGTCCAATGATCTCCAACTGTCGCGAGCTTCCGAGCACTATAAAATAGGGAAAAATAAAACGGAGTAAGCATTACATGCTTAGTAAGTTTGTATAATGGAAACTAAACTTACCAATCCCGTTTATTAAATCTAAGCATACAATATCATATTTTCCATCCATTTGGCATAATTGCCTAAACACGTGCATTCAATCAAACATGTTAGTCACTAAATCTTTATATATATCAAGTAAGGATAAATGAGCTCATCATGCAATATTCCTTCAAGACATTATCATTTCACCTCATAATACTCATACCATGTCAAGAGTTGTGTTCGTTGAATCATTGAAATCCCGATGGATGTTCAAGTGGTACACTCGAGGTGTACGATTCAATAACACGTCAATTCTTTTTCAAGAGTACCCATTAGGGCACTTAATCAAGGAACACACTCTCGAGCCACATGACGTATAACAAGATTACCAGTCCAGGCTAAATCTTTTATATAACGTATGCTCAGAAGAGCTCAATTAGGATTACCAGTCCAGGCTAAATCCTAAATGTAACATATACTCGAGAGATATCGTATCAAGATTACCTGTCCAGGCTAAATCCTTCCTATAATAAGGTCAATAGGATTACTTGTCCGAGCTAATTCCTGTCAGCAACAAATGCAGGACCTCATTCATTTCGAGAAAGCACATATGTTCATCGAAATTCAATATTCAATCGGGACACAACCCTTTTTTCACTATTTTCAAGTATGTATTAATTTCTCATATTGTAACATCCAAGTAAATCACATAATTGATAATCACATTTCATACAATCACAACATTTAATTTAACATAATTACATGCTCGATTAAGTTACACGAACTTACCTCGACATTTGTTCGCGTAAGTAATCTACTAATCCGAAATATTTTCTTTTCCTCGATCTAACCTCGAATATGAGTTGTCTGAATCTATATAAATAACTTTAATCATCAATTTCTCACATTTCATACTCATTTGGACTCAATTTACGTCCTAGGAAAAATTATCATTTTGCCCCTAACTTTTTTATAATTTCCAATTTCGTCCCTAGGCTCGAAAAATGAAACTTGTGCAATTTACTCCCTATTCCAAGCCTAACCAAAATCTCATTACAAAGTTTACAGCACATGTATTCATAAAAATTCAACATTTTCTTCAATTTCACAAATTTACATTTTAGTCCCTAAATCATGTTTTCATCAAAAATCACTTTGTAAAAGTTATTTATCTATCAACAACCTTTCATTTTATACCATAAATTTCTAATTTTAAGCATATTCATCTATGACCAAAATTTCATACCTTGATAAATTTTCAAATTAACCCCCCAAATAGATAGATTAAGCTATCCCGGTTTCAAAAACATCAAAATTACTAAAAACGGGAAACTTACCCAATTAAGTCATGAAAGTTTCTTCTCTCTCTCTCTTAGGGTTCCCATGTATTTTAGGTTCAAGAAGATGAGAAAATAAGATGATATTTTCTTTTCATCTTTTAATTAATTAAATATTTTTCAAATTCTAATTTGGCCCTTGCCCTTTTTCTAAATTTCCATGGATGAGTCACCAAAAATCTACATACTTTTTTTATGGTCTAATTACCATATAAGGACATCTAGTTTTGAATTCTATAGCTATTTAATCCTTATAGCGACTAAAATTCAACTTTAGCATTTTATGCGATTTAGTCCTTCTCATAAATAAACACTTAATCGATAAAATTTTCGTATCAAAATTTTCACACGACATGTCTATCATAATACGGACCATATAATAAAATAAAAATAAATTTTATTTCCAGGTTGGATTTGTGATCCCGAAACCACTGTTTCGATTTCACTGAAAAATGGGTTATTACAAGTGAAGTCTTTTTTAATGAAATAGAGTAATTGAATAGTTTAAGCATGAAACGTTATTAGATGCTTGACAAAGTGAAGTAAGCATGAGAAGGCTTAGTTGACAAAATGATGCATGCTTTGGATGCTAAGTATCTAAGAAGTTCAAGCTTGCCTTAGAGACTAGGTGTAGTGAAGCTTGCCCTAAAGGCAAAACTTTTTAATACTCTAAACTTGCTTTGAAGGCAATAATAAATAATTTAATCATATTTTAACATAATTATTATTAAATACAATGTTAGAATTAAGTGACCCTAATTCTTATTTAAATAAAATACGATGGAAAATAAAATAAAAGTAAAATCCATATAGAACTAGACTTCTTTTATTTTATTTTAGAATAAGGTTTTTTAAACCTTATTAAACTCCATCTATTTTATATTTACTAGGATAAGGTGTTTCAATCCTACTAGAATATGGCTTTACAAGCCTATAAATAGACATAGTCTATTCCTTTTGTATTGATTCAAATTTTTTGACATAGTGAATTTTCTTCTCCTCTGCCCGTGGTTTTTTCCCGAAAGGGTTTCCACGTAAAATTTTGTGTTCTTTATTTTTTATTTTATTTTATTTTTATTTTATTTTTCACAATTGGTATCAGAGCTTAGGGTTGTTCATCTCGATCACGGTAATGGCGTCTTTGAAATATGAAATTTATTTGTTGGATCGCAACACCGATTTGCGTTGTGGCGATTAAGATGCAAGCAGTTCTTACGGATGGATTTGGAGGATGCCCCGCTAGGGATAGATAAGATGCCTTCGACATTAACGGATGAAGAGAAGAAGCGTAAGGATCGAAAGGCATTAACACAATTGCATCCGCATTTGTCCAATGAAATTTTGCAGGATGTGATGAAAGAGAAGATCGCCACGTGCATTATGGAATAGGCTAGAACAAATATGTATGTCGAAAACTCTAACAAGCAAGTTGCATATGAAGCGACTTCTTTATGCTCATCGTTTGGAGGAAGGTGCGTGCGTCAGACATGAACACTTAACAGTTGTTCAAAGAAATTCTCTCAAACTTGGAGGCCATGGAGGTTCGGTATGATAAGGAAGATCTAGGTTGATTCTACTTTGTTCGTTGCCTCCGTCTTATTCAACCTTTAGAGACACGATTTTATATAGTCGCGAGTCTCTCACAGCTTGATGAGGTTTATGATTCTTTAACCTCGTATGATAAGATGAAACATCTTGTGGTTAAACTCGACTCTCGTGGAGAGGGTCTCATTGTTCGTGGGAGACAAGATCGAACATCGATGATGATCGTGGTAGGACACAGGAAAGAAATCATCGTGGTAAATCTAAGGGTAGATCAAGTCTTCAAATAGAGGTAAAACTTGTAACTTCGTAAGAAGAAAGGGCACATTAAACCCGAGTGCTATAAGCTACAAAATAAGATTAAAAGGGAGGTGCGAATCAAAGGAAAACAACCGTAAAATTCGGTGAAGCTAATGTTGTAGAAGACTACAGCGATGGTGAACTTCTAGTCGCTTCATCAATGATTCTAAAGTAAGTGAGGAGTGGATACTTGATTCATTTGCACCTTCCATATGAGTCCCAATCGGGATTGGTTTACAACTTACGAAAGCGATTGGTCGAAGGTGTTGTTTTGATGGGAAATAATGCTTCGTGTAAGATCGCAGTGTTGGAACAATTAAAGTTAAGATGTTTGATGGAGTTGTCAGAACACTTAGTAACGTACGGTATGTTCCAGAATTGAAAAGAAATTTAATTTTGTTGAGTACTCTTTATTCAAAAGGGTACAGATACACAGCTGAAAGTGGGGTTTTAAAGATTTCCAAAGGGTCCCTTGTTGTGATGAAAGGGCAAAGAAAAAGCGCCAAGTTATATGTTTTGGTGGTGGTTCTCATCATTCTATGGTGATGCAAACTGCTCGTTTCCTCTTCCTTGTCAGATGATGATATTACTAAACTTTGGCATATGCGCCTAGGGCATATGAATGAGAATGGCATGGTAGAATTGAGCAAAAGAGGACTTCTTGGGCAAGGAATTTGCAAACTGAATTTCTGTGAGCACTGTGTTTTTGGGAAGCAAAAGAAAGTTCGATTCACTAGAGGAATCCATAACACGAAGGGAACATTGGAGTATATTCATTCGATCCGTGGGGACCATCCAGAGTGCCTTCAAGAGGTGGAGCTAATTATATGCTAACCTTTATTGATGATTTTTTCCGAAAAGTTTGACGCGTTCTTCCGAAGCAAAAAGCGATGTGTTTTCCGCATTTAAGTCTTGGAAAATTATGATTGAAAAGCAGACGTGAAAGCAGATAAAATACCTCCGCATGCAGACAATGGCTTAGAGTTCGTTACGATGAGTTTAATAGATTGTGCAAGTCGAAGGGATCGTGAGACACTTGACGATTCGTCATACTCCACGCAAAAGCGGCGTTGCGAACGAATGAGCGTAACGATCATGGAGAAGGTTCGATGTATGTTGTCAAATGCCAACTTATCGAAGTCGTTTTGGGCAGAAGTAGCCTCTACTGCATGTTTTTTGATCAACCAATCTCCATCCGTTGCCATTGAGAAAAAGACTCCACAAGAGGTATGGTCCGTAATCCCGCTAATTATTCTGATTTAAAGATCTTTGGGTGTCCTGCGTATGCTCATGTTAATAATGGAAAATTAGAACCGAGATCCATTAAATGTGTTTTTCTTGGTTATAAAGTTGGTGTAAAAGGGTATAAGTTATGGTGTCCTGAAAATAAGAAAGTTGTGATTAGCAGAGATGTTGTTTTTGATGAAACTGCTATGCTTCCTAACTTATCTCTTAAAGACTCTTCCAATAAATAAACCAAAAGCGGTGGAGCATCGAGTTAATACAGAGTCAACTCCTCAAGTCAAGACAAAAATTGAGAATAGAGTTACTTCTTCGCCTCAATACTCTATCGCCAAAAAGAACTAAAAGAGAAATTAAACCTCCAAAGAAGTATTTGAGGTGATCTAGTTGCTTATGCTTTAAATGTGGTGAAGATATAGATGCGAATCAAGAGCCATCAAATTATTCTCGAGGCGATTATTTGTGAAGACTCGAAAAATGGATGTTTGCTATGCAAGAGGAGATGGAATCACTCCACAAAAACAAAACATGGGATCTTGTGAAACTTCCTAAAGGTAAGAAGACTGCTCGTTGTAAATGGGTGTTTAAAAAGAAAGAAGGGACTCAGGAGTTGAAGAACCTAAATATAAAGCAAGGCTTGTTGCAAAGGGTTACTGATCAAGTTCCAGGAGTGGACTTCACAGATGTGTTCTCCCGGTTGTGAAGCATAGTTCGATTCGAGCTTTGCTTGGTATTGTGGCTGTGCATGATTTAGAGCTTGAGCGATTAGATGTAAAAGCGCATTTTTGCATGGAGAACTTGAGGAAGATATTTACATGCAACAAACAGAGGTTTTTCTGATCTCGAGAAAAAAGAGGATTATGTTTGCTTGTTGAAAAAGTCCCTTACTACGGTTTGAAACTTGATCACCAAGGAAGTGGTACAAGAGGTTTGATTCCTTTATGACTTCTCACGATTTCAAAAGAAGTAGTTTTGATGATTGTGTTTACTTTAAGAAAAACGATGATGGTTCTTTTGTGTATCTACTTCTTTACGTTGATGACATGTTGATAGCAAAGAAAAGACAAAGGAGAGATAAGAAAGGTCAAAGCCCAACTAAGTGAAAAATTTGAGATGAAAGATTTGGGACCAGCAAAGAAGATACTTGGTATGGAGATTCTTAGAGATAGAAAAACAAGTAAATTGTACCTAAGTCGGAAGGGGTACATTGAGAAACTTCTTTGCGAGTTCAATATGCGGAGTGCTAAGCTTTGTGTTAGTACTCCTTTAGCAGACCATTTTAGACTTTCATCGGCTTTGTCTCCACAATCGATGATGAGATTGAGTACATGTCACATGTTCCATACTCTAGTGCGATGGGATCTCTCATGTATGCTATGGTTTGTTCACATCCGATTTATCATATGTAGTCGTGCGATTAGCGAGATATATGGCGAATCCCAAAGAAAGAACACCTGGAAAGCGATCAAATGGATTTTAAGATACTTGCAGGTACTCATCGATGTTTGCTTACGTTTGGAAGAACGAAGATGGAGTTATTGGGTATGTTGATGCTGATTTTTTTGGAGACCTTGATAGAAGAAGATCTCTCACAAAGTTATGTCTTTACAATCGGAGGTTGTGCAATAAGTTGGAAAGCCACTTTGCAAACTACGATCGCTTTATCTACCACTCGAAGCCGAGTACATGGCGCGACATCGAGGCTTGTAAAGAAGCTATTTGGTTGAAGGGACTCTTTAGTGAACTAAATGAAGACCTTCAAATCAAGATGAGATTTTGTGACAATCAGAGTGCCATCTTTCTTATAAAAGATCAAATGTTTCATGAGAGAGCAAAACACATTGATGTTCGGTATCATTTTGTTCGTGATATTATTGCTCGTGGTGATATTGTTGTGAGCAAAATTAGTACTCATGAAAATCCTGCAGATATGATGACCAAGTCACTTCCTATAACCAAGTTTGAGCATTGCTTAGACTTGGTTGGTGTTCATTGTTGAAGTTAAACCCTTAAGGGGTTTTATGGTAGAGGTGGAGAACTTGTTCGCGATAAAGAACTTGTTCATTGAGAATTTGTGTCAAGGTGGAGATTGTTAGAATTAAGTGACCCTAATTCTTATTTAAATAAAATACGATAGAAAATAAAATAAAAGTAAAATCCATATAGAACTAGACTTCTTTTATTTTATTTTAGAATAAGGTTTTTTAAACCTTATTAAACTCCATCTATTTTATATTTACTAGGATAAGGTGTTTCAATCCTACTAGAATATGGCTTTACAAGCCTATAAATAGACATAGTCTATTCCTTTTGTATTGATTCAAATTTTTCGACATAGTGAATTTTCTTCTCCTCTGCCCGTGGTTTTTTCCCGAAAGGGTTTCCACGTAAAATTTTGTATTCTTTATTTTTTTTTTCACATACAATTTAATAAAATAATATATAATTTAATAACATTCTTAATATAATTATTAATAATATTTAATAATAATAATATAATAATATTATTAAAAACATTTCAATGCCTAATATATTTGCTTCGATCTAGCCTCTCACCTCTTCTCTTACAAAGAGGTCACAATCGCCAATATAAAAATGAGTTTAACATACAATATGATAATCCTCTAATAACATTATATTTTAATAGTCAATTTTAATAGAAGGCATATTTTTTATATTTTATTTTATCCTTTATAATAACATGGTAACAACAATTAATTATAAGGTATATTCTTTAATAAATTAATTATTTATAGCAATCTTTTGGTGAAATAAAAACCTTCAAATTTTACATAAAAATTACTAAATTTTAATAACATTAGTTCTTTTCATATGTGAAATAAAAAATCAAAGCTCATAGTCCTTTGTTATTCAAAAACCATAATCCTTGATTTTATTTTATTCAAAAACTCATAGTTCTTTATGTTAGTCAAAAACATGAAGAAAACTCAACATAAATACAAAAGGAGCTGAGATCCGTAATCCCTTTGTCTCAAAAGCCATTCCTTATTTTATGTTATTCAAAAACTCATAGTTCTTTATGTTATTCTCGTATAAGAAATATCGAATTCTCTCCATAGCATTGGCTTCTCTTAGAACGTCAAACTCATATACGATCTTGACAACAAAAAGGATAAATAATTAACGATATGCAAAAGAAAAAAGAAATATAAATCCAAGTAGAACGATACTCTCAATTTACATAATTTGAAAAGTATATAAAAGAAGGATAGATGTGTTTTGCAAGGAACATCAGTGTGAATATAGATACATGTTTTTCCATTTCCTTGGTAACAGAAAACAAATCAAATTTGATATCATTCTTATGAATGTACAGTGCAAATACTTGCAAGTTACGAATGTCGGTCATCATAAGATCCTGGATTCTCAAATGTTGCACCTGCCATAAACTTGAATGGTCAAAATCACATAGACATATGAGGCTTAATAAAATACCTGCAAATAATTGTTTTTAACGTCTACAATATGCATGTTAAAATATTAAAATGTTTGGAAATCAACGAGTATAATCGTATTTCCATTTGCTCATGTATCTTCTAAGAACTAACTTCTTCTTGTCTTAAATGTAGAAACTACAGGTCCATGCAACTTAAAAGCAGATAAACTACAAAACTTATTTGGATTATTACCCTTAGAGCTCTCTTCTTCAGCTTGTTCATTATAGAAAATTATTTGAGCCTAGCTTTCACAGTCTTACCCAACAAAACATTGGGTGCTTTCTTGGCATTTTATAGCCATGAATGCTCTATATACAATAGTTGGGATGATTTTTCATGCATAGAAAATATATATCAACATAAATAAAGCATATAACATGTACAGAAGGTTACCAAGCACTGCCTATACTGCAAGGCATTACTTTGGATGAGGATTAAGCATTTTATTTACAAGGTCCTTTGCATTGTCCGAAACCTTAGGCCATGGGTCCCTTTTAAAGTCAATAGCAGAGCAAATAATTGCTTGTGCCACCCCCTGCTCAGTCTCTATATGCAAACACGAGAAATGTAGTTTATATCTATTTTTCTAAAAGTAAAAGTAGATAGTGAACCGTATACAAAAGAATACATCAAACTCCTGATACATAATATTAAAGATAATTTAAAAGTTTTTTTTCTTTATACCTCTCTTTTCTTTATCCAAACTCCTAAAGCACACATTGTCTCTACATTTATCTTGAGATATAACCTTCATCATGTCAGATGAAAAAAAAGGGAAGTACTTGAAAATAGAAAGACAAACTTGCCCAGAATGGTGGCACACCACAAAGTAAAATATAAGACGATAACTCTAGCACTCCAGACATCAACCTCTAGGCCATAATTACATTTAAGAACCTCTGGATCCATGTAATATGAGCTTCCCATAATCTCATTGAATCCTTCACCTGCTAAAAGAGAGCATTCTTGAGCTGTTTGAGCATAAATATAAAAATGAGATAACTGAAGCAGTCCTATAGTTGCATGGACCTATAGTTCCTAGAAAACAACCGCTTTGAGATAAAATGATTGTGTGTATGTAAAACCATGTTCCATAATGATCCAGCCTCATCCACTCTATTATCCATATCAAATGCAAGCGGAAGGGTGTCATATGTTCCCATCATAGCTCATTGTCCTTTGCTCAACATCCACTTTGTCACCCAAGTATCAGCAACTTCATGAAATCTAATTTAACTCGAGAAAATACTAAACATAACAAAGCCGACAGCCACAGCTTAAATTATAGCATCTTGAACAAATAGGTTGAATCAGTAGAAGCACATCAAATAATCATTCAATGAATCTTTCAACGTGAGAAAACCAGAGGAATATGCAAAATTTAAGTTCCTTGCCCCCCATTTTTCTTATGGTAAAAAGGCCAGCAGACTAATGATGAAAAACATAAACACGTTAATTGCAATAATTACATTCACACGATAACAAAATGAAATACAGGAGAAACCATTTTCTTTAAGTCAATAAGGACTATGCATTATGCATATAGTAATTTAAAGAACTAAAATGCAAGGTTGTCACCTTTTTCTTCTTGCTTCTTCTTCTTTTCTCTGGGAACAAAGTTTCCATCATTTTTGGCAATACAATCTGACCTTGTCTTTGCATATTGTATCTGCTACACCAAATTAATCATACAGTCAATCAAACCTAAGAATCATTACAACTAAAACTGCATATAAATTAAGCAAGAAAAAGAAATTGATTGCAATCAAAAGTGATGCCTAGAATAAAGTAAGTTTGATTCAAGCAGCCACAGCAGAATACAGCAAGTTTGGTTCAAGCTGCAAATGGTGTTATTGATGAGTAGCAAAAGTCTTTCCATGGTTGCAAAAGGAACAATAGCATAGGAAAAAAATAAAATGGCTCCTAAAATTTCAGTAAAATGGGTTCTCAGTAAATAATAGAATAACTCCAACAACATTAGTACAAAACATATTTCAATCAATGGGTATACAATAACAGTGAAATCACAAAACAAATGCAACACAAACATCATTAAAAATTGAAATTAAACTTCAAATACTAAATCCGTACTATAACTAAAAACTATACCCAATATAGAACAAATAAGCAAATTAAACTTACAATTCTAACAAGATTAAGTGCCTTTTGTCCAGAGCCAGTTGAATCTCTTTTCTTCCACAAGTGATGCTCGTTCTTTCCAACCTTTTTCACTGGTTTCCTGCACCCTCAAAAGTTTAGTAACTTTGGGCTTCTAATTCAAGATTTTGATAAATTGAATTCAATCTTTTAAAGGAGACCCACTTCTCAACAACTCTGGAAATGCCCAGTGATTGCTCACCCAGCTTTTGTGAACATTTAACATAGGGAGTTCTGCAAATTGAAAACCCATGACCTAATAAAAATGCTACTTCATTTTAAACCTAGAAAAAAAATTCAACCTTTTTCAATTAAAAATGTTCAGTAAAATAAGATGGCGACCTGGAAAAGGAAAATGAAACCTAAAAGCTTCAAATTATCAACCTTGTTTTTGGACCATGTAGATAATGGGTAACTTCTTGAATGAATACGATTATAAGCCATTGATTTACTTCTCTATTCGAGATAAAGAAAAAAAATCTACCATCAAAACAAGCAAGGCCTTACTGGGCACTAGGCAATTCCAGTGATGGGTTGGACTCGTTTAGGAGTGGTAAACGAAGTGTGGGTCTTTGGCCTTCAAGTTGATTTGCTTCCTTTCAGGTTGATTTGAGCTTGAGATTATTGATGGCTAAAGAAAAAAAAGGTGAAATCGTTGAGAAATTTCAGTCTGAGGGTGTTTTCGGAAGGGAAAAGAAGGTCATTCGGTGGAGAGGCTAGAATAGCCGATTCGGCACCTCCACCCTTGAATGGCTATTCAACGATTTTCGAAATGAAGTTGTAATCGCCATTCGGCGTTTTAAACATTCCAATGAACCAAACCTCTACTTTACTGTAGAAATTGAAATCGTCCTATAATAGCTTTGCCATTTCATTGAACCAAACGAAGCGTTAGCATTATCCTTGCATTGACACTTAAAAAAGCATATGCCAATGGCCAACATTATTCAATCTTTGCCAAATTTGTACCCTCAATATCAATGACCATTATAATTGAGTTTTTATAATAAATAATTAATAATAACAATTAATTGAGAAGAACAATAAGGAAATTAAACCTTGATAATGCGTTAGTATTTTTGGTGGCATATATCATCATAATGGAAGGTAGGAATTTTGTGCCAATTACGGGTGAGTTTAGATGGGCAGTAGGGTATGGTGCAGTGCGTTTAACTTATTTTTTTGTCACACGTTATAGTATTACTACAATATCTAATATCATCACCACCAATGTTTTTACACTAACCGTAATTAAATGCACCACCTATCCAAACCCACCCTAAGAATTGTAAATTGGTGAAAGATGACATTAAAATGGGTTTCGATCAATTTTTTAAAGACAAAAAATGGAAAAAGAGTATAAAAGTGAACCTACAATTAAGAGATTACTAAATCCTAAATCGATAAGTTTACTCCATACATCTGAACCTATGTTTCTTGAAATCATTGAATTTTCAATAAATTGTTTTTTTTAATTGAGAATTATTCTTGGGGTTTTCAATCAATTGCAAGGACTTTTCAAAGAATAATTTTGTGCAATTGGGAAGTTTGGGTTATCGGAGTATTGAGTGAAATCACTCTTTAGATTCTTTAATTTTGTGTGTTATGTGACAATAAATAAAATAAAATAATAAAATAATATTTTAGAAAAAATTTAAAGAAAAAAGAAAATAAAAAACTAGTCCTTGATGATTCTTTGTTTGGAGAAACAAATTGCAAAGGAAATTTATTTATTTATAATTTTTGACATTTAAAAAAGAAAAAAAATTCAAATCCACCGTTGCATTTTTCTTAAAACAGTAATAAAGTGAGCCACAAAGCCCAGCCCCAAAAACAAACACTGGAGCTTGATCAGATCCATTATTGTTTGCTTCTTGAGTGACCGTCAATGGCCCAGTTCAATCGACGCCAGACCCAGATCCAAAGAGTTCCTTAGAACCAAACGAAGAATTGCCGTTTACTTCAATTTTAAATATACTCTCTCTGCTTCAGGCTTCAGACTCCCACCCTCTTGCGTTTGCGTGTCTTCTCATCTCTGCTTTTTCCCCCTTTTATCTTTCTTGTTCTTCTTCTTCTCCTTAATTCAACCGACTTTTTCCGGTGAAGCGGTGTCAGATCTTTGTGATCTATAGCCGGAAGTTTCATTTCGAGTTCGACAATCTCATCCTTCGATCTTTCCACTTTCTTCAGCCTACCATGAATCCCGAATAGTAAGTTCTCTATTTTTATTTAAGTAGTATTTTTAACTCTTTTCTTTTTGCGCTGTTTTCTTATTTCGTGACGTTATTTTTCTTCTTGGTGGTGCGATGACGCTCGAAATTTTTGTAAGAAACTATAATTCTCGGTGTTGAAAGTCGCTAGGTTTTGCTTTTAGATCTGTTGATGGAATTGGGATTTTGTTTTCTCGTCTGTATTTGTTTCTAAAGTTATCTTATTTCCAACTGGGGTTTCTCTCTGGGATTTAGTGAAAAAAAAAAGGGAGGAAAAGATGCGAGCTTTGATGCGTTCTTCAATTATTCACGCCCTTCCTTTGTAGTATCTATATGGTTTAAAAAAAATTAAATGGATTTTGGTTTGAACTGGATTCTAAATAGTATTAAGATATACTGTAAGTTCTGATGTCTTTGCCAAATCGATTATTTGTGATGAAGAAGCAAATCTAACTCGAAAAAGTGTCCATTGATTGAACTTTTCAAGGGTGATGTAGGAAACATGTGCTCACTTGCTCTAACTTGAATGGAATTGAAATGAATTTTATATTGATGCACCAACAAAATTAAGAATTCAACTGTCAATGACGTGGAATTGTTAGGGTTGATCTTTGGGAAATAATTTGGTGTTCTGAGTTTTTATTGCTGACAATATCAACTTTAGTTTTGGTTTCTGAAATAGTCTCTTTGTGTTGTGTGTTTTGCATCGTTTATGGAAATCAACTCTTTGTTATGCGTGGTATAATTGGAGATATCATGTTCTTACATCATTGAGACTTATGTTAACCTTATCTGGGGTTGCACACTTTTGCAGTGACTATCTTTTCAAGCTACTTCTTATTGGAGATTCCGGTGTTGGAAAATCTTGCCTTCTTTTGAGATTTGCTGTTAGTTTCTTGACTTAAATTGGCATTTGAGATTAAATCTCTCTACTTTTTAGAGTTCTGTTGCACATTCAAGATATTTGTATGAGCACCTTTATATTTATTTTCGCTTTTGATGTTATGGATTGTACTAATGAGTAATAATTGATTTAAATGTTCCATTGCTTATATAATGCATAGTGAGAATAAAATTTGTACTTCACATGGTGAAATATTGTTATGATTTCGATGGAGGACAATTTTGGTAGCTGAATTATATATATTTTTTATATTGGAAATATCAAGTCTCCAGATATTTTCAGATGGTTATGCGGGACTAAATCTTGAAACTGATCATTATGTAATTTATTTAATGCAGGATGATTCATATGTAGAAAGTTACATAAGCACCATTGGGGTTGATTTTGTGAGTACACAGTCCTTAGTGTTAGCTTGACTTTTTAAGTGCCAAAATTTATAGCAATTATTCTAATTTCTTGTCTTCTTGCTTTCTTTTTTTGGTAGAAAATACGCACTGTGGAGCAGGATGGGAAGACTATTAAACTTCAAATTGTATGTTTTTTCATGTTGTACTGCTATTCCTTTTTTATTTAATTTCATTTCTTTGAATATTTTCTATCCTAGGTCATCAAGGTAATATTCCTTGTAGAATGAGTTGTCTCCTCATCTGCTCCTCTTTATTGGCTGTTTTTTTTTTTCCATTTGTATATTCCCATTTTATTAATTTAGTCCCAGAAAATTGCTCATAATCCTTTGACACTTGGCATTCTTGGCATTAAAGCTTCTTGATGATTAACTAGTTAATTTGCTTTTGATTCAATGTACAGTGGGACACTGCTGGACAAGAAAGATTTAGGACAATCACTAGCAGCTACTACCGTGGGGCCCATGGCATAATAGTGAGTGTTCTTTTCCTTTCTAGATTTTCTCATTGCGGTTCCTTTTTCGGTTTTTCCAATTCTTATGTATGCTTCTCTTAAACTTTTTTTTTTCCTTCTTTTCATTTACCTTTTGCTGTTTGCTCCTGTATTAGATTGTTTATGATGTGACAGACCAAGAAAGCTTCAATAACGTTAGGCAATGGCTGAGTGAAATTGATCGCTATGCTAGTGATAATGTTAACAAAATACTGGTTGGAAACAAGTGTGATCTTACAGCGAACAAAGTTGTGCCATACGAAACAGGCAAGGTACTTGCTATTTTTAGGAAGAGTTGCCTGATTACCAAATTGTAATTTTTGGTGTTATACTGCATATCCATTGCTCCATCTCTTTCTCCATATTGCTACTTCTCTTTTTTCAGGCACTTGCAGATGAAGTTGGCATACCTTTTATGGAAACTAGTGCAAAAGATTCAACTAATGTGGAACAGGCTTTTATGGCCATGGCAGCTTCCATCAAGGACAGGTACCTGTATTCTTTTACCTAAATAGTTTTAGTAATATCTGCACCTGTCAATTTTGACATGAACTTGAAAATTCGGAATAATTAACTCAAATTTAAACTTGATCCAACCTAAGTTGATAATAAAAAGTCAACAACTTGAACCCGTTTAACTTGAGCCCGAAATAAGTCAAATCCAAAATGATCCAAACTTGAATAACCTAAATAAATAACCCAAAACTATTTGAACTTGAATGGCAAAACCCGAAATGACTTAGATCCAAAATGACCTGAAACCGAAATAACCTGAACTCAAAAACTGACCTGAGCATGAAATGATACTGAAAATTTTAAAATCCAAGTTGAGTCGACTTAAAACTAACCCATTTTGGTCAATTTCAAAGTCTAGTAATATCAGTTATTTGAATAATAATACAATTAGAGTAAAAAGTCATTGTGGTCTGTAGAGCCATGTGCAGCTGAATGGCATTTCTAGGCTGTTTTGCTTTATTGTTCACTCTTATACAAGAAAGTATAGATCTATAAACTCAGTTCTCTGAAATTTAACCGCAAAGTCTTGGTTCCTACTGATCGTTGGTTACTTTTAGCTCTTTTTAATTGCTCTTTAAAATTGTCTCTAAATGCAGAATGGCAAGCCAGCCAGCCATGAGCAATGCAAAGCCTCCAACGGTACAAATTCGAGGACAGCCTGTTGCACAAAAGGGTGGCTGCTGCTCTTCCTAAAAAATGGAATGATGAATTAGCAGGAAGCTCGCTCTATTTTCTGCAGTGCGCTGCTACCAGTTGCAGCACCGTGTGTAAGATTCAAGTGTTTTCTTAACCTCATCAGTGTTCCAAACTTATTTCATATGAACAAAACCTCAGAAGTAGAGGATATAATTCATTTCTACACACTTGGTTAACGTGAAGGCTTGTACAATGTATTATTGTTTGTTTGTTGATTAAATAATACTAGTGTTCTTTCTCAAGCCGGTATGTCACTGTGTTTTCTAAATTACATAATTAAATAAATATATTGTCAAAAGGTTGTAATTGAAAATGGGTTGAGAGATCAACAAAATTTGGAAGGAATCTTAGGTGGTTGTGGGCATTATAATTTGCTTGCTTTTGAGGTAGGCCATGGATGGCAATGTGGGTTGAACCAATTCTTTGCCCTTGGCTAGACTAGAAGTGAGGCAGGATGCAGCACTTTAACATCTATGTCCAACCAACTAATCGTCATCATTATCATCAAAGAAATGGGATACAGAGGGCAAAAGCAGAACCCATCAAAAGCAAAGAGCATTATAAAAAGAAAGAGGCTTAAATCTCCATAGGAGGCAGCTTGGAAACCCCAATCGTGAGGGGAAAGCAAGCCGTGGCCTTTCAACAACGTTCAGAGGTTGATTGAGAAGTTAAAGTTAGAAGTAATCATTATATAATAATAAAAAATCATATAAGTTATATATATTGCTGCAATAGAGGCGTACACAGTGTACATCAAACCAAATCTTGGCAAATCCACGTCTTGCCCATCATCATGGAGTGGCTGGAGAACTTCTACAGATGGATCTTCAAAGATATGAAGCCCTAGAAGTTGACTTGAGGCCATTGTAGCCATGCCATTATAGAGCCCTTGTTATTAATAAATTATCTTATGCTAATTTCATTAAATTGGTTCAATACGAGATTTAAATGTAATATCACAAAATTTAATTCGTTATAATAAATCTGTTTTTATTTTAAATTTATTTAATAGAATTAACATCACTTAATTTATTAATAATTGTTATACTTTAACAATTAATAGGGACACATGGCTGATAAAAAGGCCACACTTCACCTATTATAGATCGAGAAGTCACCAGAAGACTCACTCCTTATCTTAACCACCTAGCAAGCAGAACATAACCATCCAAAGAAATTAATAATTCATTTCTTTATGCATCCGACCTTCTATTAAAAAGATAATTCTTTTGGTTACCAAACCCTATGTGGGTTTAACTGCTCCATACCTCATATTAGAATGAATAATAAAATATGTCCTATCGTAAACATCTTCATCCCATTGAAGACATTCGCCCCACACATCCCACAATGATGACCTAATTGTGGATCCAACACGTTAGTATTATCCTACACAAGACATTACTTATAAATAGCCCTCAAGACGATGAAGAGAGTATCAACTCCCCAACATACTTGTTTACACTCTACCAACTTACCTTTAGCGCCCGGTCTCCATACTCTCTCCACCTTCACTCTCTATAATCTTTGGCTCTCCACCCTAATAGGGGAAACCGATCTCCATTAGCATCACAATTTCCTCCTCTATATCTCCTCTTTGTAGATGCAACACATAAGTAATAATAAAAAAACAATCACATAATTTGATAAAATTATATATTCATCATCTATATGAGAATAGATACCGAACAAACTATTTAATACCTTAAATTTCATAAAAAAAACCAATCTATTCAGTACCAAACAAATTACGTCTACAATTCAAATTCTAAATTCATTACGGAAAAGGGTTAAATAATTTGGCTTTAGAAACCATCAATTTAGCATTGTGTGTAGATTGGGTTTCCATAAAGTTTGGCCGAAACGTTGAATTGGGGATGCTTCTCTGTTAAGTCGCCTGACGAGCTTACAAAGAAAAACAACAAAGCATCAGTTTTGTTTATCCAAAATTGTTCCAGCAGATTACACTAAATTTGTTTAAGGATGAAATTTAAAGGTTAATCCGATATTTGAAAAGATTTGAATAAAATTATAAGATCTAAAAATTGAATTTTAATTAAAAAAACCAATTTAAAATATAAATAGAATTCAAGCCCCGGTATTTAAATAATTTGAGAATTAAATATACAGTAATTTAAATATTTAAAAAATATTAAATTGTTTTATCTAATGATTTAATACAAGTAGTAAAAGGAATATGAACAGGTGTAAATGGGTCTGTTTTAACATTTAAAACTATTAACAAAACTTATGATACATATTTTAATAAAATTAAATTTATATAATTATACATTAATACTGTATATTAACATTGTTCATCCCATGAATAGTTTTAAAGTATAATCGAAAATAAATATATATTTACTAATAAGTGGCTGAATGAATAGTAAAGCATAATATATTTTTATTAGAAGGAACAACTACAAATCTTGAACATGGATCGTAAAACGGATATGAATAATATAAAAAATATATATTTGATGATAGATTGTTGAAGATAAATAAAGGAGGGGAGATGTTTTACCAACTCCACTAACTCCTTTAACGTTTCATTTATTAGAAGATATAGTCACAAATCCTGAACATAGATCATAAAACGAACATGAAGAATATAAAAAATATATTTGAATATAGATTGTTGAAGATAAACAAAGGAGGGGGCTGTTTTACCAACTCCACCAACTCCTTCAAGGTTTCATTTTCAAAGTACATGGCCATTATCATATGATAACTAATACTCCAATAATTTTCAGAAATATAAAATGCAGTTATGGTGAGTTCATCATATGCCTATTGCTAACCAAACCATACAGATATTAGGAATGCAATGATTTATTATTATTATAATAAAATATTAAATATTATAATATTAAATGTTTGAATTGATTAGCATCTTTTTGGTTGGTGATGTAATGGCCAACGGGTTAGGTTTTTTTCTATTAAACTGGGTCTAATTATGGTTTTAGTCCCTCTATTATGTTAAATTTTAGTATTTGATCTTTTTATTTTAATTTGACATTATTTAGGCTTTTTCTTAATGGTATTATTAGTAGGTTTAAATTGATAAAATAGTCAATTACGGCCATTAAAAGTGATGAAGTAGATTTTTATTAATGTTATTTAAGCACACAATAAATATTCAACAATTTACATGTAAGACGGATGTACATTATCATTTTAATAGCAATAATTAATAGTGTTATTAATTTGAACGTATTAATTATTAATAATATTATAAAAATAGAAAGATCAAATTATATCAAATTGAACTACATAAATAAATTTAAAAAGCAAAAATAAAACCAAAATAGATCCTTAAAATATAATTTAAGACATAAATTTGGTGCATAAACAAGACATCAGTTTCAACCTGTTTCAGTTACACAAGTTCTCCAAAGGTGGTTAGGTTAGAGATTCTAGATTGTATTTGTTTAGGCTGAAACTTTTGACTCTTATCTAATAGGTACATATGTTAAAAAGGAAAATGACATCACCAAATTGGTAATGTAATGATAAATGATTTGTGTTAAAATTAAATTAGAAATAAAAATAAATGTTGATTTTTATTCTGCAATTTCACCCCATTAAATTCTATACAAGTGAGAGACCAAAGATTATAAAAAGTCCCATACAGGGGCTGCTGGCTAAACCTATCAATACCCTTTTTTCTTTCTTATTGGAATCAAAAGGCAGCAATATATATATATATATATATTCAAATTGATTTGGTGAGGAGAAGATGGAAGAATATTAATTAAGCTAACATTAATTATTGGCTTTAGTAAGAATAATAGAGAAATTGCTTGACTTTTTGCTTCTATAAATCATACTTTCAGCCTTCTATATAACACAACATAACGTGCTAAGAGTCCCTTCACCGTCCTTTATTTTTCCAACTCAAATTAGGCTTTAAACTTTATAACATTATGGGTTTAGCAGCAGCCCTCCTCTTCCTCCTCCTAGCAGCTCCGGCCGCTTTTGCCGAGCAATACACCGTAGGAGACAGCAGCGGTTGGACCACGACCGGAGATTACCAAAGTTGGGTTCAAGGGAAAACATTCACCGTAGGCGACACACTTTGTAAGTTGCTTCCTTACCAAAATTAAGCCAAAGTAAGATAACAATATGAATGACCCGGTTTGTATTTTTTTCGTTTTAGTGTTTACCTACGGTGGCAGCCACTCGGTGGAGGAAGTATCCAAGAGCGACTACGATAATTGCAACACTGGCAATGCTATTAAATCCTACAGCGATGGGAACACTGTCATCACACTGTCCAATCCAGGGGCAATGTATTTCATATGCCCCACCATAGGTCACTGTGCTGGTGGCATGAAGCTAGCCATCAATGTTGTAGCAGCTAGTGGCAACTCACCCTCCACCCCCTCTACTCCGTCTGGTTCCACCACTCCTTCCGGGACTCCCCCGAGTGGTGGTACAACAACTTCTCCCCCGTCAACACCTAGCGGAGCTCCGAGCACCGTGAATTATGGTTTTATGGTAGCCTTGTTGGGAGCCGTTGTTGGAATTATGAGCTAGGGGAGAGGCAGTGCTATTGTTTATTGGCTTATTTGCTTTCGTTTTCGTCAATATTCTGTGTGATTTTATTTTATTTTTCCTTTATAAACCAGAGATGGAGATTTATGTTTTTACGATCTTCTAAATAATTTGCCTTAAATTATGATTAAAAAACAGGTCTTTTATCCTATGTTCATCACAATATATATATATATATATATATATTGAGCCTACGAAGTCAAATTTATAAGAGATAAAAAGAATCTTAAAGACTTGGACAATGACAGCAAACCATAATTGATGTATTAGTTTGGTTCAGTAAGACATCGTTATCATTTTATTTTATTAGTCAATCATACATCAACTAAACACCAACAATAGTTTGTAGTTTTTAAAAATACCCAATACAAAAACGTGTTTTTCTTCTTGTGTTGATGTGTAAATTCAAATTAAGAGTACATTTGGATGGGTAATGTATTTATCTGTAATTAGTGTAAAAAAGTGAGATAAAAAGTAAACTAAACGCACTGCATCGTACCTAATCGCCCATTTAAACTCACCCTAAAATTTTAAAGGTTATTTAATCAATATCAATTTTACTTATTTAATTATACTCGAATTAAGCAACTCTAACATTTCTAATTTTGAGGACATCCTTAATTCATACTGAGATTAAGCACGGATGAGATTAAACGGTCCAGCCCAAGCAAAACTTCGAAGGCCCAATAACTAAGTGGACCCATCAATATATCCAGAAAAATCCCTTGGACTTGGAAGAGTTTTCAGTGTTGTTTGTTTTCTTTTCGAGAATCTTAGAAGAAAAAAAAAGAGAGGGAAAAACAATGGCGGCCGAGGAGGAGAGCGGAGAGTTTTACCTCCGGTACTACGTAGGGCATAAAGGGAAATTTGGGCACGAATTTTTGGAGTTCGAGTTCAGGCCGGACGGGAAGCTCCGATATGCTAACAACTCCAACTACAAAAACGACACCATGATCCGCAAAGAGGTCTTCCTCACCCCTGCCGTTCTCAAGGAATGCCGCCGCATCATCACCGAGAGCGAGGTCTCCTATCCTTTTTCAACCCTTTACTTCGCCTTAATGCTTTCCTTACTTCTTTTCCCCTTTAATTCAACTTTGCCTAGGGTTTGGGATTAAAAATTAGGTTTTCTTCTTCTTGTTTTCTCTATGTTTTGCTTAAATAACGAGTTTTTATTTATTGTCTTTTGTTTCCAGTTCTGATTGATGTAAATATTTTGTAATTTTCTGATTTTACTGCAGTTTTTCAAATTGCCCAGCTGGGTTTTAGGTTAAAAAGATTTAGTTTTTAGTTGATTATTTATTTCTTCGATTAATGGTAACTTGTGGTTCTTTCGACGCTCAGGATGGTTTAAATTTGCAATTTTTATTAATTATGGTTCCTGATATTATTGTTCAATTCTATTGGCTTTCTTTGTCTAGATCATGAAGGAAGATGACAACAACTGGCCAGAACCCGACCGTGTCGGACGGCAGGAGCTCGAGATTGTGATGGGGAATGAGCATATTTCTTTCACTACTTCGAAGATTGGGTCCCTTGTTGATGTTCAGAGCAGCAAGGATCCCGAAGGGCTTCGTATATTTTATTATCTGGTTCAGGTCAGCTAATAGACGTTGTCAATCTGCTGTTTTGCTCTCTTCAGTCATGTTGTGATCCCCCTTTGGGCCTTTGTATTGCATCATTGAGTATAGGGAAAAGGTTCTAGTATACTTTCTCTTGTTTGTTGCCTCACGCGTTCTCTAACACGGTAATTTGAAACAAAGATGGTTTTGTTTTCATTGATGGATGCTTTGTGATTGATTTTTGTTAATTTATTTCTGGTTTGGCACTTGATTTCTTGTTTATGTTATTTAAAAGTACAATGCTGAAAGGCAAAGCTAAAGTTTATTTTGTTCCTCTTACCATGTCTATTTGAAACGAGTTACCAGCACGGCTAGTATCCATAATATCAAGGATGGTAATTAGATGCCTTTTCATGCTTGGAATCCGACCGTGGCTTCTTCCGTGGTTTATCTGATTCCTTGTGCTCATGCATATACTGATCCACGGATGTTGGTTCCCTTATGCATCCTAAGTTTATAGGATGTGCTATTTTCTGCTTGTCTATAATATAGACTCTATATCTGACCTTGTTCGCATTTTTATGTACTGCAGGACTTGAAGTGCTTTGTGTTCTCTCTCATCTCGCTCCACTTCAAGATTAAGCCTATTTGAAGATTGATAGTCCTCTTCCATGCAGAGATGTCACAAGGGCTGTTTTCACTGTTCCTGCTATTGGTATAGCTTCCATTTTGCTTTTAATTAATTTAAATGGTTAAGCTAAGGGTATGTTTGTAGGAGTAATTGCAGTGATTTTGGAACTTTGGGGGGAAATGTAGGTCTGAAATGGAAATTTCGGTATTTAGGTATATTAAAGCCTTTTTCTCCATTGACTATTTAGGTATATTCCTTGAATTATTATCATGAATTAACTTTTTAATCTAAAACTTTTTGAGCTAGCTTTGGTTTGATGATTAAATTTGATCCTTAGATGAAATGGATTGGCCAGTGGCGAAAACTCTGTAGAAGATGAATTGAGCAGGTTGAACCTCTGATTGAAAACTTTGGTGATGAAAACTTGACCAATTTGTACAACCATGGCTTATGTTATACGTTCTTATAGGTGAATTTCATCTCTACTTTGCGGAAACTAATTAGTTAACCTTCAAATATTTCATATATGTATGTATGTATTTGGGTATTAAAAGAGTAGACTAGGCCATGAAGCACCAGACTAAAAACATCGCTTGTTATCTGGTAATAATAACACCAGACAAAATATGTCTTCAATACCAACAGGAGGGATATCTAAAACTTGCAGACTGAAGTCATTTGATGGCGACCACCTAGACAAAAAGTCCGCGGCTCTATTTGCTTCTCTAAGAACATGGCAGAATAGGATTTCCCAGGGACGCCTGGAAAACTCTTTAATGCATCGAGTAGCTGATATCCAAGACTTCAGTGCTGCTATTTAAAGCGTTAACAGCTAAAAGATTATCAGACTACCCCGTCCATAATATGCTCCAAAGCTGCGCTTCGAAGACTGAATGGTATCCTAACTTTCTACGGAAGTCAAATAATCATTCCCTTTCTCCATCATGAGGTGGCGGAGACCAATTAACATGAATATAGCATGATCTCCGTTCCTCAAGTTCTCTTTTATTTTTCTTGCTTTAATAGTAACAGCCCAGCTGGTGCATTGAGGCAAGATCTCCTGAATAAAAGGTTCTGCTGGTTGAAGATTACTTCATTTCGTTGCTTCCTAACATAGAGCTCAATCATACTCAGAAAATACCTGAAAGCTGTTACAGCGACAGTTGAAAGAACAAGCTTCGCTTATCGGACAGGACAATCTGCTTCCACACTTTGAATCGCAAACTCAACGTCCCCTCCACATTAATAACAAGAAGCAACATTAGCAACCACTGCGCCTGATTAGTAAGGATCTTCTCCTTGAAGAGAAGCCACAAGAATTCCTAACCCTTTAAGGTGCAGGTATACGCCAGAAGAATAACCAAATTTATGATTTAATGTTCCAGCTGCTCGAGGCAATAAATTTATAAGCTTCAGCCACTGTTACTTGCCTATTATGGTCCCATTTATAAGCTGAACAAGTAGGAGGTTGTATACCAGCAATATACATGACGGATCACACAGCTAGCAATCTGAGACCAATCCCAATTTCATAAATTTTCAAACTTAGGTTATTGTGCTTGAGAAGTTAACTTGTCAATAAATTAATAATTTATATAATATATATGCAAAGAATTAGCAAAAAAAAAAAAATACTAATTTGAATTAATGTGTTTATTAATAATTTATTTATGTTTTTAGTTTTTGTAAAATATGATTTTTGTTTTTGACAGTAAGATAAAAAGATTTAACTTTTCTCCTAAATGAAATTCAGGCGTTTAGAGATTGTCTGTCACAATTGGCTTGTCAATCATCATCCTTTAATGCGTTCCATTATTTCCATTTGCCAATAGCCAACTCAACATCAAAGTACGTGACCGGCACTTATTAGCGGAATGGAAGCCAATCAAGGACTTGGTCCTAATGAGGGCTGCCAATTTCAAAATTGAACAATTGATATTTAAGAAGCAGCATCCAATAGTTCTCAATACTCACAGCTTTAATTCCTAAGTAATGTATAGACAAAAAAAAAAAAAAATCTGAAATCCTCAATTTCTTAAAATCAAATACCAACACCACCAATACCAATATCAATTGTTTGAAAATAAGCACATATACATTTTATCCGGCCTAAACTTAGAAGGTACATAGTAAAAGTAAGACGACGTGTGTGTCCAATTCATAGCATGCATCTCTCATCTCTTGTCATCACAAAATGACTTGATTTACATTCTTTCAACCGCAAGCAACATTATCTTGTAAGAAGACCGTATGATGGCAGATCCTCCAGCCTTGTTATATCTTCAAGTAGAAGCTCCCTTTCGAGTTGTCGACGGGTGGCTTTCATCACTGTCTGTAGACAAAACCAGACAATATAATTATTCAACATAAATGATGGGAGGGCAATTCAAGGTGATGCAATAGAGGTCTTTTTTTGTTTTAATATGACCTTATATCCAAAAATGAACCTTCTAGTTGAAGAATACATACATTGAAGTCCATGTAGGATGCACGCATAGCTAGCCACTGATGGTCCATTAACTTGAATGTGATGCAGTAGAGAAGGTCAAACGCTGATTCATTTTCTATCAAGGGCAAAAATGCACGATCATGGTTTTCAATTTTAACAGCTAACTTTGATATAAACGGTAAAGTTGGATAGAAGACTATATGACTTGAAAAAGAAATACTTGTACCACAAGGAACAAAAACTTTGAATAACCTGGCATTACCTGAGAGGAACTTTAAGAAAACTGCTCCTACCATTGTCCTTGGTTTGACTGTAGAATTGAAGGACACTGTTTAAGTGATGAAAAGCATCAAATAGCAATCTCAATGAGAATGCTCACAAAAGGAAATGAGAATGCCTTAAATTGATGCATCTCTTAAACACATAGGAGTATAAGACTTTAATTCATCAACTAAAATTGTGCTGTTTGAATATAATTATCCATTAGAAACATATAATCAGTCATCTGAAAGCAGAGAATTTGAGTACTCAGCAGATCCATCCTTCAGAAAATAATTCTAGCATTCACATCTCTACTTTTAAGGAAACATACCTGCTTCAAGATCAAGCATCTGAATGAGCATAAAGGTGATGTTCACACCAGCAACAGCAAATGGATATTCCCACACGGACCGATCACCTTCCAGCTTCCAAAGAAGATCCTTGAAGGATTTCTGTTTGGAGACGGTTCAGAAATGCCTTAGCATTGGATGAACGAAGAAAGATGAAAAGATTAACCAAACCTAGATTTTAAGAAACAAAAATGTGAATGCTATGATCTTCCATGTTGAAATCCTGATGGCTATGGTTAGTGACATGTTGAGACAGCAGAATTGCTCTCGTCTGGATCATTCCACACCCCCCCCCCCTTTTTTTTTTTCCTTTCACCTTCATCCTTGCATTTATACCTATAGCTCCTTTTATCTTATCAATTGCATGTATAGTTCAATTCTTAGTTCCCTTTTTTATTTTTCTATTCACAAAATAACAGAGAAAAACCACGCAAAATACAGGAGAAAACAAAGGAAAGAAAGGCATTATGGGCCAGGCAACACAAGATAACTAAAAGCACATACCGGAAAATTTGTAGCAAAGAATAACAGGTTCTCCAATGATATAAAACCACCACCCCTGTAAGATAAATCCAAATATTAACAAGTACTTACCAAACAGATAGTCATTCAGAGAAAGAGAAAATGCAAAGCTAAAAAAGGGAAATAGAAATAGAGTGCAGCTATGCTACCTAAAATCCGTAGATGGATCCTTCCCTTGCCACCCCATTTCCTTCCACTGCTCAGATATTAGACCACGTAGTTCTTCTTCTGGAAATGCAGCATTCCATAAGGCCCTTAATGCTTCCTGCGGAAAGCAGCAATAATGAATTAGAGAATAAATCAGGATTGATGATTGTGGAACCCAAAATTGCAGAAAAAGTATAAATAGCATCATTTGGAACGGGAACCTGATGTTCAGGGATTGAACTATCATAAGCAATATCAATACGATTCTGCAGCCTCTGCAAGCATTCCTCCTGACAGCATGAATGCAAAGATTATTTTTTGTTCCAGAAAAGTACAATAGCAGAGCAAATTTTGAAATATTCGAAAAAATCAATCAATATGGTGCCAGAAAGACATACTGGCTTAGCAGAAATAGGCAAATACATGGACAATGGTACAACAAAATTAACTAACCAAATGCATTCATACAGTAAAAACCTAAAAGCATGCCAATTTCCATATTTCAATAGTTGAATAATGTTGCTAAACAATCCCAAGAGTCAAAGTAATTGGAGTGCTATACGAGTAATCATGTTGCAAGAAAAGTGGCCACTATGTAAGGTCACAAAATGACATCTATAGAGTATAGCAACATTAGGTTCAGAAGATAGCATTAAGCAACAGGAGAATCTCATTAGTTAAAGTAATCAATGGTATACAGAGTAGCAGGAAAACTTTATGAGATATTCTATCATCAGATTTCTATTTCTTTGCAGATAGGAATTCACATATTACAGATGGAATGGGCAAATGCCCATCATAGTTGACAACGTAGAGATGAATAGGTGAACCCGATCATAGACATTACCTGGGAAGGAGTTAAATCAAATGATGGACGAGCATCACTCTCTCTGCTCTGAGCACATACACAAGAAAGACCTCGACCCAACCATGCTGTTGATCCTGCCACAACCTCAGCTGTAACAAAATAAAGCACTGTACTAAATTTCAAAAGGACCGGTACCTAAGACAACCACAGATTCCAAGATGGTTCACTTCAGCAGCTAATAAAAGCAAAAATCAAGAGAGAAAAAAGGAGAAAAATGCCATTCTGTCTCCAAGATTAGAACAGTGAAAGCGAAGGTATAAACGTGTGCACCCCTTCAAGAAGGCTATAAAATCTTAATTATACATAGCATCTGTAAAATCATTAAACACCCAAACTTTTCTACGGAAAGAACCTGGCAGCCTTGAAATATACTAATGAATGGCCTCTACATAAGAGAAGAATGATCAGCTTGCACAACAGAATGCGTGAAAATTAAGTAAAATTTAATAGATCTTAGAACAAAAATAGAATAAAACACAAACAGTTTTTTTTTTTTTTTTAACGCAGAAAAGTTTGAACAACGGATTAACAGTCATGCAAGTATGCCCGCTAATCTAGGTTTGCCTGTAAACTCCTTTAAAAATTGGATTAATTTAAATCTCTTAAGATAATTGCCTCCCAAAAAAAAAAAAAAAAAAAAACTCTATAGAGATAAAATCAATAAGGATAATCATAAAACAATTTTAAAAAAGAAAAAGAAAAAAGAAAGATGGATTCATCATTGGAATCAAAATTTCCAAAAATTAAAAGAAATCTCAGAAAATTTATCGGCACGTTAACCAACAAACTTGCCGAAACAATCGTTTTCGGTAACACTCAAAGCTCACTCGCCAAAAAAGAAAAATCGATTTTAAAAAGAAAGGACGTCTTCTAGCTTCAGAGAGAAAGTAGATAAAGACATAAGCGAATAAAGAAGAGTCATTAAAAAAAATTACAGACTAGAGAGAGCAGATCGGTGAGACAAGTACAAGTGTGGAAGATAGAAAATATTTTTATTCTTTTAGGGAAAAAAAAGGGTAAACACGGGGGAAAAAAGAGAAAAAAAGTAAAGTTAGAGCTTAGTTACCAGAAGTAGAATGGCAGGTATTGCCCCGCTCGAGACCTTGAGAAATCCTCCTAACAGCAACAAATGAACCTCCTCGATCGTCCATTACCACGCCTCGTTTCTCCTATCTCCTTCTCTGCTTTCACATACACATCATCATTTCCATCCTCTTCCTTTCTTCTTGGAAACCCTAACAGACAACTTCTTGGCTTCTCCAAAATTCAAAACTGCAATCAAAGAGAAAAGAGAAACCGAATTAAACTCCGATTAAGAAAAAACTGAAAATGCATTCGAATTTTACTCAGATGGCAAGGATGTGACATCAAAGCCAAACAGTGCCGAAACAATCAAGAAAGCAACCACGACGAACCAGAACGTGAAATGCAGGTAAAATCAGAAGGAAACCGGATCGATACAAGCCAGAACTGAATCAAACGGAACGGAAACGTTAATATCTTCGTCAGATACAATATTTGGTTAGGCTGCGGACAAAAAGGGAAAAAAAGTAAGCCAATAGAGTTTCGAAAAAGTAAAGTACAGTGAAGCTCCTCCGATCAGTGGCTACCTAGATTCTAGAAAAAGAAAAAGAATCTTGAGAGAAAAAAATCTAGAAAATCTTTAAACGATAAAAGAAAAAAAAAAAGGTTAGCTTGAGAGCATCAAAGCCAAACAGTACCGAAACAATCAGCAAAGCAACCACGACGAAATAGAACGCGAAATGCAGGTAAAATCAGAAAACCAGCCAGAACTGAATCAAATGAAACCTAAACGTTGATATCTTCGTTAGAAACAATGCTCGATCAGACTGCAGACAAAAAAAAAAAATTAAGCCAATAGAGTTTCGAAAAGTAAAGCATCGTGAAGTTCCGATCAGGGGCTACCAAGATTCTTGAAAAAAAAAAAATAAGAAAGAATCTCGGGAGAAAAAAATCTTGAGAATCTATACATGATAAAAAAGAAAAATGGCTAGGGTTAAGAGATCTAAGAATCGACGGTATCCATTGCAAGCCACGGAGCTCTCTCTGCCCTTATTTTGCGCTCTCTTGCATCTGTTACTTTCGGTGTTTGTTTTTTTTTTTTTTGGCGAGAGCCTGGGTGTGGATATATATTTTTTGATGAATCCACTGAGAGGCAGAAGGGTTTTTACTTAGAGAACTTATAAATTGATTTAATTAGATAAATTATTATATTTTATTTTCTTCGTTGCACCCTTTTCAAAAGGCATCGTGAAATGATTGTCATTGGTTGTGCTTTTGAACAGTTAAAATTGACTCTAACGGGAAAGGTAACAGTGCTTGGGTTGGGCCAACTGATTAGGTAATTTAGTTTTTTTTTTTTTTTTTCCTCAAACAACTTAGCACTGGATTTATTCCTCCTTTTTTTTTTTTAATAAAATGAAGATAATGCAGTATCCAAAGTTAGGGTGGAGAAAAAAAAAATCAATTTAAACTGTAGTTGATTTGATTACTTTTAAATTATTTATTTCGTTTGATTTTTTTATAAAATAAAAATATTATTTCAAATTAAATTTTACTTTTTAATTAATTTTTAATCTTTATAAGATAACAATAAATTATTAAAATAATTTAAAGTATAAATCAAATATTAGTAATTATGGAATTCGATTAGATTTAGTTAATTTAATTTTGATATTTAAAAAAAAAAAACCAAAAGATTGTAGAATAATTATAATTCTTTTAAAAATTAATCCTAGGTTCAAGATTCGAAAGCAAATTTTCTTAAAAGATGTTTGAATCGTTATTGAAAAATAAATTAAAGTAAATGCAAATTGTTATTTTTTTCAACATTAATTTTATTATAAACTTTTAAATTTTTAAATAGTAAAATAATGTATTCCAGCACACTCAAACTTCTAATCTCTTACACTAACGATAGTGTCAATGTCAAATGAGTTAATATTTAATCCACATATTATTTTTAATCATGAAGTTAGAATATGATATGTAACTCATAATTAAATTTAATTAAATTATTTTTAAAAAATTCCAAATTTAATCGAAGAGAAATAAATAGGCTTATTCTTCATTTGGCTTAAAATTATTACGTGTAAATTGATACTTTATTTGAAAAATCTTATACCTCAAATTATTATGTCATAATAAATAGGTGAGGATGGAACTGAGGGGGAAAGATACACAGATTTTTATTAAGCATCTCCGCTCGTTTTGTTTTGATGGCTTTAGCATGATTTTGTTATCATATTAGTCTAACCAACGTGCATACCAAGCAAATTTGAAAATATACTTAAAAAAGAGTTAATAATTTATAGAAATATGAATAAATTTTAAATATTATTATATGTCTATTTTTTTATTATAGTTTAAATGAAACATGTGTTACTCTTTAAACATTATTTGTGGAGTTTAAAAACTTCACGGATAATTTATCAAATAATTTATACATATAATTAAATAATTTAACAATGTGAATAAATTTTATTGATACATGTTGGGATCCACCCGATTAAGCAATAAGTATAAAAAAATAGCGGGAATAAATTAAGAAATTGAACACACAAATTTAACATGGAAAAACCCCTCCAAATAGGATAAAAATCACGGGCAAAGATAATTTTACTATAATAGCAAAAGAATGAAGAGTACAAAAGATGGAGATAAAAATTAAATTCCGAAAACCCAAAAAACAAAGAACGCTCAAGACGTAAACACAAAATTATCTAAATGTGTTATGAGTACTAACCTAATGGGTGTATTTTCTAAGGTTGTAAAAGAGCCTATTTATAGGCTAAATTCATAGGTCAAATAATAATAAAATAATCTAAACTAATCAGAGTTTGATTGAACCAAATAAATAGAGTTTAACTGAAAGATTATTTTTCAAATTTGATTGAAATAGGAGTCATACTTAACAATACACAATATGGTGTTGAAAGTTAGTGATGGTTTTAGATTATTTGGAGAGTTCTGATGAGGTTTGGGCATAGTATTGGCAATGGTGAAATAAGTTGGAGTCTTTTTTACGAGGAGTTTATATAAATGAGGAGCTTGACGTGAGTTCTTTTGGACAAGTATCCTACTATGTAGGGTTGGTAGTAAAGTCATGAAATGCTTTATTAGGATGTGATAAGATACGACTTGACAATACCTTAAAAAGTTAGTGGTAGAGTAATGGGAGGTTTCATTGGATGTGACAAGAGGAGTCTTCAAATAGATCATGGTGTGATCTAGCAGGGGTATATGTGGCAAGCATACAAGGGACTTTAGTTAGACAAGCCATCTTTGATCAAAGTGGTTGGTTTCCGCAATGTACTTTTGGCAAGATGGTTATGTATAACACTTGCCTCTTAGTTAAAGGAAATGTTATAAAGTGTCCTTCCTCGATACAATGCTTCTTAACGAGATGTCTTTTCTGATGGAGGTTTATCATATTGATGTTGGCGAGCCTAAAAGGGCGAGCTTAAAGATGCAAAGCCTGAAAAGGTAGAATTGTTATTTTGATAAGGGAGATATCATGTCGGTGTAGGAGTTACTTGAGGCATATACAAAACACGTAAGGTATAACTAGCTCTTCAATATTTGGTTTTATGTAGTACACACAAATTTTGAGTCGAAATTTGACTTGAAAATTTGGATTCTAATTTTATTATCAACTTTGGAAAGAGTACAATCTATGGAAGTTTCTTGAATACAAAGAAATCTCTCTGGTTTGGCTTCGATCCACGGGCCGTCTAGGCTTAATCTTGGATGGATGTCGGTTGTTTCAAGCATCGTGTTGGCTTACTCTTGAAATGAATTTGGAAAAATCTTGCTTGAGAATTTTTTTTTTATTTGAATTCCAATATTGTCGAGACTTGATCTTGAATCAATAATGTCCACTTTAAATGTCGTCAAGATTTGATCTTGAAAATAAGTATAGCCTCATTTTTTTCAGTTGAATCACATCAAAAGGCAATTTTTTTTCAAAAATGACTTTTGGCTTCCTCGGTTACACTAAATCAGAATGTGGCTTTTCTTCAAAACTTATATATGGAATTTGACAAAAAAAATTTCAAGTTCTTTAGTTTGTTTAGAAACTTTTTCAAAAAACTTCCGAATTTTTGAATTAGCGAAATTATTGAATGGCTTAGAGGTGACCCCATTTATAATATCAGTTAGTCAAATAAAATTTCTGGTTTGTATAATGTTTTGCACATCAACAAACTTAACTTTTTTTCATTTACTGAAATAATAAGTCCAACAAAGAAACATATTATATGATTTCGTCCAAAAAAGGTGATTGGAGAAAAGGGAACAAAATTACCGAGCGAAGAAAAAAAGGAGAGAAACGTCACATGGGATGTTTGTTGAATTGTTTGGGGGTGAAATGGACCAAAGGCATAATGGCCTTAGAGTTCATTTATGTGGGAACTCACACTAACATCATTTGTACTTTGCCTTTGCTTATGATAAATACTAGCTCCAAATTATAGTCATGGTCCACACGCATGGCTCTCCCCTCTCCCAACAAAGTGGTGCACCTTTACGTGGCTCTCAAATTTGCATGTACCTTTTCCAAGTCCAAAGAAAAGATGCAAGCTTTTTAGGAAGCCTTTTCTTCTTTTATTATTGGAAACTTTGGGTCATGCATTTTATAATATTTTAAGAACTAAACTCCCAAATTTCAGTTCTAATTAATCCTCTAATGTATGATAGAGAATTTCATTGATGAATTAATGTTCCACATTTGAGAGCTCCTTTTCGAACATGTTTTCCATCCCTACCACCACCCCCAATCAAGCTTTAATGCATCTTTTTTATAATGGACTTGATTTTATATGCATCAAAAGGAGCAACTTATGGGTGCAGATAGATATAGTGAAACTTTATAATTGATAGAAAAACCATGAAGGATCTAATTCAACTTAGCCTACCTTTGGATTCCATCATTTTCAATGTGACGGCTACGAAGGAAATATAATTTAATAATTTTGATTTATTTATTATATACATATACATATTTTTCTCTAATGTTCTTATCTTAACACTATCAATAAGTGAAACTAGAATAGAGTTTAAGAGGACAAAAATGAATAATAAATTTTGGGAGGTCAAAGTACAAATTTGCTGTCGTATCAATTTATAATTGTATAAATTTTAAAAGAATTAAAATGATAATTTTATCACGTTGGGGGCTAAGGCTACTGCCTGGCCCTACCCCTGTCTCCACCTCTACTACCAATTTTAATACATATCTCCCTATTAATTTTAAACTCACCGTTTAAAGTACACAATCTCATTAATAGTGTTATTTTTCAATTTCATTTCCTATTCAAATAAACCCTTCTAAAAAGTAAAGAAATCAAACACTTCACTTAGTTTATATAATAATCTTTAAAATATGTAATATAATAAGTTTAAGTGTAAATTTTAACATCTTCATCAACCCCTTCTTTTATTATGACATTTCTTTTGCAAAAAAAAAAAAAAAAAAAAAAAAGATTTACTAGCTTCAAAGTTCAAATGCATGTGACTTGGTGAGGACCATTGTATATAATAAGCAAAAGTTACCAAATTGAGTGGGAAAAAGGAATTGGCATCTTGCTTGGCAAAAAGATTTCCGAAGAACATTGTTAGGTAAAGCTATCCAAAAGTTTATAAATCTACTTTTATTTTTTCCAACTAAGCATGTCACTATAATGGGTGAGACCTATGGCTGGACAACAAGCTTGTGGACAAAACAATCGTGGTCACTACCACCAATCTTGTAGATGAGCCTTTAGGGTCTTGCCAATTGCCCATCCCTTCCCACACAAGCATTTTTTTTAAAGCTATGGGATATTTTGTTTTTGGGTGAGTCAGGCCTTTCAACATTCATATATATTTCTAAGTTTGTTATCCATCGACAATAAACACAATTATTCACTTAAATCCACTTCTGTTTAGTTGATGTGTCAACATTTGATTCATTAATAGTACATAAAATTATCAACCAAAAATGAAGCTTAGTGGATTTAAGCGTGTTGAGGGGGACCGACTCCTTCAGGAGAAGTTTTCGAAGTGTCGTCTTTGAGGACGCCGACTCCTTCCCTCAACAATGATAGGTATTGTCCCTTGAGGGAGGGTTTTGTCCCCCCTCAACGCCAAAGTGGTACCATATACCCCAACAATTGACCTATATACAATAGGTTAGGGGTTCGAATCTCACCAAGAGCGAGATGCTCACGTCACCCACATCGCCTCTTGGTGGGTGGTCATACATTCACGTACGATCAAAGCACTCCTCTTTGTAAACTATACACGACTCTCCGTAGAGGAGGGGCAAAACCATTCCCTGAGGATAATATCCTCCATTATTGAGGGACTGAGTTGACAATCCCAAAAACAACACTTCAAAAACTTTTCCCGAAGGAGCCAATCTCCCCTCAACAAATTGATTTATTTTTTAAAAGTTTTGATGATATATTATCATTTGATCTGTTGATAGTATATAAAATTATGCGGTGAATGTACCAAAAATTATCCCATATAATATTTATTTTTTCTTTAGAAACAAAAACAGAAAAACAAATATAAGTGAATTAAACTCAAAACTAAAAAGTTGCAAATATCATTGATGTTAGTGTTAACCTTAACTTAATTGTTTTTTAAATAAGATATTATGGACTCATTCAGCTTGAACTTGCTTAAAAAGCAAAGACCTGCCAAGTGCCAAGATACTAAAAGCCAATTGAGGTTAAAACTTAAAGGTTGTTTCACCAAAAACCAAAAGCCAACCAGAGTAGATAAATTCAAACACCTTCTCAACAACAACAACAAAAAGCAAACCTTGATTCCATCATAGCTGGTGAGCAGCTTCAGTCAAATGTCAACCACAAGTTAAAAAGAAAAGAGTGCCAAGATTCCCATTTCCAAAAGAAAAGTTAATTATCAAGCAATAAAGCCTTAATGAATAATATAGCTAAACCTTTCCAAATCAAAGTGGAATTAAAGACAATGAATGATTAATATTGTTTTGTATCACAAATATAGATTATGATATTGAAATACAACAAACCTACAGGATATTGATTACATATAAGTTGACTCAAAAGGTTAATTGTTGGTTTTACTTCGTATTTTTACTTTAATTTGACATATTTTTTAATCTTTTATTTAAAATATTTTATAATAATTAAAAATAAATAAACTCACAACTAACGGAACATTGGTTTTATGGAAAGGTTAATGCGAAATATCATAAATTCGAATCTCACTTTATAAACGATTTGTGGATTCTCAATTCTTGTTTATTCTAATTTATGTTCCAACAATGTGGGATATGTATAAATTTATTCTGGTTTAGGTCTGGATTTATTTTGGTTAATAATTTGATCATGCTTTATAATTATAAATTTTGTTTATACTTATTTAGATGTATTCTTTACAATTACAATTGTGATTATACTTGTAGCTTAAAAAAACTTACACATATTAATTGAAAAATACATTATGTTAACATATTGTTATATTAAAATATAATATAATTTATTATTTAATTTAATAATAATTAAAATATTTTTATGGCATTTTCAAAAAAAATTATAATTAATTAGAATTTTATTATTTAGAATTGAGAATTATTGAATATAAAAAAATTAAATAGAATAATTAGGGGTTAGGGTTAGTTTTCATCTAACCTTTGGGGTAAGGGGATATTTTTCAAGACTAAATTTCAAATATGAATGTAATAAAAGGACTAAAACCATAATATGACCTAAAATCAGACTACAAAACTATTTCTTGAAACCTTTGACCTTACGGATAGTTAATTAAAGTGACAAGTCAGCTTGACGTTGGTCTTTTTCTCTGGCCTGTTTCGGTTGTTTAACACTAAAAATCATATTAAGAATTGGCCACAAGATCGACAATAAATTAAAGAGCATCGGATCTCGCCACCACCACCACCGCCATTAAAATTTAATTTAACTAAAGGATCTTATATGAATATCTCGATTAGATCACATTAAAGATGGCTTGGGGAAAATTCCATTACTTATTGGTACTTGCTACAGTATATTGTGTTTGAAAAACAATCCCACCTAGGCAAAAGATTACCCAACATAACCTCATGGTTTGTTTTAGACTGAGTCAAATATGGATATGCCTGCCATCTCAACAACCTCCGGGTTTTCAACCCAACGTGGGGAACGTCTCTTCAATCAATATCTTTGTTGGATGTACCAAGGAATCCTATAGTGTTTGTTAAGCCATCAATTAAGCAAATATTAAAAGAAAAAAAATCACATAAGGTTGATATGGTGAGGATAGTTTGTGCATCAAACTATATTTACATGGTCAACACCATCATATACCCATAAACCACATGAATGGGTATAAGATTAGTATCATGATTTAAAGACCAAATAAATTATTGCAGGCAACAATTTAAGGATGTTGGCTGCAATAAACCCTAAATGGAGAGGGATAGTAATTGGACATAAAGAGAAGAGTAACGTTCAAGTGGTGGAGTAGTGAAAAAATATAGGAAGGGGAAGAGAGATAACATATTCACATGGGATGGGGTCTATTAGTGAGAAGTGAGTGGGGGGGGGGGGGGGGAGGATTTTGAACAAAAGGGCTTGGAAACAAAGGATATGGTGCATGAGAAAGATGTCTCACTTTTCAGGAAACAATTGAACCCATAATCATGGAGGATGGAATGGGGATGTCTTTGCTTTTGCTACGAAATCACCTTTCGGTTTTCTTCCACTAATAAAGTTTGGCCGGTCAGGTATTCAATGTTATGATCAACCACCTAACATCTTGTGTTGTGTTTTTAGCTCAAGTGAACAATTGGATTTGTGGACTATCAAAAGGCTTTGTCAATTGGTTTATGTTGGCCTAAAAATGTTGTTATTATCTGTACTCCTATAAAATTTGAGATTTAGTTCTTGGACTTTAAAAGTTAAAATTTTAGTCCTCATATATTTTCAATTTAAAAAGCCTAATCAAATTATTATTATCGTTATTAATTTCTATCAAAATTTGTCAACTTACCATGTTTATTTCCTGTCAATCATATGACACGTTATATGAGTACAACCTAGTTAAAATTTTAAGTTGATAAATTTTTAAAAAAATACTTACAATTTTAATGACTAGATTGAATTTTTAATTAGAAAAATTAGACTTAATTTTTAATTTTTTGAAATACATGAACTAAATTTCAAATTTTCTCATAGTATAAAAACTAAAAGCATATTTTTAACTGGTGGCGGAGCCTAAAATTTTTTTTAGAGTGCTGGAATTAAATTGTATATATTACGATAGTAAAAATATAATTTCATCATTTTAATAGTTTATATCTTATAATTTTTAAAATGTTTAATTAATTTTTTGTTATTTTTAAAAAATCAAAGTATAATTTTTATTTAAAATTTTATAAATTATAAAATATTTAAATTAAAAAATTACCATTTTAAGGGAATATGAGGTTCCGTCGCTGATTTTAACCAAATGGTTCTCGGTGCTGTCGGTCCTAGCTGAAATCTGAAAATGGTTTATACAGCTCCCGACAATTGTGCACAAGCAACATGCCCATCCACTTCATGGGTTAAGGTGTTCTTTTGTTTCTGTGAAAATAGTTTTTCCGGAAATGATAAATTTAGCTAAGCAGTGTCTAAATAAATATTCATGTTTTTATTATTAAAATATTTTATTTTATATTATAAAACATTTATTTTTAGATATTTATAAATTATAATCTATATATTTATTCTTAAAATATTAAAATAAAATATTAAGAATGTGATTTAAAATTTTAAAATATTATTAATGTTAGAATTTATTATTAAAATAAACTCTTAATATTAAATGATTTTATTAAAATAATATATAACATTAATTATATTATATATTATATATAGATATGTATATTTAATAATATTGAAAATTATAATATTTGAATAAATATTTTAATATTTAACTTTTTTAAAAAATAAATCTAAAATTTTATTATGAATATTGTTGACGTCGGAATCAACTCCTCTAAGAGAAATTTTCGAAGTGTCGTCCTCTAGGCAACCAATCTGGACCTTCAACAATTGAAGGTATTGCCCTCGTGTTGGGATTTTGTCCCCCGACCTTTGCAAAGAGTCGTGTACTGTTCACAAAGGCAAGCGTTTGGTCAGTGGAGATCAATACTTGCAAGACTCGAGATACATGTTAATAATTATGGAGGTACTTGGGCGCGTCCTAGATCGAACCACCAGCCTTGGTACCTTCATAATTATCCATAAGCCCAATACTAACATGCATCCCGAGTCCTGCAGAAATCGATCTCTACCAATGGAGGCATCTGTAATTACCCAAAATTCACGGGCATCGAAAAAGTTCATTAACGGGCCTCCGTCTTTGTAAATTGAGTTTGAAAATAATTGTTAGAAATATTTATGAGTTTAGCGATGTGTTAAATTAAGTTTAAATTAGGTGAATTTAGCTTAATTTAGGGTAATTAGTAAAAAAAAAGAGAGGACTAAATTGAATAAGGGATAAAAGTCTAATTATAGATTAATAGGAAATAATAAGGACCAAATAGGCAATTAAGCCTATATGAGAAGATGAGGCGGCAAAGTAGAGTAAAAATCTAGGATTTTTTTTATGATAATATAGTAATATTTTGACAAATGGGTGGTGAAAAATAAAATAATAATAAATAAATTATTATAATATATTATTAGTAACTAAAATAATAAAAGAAATAGAATAAAGAAAAGAAACAAAAGAATAGAGAAAAGAGATTAGAAAGCATTCGAACAGGGGAAGGAAAGAAGAGAAAAAGAGAGAGAAAAGGGAATATAGGGTTTTTGAAGCTTGAAGTTTAATTGGTAAGCTCAATTAAGTCCCTTTCTCTTAATTTTGATGTTTTAAAAGTATTAAAACAAGGTTTTGATAGAATTAAGTTAGTAGTCTAGAAGTTTTTAGGTTTTTAAATAAAGTTTATGTTGAACAAAATGATGAAATAGGGGTTTAATTGAACGAAATTAAGTTAGAATAGAGATTGAAATGTATAGTAAACTATAAATTTTGTGTTTTAGGGACTAAATTGAGAAAAATTTGAAATTAAGAAAATATGTTGAAAATTTAATAGCTAAATTTGAGTTTGAATAGAAATAAAGTGTGAATTGGGGGTTGTAAATTGGTTACTAACATTTTATACCAAAACAGTTTTGGGGAATGGTAGTGTTCTGACTTTGAAAATTCACAAAAAATTGTAGAAATCAAAATAGAGAATGAAAAAAATACAGAATTAAATCTTATTGAGTCTAGTTTTTTATAGAAGAAATGGTGTAAGCAATGAAATTGTAAATTATGAGATATTATAAGTTTTGTGAGACAAGGTCAGAATGAATTCGGGTTCCCCTGTTCTAACTTTAAAAAAATCATTAAAAATTGTATGAAAATAATTGTGGGTTAGAATTCATATGGTTAAAATCATTAATGAACCTATTTTCAAGATAAGTAAACGGGAACATTGTTCGAATTTTTTACAAGGAGATAAATAATTTTAAGTGAAGAGTGGTTAGAACTGTTGACAGCAAAACAGGGGCAACTTTAAAGAATAAACTGTACTTATTGGCTAAACCAAAAATTCTAAAAATTTTATGGTAAGAAGATATGTGAGTCTAGTTTTAGGGAAAATTAACGGATCTTAAATTGGATTTTCTTAGCTTAAGATATAAATGATTTAGTAACAATGACTCAAGTAGACAGTTTTGAATGAACATATAAGTAAATAGTAGAATTGTATGTACAAAATGGTTAAAATTGCATGTTTAGGCTCATGGATTAAATTAAATTGTGTTGTATTGATGGTTATAAATTATTATTATTTTCGTAGTTAACAAAGAACCAAAGACATCGGCGCACAAAGGAAAGGAGAAAACGATCGAGGATTAAAACGAGAAACTCACGGTTTGTATTACTATAATTCAAATTTCTTTTTATAAAATGTTTTATATAAATTCTATACTTAATAAGTGAGTTATAGGTAAGTATTAATATTGAGTTGAATAAGAATTGAATTGAATGGTGAATGTGTATGCATAATTGAATTGTAAATTGATTTGAATGTGAAAATTTTAATTGAAAAATAATCTTGGATTGGAAATGAAAGTGAATTGAGAATTGAAATACCCTATTAACTAGTCGGGCTAAGTCGGATATAATTGGCATGCCATAGGATTTGGCAGTGTACGGGATTTGCCGGTATTATCGATCAGGCACTTTAGTGTCGTATTTCAGGCACCTCGTATGTCGTATCAGGCACCTCGTGTGTCGTTTTAGGCACTTTATGTGTCGTATACTGATCAGGTACTATGTACCATTTTAGGCACAATGTGCCGTACTGGTGTGTTTGGGTTGGAATCCGTGTATCCGTCAAAGTCCGGGTTTGTTAATAGGGTGAACATCTAAAGTGAGAATTAAAATAAATTGATTGGTTATGTTATTGAAATATTGAAAGAAATGAGAAAGTTAAGTTATGGATTGAAATTGAGATTGTAAATGGAAGGCATGAACCTAATGTTCATGTAGTGATTGAAATTGTTACATGTGATATGTGATGGAAATTGAAGAATAGTTAAAGAAATTTTATTGTTATTATTAATTAATGAAAGTTTAAGAACGACTTGATATTTGAGGAATTAAATAGCTACATGTTTGGTAATTGTGATTCTTTATTGCTATTATATTTTGAATTATGGTAACACCACTGAGTATGAAATACTCAACGTGCGGTTGTTTTCGTGAGCAGGTTAATAGGAGTCTAGTGTCCTGGTACAGCATCTGAACAATCCCGACTTCAGCAAATTTTTGGTGACGTTTTCTCTCTTAATTGAAAGTGGCATGTACTAGGTGTTGTATAGTTTATATAAATATGCTTATAATGTTGGTTGTAAGAATGTTATATCATATTTTGTTACTAGCTTGATAAAATAGTAAAGATTATATTATATAATTTGGTATTAAATTAGAATGGGAAATGAATGAAGTGATTAGTTAATTTTTGATTAATATCATTATTGTTTAGTTATTAAATGATTATGTTAATGAATTGGTTATGATATTTGTATATTTAGGTTTAATTGTTTTTGACTATGTTATTGGTTTGAATTAGTTGGTTTTTGGTTGGAATTTGCTGGGGGTTTTATGTAAAAATAAGGGGATATACTGTCGAAATTTAAAGAAAAAAAATATATATATTTCCGGAATATTTGAGCAAGTCTCGTTCCGTTCTATTTTAATACATGTGTTGGACTTCGAGAGTCAAATATAGGGACTTAATTCTTAAATTTTACTATTAATGTTATAATAATTGTGAATTATTCGTAAGTTGCCTGATATGTCCGGTAATGCCTTGTAACCCTGTTTCGACGACGGTTTGGGGTTAGGAGGTGTTACAGCATCCCCCTCCATGAACCATACACGGCTCTCTGCAAAGGTTGGGGTGTAATACCCCTAACCCGTATCCATTGCCGAAACAGGATTGCGGAGCATTACTGGAGTTTTTAGAACATTTACAAATAATTCATATCAATTACTAATCATTTTCCAATATTATCCATAACGTCCCTAGGATGGACCTTCTAGGCCCAAAATGAATATTAGAATTGGGTCGAAACTAATTCGGGAACATAGGAAAATTTTCGTGAAATTTAAAAATTTCTCTCATGTACAGGGGTCACATGGCCAAGTGACACAAGTCACATGGCTGTGCCCCTAACCCTTGTAACTCTCTGGCTTGCAAAATGTGAAGGTGCAGTTTTCACACGGCCAAGACACACGCCCGTGTTCTAGGCCATGTGGAACACACGGCTAAGACACACACCGGTGTCTCTACCCGTGTGCTCAATTCTGAGCATTTTGTTTCTCAAATTTAAGATGCAGGGGACACACGGCCGGACCACATGCCCATGTGCCAGGCCGTGTGTCACATACGGTCAATACATACGCCCGTGTGTCTACCTGTGTGGACGAAAATAGGCCATTTTAAGGCCACTTTTCTCACTCTTTCCAATATCAACCTCCATACTACATTTCTTTATACCAATACAACCCAACCAAGCAACCAAATCAAGTCAAATATCAAGTCTTAAACCTAACGTGTCATCACACTACTCATTTGCATAAACTTACCATGTAATTTCATTCATTGACTACTATTAGATAGTATTAAATACATGTATATAAACTAACATATATGTATACGAGCCATTCATAACCATATTACATGTTTACTTCCTTTTCATTCAATCCTATACATGCCATATAAGCCATAAGTTGTATTACAAAATCTACCAGTAAAATCTAGATTGTGTGGCCCGATGTGTTGATCCGATCCTTTGAACTTTTGTTAATCTACAATGAATATCTAACACATAAAAGTAAGCTTATGAAAGCTTAGTAAGTTCATAGGTTTTAAAATAAATCTTACCGAACAAGAAATAACGAAACATTAAACAGAGCATTTTATTAATATTCCCTCTCAATCACAATCTCAAATGTTGAATTTACTTGATTGAACTCAATATCACAACTGATTGAATTCTATCACTTTAATTCATATAACACTTACCAATTCTTGTCAAATTAGAGAACGCCTTACGAATTTGAGTACATCGTTTGCTTAATGCCATAGTCCAACTATGATCTTACACATATATTACCATGGCCTTGCCATGGTCTTATACATATCACAATACCATAGCCCCGCTATGGTTTTTCACTTAATTACAATGCCATAGCCTAGCTATGGTCTTACACGTACACACATATACTACCATGGTCCAACCATGGTCTTACGTTCACAATGCCATAACTCAGTTATGGTCTTATCATCAGGATGCCATAGCCCAGCTATGGTCTTACACTTATCAACATACTGCCATGGTCCAACCATGGTCTTACGTACACAGTGCCATAACCTAGTTATGGTCTTTTCACTGAAATGCCATAGCTCAGCTATGGTCTTACATGTAACACTTTGCCATAGTCCAACCATGGTCTTATCCGTCAATTCATCTTGTAACACGGAATGGTTGTACTCAATCCTACTTCCTGCTCAATTTGAACTTTCGATCTGATTTTCATATTTTACAATATTTATAATTCAATGACAAAAATATGAAATAACACATTATATCATTCCTAAAATAACAATTAAACATGAAAATTCAACCATATGAACTTACCTGGGTCAATTTGTATAAGTTGTAGGAATTCAAGGACTAATTGGCAATTTTCTCTTTTCCACGTTTATCTTCGGATTCTCGATATGGTGAAAAATATGAAAAACCTACTTGAGAACTATTTTATGGAGTTTTGGCTGATGAAAATTAAAGAAAAATCCAGATTTTTTCAATTTAATCTTTGTTTTATTTGCTAAATTTGCAAAATTTCCAATTTTGCCCTTATTTCACATTGATTTCTTGTGTAACACCCTTTACCCATACTCGATGCCAGAACAGGGTACGAGACATTACCTGACTTAAACACAAACTAACATACATTTTCGAGCCATAAATTTTCATCCAAATTAAAACCTTTTATATTTGATCATAAAGTCCTTAATATGAGCCTACGATGCCCAAAACATGCATTGGAAGTGGTTTGGGACTAAATCGAGAACTTTAAAAAAATTTTCAAAACTTAGAAAATTTTTGTCCTAAACAAGAGTCACACGCCCATGTGGATTTGAGACACGCCCATGTCCCGAACCCGTGTAACTCTCTGTTTGTCACCCAAGAACAAATTGAAGACACACGGCCAAGTCACACACCCGTGTGCCTACCCGTGTGGACAAAAATAAGGCTATTTACCAAGCAATTTTGCCACATTTGTTGCACACAACTACACAACACAACATAGTACCAATCCAAACATTTATATACAACCACATGTTACCATCTATCATGCACAAACATCATATACTTATCAACTCAATCAAGTAAATTCCCACATCCATGAAAAAAAACGTCATCATATAAATTGATCATACCAATAGTAGCCAATTTCAAATGGTCTTATACAAAATGAACTTTCACCCAATATAAGCCAATACATTTGGCCAAATCGATTATGACACATAACAAAATAACCAAGTCCCCTATACATACCATAACTCAAACTGTTGAATTCATTGATACCAAAATAATTGTTGATAGTGTGAGTGGATCTCCGGCGGTCTCCGATCCCTGAGCTAGCCTGGTAACACTATAAGACAAGGGAAAGGAAAGGAGAGTAAGCTTTATAGCTTAGTATGTTCCTATGCAAATAATAAGCATCATGATCACATATCTAACGTACAATTAGCATGATAAAAATTAACATGAATGATATCAAAATCTTTAGTCTTAACTTATTCAATCATAACCTTACCAATGGTTCATCACTTATCGAGCTCATTACGTATGAGTTTTACGTACATACCTATACCAACTCGTAACATACCATAGTCTTTTACAACTTTGTCATTCCCATTGAACACTCGAAATGTTAACGGATACTCAGAAATCTTGCACATAAGTGACATACATGTAGCCAAAGCTACCTCACATCTTATAATACATATAAGCTCATTTTTGAGCTACTCATGGGTCTGCTCACACAAGCTGTCAGTCAGGACGTAGCTACATAATGCTACTCACGCAAGCTGTCAGGTATCCGAAACTCATGCTGGACTACCCAGCCACTGATAAGACATACAAGACTAGCACCTGGATCACATAAACACATGGGTTCCTAGTGAAATGTCACTCGTATCCTATTCTATTCCTAAGGCTCAACCGGGAATTCTCGCTTGTCGAAACTTTGTCGAATACGTCCAAAGAGTCAATCACAATTCATACAATATTAAAGCATTTAAAACATAAATATAACGATGCATTATTTACATATGAACTTATCTCGGTACAAAAAAGTAGAATTTGACCTAATCGTTAAACACTTTGTTTTCCCCCCTATCTAGGTCTGAACCTCGTTTATCTTGATCTATAATAACAAATTTAACTTATTTAATACACACCTTGTTCAATTCAGTCCAAAAATTATATTATGGAAAAATTATATTTTTGCCCCTAATGTTTCACATTTTTACAATTTAGTCTCTAGGCTCGTAAAATCATTTTCATCCAATTTCTTCATTACCCAAGCCTAGCTGAACCATATACATGCTTATAGAAGCCCACATTTTCCACTCAATCACACTTTTACTACTTATTTTATAACTTTTACAAATAGGTCATTTTTGACATTTTTACCGAAAATCACTTAGCAAAAGTTATTTTTCTAACATCAAACATGCATTTTCTACCATTAGCCATCAAAATACACACATGTCTAACATGGGTCAAACCTTAGACCTTACTCATACCTCAAATTAGTGCTAGAAATAGGTAGATCGAGTTACAACGACTTTAAAAATGTAAAGAGTATTAAAAACGGGACTAAAACGGACTTACAATCGAGCTTGGAAGCTTGAAAAACCCTAGCTATGTCTTCTTCTTGTAAATTTCGGCCAAGGGGTAGAAGATGAGCAAAATTTGGCTTTTAATTTGCTTATTAATTCATTTAATTACCAAATAACCAAAATGCCCTTTTCTTAAAATAGTAAAATTGCTCTTACTTCATGTCCATTCTTGTCCACTAACTTAAAAAATGGTCTAATTAACATCTAGGGACCTTAAATTTAAAATTTCATAGCAATTAGACACCTCTACCTTCTAGAACTCAAGTTTTGCACTTTTTGCAATTTAGTCCTTTTTACTAAATTGAGTGCTCAAATGTCAAAACTTTTGAATGAAAATTTCCAAGAATCATTTCATAAAACTATAGACCATAAAAATATAAGAAAAATAATTTTTTTTGTGTTGAATTTGTGGTCCCGAAACCTCTGTTCCGACTAGGCCCAAAATCGAGCTGTTACATCTTGCTTATTTCCTTGCCCATACCATCCAGCCCATATATTTTGGGTTTATTTGCCTTTAAATCCTTCCATTTTAGACACTTAAGCTATTTAATCACTTTAGCAAGTTTTGCACCTTTTACAATTTAGTCCTTTTTAATTAATTAACTATCAAAACGTTAAAATTTCCTAACCAAACTTTAATACTAACTCATTAACACTCCATAAATATTTCTAAAAATATTTATGGCTCGATTTATGAATTTGAGGTCTCGATTCCTTGTTTTTGACCCAATTTATCTTATAAATTCATTTAAATCACAAAATTCACTAATTTAAAAATACTTCTAATGCCATACTTGACTCATAAATGTTAATTTATTAAATTCTTTAAACTCATTCGTCAGATTTAGTGATCTTGAATCATTGTTTTCGACACCACTGAAAATTAGGCTGTTACATGGGGGACAAAATCTAGACTTGACAATACCTTCAGTTGTTGAGGGCAGCATCAACTACTTGATGGATGACACTTTGAAGACTTCTTCCAAAGGAGTTACCTGCCCTCCTCCATGGATCATACACGGCTCTCTATGGAGGCCAATGGACAAAACCCTGACATGGAGACAATACCTTTGGTTATTGAGAGCAATGTCGACTGCCTAATAAACGACACTTCAAACACGTCTCTCGAAGAAGTTGACCTCCTTAACAAATATAATAATATTTGGCTTGATTTGAGTTATTTTTATACAAAAACCATGTCATTCATATGGATTCTTTTCCACATCATTAATTTAGTTTTTCAAAAAAAAAAAAGTAAACTAAAAAAAGGACTTATTCTTTGTTGACCAAATTATTTTTCACGAAATAAACGCAAGAAAAATTTTTTTAGTACCGCTGTTAATTAAACCTAAACTATTCTTGGGAAAGGCGAATGTCTGATCAATAGGCTACAACTTAGGTTCATATAAAAATATATTTTGAGATAAGTTATTTTCAACGAAAACACACCCTAAATTCATTGACAGATTCCTGTTTTATATGATAAATTGTAAACTAGTCTCTTTGTTATAGAAGTGAGCAATCATTAAAAAAATAATAATAATAAAAATTCTACCAACAAGTGTTGGGTAGAGTAGTAAAGCACATTACATTTCTAAGGGGAGACGTAGGTTCAAATCTTAAAAACAACATTATTGGGAAAGTGAACCACACCGCAAACATGAACCGTAAAACTAACATAGACTATGATAAAAATTAAATTATTCATTTATTTTCTACTACAAAAAATCTTTCCATCATTTAGACATTTACTTATTTGATTCAAAATTAAAAATATAAGGGTCGAATTGCCCACTTATGTAGTAGAAGAATTAATTTGCTCCTAGATATGTATTTTCTTGATTAATGACATCTGTTGTTGATGTAATCATTTAACTCACAGGATTGCTCTTATTCTAGAGGAGCCCCTTAATATTCCTGTTGGCGAAGTTTTTAATTATTACCTTTCACCAAGGTTTACATTTAAACATGCAAGTCCTGCATGACATGTTGCTGTACAAATGATTTGCAACAAATCTACATTGTATTAACTTCGTTGTCACTTAAATTTACTTGCAATAATTGGAATGTTACACAGTGGATTGATTAATGAAAAGACATCTAATACTTGTTAGTAAACTGAATCATGTCTACATTCATCCATACTGCTGTGCATTTTGACAGGTAAAAGATCGACGACGAAACCGGTTTTGTCTCGACGGAGAAAGAAGCCAGCCATCAGAAGCTTGTAGGCGATGGCGGCCCTTACGTGTACCTCTGCAAATAAACCTTTGAAGTAGAGAGCTTGCTTGAGAGTTTAATATGACAGACATGCAGGATGTTACAGTTCTTTGATCCACTTTCTAAAGAAACGAAATTTAGAATTCAAGCTTTAAACTTTACATGCATTACAAGACAAAAAATGCATCCCAACAATGAGTTCCCATCAACTTTTCTTTTTCTTTTTACATGAAAATGTTAGTTTGCAAATATTTATAAATGGCTTACAAAGGAATTTTCACTTGGTGCGTGTTCATAGACAAATTGGCTTAGCCCCACCATGTTTAACTTGAACCAGTTGGCTTGTCGTTTTCCGGAGCAGAGACAGATTCGAGATTAAGATCTCCAACTCCCTTGGGTGGACCGATGCTGCATCGAGCTGTATTGTGCATTTCAATGGCATCTTTTATTTTCTGAAACTGTACATCATTTTCAGAACATCCAGATTAAGTAAGAAGAAGGGGATTTATATTTGATATTTATTAGGTGTTTCTTCATGGTATTACGCTAACAAGAGATAATATAAACGATGCATATTTGTATGAACAACATGTACACATTTAGACCATTTCCAAGCAATCATTTAGAAATAAATTCTATGGTTAACACCGAGATCAACAAAAAGGAAAGCGGAAATGGCTCACCTTAGCAAGTGAACAAGAAAAGGACTCAAGCTGTCCGTCTGCTCCACGATAGAAGTGGAAATAAGGAAGCACCTTAACGTTCAAACTTTTACACATAGGTTTATTCTCATCAAAATTTACTTTGAGGAATATAATTTCCGGATGTTCTTGCGCCGTTCTGCAGAGCTGACATAAGAAGAAAGAATGGAGAAAAAAATGCTCTTAGGCACTGTGCCTTAGTTTTCGCATGGTGAAAAACTTATTCTCATCCTATATTCTGGCCAAATTAACGAAGCAATTGTGAAATTCCAGCACACCAAAATAAAAACATACTTTGTGCAGGAACATAATTCTTTGAATTTCTTTTCTTTTCTTCATTTTGTCAACTAGTATCCTGCAGGCTCCATTTTATACCTACAGCACTGATATCAAAGCGACATTCTGACCTCTAATAGACATGAATTGTACTATGTTTTTCTAGTAATTCCTCCTCTAGGAGTGATAATCAAGAGCATACTTTTTTTCAATCACGATACTTGATCATGAAATTATATGCCTACCGGAATATTACAACAACCATGAAAAAGTGAAGTGACTTACCTTGGGAAATAATGCTCTGCAGGAAGCACACCAAGTTCCATAAAATTCTACAATAACTAATCTATCCCCAGCTTCACTTAAGGCACTGATAAATTCTTTTGTAGAATGAATATCAATCATATTTGGTCCCGCATTCCTTTCCCACCATTTTGGCTGCTCAGTTTCTTCGACTGTTGCATGCACCTGAAGCGAAGAAACATGGTTAATACCATTGTCCTCCGAAGAGGAAAATTGATCAAATTTGTTTTCTTCAAAACGATAAAGCAATATCAGAATGTTCTAAGAACATGGTGATTAACAGGTTACTTTATTCATCCATATTCGATAGGAAAGACACCACCACTATTAAAAGAAGTGAATGCCATTGATAACATTGCAACCGCCGAGACTTGAATACATCAGCATGGGTTTTCAGAGAAAATGATGCATCGGTAGTACAAAAGAACCTCATGCCAGAGAGAAACAAGTTGTCAGTCAAGCAAATTGTAGTGGAATAAGGAGGAGGGTATTAATCCCCAAGCCTACAACACCCAAAAAGTGATGTAGAACAAACTTGGTATCTAAAGCTACAACTAAAATAAAAGGTATTTAAAGCAAGCGTGAGAAACTGGTATACAGCAGGAAGACTTAAAGGTTGCTCATTTTTGCTAGCTAAAACTCAACATAGCTTTATCTATTTGTCTTTTGGCCATTGAAACTCAATTGAAATCATCACTAGAAACCCTTGATAAGTGACAAGTGCCATATAATCAGAAAATTTTGCGTTACCAAAAGTATGCTGTTTCCAGTTCTATGGTTGACTTGGAATCGGCAGCTAGAAATACCAAAGAATCAGCAAATCAGCACAAAGCCATTACTAGAGAACTTCACCTTTTAAACTAGTATATTTCTGAAAGCTAAAACCTTTGCACCAAGTATCCAAATTCAGCTTGAAATGGAATCTAAAGATGCCTAATTCAAATATAATATTCCACAAGCAAAGAACTTCGATAAATAATAAGGCCATCATTACCAAAGAAAATAGCCAAGGAAACAATTTTAAGAAAAAGGGTACTCTTGTTTTTAGCTAAAGAATTGAAATAAAATTCAAAATCAGAAAACAGAAGGATATTGTACCTTGAAAGAGAGCGATGGTTTTCTGGGAGTCAGAGCAAGCGGAGCAAGACCAAAAGAAGAAGAACAAGAAAAAATCTTATCCGAATTCTGATTGGTTGGTCCAAGAGACGATAGTGGAGAATTCGAAGCGAAGTGGAAAGTGGTGAGCAGTGAAGGCGAAGAGAAGCGAAGCGAATGAATTAAAGAAGACGACAACGATGATAATAATCGAATAGAATCTGCCATCAAAAGAGATTTAAGTGCAAAAAACCAAGTAAAAAACACAAAAGCAAGTATTGGGTTTTATACAAGTAAATCAATTTATACTAGTGGGGTTATTAATATCTATTTATCTTTTATTTAACTTCATAATAGGTAACCCAAAAAAACTTGCAGGGCTGAGATGCGATAAGCGACGAGCAACAGGTAAGAGAGGGAGATAGTAGTTTGGTTTTGGGTTGAAGAAGGTGATCGAATGTAATTCGTTGGAAGAAGACGCGTCCACGTATGCATCTTCGATACGCCGCCGTTTCTGTTTACTGTTCTCTACCATATAAAATACCAGTTTGATGGAGGATGAAACCGATGCAGTTTTTTTAACTCATTTACTGAAATTTAATTAACTCAATTCGTCCATACGAATAAATGGCCTGAAATATAATTTGGGCCATAAAATAAGATGATCTATGGTAGTCAGCCCATAAACTTTTAGCTGTTGGTTGGTAGCCAAATTATGGCTGGGCCTCCTTGTTGCTCCATAAATACCCAAGCTTTCTTTGGGTATGTTTAGTTAAATGATTATAAATGCAATTTGAGTAGGACTCATCATCACCCGTCTAGATTTGAAGACCCGTTTAAAAAGTAAGAGTTTTTGGATGAAAATATAGGCACGAAAAATAGGTTTAGACAAAAATAAGATCCATTTTCTAAATCGATCGGGCCTTGAGTAAGATATTTTTGGCCCAGCTCAACCCGACCTAAATTTGTCTAAATTTTTTATCATTGTTATTTGTTGCCATTTTGCTATTATATTACTACTATTTTGTTGTTACTGTTAGAATATTGTATAATTCTTGTTTTATCATTAATTTTGTTACTATTTTAGAGACATTTATTTGTTAAGTTGTAACAATCTTATTGTTAATTAAGTATAAAATTTTTTAATATATTTTCAATTTATTGTAAAATATTTATTTTAATATTTTTAGTCTATTTAATGTATTATGTTTTTTTAATTTATTTTTATATAAAAAAATATATATTTTTTAATAAGAACGGATTACATCTAACTCGAATTTAACAATTTTTATTTAAGCCGAATTTAAACTAAATTTTAAGTCTACTTTTAACTTGTGCCTAAAAAATATTCTAAAGTTTATATTAGTCGAGTCTGAAGTTAACCCATGACTAAATTTGAGTCATTGAGTGAGTCTGAATTGTAGGGGCAATATTATAATATTCCCTTCAAACTTAAAAACCCATTGAAGAAACAATAGAATATGTAGAGAAGGGATATGGACAAGTTAATGAGACATAAAAGAGGACCCACCAAATATATTGATCATCATGAAATTTGGAAGGCTTCAGAAATTTGATTGAAAGGCCATGATGGTTGCATGGAATTCAGTATTTTGCTGCTTCTCTTTTTGGCTAATATTGCTTCCCCCTTCTTTTAAATACACTTTTCAATCTTCAATGTAGAAATTATGGAGATGTCGGTTCTCTTGGTAACTCCTTTTTCTTTCACCTTCTTTTAGATATTCACATAAAATTTAATCCACAATATTCAATTAAGATTTTAATTCATCCAATATTATTTGATAGTTGTAATTTCAATGAATATAATTTCTTGGTGAATAAAGTTTTTTCTTAATAAATTAATTATGTTTTTCACGTTTGTGTTACTATCATAATGCAACGCCAAAGCTTGATGGAGGGTATCTTTTATTCTTATTAGGATAATTATTATCATCAGCTTAAAACTTGAATGGGTTTGGGTTTGATTTTGTTGAGCTCGCAGATCGAGCTAATTTTTCTGCAAAGTTACACGTGCATAAAACTGTATAAACATGTGTTAGGTCTAGAGTAGGATACGTGTCTATATGCATAAAACCTACCTAGTTTGTCATATCAATGAGTAATACCCATATCATATAAATATACAAACACCACCATCTTAGAGGGATAGAGAAAAACATACAACAATTTGGTGTGGTGAGCGTAGACAGATTTCTGACCTAAAAAGATTTTCAGTTCAAAAGGAAAAATCAAAATGGCTCACCCAAATGAGAATTTTTCGATTAATTTTTTCACAAAACAATCTGGAGTTTCTAGTAATGGTAATCCACCTAGTGAGACAAATTTATTTGCTAGTTGGTTTGCCGATCGGCTAGAGAGTTTGGGTAATTCGGCTCATGCAGAAGTCTTAAATTCTTTTGACTTGAATATCCCTTTAGGTCAGGAATTATCGCTCCCCTTTAATCAAGAGGCATCTCTACAACAATTTTTTGCTTTCTAGGAGTAGATGAGGTTGATGAGAAAGCAGGTGACTTTGCAGAATGCTACGTTCGAGCAACAGTAGACATTTGAACAAGAGTTGCTAAGGCAGAATGAGGAACTAAGGAGAAAGATACAGTCTGATAATTCTGATCTCCATGATGTCATGCATGAAAAAGGCCCAGGGTACAGGCAAAATGATAATAGAATGAGATAGATGCTCTACGTAGAGATGTATGGGCTTTGCACCTTAATTCTCAAGATATGGATCGGTTATTTTATTCTAACAATCCATTAGCTCCTAAAATAACGGTCGTGAGTTTACCAGCTGATTTTAAAGTCCCAAAAAAGATGTTTGAAGGCAGGAGGGACCCACGAGCATATATAATTTAGTATAATGATTATATGAATGTGTTGGAAGCTTCTGATGCTGCGAAGTGTAAGGCCTTCTTAACGACCTTAAGGGAAGTGCAAATGACTGGTATTTATCTCTCCTGCAGGGTTTTATTCAAAGTTTTTCAGAATTAGGTCAGATGTTCTTGGGAAGATTTCAAGTGCATAGGATGATAATGAGTATTCCTATGAGTTTGATGTCTGTAAAGCAGAGAGAAAGAGAGAGCTTGCAAGATTATATCAAACATTTTCAGGCAGTGACGTTAAACACAAAAAACTTAGAGGATCAGTGGACCATTAACGCTTTTATTATAGGAGTCTTAAATGAACATATGCAATACTCATTCATTGAAAAAAGGCCGTAGTGAGAGGGATCACAAATTCGCTGAGGTAGAGGAGATTAAAAGAGCAGCTCATAGTGCGTTCTAAAGATACGATAGACATTCGAGGAGCAGAGAAGGAGTTTACGGTTGTCAAGGCTCGTCTTCTCAGGCTTTACATGTATAAGGTGGGGGAAAATAAAAGAGGCAACCACAGAATGAGTCATCCAAAACGTTTTAAAGGCATCAACCTGACCATACAAGAAGGTATCCTCCTCATGGTAGATTTGAGACATATACACTTTTGAATGATACGTGTGCCTACATACTAAGCTAGGTAAAGAGTCTGGGCATTTTTCCAAGTCCTCCACATATAAGACATAGTGTAAGAAGATAAAACTCGGAGGACAAATGTACTTTTCATAAAGATGGGAGACATAAGATTGAAGATTGTTCTTCCTTGAAGGATGCTATTGAAGAAGCAGTCAGAAATTGTGAGCTAAAAGATTTTGTAGCTCAACATGATAATCAACTAAGGTAAAGTTCAAGAATCGAGGCTAAAGGTAAGCAGAAGGTGAAAGGAACTATTCATGTGATAATTGGGATAGATGAAGATTGAGCGACTTTTAACACCAAGAAAAAGGCTCATCTTAGAAGTGTTATGTTATTTAGCTCGCCAAAGAGGTTACGTTAGTAGGAAGAATAGAATGTGGAATTTAGTAACGAAGATGAGGAACTAGTTTGTGACGAGGGAAATAATCAATTGGTTGTGTCAGTGGTTATTGCATGTTTCAAGGTAAAGAGAATATTGGTGGATAGTGGCAGTACAATGGAAGATTTAACGTGGGAAGCTTACCAAAAAATAAGACTGAAGAAATAAGCATTAAAAAAGGCAAGCTTGTTATATGGTTTTACGAACCATCCTGTTGAGGTAAAAGGTTGTATCGTTTTGCCTGTTACCTTGGGGGATGAGAGCACACCACGACGCAGTATGTTTAATTTTTTATGGTTGAGAATCCCATAGCGTATAATGTTATTTTTGGGCATCCCATAATGAGAATGACTAAGATGATGATTATAACTTTCTGCATGAAGATTAAATTTCTTACAAGAACAGGGGTAAGATTCATGCAGTTTGATCAGCAAATAGCCAAACAGTGCCCAATGTTGTCGGTAAATCAAAAGCCTAGACATATTCAGCGGGGATAGTGCTTGCAGCAAATGAGTGTGGATAGTCAAGCTCTAGATTTAGACAGTTTGGATGCAAGAAATGATGAGAGAGTTTAGAAACCAAAGGCAACAAAAACTATGGAAACTTTACAATTATTCTATGATGATGTGGATAGAGTGGTTAGAATTTCATTAGCATTGGCAGTAGACAAAAAATAGGATTTGGTTCAATTTTTAAGAGCAAAATCTAATGTTTTCTCATGGTTGACCGCGGATATGCCTGGGGTGGATTCTCAAATAATTGTTCACAGGTTAAATGTTCTCTTTGGGATTAAATAGGTTAAACAGAAGAAAAGAAAGTTTGTTCTGCAAGTTGTTGAGGTAGTAAAGCAGGAAGTGGGGAAATTGTTATTGATAAACCATAATATATACATATTTTTATCCCATGCTTGGCATATTTATGGATGATTTTTCCTTGGTTTCATTGAATTCGGTGCTCCTAATCCCTTAAATTTATGTTTTATACTTAGGTGAGCATAGGAAGGCGAAAAGAGCAAGAACGGGCCAAAAACAGACAAAATTGGCCTAATTCAGTGTTTCACACAGCTCAAATACTTCCACACGGGTAAACCACACGCCCGTGTGCAATGGCCGTGTCAACTAAAGACCAACTCAGAATTACACACGATTTGAGCACCTTTACACAAGCGTGGCACACGGCCGTGTCCCTGTCGAAGCCAAGTCTAATTCTACCCAAAAAAGGCTAATTTTAAGGGTTTTAAAGCATTTCAAAGCCTATATAAACACCTTAGAAGAGGATTCAAGGGGGATACGCAGAGTAGAAGGCAGAAGATACTTAAGGACAGCCATCAGAATCAGCTCGGAAGCAGGATTTACCTCAAGACTGAAGATTTCCATCTAATTTCCTAGAAGTTCTTTGGGTTTCTTTATGTTTTGTTATTTTCCCAATTTTTAAATGTTTTCCATTATTATGAACTAAACTCTCTAAATACCTAAGGGAGATGAAACATAAGACAGATCTTATTACTATTTGAATTATATGATAAATACTTGCTCTTATTCTTAATTGTGAGTTTTAATACTTGCTTTAATATTCTAGGATATTAATTCAGGTTTTGATGTGCTTATTCAGTGGAGCAAAAGTCCCTATTTAAGAGTAGATCTTCTATAATTAAGCGAAGTTGCATGCAATTCTAGAGATAGGACGACATAAATCTGTCAAATTAGAGTCAAATCTAATAAGGGAATCCATAGATCGAGTTAATACGATAATAGGGGTTTTAATTAGAAAGATATTTCAATTAATCAACCTAGAGTCAGTTGTTTTTAGTCTCAAGAGGGATATTAACATAAATTAGGGATTTCTAAGGATTAAGTTAAGAGAATAAATCGTCTAATTCAAAAGTAATAAGTGAAGTCTAGGTGAACTCTTTCTTGGGTATTATCTTATTCATCGGTTTTCCAATAGTATTTTTCAACTTTTATCTCTGTCGTAATCCTAGTTAATTAGATAATTAGTTTTAGTTTAAAACCTCTTTTAATTCTTAGGCTAGATAATAAAAAGATAGTAATTATTAGTACAATTAGTCCTTGTGGATACGATATTTTCGGTCTCACCATAACTATACTACTGTTCGATAGGTGCGCTTGCCTTAGTCGAATTTTTAGTTAGTTTAGTCACCATTAAGTTTTTAGCGCCGTTACCTGGGACTAAGATATTAGGAACACTTAATTTTTATTACTTTAGCCATTCTTACTTTTATCAAAATTTACTTTTTGTTTTTAGTTTAATTTTTCTTTTCTAATTTTTTTTTTGTTTGCTTCTAGCAGGTGTCTCTAGTTTATGACTAGGAGGAACCCATCAGGATCTTTGATTTTTGATAGTGAGATTGGGAGCACAGCTCGCAAAAATCGAAGAGAAATAAGGCGAAGCCTATAATACATAGAGGAAGAGCGAGAGGACGATATCCGTACTACAATCGAAGAGATGGCTGATAATCAGAATAATCCGCTACCTTCTGTGATTGCTGCAAATCCAATAAATCAGAATCCTGCTCCTCGTACTATGTATGATTATGCTAAACCTAATTTAGTAGGAACTGAATCGAGTATAGTTAGACCTGCTGTTGCTGCAAATAATTTTGAACTGAACCCTAACACAATTCAAATGATACAACAGTTTGTTCAGTTTGATGGTTTGCAGGACGAGGATCTAAACACTCATTTAGCAAATTTTCTAGAATTATGCGACACCTTTAAGATTAATGGCATTTCTGACGATGCTATTCGCCTTCAGTCATTTCCCTTTTCATTGAGAAATAAGGCTAAATAGTGGTTGAACTCGTTACCACGAGGGTCAATCACCACTTGGGAACAAATGACCGAAAAATTTTTACTTAAATATTTTTCGCCGGCTAAAACGGCTAAATTGATGAATGATATCTTTTCTTTTGTACAGATGGATCTAGAAACTCTTTATGATGCATGAGAGAGATACAAGGACTTATTGAGAAGGTGCCCTCACCATGGGTTACCTTTATGGCTACAGGTTCAAACTTTTCACAACGGTTTGAACCCTTCAACTAGACAAATGATCAATGCAGCCACCGGCGGTACCCTAAATAACAAAACAATTGAGGAGGCTTATGAGTTCATTGAAGAGATGTCATTGAATAATTATCAGTGGCAAGTTATGAGGACAAAGCCGTAAAAAATAGCCGGTGTTTTTAACATCGATGCGGTCACCATGTTATCAAACCAGGTAGAACTGTTGAATAAAAAGATTGATGGTTTGTATGGTTCTACTCAGGTGCATCCAATGGTGAGGTGTGATTCAAATGGAGGAGGAGTGCACAATACAAATTATCCATCCTTCAACCTTGGCATCGAGGAGGAACAAGTCCACTATATGGGTAATAATTTTAGACCTCAAAATAACTCGTATAGTAACACTTATAATGCAGGTTGGAGGAACCATCCCAATTTCTCGTGGGGTGGTCAAGGAAATCAAAGGCCACAACATCCTCCAAGTTTTCAACAACCACCTTACTAACAAGAGAAGAAACCGAACCTTGAAGAGATGCTTACAAAATTTATCTCGGTGTTAAAAACTCGTTTTTAGAATACCGAAACAACGCTTAAGAATCAGCAAGCATCGATTGAAGGGCTCAAAACTCAAATAGGACAACTTGCTAAGTTGATATCTAAATGACCACAAGGTAGCCTACCAAGTAACACCGAAACTAACCAAAGAGAGCAACTTCATGCCATTACTGTACACAATGATGAAAGGTTAGTTGAAGATGCGCCGAAACCTATGCAAGACAATGTGGTAGATAAAGGTAATGTGGATGTAAGCAATGATAACCAGAAACAGGTAAGCAAAGAGTATAAACCTCGTGTGCTATACCCCAATGCGACAAGAAAAGACCACACGGACAAACAATTCAGTAAATTTCTTAAATTATTAAAAAAATTACACATTAACTTACCGTTTGTTGAAGCTCTTTCGCAGATGCCAAACGCAGTGAAATTCTTAAAGGAACTTTTGGCTAATAAACGAAAGTTAGATGATGCGTCACATGTGGAATTAAACGCAGTTTGCTTAGCCATTCTACAGAATAAGCTACCCAACAAGTTGAAAGATCTAGGGAGTTTAACGATTCCTTGCTTATTTGGTAGTTTAACTATTAACAATGCTTTGGCTGATTTAGGGGCAAATATTAATGTTATACCCTATAAAATGTTTAAACAATTAGGTCTTGGGAAACCCAAACAAACTAGGATGAACATTCAATTGGCAAATAAAACAATTAGATTTCCTAGGAGTATTATTGAAGACGTACTTGTAAAAATTGATAAATTTATATTCCCAGTTGACTTTGTTGTTCTAGACATGGATGAGGATAATGACGTACCTTTAATTTTAGGACGACCCTTTTTAGCAATTGCTAGAACTATCATCGATGTTGGCACAGGTGAATTGATACTTCGTGTAGGAGATGACACGATTAAATTTCAAGCTCGTGATTCTGCTAATATATCTAGTAATCGAGACGATTGTTTATGTTCTGTTAACTTGAGTAATGTTAAGGCGCAAACTTCTTTGCAGGAATCCCCTAGGAAGAATGTAATATAGCCTCATTCTAATCCATGCAACAAAAACAGAGTGACTCACGAAGAACGAAGGCTTCAAATCGAGGAACTAGATGAATGACGAACACATGTCAATGAGAAACCAAAAGCACATGATGAATCAAAGCGACACCAAGAAAAGTGTAGGGATGAAACAAAGCAATTTAAAGTCGGGGAAAAAATATTGCTAGATGAAAAAGACCCTCGAATTACTACTTCAGAGCACAATACAAACGGAGCGATTCCTTTCACGGTACTGAATACCTTCCTACATGGTACAATCGAGGTAACACATACTGAATTCGGAACTTTCAAGGTAAATAATACTCGACTCAGACCTTATTTTGATAGAATTGATAGCAGAGGTGAGGAGTTTCAACTCTTCAAACCATTGTGACCACATGAAATTGAGGTAAGTTGAGCTTAGACTCTAAATAAGCGCTTCTCGGGAGGCAATCCGAGCACTAACACCACTAACTAGTTTATTTTAGCTATTTTACGTATTTTTATGCAGGAACAGTGACCCACACGGCTTGGGCACACGGGTGTGTCCTTGGCCATGTAGAAACAGGGCTAAAAATCCCAAGTATCGAGCCACACGGCTTGCGATAGATCTACACGGGCGTGTGGGATATAACACTAGCGTGGGAGAAGCGAAGGACATAGCACACGACCATGCGATACGACTGTGTGAATAATACGCATTCAATATTCGCGATTAACTCGGGCTAAACTCGAGCCACACGGGCGTGTGACATGGCCGTGTGACACAGCCGTGTGGCCCAACACGGGGCCTTAACACGACTGTGCCCCAATTTTAACTCCCCAAACCCTAATTTTTTTTTTACTTTTGTCTTTTTCTTCTTTCTAACCCCTAAAGTCCCAACCCTAGCCGCCGACTGTCACCAACCCTCACACCGACCAACCACTACTGCTCACCCTACAAACCAACTCCCCTCTCCTTCAACCCCTCTCTCGTACGCCCCAACACCCAAAACAACCCATCCGACCCCACCCGCGCGCCCCATCTACCTTGGCCCCTATGTGACTCGCCTCGCTTGACACTTCGACCTCTTCGACACTCCAGAGATGTCATCGGTACTCACACTAGTAGGCCAGATGTCTCCTCAAGGAATTTCTAGTATGATCCACATGAGGATGATAGAGCGACATCGTGGATTCGACCCCCCCTCAATACAGACTCGTTCACCCTGATGACCAGGATGAGCCAGAGGACATTATTGATGATGTCCCTCCCTCTCACGAGGACTCACACCCACCACCACCACCGAGTCACCGACATCCTGCTGCCACTTTGACAGATATATCCGTGCGACTCACTCGCTTTGAACAATTGTGTTTTGAGCGGTTCGACAGTATCGATGCCACTCTTCGACAAATTTGCCATCACCTCCACATCTCTCCTTCGACACCGTCGACCCACGAGGCATCCGATGATAAGGACCTTTGAGTCCTTTTAATTTTAATTTTAATTTTCTTTTATTTATTTTTGAAGACTTATGTTTTATATTTTGAACTATATTTATCTTTATAGTTATTATCGAGTACTTCCTTAATTCTCTTCCACAGTTGTGCTTATTTTCTTACTAGTAACTCAGAATCATGCATTTCATTGGCCTTATCTACAATTCTAGCTTTCGCTATTCCAAGGATTTCATCCAAACATTCAGGACAATTTCGCTTCTCTCCCTCTCTTCTGATATTATGCTTATGTTGTTATTATCTATCTTTGTACATTGAGGACATTGTACGTCTTAAGTGTGGGGAGATTATTTATATGATTATCAGAAAATCCCTAAATTCTTATCTCGTTCTCAAATAATTTTCTCATATTATTATTGGAGTGAATTCTAATTTATTTATAATTTTTATTGATATGTTTTGAATTAAATCATAGGTAATTGTGCATTGATTGTTTAAACTTTAAGACATTATAAGATCAAACATGATACGTTGATTTTTGAGAATTAAAATTGCTAGGTTGTTTCCCTGAATTGAGGTATTATCTTGAAGTTTTGAAATTGCAAGATCGACATTAAATACCCATAATTTTTGTGAGATTTTGAGCCTTTTAGAGCATATATCTTTCTTGCTCACTTATTTTATTAGTTATGAGTATGTTAACATTGATTTGTTATTCTAGAACTTGCTTTGATTATGCATGTCAAGACCACACCTTTGATTTGATATACTGAGATGATAAAGGCACCTAGGTTTTTACCCACTTACCCCACAAAAAACTTACCTTCATAATTAACCCTTAGTGAACTCCTTTGAGCTTAACAAATCATTTCTTAATTTACCCTGAATTTTAACCCCTATATCATACTTTTTGATTCATTGAGAATTTTTCTTATTTCATTAATTCCTTTTTTTGTCGAGATTTGATTTGGTTAATTGCCTAACTATCTTCTTCCATTTTAGTTGTATAATTTTCTCTCGTTACTTGTTCTTATTCAAAAATAAAAAAAGAAAAAAATTATATATATTTACATATATGTTGATTATTATCAGTTCTTTGTTTGAGCTTAAGTATTTAATTCCATATTCTGAGAAGAAGCTCATGTTTATCTCTAATAAATTCGATTAATGTAATTATTTAGTTTTAGTTTATTTTTTCAGTTAAGTAATTTATCAATTCGACCTCGATTCTAACCTTCTTTTTCAGCCTTTATCCACACCTTTAACTAAGCCCCGTTACAACCCTTTAAAAACCTTTTGATTTGTGTATCATCTCATTTATAGTGGTAGAGATTTGTTTTTCATGCAAGCCTATGGTAATAACTTTTCATGTTTGACTATTGAGTGCTTAATTATTGAACCTTAAACACTTTGAGTGATTTGAGTAAATCTTTAGTGAGGATGTCAACCCTTGTCGATTTGGAATTAAAGATAATTACTTAGATAAAAGGGGGATACCTATGATTTTATGATTAAAATGCTCAACTTGGATTATTTGAAACTTTAATGTTCTTTTAGCTAAGCTCTCAATGTATGATTAGTTAGGGATTACTTCGAAACATTATTAATGAGAATTATAAGTTGAGAAGGATTTATTTTAATTGTGAGTTGAAGATTTTGCTTGAGGACAAGCAAATGCTTAAGTGTGGGGATATTTGATAAACCATAATATATACATATTTTTATCCCATGCTTGGCATATTTATGGATGATTTTTTCTTGGTTTCACTGAATTCGATGCTCCTAATCCTTTAAATTCATGTTTTATACTTAGGTAAGCATAGGAAGGCGAAAAGAGCAAGAAATGAGCCTAATTCAGTGTTTCACACGGCTCATGCACTTCCACACGGGTAAACTACACGCCCGTGTGATACGTACGGGTAGGCCACACGCTCGTGTTTAATGGCTGTATCAACTAAAGACTAACTCAGAATTACACACGGTTTGAGCACCTTCACACGGGCGTGGCAGACGACCATATCCCTGTCGAAGCCAAGTCTAATTTTACTCGAAAAAAGCTAATTTTAAGGTTTTGAAGCATTCCAAAGCCTATATAAACACCTTAGAAGAGGACTAAAGGGGGATACGCATAGTAGAAGGCAGAAGATACTCAAGGACAGCCACCGGAATTAGCTCGGAAGTAGGATCTACCTCAAGACTGAAGATTTCTATCCAATTTCCTAGAAGTTCTTTGGGTTTCTTTATGTTTTGTTGTTTTCCCAATTTTTAGATATTTTCCATTATTATGAGCAAAACTCCCTAAATACCTAAGGGAGATGAAACCTAAGACGGATCTTATTACTATTTGAATTATATGGTAAATGCTTGTTCTTATTCTTAATTGTGAGTTTTAATACTTGCTTTAATATTCCAGAATATTAATTCAGGTTTTGTTGTGCTTATTCAGTGGAGCAAAAATCCCTGTTTAAGAGTAGATCTTCCATAATTAAGATGAGTTAAATGCAATTCTAGAGGTAGGACGACATAAATATGTCGGATTAGAGTCAAATCTAATAAAGGAATCCATAGATCGAGTTAATGCGATAATAGGGGCTTTAATTAGAAAGAGATTTCAATTAATCAACCTAGAGTCAGTTGTTTTTAGTCTCGAGAGGGATATTAACATAAATTAGGGATTTCTACAGATTAAGTCAAGTGAATAAATTGTCTAATTCAAAAGTAATAAATGAAGTCTAGGTGAATTCTTCCTTGGGTATTGTCTTCTCATCGGTTTTCCAATAGTATTTTCCAACTTTTATCTCTGTCGTAATCCTAGTTAATTAGATAATTTTTTTTAGTTTAAAACCTCCCTTAATTCTTAGGTTAGATAATAAAAAGATAGTAATTACTAGTACTATTAGTTCTTGTGGATACGATATTTCTGATCTCACCATAACTATACTACTTTTTGATAGGTGCGCTTGCCTTAGTCAAATTTTTAGTTAGTTTAGCGACCATCAGTTATCAATAGGGTTTATCAGAGAGGTCATGTATCCTGATTATGACTCAAATGCAGTGATAGTGAAGAAAGCTAATGGTAAGTGGAGAATGTGTATTGACTTTACCAGCCTTAACAAAGTTTGTCGTAAGGATAGTTTTCCCTTACCATCGATTGATAGGTTGGTTGATGTGTCATCGGGGCATAGATTTATGAGCTTTATGGATGCATTTTTAGGTTATAACCAGATGTCTATGGCATCAGAAGATCAAGATAAAATAACCTTTGTCATAGAGGAAGACCTCTTTTACTATCGGGTAATGCCTTTTGGTTTGAAGAACATAGGTACGACTTACCAAAGGCTGGTGAACATAATTTTTAAAGAATAGATAGGGTGTAGTTTTTAATTTTATGTTGATGATATGCTTGTAAAAAGTTCTACTTTGAAAGGGCGTGTTAGATATCTATCAGAGGCATTCGCTGTTCTTCGGGCTCACAACATGAAGCTTAATCGAAAAAAAATGTGCTTTTGGTGTTAGAGCTGGAAAATTTCTAGGGTTCATGATTTCCAAGAGGGGAATAGAAGTTAACTCGTAGAAGATTCGTGCCATTTTGGATTTGCCTCCATCAAAGACAATTAAAAATATTTAACATTTTACAGGGAGGGTGGTCGCGCTTAATAGATTTGTTTCCAAGATGGTAGACAAATGTTTAACCTTCTTTAAAGCTTTAAGGACTTTCTTTTCTTGGATTAGAGAATGCCAGATAGCCTTTGAAAAACTTAAGTCATACTTTACATCTCCATCATTGCTAATGTCACCTCGTGAGGGAAAGACTTTGTATATCTATTTGGCGACCTCAAACGAGACAATTGCAGTTGTTTTAATTAGGGCAGAGGGAGCTCACCAGTTTCCAGTTTATTATGTCAGTAAGGTATTACAGAATGGAGAGCAAAGGCACTCAAAAATTGAAAAACTTATTTTTGTTCTAATTTTTACATCTCGCAAGTTATGTCCCTACTTTTAGGCTCATCCCATTATTGTCATGACAAATCATCCCATTAAAGACATATTGTCCAAAGCTGACACTTTTGGAAGAATGACAAAGTAGGGGATTGAGTTAGCCAAGTTTGGTGTAGAGTACGCTCCAAGAATGGCGATAAAAGATCATATTTTAGTTGACTTTATAGTGGAGTGTTTTTTTGAGAAGTCAACCGATCTCACAGGTAACTCATAATATAAAGTATTAATAAGCGATTAATAGAATTGAATTTGTTAGGTGTTTATTATTTCCTGTGAGGACTCATGATAATTACATGTTTAGTTTACTGCCTTATATAACGACTTATGATAAGTAGATGCTCTATTCTAAAATTTCTTTTTCTATATTTATCATGTGGAATATAGTAGTTAGTTCACCACATGAAGGTGTAAATACGACTGATAGGTCAAAAATTTGGATTTTTTTATGTTGATGATTCTATAATGAGGACGAGGTTAGGGGTAGGAGTCCTTTTAATTAACCCTGGTAAAAATAAGTGGCAATATTGACTTTCTTTTAATTTTCAAATATCTAATAATTTCATGGAATACGAAGCCCTAATATCAGGATTACAATTAGCTCGACAACTTGAGGCAAATAAGCTAATCTTATATACTAATTCGCAGTTAGTAGCTAAGCAAATGAGTGGTAAGTATGAAGTAAAGGAATCAATTTTGAAAAAATGCCATGCCATAGCAGTTCAGCTACATACAGGGTTCTATAAAGTGCAAGTCAGACAGCTATCAAGAAAAGATAATACTTAGGCAGATGTTTTCTCAAAGTTAGCATAATCTGTTGTCATCAAACAAAAGAGAAAGATTTTGCAACCATTGCTGCGATGCTTAGCACCCTCAAAAGCCGAGTATATGATGAGGGAGGTTCATGAAGAAATTTGTGACGACCATTTGGGTGGCAGACTCCTCGCAGAAAAAGTTTTCAGGCAGGGATACTACTGGCCAACAGTACAAAAGGATGTATATCATATGGTTTGCATTTGTGATTATTGTTAAAGATATGCTCAAGTACATCGATCGCCAGCAAAGCCTTTGCAAATTATATCAAGTCCTCTGTAATGACTCGAAAGCCAGTGGTACCGAAAAGTGTAGTTTCAAAATCTCATTTCCGTAAATCGGACTCATAAATATTTGTATTAAATATTTACAGAGTTAGTTTAGTAGCGAATCGAATTTCAATTAGTTAATTTCGTTGATTTAAAGCTATTTTAAGTACATAGACTAAATTGCGTAAGTATTAAAAGTTGAATTATAACTAAATCATAAGTAATTTATAATCAAGGGTCTCATTAGACAATTAAATCATCACTTTATTTTAGTGGATGGTAACATGATTTTAGTTGTTAGTTGTATGATGAAATTTTAATGTAATATTAGTAAAGAGAAAATAATTACAATAACAGTAAAACATAAACAATTAGAACTAAGATGGCAAAGTGGGAGAAAGAGAAACATACCTTCAATTTTGCCTTGCATGCAAAAATTGGGAAGAAAGAAAGAAGGAGCATTTGGCCATATGTTCTAATTTTTGAAGCTCAATTTGGTTAGTATATTTTGGTCATTTTTACATAAATTTTATGTTTTTAAAACCCCAAGATCATGAGCTAGCTTACCCGTGTTGGAATTTTTAGAATTGTTGAGGTTAATAGAAGTTGCCATTATAGAGAAATTTAAGTTCTTGGTGTTATTTTGATAGATTTTAAGGTTGGAAGTGAAATAGACCTATTTTGTAAAGTTAATTGTTAATTATACAAAAAAAGGACTATTTAGTGAAAAAAATTAAAATTAGGGGTGTAATTAAGAAATGAGAAGTCCTATAGGAACTATGGGAATATTCAGCTTTAATATTGGGGGTTAAATTTGAAAATTTTATTAGTTCCAGTTTCGGGGACTAAATTGAATTTCATGCAACAGTAGTATAAATTTTGTAATTGACTGTGAATTGGGTTGTGTATTTTGAATGTATTTTATTTGTTTCGTTCCGTAGCTAACATTGTCTCAGAATACTCGAGAAAGAAAGGAAAAGACAACGTTGAAGATGAATAGCTCGGAATTTGTAGTTTGTGTTTTTATAATCCAAACTATTTAAAACATTACTTTTATTCATTGCATTATTTGGTAAGTATATATATAAGGTGAGTTATTCCTTTAAATAATATCATGAGATGTGAATTTGAATTGAAGTGAGATGATTGAATGATTATTAATGACAAAGTATTAAATTGCATAGTTGTAAAAATATTGTATATTATGTGATATTGGATTTGATATGAAAATGAGATGGTTGGTTATGCATATGAATGGATGATTGAATGAATGAATTCATTATATGAAATGGGATTACAAATTGAATCGAGAACATTATTACCTTATTAACTATTCAAGCAGGGTCATGTATAATTGGCATGTCATAGGATAGGAAGAGTTCAGGGTTTTTCGCCTACGTGTCAGGGAGTGTTGGACACCCCATTTGTCAGTTTTACCAGCCAATGTAGGGCGCAATTCATTTCTACGATTTATCCATCAGGCACTGGGTGTCAAAATTTGGTGCGTTGGTTGAATCTGCATATCTGAGTCCAAATCTGAACACGTTAATAGGGGAAGTAAATGGTAAACTCGAGATAATGACTTGAGATGACAATGATTTGAAAATGGCAATGCAATTGAATAGCAAATGTGATAGAATGGAATGAAATATGGAATAAAATGTGAATTGGAAACTAAAGTAGTGAATGATATGTATTTAAGGAATGATGTTTAATTAAGCATGAAATGAATTGAACTATGATTGAGATAATATTGCATAGCATCATTTATTTTAACTTGAGCATATAAATGTAATGTATTTTACTTTTATGATCGGATTATAGAAATACCATTGAGTTATACTCAGCATACGATTTTATTTTCAGTACACAGGTTAGGTACTTATCGGTTGATAGTCTACTCAACATCCAACAACTATTACAAACTTAACTATTGGTGAAATGTTCTTTTGATCTTGGCATGTACTTAGGATGTTCTATATATATATGTAATGCTCATTTTGTGTCTTGATGATATTTGAGTTTTTAAGTTTCTAAGTATTGTGTATATACATGTGATTGATAGGAATGATCATTTTGAAGATGTGTTGTTAAAGTAATTTGGTAATATGCACTGATGATTAAATAGTTAAAGTGTTGTTATGCTAGATGAGTTTTTTTTTTTTTTTGGTTAATGCTTAGTTGTGAGAATGATAGTTAATATATGATTTGATCTCAAGAGATGATAATGCTTTGGTGTATACTTTATAAATGAAATTGAATGTTTAGTTGTTTATGTTGAAGTACCTTAGTGGCTTAATGGTTGATTATTTAGGTTGGTTGATCTTAAGTGTAACGCCCCTAACCCGAATCCGTCACCGAAATAGAGTTATGGAGCATTACTGGAGTTACCGATTTATTTATCAGATATTTCATTTTATCTAACGTTCATATTTGGAACCAATTAAAATCAAACATATTGTCCCTTAACGTACTTATTTTTCTCGATATGTTTTACTTGAATTTATTACTCGTCTTAATTTAATTAATTTCCTTGTATCAACGTATCAAAAATAATCACCTATTTACATGTCATGATAAATATCATTCTCTTGCCATTTCTTCATAAACATAAAATCAGGGAATTCATTATATCGATATTTCATGCATTTAAAAATACAATTCAAGTTATACTAACTTACCTCGTTACTTGTACATGTTTATAATTTCATTAATCCGATATCTTTTCTTTTCCACGTTCAAGTCTCGTATTCGAGTTATCCGGATCTTTATAAAGAAATTTGATCGTCGTTTTCATTTATTTCATATTGTAATACATTCAACTAATACTCTAAACAAAATTACCATTTTACCCCTAAACTTTTAATTAATGACGATTTCATCATTAGGTTAAAATAAAATAAAATTATTGCAATTTAATCCTTATTTCCAGCCGTTATTCTCAAACAAATTGATAACGACCCATGAATTCTATAAAATATCGAATTTTCCATAATTTCAACACTTTTCAATTTAATCCTTAAAACATGTTTTCCCGATCTTGAGCTAAATTAATAATTTCATTCAATTTTGTAATTTTAAATAATAAAATAATTCATTTCATGCAATTTGGTCATTTTTCGACATTTTTACAAAATTGCCCATAAATTTTTACTTTTATTCAATTTAGTCCATGAGCCTAAAACATGCAAATTAGCCATGCTAGCTGAATATTCATACATATTTTCCTCCTTCTCCTCTCCATTCCACATCCTTTATTTATATAACATGCAACAAGTAACATTATCAATAATTTCACTATTTACTTATATGTATATTCAAAACTGTCCATTTGCGTCATAGTTACTAAATTATTTATATCTTAAGGTACAGAACTCGAAATTAAGATCCGCTAATTTTTCCTGAAACTAGACTTACATATCTTATTACCATAAAATTTTTACAATTTTTGGTTTAGCCAATAAGTACAGTTTATTCTTTAAAATTACCCCTGTTCTGCTGTCTGACAGTTCCGACCCTTCTTTACTAAGAATTAATTATCTCATCGTACGAGATTTGGATGATGTTCCCGCTTATTTCTATTGAAAATAGGCTCATTAAAGATTCTAAAAATATAAATTTAAGCCCATAATTATTTTTATCCAATTTTTGATGATTTTCCAAATTCAGAACAGGGGAACCCGAAATCATTCTGACCTTGTCTCACAAAATTTATCATATCTCATGATTTACAATTCCATTGCTTACATCATTTCTTCTATAAGAAACTAGACTCAATAAGCTTTAATTTCATATTTCATTCATCCTCTAATTCCATTTGTAAAATTTTTGGTGATTTTTCAAAATTAGGCTACTGCTGCTGCCCAAAATAGTTTTAGTGAAAAATATTGATTTCCATTTAGCCCCAAATTTCATAGTTCATACAATTCAATCCTTGTTCAATTAACTCCTCAATTGAGATAATTTTTCTCATTTAATACTTTATTCCATCATTTTAAACTACTTCATAACCCTTGAAAACAAGAACTTTAACACTAGATCTTAATTCCAAACTCTTTCACAATTAGGTCCTAAACCAATTTTCATCAATTTTACTTGATAAAATCACCATATGTCAAAATTAAAACTTCAATTCTATGTTTATTCATCATATTCTTCCAGTACTCATCCATAAAAACTTCAAAAATTAGCCATGGAATCAAAAACTAATGAAATAGTAAGTTGGACCCAATTGTAAAAGTCCAAAAACATAAAAATTTCAAGGAGAAAGCAAGAATTAAACTTACATGAAGCTAGAGTATGAAAACCAGCTTGAACCCTCATCCATGACTGTTTTTCAGCTGATGAATATGAAGAGAAATGAAGAGAATTCTAGATATTCCAATTTAGTCCCATTTTTATTTAGTTAATTTTGGTAATTTTCCAATTTTGCCCTTATTTCACCCATTTTCTGATTTTTCTCAGCTATTGCCGCCCAAAATATCTCCTTTGGGCTTATTTTCACTTTAGGTCCTTCCTCATTTGACAATTAAGCTATTTAATCATTTTAGCAACTTTTACACCTTTTTCAATTTAGTCCTTTTATTTAATTAGCTATCAAGACTTTAAAATTTCTTGACGAAACTTTAATACTAACTTATTAACACTCCATAAATATTTATGGCTCGATTTAAAATTTTCGAGGTCTCGATACCTCGTTTTCGATTCTAATTATTTTAATATATATATTTTTGTACACTATTCACTATTTCAAAATTTTTCCTAACTTAACATTTAACTTATACTCACTAAATTAATAATATTTCCTACTCACTTGTCGGATTTAGTGATCTCGAATCATTGTTCCGACACCACTGAAATTAGGCTGTTACATTAAGGATATATATTTGGCTTAGATTTTGATGTACTGAATAGAGTTGTACATGGATAAGATATTTAAATGATGATTTGCATGCTTTTTTTCATGTTTAGGTATGTTATTTAAGGTTAGGCAAGTTTTGAATATAAGTGCATCTTTTAAAAATTAGTTTTTACCATTTTTGAACACAAGTAACAATATTTTTACATCTTAAGGATAAATATTTGGCTTAGATTTTTATGAACTGAATAGAGTTGTACATGGATAAGATATTTAAATGATGATTTGCATGCCTTTTTTCATGTTTAGGTATGTTATTTGAGTTTAGGCAAGTTTTGAACATAAGTGCATCGTTTAAAACTTAGTTTTTACCATTTTTGAACACAAGTAACGATATTTTTACATCTGGTATCGATACTTAACCAAATTAACAGTTTTAAAACAAATAGAATGCCGAAATGGTATCGATTTTTATTTGAGTATCGATATTTTTTCATAAAATATCGAAACCATAAAATAAATATTGACACCCTTGTTTTTCCAAGAAAATAGAATTGAATTTTGGTATCGATTTTTGAAAAGGTATCGATTTGGTATCGATACCAACATGGATTTCAATATTAACCTTTAAACTTTGAAAATTTTCATTTCAATCCTTTTTCATGCTTAAATTTCTCAATTAGGTCCATGTATATTTCAAATTTTCAATATGTTTGATTATATGTGATTTGATGATTAAGAATTGAGATTTTGTTTTGTAAAGTGTATATATATAATGATTTTTAAAATTTGTCGTAGCATCTTATTACTCAGGTCCGACGATTGGGCCAAGTAAGGGGTGTTACACCCTTGGCCATTTGCAACCTGGGGAATCGATATTTTAGGCCCACTTTCGATAGTTACAGTGCAAAAGAAGTTCATAATGGTGGTTGTAATTATTTTACTAAATGGATAAAAGTTGAAGCCTTAGCCACAATTACATCAAAGCAAATGGAATCCTTTCTTTGGAAGTTTATTGTGTGCAGACTTAGCATCCCTCGCCTAATCATAACAAACAATGGGACACAATTTCAAGGGAAATTTAAAATTTTTTGTTGAGATTTACAGATTGCTCTGGCTCAAAGCTTTGTTAAGACTCCCCAAACAAATGGTCAAGTAAAGGCCATGAATAAGAAAATTCTAACAGCTTTGAAAAAAAAGGTTGATGATGCTAAAGGTGTTTAGTTAGAGGAGTTGCCAGGAATTTTTTGGGCTTTGCAGACCTCACCTTGCATAACAACCGGGGAACTGCGTTTTCACTTATTTACGGAGTGAAAGCAGTGATTCTTGCTGAGATAGGTATGCGCTCACATAGAACATTACATTTTGATGAAAGTGCTAACCAAAAGGCCATGAAACTCAGCCACAACAGTAATTAGAGTCGCTGTGTGAGTTTAATAGGTAGCTCACTATTATAATTCTAAAGTGAAGAATAAGCAGTTTCGAATGGGTAAACTTGTCCTCAAGAATATTGGAGCTAGTTTTCTAGCAGCATATAAGGGAAAGATGGCTCTAAACTGGGAAGGGCTCTATAAGGTGATAGAAAAAATAGGTTATGGAGCTTGGTTAGCAAAAATAGAGGGTCCTATTCTGCCACGAAAATGGAACACTCGCTATTTGAAGAAGTATTATGTATGAATAAATTCTCTTCTTCAATAAAGAAGTATTATTTGTAAATGTGGACAACCTAAGTTTCTTTAAATTAGCAAATTTAAGATCGTAACTCCTAAACAGCTCACTAACCTACGTTCACAGCTGATATTACAAAGGTTAGTTGATTTGAGATCGCAACCTAAGTTTCTTTGAGTTAGCATATTTAAGATTGCAACTCTGAAACAACTCGTTGACCTACGTTCATAGCTGATATTACAAAGGTTAGCTGATTTAAGATCGCAACCTAAATTTATTTGAGTTAGTTGATTTAAGATTGCAATTCCTAAATAGTTCGCTAACATACGTTTGTATGGTTAAGGACTTAATGATCTCAAATTATAACCCAAGCATAATAGGTTGAAAGTTATGAATGATTTTCTTAAAGTTAATCATTTTGGTAACTTTCATTACTTAGTGTGTTTATGTTAGCAATATGGCTACACAATAGTTTAAAATAAGTCAACAAATAAACACATCACTACATCAACGATAATCAAACTAAGATTTCCATTTTCAATTCAAAGGTAACAAATACAATAAAAAACAGACAAATCATCAATTATTACTTATACCTACAGGGTCAGCTAACAATTAGTCTTCTTCTTCACCATGTCCTTCAAGTCCATTGCTTTTACCTTCATCTACAGGAACAACGCTAGTATCAACGTCTTTAAGAGCATAACTAGTCTCAGTAGGGTCCACAGGGAGGTAAAAATTATCAGAGTTCTTCCATTTTTCTGTAAATTCCTCCCAGGTTGCTCTCGAGGGGAAGTGAACATCAAAATCTAGTTAAACACCAGTTAACTTGATAAGAGCATCAAAATTTAACTTGCGAGCGTCAAAAGGGACACCAACTACTTGAGCGTGCAAAAAGAAGTTAGCCTTTAGATCAAGTAGATATTCTTGGAGACTCTGCATAATATTTATCTTATATTTCTCCATGACTTCCTGATGGCTCTTCGCTGAATTAACCATTGCAACCTTATGTTCTTCATTCATTTTCCTTAAACTAGCTTCCAACACCATCTTCTCAGCTTTCTCACATGTGATCTCCCCATGTAATCTTTTACGTCTTTCTCATCAATGGTAAGATGTTCTTCTAACATTCTATTTTGCTCCAGTAATCTCCTATTCTCTTCAAATAAGTTGGCATAGTGTTCACGTGCCTATGCTAGTGCTTCCACAATAGATTAGTACACATTTTCCTGTTCCCTCCTAATTTTTGCCTTGGTCATACCTTCAACGAGCCCAGGTTAGCTAGACATGCTTCATTCAAAATCACTTATAAGGAGACTGCTAACTTATTTAGTGAAGGCTTCCTTGTTTCACTAGATAGCACACTTGATTCGAACAAAAAAGCCCTTTTGTTTCTTCAGGTAAGAGATTATTCCGTTGCTTCATCACTTCATCAAGGCTGAAGGGAAACTTCTTCAAGCTAAATTGCTCACGCCAAGGAAACAAGTCCTTCTTTTGACCACCAAGAGTATGGAATTTCATAGAGCCACCAAGGAGCCATGAGTAACAGTGACTTTAAAGCCGTCATCATTAACTGACCTTGCTGGTTTTGGGGAGTTAGCGGGAGAAATCACATGAGAAGGAGTTATAGAAAGAGCTATGATAACCTGAGCAACATTAACAGATGTTTCAGTGTAATCCCCTCTTCTTTTTCGACGAAGCTTTGTCCTTGGGCTACCTTTATCTTCGTTATTCAAAACAATGTTAGCAGCTCCAGTAGCAAAACTTTGTTTCTTTTTACTGCTCGCATTACTATCTCCAGTAGTGGCACTAGAAGGACCCCCTCGCACACTTTGCATAAATGAGCGTACATCCATGTATTCGTCAATTTCTATTGATAAATTGGTGGATTTCTCAAAACTATTTTTAACACATTGAGTTGTGCCTGAACCATAAACAATTCAAACATCAGCATTAGTAATTAACATAAATGGGTTTGCACCATATTTTACATTTGTTGAAGGTTGTGAAGATCAAGTGCAAGGCTTTAGTGCTCATCTTTATTTCCTAGCAGTATAAAAGCCAATTCATCACTTGCCCTATGAGGCCACTCGGACTATATAGGAACAAGCCTAATGGTGTTAATGTCTGCCCCATCATTTACGTTAGCTTGTCTCTATCCGTTAGGGCTCAAATTTAAAAGATAATACTGGAAAACATTTATTACAATAAGTATTTCTTCTAAGTTTAGCATGTAGCCTTGGCGAAGCCTATAATACTGTCCCCGGTCTACTTCACTTATTATATCTCACCTTTTAGAACATATGTCTTTGTTAGGCAATGACCATTCAGTAGGGAAACCAAAACATCTATTGGGTTTGTATCTCACACGAATATATTTACAGCGATTGAAATGAAGATTGATACATTTATTAGTGATAATAGTCTTCATGTCTTCACAAGGCGTAAAGTAAAAGAAACCATTCGAACCCCTCGATTATAAACCTTTAATTAGTATAACCTTTGAAAGACGATGATCAATGGGACTCCATTGCATCAACCACATTCAATAAAATACGCTACAACCAACCACCAAGAAAAGCCAAGCATTTGGCTAAGAGTTATCCTATAATAATTGAGAAGACGACAAAAGAAAGGATTGAGGGGTAAATGAAATCCTACTTCCAATACATGTAAGGGAAGTAAAAAACTACTATTACTGGTGTCGCTCAAATAGTGTGATCTTTTAGGAATAGAAAAATCATAAGCGAAATTTGGAATTTTAATTCCTCATGCAGCCAAAACTTGATACATTTTTTCTTCCTTTGTGGTACAAACATAAGCTTTGGCCTTTATAACATTTCTTGTCTCTCGGTATTGTGAAGGATTACCAGAAATAACACGACCACTACCTCTGATTCTAGCCATATTTTACCGATGAAAACAGAAAGAAAAGCTAACAATACGGTGAGAGTTTTAGAAAGATTACCTCTAAACTATTCTTCTTGGCTACAATTCCTCTTTAATTTTTTTTGAATTTGGGCATTACAATTTTTTAGGGCTCTCTTAACCTTCTTTTAAAATAAATTTCCCTTCACTCTTCGACGATTCAAATGCCCAGGAATGAGAGAGCAATTAACTGCAAATGATTGTATTCTTTCTCTATACGTGGCGAGCTATATGATGTATGATGAAATATAAAATGTACTCGGTAAGTTTTATTTATGTCACTTCTATTCTAACTGAATCAAGTTCCAACCAGAGTCACTTTATGGCTCTCATTCGAACCAGATGGATGACAAATTGTTAGGATAATTATCATTACCAGCCAAAACTCGAATGGGTTTGGGCTGGACTCTGTTGAGCTCGCAAATCGAGCTCATAGGCTGAGCTCGCAAATTGAGCTCGCTCTCCTACAAAGCTACACGTGTATGGAATCGTATAAACATGTGTTAGGTCTAGAGTAGTTTACATGTCTATATGCATGAAACCTAGCTAGTATGTCATATCAATGAATAGTACCCATATCATATAAATATACAAACAACACCATCTTAAAGGGACAGAGAAAAACACTCAAGATTTCTATTTTAATATGATGATCCAATTAATTCAATTATTTCAAAATGAATTATGAAATTGTGACTTCTTTTCATTTGTTACGTCTAATGGTGACTCTTGTTTTCAAATTGGTTATTATCTACCTTTTCCTTCCTCTCATCAATCATTTCTTCATTCACTCCACGTGTTTTTTCTCACTTTAGTTTGTAAATATGTTTTTGTGGGCATCATTGCTATCTTTTCGGGTTGTGATGGATAAACACTAGTGCCTACCATTGCTAAACCTCCACTAGACACCAACAATGACTCTTGAAAAGTGGGTTGAGCAAAGATACTCGAATGGTGGCTTTTCATCGGCTCATTGATTTGTCTATGTTTTGAGAGTATTTCAAAATAATAAATGATTTCATAAGTCGATTTGGATCATATTGTCTATCAATTTTATGTGTTTTGTGTTGTTTCCCTTGTTTAATTAGTCCTCTAAAAATTCCAAAAATAAAAATGTGTTTTTTGTTGTTTCCGTTGTATAATAAATCTTCTAAAAATTCTAAAAATAAATATGTTAGGAAGTTTTGTCTTGTCTTACGCTAGTTTTATTTTTTCTTTTGCAAGTATTTTAGGATGTATTTGTTGTCGTTCTCTCTAGTTTAGTGCATACTCGGTTTTTTTGCTCATTTTGCACACCACTTTGAATGCTTTGGGGTTGGTTCTCTTATCATAATAGATGCTTGCAATTACCTTAAATATGTTGTACTTGAGTTGTGATAAAATTGATTGCTAATGTGATGTAATGTTCTATTCCGACTAAAGTTGAAGCATTTGTCGTGTTTATTGAACTTATTCATCATTGATGACGAATATTTTTTTTTTGTTCGAATTATATGATCGAATAAATAAATAAATTTGAAGAATTACGAAATTATCCATCTTTGTAAAAATGCATAGTTTAAAATAATTCCAACTTTGCGGAATCTACATTAGAAAAGTGGGTGGTTATATGGCTGAAGAATATATGACAAATTTTGCAATCATTATTATTTTTGGAATAAAACTTTGCAATCATTATTAGGCAGAGGCCAAAGGGGCATATTCAGCATCAACAGTTGTTGTTTGCCACTGGCCACTGGTGGATTTGAAGTATCTCTATTTTAAGAAGATAACACATATGATTGTAATTGTAAGGAATGTCATATTTGTTCCTTTTTCCAACAAAACCACAATGGTTGCAGAAATATCTTGTTCTCTTATATGAATAAAGGTCACTTGCAGGCAACTACAATTCTCATTTTCCAGCCTTCAGATACTACTTAAACTATACTACTCCAAAATCATGTATACATCAACAGGAAAAGTAAAGAAATTCGCAAGGCGTAATATTTGAATATGAACGTCACTTATAAGAAATTTATAGCAGTCCAAGAATGCTGCGGTGCGTGCATGGCACATGAATGAAGAACCATCTTTTCGATAGTGAATGGATTGAGAAGCAAGAATAAGTGTTCTTTCTTGGATCAAAAATAAAACCATTAGTTTGTTCTAAAGCCCCCCATCGTCCACCTACTTTACACACTAATTAAATCTTGTATCTAGTTAGGTCAAATCTTCTAAATTGCGTAAATTCTTTCATTGTTTTCTTTTTTTCATTCATAAAGTTTACATTGAGCTTTTTACCACGTAACTGAACAGACATTAATTACTTTTATCTAATTTGTATTTTAATTTATATGGGATAAAATTTTTAAAATGCTTAATGCACATTTTAGACTTTAAAGCGTATTGTTTTTCTCACTTTGGTGCTTAAAGGTTGTTTGGGCCCACTTCAGTCCCTAACCTTATCAAACGTTCCTAATTTAGTCTTTTAAACATTAAAAACTAACAACTAGGATATTTAACCAATCATATGTTACCACATGTCATACAATGACATCACAATATCGAAAAACCTTTAAAAAGTCTTTAAAAATGAAAAATATAAAAATTTGTAAAAATTAAAAAAAATATTAAAATTAGAAAATAAAGTTTTTTACAATTATTAAATTACAAAAACAATATAAAAATTAATTTTAAAAAATATTCGATATTTTAATATTTTTAAAATTTTATAAATCATATTTATTAGAACTTGAATATGAGGTCTTGTCTTTTGGAACAATACCACCTACCTTAATTGTTTTATAATTCAGTTAATCAGAATTTATAATTGGTAGTTTTTGTTAGGTGATAAATTTGGATAATTTTTTTTAATTATTTAAATAATGAAAAATAATATTATTTAAAAAATAATAATTTAAATAATATTAGAAATCCTATCACATGTAAATGCTTGTGGAAATCACGAATTGAGAACACAAATGTGTTTTTTAAAAATATCATACAATAAATAATGAAACATAATGTTTGAAACTAATTAATTATAATAACATGTGAAATATGTAAAATACTAAAAAAAAGATTAAATTGTGAGTAAAACGAAATTTAAACATATAAATATATCAGATAAAAAAAACACTAAATGGACTATAATTATTTATCATGCTATTGTCAACAATTGTGAGTTAGTGTCGAGTTGACTTATGACACCAACTCAATTAACAACATTATTAATATATAAAACTAATAAATATAAAATTGTATAAAATGTATCATAATGAAGCTTTGATTGAATGGTAAATTTAAGTTTTAGTAATCCTGGTGCATGTTCAAATCTCATCATATGTATATTTTGATTCATTTTGTTAAAATGAAAAAACTAAAATATTCTCAGATAGTTTAACTTATTTAAATTATAGAAGGCCATTTTCATAATTTTTGAACCGAGTTGGTGACTCGGTTGAGGGTGACACCACTCAGTAAAATACTTAATAAATAGTATATATTTTTAATTATCCAAAATATCTTAAGAAATATTGTCGAAAGTTTGATATTTTAAAAAAAACTTTGGTACAAACTAAAAAGAACATGTGCATGGTGATGGATGAATGAAACTTATTCTAGACATTAAATAGTAAGCCAAATCAAATAAATATGTGGCTAGTAACACTGGTAAAGTACTAAAAATTGATATATTTTAAAATATTAAAAATTTGATATAAAAATTTATTCAATTTTTATAAAATTGATTGTATTTCTATATGCAATTTCTATATTAATTTTTTAAATATTTTAAATGATTAGAGAATGTATACTTTATTTCAAGATACAACAACCTTTACTAGTTTTAAATTTTTTAAATAATTTTTTTACAATTTTTTATGATTTCTAACATTTTTATGATTTTTACAATTTTTTACAATTTCTAATAATTTTTATAATTTTTTTGATAGTTTTTTAAAAAATTATTATTTTTAGAATTTTAAAAAATTCTAACATATTTTAAAATTTTAACCAATTATATATTTATACATTTTAATTTTTTATGATTTTTAATAATTTCTTAAAGGTTTTTATTTTTTTCATCATTGTGACATAAATGTATGCCACATGGCATTTTATGATTGTTTGGATATCCCAATCGTTATTTCTTTTATGTCCAAAGGACTTAATCGGGAATGTCTTATTACATTAGGGACTAGACTAGGAACATTTGATGACGTTAAGAATTGAAGTGGGCCAAAAAAAATTTTAAGGACCAAAGTGAGAAAATATACTTCAGGAACTAAAGTGTGCATTAAGCCAATTTTAAAAGAAAATGAAGCTCAAACAATACCTATATTCTAGCCAAGTGTTGCACGAGGAGGTAGGGCCTTATGTCACAGGCCGCGAATCAAAACTCGTGGCGTATGCACATAGAATATCTCATGGAGGTAAATTGATTAAATGAGGCACATCTAACCCACTTGAACTGGCTCGATTTGTGGAACATGTGGAGAAACTCGTCTACTTGAAGCCTTAGTGGCCCAGTGGGACACTTCAGGAAAACTAGGGTTACCATAATAAATATTGTAAATCCTAAGGGATAAGATTGTATAAAGTTTAAATCCTTTAGGACTCTCATCTTGTAGATAGACATTAATGTTGACACATTAATGTAATTTAAACTGTACCATTGGATTTGGAAGAACTTAATTATAAGTAGAGTCCTCCTCCTTCATTTGTAATCATTCCCTTCAGAGTTATTAAATATACTTTGAGAGCATTTACTTAAGTATATACTTGGTGTGCTTAGTTTTTTTTTGTGAGTTTTCTATTCACTTTTTGCTTTTTCATTTGAAAGTATACTTTCGTTTTATTTCGATACATTAGAGAATTTTCTTTGTAAATTTTTACTTTTGAAAATAAAGTTAACTTAAGCGGATTTGAATCGTCTAAGATCGCGTGATTTATTAGACTAAAATTCTAGCATAATGAAACTTACATCTCCTTAGTTTGATAAAATTATATTTTTAAAATTGTAAAATATAAAATTTGTGTTTCGATCCCAAAAATTTACAATTCATGTGAAATTTCTATACTTGCCCCTTATTCTGACCTAGGCAAACATTATCATCAACTAAATTTTGCAGTCCCAACAGGCCAATGGATGGGAGAGGGAGGATATTCTTTGTCGTAATTTTTTCCCCCAAATCTTTACAAAACTAGAATATAAATAAAAATACTGCTTATCTCAACTTTTTATTATTTCGATTTTCCAAATCCGCAGGCTGACTCCTACACTTACTTTTCAATGCCTTATAAATCAAGTAATCGCTTGACAAGCAGCACATAAACTTTAGTTATTACCTTGAGATGAAGTCAAATTAAGAAGCCCAACAATTTATTATCCATCGTAATCATGTTATTTCATTGAAATTAATTATTATTATTTTGTGTGTGATACAAAGCATAAAGATTTTGGACTCGAGATTAGTGTTATATTCTGGTTAAGGTTACATTAAAAAATTTCTTTCTTAAAGTAGTTGTGTGATGAATGTATGGACAGAGCGGAAGTGGTTGAGAGAGAAAGAAAGGAAAAATAGATAAATACACCCATATATACTTGTTGTTGGTGGTGTGGTGGAGGGAGTTGGGAGGATGCTTTCATGGACAGGAATAAAGAGAGGGGGGGGGGGGGGGTCGACTGTGGATGAAGTAACATGTGGCGAGTGAGTGGAAAGGGGGAGAAATAGGAAGGACAATGTGTATATACATATATATCAGTTTATTGCAGGAAAGGGGGTGGTTCGAGTGGGTACTGTAAATGAGGTTTGACAAGATATGAAAGGCTCAATCGTTTTCCATCTTTCGGCTGCATTTGGACATGGATGGAAGCTTTGATATAACCCACCACTCATTGCCTCCATCACTCTCCTCTCCCCCTCTTTCATTTTCCTAATTTATTAAATTGCCAACTTTTAACTGAGTTTTAAGTGTTTTAATGCTTTGTTTTCTCTAATCCTGCTTATGAACACTATCCCACATGACATGACCTTAGCTTATATGCTTGAAGAATCATAATCAAGGCCCAACAGTACCCTTATTTATATATTTACATATTTTGATATTTATAAAGCACAGTGCATCAATAAAACCCTAACCTATATCTTTAAAAAAAAAAATTTAAACATAACACAAAAAAACTATGTTTGGAGCCTGCATTTGGACATCTCCATACCAAAACACTACATAAGAGATCCCAAAAATATTGAGATGAAATGTTGGTTTTAATGGTTGAATTTATGTTTTTCTTTCCACTCTGCTAAAAGAAGTGCAATTCTTCATATATTTTCTCTCTTTTCATGAGCACAATTTTAGTGCATGCATTGTGTCAGTCGAAACCAAAAAAATTATATCTGCTGGTGTGGGGAGACAATAAAATATATATATATATTTATATTCCTTTCTGATTTGACAAACATTTTCCAGCCCTTTGTTCTCTCCTTGGGTACAAAAAAAGAATTGAAAATGTTGATATATCATGGAAAAATTCATATTATAATGAAAAATATGAAACACACATATTAATATAATAGTTAATTGCTATTGATGGATGAAATTACTGATCATGTTAAATACAAAACCTTGAGACACATTTAACAACCAACATGGAGGAATGAAACATTATCCTGTGAAAAATGATGCTACCAATCAATTAAGAACATTTTGTTAATGTTCTTCATCTATTATAGTCTTACCATATTAAATTATCATTATCAAGTACCCAAACATGATAGTCATATATATCTTGATCCTGTGTATACCTTAGCTATAAAACATCATGACTTGAGACAGGATACATATCAAAAACATGATAGTCAATAAGAGAAATGATATATGTCCCCTTCAAACAGCTCTCTTACACATGCATCAAAAGGAGTTTCATAAATATTGAGTACAATACTTAAATTCAAACTCCAAGAAAAAAAAATTAACATATAAAAGTAAAACTAACTTGATTATAAAAAGAAAAAACAAAGAAATACCAACTATTTGCCCATAATAAATGTCCTGGTCCTCTCTCTCCTTTCTTGTACACAACCGTATACCCCCGGCGCCTTAATAATTTGCTGTTACTGTGGCATTGGAGAAAAACAATGGGTGTTAAGGTCTTGCGCACGCTCAACAAGATGAGACTGGAATAGTTTCCAGGAGGTGTATTGATTTTCCATCTAGCGTTTACTAGTTGACCTGCGTCGACTCTCGCGTGGATGTGCGGAACACAAGTCGCAGAACGGCCTATATACTGCAATAATAGGGACCTAACCTAGTTGCTACACCATCACGAAAAATTTGCAAGCAATTTTTAAGGAATCGAAGGAGAAGAAGGTTGTTGTTTGCCTTTCTTTGGGGGGTTTTGGCAGAAATAATGGAAGGAGAAAGGGGAGTCTCAAATTACGAGATAAAAGTTTCGTTCTCAACCACACAGGCGATCCACGAAATGGGGTTTGTACAATATGAAGAAAACCAGATGATGAGTTTCATGGCGCCGGCGCAGTCTTCTCATCATCATCAAACATCTCAGCCTCTCAATCACGCCACGATTGGTAACAGTAGCACCACCAATTCCACCACCGTGGCGTTTGGTCTTAACAACCAGGTATATTATAAGTTAGACAAGATAACTTTTTTCAGATTGCTGATCTTTGTATCTAATGTTGGTGTTGGTAAAATTTTAGGTAGGGAGGACCTTGGATCCCAAAGCTGTAGAGGGCGAGAATTACTCCAGTAACATCAACGATGGGAATAATAATTCATGGTATTTTTCATATCTTAGCTCTCCATTTTTTTTCTTTTTAATTTATAGAGTCAGGTTCTCTCTCAAGTGCATACGTACTGACAGAGACTTCCCACCCAAAACAATATTCAACACTCTATATAAGTATGCATCTTCTTGAGGTCTTTCCATAATCTAGGCTAAAAGGGTTATTGCTTCACTTGTTAATGGAATGCTTTTTTTTTTTTGGTAACAAAAGAGGGGAAAACCTAAAACATATTAGTAATAAGCCATATCTTCTCGCCTACCTAAACCAGCTACAGCATATCCATATATATTGGTCCAACTTTCTCTTTTTTCTTAGTGGCATGAAGAAGGAAGTCTTGATATGCATTTATACCCAAATCCCATGGCAAAGGGTTAAAAAGTTTGGGGATTTGGCAGGTGGAGGAGGTCAGCCTCAGAGAAGGGTAAAGTGAATAATAAGGTAAGGAGAAAGCTAAGAGAACCAAGGTTTTGTTTCCAAACGAGGAGCGATGTGGATGTGCTAGACGACGGCTACAAGTGGAGAAAATATGGGCAGAAGGTTGTCAAAAACAGCCTTCATCCAAGGTACTTTTGCTCTATATGCTCGCTTTCCTTGTCACTGTATATGCATGGGGGGGCTATAAGTAGCCAATTCTAAGCCAAGGTTAGATTAATAATATTCCCAATGTTATTAATCATGAAGATATTTATAAGAAACTATTAGAATAGAATGTTCACAGTATACAGGCATAATATTGGAATATCATTAATTTGTGTGGAAGGAGAGGGGAAGGATAGTGCCGGCATTATTTTCAAACTACGAATATTAACTTTAGTTGGATTTCTTTGTTTCTGTTTGTGCATTTTGGTGGTTTCCCAGTTTTAAGTTGGTATATATATTCGTCTAAGGTTTGCAGTATCTGAATCATGAATTCATTTGACTTGCATTAATGTCGCTGGTTTTTGCCTGAATAGTGGTCAAAGCACTTATTGGGTTACAGTTAAGTTCTAAGTGGAATGGACTCATGGAACGTATGGTACTCTAAAAACGATGGGCATGTAAACATTTCTTTTTACATCTCTCACACACGAGTAAATTATTTCTGCACATGCACATATCATTAGTAGATAATTTTTGCTATTAGGTATGGGGTGAATACCTTTAGTTAAAAACTAAAGGTTGAGTTCATAAACATTTATAAACTACCTTTATAATCTCTATATAAAATAATTTTGGTTAAATTATATTGATGATATTAAATTATTAGTAAATTTTCTTTTTGGTTGTTTCCTATTAAATTGCTAGTAGAGAGATAGCTTGTCAACTTTTAATTGGAATAATAATAACTTTAGCACTCAATATTTACATATTAGGTTAATTTAGTCTTGATTCTAAAAAACTTAACCCTTAGTATTTATCAAATGTGTATTTTGATTTTTTTTGCAATTTTACTTTTTTTGGTGACATTAATGGTTACTTTTAAAAGAATGAGAAAATATGAAAAATTTTATCTTGAATTTTTTAGTGCTTCTATTTTTGGTATATTTTTAATCAAATTTAGCTGATAAATTTGTTTCTAACCTTTTAGGTGAAAGGATCACAAAAGAAAGTAAAACTACAAAAAAAAAAAAAAACCAAAATTACATTATATGTGAATATTGAGGGTTAAAGTTGCTATTATGTCAATTTTAAAAGTTGATATGTCATCTTTCAGTTAGCCATTTACTGCGAGCGATCAAAAAGACAAAATCAAATAATTTAATGACCATTTTGTAACTTTTCATAATTAAATAGCTAAAAAAAACCAATAATTAAGTAATTACCAATGCAATTTACCTAATTTCTTTTTGTTATAGTATTTTGACTGCTATATTTTAGAGATTTTATAATTTTAACGTACCTTACAGGTATAATAAAACTTTAAGATAAAATATCTCACCACTCAAACTTTAATATTTTTTGTTCAAATTTATTGTTTTCTCTATATTATTCTATCTAGACAAAGTTTTAGTAATGGTGATGAATTGTCTTGTTGGGGGAATCAGTTTCTCTGGGAGAAATTTTCAAAGTGTCATCTACGGAGATGTCGATTCGGTCCTTCAACAATCAAAAATATTGTAGGGAGGGTTTGTCCCACTTCGCGAAGAATTGTGTATGATTCACAAAGAGATGCCTTGACTGTACGTGGACGTACGGTTGTGGTGTCCCTTTCCGTAAACCGTACACGACTTTTCACAAGGGGGACAAAACTTTTTCTGGAGGACAATATCTTTAATTGCTGAGGGATCAGATTGGCGTCCTCAAGGACAACATTTCGAAATATTCTCTCGGAGTATACGGTCCCCCTCAGCACACACAAACATACTAGGGCTAAAGGTGGGGATGAGTAAGCTTAGCTAGCTATTATAAAGCAGATTTCCAAGTATTGTGTTTAATTTAGAAGCAAGTAATGATATGAGAAATGTGGTGCAAATAAGATGTAATATTGATTATGTGTTATATATCGGAGATGGCAGGAGTTATTATCGGTGTACGCAGAATAATTGCAGAGTGAAGAAGAGGGTTGAAAGATTATCGGAGGATTGTCGAATGGTGATTACTACTTACGAAGGCAGGCACAACCACTCTCCCTCTCATGATTCTAATTCTTCTGACCATCAACCCTTTTCCTCTTTCTAATTCATCGTTTTCATACACAAGTACGATTTTAAATTATTATTATGGTTTTGTTTAGTTGGTTTATCCTAGTGGTTTAGATCAGTAAATTTATAGCTTCAGTCCTTGTTTTCAAGTTTCACCCTCCTTTCTTGAGATCAATAATGTAAATATTTTATAAGCATTTCATCAATGATAGGTTTTTTTTTTTGGAATTCTGACAAAAAATATTTTTCAGACATAAAAGATATTTTAATCTTAAAAGAAATTAAGAGTTGTACATTTTCTAATAATAATTGTTTGAATTAATTATTCGTCTTGATAATTATGAACTAATGAAGTGGATATAAAATTGAGAGCTTAAAGTAAGACTACGTTTGGTACGTCATTTTCAGCGAAATTTAATTGGTGAGAATTTGATTCCAATATTTGATACGTAAAAATTAGTTTATTTTAACATTTCTTTAAGACTTATTTTCCAAAAACAATGGAAAGCAATTCCTTGAATAATTGATGGGAAAGTTACTTTCCCAATGCAAATGAATTTCAAGTCATATACGAAATATATGAATACATTTGAATTTATACTTATAATGTAACGAGAAAATTTTGCAAAATTTACACCTTCACAATCTTGCATTTATAGACAAGTTATTTTTAAATGAATTTGGATTCAACCAAAATGTGAGCAAATCATATCTCGTGAATTAATTTGAATATTTGTTAAGAATAAAATTTATTGAAAATAAAATACATAAATACTATATTTTTATTTAATAAGAATAATTTTGTACAATACTATTACATTGCCAACAAAGTGGCGAGCATGCCAAATGTGCTAATGTAATTTTCTTAGGATTTTAATCAATAAAACGTTGTAAAGTAATTTTCTTGACAATGACATTCTCATCAATCATATTCCATTGGAATCATAATATGGGAAAGCACCAAATTCTCCTTAGTGTTGAAAAAATAAGTATTGAAAAATAAAGTCCTAAATTTAAGTAAGAAAATCTATTTGAGATATTACTTAAAATTAAATATTTGGTATAATTAAATTGTTTTATAAGGGATAATATAATCTAAATGAAATGGAATAAAATAAAAAATAATTGAATTTATTATGTATTAAGTACTTATCATTTTCCAATTTTTTTTGTAGAAATTTTTTTATCTATCTAGTAATTTTTATTGCGAATTATTAAACATGTTAAAATAAATAAATTATTGCAAATATTAATTTTCAATTGTAATTTTTATTTTAAATTATTAAACACTTTAAAAAAATTAAATTATTGAAAATATTAATTTTCAATTGATTGAATTTTTTAATACTCTCGTTTTATATATAATAAAATTTTTTATGTATGGCAGATTAAATGTTAAAATTGAGCCAAACTTTTGAAGGGTGGCTCATAAGGGCAATTTTTTTTTAAATATTTAAAATAATATAAAATATTTTTCATAAACTTGATTTAGTTTTCGAGATAAAATTAATGACTAACTTATTTGAAAAGAAAAGAAAAGAAAATATAATTTGAAATATGATATTAGAGATTTAAAAAATTCTTACTTCATTTCCTTTAAAAATATTTAGTTTTTGTTGATTGAGTTTCAGCTCGATTGGCATGAGTATTATTGTCAATATAGGAGGATGTGAGTTCAAGTGCGCTGAAGCGCATTATCCTCCTATTTATAAGTTGGGAAGGGACTATGAATAGTTTTAAACATGTGTAAAAAAAGAGCAGATAGGATTAGATTATGATTTGGATTTTCAAGAACGAGAATCTTATGACATGTTGGGAATCTTATAAAAATCATCCATGACTGGAACGTATCTTAATGCCCGAAAGTTGGATAGGGTGGCCTTTACGTAAGGATTATATTGCCCCCAATTTTTATGAAATACAAGACCCTCATTGAATGATAAGAAACTAATTACAACTTCGAATATTCAAGGAATATTTGTACATTCTCTTCTAGCTCAATCAGAGGAATTGAGGTTTCATTCGCATTCTTATGGATAGGCTAATAAGTAAAAAGAAATAAAAGACAATACAATTCTCGATTTTCGAAGAGACTTTTTTATTTATTTTATTTCGGACGAGCCGAGGCAATAGGATGAACAACAAGGGTTTTGTACCGAGAACTTTGTATCGCGCACATCAGTCAGATGAACTCTAGAGAGTCGCATAAAAGGGAATGAAGACATGGAATATGAAAGAGAATACAAAGAAATAAATGAAAGGGGATCGGCTTCTATTTGTACTTTAGCTGAGATGAGTCTTGGTCATTTCTATCATTGAACTCTTATCAGAATATATAATGAGATTATTTAAAAAAACATTTCAACTTTTGTTTGATATTTTTGAATGATTTAACTTTTATGATGAAAATGAATCAGGTCAAGATTGAGTTTTGAATATCCATTCATATTTTAAAATTGATCTAATTTTTTATTAAACTTATTTTATATATTTAATTTTTTTTTTATCTAAATCCTCTGAAAAATGGGACAAACCTTCGAAATCGAATACTTCAATAATACAACAACTATTGGGCCTGAATAAGAAGCCTCAATAATACAACTTCTTTTAGCACCCAAAAACATTGATCATCAAATTCAGACTTTAGAAACACGAAAAAGAAGCCTGATAAAGAGGGACACAAAGGTAATTTCACGCGAACTCTATCTTTAAGCTCAGTAAGTAACCAAATATCTGCCACTTCACTCTCACTTTTGGGCGTAATCCCTTAAACCCTTCCCTTAGCCAAACAAAAAAAAAAAAAAAAAAAAATGCTTCTCCAGCCTTCATCGTTGCTGAATCACCGTGTTTCGATCTCCTCAGCCGATTCTTACTCTCGGCAGCTCCCATGCCGGATTCCCAAGTTTATCCTTTCCAGAACCCCAAGTTTTCAGAAGCTGCCGATCAAGTGTTCCATATCTCAAGTCCATAGCTATGGGACCGTGGACTTTGAAAGAAGACCCATGGTCAAATGGAACGCTCTATATAAGAAAATATCGCTCATGGAAAACCCTGAATTGGGTTCTGCCTCTGTGTTGAATGAGTGGGAAAAAGGAGGTAGGAAGCTCACCAAGTGGGAGCTTTGTAGGGTTGTCAAGGAGTTAAGGAAGTACAAGCGTTTCAAGCAAGCACTTGAGGTAAACCCAACAAAAAAAAAAAAAAAAAAAAAAAAGAGGGAATTTTGTGTTCTCTTCTAGTGTGTTTCGATTTCTGGGTTTTTTTGTTTTTGGCAATCTGTTGTAGACAGCGATTGCTTGACTCTATAATTTACTTAATAATTACTGGGCAATCTAATTCTTCCCTAACTTTAGGTGCTTTGGTGTTTTGAATTGCATTTGTATGTGTTATTCTTGGTGAAAGTTGAATTCTTTGTTGGTTGCTACATGAACCTATTACATTAGAGAGTGGAGTTAAAGCCTTTTTTATGACCCTTCTCATTCTCTTCATTGCAATGAATCACCTGAACTGAAGGTCTTGTCTAGATGATGGATTTGCTGCAAGCTATAGTTACAGGGGTAAGGTAATATTGATGAATGCTCTTTGAGTTTGAGACACAGTTTAGGGTTTAAGTAGGACCAAAGAATATTTTACAGTTGATGCAACAGGTTTTTTAGTTATAGCTCTTAATATTCCTTCAAAATAAGTTGAGGAATCTATCTTAATTGACATAGGAGGTGCCCCAAACAACCAAAAAGATACACAATGTTGTGAGTGATTTTCTGTTTCTGCTTATAAAGCATAGTGAAATGAAGATAATTATTATTCAACTTATCAATGGTGTAGGATTTATCGTTTTTATCTTGTATTTGCACATTTTGGTGATATTTTTGGATGCTGAATTTAGAATGATTGCAAGTCTGTTGTAAAATTAAGTCAAAATAGCGTATTGTTGTACATTTAGCAGAGCCTAGTTCACAATAAAAGGCTGAGTAGACGTTGTTGTTGTTGATCACTGTAGTGGATGGCCCGGTAGAATTGTCAATTTGTTTTAGGGAAGTTAAAATTAGTTATCGCTTTTATTCAGTAGAGTTGTTGATGTTCTTCCATCAGGCATTTTTTAAAAAACTTTTCCAAAATTGTACAGGTGTATGAGTGGATGAACAATAGAGGAGAGAGGTTTAGATTTTCTGCTAGTGATGCTGCAATTCAGTTAGACCTTATTTCTAAGGTACGTGGAGTTTCAAGTGCCGAAGATTTCTTCCTTCAACTCCCTGATACTTTGAAGGACAAGAGAATCTATGGGGCCCTTCTGAATGCCTATGTGCGGGCAAGAATGCAAGAAAAGGCAGAATCTTTAATTGACAATATGAGGAATAAAGGTTATGCCTTGCATCCCCTTCCGTTTAATGTGATGATGACTCTATATATGAACCTTAAGGAGTATGATAAAGTTGAGTCAACGATTTCTGAAATGATGGAAAAAAACATACGTCTAGATATATATTCCTATAACATCTGGTTGTCATCTTGTGGATCCCAAGGATATGTGGAAAGAATGGAACAAGTATATGAGCAGATGAAAGAAGATCGGAGTATCAATCCAAACTGGACTACATTTAGCACAATGGCTACCATGTATATCAAGATGGGACTGTCTGAAAAAGCTGAAGAGTGCTTGAGAAATGTAGAGAGTAGGATCACCGGTCGGGATCGTATACCATATCATTACCTTATTACACTTTATGGTACTGTTGGTAATAAAGAGGAGGTGTATCGGATATGGAAGGTTTACAAATCTATTTTCCCCAGTATTCCAAATTTGGGTTATCATGCTATGATATCATCTCTGGTTAGGGCCAGTGATATTGAAGGGGCAGAAAAGATTTATGAAGAGTGGCTATCAGTTAAAACATCTTATGACCCTAGAATAGCAAATCTTCTAATGGGGTTGTATGTTAAAGAAGGAAACTTGGATAAAGCTCAGAGCTTTTTCAATCACATAGCTGATGTGGGAGGAAAGCCAAATTCAAGCTCATGGGAGATTCTAGCTGAAGGGAATATTCAAGAGGAGAGAATCAATGAGGCTCTATCTTGCCTAAAGGAAGCTTTTGCAACTGAAGGTTCAAGAAGTTGGAGGCCAAAGCCCGCAAATGTTTCTGCCTTCTTTAATCTCTGTGATGAAAAAGAGGACACGGAAAGTAGGGAGGTTGTGGTGGGATTGTTACAGCAATCAGGATATCTCAAAAATGAAGCTTATGCATCACAAATTGGCTTATCTGATGGTGCTGTTGAAAGTATATTGCCAACGTATAGTTCAGGCGATGAGAATCAGGATAATGATTCGGAGGTGCTTCTCAACCAACTGCAGGGCAGTGCGTGATAACTATTATTTAAAATCTTTAAGTGCAGGGAAAGTTTTGTATCTATCTTTTCATGGAAGTCATGAGTTAGCATATGCTCTGATGCTGGCAAGGAAAGTGAACTTATAGCCATTTCTCCCAACCATTTTGTGCAGGGGAAGATACACTTGGCGGGTAAAAAACTCACCTACATGAATTCTTGCTGGAGCCCTTTCCTTTACCCTTGTTTCAAATGTATGAATTTTCCAATTTAAGCTGCTCAAGTGGCAAGAGTTTTCTTCCATTTGCGGAAGGGATATGGATAGTTTACCATTCTCATGACTTGGAATCCATAAACTGTTGCCATTGATAAAATCTTCTAGTACCTTAGGAATTTTCATTGAACATATCTGGGAAAGCTGATTGAACCTATATGTAGAGCTTCAAAATCTTAAAGCTGTTTTGGTCCCAAGTCATACATCATTTATCACCTATAATTTGTTTTCTGAAAAAAGGAAGAGTTTTGAGGATTTTTTTTATTAATGATTTTGTAAGACATTTTCAAGTTACTTTTATTTCGGTTTAAATCTCCAAAGTTGATTGAAATCATCATTATGCAGAGATATAAGTGAAAGTGCTCAAGTGGTTCTAAGGTAAAATATTTTTAATATCTGAAGCTTTGATCATTGATGAGAAGTGGGAGCAAAGGTGGGTCAAATAGAAAAAAGAAAAAAAAAAAACGAATCCCAGTTTTGCAAGTTTCGTTGCTAATTTGATTATCACAAACTACAGTATTTTGATGTGTAAAACATGTGTAAAACAAAGTGGTGCATCATTTTCTGTTTTCCAGCTGGAATATTTATATCAGGCTATACCCTCAATGAGTATTCATGAATGGAAGAATCATATCCTCACCACACACTAGATGTTTAAGAAGGTCAAAATTTTGACAAGTCCGTGAATCCAAACAAAAGCAGACAAATAAAGCAGACCCGTGGCCAGGGTCGTCTTCATCTTCTAAGTTATTGTTTTGTTGTTAATTTTCTAGGCAAAAGCCATGCAACATCCCTGATCTATTACAGAAGTTGCCAAGCATATCCTATGGGCTATTATTTGGTACTAAGTTTAAGAAGATAACATGTCTCTCTTTAGATATATTTAAAATTAAAAAAAAATTAGGCACATGTTGTCATCTTTATAATTTATTCTTTCCACTACATACTCATGCTGAATATTTATATATTATAAATTAGTATCAAAATTCAAATCATTTTAATTGAGTTTTTAAAGTATCAATTATCATATCGATCAAATGTTTTTGTTAATCTAATTATTAGCTTAGTCATAAAATGATCAAATATTCTCGTTAACCTAATTATTAGCTTAGTCATAAGATGAATATTTAGATTTGACGTGAAATATATTTAAAACGTATCATATTAATAGCTTGAATTTGATGTGAAATATATAATTAAATTATAAATATGTATACTTACCACGTACAACTTAATGCTGACATGCTTAAGGAATGTCATTCTTAAATTTCAATGACATGTTGGTTTTATTATTATTATTATTGTTTAACATAACAAATTTAAGTTGCGATTACGATAAGTATAAATACTTATATTTAGAGTTTGATCAGTATATTTTAAATATATTCAACTTTAAAACTAATATTTAACATCTAAAGGGAATAGTAAATTTACAAAAAATACTTAGTTATTTAACACTACATGAAAAAAATTAATCAAGTTTGGAATTAATTTAAAGTTGGAAGTCATGTTTGAGGATGTTTGGCATATAATATAATATATAATTTGTTATAGGGAAAGAGCATCCTAGAATAGGAGGAGGAGGGCAAGGGCATAGGCCGAATACATGGTACCCATCCCAAAAAAACATAACAGATCCAATTTGCTTAGATTTGGAACACATGCTGCAAAGTGCAAGTATCTTTCAGAGAGAGGACCCACAAATTACAATCAACATTTTCCCACATGAAATCACATGATGGCCATTGCATGCCATCACCACTACAACATTAGCTACAATTTAATCACGGGAAACCTTTCAAGAAAATGACTTTAATCCCCAAATCAACCACCTTTCTCATCCCTTTAATTAGCACAATTTTCCAAATTTTAATATCGATTTGATGATGTATTTTGTATATGAAAACAACACACTTTAACCTATTAACTTCATCTTCACCTCAAAATCAAGTCATATAGAGTCATTTTCAATAAATAAATACCTTTGAACTCGTGTACCAGCCTCTTATTGGTAAAATCCCACGTTTCTTCACCAAATGGGTACTCCTTTCATTGAAAATACCTACCCTTTAACGACCACCTTACCTGTTTTATAAATATTTTACCTCAACCAGAGAAGCCACGCAACACATTCAACTCTTTTCTGGTCCTAAAAAACCTTCTCAGCCATGGCAGAACTGGACAACCCAAATGTGATGTCAAATCTCATAACTTTCTTGTCTTCTCTCATCCAAAAAGTGGCTGAATCCAACGATCTAAACTGTGGGTTCCAGGCTCAGAAGATTTCAGTTTTTCATGGCCTAACACGCCCAACCATCTCCATTCAAAGCTACCTCCACAGAATTTACAAGTACGCCAATTGCAGCCCCTCTTGCTTTATTGTTGCTTATGTTTATCTTGATCGGTTTGCTCAAAGGCAACCCTCCTTGCCCATCAATTCTTTCAACGTTCATCGCTTGCTTATTACGAGTGTGATGGTTGCTGCAAAGTTCATGGATGATATGTAAGTGTTCTTAACTTGATTGTATAAATCACTCAAAGAATTCTTGGATTTCATTTATGGGTTTTGGGTCTTTAGATACTTTGATCTCTTCCATGTTCTTTGAATTATGACTGAATTTAAGCTCTTTTTATTTTTTATTTTTTTGGTTCTTTTCTTTTTGACCTTTTCCCCCTTAGTTGAAGTCAAATGATTAGACATGGTGGAATTGTAGAGCCATTGAATTTGCCAGAAGAATGATTTCTTTGCCGTTCCAACAAATTGTAGGCATGTGAATCCTGGCTGTCCTTCTGACAGTCAGAAAACAATATATATATACACACACAAAGTTGTTTCTGCAAAGAAGCCTATAATTGAAGTTCAGTGTGATAGGCCAACCTGTTCATTTTTTTGGTTCCTTTTGACCATACACTTCAAATATTCTGAAAAAAAGAAAAAGTAAGACAAGTGGATAATACACTTTTAATATTCTACCAAAGTACCAAACATTGAGTTTGATCTGACTTTTGGAACATTTATCTTTGTAGGTATTACAACAATGCTTTCTATGCAAAAGTAGGAGGAATCAGTACAACAGAAATGAACTTCCTTGAAGTGGATTTTTTATTTGGGTTGGGATTCCATTTAAATGTAAACCCCAAAACCTTTCACACCTACTATTCCTACCTGCAAAGACAGATGATGATGATGTTGCAACCTCCACCACCAAGTACTGCACCAGAATCCTCTATAGAGTCCACATTGAAAGTCCATTTGTGCTTTAGTGATGAGGAATCCACGTCTCATCAAAAGGAACAATTAGCTGTTTAAGGCCTTCAATTTAGTGTTTAGCTCTCAATGTCGTCTCAATTTTGGCGTTTTCTTGTGGATTTTTCTTCTTTTTTTTTTTTTTTTTTTTTTTTTTTTTTTGGGGGTGGTTGTTGGATCTCAAATTGTTTATGCATGTACAGATACTGGGAGTTGCTTTCTTTTTTACAGCCTGGCTATATATATATATATAAGTCTTTTTTTTCTTTCTTCTGAATTTATTAGTCCTGATTTGTTTTGATTCATGATTGTGGCCTTTTTTTTTTTTTTTTTTCAATGATGAGGAAAATTGTAAATTCCTTTAACACGTTGTAAGGTTCATTCTCATTGATGCTCCTCATTTTCCTCCCAATTCTAGTTGTTGTAAGGGAGTAACTTTGATTGATACCACATGCCGTTGTTCACGTTAAGATTCTCATGTATTAAGACTTCTGGGTTGAACAAAGAATGAAAGAAAAATATGCTGCTTTAAAAATTCTTTTGGGAGAATTATCATTTTGAATTTAGATTTCGAATTAATTGTTGGAATTATTTTAAAATTTAACTTTTTTGAACTTTATTAGGGTGATATTCAAATTAATCCAATAATAATTTCAAATTCAAGTTAAAATTAATATATATATAACATGTGCAATCACATTTACAAGCAAGGTTGAGTGGCTTAGGATGCTTCTCTCTTTGATGGCATGGGGAAACGAATTTAGCATAGCTTAGGGTTTAATGCTAGGCTAGTCTAGGGACAGTCGGCCCACCAATACTCCAAATCTTTAGTTAAGGTGGTCTCATCTTTCCAGTAGTGAAGAGCACAAGGTTTTGTTTTCCAATGGTTTTGTGATATAATCGGGTTATCTCAATCTTCTTCGTTTCAAGTAAATCACAAATATTTATATAAAAGATTAAAATCCACTTCCATATTATTTTTTTTCAAAATACCCTTTTGCTAATTAATTCTTCCAAAAATAAATCATGAATTAATTTTTTTAGTAATGCTTAATAAAATTAGGCCGGTGAAAAAGGTACTTGACAAAAAGTAAAATATAATTGCAACAACTACTCTCTTTCATTAACGCAAATTATTAGTTGACTGATTTGATCATTAATAATGCTGGCATGGTTAACGACAATCAATAGAAAATGACATTTGACATTATTCTTGAGCTTTTTGGAAATCTCATTCGAACTATCTTGTCATTGTTGTCTATGTTTCGGATCGTATAGGTATTAATATGATTGTAGGTTTTGTTTTTGGGAGAGTTTGAATTTGGTTAGCACTACCTCCTCAACTTGGATTCGAATGGGTGGAGCCAAAACAGGAAGTTTGAAAATACAAGATTCCTTTGTTGATTACCCACAAACTTTAACTTCTTGAAGTTGTTCATTTAAGTATTCTTCATTATGATCTTCTTTATTTAACACTTGAAAGACCAACTTTTTGACCTAAAGATACATCAAATCACGTTGCTATGGTATCTAAGGATTTAGGTTTTGGGTTGACTATCTTAAGTTTAGGTAGAGGAGAGCAATTGTAGGTTAAAATCAAGGAAACCAATTAAATCAATCCAATCGGTTTAATTGATTTTGGTTTGAACAATTTTTCGGTTATGAGTTTGATTTTGTTGGTTATTTCGATTATCAATTTTTGAAATTTCAAATTGACCTTGCCAAAAAAACATACTTAATTTAATATATATTTAATTATTTATAATATATTTAAAATTTATAATATATAAATAAATATATATTATCTAAGCCCAATAATTAAAGTTGGTTAACTGACCAACCTAAAGTTGATTTGGTTATATAGGTTTTTGAGCTCTAATTCAGTTGATTCAATTTTTGTAGAATATGATCAATTAAGTCGGTTTATTAAAAACACCAACTGAAAAAGCCTAATGCTCTCCCTTAGGTTTAGGAGTATACCCTATCTATCGGCCACTGATAACTATTTAAAGCCACCTCCTTTGGCAAGGCTTTAGTTTCTACTCATTTTTTAGACATTAATGCACCACCAACTACAACATCTACAATAGACTTAAGTAGAGGTAACAACCCATTATAAAATGCTTGAACTTCTATCTATTTAAGCATACCATAATATGAACATTTTTGTGATAAGTCGTTGAAACGTTCTCAAGACTCATATAAAGACTCAAATTCAAACTACATAAAGTTATTTATTACATTTCTAAGCTTGGTAGTCTTCTCTACAAGTATCTATGGATCCTGGTAGTAAAGAGTTTAACCATAATCTGGATTTGTCCCTAAGTGAAAAAGGAAATAATGCAAGTCTAATAAGATCATCAATCACTCTAGGAGACTTGCAGGTTTGACATACATCTAAGAAATTAGAGAGATGTAAGTTAGGATCCTAACTAGGCAGTCTATGAAATTGTGTAGAATTTTGGAGCATAGTTAAGCTAATGGCTTAATTACAAAAGTATCAATATTGAAATCAAGCCTTCTAATTAGAAGAAACTAAGTTACTATACTTTGTCACATCCTAAAAATCAGGTTAGTAGAAATTGGGTTAGTGAATAGAGAGAGTGGTCACGCCCTGTTTTTAAATAAATGTTGTAGGATTTTACTAAGTAAATTGATTTGGTTTAGCGGTTAGGTATTTGATTATTTGTTTGATTCCCTTTCTTTAGGATTTTCTTTATTAATTTTTATTCCATATTTGATTTGTTTTGTAAGGGTTATTTTTAATTTTTGTAAATTATTGGTAAGAATGGTCTTGTTGGTTTAGTGATGAGGCATTAGTTTACTCTTTGGTTTTAAGTTCAAATCTTGTTATGTGCAAAAGTGAAATTATTTTTACTTCTCGTTTGTTGTGTCGCCCATGCTGTCAGAGTGTGGGTCAAATTCAAACTTTGACCAATCAGATAAGGATGGTAGTCAAATCTGATTAGTTGTGATATTGTGATTATTTTTTTAATATGTGATAAAATTATTTCCTAAAAATCCTCCTTTGTTGTCTTTTCCCGCTTTCTCCACTATTGCCTTCACTTCTATTTTTATTTTTGTTATTGGAAAATTTCTTTCTACCATTTATTTTTGCTTCTCCATCTTTCTCAAATTTTCTTTGTATTCTTCATGTTAGTCCTTTTGATTTATCTTTTGTCGTCTCTTTAGTCTTCCATTCTGTTACTATTTCGACAGTTGTCATCGCCTCTTTTAGATTCGTTGGTAGCTATGCGTGGCAAAAGAGTTGGTAAAATCATCGTATTTTCTTTTCTTTTATAAGTATTATTCGTGTTTTTTTAAAAGGTGCTATTTTATTTAGATTTTTCTAAGAAGGTTTTGGTAGATTGTTGAGTTTGGTTATAGAGGTTTGATCGTTTTCTTTCGTGTAATTCTATTTAGGTAAAGGTTGTGTGATGCATATCCCTCTAACAAATAGAGTTCAAATATTTCTTTTCTGGGGTAAGTGTTAAACGCTCGAGTTTAGGGGCTGATTGTGATAACTTAGTTGCAAGGGTCGATTGTCCGTTGCTTTTGGCCATATGTTTTTGGTATGAGTAAGGGTTGATTCTTGTGATTGATTGCTAATTGGTTTAGTTCGAGTGTCGTATGTAGGAATTGGAAATGTTGCTATAGCGTCAGTATCACATTATAGTCAGGTGTGTGACTTGAACTCGAAAAACTTGTGAAATTATGTGAAATCGAAATTGGTAGTCAATGCCACACAACTTTGTGTCTAGCCATGTGCCAAGCCATATGAGCCATACGAGCGTGCACTTGATTGTGTGCTTGACCGTGTGGGCCACACTGTAACACCCTTAACCCGTCTCCGTCGCCGGATTGGGATTATGGAGTGGTATAGTACAAATTAGGAAATTTATCATCAAATAGAAACAAAAATATAAAATAAATGATAACATTCAATGGCTTATAAAAATCAGGGTAAACATAAACTTATGGGCCTTTAATCGAGCTTATGGGGCCCTAAAAATAGTTTGGGAACAATCCAAGACTAATTTAAATCAAAATAGAAAATATACAAAAATTTGAAAAATTTTAGAAACAGGGGTCACATGGTTGTGTGGCCAGACCGTGTAACAAACTGTGATCTTGTGAAAAATCGTGCACCTAAAAATTTATAAGACACATGGCCGTGTGGAATAGCCCAGGCCGTGTGCACCTTAAAAAACTTTTAAAACAAGGCAAACTTTCATCCAACTCTTAGGTTCCAAGCCAAATCAAAATCAACCATTTCCATACTTTAAAAACACATTTAAACAAGCCTAAAACATGCCAAAACAATCAACCTAAATGTCTAACCAATGTGTCCTCATTAACACTACAATTCAATTATCAATCCCAATTCACTTGACACATCAACTAATTTGCATTCAAATTCATAAGTTCATATATAGAACTCATGCCAAACTTATCATTTCTTCCTAATGATTCACATTCATTCATACCATGATTCAAACACTTAAATAAGGTTTATATCAAATGACCAAAACAACTTTATATGAACATATTCATACCAAGATTAAAGGTACATACACAATTAAGCTTATACCAAGCTTAAAACGTAACATTTGTAATAAGTATCCAAACATATACAAATACACCTATTACATATACATTCAATGGTTCAAAACACTCATTGAACACACACAAACATGCCAAATCAATCAACCTATACGTTCTAACCAATATGCCATTCAAAGGCACCTTAACTTAAAATAATTTACTTTCACTCCATAGCATAAGCTTACTTTACTACAATTATAAACATTTCAACCATTTCAACCATTTCAACCACAGATATAAACATGTCTAAAACATACATTTAAATGTCACTCAAACTGACCAAAAGACACTTATTTACAAAGCTTTACAAGTCCACCCCAAAACATAATTGCCAAAAGATATGACCAAACCAAATGGACCAAGGAACATATTCATGACACCTATTACATATGAGCCTTGTACATGCCATTTATAACCATAGCCAAAATGTTCAAAAACTACAAAAATGATCGATGAATAGTGTGATAGGGCTCCAACAAGATTCCAACCGAATGAACTTTTCAATGATATACGAAACCGATGAACAACAACCATGTAAACATGTAATGCTTAGTAAGTTCATATAAAAAAAACTTAAACTTACCATTCATTAATATTAAATCATTCAATCATACTCATTAAATCACATAGCACTTGCCTTTCCTAACACCACAATTCACATCATTAGTATATATATTAACAATACATCTTCTATGAACATGGTATACAACATGAATTATTTATAGTTACTCATATTGCATCACATATGTGATTAATGCTATTTTTCCATGCATTATTAAAGCTCACCTTACCATTTCGTATGATCATCGTTATCCATAATTTCATATATAAGCCTTTACATTCATTTACTTACCTGTTGATATAGAATAACACCAAATACTTAGGAACACCTTTCTATAGAACCATAACCTTTTCAACAATGCTCACATGAGCTGTGAAATGGGCCTACTCACAAGAGTTGTGGGTTGGGACGTTAGCTACACGATCCTGCTCACACGAGCTATAGAGAATCCACGAAAAATGCAAGACCTCAGTCATCGGTAGGACATCCAAGACCAGCACTCGAAACATGTAATCCCTAATGACATGTCATTTGTGTCTTAAGCATTCTTTAGGATCAAACAAGATTATAAACCGTCAAGTGTACAAGTCATCATATTATTACCGAATCAATTATTTTTAACATAACATTAACTAAAAATTAATCTATCAATAATTAATAAGCATATATCTCATATGAACTTACCTCGATTACAACAGTTGTATTAACAAAGTCAAGAACTATTCCGATAAACTTCTGTTTTCCCCGATTCATGTCTGGTTAATTCTTTTCTTAATCTAAATAGTAATTTATTTCAATTATATGTTTCAAACAATCTAAAATCATTAACTTTAATTTATTATTCACTTTAATATGAAATAACAAAATTATTCCTAACATTTTAACTTTATACCATTTAGTCCTTAAACCCATGACATGAAAATTCACCATTTTTCTAACCAAAATATGCCAGCCTAATTTTCTCTATATAGAATATAAATGACATGTCATGTAACACCCCTAACCCGTATCCGTCACGGAATAAGGTTACGGGGCATTACTGGACTTATACACTAGCATTTGTATAAAACCAAGTCATAAATTTGCATTCCAAATTAAAACTTTTCAAATTTCACCATAAAGACCTAATATGGGCCTACGGGGCCCAATACATGCTTTAAAAGTGATTTGGAACTAAACCGGTAACTTTGGAAAACTTTAAAAAAAATTCTTGAAGTTAGGGACATATGCCCGTGTGGCCAGCCCCGTGGGCAATTTTGACTTGCAATTTCTTAAGCATAAAAGGGGCACACGGCCTAGGCACACGCCCATGTGGCTAGGCCGTGTGGTCAATTGATTTTTCACCATTTTTAAGCCATTTTCACACGATTTTGACACACGACCATGCTTGAAACCCGTGTCCTTCACATGACCAAGACACACGGCCGTGTCTTTTGCCTGTGTACTATCCTGACTTCACATTTGAGGATACAGGGGATACACAGTCATATCACACACCCGTGGGCTTACCGCGTGTTACACACGGTCTGATCACACACCCGTGTGCCGGGTCGTATGGACTCAAAATGAGCCTTTTGTCTTAAGTTTACCAACCTTGCATAACTTAAGCTTTAAACTAATAATTTCCTCGACTTTTGACTCAACCAGAACTCGATTAAACACACTTAATACATGTCTATTAAAACTATAAATCATCTAACCAAAATATGTATATTTCATACCATGCTTCAACATCTTTAATGTTCATTCACTATCATTTACAAACTAACATCTTAACAACTTAGGTACATGCCATTTTACCAAAAGAAAAGTATTTTACCACTTTGAGTCCGGGATTGGCTTGGATGCTGAGTCCTTAGCTTTCTTTCGTTCCTAATCCTGCGCACAAAAAACAAACCGTACACTGAGTATGCACTCAGTGGTATTTCTATAAACTAACACTTGAATAAATATTAACATCAAAATGCATTTAAGTTACTTAATTCATATCTATTGGCACTAGTTATATTTAAAGTTCTTTTTCAATAAAATGTTCAGTTCAATGATATCAGTTAGAAATAGTCGATTTTCAGTACAGTGGCACAATCATTCAATAGTTCAGTACATTAAATAACCCCTATTAACATAACTCAGACCTGGATGGATACACGGATCCAACCCACACACTGGGATATTATACAGTGTTTCATCGGTCGAAGTCAGAATACACTGTTAACAGTAATAGTAATAGTAACAGTAGTAGTACACAGAGTACCTCATCGGAACGAATCCTAAACAGAAATAGTAGTCGACACTTATAGTGCCTCATCGACACAAAGTTGGAGTATCCCTGAACACTTCCAATCCTATGGCATGCCAACTATATCCGACTAGCCCAACACTGTTAATAGGGTTTTCATTTCACTTTCAAATTTTTGTATAACAATTAATACATTTCAAATTTAACAATACTTACCTTTAATTTACTTACCATACATAATAAAGCAATGCATACAACATTTAACTTAAAAACTCAGTTTATAGAAATACGAACCGTAGTTTTCTCGAATTACTCTTCGTTAACCTTCTCTTTTCCTTTCTTTGTCGATGTCTCCGGTACTACGTTAGCTACGGAAATTAAACAATTTATACTATTAATACATAAATAATTTACAATAATTAATTGAATTTCTATTCAATTCAATTCTCAGTTTCAATTTGATTCAAACTAATTCATTGATTTTTACTATTCAATTCATACTCCATATCTACTAAATTTTCCTATCACATTCACCCATCCATTAATGTTCATAGTAAAACCCTACTCTCATATTTCTTTCAATTTAGTCCCTCAAATATAAAACTTATAGCTTCCTTTACCATTTAATCCCTTAATCATTTCTAAATTGAAATTCATTCAATTAAATCCCTAATTCAACAATTTGCTCAACATGAATCATGCCTTAAAACTTATGAACTTTAAAAATATCAACTTAAATCAAACAATATTTGTCTCTAGGATTCTAAGAACATCAAAATTATAAGAATAGGGACTAACTTGACTTACCAATTAAGCTTCAAACTTCAAAACCCTAATTTTCCCTTTTCTTTTTCTTTCCCTTTTTTTCTTTCCTATTTCGTTTCTTCTCTGTTCTATTTTTCAATGGTTTTTCTTTATTTTCTTTATTTTATGTTTAGTTAATTAATAAATAATATAATAATATATTATTTATATAAAATATCTTATACTTAAAATATAAGTAAATACCTATGTTTATTACATTTGTATAAATACATTCACTACACATGTATAAATTTTATACCACACATTTGTCCTCAATTGGTTTAATTGCTAATTTAATCCTTTGACTTTTCTTTATTCTACAATTTAACTTTTTCCCTTTATTCAATCTAGTCCTTTCACTAAATTAGCCTTAATTCAAATTAATTCACTTAACCAAAATCTAATTAACTACACTACTAACTTCATAAATATTTCTAATAAATATTTACGAATTTATTTTGTGGAAATAATGACCCAAAAATTCAATTTTTTCGACACTCGTAAACTTTGGGTTGTTACATGTCATTACGGTTACCATGTTTAGGGTGCTAGTGTTGAATATCCTAACGATGGCTGAGTTTTGGCATTTATTGCGGATACTCGTTAGCTTGTATGAGCGGTATCGTGTAGCTACATTCTGACCGCCAGCTTGTGTGAGTAGACCCATTTATGGCTCGAGTGAACATCTATGTAAATGAAAAGGAAAGGAAACGTTTTCGCCCATGTGTTAGCACACTTTGTGTGAACTTCTCGCGTATCCGATAGTATGATTAACTATGTTATGGAAAGAATGAGTTCAAATGTGTTATGTTCATGAAATCTATCTTATCATGAAATGATTTTGCTAAGTTATGTGTTTAATCACTAACTTGTATTGTTGATGATGCTTAGGCTTATGCCAAGCTATGTTAGATTGATTCATGTCTATTTTTAAGATTATGCATTGAAATGGTAAGCTTTTTTCATGATTTATGAACTTATTAAGCATTATATGCTTACGATGTTGTTCTTTTTTATGTTTTTTAGATTATCAGAAGCTCGATCGGTTTGGAAGCTTGTCGGAAACCTATCACACTATCCAACGATTATATCGGTAGATTTTTATGTTTTAGTCATGGTTATAATGGCATGTATAGGTGGAATTGGGTTAATGATTTAGTTGTTTTTTTTGGCATGTATATATGGTATATGGTCGATATACTTTTGGCATTTTGATGTTTTAATGGTTGGTGTTGATATGGCTAAGTGGATGTATGTTTTGAGTGACCAAATTTGGTATGTTCATAATGTGGCGAAGTGGGGTTATGCTTTGATGTAGTTATGAGTTATTTGTGTTGGCATAAATGTGGTCATATATGGTAAGTTTGGTTTGGTAATAAATAGTTGTGTATGGTTGAATTATGGATAAATATGCACATGTTTAGATAGGTTTGATAAATTGTGATTGAGGTGCCTTTTGGCATATTGGTTGTATAGTTATTTGGTCTATTGAAATGGTCTTATTATGCATGTTTTGGTGCCTTAATTCTAGGTGCAATTGGCTTGTCGGTTTGTGTAGGAATTGGGTGAAAGAAACGGCTTGAATATGACCTATTTCTTGTCCACATGACCTAAGACACGGGCATGTGTTTGTGTTTCAGCCGTGTGTTATGCGACACGACCGTGTGTCCTGTAGGTTTTAATGGTTGTTCTTCAAAAGTTACACGGCCTAACAGATGGATTGGCACATGAGCGTGTGAGGCCATTTCGAGAGTTACACGGCCTGGCACATGGGCGTGTGACTTGGTTGTGTGACCCAAGTAAGAGAGTTATACGAGCATGGACACAGGCTTGGACATGCCCATGTGTCCCTATTTTGAATGTTACACGGCCTAAGACACGGGTGTGTGACCCTCGCAGTGTAAATTTTTCCAACTTTTTCCTTAAGGTTTCGTATGTTCCCGATTTAGTCCCAAATCATTTCTAAAGTATTCCTAAGGCCTCGAAGGCTCGAATAAGGGACAATATACATGTGTTTGAATGGATTTTTCTATGATTATGAAATGTTTGGAAACTGATGATTTTAAATTACGTTTTTACGATAATGCTCTGTAACCCTATTTTGGCGGCGGATACGGGTTAAGGGTGTTACAAACATAATGTCACTTCTTTATTGGTTATAGGCACTGTAATAGTTTTTTTTAATGTCATTAAAAAGGATGAATTAAACCGTATGGAAAAATGATAGTTTAAGAACTAAAGTAGGCTAAAAACATTTAGGTACCAAAGTGAGAATGGATAAAGTTCGAAGACTAAATTCAATATTAAGCCAATTACGAATTTTGTTTATGCTTTCTCTATGGGTGGATTAGTTTGAGGTTAAATGTTTGGACTTTTGATTTGGGGTAAGGTTACCATGCTTCTTACAAGATGGAGGTAAGTTAGGGGATGTTAGAACTTGTGCTCCGAGATACTTTAAAATTGCTATACCCCTACCTCGATTAGGGCTCGTGGCAACATGAGAACCAATCAGAGAGACTTGCAAGCGTCGCCCTCACTTTGTAGTGTCTAGATAGTCACTTAGTGATTAGCAACCCATGTGCCTTGTACCCTTTCACGGGTGGTCCATTTGTCCTTAACCACCTGGTCGGATCCTGTGTTAAGCCATCTGTTACTAACGGGTGTATTGTAACACCCATAACCCATATCCGTCGTCGAAACAGGGTTATAGAGCATTACTAAAATTTACAGACTCAAATACAAACATTTCATATCATTTTACATTCATATCAGACAACAATCATAATCACTCATATCATCCCTTATATGAGCCCTCGAGGCCAAAAATACACATTAGAATTAAATCGGGACCAAACTGAAAACTCAGAAAATTTTTCGAAAAAATTCAAAATTTTCCAAGGTGCAGGGGACACACGCCCTTGGGATAGACTGTGAGTCACACATGGCTGAGACACATGCCCGTGTCTCTGCCCGTGTGGACAAAATTATGCCATTTCCAAGGCCACATTTTTCACCCAATTTGTCTTCCACCTACATTAACACTTTAACACATTCACAAGCCAATACAAAACATTCAAATCAAGCCAAAACTAGGTCATATGCATGACATATCAATACATATGTTTAACTATCCAATTTACTAAAATAACCATACATACATATTGGCATATTTTACCATTTGTACCATCATAAACCAATCACTAACATGTCTATATGATTTTGTACATTCATCCATTTCAAATACACATTAAACATATTAAGGCCATTTGTACATATCAAAACATACCATTTACAAGCCATACCAATGGCTAGTTTTCAACCAAACACATACATATGTACATGCCATCATTGTTCAAATTTAGCCTATATATGCCATTATAACCAAAAGTAATTTAATGTTTATATCGAAATGAGCCGAAGGATAGTGTGATGATGCTCCGACTAGCGTCTAACTAATTCAAGCCTCCGAATTACTATAAAATGGGAAAAATAAAACAAAGTAAGATTTTAAGCTTAGTAAGTTTGTATAACGGGAAATTAACTTACCATTCTTTTACATCTAATGTAAGCATACAAAATACATCCAAAGTAATTTGGCTAATAGCCTAAACACATACTTCATCAAACATGTTAGTCATTTATTTCACATGAATATCAAGAAACATGTATGAGCTCATCAAATATCAAATTTCCATTTATTTCATGTATATACGGATAATGATTCATTTCGAATTCATATATTTTCTCATGTCAAGATTTTGCCCATTGAATCATTTAAAATGTCGATGGATACATGGGTAGTATACATAAGGTGTACAAAACTATAATCCATCAGTTCATATACATGAATGCTCATACTCTTTCGAGCCATATAACGGGAAGCTCATGTGAGCCATGTAACGGGAAGCTCATCCGAGCAATAATCGGGAAGTTCAAGCGAGCCAATATTGGAAAGCTTTGGAGAGTCAATTAATCAGGAAGTTCATGAAAGAGCCTTTAATCGGGAAGCTCCGAAGAGCCATATATCGGGATGCTCATAAGAGCTGCGGTGTGTCTACAACACATACAAGATCACAACCAATCGGGATTCTCCGAAGAGCTATTAACATGAAGTTCGCAAGAACCATTTAACGGGAAGCTCATGAGAGCTAATAACGGGACTCTCTTTCGAGCTGTGATGTGTCCGCAACACATGTAGGACCACAACCAATATGGAAACCCTGTATCCATCGAATTTTATTTATTCAAACGAGACTCAATGCTTGTCGGTCATCTTCGGATATGTGATTACTTTTATATACAGAGCAATAACACAATCACATACATAAAATTCAATTCAACATTTAAACATACAATTTAATTATATGAACTTACCTCGACAAATGTTCGTGCACGCAAAATCTACTAATCTAACACTTTTTCTTTTCCTCGATCTAACTCCGTATTTGGTCTATTCGGATCTATATGAATGAATTTAACATCAATTTAATACAATTTATACTCAATTCAATCCAATATACATCTTTAGAAAAATTACCATTTTGCCCCTATACTTTTAATTAATTACGATTTCGTCCCTGGCTCGGAAAATGAAATTCATGCAATTTAATCCTTATTCCAAGCCTATAAAATTTATTTATATCAATAGAAACCCATGAATTCCATAAAATTTAGAATTTTCCATGAATTCAACATCTTTTCAATTTAATCCCTAAATCATGATTTCATCAAAATTCTTTAACATAATACTTTTAAATACCCAACAACATCTCAAATTCATCATATAATAACTAAAATCATATAAGCACATCAATGGTAACTTCCAAAACTTTCAATAAAATCAAAAACTAAGGTAAAGGTTACTTGGACCTAATTGTAACAATCTCAAAAACATAAAAATTTCAAGAAACGGATAAGGATTTGACTCATATGAAGCAAAAATTGAAGAACCAGCTTAAACCCTCTCTCCCATGGCTGTTCTTGGCTGAATTTTATGAGGAAATGTCTAGAAAATCTTTAATTCCAATTTTATTTCATTTTAATTTGGCAAAATTTACAAATTTGGCATTAATTGGTTTTATTTTATTAATTTCCTATGTTATGCCGCCTCAACCATTTACTTTAAGCATATTTATGCCTTAAGTCCTCCCTTATTTATTGGTTAAGGTATTTAATCACTTAACTATTATAATTAACAAGTTTTGCACCTTTTTCAATTTAGTCGTTTTTGACAAATTTGATATGTAATCAGTAAAATTTCTTAACGAGATTTTCATACGACATTCCTATCATACCATAGACCATAAAATAATATTAAAATGATTTTTCTTTCGACCTCGAATTTGTGGTCCCGAAACCACTCTTTCAATTCCACTAAAAACGGGTTGTTACATGCAATCTCTTCAAGAGGACCACCCGAGAACTATCATCCACCTATAAATACCCCAAAGCACAACATAGAGAGGGCTCCTCTCCATTTTTCTACTCATTATTCTCCTACTTTTTCAGCTCTTAGCCTTAGCATGCGTGAATCGGCTTTCTTCGAGACCACCCCCACTCCTTTTTCTCCACCCTCTTTGATATTGTGTATCAACAAAAATGTTTAAGTTAACAAAAAGGTGTGACGTAATGGAGAAAGCAAAGGAATATCTTAGTAGGATAACAAGAATGATGAACCTGGAGGTGTAACTCTCGTCGTTGGTATTTGTGGTTGTCTTGGGGCTACCCTTAGAATAGATTGGTTGATCCCTTTATCATGACCCGATAAAACCGGTAGGGTTATGCAAAGGTCAGTTTACTAGCTTTTCAGTCTATGCATGTTAGTACCAATCTAACATAAAGCTCTCTTATTTTGAATTGTTTGGCAATTACCTCGTATGTGACTTTGACTCTTTTTATACGAGCTAGTATAACAAATGCATAATTTAATTAATTTATCATATGAATAAGAGATTCATGCCAACAACTAAATGATCTAGTGTTAAGAGTAATTTCAATGTCCGGATTTAACAACCTTACATATGAAAAAAAGATTCTTTTGTTTTGCTTTCATGTAACGCAAGGAACAATGATGATACAATTTTCTAGAGAACAAGTAATCATGCTCAAAAGATAACAATGAAAATTCTAAACTCTCTCATGAACTGATTCATTTCATCATGCAATAAAAAGAAGCTGCACATTGTAAACAGTGTGGATTCGTCTAACGCAGTCGGCTCCTCGTATCACCAACAATTCCCCATTTCTTGAGCAACCACAGGGTGAACCGTATCGACTCCGCAAGAAATAGAAGACCCATCAAAATCACCACTATATACACTTCCCTCATTTTCGTTGGACCCATATAGATTACAGCAATTACGTAAGTTGCCGTCATTGAAAGTATGGCCAACCTTAAGCCTGCTCTGAGAGGGAATCCACTTGTAAGCAGAGATATCATGGCAAGCGATGCAAAGAAACCAATTGCATTAAACACAATGAACACCGCAAAGATTTCAGGGTCACTCGCCATTACAGCTTCTCCAGGATTCATGGTTCTCTTTTGAACCGTCGTAACGGTCTGAGATTTTCGTTTATCAGCTTCCCAGAAACCACTTGGAGGGCTCAGAACCGCTTGGTACGTGACTGTTGCTATTAGGACTGCTACAACCATTAGTGCATTTTGAGTGTCGGTGGATGATTCCGCTACCTCTCTCATTAGTTCCTTCCATAGGTTCCATGAACAAGCAGATTGTGCTATTTGCCTGTTTGGGTTTTCTGTTTGAGTTCGGACATAAGCAGCGTCTGTTGTTATTTCTCGGCCTTTTACAGCTCCAGCTTGCTGGAACATCTGATAAATATGAATATCATGATGATAAAAATCACTTCCATTTTGGAGCAAAAGATCCAGGACATCCTTCGGTGTGAATCCGCTGGTGTTTACTATATTTACGTTAACTCCACAAGCAAGTGCTTCTCCACCAATTAATAGACCTATAATCTGCAAACTAGTACGGCTTAAAGTAATCCGATCCAAATTCACCCAACTGAAATATCTAAGAGAAATGAATTAATGAATAAGAAAAGATGAAAGTAATTGTAACTAGACTTGCCTCATGTTGTCTATTGAAGGTTGCCTGATGTAAAACGGTGTTGCCCTCGGTGTCTTTCCAGTTCAAGATTTCCATCATTTGTAACCTCCTTATCTCCTCAATCAATACCCTTGCAGCTTCAATCTGATTGCTTTTCACAGTCAAATGAAGGGCGGTTTCGCCGCAAGCTGTCGCTTGTTTAAGAGACTCGGGGCAAGCCCACACCAGTTCCTTAACAACATCCACTCTCCCTTTTAAAGCCGCGCAATGGAGTGGAACTTTGCCGTCTTTCCCCTTCAAAAGGCATATATCATATCCAACCCTCATAAGCTCTCTTATTATCTCAATGTGCCCATTTGCTGAAGCAACATGTATAGGACTAAAACCATTTTCGTTTAGCTCCCTAGTGAATGCCGGCTTTCTGCTCACTATTTCCTTCGTGATTTCCACTTGTCCTGCCAATGCGGATACGTGTAGAGGATTATAGACTGAGTTTAACGCAACTCGGTCGAGCAGAAATGGATCTTCCTCGAGTAATGAGTGAAATGCAGATATATCTCCACAACGAGCTGCTTCGAGCAATCTTGATTCCATTTCTACTTGATCTTGTTGTTGTTGCCCTTGGCAGTGCTGAGAAATGCAGTATCAGCTTTCCGTGTTCAAGGGAACAATTCGGTATATTTTAGATGATTGAATTCGTAATCATGAAGCTTCATGGGAATATGTGAACTGTTGCAATTTGGCTTGCAATGCAAGCAAGCCAACAAAGAAATAATTTTCTTAAACTGGATCTGTTTCTTTTTCGAGTAGTACTTTCCTTTTGATACCTGGAAATCAGAATAAAAGAAACTTAAAAGAAATAATTTTCTTAAACTGGATCTGGCTTACTGTGTATTGAGTAAAAGAAAGATTGAATCTAAAACGTTGATCTTCGTCATGATTCTCCTCTCACTGTAAGGAAAGGCAGAGAACATGTGTTGATCATGCAGCTAGCTACCAAGGAAGCCTTGAACCAATCCGATGAAGGTGCAACACCGATCGACGGGTTAAACAAATAGAAGCGAAGTCTGTCGGATAATACGTACAAAAGAATATCTATTTAAAAAAAATATTCAGGAATGGTCCATAAGTCTTATTAAACACTTGTGTACTTTTTAGTTGATTTATTTTAGATTTTTAGTTGTTTTATTTAAAAATTTATATAATATTATTAAAGGATAATATAATTTTTAGTCTTTAAACTTCGTAATTAGGTTCATTTTAATACTTAAACTTTTTTTGGTCATTTTAGTATTTAAACTTGATAACTAAATTCATTTTGGTCTCTGAAGTTGAAAAATATAAAAGTCTGATAACGTAACACTTTAAGATTGTGCCACATCATCACTTGAAATTTTAAAAATTTATATAAAATTTTAAGTGATAACGTGGAACAATTTGGGATTGTCATATATAATGTTCTAATAATCGGACCAGTGGTTAAACTGATTAGATCACTAATTTCCGATTCAATCGGTTTGATCAGTTCAATTCCTAAACCAATACTAACTAAATAGATAATTAAAAATCTACTCAATTATTGGTTTTTTTCCCCAATTTTTTTTACCAGTTTCAAGCATTTTTCGATTCAATCGTTTCAACCTCTTGTTTGTATCAGTATACTAGTTGGTTCTCTATCTAGTTGGTTTGACTCGTCAATCCAGTCATATTCCAAGAGTATTATCCACATCATCAAATCTTGACAGAATCCAAATTCAGGTACCAAAGTAGACCTATCCACCAATTATGTGGGCCAAAAAAATTATTACCCCAGTATAAAAAGACAAAAACACCATCATAATAATATTAGTTATCATTTGAAAGAAATAATATATTAGTGATTTCCTAACTAAGTTTGTGTATGATTAATTTGTGACACCAACTCAATAAGAGATTTTATAATAAGTATAAATTTACCCTGCTTTTCTTATCCTACCAATAAAAATATGTTAAAATATATTGTAATTTCTTTTAATAAATTTTATTAATAATATGAGATAAATTTTAAACATAAATTTGAGAAATAAAAATTTTATCGAACAGTGGCTGTAGCATATAGATGTGAACTGGTTGTTTCGCGTCGTTGCTACCCTTTGTTCATTGTGGTTTCATCGGAACTTCTTTTGTTGGAAAGCAAAAGATGTACGATCTTCCTACTTTAATATTTATTTTGCTGATGCATTTTGCAAAAATGGTCCTTTTCAAAGCATGCTTTTGTTGGTCTCCAGCCTAATCAGCGTTGTGGAGAAGCAAGTTATTTTACCCATCTAACCCAAAAAAATTTAATATTTATAAAAATGATCTTGGTTCAAAAACATTTACCAAAATGACCTGAAATGAACAGTAGATTTGAGTTTTTGGAACTCAATGGCCGGCACTACCCAATATTTTGGCCCCATCATTACCTGATGATTGTGTCAGGTTTTAAAAAAATAATTTTTTTTTTTTGAATTTGGGAACCCAATGGCCGGCACTAGGGTATTTTTTTAAATTGTATCATACTGGTATATAAAAATACCAGTATTTAAAAAAAATTTGGTTTTGGTCGACACCAGTGATAATAATTTTTTTTTTTTTGGTCTTTGGCTTGTAGATGGATGGCACTGTGTACAATTTTCAATTCCCAAGACACATTTCTTTTTACTTTGGGACACTGATGGCCGGCACCAATGTATTTAAAAAAAAAAAATTGGTGCCGGCCATTACAAGTACAATTTCCGGTTCCCAAGACACATTTCTTTTTACTTTGGGACATTTATGGCCGACACCAATGTATTTAAAAAAATTTAGTGCCGGCCATTACAAGTACAATTTTCGGCTCCCAATGCTTTTTTTTTTTACTTTGGGACACTGATGGCCGACACCAGTGTCATTTAAAAAAAAATTGTTTTCCAAATTTATCATATATATATATAGGTGTTTTTTCTTCCATTTGACTTTTTGTTTGCTTTACTAGTTTAAAATCGAAACTAAAAATATTAGTTTTTTCTTTGTTGAGAAAGAAGCAAAAAATTTTTAAGATGAGTTCTCAAATTTTGTTTGTTTATATTCATTTCGATAGAGAAATGATATATACAACTGAAGAAGGCTGTGTATTTTAAAGTCAGAAAAAATAGGAATGAGATTCAACAAGCGTGTTTCGCTGGCGGATTTAAAACAAAAAATCAGTACAAAGATAGCAACCCGTTGCAGAAAGTAAATGTTAAGACTGTTTTACAAACTTCAGGTTTCAACAGATCCGCTCAAGTTCTCAGAAATGGAGCTTGAAAATGATGATAATCTAGTGACAATGATAGCAATTTATTGCCCCTGAGATAGAAAATCCCAGCCCGGTTGAGTTGCTCGCGGAGATAGTTGAACCAGATCCCATTCAAGTTGTAATTCCAGCAAGCTGGCGCTCTGGAATTGATTTTGATCTTAACGTCTCCTGAGAAGATCAGTCGAGTTTTGGACGGTTAATGCCAACTCCCGAAAATCCAAACACCAATAGAAGTTCGTATAACATCCCAAACTCGTACACTCATCTAGAGATCCATCTAGAAGTGTTGACCACCATAAAAGATAGTGATGAAGGGTCTGATAATGATGATCAATCCCACCGTGATCCCAACGATGATTTCAGTGACCCTGATTTGGATGACATCCCTAAAGACATAGACGAGGAAGGGCTGGTGGAGGGTGAAAATACAAACACCTATTCGACTAGGAACACGGGTCCTGGTATAGTTATAAGAAATAATCCAGGGTCTTTCATGACGATGTGGATCCTAATGCAGCTCTTGTATACGAGTTCTCGGAATATACAAACATTGTGCCGGCTCACCTACTTGATGATGAATTCGACGATAAAGAGTTGTTCGTAGAACAACAATTCGATAATAAAAAAGACTATTTACATGCTATAAAACAACTTAGCTTGAAGTTAGGTGTGAATTATAAAGTAACGAAGTCGGCACAGTCTTTGTACGTAGGAGAATGTTGGAAAGCCTCCAGTGGTTATAACTGGCGTGTTCGAGCCGCATTAATGCAGCAGACACAGATGTGGATGATAAGGAAACCAGAAGGTCCATACACATGCACGTCTGCTCGTATGTCACAAGACCATCGAAAGTTAGATGCAAAAACTATATGCAACTGCATCATCCCTTTGGTGAAAGAGTCGCCTACCATTCAGGTGTCGGTCCTTATTGCGGACATGCAAGCTCGATTCAAGTATAAAGTGTTGTACCGAAAGGCATGGTGGGCAAAGCAAATGGTGATGCGAGAGTTGTATGGTGACTAGGATTCGTCATACAACAAGCTTCAAGGGTGGATAGCCGGAATGCGAGATTATGTGCCCGGAACAGTGACTGATTTGCAAACACTACCGTATAAACCCCTGGAAGAAGAGATACAATCGGGGAAATGAGTTTTTCACCTATTATTTTGGACGTTCGAGCCGTGTGTTAAGGTCTTCCCTCACTGCAAGCCAATGATGCAGGTGGACGGAACCTAGTTGTACGGAAAATACACGTAAATACTCCTGATTATTGTTGCACAAGATGGCAACTAAAATGTACTTCCGATCACTTTCGCCATCATGGAGCGTGAGTGCTTCAAGTCTTGGGAATTTTTCCTAGGAAATCTGCAGAGGCACGTTGTCAGAGAAGACAGCATTTGCCTTATATCAGATATATCGAAATGATTACTTACTACGATAAGGTGATCGGGGGTTCCGTGGAGGTCTGTTTATTACATCTAGCACATCGTGGCAAACTTCTATAGAAATTATAAGAATAAAGATTGGAAAAAAGAACTTGTGAACATAGGTAAAAAAAATTTGTTTGTATTTATTTCAAAAATTCCTTTTCAAAATTTTTCAGCCTGTAAGTTTTTAAAATACTTATTTCAAATTGCATATGTAGCACATGAGATAGAACCACGAAGATTCAAATAGAGGTTCGCGAAGCTTGAATCTCAGATGTCATCTTTACCAATAGATCTCCAGACATTGTTGGGTAGCATGGAGAACTGGCAATGGACTCAAAGTTACGATGAGCGGTTTTGGTATGGGCGGACGAATTTCCTGTAATCCCCGATGTCTCAAACTGGGAAGTTCCACCGCCTGCTTTTGAGATGGTGCCTAACTGTAGTCTCCGCAGACATCCTAAAGGTCGACCACAATCGACGAGAATTTGAAATGACATGGACGTTAGGGAGACGGGTGAACCCAAACTGTGCACTGTGTGTCAAACATCCGGACACAACCAATCAACTTGCCCACATTGTGTCTATGTTTCCGATCAATCATATCGTAATGTCGAACTCGAAGATGACGAATGATATATTATTGAGCGCATGTTCTTGTAAAAATTTGAAAAATTATACAACTGATATACTTTATTTAAATTATACAATTGATTAAATATAATACAATATACATACATATTTAATTTAAAACACATTAAACGAAATAAATTACAATGAGAGAAAAATTAATATGTAGAAAAAGTAAATTAAAATGTAAAGAAAGATAAATTTAAATGAAAGAGAAAAAAAATTAAATTTAAATGAAATGAGAAAAAAATTAAATTTAAATGGAAAGAAAGATAATTTAAATGAAATGAGAAAAAAATTAAATTTAAATGGAAAAAAAAGATAATTTAAATGAAATGAGAAAAAAATTAAAATTAAATGAAAAAAATAATTTAAATAAAATGAGAAAAAAATTAAATTTAAATGGAAAAGAAAATAATTTAAATGAAATGGAAATGGAAATGAAATACAAATACAAATGAAATAAAATGGAAATATAAATGAAATTAAAAAAAGAAAGAAGATGAAAGGACATGTTAGGCCAGGCCTGGCAAATGGTATATCAGTGGCCGACAGCAGCAGGAAGTTCGTTCGCCCATATATGCAATGTGCGTTGCAACGTCAAAGCATGGAGAACGCACATTGCATATATGGGCGAACGAATTTCCTGTAATCCCCGATGTCTCAAACTGGGAAGTTCCACCGCCTGCTTTTGAGATGGTGCCTAACTGTAGTCTCCGCAGACATCCTAAAGGTCGACCACAATCGACGAGAATTCAAAATGACATGGACGTTAGGGAAACGGGTGAACCCAAACTGTGCACTGTGTGTCAAACATCCGGACACAACCAATCAACTTGCCCACATTGTGTCTATGTTTCCAATCAATCATATCGTAATGTCGAACTCGAAGATGACGAATGATATATTATTGAGCGCATGTTCTTGTAAAAATTTGAAAAATTATACAAATGATATACTTTATTTAAATTATACAATTGATTAAATATAATACAATATACATACATATTTAATTTAAAACACATTAAACGAAATAAATTACAATGAGAGAAAAATTAATATGTAGAAAAAGTAAATTAAAATGTAAAGAAAGATAAATTTAAATGAAAAGAGAAAAAAAAAATTAAATTTAAATGAAATGAGAAAAAAAATTAAATTTAAATGGAAAGAAAGATAATTTAAATGAAATGAGAAAAAAATAAATTTAAATGGAAAAAAAAGATAATTTAAACGAAATGAGAAAAAAATTAAAATTAAATGAAAAAAATAATTTAAATAAAATGAGAAAAAAATTAAATTTAAATGGAAAAGAAAATAATTTAAATGAAATGGAAATGGAAATGAAATACAAATACAAATGAAATAAAATGGAAATAGAAATGAAATTAAAAAAAGAAAGAAGATGAAAGGACATGTTAGGCCAGGCCTGGCAAATGGTATATCAGTGGCTGGCAGCAGCAGGCCTAGTGCCTACGATTTGACCCAACATTTCAGGTCTAAAAAATCTAAAAAGAAAAAACTCAAAAAAATGAAATGAGAAATTTTTTTAATTTAAATAAAATTTAAAATTTTGTAATGAAATGATATTTAAATTGAGAAAAAAATTAAATAAAATATGAAAAATTTTAAATGACCCTAATATCGAGACTACTTCTAATTAATATGAAAAAATATGAAATGAATTAAAAAAAATTGAATTGAAAAAAGATAAATTGAAATGAGATTACTTGTGATTAATATTAATTTTTTTGTATATTGGGAAAAAAATAAATTTAAATGAAAAAAATTAATGAAATGTAATTTGTAATGAATATGGAATGAAATGACGATTATGAAATGGAATGAAAGTTTAAATGAAAATAAACTATAAATTGAAATGAAAACAAAAACTGAAATGAAAAACAAAATGAAATGAGAAATAATTATATTTAAATGGAAAAAAATAATTTAAATGAAATGGAAATGTAAATGGAATAAAATGGAAATGAAAAAAAAGTTGAAAAGACAGGGCCTATGTCAGGCTTGCGTCAGCAATGACCAAGCCCGATTTGGCCTTTCATTGGCCGGCATTAGCCTGGCGAATTTAAAATATTTTTTTTTCCAATTTTGCTCCTGCTCAGCCACTATGGTCTCCCACTATAAATGGAGTAGTTCAATCCAAATCATCGACCACCGCCAATAACTGCCATTCCCCGTCGATCGACGACCACCGATCACCTCCAAACACCTTTGACAACCGTCAACCACCACCTACCACTGTCGATGACTCCATGGATCCTAATCCTAATATTATTTTAAATGACAACAACCATATTGCAGCCTATGTGAATAAGGTAAACGAGAAGAAAAATGTCTCATTTAATTTTAAATATTCATTTAAATTCTTTTTTAAACGAAAAATATAACATTTTATATTTACTATAAATGCAGGATCTGTATCGAATTGTGAGACCCCGGTTGCATGATCCTGGTTATTTTCTCGATCGAAGAGTTTTGTCGTATTTGAATGTCTCGAGTTTTGGGGTTGCCACGAACATTCAAATATCTGAGCTGCAAGCCGATTTAATATCGGCCATAGTTGAAAGATAGCTCCCGGAGACACATACGTTCCACCTCCCGTGTAGAAAAGTAACTATTACACTGCAAGACGTAGCAGTCCAACTAGGGCTGTCTATAAACGGCAAAGTAGTAACTGAGCTTGGAAAAGTGCTCGATCCGTGAGGCACTTGCGCGCAGTTACTTGGAAGAGTGCCCCCAACGACGAGGAAGGAAGATTAACCTATATTAAATTTACTTGGTTAAGAGAAAACTTCTAGCATCTTCTGAGTAGTCCAATGCAGATGAACATTATCTACGCTGCAAGAGCGTTCATTCTGCAACTTATAGGTAGGATACTATTGTCGAACGTCAATCAAAATAAAGTTCACATCATGTTTCTCCCCTTATTAGAGGATCTTCAGCTTGCCAGAAGATTTAGTTGGGGCTCTGCAGTATTGGCATACTTATACCGCGAGCTTTGTCGAGCGACAAAGCCATCTATAGTTGATTTAACTTCTTCAACCAACAGTAGTTTGGGTAAATTTTCTGGAAACACATCAGAATTTTCTCACACTATTGCCACGAATTTAAATCTTAACTTGAATACTTTAATATCCAATACATAAGCAAAGTAAATACCATAACCCCTTTCTGGCACATTTTTGTGTTGACATGATTAATATCACAATTGACAAATCGTTCAATCTTCTTTGATTCAACAAAACATTTCATTATCCTGACTTTGCAATATAATATACTTTTGCTTGTAATTTACCACAGCATCGTGCAAAATTAACCATTCTGTTTTCAAAATCACATTAAACAGTAATAACGTCAAATTGATCAGAAAACAGTACTTTAGTATCATTATCAAACAGTTCCAATAATGACATCCGATAGAGAAGAATCTTCTTACATACGATTAACTTATACCCTAGCTGATGTTCATTCTTTAAATTTTACAGTGAAGTCCTTTATCATACTTCGGCTTTCACTCATATTTTCGAGATTATAGGGTGATTTACTTCTGGTAACTATGTTATTCAGTCTTGAAGTTTGAATACTATCCTTTTCAACTCTCTTCAAACAATCACTAGAATAATAGTCAAAAGAATCATATCCAACACATGTTCCACTCTTTATGCTACATTTTCCGTACCTACTACAGATGTAACTTAAGATCTTGGACTGAAGTATCGGGTATCTCAATCTTTTACTTGAAGTTTTAGCTTCCATTTCAATCTGTCTTTTCTCTAACCAAATTTCAATTCTTTCAAGATCATTTTCAGCTGTAATTCTTAATCCTTCCATACTATAGTACAAATTATTAACAGCAGATAATTTACCCGTTCAGACAAGCTCTGTACCTTAAAACACTTCGGGAATCGATTGAGAAACAGAAGAGATATCGTAGAAGATACAATTCCTTCTACTCATTGGAGTGTATCAGTTATAATTCTAAATAATTATGTATTATCTCTTTTTCTAAGATTACATTTTTCAACATTCAGTGGTTAATTATCTATTAAGTTAATACCCAGTGTTACCGACTCAGTTTCCATCTAATTCACGAGACTCTTCGTCTCCAGTATGCATTTCGTAATCAATATCATCAATATATTCATTTAACATCTTCATCTATAAAATAGAAACAAACAATTATATCAGCATCCGATCCCGACTCAATTTCGATTCAACTATGGCATGTACCTCTAGACTCGATTCCGAGCTCGATTTAGTCCGAGAATTAGTTAAACCTGAATAGCTCTGATACGACTAAATATAACACCCCCTAACCCTATACCATCACCGGTACAGGATTCCGGAGTGTTGCTAGTCACTACAGTTCAAACATAAACAATACAGAAATAATTATTAAGTATTTCAGAAATTTTACCTATAAACAGTACCCACATGCTCGTGTGGTCTATGGGACACGCCCGTGTGGATTCATTTTTAATTCGAACCTAATGTAGTTTTTATACGGCCAGGGCACATGCCCGTGTGCTTTGGTTGTGTGCCTCACACAGCTGAGACACATGCCTGCGTCTCTGTCTGTGTGGCAATACCTGGGCATTCTGTTTTACAACACTTAAGGTGCGGGGGACACACGACCTAACAACATGCCCATGTGCAAGCCGTGTGTCTCACACGGTCTGGTCACACGCCTGTGTGCTAGGCCGTGTGGACTCAAAATGAGCCTTATACCTCAAAGTTACCGACCTTGCAAATTTTAAACCACAAGCAACATAATTTCTAATCTTTTAACTTACTTAAATTACGATCTAACACATCTAAAGCATATTAATTTGACCAAAATAAACATCCAACCAATGTACCCTCATTGGTACCATAATTTATATCAACCATCATTTGCAATAAAATACTAATTAAGCTTATTTATGCTTATACCTGAAATTTGCATCTTTCATACCAAACTTAATTAAGTTATAGACTCAACCATTATCATTTATAACAACATTTACAATAACTTTCCAAAATGACCACTTTTGACATCCTAGGTACATGCCATTACCAATAATAAACATACTTCTCCACTTACAGTTTGGGATTGGCCTGGGATGCTAATTCAACGATTTGACTTTAACTTATCCTGCACTCAGAAACAAACCATATGCTGAGTATGAACTCAGTGGTATTTCTATAATCTGAACATTTAATAACATAACATACACTTAAAATCATATAATGATCATAAATATTCAATTATTAATTTCATGGATAAATTCTTTATAACTCATTCAATCTTTATCATCTATTAACCCGATTAGATTTTCAAAATAGTTCACAAATTATTTAAAAAAATAATATTTTTCATTCATATGTCTCACTTATACTTCTGTTCACTATTCAATTTCAGTAAATAATATTCAACTACTACATTTCATTCAATAACCCGTATAATCCAAGCTCAATATCAGTCAATATTTTTTAGTCTCACTCAATTTATCAGTTTCTTTTAGTAAGATTCAATCATTTAACAACAATTAGTTATTCAGTAACAATCATTTGTTTAGTAGCAATCAGTTATTCAGTAACGATCAATTATTCAGTAACAGTCAGTCATTCAGTACTTTTATTTACCCCTATTAACATGACTCGACACTGACGGATACACGGATCCAACCATCACACCAGTATAGTACGGCACATAGTGCCTCATCGGCCAAGCCGGCGAAAAGCGATAGACGATGCGCATGCAGTACCTCATCGAATTAATTCAAAAGCGATGAATGAAGAATGATCCGACACTTATAGTGCCTCATCGACTCAAGGTCGAAGTATCCTTGAATGCTTCTAATCTTATGGCATGCCAACTATATTCGACTTAGCCGGAATACTGTTAATAGGGTTTTCAATTCACTTTCAATTTTTCAACCAATATACATTTCAATTAATCACATATATTTTCAATTCAATACAATTCACTTTACTTTTCAATAACAAATATTCAAATTTCATAATAATCACATATTCATATCTATTCAATTCAATAACAATTACTAATACTTACCTTAATTACTTACCATAACATTTAATCAAAATAAAACAATTAATAATTAAATTCACCTTTCAATTCCAACCAATGTTCACTCCAATTCAAATAATCATCTCAATGCACTTAACATACATATTAAATAATAATTTCAACAATTATATATTAAGTTCAGATTATAGAAATACAAACCGTGAATTTTTTTTGAGTTTACTCTTCGTCCACCTTTTCTTTTCCTTTCTTCATAGATGCCTCGGGTGCGATGTTAGCTATGAAAAATTAAGATAATTTATACTATTAATACAACATTAATTTATATTGAATAATTGAATTTCTATTCAATTTCTACCTTATTTTCAATTTGATCCTAACTAAGTTCACTTACTTTTCTAACTCAATTCATACTTTATTTCTACTGAATTTTCTATCATATTCAACATAAATATCCAATGTTCATGATAAAACCCTAATTTCAAATTTATTCCAATTTAGTCCTTCAAACACAAAACTTATAGCTTACTTTACAATTTAATCCTTTAATCAATTCTAAATAAGAATTCTATCAATTTAATCCCTAATTCAATTATTTGTTCAACATGAACTATACTCAAAAACCTAAGAACTTTCAAAATCTCAACTTAATTTCTACAAAACTTTGTTCTAAAACTTCTAAAACATCAAAATTAAAAGAAAATGACTTAATTGACTTACCTATTAAAGCTTAAAGCTCCCAAATCCTAGTTTTTCATTTTCTTTTCTCTTTCTCCTTTTCTTCCTTTCTTTCCCGTTTGCTATTCTGTTCTTCTATTCTATCTTTGTTTCTTATTTCTTTTATGCTTTTTTATTTTATCAACATAATATAATATTAATATCATATATTAAAATATCTTTTACTTTAATATTAAGTAAATTAATAATTATATAACAAGCGTAGATATTTATATTTATTACAAATGTATGGTCTCATCACTATACGTTTGTCATATTTTAATTTATTTATCACATAAAAATCTAATAATATAATTATTTAATTAATAAATATCTTTTACTTAATAATAAATAATAAATATCTATTTACTTAAATGAAAAGTAATTAAATAAATATATCACAATTGTACAAATATAATTATTACACATGTATATTTTTATTACCATACATTTGTCTTTACTTGAATTTATTTCATTATATAATATCAATTTAATAAAAATAACATTAATAAATAATGAATATAAAACCATAATAATAAATAATAATTTAATATACATATTTATGCATAAAAATAAAAAAAAATTTATGCATTTGCGGCCTCACTTAGGACAAATGGCATAATTTCCATTTTGGTCATTTTTATTTTCTTTTAATCTACAATTAAACTTTCACACTTTATTCAATTTAGTCCATTTTCCTAATTACTCTTAATTAAGCTAAATGCACTTAATTAAAGCCTAATTAACTACTCGATTAACTTTATAAATATTTTTAATAAATATTTACGAATCCATTTTTCAGAAACAAAAACCCGAAAATATATTTTTTGATAACCGTAAAATTCGGGTCGTTACAGTCCGGTTCGTCCTCATACCACCCAGAGCTTCATCGGGAAGCACGTACACCTACTACTGAGGATATTTTTCCATCCGCACCTCCGGTCACGCAATACCCCTTAACTCCCGATTATGGTGTATATAATTATATGACTTTTCTAAGTACATCGAACGGGACACCGGAGGCCGGACCGAGCAACTATCAAACGCCTCAGCAAGGTGCACGACATCGCTGACGGAGGCAGCCGGACCATTACACGCCAGCGCCGGGGAAGTTGCTGAGATCACAAAAATTTTAATTTTTATCTATAAATATTTGCTTTATTTTGTAATTATTCTATTTTGAATATTAATTTAATTTCTCTAAAATAATTATTTGTTTGAATAAATGATTTCAAAATATTTAATAAAAAATATATATAATTCGAATAAGTAATAGTACACAACAAATTAAATTTACAGATACAATAAAATACAAACATTTTACAATATTAATAGACAAAAATATAAAATTCAAACAAAAATAATACGCACTAAATTAAATTTAAACACCCAACAAACTACAAACAAATGGGTAAAATTAATACACGAAAATTTTAAATTCAAACTACATATAATACGGACTAAATTAAATTTACAGATACAAAAAAATACAAAAATTCTAAGAAATTAATACACGAAAATATAAAAATGAAACCTTAAATCCTAAACAACTACATTAAATTTACAAATATAAAAAAATACAAACATTCTAAAGAAATAATACAATTATTTTGAATAGTAGTTTCTTCATAATTAGTCGTCTTCTGCTTGAATCAGGTCTACATTGCATCAGTACCCACTTATAAGTTGCGGAATAAATGCTATTGCACCATAGATAATGTCCATCTACGTTAGACATATTGGTTAGCCATCTATGGCGCAGAAAGTCATCCAACCCGTAATGGCATAACCTTTAAGGTGGACATGACAATATATAATTTAACTTCGTTAAAACATGACAGTATATAATTCAACCCCGAAATTCGGTTGTACACTACGAAAAACTCCCATCTAAAATCCACTACAAAAAACTTATTTGATGATATACTACAAAACACTCTCATTTTGATGGCTCTTTCAAAAAAAAATTTCTCATCCATTTACACTATCAGAACCCAAACCACCCACTATATATAGGGTTTGGTGCCAGTCATCTGTGTTCCTGTAGCGACGTAAAAATTTGTGGATTCGGGTCTCTAAATTGTGGCGATTTATTAGAAAACTGGAAATTGAAATGTGGTTTTAAAAATAAACCGGGAGTCGCCACCGATCCTTTTTTCTAGGTGTGATCGGACACCTATTAGATTTTTCTTTTAAAAATAAAAGGCTAGGTTTAGGTTTACGTTAAAATCCAGAGAAAAATTAGGGTTCGGGAGTCGGTTACGCGCGAGGAAGGTATTAGCACCCTCGCGACGCCCAAAATTGGTATCTTATAAACACATGATGTCTTACTTTTCAAAAATACGAGTTCAATATAAAATTTAGTCGTGATCTCGATCAAAAGATGAGAAATTTTAGTTTATTTTTGGTTTTTTGAGAAGGGTATATCGCTTTAACACGAGTCAATTGACATTCACCCAACATAGCGATGAACTCGATGACTTAATGTTAAATCGATACATTGCCTTGATTATTGAAATTACTTAGCAAAACAATAACAGGGTTTTGAGACAATGTAAGGCAAATTGGAATAAAAATGAATAACTGACGTAACTAGAAATATATTAAGCAAGCAAATAATAATCATGACAATAATCTCAAAAATAATAATTATGCATGCTATATAAAACACATTAATAGTATTAAACTAAAATATTATAAATATATACGTATATATACGAACATATGTTAGCAGTGATAATAATAGTAAAATAAAAAATGGGTATATATATATATAATTTAAAAAAATAAGTGAAAATAATAAGTATAATAATGAATGTAATAATATACGAAAATAATATTATGTATAACATATATATACATATATTTAAAATAAAATACATATATATATATAATAAAATATAAGTATTGATGATAAATATAATAAGAATAAAATAAATGTAATAATAATATATACATATTAAAGATAATAAAAAAACTAATGATAATATTTCACCAATATATATATATATACTAAAAAATAATAAAACGTACGTAAAATATATAAAACGAAAATATATATATATATATATATATATATATATATATTAAACAACGTTAAAATATTTACATAATACATTTAGATATTTTAAAAAGTAGCTAAAATGCTAAACACAAATACATGTATGCATAAATATATAATACTGGGTAATAATAGTAATAATAATAATAATAATAATAATAATAATAATATGAAATAAGGAATAAAAACGAAAAAAGGACTAAAATTAAATAAAAAGTAGAGTTGTGGGGTCAAATTAAAATAAAATCGAAGAAAAAGGACTTAATAGTAACACGCGCATAACTTAGGAGGACCAAAAGCGCAATATTCCCTGTTATTGAAACGCTGCGCAGTGCAAAGGGTTAGATTGAAAAGCATTGAAAGTTATGGGGCTAAATTATAAAATCAAAACATCTGATTGTAAATTCATGGAAAAGCGGAAGGGTCATTCGCGCAATTAGACCCTTCCGCAAGAAAACACGCGGATCCTTGTAGGGGCGGGTCGGGTCGATCCGACCCGCATCAAAACGGCGTCGTTTTGTTAAATAATAAGGCAGGGACCAAAACGCACCGTTTTGGTCCCTATATAAGATAAAAAAAAATTTTTTTGTTCATTTGAAATGGGAAAGAAAAAAAAAGTAAGAGAGGGGAGAGAAAAGAGGGAGCGGGAAGGGAAGGAGCTCCGCCAGTTCGATCGTCGGCGGTCGCAGGAGCGGAGCTTAGCGCATGCCAGCGCCACCACCGCACACGGTGGCGGAGAGGTAAAAATCCAATTTTTTGTATTTTTTATTTCCTTTTTTATATTTTTATATTATATTTCGTTTATTTGACGTATTTAATGATATTTGTATTAAAAAATAAATGACAGTAAATATAAAATCACCTTGTATTTCGATTTGCGATTTGGTGTTTGATGCGCTGATTCGATGTTTTTTTCTTGTATGTTGATGTTTGTTTCAGATAATACTCCTGTTTTTTGTCTACTAGCTTTGTTTCTTTTTGAAATATCTGTATTGATAAGAGAATCCAACCTTTTTTACAGATTTCTAATCGGCTTTATATAGCCATTAGTTACACTGTCTGCTTTTCTTTTTGCTGTTTGCGTGTTTTTTGGTCTTGCAGATGGTGGTTGAAGACGGTGGAGCAGACCACGGGGCAGGTGGCTCCAGGGTATGGCATTGGCAGAGGCTGTGATGGATGGGACGTTGCGGCGCAAGTGGCTAGTTAGGGTTTCAGTTTTGAAACCCTAAACTGATTAGTTTAGGTCTGTTTTGGGCCTTATGTGTTTGGGCTCCAGATTTTAATGGGTTAAGGGTTTTGGGTAGTGGGTATTTAATTAGTTGGGTTAGTCTGTGATCTGTTAATGGGTATGGTTTAATGGGTTTTTAGTCATTGGGTTTGGGCCGAAATTGGCCTTGTACAGTTCCAAAATAAAAAAAAAAATGCATTGGGAGTCAAAAATTGTAGATGGTGCCGGCCATTACATGGCCAACACCCAAATTTTATTTTTAAAATACACTGGTGACGGCCATCAGTGTCCCAAAGAAAAAAAATGTGCCTTGGGAACCGAAAATTGTACCTAGTGCTGGCCATCTACTGGCCAGCACCAAAATTTTTTTTATTGTCTTTGGTGCTGGCCATTACATGGCCAAAACTAATTTTTTTTTAAATACTGGTATTTTTGTATACTAGTATGATACGATTTAAAAAAAATCCTAGTGTTGGTCATTGGGCTCCCAAACTAAAAAAAATTATTTTTTAAAGCCTGGCATAATCATCAAGTAATGATGGGGCCAAAACACTAGGTAGTGTTGGCCATTGGGTTCCCAAAACTCAAATCTACTGTTCATTTCATGTCATTTTGGTGAATGTTTTTGAACCAGGGTTATTTTTCTAAATATTAATTTTTTTGTTAGATGGGTAAAATAGCCAGAGAAGTAGCTGTCCACCTATGGGTTGCGTGAAATGTAATATTGATGTTGCCTTGTTTGGACGAGGAGTGATAGGTTGGAGAGAGGTGATTAGGGACGTCGGGGGAGTTTTTGGCCATTGCAGCACAAGTTACTCGCATGGTATTTATGAGCCTCATACTATTAAAGTTATTTCAGTTAGGGAAGCACTTGCTTGGGTGAAGTCCCTGGGGCTTGATAATGTTATGTTTGTATATAATTGTTTTCGGGTTATATATTAAGGCGCTAAACCATGGCCATGATGATACCTCTGAATTTGGCATGATTATTCATGACTGCTTCATTCTAAAATCTTAAATGCACTTCCTTATCCTTCCAATAGGTTGGTAGGGGTTTAATAAGGTAATCCATAGTGTTGTGAGGGTGGCTTTATTGAATGCCATGTATTGGGATATAATCTCGAGTTTTCTTTTGAATGTTTTATTGTTCGGTTTATGCATATATGATTTTGACGATGTGAGAGAACCTTACATTGGGTGTCTTGGTAAGCGTACTAGCTTGGGCTAAGTTGTTTTCTTCTTATTGGTCTATTTTGTTCCTCCCATGTTTTTAACATATTTCGATAAAAAATTGTCAAAATTTAAACGTAATAATTCAAAAATATTTTTTTGTTAAAATTTATTTCTAATAATTATATTAATTTATTATTTTTGAATTAACTTTAGTGTTATGGATGAATTGACGCATGTAGTTTAACCTCTTTTTTAACATAAGGATTTGATTTTATAATTTCAAATATTTTTTATATAATAACTTCAGATGTTTTAATTTTAAAATATATTAATTCTAAAAACATTTTTAAAATATTATTTTTTAAAAACAGACTAATTAATTCTTTTAAAAAAGTATTTATACAATTAAAATATTTATTTAACTAGTTTTCTTACGCGATGCACGAGACATTTATTGTTTTTAAATTTTTGAGTCTTATATAATGATAGGCATTAACTTTTTGATATGATTTGTTGACATTTTAAATTATTTTTACAGATATAATTATCGTATGTATAGATTTAATTTTAATATACAAAACATATTTTAAATAATCTATACATACAATAATTTATATTATGTTGAGGCAAAATGAGCTGAGAATGATTAAGTGGCACTCGTCAGTGCCAAATGCAGACTGTCACTAAGGTGATTAAAAACTTACCTTATTTGATTTGAAAATTTAATGAAGAAAATCTTTGGACCTGGTTATGTTTGTTATTTTCAAGATACTTTAGTCCATCTATGGCAACCAATCATTGGAGTTTGAATATTGGATTGGATTTGAGTGAATCAATTAAGTCCTTGGAATGTGAAGATTTGATCGAGATAGTGCTGTTGATTTTGGAGAGCATATCTTCGAGTGATTTTGTTTTGATTAGTATTGATGTATTAGTTATTTTTAAGGAGTTACTTTGCATTCACCTAGATTCTATGTTAGCAACATGAAATTGATATAAGCTTTGAGGCTTGTCTAGCTTATGTAATAAGAGCTTATTGAGTGTATTCTAATTTGTTCATTGAGGAACGCTTTTGTAAGATAATATAAACATTGCTGAAGTGTTTGCTGCCCAAGTTTTTAAGGGGAGGATTTGGAGGTGAGTATTCTAGTCTTTAGGTACAAAAGTGACATCTTTATACTTGGGGAGTGATAGAGAATGATTTACTTGTTTTATTTTTGATAAAAGATAGTGAAATTACTCACTGAATTAGGCTCCATAGGCGTGTGCGAAAACCAAACTACATAAACAAACCTCTGTGTTATTTTTGTTTTGTTTGTACAATTTTTTGAAGTACCAAGCAGTAATGACCACTGTAAAATAGCACTTCCATTGAAATTTTCATTTTGAGCAAATAAGCAACTTAAGATGGCAACAATTGGTATCAGAACAAACACTTAATGTATCTAGTAGTGAATCTTGATGTTGCTTTTTAATAAAAATGGAAGGTTCGTCGATTACTCATCCCCCTATGCTTGACAATGGTAACTATCTTTACTGGAAGGTTAGAATGAAAGCTTACATTAAGTCCGTCAATGAAAAAGCATGAAAATCTATCCTCACTAGCTTAAAAGCTCTTACAGTTTATGCAGATGCAGATTCTTAAGCCTGAGGTTGAGTGGACAAATGAAGAAGAGAGAGTTGCAAATGCAAAATATAATGCCACGTTTGCCATATTTTGTGGCATTGATATGCAAGACTTCAAGCATATTTCAAATTGCATTGTTGCAAAGGAATATGGAAAATACTTCAAACTACTCATGAGGGAACTAATACAATCAAACAATTTAAGATGCAGATGCTAACCACCAAATCTGATACCTTGAGAATGAAAGATTCTGAGACAATTAACGAGTTCTATGTCAAGTTGTGTGACCTATCAAATTAGGCTTTTGACCTTGGAGAAGTGTATTCAAACTCTAAATTGGTAACGAAGGTCTTACAGTCACTATCTGAAAGATTCTTTGTCAAAGTGACTGCCATTGAAGAGGCCAAAGATATGAAAAGTTTAAAGATTGATGAGTCGATAGGATCCCTACAAACTTTTGAATTGAATCTGGATGAGTCCAAGAAGGTTAAGTCTAAGGGAGAAAGCAATATTGCACTCCAAGTTGCTGACGAAATGCCAATTCCCAATGCCTTTACTATAGAAAAACTTCAAGTGCATATTGCTCTACTTACTCAGAACTTCAACAAGGCTTTTAAGAAGTAAGCTAGGAGGTTCAAGAAGTTTGAGACAGCAAAGAACACTCCTAAAAACAAGAGCAAATGTGTTGATGTCGAGGAGGAGAATGAGAAAGACAAGAAGAAAGGCATCCAATGTCATGAATGTCCTGGCTATGGACCACTATTTAGAAAGTCAAGCTGCCACTTTAATTCCATTTCTTCACCTGAAAATGCACCTTTAAAGTTCTACCTACAAAAATATCTCACCTTTAAAAGACTTCAAGCTCAAGGCCCTTACTCTTTTTTGTAAAAATCATCTAGAAACCATTGAACACGTCCTTAAGGTGCCCCATCACACAAGCTTGGGGAATAATAATCATTATCCGTCATTGAAAAGTGTTGGGGATCGACCAGTATAAACAACAAGAAAGTAGAAACAGAGAAAATTGGGCACAAATATTTACATGGAAAAACTCCTCTAATGAAGAGGATAAAAAATTATAGGCAAAAGAAGACTTCACTACTGAGTAAATAATCAAATAGTACAAGATGGAGAAATTTTAAAACAAGCCCTAAACCCCGAATACTAAGCTTTCTAGCTAAAACACAAAATTCCCTGAAAGCTCTCTCAAAGTTCTCTTCTTAATGTTCTTACAAAATCTTGTGTTGTGTTATTTTTGTTCCTTAAGGTTACTGAAGGCGTTTTTTATAGGCTAAGATTAGAAGGCTAATGATAACTCTTAAAAAGAGTTATATTTCATGCCTTTAGACCTAGTCAATTACTTGTACTTAGGTACATTTAGTAGCTGATAATCGCTAAACTAATTAAAAATTCGACTAAGGCAAGCGCACCTATCGAACAGTAGTATAGTTATGGTGAGACCGAAAAAATCGTATCCACAAGGACTAAGAGTACTAGTAATTACTTTCTTTTTATTATCTAGCCTAAGAATTAAGGGAGGTTTTAAACTAAAACTAATTATTTAATTAACTAGGATTACGACAGAGATAAAAGTTAGAAAATACTATTGGGAAACCGATGGAGAAGACAATACCCAAGGAAGAATTCACCTAGACTTCACTTATTACTTTTGAATTAGACGATTTATTCACTTGACTTAATCCGTAGAAATGTAATGGCCTAAATTCAAGGTTATCGGAATAGTGGTTTCGTAACCACAAATCCGATTTAAAGAGAAATTTATTTTAATATTTTTGTATGAATATTTATATGATAGGAAAATTGTATTAAAATATTGATAAAAAATTAACCGATTTAGTGGTTAGTTAGAAAAGAAAAGAAAAGAAAAGAAATTATAGAAGAAATTGGGTAAAAACAAAGTATCGAGATCTCGACCTCATAAAACCGAGTCAGAAATATTTTTATAAATATTTATGAAATGTTGGTGATGTGGTATTAAAATTTCATTAGGAAATTTTAATGTTTGGGTAGTCAATTAAATGAAAAGGACTAAATTGTAAAAGATGTAAAAGTTGCTAGAATGATTAAATAGCTTAAGTGTTTAATGAGAAAGGATTTAAAAGGAAATTAGACCCAAAATTTATTTGGGCTGGACGGCAAGGCATGAAAACAGCAGGAAAATTGGTGATTTAAGGGCAAAATTGGAATTTTGCATAAATAACTGAATAAAGATAGGACTAAATACGAAATATCTAGATTTCTCTTCATTTTCTTCATTCTCATCAGCCAAAACGCCATAGGAGGGGTTCTCTAATCTGGTATTTCATAATTTTTGCACCAAGTGAGTTAATCATTGCCTTTTTCTTGTAATTTTTGTGTTTCTAAGACTTTTACAACTAGGTCTTACTATTAAATTCATTAGTTTTTTATTTAATGGATGAAATTGAAAGTCACCATGGTTGAGTAATGTAGGTTTTTGATGAAATAGAATGAAATTTAAGCTTAAATTCGTCTATAAAATGATTTTATTGGGTAATTTCAATAGAAATTAATTTTTAGGACCTAATTGTGAAAATGTTTGGAATTAAAGTCTATTGCTGGAATTCTGATACCTAAATGTTATAAAGTAGTTTAAAGTGATAGAATAAAGTGCCAATTAAGAAAAATCAGCTCAATTGAGAGGCTAATTGAGTAGGGACAAAATTATTATTTATTAATAGCTTAGGGGAAAAATGGTAATAAACAGCTTGCATTAAAACAGTTTTGGACAGCAGCAGAAGACTAAATTTGAAAAATCACAATAAATTGTAGAAATCGAATTAGAAGATGAAAAAAATATGAAATTAAAGCTTATTGAGTCTAGTTTCTCATAGAAGAAACTTTGTAAGCAATGGATCTGTAAATCAAGAAATATAATTAATTTTGTGAGACAAGGTTAGAATGAATTCGGATTCCCCTATTCTGACTTTAAAAAATCATAAAAAATTGAAGAAAAATAATTAGGGATTTAAATTTATATTTTTAGAATTCTTAATTATTATATTTTCAATAGAAATAAACGAGAACATCATTCGAATCTTGTATGAAGAGATAATTAATTTTTAGTGAAGAATGGTCAGAACTGTTAGACAGCAGAATAGGGGAGACTTTAAGGAATAAAATGTACTTATTGGCTAAACAAAAAATTTTGAAACTTTTATGGTAAGAATATGTGAGTCTAGTTTCAGGGAAAATTTTTTGATCCTAATTTGAGGTTCTTTAGCTTAAGATAAAAATAATTTAGTGACTATGACTCAGGTAGACATCTTTGAATGAGCTATAAATAATAATGAAATTATAGAGAATGTTGCATACGAACATGAAATGTATTAAATTGATAATTAAATTTATTTATTTAGATCCAAAAGATTCAAAACGAAGCTAGATCGAGGAAAGGAAAAAATTTGGGATTAGTAGATTTTTATATACAAACGAGTATCAAGGTAAGTTCGTGTAAATTGAATTATATTCTTAAATGCTTGAAATGTATGTTTTTGATATGAATATGATTTGAATGTTCATTATATGAAAATTGATGAAACATTGACATATTTGATAAAAGGGGAAGAAATCTCGATTGAATGAAAAGAAAATTTGATGGATCTCTAAAAGGGAATTGACGGTACAAAGGATCTAGCCCAGACGGGTGATCCTATCTTGATATAGCCCTCTCGAAGAATATGCGGAAAATGGATTTAGCCCGGATGGGTAATCCGAATTAGGGTCTGAATTTAGCCTCGGTGGTAGTTCAGATCAAGCTCATTAGAGTAATTGTCGTTGCAGTGGGGGATTTAGCTTTGAATCGTAATCCCGACAATACTCTATGAGTTTATACCGCTTGAGGGATTTAGCTTGGGACCGTAATCCATGACAAGGTTGAGGTTCGCGGGAGTGTGCTCTTTGAAATGGAAATGTGCGCACATGAATATGAATTGATGGACCCGGGATTGTACACTAAAAGTGTACCTCTGAAAAATCTATCGAAATTTAGAGAAATTCAACAGGATAAATATAAAAAAAAAAACAAGAGAATGAAAATCATAGTATTGATGAGCTCATCAATCATGGTATATAATATATTGATACATGGAAATTATTGTACTGACTTGAATATTGAGTTTGTGCATGTTAGGGTAATATTGCATGGAATGGATATATAAATGTTTATTATATTGTATTGAAAATATTAGGTAAGTATAATTCTTGTTACATAAGCTTACTAAGCACAAAGTGCTTACCCTGTTTCCTTTTTCCCTGTTTTGTAGTGTTAAGAGCCCGGAGGTCGGATTCGGTCGGAGACACATCACACTATCAAACTCAAGATTTCGGTATATAAAGAAACTTTATTTTGGACATCAATGGCATGTATAAGCTAATAAAGCAAATGATACTGTGTATGTAAGGTTAGCCATTGGTATGGCTAACAAGTCTTGGTTTTTGATATGTGATGACATTTTTTTATAAATATGTGTGAATCTATCTTGAAAATATGTTGAATTGGATTGGTTTATATGGATTGTTCTCGGTTTAAAATTGCAGGGAAGGTTAGATATCTATAAAGGGGTTATATTAAATTAAAAAAATTTAATTAATTCGTAAACTCTGGTAATGCCTCGTACCCTATTCCGGCAATGAATACTGGTAGAGGGTCTTACATTTTTGGTATCAGAGTTACGATTTAGTCGGTTCTCAGACCGACGTAGCAAATACGGGATTAGTTATACATGCCATTTAAATTATTATTGATAGTGTGATATCTCCTGACCATTTAAATGTGTTTTTCTTATAGTAAATGTCTACCGACTGAACTCAATCTGAGGAAGCCGGGAGTCATGCTCCGGCTCTAGAACGGGCACAGAGGGAAGCTGAAGTAACTAGTAATACACGGCCCGTATCTGAGGGCCAAGGGGAGGAGGCAAAACGAGCCTTCTTTCAAGTGATGAGTGAATGGTTTAGTCAATACTTAAGAACTAACCCTGCAGTGCTTCAAGTTCAAGCTCCTCCTCCTGCTCCTCCACCAGTTGCCGAGATCCCACAGGGTACATGTACTGAATCTGTTAGAAAAGGAAAAGCTCCAGTAGATAAAATTCAAAAATATGGGGCCAAAGAATATCGAGCAGCAGTTGATGATGATTCCTAACGGGCTGAATTCTGGTTAGAAAACACTACTCGGGTTTTGGAGGAATTATCTTGTACACCAGAAGAATGTCTGAAATGTGCCGTCTCACTGTTAAAAGACACGGCTTACCATTGGTGGAATACTAAAGCTTCAGTTGTTCCGAAAGAATAAATTACATGGGAATTCTTTCAGACCGAGTTCAAAAAGAAATATATCAGTCAGAGGTTTCTCGATCAAAAGAGAAAAGAATTTCTTGAGCTGAAGCAGGGGAACAGATTAGTATCTGAGTATGAAAGAGAATTTGTTCGGTTGAGTAAATATGTTTGGGAATGGGTACAGTCCGAAGCTGAAATGTGCAAACGATTCGAAGAAGGGTTGAATGAAGATATTAAGCTACTGATCGGAATTCTTAAAATTCGAGAGTTTGCTACATTGGCAGACAGAGCTTATAAAGCAGAAGAATTGAGCAAAGAAAAGAAACAGACTGAGTGGGAAGCTCAAAATTTTAATAAAAGACCGATGGGAAAATCCCAATTTTTTGTTTCAAAGAAATTAAAGAAATATCAGGATCATTCTACCTCAACGACTGGGTACTCAGGTAGAGAGCGAGGTTCTCAACACACTAATCCAAGACCTTCCACTCCATCAGCGACTAGTGTTGGCAGTGTTGGTACCCCTAAGCCGATATGTCAGTATTGTAATAAAATTCATTTTGGTGAACGCCGATTAAAGAGAGGGGCTTGTTATCGATGTGGTCCTTTCGACCATTTCATCAAAGATTGTCCAAAAATGGGTGATAAATAAGCTGAGCAGATATCGAAGCTGAGTAATCCAGTTTCGAGAGGTAGACCACCTCGACCATCTGGTAATGTCAATGGTAACCGAGGAGCTACGAAAGATATTGCAGGTAAGTCTAAAGCACGAGCACCTGCTAGGACATATGCCATCCGTGCCAGAGAAGATGCCTCAGCACCTAATGTTATTACTGGTACATTTTCTTTACTTGATACTGATATTACTGCATTGATTGATCCTGGTTCTACGCATTCATATATATGTGTCAAACTTGTAATTGTTAAAAAATTATATGTTGAACCTATTGAATTTATGGTTAAAGTCTCCAATCCCCTGGGCCAGTCTGTGTTAGTAGATAAAATTTGTAAAAATTGTCCGCTGATGGTAATAGGTTATTGTTTCCTGGCTGATTTGATGTTACTGCCACTTGATGAATTTGACATGATATTGGGCATGGATTGGCTAACCCAGCATGATGTGGTAGTTAATTGTAGAAAAAAATATATTGTGCTAAAATGTCAGAATGGTGAGTTGCTCCGGGTTAAATCTGATCAGACAGAGGGTTATCTCGATGTGATTTCGTAATGGCGCACTGCAGGTATGTCAAAAAAGGATATGATGCTTACTTGGCTTATGTACTCGACAGTAAGGTATCTGAGTCAAAGATACATGCAGTTCCAGTGGTATGTGAATTTTCTGATGTGTTTCCAGAGGAATTACCAGGATTGCCACCAGAAAGAGAAGTGGAATTTTCTATAGATTTGATTCTGGGAACTACTCCGATCTCTATAGCTCCATATCGTATGGCTCCTACAAAATTAAAGGAGTTAAAGACGCAGTTACAAGAACTTGTTGACAGGGGTTTTGTCCGACTGAGTCATTCACCTTGGGGTGCTCCAGTTCTGTTTGTAAAAAAGAAAGACGGTTCTTTGATATTGTGTATTGACTACCGACAACTTAATAAAGTAACCATAAAGAATAAGTACCCGTTACCCTGGATTGATGATTTATTTGATCAGCTGAAAGGTGCTACCGTGTTTTCAGAGATTGATCTTCGATCGGGTTATTATCAGCTACGGGTAAAGGAGTCAGATGTAAAAACGACTTTTAGAACAGTGCACGGGCATTATGAGTTTCTGGTTATGCTGTTTGGGCTAACTAATGCACCTGCAGTATTCATGGATTTGATTAACCAGATATTCAGACCGTATTTAGACAGATTTGTGGTAGTATTCATTGATGATATTTTAGTTTATTCTAGGGATGAAGAAGAACATGCAGAACATTTGAGAACTATGTTGCAAATTCTGCGAGAGAAGCAATTATATGCTAAATTCAGTAAATGTGAATTTTGGCTTCGAGAAGTGGGTTTTCTAGGACATATTGTATCTGTAGAAGGCATCGAGGTAGATCTCGAGTAAAATCTCACTATTGTCAATTGGAGTCCACCAAGAATGTATCCGAAGTTAGAAGTTTCTTGGGTTTATTTGGTTATTATCGGAGGTTTGTATAGGGATTCTCTATGATAGCTTCTCCAATGACTCGATTATTGCAAAAAGATGTAAAGTTCGAATGGAGTGATGAATGTCAGTAGAGTTTCAACCGATTGAAAGATCTGCTAACTAAAAAGCACTGTATTAGTACAACTGAACTGTAAGGAATTTGTTATTTACAGTGATGCCTCATTAAATGGTTTAGGTTGTGTCTTGATGCAAGAAGGTAAAGTAATAGCCTATGCTTCAAGACAACTTAAACCACATGAAAGAAATTATCCAGTACATGATCTTGAATTATTTTGCTATTGTATTTTTATTTGAAGATATGGCGGCATTACTTGTACGGTGAGAAATGTCATATTTATACTGATCATAAAAGCTTAAAATATTTGATGACGCAGAAAGATTTGAATTTAAGACAGTGCAGGTGGCTTGAACTGATAAAGGACTATGATTTGATTATTGATTACCATCTAGGTAAAGCTAATGTTGTAGCTGATGCTTTAAGCTGAAAATCTTTGTTTGCTTTATGAGCTATGAATACCTGTTTATCATTGATTGATGATGGTTCAATCCTAGCTGAATTAAGAGCTAAACCGACATTTCTACAGTAATATGTGAAGCTCAGAAGAATGATGAGAAGTTAAAGGTTAAACGGGCACAGTGTGAGTCAGGTAATGATTCTGAATTTCAGATTGATTCTGATGGTTGTTTATTATTCAGAGGTAAGGTATGTGTACCTCAGAATTCAGAGCTCATACAGAATATTCTATGCGAGGCTCACAGCAGTACTATGTCTGTACATCTGGGGAGTAATAAAATGTATAATGATCCGAAAAAGATGTATTGGTGGTCGAGAATGAAACATGATATCTCTGAGTTTGTATCAAGGTGTTTAATATGTCAGCAAGTTAAAGCTGAGCATCAGGTACCTTTGGGGTTACTTCAGCCAATTACTATACCGGAATGGAAATGGGAAAGAATTACTATGGATTTTCTATCGGGATTACCTTTGTCTCCGAGGAAAAAAGATGCTATTTGGGTGATTGTTGACCGATTGACAAAGTCAGTGCACTTTATTCCGGTACGTATGGATTATTCTTTAGATAAACTAGCTGAACTGTATATATCTGAGATTGTCAGCCTACATGGAGTGCCTGTCTCCATTATATCGAATAGAGATCCCCGATTTACGTCTCATTTCTGGGACAAATTGCAAGAAGCCTTAGGTACTCAGTTGTATATCAGCACTGCATTTCATCCTCAGACAGATGACCAATTTGAACATGTAATTCAAGTATTGGAAGATATGCTCCGATGTTGTATATTAGAGCTTGAAGGTAATTGGGAGAGGTATCTACCTTTAATTGAATTTGCTTATAATAACAGTTGTCAGTCCAGTATTAAAATGGCTCCGTATAAAGCTTTGTATGGTAGAAAATGTAGAACACCGTTATATTGGACAGAGCTCAGTGAAAGGAAGATAAATGGGGTTGATTTGATCCGGGAAACAGAAGAAAAAGTAAAGGTTATTCGGGATAGTCTAAAAGCAGCTTCCGATCGTCAAAAATCATATGTCGATCTTAAACGAAAAGAGATTGAATTTCAAGTCCGTGACAAGGTATTCATGAAGGTGTCTCCTTGGAAGAAAATTCTTCAGTTCGGTCGAAAGGGTAAATTGAGTCCAAGATTTATCGGGCCATATGAAATCGTAGAAAGAATTGGACCGGTTGCTTATCGATTGGCATTACCACCGGAACTTGATAGAATCCATGATGTTTTTCATGTGTCTATGCTACGACAGTATCGATCGGATCCTTCACATGTTATTTCTCCGACAGAAGTAGAGATTCAACCAGATATGACTTACAGTGAAGAACCGGTCAAGATATTGGCACGGGAGACAAAAGAGCTAAGAAATAAAAAGATAAATTTGGTGAAAGTATTGTGGCAAAATCATGGGATTGAGGACGCGACATGGGAACCAGAGGAGGCAATGAGGAAACAATACCCAAACCTCTTTACTGGTAAGATTTTCGAGGACGAAAATCCTAAAAGGGGGGAGAGTTGTAATGGCCTAAATTCAAGGTTATCGGAATAGTGGTTTCGTAACCACAAATTTGATTTAAAGAGAAATTTATTTTAATATTTTTGCATGAATATTTATATGATAGGAAAATCGTATTAAAATATCGATAAAAAAATTTATCGATTTAGTGGTTAGTTAGAAAAAAAAGAAAAGAAAAGAAATTATAGAAGAAATTGGGTAAAAATAAAGTATCGAGATCCCGACCTCATAAAACTAAGTTAGAAATATTTTTATAAATATTTATGAAATGTTAGTGATGTGGTATTAAAATTTCGTTTGGAAATTTTAATGTTTGGGTAGTCAATTAAATGAAAAGGACTAAATTGTAAAAGATGTAAAAGTTGCTAGAATAATTAAATAGCTTAAGTGTCTAATGAGAAAGGATTTAAAAGGAAATTAGACCCAAAATTTATTTGGGCTGGACGGCAAGGCATGAAAACAGCAGGAAAATTGATGATTTAAGGGCAAAATTGGAATATTGCATAAATAACTAAATAAAGATAGGACTAAATAGGAAATATCTAGATTTCTCTTCATTTTTCTTCATTCTCATCAGCCAAAACACCATAGGAGGGGTTCTCTAATCTGGTATTTCATAATTTTTGCACCAAGTGAGTTAATCATTGCCTTTTTCTTGTAATTTTTGTGTTTCTAAGACTTTTACAACTAGGTCCTACTATTAAATGCATTAGTTTTTGATTTCATGGATGAAATTGAAAGTCATCATGGTTGAGTACTGTAAGTTTTTGATGAAATAGCATGAAATTTAAGCTTAAATTCGACTATAAAATGATTTTATTGGGTAATTTCAATAGAAATTGATTTTTAGGACCTAATTGTGAAAATGTTTGGAATTAAAGTCTATTGCTGGAATTCTGATTCCTAAAGGTTATAAATTAGTTTAAAGTGATAGAATAAAATGTTAATTAAGAAAAATCAGCTCAATTGAGAGGCTAATTGAGTAGGGACGAAATTATTATTTATTAATAGCTTAGGGGAAAAATGGTAATAAACAGCTTGCATTAAAACAGTTTTGGACAGCAGCAGTAGAATAACTTTGAAAAATCACCATAAATTGTAGAAATCGAATTAGAAGATGAAAAAAATATGAAATTAAAGATTATTGAGTCTAGTTTCTCATAGAAGAAACGTTGTAAGCAATGGATCTGTAAATCAAGAAATATAATGAATTTTGTGAGACAATGTCAGAATGAATTTGGATTCCCCTATTCTGACTTTGAAAAATCATAAAAAATTGAAGAAAAATAATTATGGACTTAAATTTATATTTTTAGAATCCTTAATTAGTATATTTTCAATATAAATAAACGACAACATAATCAGAATCTTGTATGAAGAGATAATTAATTTTTAGTGAAGAAGGGTCAGAACTGTTAGACAATAGAACAATGGCGACTTTAAAGAATAAACTGTACTTATTGGCTAAACCAAAAATTTTGAAAATTTTATGGTAAGAAGATATGTGAGTCTAGTTTCAGGGAAAAGTTTTAGATCCTAATTTTAGGTTTTTTAACTTAAAATAATTTAGTGACTATGACTCAAGTAAACAGCTTTGAATGAACTATAAATAATAATGAAATTATAGAGAATGTTGCATACGAACATGAAATGTATTAAATTGATAATTAAATTTATTTATTTAGATCCAGAAGATTCAAATACGAAGCTAGATCGAGGAAAGGAAAAAGTTCGAGATTAGTAGATTTTTATATACAAACGAGTATCAAGGTAAGTTCGTGTAACTTGAATTATATTCTTAAATGCTTGAAATGTATGTTTTTTATATGAATATGATTTGAATGTTCATTATATGAAAATTGATGAAACATTGACATATTTGATAAAAGGGGAAGAAATCCCGGTTGAATGAAAGGAAAATTCGATGGATCTCTGAAAAGGAATTGACGATAAAAAGGATCTAGCCCGGACGAGTGATCTTATGCTGATATAGCCCTCCCGAAGAATATGTGAAAAATGGATTTAGCCCAGACGGGTAATCCGAATTAGGGTCTGAGTTTAGCCCGGACTGGTAATTCAGATTCAAGCTCATTAGAGTAATTGTCGTTGCAGGGGATTTAGCCTGGACTAGTAATCCCGACAATACTCTATGAGTTTATCTTGCAGGAATTTAGCTTTGGGTCGTAATCACATTTGCAAGGTTGAGGTTCGCGGGAGTGTGCTCTCTGAAATGAAAATGTGCGCACATGAATATGAATTGACAGACCTAGAATTGTACACTAAAAGTGTACCTCTGAAAAATCTATCGAAATTCTGAGAAATTCAACGTGATAAATATTAAAAAAACAAGAGAATGAAAATCATAGTATTGATGAGCTCATCAATCATGGTATATAATACATTGATACATGGAAATTATTGTACTAACTTGAATATTGAGTTTGTGCATGTTAGGGTAATATTGCATGGAATGGATTTATAAATGTTTATTACATTGTATTGAAAATATTAGGTAAGTATAACTCTTGTTACATGAGCTTACTAAGCACAAAGTGCTTACCCTGTTTCCTTTTTCCCTGTTTTGTAGTGTTAAAAGCCCGGAGGTCGGAATCGGTCGGAGACACATCACACTATCAAACTCCGGATTTCAGTATATAAAGAAACTTTATTTTGGAAATCAATGGCATGTATAAGCTAATAAAGCAAATGATGCTGTGAATGTAAGGTTAGCTATTGGTATGGCTAACAAGTCTTGCTTTTTGATATGTGATGACGTTATTTTATAAATATGCATGAATCTATCTTGAAAATATGTTGAATTGGATTGGTTGATATGGATTGTTTTCGGTTTAAAATTGCAGGGAAAGTTAGATATCTATAAAGGGGTTATATTGAATTAAAATTTTTTTTTAATTAATTCGTAAACTCTGGTAATGCCTCGTACCCTATTTTGGCAATGAATACGGGTAGGGGGTGTTACAAGAAATCCCTAATTTATGTTAATATCCCTTTCAAGACTAAAAACAACTAACTTTAGGTTTATTAATTGAAATCTCTTTCTAATTAAAACCCCTATTATCGCATTAACTCGATCTATAGATTCCCTTATTAGATTTGACTCTAATCCAGCAGATTTATGTCATCCTATCTCTAGGATTGCATGCAACTCCGCTTAATTATGAAACATCTACTCTTAAACAGGGACTCCACTGAATAAGCACATCAAAACCTGAATTAATATCCTGGAATATTAAAATAAGGATTAAAACTCACAATTAAGAATAAGAACAAGTATTTATCATATAATTTAAATAGTAATAAGATCCGTCTTAGGTTTCATCTCCCTTAGGTATTTAGGGAGTTTAGTTCATAATAATGGAAAACATCTCAAAATTGTGAAAACAACAAAACTTAAAAAAACCCAAAGAACTTCTAAGGAAATTGAATGGAGATCTTCAGTTTTGAAGTAGATCTTGTCCAAGCTGATTTCGTTGGTTGTCCTTGAGTATTTTCTGCCTTCTACTCTCCGTGTCCCCTTTTAATCATCTTCTAGTGTGTTTATATAGACTTTAGAATGCTTCAAAACCCTCAAAATTAGCCTTTTTCGAGTAGAATTAGACTTGGTTTCGATAGGGACACAGCCGTGTGCCACGCCCGTGTGAAGGTGCTCAAACCGTGTGTAATTCTAAGTTCGTTTTTAGTCAACATGGCCATGACACACGGGCATGTGTCCTGCCCGTGTGTATTACACGGGCTTGTGGTTTACTCATGTGGAAGTGCCTTGGCTGTGTGAAACACTAAATTAGGCCCATTTTGTCCGTTTTTGGCCCGTTTCTTGCTCTTTTCGCCTTCCTATGCTCATCTAAGTATAAAACATGAATTTAAAGGATTAGGAGCATCGGATTCAATGAAACCAAGGAAAAATCATCCATAAATATGCCAAGCATGGGGTAAAAATATGTATATATTATGGTTTATCAAATATCCCCACACTTAAGCGTTTGCTTGTCCTCAAGCAAAATCTTCGACTCACAATTAAAATAAATCCTTCTCAACTTATAATTCTCATCAATAATTTTTCGAAGTAATCCCCAAGTAATCATACATTGAGAGCTTAACTAAAAGAATATTAAAGTTTCAAACAATCCAAGTTGAGCATTTTAATCATAAAATCATAGGTATCCCCTTTTATCTAAGTAATTATCTTTAATTCCAAGGGCTGGCATCCTCACTAAAGAGTCACTCAAATCTCTCAAAGTGTTTAAGGTTCAATGATTAAGCACTCAATAGTCAAACATGAAAAGTTATTACCATAGGCTTGCATGAAAATCAAATCTTCACCACTTTAAATGAGATGATACATAAATCAAAAGATCTTTAAAGGGTTGTAACGGGGCTTGGGTTAAAGGTGTGGATAAAGGCTGAAAAAAGACGGTTAGAATTGAGATCGACTTGATAAATTACCTCACTGGAAAAATAAACTAACATTTAAATAATTACATCAATCACATTTCTTAAAGATAAACATGAGCTTCTTCTCAGAATATAGAATTAAATACTTAAGCTCAAAATAAAGAACTAATAATATATATGTTTTTTTTTGTGAATGAACGAATAATGAGAGAGAATTTATATAACTCAAATGAAAGAACATAGCTAGGCAATTAACCAAATCAAATCTCGACAAAAAGGGAATCAATAAAATAGGAAAAAATTCTCAACGAATCAAAAAGTATGATATAGGGGTTAAAATTTTAGGGTAAATTAGAAAAAATAGTTTGTTAAGCTCAAAGGGGTTCACTAAGGGTTAATAATGAAGGTAGACTTTTTGTGGAGTAAGTGGGTTAAAACTTAAGTGCCTTTATCATCTCAGTATATCAAATCAAAGGTGTGGTCTTGACAAGCATAATCGAAGCAAGTTCTAGAATAACAAATCAATGTTGACACACTCATAACCAATAAAATAAGTGAGCAATAAAGATATATGCTCTAAAAGGCTCAAAATCTCATGAAAATTATGGGTATTTGATGTCAATCCTTTAAATTCAAAACTTCAAGATAATACCTCAATTCAGGGAAACAACCTAGCAATTTTAATTCTCAAAAGTCAACGTATCATGCTTGATCCTCTAATGTCTTAAAGTTTAAACAATCAATACACAGTTACCTATGATTTAATTCAAAACATATCAATAAAAATCATAAATCAATCAAAGTTCACTCTAATAATAATATGAGAAAATTATTTGGGAACAAGATAAAAATTCAGGAATTTTTTGATAATCACATAAATAACCTCCTCACACTTAAGATATACATTGTCCTCAATGTACAAAGATAGATAATAATAATATAAGCATAATATCAGAAGAGAGGGAGAGAAGCGAAACGACCCTGAATATTTGGATGAAGTCCTTGGAAGAGCGAAAACTAGAATTGTAGAGATGGCCAAATGCAAGGCATGATTCTAAGTTACTAATAAGAAAATAAACACAACTGTGGAAAAGAATTAAGGGGTTACTCGATTATAACCATAAAGATAAACATAGTTCAAAATATAAAACATAAGTCTTCAAAAATAAATAACAGAAAAATAAAATCAAAATTAAAAATAAAATAAAAAATAGTGCTAATAATAAAATAAAATGACTCAAAGGTCCTCATCATCGGATGCCTCGTGGGTTGACTGTGCCAAAGGAGAGATGTGGAGGTGGTGGCAAATCTGTCGAAGAGTGGCATCGACACTGTCGAACCGCTCAAAACACTGCTGCTCAAAGTGAGTGAGTTGCTCGGATATATCTATCAAAGTGATAGCAATGGGGCGGTGACTCTGTGATGGTGGTGGAGGTGGGTCCTCATGAAGGGGAGAAACATCATCAGTAATGTCCTCTGGATCATCCTGAGCATCAGAATGGACGAATCTGTACTGAGAGGGGGTCAAATCCACGGCGTCGCTCTATCATCCTCATGTGGATCATACTAGATATTCTTTGAGGAGACATCTTGTAACGTCCCTAACCCCATATATCGTCTTGAGCAGGTGGTTATGAGACATTACCACAAGATAAGATACAATACATATATTAATTAAATATTAACGTTCAGGCTCATCATAATTTTAAGATGTCGTCCCTTTAATGGGCCCTCACGGTCCAATATGAACAGTAAAATCAATTCGGGACTAATTTAGAATTACTATGAATTTTTCTTTCTAATTTCAAATTCATACTATATGCCATTGCCAACCATAATTTGTTTATTTTATCAATACTTTCACAACCTAAATGACTCTCATAAGACATCCTAGGTACATGCCATTACCAATACTCAACATACTTTACCTCATTGAATTCAGGATCGACTTAGGATGCTGATTTAACGGTCTAGCCTTAACCTACGCACGGAAACAAACCGTACACTGAGTATACACTCAGTGATATTTCTATAATCTGAACACTTAAACAATTATAAAACATATCAATTTATATGTATTGAATATTCAAACTCAATGAGTATTCAAACATTCACTTTCCAACCAATGTTTTGGTCTACTTTAAATTCAAAATCATTTATTATTTTCCAATAGCAATTAATCAGTTAGTAATATTCATTAACAATCAGCCAATTAGAACAATTATTTATTCAATAACAATCGGTAACAATCAATTATTCAATAATAATCAGTTATTCAATATCAATCAATTGACCGGTTATCCATTAACAGTCAATTATTCAGTAAAAATCAGATATACAGTAACAATTAAATTATTCAGTAACAGTCGATCTTTCCAGTTCCTTTATTTACCCCTATTAACATGACTCGGACCTAGACGGATACACGGATCCAACCAACACACCAGTACGGCACATAGTGCCTCATCGGCCGAAGCCGAAATAGTAACAATAACAATAGCAGTACGATACATAGAGTACCTCATCGGAACAAATCAAAGCGATATGATATAATGCTTGATAACAATATCCGACACTCAAAGTGCCGAATCGATAACAGTAATAGTAACAATAACAGTAGTTGGCACATAAGTGCCTGATCAGTAAGCCGGCAAAACCCGTACTCTTCCATATCCTATGGCATGCCAACTATATTCGACTAGCCCGACTAGTTAATAGGATATTTAATTCACTTTTAAATTTCTAATTAATTCATATTTTAATTAATTAATTATATATTTTCAATTCAATATAATTCAATTCATTTTTCAATAATAAATATTCAATTTCACAATAGTCACATTTTTCTATCAATTTCATCACACTTCCAACTACATATATTTTCCAATATAACAAATATTTATTATCCAATTTCCACATCAATATTCATTTCAATTCAAACATTCACATATATTCATAAATCAATTCAATATAATCAATATTCAATCTAATTCAAATAATCATCTCAAAACACCTACTACATATATATTAAATAATAAATTCAACAATTTAAGTATTACATTCGGATTATAGAAATACAAACCGTAATTCTCGAGTTTACTCGATATCCTCGGCCACTTTCTCTTTCCCCTTCTTCGATGACATTTCCGGCGCTACATTAGCTACGGTAAAATTAACATAACATTTAAAATCATTAATATCATATTCTTTAATTTTCCATGTAACCTTTTCATAAATTCCATATTAGTCCTATCACTATAGCCTTTCTTTTTCTTCAAAATTAACCAAGTTTTCATCTTTATACTTACTTTAGAGTAATTTCCAGCTTTTCATATTCAACATAAAACTTCAATTTTGAATTCTCTTCAATTTAATCCTTACTATGTCAAAACTTGATTCTCTCTTTACAATTTAATCATTATATCATTTCTAACTTGAATTTCTATCAATTTAGCCCTTAATTCATCATTTTATTTAACATAAAATATATTTAAAAATCAACTATCTTTCAAAATATTAGCTTAAATCAAGTAGTATTTACCTCTAGGATTCTATGAACTCAAAAATTATAAGAAAATAGATTAAATTGACTTACCAAAGTAACTTTGAACCTTGAAACCCCAAATTTTTCTTTTTCTTTCTTTCTTTCTCCCCTGTTTCTTCTCTGTTTCATTTCATCATTTCCGTCCTTTTCTATTCTTTTTCTTTTATTCCCTTTACTTATATATATATATATATATATATATATATATATATATATATAAAATAATTACTTTAATAAATATCTTTTAAATAACAATTCTTTATTAAACATTTGTATACATACACATTATTACACTTGTACCAATCATCACTCTACATTTGTCATAATTAATTTATTTACCTATATAATTATCTCATAATATAATTATTTAATTGATAAATATCTAGTAATACTTAAATACATGTATAAAAAATGTATGTATTTTTTTTTATTAATACATGTGTATCCAATTATTACCACACACTTGTCTTTATTTTATTCATTCTATTTATCTAATATTTTATTATAATAAAAATCTATTTACTTAAATAAAAAGTAATTAAATAAACATATCACAATTGTACCAATATAATTATTACACATGTATATTTTTATTTCCATACATTTGTCTTTACTTTAATTTATTTCATAATATAATATCAATTTAATAGAAATAACATTAATAATTATCAAATATAAAACCATAATAATAATAATAATAATAATAATAATAATAATAATATACATAGTTATGCATAAAAATCAAAGATTTTTATGCATTTGCTGCCTCAACTATATCAAATGGCATATTTGCCATTTTGGTCCCCCTTTCTTTTTATTAATATATAATTAAACCTTTACCCTTTATTCAATTTAATCCTTTTACCCAATTATCCTTAATTAAGCTAAATTCACTTAATTAAGCTTTAAATAACCACTCACTTAACTCCGTAAATATTTATAATAAATATTTACGAATCCATTTTTCAGAAACGGAGACCCGAAAATACACTTTTCTGATAACGGTAAAATTCGGGTCATTACACATCTGGCCTACTAGTGTGAGTGTCGATGACATCTTTGGAGTGTCGAAGAGGCCGAAGTGTCGAGTGACGTGAGTCACGTAGGGGCCAAGGCAAATAGGGCCCCTCCTATGGTGGTCTGTTTGGTGGTGAAAAGCGAGGGCGATAAAATATACCAAATCAAATATGTGACCAGTCGCCATGCTCTAAAGATAGTATGCGTCAGTAGTGCTTACAACTCCTGTGCTCTCTCTCCTTCCAGTCAACGTGTGAGCTAATAAGGCGTGGATGTATCGTAGAGTCAGAGAAAGAGATGTCGCCTTCGACTGACTCGCGTCATAACGGATCTGACTAGCTGTGAGATCAATCCAACAGCACGAAGGTGAGTAATGGATGAGACGGTGGAGGTGAAAAAAGTTATCGGCACCTATAAACTCATCGGTGTGGATGCCCAAAGATGCGCCAAACTCAGGGACGCTTATATGTCACACTAAGCCACCAAGTCGAAAAATGATAGTACCAGCCTCGTCATGGGTATTCATCACATGCTGTAGACGAAAAGTAGTGCAAAATTCCAAGGTAAGCTCTGAATAGGTGGGCTCGATAATCGCAAAGAACCGATCCCACGGGGCAGTGGTAATGAAAGCACTAACCTCATCAGCTAGTCCGACCTGTTCCAAAGCGGCCCGGTCAATACATCGGCCCAAACCTAGCGGTCGCACGCGCAAAAGCTGAAACAAGTGGTCCTGTGGGCATGACGAGAATCGAAGCAGAGGATGACGAGCTTCGGTCGAGGTGCTCGAGGAGGTTATGTCAAGACCATTCCGCTTTTTCGAAGCGGGGACGACGGTCTTCTTGCCTCATGTATTTGTCATAATGTACTTGCCAAAGTAAAATATTCAAATATCAGTAAAAGCAGGAATAATAATATCACCAATCAATACACATTGAGGATTCTTATGAAGAACAAGTGAAGAAGACAAAGATATGCCTTTGAACGACTCTAGTGTGAATAAAATGGCTAAGATGTAATAATTTATTCCTATATGCACTAATACCCAATATGCAAAAACTGACATCATACGAAATTAATTAGTAAAAATATAAAAAAAGGATTAGCCTACTAAACTAATATGGACTAGCCAAATGCACCAAATAGTGAAGTAACCAGACTAGAATAGTTAGAAGAATAATAAATAAATAAATAAATAAAAAGACGAACAGAATATAATAACCAAGAATAATCAGGATATCATTAATGTAAATAGAATTAATGTTCAATACCCAGAAAAATTCACAATTTCAGTGGTCGATAAACTTATTAATAATCATGAATAAATCTAAAAGAAAATGGAGGAAAATAGTAATACTAATAATAATTATAATAATAATAAAAACAATCATAATAACATAAAGAAATGTAAAGGGTAAAATAAAAAAGGGTAACCAACGGTGGTTTGTGGTCGTCGGAGGGGCGCGGTCGGAGCTGGTGGGGTTCGGGCCGACGGTGGTGAACGGGGGGCACAGGTGTGAGGGGTTTGGGTTTAGGCCGTGTGTCATGAAGGAGGGGAAGGGTGGGGCGGTTCTTGGTTACTATGGGTGAAGGAAGAAGGTCGAGTGCAGTAGGCTATTTGGTGGCCGTGTACAGGGCGCGAATGTGGGGAGGAGGGAGTAGGGGGTCGGGGTAGAGGAAGAAGAGGAAAATAAAGGGAAAGAAGGGGTGGGGGAAGGAGGAAAAGAAAAGATAGAGAAAGGGGGAGCTAGGGGGTGGCCTGACGGTGGGGATGGGTTGGTGAGGCCGCTAGGGCTGGGGAAGAAGAAAAAGCAAGAAGTTAGGGTTTAGGGGTTGAAAATGGGGGCACAGTTGTGTTAAGGCCCCGTGTTGGGCTACATGGTCGTGTTATATGCCCGTGTGACTCGAATATTGCTCGTGCGCATCGCGAAAATTTAATGACCATTCGTCACACGGCCGTATCGCACGGCCTTGTGCTACGTTGTTCGCTTCTCCCACGCCCATGTGTCCGAACAGACGACCGTGTGCCTTGCCCGTAGAGCTTCCTGACTTATTTAAAATTTGAAAATTTAGCTCCAATTTTTACACGGCCTGGAACACTCCTGTGTGTCCAGGCCGTACCGCACGCCCGTGTGGATTTATCACAGGCTGTGTGCATGTCAATTTTTGGGAAATTTTAACCCTGTTTCCATACGGCCAATGACACGCCCGTGTGTTTAGGCCATGTGGGTCACTTTTCCTGTATAAAAACACAAAAAATAGATAAGATAAACAGGTTAGTGGTGTTAGTGCTCTGGTTGCCTCTCGAGAAGCACTTATTTAGAGTCTAAGCTCGACTTACCTCAATTTCCTATGGTCATGGTGGTTTGAGAAGTTGAAACTCCTCATCCCTACTATCAATTCTATCAAAATAAGGTTTGAGTCGAGTATTATTTACCTTGAAAGTTCCAAATTCATTATGTGTTACCTCGACTGTACCATGTGGGAAGATATTTAGTACCATGAAGGGAATCACTTCATTTGTATTGTGCTCTGAAGTAGCAATTCGAGGGTCCTTTTCATCTAACAATACTTTGTCTCCGACCTTAAATTACTTTGTTTCATCCCTACGCTTATCGTGGTGTCGCTTTGATTCATCGTGTACTTTTAGTTTCTCCTTGACATGTGTTCGCCATTCGTCTAGTTCATCGATCAGAAGCCTTCATTCTTCATGAGTCGCTCTGTTTTGTTGCATGGATTAGAATGAGGCCCTATCACGTTCTTCCTAGGGAATTCTTGCAAAGAAGTTTGCACCTTAACATTACCCAAGTTAACAGAACTTAAAAAATCGTCTCGATTACTAGATATATTAGCAAAATCACGAGCTTGAAGTTTATTCATGTCATCTCCTACACGAAGTATCAATTCACCTGTGCCAACATTAATGATAGTTCTAGCAATTGCTAAAAAGGGTCGTCCTAAAATTAAAGGTATGTCATTATCTTCATTTATGTCTAAAACAACAAAATTAACTGGGAATATAAATTTATCAATTTTTACCAGCACATCCTCAACAATACCCCTAGGAAATCTAATAGTTTTATCTGCCAATTGGATGTTCATCCTAGTTTGTTTGGGTTTCCCAAGACCTAGTTGTTTAAACATTTTATAGGGCATGACATTAATGCTCGCCCCTAAATCAGCCAACGCATTCTTAGTATTTAAACTACCAATTAAATAAGGAATAGTAAAACTCCTTGGATCTTTCAGTTTGTTGGGTAGCTTATTTTGCAAAATGGCTGAGCATACTGCGTTTAGCTCCATGTGTGACGAATCATCTAACTTCCGTTTATTTACTAAAAGCTCCTTCAAAAATTTAACTGCGTTGGACATCTGCGAAAGAGTTTCAATAAATGGTAAGTTAATATGTAATTTTTTTAATAATTTAAGGAATTTACCGAATTGTTCGTTTGTGTGGTCTTTCCTTGTCGCATTTGGATATGGAACACGTGGTGTATAATCTTTAATGACCGAATTTTGCTTATTTTGGCTTACCTCAACCTTACCGTTATTTACCATAATTTCTTGCCTCGGTTCAGCTTTAGATTCAGCTAACCCTTCTTCATTTCAAACAGAAATCGCATGAAGCTGCTCCCTTGGGTTAGTTTCAGTGTTACTCAGCAAGCTATCTTGTGGTGGTTTTGAAATCATCTTTTCCAATTGACCAATTTGATTCTCAAGTCCTTGAATCGACGCTTGTTGATTTTTAAGTGCTGTTTTGGTGTTTTGAAAGTGAGTTTCAGACACCGAAATAAACTTTGTCAGCATCTCTTCAAGGTTTGGCTTTTTCTCCTGCTGGTAAGGTGGTTAAAAACCTGGAAGGGGCTGTGGTCTTTGATTTCCTTGACCACCCCAAGAGAAATTGGGGTGATTCATCTAACCTGCATTGTAAGTGTTACTATATGGATTATTCTGAGGTCTAGAATTGTTACCCATATAGTTGATGTGTTCGTTCTCTGAGCTAGGGTTGTAGGATAGATATTCTGGATTTTGTACTCCTCCTCCATTTGAATCACACCTCATTATTGTATGTACCTGAGTAGAACCATACAAACGATCAATCTTTTTATTTAAAAGTTCTACCTGGTTAGATAGCACAGTGACCGCATCGAGGTTGAAAACACCAACTGCTTTTGTCGACTTCGTTCTCATGACTTGCCACTGATAGTTATTCAGTGACATCTCTTCAATAAATTCGTAAGTCTCTTCAGGTGTTTTGTTGTTTAAAGTTCCACCGGCAACTGCATCGATTAGTTGTCTTGTTGAGGGGTTCACACCGTTGTAAAAAGTCTGAACCTATAGCCATAGAGGTAACCCATAGTGAGGGCACCTTTTCAATAAATCTTTGTATCTCTCCCATGCATCATAAAGTGTTTTTAAATCCATCTGTACAAAAGAAGAGATATCATTCCGTAATTTAGCCATTTTAGCCGGCGAAAATTATTTAAGTAAAAATTTCTCGGTCATTTGTTCCCAAGTAGTGATTGACCCTTGTGGTAACAAGTTCAACCACTGTTTACCCTTATTTCGTAATGAAAAGGGAAATAACCGAAGGCGAATGGCATCATCAGAAACACCATTAATCTTAAAGATGTCGCAGAGTTCCAGAAAATTTACTAAATGAGTGTTTGGATCCTCGTCCTGCAAACCATCAAACTGAACAAACTGTTGTATCATTTGAATCATGTTAGGTTTCGGTTCAAAATTATTTGCAGCAACAGCAAAGCTAACGATACTCGATTTAGTTCCTGTTAAATTAGGTTTAGCATAATCATACTTAGTACGAGGAGCATGATTTTGATACACTGGATTTGCAGCAACCACAGGAGGTAACAGATTATTCTGATTGTCAGCCATCTCCTCAATTGTATTACGTATATCGTCCTCTTACTCTTCCTCATATATTGTAGGTTTCACCTTATTTCTCGTCAGTTTCTGCGAGCTGTGCTCTCGATCTCACTGTCAAAAAGCAAAGGTCCTGACGGGTTCCTCCTAGTCAGAAACTAGGGACACCTGCCAGAAGCAAACAACAGAAAAATTAGAAAAGAAAAATTAAACTAAAAACAAAAAGTAAATTGCAATAAAAGTAAAAATGACTAAAGTAATAAAAATCAAATGTTCCTAATATCTTAGTCCCCGGCAACGGTGCCAAAAACTTGATGGTCGCTAAACTAACTAAAACTTTGACTAAGGCAAGCGCATCTATCGAACAATAGTATAGTTATGGTGAGACAAATATCGTATCCACAAAGACTAAGAGTACTAGTAATTACTTTCTTTTTATTATCTAGCCTAAGAATTAAGGGAGGTTTTAAACTAAAACTAATTATTTAATTAACTAGGATTACGACAGAGATAGAAGTTGGAAAATACTATTGGGAAACCAATAGAGAAGACAATACCCAAGGAAGAATTCACCTAGACTTTACTTATTACTTTTGAATTAGACGATTTATTCACTTGACTTAATCCGTAGAAATCCCTAATTTATGTTAATATCCCTTTCGAGACTAAAAACAACTAACTTTAGGTTGATTAATTGAAATCTCTTTCTAATTAAAACCCCTATTATCGCATTAACTCGATCTATGAATTCCCTTATTATATTTTACTCTAATCCGGCAGATTTATGTCGTCCCTTATTATATTTTACTCTAATCCGACAGATTTATGTCGTCCTATCTCTAGGATTGCATGCAACTCTGCTTAATTATGGAAGATCTACTCTTAAACAAGGATTTTTGCTCCACTGAATAAGTACATCAAAACCTGAATTAATACCCTGGAATATCAAAACAAGGATTAAAACTCACAATTAAGATTAAGAATAAGTATTTATCATATAATTCAAATAGTAATAAGATCCGTCTTAGGTTTCATCTCCCTTAGGTATTTAGGGAGTTTAGTTCATAATAATGGAAAACATCTCAAAATTGGGAAAACAATAAAACATAAAGAAACCCAAAGAACTTCTAAGGAAATTGAATGGAGATCTTCAGTCTTGAAGTAGATCCTGCTTCCAAGCTGATTCTGATGGCTGTCCTTGAGTATTTTCTGTCTTCTACTCTTCGTGTCCCCTTTTAATCATCTTCTAGGGTGTTTATATAGACTTTGGAATGCTTCAAAACCCTTAAAATTAGCCTTTTCTGAGTAGAATTAGACTTGGCTTCAACAGGGACACGGCCGTGTGCCGCGCCCATGTGAAGGTGCTCAAACTGTGTGTAATTCTGAGTTGGTTTTTAGTTGACACGGTCATGACACGCGGGCGTGTGTCCTGCCCGTGTGTATTACACGGGCGTGTGGTTTACCCGTGTGGAAGTACCTTGGCCGTGTGAAACACTAAATTAGGCTCATTTTGTCCATTTTTGGCCCATTTCTTGCTTTTTTCGCCTTCCTATGCTCATCTAAGTATAAAACATGAATCTAATGGATTAGGAGCATCGAATTTAATGAAACCAAGGAAAAATCATCCATAAATATGCCAAGCATGGGGTAAAAATATGTATATATTATGGTTTATCAGTAGCATTTTAGGACATTTCACTAGTATTTTTATCATTGCATGAAGAGCTTGGACTGTGTTTAAATATTAGGTACTTTTAATTGCTTGTGATAGGGTTGTATTCGGTGATTTGGCAGGTGCAGGTTGAGGAACAAGAAATAGAGTGGAGGTTTGTCGGGGAAAAATGTTAGACATTTTATCAGTACAAATATCGTGGAAATTCCAAGAAAACCAAGTCAACACTCAACGCATACCAATTTCAACCCAACTATACTTGTACCAGAAAAATCTGCCCAAAAAAGAGGAGAGGATAATCCTGGGCTGTTGGTTTTTATCCTAGAAAAAAGAATTTAAAAAGAGGAGTAGATAATCTTGGGTTATTGAAAAATGAATTTAAAAAGGAGAAGATAAACTTGAGTTGTTGGATTTACCCTAGGGAAAAAGCCTATAAAAAGCCAAAGGAGGAAACCTAAAAAGGCAAACAAGTGTAGAGATCCATAGAGGGTAGCGGTTGAGTAGAGATAGAAAGAGGAAGACGAAAGCAGTTCCTCTTAGCCACCACAGGACACTGTGCCACTACAGTGTGAACTGGACACGCGAAATCTGTCTTCCCGACATTCTTCTGTTATTTTTTAACTATTTCTTCGTGAATTGATTTGATGAAAAAGATGTTGAATGATATTTTGGTTTTGAATTTTATTTGCCAACCCATGAGCTAAGTCTCATAGGGTTGGGATTACATGATGAAACCTTTATTTTCTTTAATGGTTGAAGCATAGATCTGAATTAATTTACTATTTCATTCAATTGTTTTTATTTCTAAATTGTATGCGTGCAATCCCTAGACATAGACGACTGTGCAGCATGCCCATAAACTAATTTAATTTTGAAAAAGTTGGATTAGTTGGACCGAAATTAAATTTTATGAGCAAGTACTCGATAGATACTTGTAGTAAACTCTAGACATAGAGCAATATTCATATAGAAGGAAACAGTACAGGGTACCATATTAAAGGTATATAGACACGGGCAAAGTAACTTGAGGTTTTTACTATCAAAAGAAGCAGATCACTTTAGAACTCTTCTGAGCAATAGATTGATGACGATTTTGCCAAGGAATTTCTAACAGTAAGGGTAGGTTCTTAGTAATCTCGACCTTCCATATCAACATCGTATATCCCATATCCCTTGTCGTAGTATCTTTGTCATCACATCTTTAGTAGTTTATTTGTTCAGTTACATATTATTCGTATAATCATTTTTGTAATTGCCATTACATTTTTACTCTTGCATTGTCATAACATTTTCAATTATTCATCAGTTACACATTTTGTTCACACTAATATTCCTTTTGTTTACCATTGCATTCTTATCATTATTTTGCTATAAGATTAATCTAACTTTATTATAATAACTTGATCATTTGTATACCTAATCTGATCCCTGTGGAGACGATCTCACTTATCACTTTATTACTGATTCGACGTGTATACTTGCACAATTCGCATATCATTTTCACACGCGACAGCTAATTTGACTAAAATATATATGGTATAATCAGAGTTTAACTGGGAAAAGATAGCAGAGTTTAACTAAGAGAAGAAACGCATTTATGTGGGGAACACGTCGCGTCGTTGCAATGTTGTATGTCTCCTCATCGTGACGTCTCGTGTTGCATCGTTGGGATGTCACCTCTATTTTGTCTTTGCTTTGAACGTCTTCGCGTCATTGCAACGACACTAGTTTTCTCGTCGCAATGACGTGTGTAAAATGCGAGACACACTCCACAAATAACAATTGGAATGAAGCCCAAAGTATGGTATCATAAACCAAAAATTCCTTGGTACATGATATTAACCTTTGTCTCTGTGAATTTATCGTAGACCTTTCCTCTATTGGTAGAAACCGCAAATTGGTTGGCTAAAACTTAATACAGATGGTCTATCTATGGGAAATACAATTGTCTTTTCCCTCAGATGTTTGTAACTTGAATGACTAGCTTTATGTTCATAATGATGCTCCACTTGAACTTTCTTGCTTGATGCCATTAGGACTACTATGTATCAAATAGAGTTGGCAAATGGGCAGGCTCAAGCAAGTCGGATTGGGCTTATTTTGAATTTCGATTTTATTCAGCTTGGACTTTCTCAGGTTTGGGTCTGTTACGGGCTCGAATTTTCTTGAGCTCGAACCTTTCAGACTCAAATTCGGGCTTGAATCGAGTCGGGCGGGCTTTCATAGATTCAAATAATTTTGAATTTTATAAGTTATAAATATTTTAATTTTAAATGTAATAATCCATTTTACTTTTATACGATGCCAACACAATTCAAATTTGTCTTATAAAATGCACAAATTACATATATCTAATAGAGTTCTTTCATATAAAATAATTAAAGCGCTTATTGTATGTAAAATTTATTATTCTATGATATTATATGAATTAACGAAAATATCTTTTATTGTAAATATTATATTATATTGACAATCAAATAACTTTTTTTTATCTTTCTTATTAAATTGACAAATCTAATATTTATACTCTAAAATATTTATTCTAAAACTCAAATATATTATACTAAGCTCAAACCCAAATAATATACTCATTATTACCCAAACTCAAAATAAATTAATTGAAGCGCAAATCTCAAGTCCAAAATAAAAAGAAATTAAACCCGATACTCAAATACAATTTGTAAAAGTTAAAGTCAAATTCAAAATCTAATTTAATAAAAATAATAATTTATTAAGATATTAAAAATTTAATAATATTTTATGTATTACTAGTTATAATTATAAACATATATTTTGATATACTAAATTATACATAACTATTGATACTATATATTTTTTATTATAATCTAATAATATAATAATAGTTATATATATTAATATTTAGAAAATGTATTATTTAATTATATAAGACTATATCACATACTATAATAGTAGAGTAGTACATAATATATTAATTATTATCATATATTATTTTTTATTATTATACTGGTTGAATAATGCTCTAAATCCCATACTTTGTACATATGAAAGTTGGCGTTCCTACTATATTATATAATGCTATATTATATCATATAGTATATAATATATTAATAGTTTATATATATGAATCAATGATTAAACATTATACTATCATGTAATACTACATCTTTCATTATAATATATAATATAATAATTATTATATAAAATAGTAGTACCTTATTTATTAAATATTAACATATATTACTATACTGGTTGAAATATGTTTTAAGTCCCTTTATTTTTCATATATTTGAAAATTAGCCCTCCTATTATATTATATAATGCTATATCATATCATATAGTAGATATAAAATATTAATAATTTATATATATGCATCAATGATTAAACATTATAATATCATATAATACTATACTTTTCATTATAATGTATAATATAATAGTAGTACATTATATATTATTGTTTATTATTATACTACTTGAAATATGTTTTGAATTTTTATACTTTTCATACATTTAAAAGTTAACCCTCTTACAATATTATAGCATCACCCAATATAATGCTAAAAAATTTATTGTTAATGCCCTAATCCATTCAATTATTCATAAATCTTGTTATACAAAACAAATGCAGTGTATGGTGGAGGCAAATTTTGGATGTTGCTCATCTTCGCAACTTTGGAGTATGGCTTAGTTTTATGTAATTGTATTAAAATTTTGATTTATATATTTGTACGATTTTACAAAATTTTATGAATTTCAGAATATTTTCTTTATTAATATATTCTATTTGACAATTTTTTTAAACAACTTTTAAATTTTTTAATTTATATTGTTATAGATAATTTTTTATTTAAAATATATGGTTTCAAATTGAATTTATTAGTAATGCTATTAATATTGTAAATAAATCATGCTTAGTCATTTGTGATAAGTATAACACAAGTTATCATATTATTAAATTAATATATTTTGTCATTATATATTTTATCTTGTTATTAAAGTTAAATTTTATAGATTTTAATAATTATTAATTTTATATTTTTATTATACATATATAATTATAGTATTGAAAATATTTTATATTAAATTAATATTTTTAAAATTTTGTTTCACTTTATAATTTATCATAAAAATTTATTATTAATTACTTTTCCTATTCATAAAATTTTAAAATAATCCGCAAGGCTGACATATACATTTTCATAAAATAAAATAAAGAAATATTTTTTATTCATATTTTTATTTTAAGTAGTATTATAAAAGTACATTAATTATTAATGCTTATTATGATTGTTTAGTTATAAATTTGGGTTTTTTTAGACTTTAGTTTAGATTTATTTTAGACTCGGGTCAGATTGATTTTGGACTCAAAATCTTTCGAACTCGAGCTTTTTTCGAGCTAGGATCATTACGGGCTCGAATTGACACGAATAATCTTTCAAATCCAGATCTGTTTTGCTAGTTATAAGATCGAACCTTGTTTTTGAATGCTAAGGCTCCTTTTATTGATTAAAAAACAAAACATCTTAATTCCAATATCTAAGATAAAATTTCAACAACCAAAAACAAATCATGAGATTCCTTTTTTGTTTTGCTTTCATGTTATATTATGAACAATGGTACATGACAAGATATTCTACACAACATGTAATTATGTCCAAAAGATACCAAGGAATAATATTCTAAAACTCATTTGAGTGGATTCGTCTAATGCGGTCGGCTCCTTGTATCAGCAAGAACTCCCCATTTCTTGAGCAACCACATAGTGAACCGTACCAACTCCGCAACAAACAGAAGCCCCATGAAAATCACCACTATATACACTTCCCTCATTTTCGTCGGACCCATGTAGATCACTGCTATTACGTAAGTTCCCGTCATTGAAATTATGGCCAGCCGTAAGCCTGCTCTCAGAGGGAATCCACTTGTAAGCAGAGATATCATCGCAAGCGATGCAAAGAAACCAATTGCGTTGAACATAATGAACACAGCAAATACTTCAGGGTCATCTGCCATCACAGCTTCTCCAGGCATCATGGTTCTCTTTTGAACTGTGACGGTCTGCGAATTTCGTTTATCCCCATCCAAAAAACCACTCGGAGGGCTGAGAATCGCTTGGTACGTGACCGATGCTATAAGGACTGCCACCACCATTAGTGCATTTTGGGTTTCGGTTGATGATTCCGCCACCTCTTTCATTAGTTCCTTCCATAGGTTCCATGAACAAGCAGATTGAACTATGTGCGTGGTGTTTGTGGGTTCCGTTTGAGTTCGGAAATAAGCAGGGTCCCTTGTTATCTCTTGAGCTGTCACACCCCCAGCTTGCTGAAACATCTGATAAATATGAATATCATGAAAATCACTTCCAGTTTGGAGCAAAAGATCCAGGGCATCCTTCGGTGTGAACCCACTGGTGTTTACGGAATTTATGTTAACCCCACAAGCAAGTGCTTCTCCACAGATTAATAGACTTATAATCTGCAAACCAGTATTGATCCATTCCTTACAAAAAAAATCTATATGCTATACATCATATTTAGCTTAACGTAGGGCTAGAAAGGAAAAAATGAATAAGAAAAGATGAAAGTAATTGTAACTAGACTTGCCTCATGTTGTCTATTGAAGGTTGCCTGATGTAAAACGGTGTTGCCCTCGCTGTCTTTCCAGTTCAAGATTTCCATCATTTGTAACCTCCTTATCTCCTCAATCAATACCCTTGCAGCTTCAATCTGATTGCTTTTCACAGCCAAATGAAGGGCGGTTTCTCCGCAAGCTGTCACTTGTTTAAGAGACTCGGGGCAAGCCCACACCAGTTCCTTAACAACATCCACTCTCCCTTTTAAAGCCGCGCAATGGAGTGGAACTTTGCCGTCTTTCCCTTTCAAAAGGCATATATCATATCCAACCCTCATAAGCTCTCTTATTATCTCAATGTGCCCATTTGCTGAAGCGACATGTATAGGACTAAAACCATTTTCGTTTAGCTCCCTAGTGAATGCCGGCTTTCTGCTCACGATTTCCTTTGTGATTTCCACTTGTCCTGCTAATGTGGATACGTGTAGAGGATTATAGACTGGGTTTAAGGCAACTCGGTCGAGCAGAAATGGATCTTCCTCGAGTAATGAGTGAAATGCAGATATATGTCCACAACGAGCTGCTTCGAACAACCTTGATTCCATTTCTACTTGATCTTCTTGTTGTTGTTACCCTTGGCAGCGCTGAAAAATGCAGTATCAGCTTTCCTTGTTCAAGGGAACAATTCTGTATATTTTAGATGATTGAAAATCTTAACCATGAAGCTTGACGGGAAAAGTAAACCGTTGCCCATTGGACTAGGAAACATAGCCATATTTGGCTTGCAATGCAAGCAAGCAAGCAAAAGAAGTAATTGTCTTAAGTTGGATATGTTTATTTTTTTACTAGTACTTCACTTTTGTTACATGGAAAGCAGCATAAAAGAAGCTTGTAGAATTCTGAAAATTTTGATATCCTTATTGTATATTAACGAAAAGAAAGATGGAATCTGAAAACGTTCATCTTCGTCATAATTCTCCTCGCACTGTAAGGCAAAGAATAAATAAGCAGTGGCCTAACAATATATGAAAATGATAGTTTCGCTTTCGGGTGAATTACAAATTTAATCATTTATGTATAGTTAAATTACGTTTTACTTACTAAATTTTATAAAATTATAATATAATTATTAAAATTATCGATTTTTTATAATTTAATTACAAATCATTAATTACCATTAATAGTGTAAGGATAATCTAACGTGACCAATTAACCAAAATTTTTGTTATTTTATTTATTCCCTTGGCTTAGATGTGATGTTCTTATATATGAAACGTCAACGCTGTTTTGAAGCAGATTTTCTAGTATCCAAAACACCCAACAAAATAAAATAGAAAAGCTCTTTGCTTCTGGCTTTTCCTTTTCATGGCTTTTTGAGCATTCCCTTATCAACTCGAGGCTCAACTCACCTGTTTCAAGTTCTTTTCCAGAGTCTGTTCGACCTTTAAGACTTGGAGAAGAGAATCTGATAAAGAGGGTTTCTCCTGGTTTTTTTTTTTTAGTGTCCACTCAAGTTTTATTTACTCTGATAAGAGTGTCAGTATAATTAGTGAAATAAAGAGAATTCACTTCTTTTTGTTTTGCTAAATATCATTATATTGTAACAAGCTGAACTTGCCTAATATCAATAATGGTAAGTATGTTTGATGTAGGTTACGTAAATACAAGAACTTCTTAAATATGCTTAGCTCCTAGCATTTCTTACTCTCTTTTTTCACTTCTTTTTCCTACCATTGACATGGAGAATATGGGGTCTCCGACAATACTGCTCTGTTAAACAACTCGAATGACCACTAGACCATAATCTTTTCGGAAATTTGGGCAGTTTTTTTTTTTTATGTACAAAAAGAAAAATTAGAACTCAATGATGGTTCTCCAATGGTAAGATTGGAGTTTAACAGAGAATTCACTTTTAAAGTAAATTTATGACGTTGGAATTCCAGTATGTTTCTGTTATAAAAGTAGATGATGTATGCCTCTTTCAGAAGCAGGTGTATCTATGTTTGTCTCTCCCTTTTTTCCTTTTAAATTGACGGTGACCGGGGATAAATTAGAATTATTAAAAATTAATGAAGACTTCGTGTATCAATGTCACTTTTTTTTAAGGTTTTATTGGCCTCTACCTATATTTTAGTATGCAAAAGAGTTACTAGAAAATAAACATTAAGGGTACAATAAATTCCAATGATTGTCTACGTTTTGCACTAACGAAAATAGTCCATTGAGCATTGATTGGAGACACTACAGGAGAACAGACTTTTAGCGGCGCCTTTTTTTGCCTTTAGTGACGCTTAAAAGCGCCGCTAAAACTATTAGCGGCGTTTTCACAAGTGCTGCAAAAAACACCGCTATAGACGACGCCGCTAAAGACCATAGCCTTTAGCGGCGCTTTTCCCACAAACGACGCTAAAGACCATGGCCTTTAGCGGCGCTTTTCACGCAAACGCCGCTAAAGACCATGACCTTTAGCGGCACTTTTTTTACAAACATCGCTACAGAACAAACCTTTAGCGTCGCTTTTCTCACAAACGCCGCTAAAGAATATAACCTTTAAAATATATATATTTTTATTAAATAATATTTATTTTCTATATTATATTTTATTTTTGAAACTTTAAACTATATTCTTTTAAGGATAAATAAAAATATTAATTAAATTAAATTTTCTATTAAAATTTTAACTTTAAAACTAAATATAAAAATTGATGAATTTAAATTTAGAATTTAAATATTATGTTTAAATAAATGGGCAATCTACCAGCAACAGAGAGATAATACAATTTATGAAAATTTATGTCGATGAGAATTTTTAGATAAATTTTAAGCACATTTACACTTATGGAAAGAAAGAAAAACAAAAAGACCGTAGTTTTCAATTTTTGTTTGCCTTGCCTATGAGGATGACAATGAAGTTCAGCTTCATTCACAATGATACAACTTTCATCACCTCATGTTTTATCCAATGGTGGAACTGTTCCACTTTCTTTCCTACCAACAGCACTCCCTGAGCTATCCATGGTCCAGTTATTTGATTGTCCTGCAAAGTTCACGACATGAATTATACCATACAGCTTAGCAGAAATAGACAAAGATAAAAAAAAAAAAAACTTGCATATATTACTTGTGTAATAATTTCCCAAGAATTTATATATTTAAAGCTGACTCAATGTATACATTTAAAGATGATAATACAATAGATGTAATAATTGAACAAGAAACTATCTTACTGTAATATTTTTGTTATTTATTTTACATAATAAATATTTAAAACTATTTAATATGAAGCAATTTTTGCATTTTCACAAAACAATTTTGAAACTGGAAATATTTTTTTCTGGCCAAGATTTGTAAAGCTTAGTGCTAGTAGGCAAATGCAGTAGCCTATGCATCGCATTTTTATTTTTGTTTTATTTCACTGGAATAATCCAATAGTTTATGACTTATTCCCTTCTATCGACTGCAATATTGCAATAAAGCACATTAGAAACTAGGATATTGGTAAAAGGCACACATAAGGTCTGGGGCTAGGCTTGGAGCTGAGGTGGGTACAAAATGAAAGCAATAATTCCATCCTCAAGAGTCCAAGCACGCAGAAATGTAATTTATTTTAACAAAATTATATGGCAAAAGGAAATAATGGCACGGTCTCAAAGTTTGATCATGCAACATGATAAAGTGTATGATTAGCAGCAGGTGGTGGGAATAAAGGCAACATGCTATGGGGATGTTCATTGCAAACTAAGGAAAATAACTTATGTTTCTTCTTGGTGCAGTAAAGAGAACACCTCAGATTTGATTGAAGCTAACCTCAAGATGATCAGTAGTTATAAACAAATAAAAGAAGGATTTAGTCTGAGTCATTTTCAAGACTTTATCAACTTTAAAAAATGCAAAGAAGTAATGCTCAAATTCCAATACTGAACTAATGAAACAAATACAATTCACAAATTGATGCATAACATAGATTGAACTATTGAAAGGACTTGAACAAAGAATGTAACAACTAAGAAACATAGTGGAGAATCACATAAGAAATTAAAAACCCAACATGCGGTACATATATCACAGCCACCAATCATAAACAAATTTAAATATAGGGGACTCACCAAGATGCAATGCAACAATCGCAATTTAAATTGGTAAAACTAGTACTAGGAGGCTCTAACATAACAAAACCTGTAAAATTGAAAGACGAACCAAAACCAAAACCAAAATCAAGTTCATGCCAGCATATAATTTGAATCTCACCGCTGACCGTAAACTCTTTCTCCATTGAGGCCTTAGTTCCAAATCTGAGCGAGTGTGCATAATCCCACGAGGCAAATCTTTTAATTTCCCGGAAGGCAATTCATTATCCTTGACACAAACATAATACACACCTTAGATGACGACAATGAAGAAACTGAATCCACACAGATTACCAATGTGAGCACTTAATGAATTAAGAAATACACATTAAGTTATACTAAAACATAGTCCAAAGAAAAACCAAGGCGAAAAAGTTTCAAGATCTTCAAGCTCAGGCGTCAACAGGAACTATAAACTAACTTGGCATGGTATATGTCAATATTAAGATGCTTACCTCTACTGAGTCAAAAGGGTGCAATTTGGTTTCCATCTGACAATAAGATAAAGCATTTATAAAAGATAAGAATATAGCTCTGGCAAGCCTCACAACACCTTATTACAATATAACAATGCCAGCATGAAATCCTATTTATCTCCTTACAATAAATCAAAACCAGTGGAATCTAGAGAACAAGGAGAGTTGTTATACCTGTGTCTCATAGTATTGATAATTTTTTCTATATTAAACGCATAAAAACTGCAGGAAATTGCATTGAAGAAAACAAAAGAAAAGGCTACCTCAAAAGTTCTTTTAAAAGTAAATGCAACAATTAATAAGTTCTCACTTAATTTATGCTGAAAGACCACACATGGTAATAGCAAAAAAGACCCAGTTTTTCTTTTGTCTCAGTAAACTGACTTAAGGAAATGGAAGTCGCAAAATGATATGATATGCGTAATGCCATTAAACATTGAAACTTAAGATGTTTAAGTAAGTAGAAGCATGTGCATGTGCATGTAATGGCCAAATCTCAAAAGAATTTATACCCACACCTACAAATTCTAGAATGGAATCCCGGTTATAAAGATTTAACATTAACCAATCCAGCACTTCCCCTTCAGTCAACCACTGATAGAAGGAAAAAGGAAAAAGGCCTCTTATTATTTGAACAATAAGAAAAAAATGAGAAAGATGTTGTCAAGAAGAGACAAATTTGAGCTTCTGTTGGATCTATGAATGTAGTTATTACTAATTTAAGCCCCTGATTGGGATTCAAAAAATACATGAAATGAAAGAACAATCACTGTAAAGAGCAAAGGTTCGATTTTTAGATTAAAGTAGAAAGATGAAATCCAAAAGCAATGAAAGCTAACACCCTCTATAAACTTGAAGTTCCCGGAATTGTTCAATTCAAATAAAATTTGGAAATGCTTGAACTTGTACTGAGAGACTCTCTATTAGTACAATTATTAAAACAAAAAGGAAAGATTCAATAAAGAAAATAAAGAATGAACAAGGAATATGAATGGGCAGAAATAAAAGTCTCTTAAAAACCAGATCTTGATCGAACCACCATTGCCAGAAAATAAAAATAAAAAAAGGAAAAACAGAAACATAAAATGAGGGACCTTGAAGATTAAAAGGAGGCGAATTGATTGAAAAGAGATGAAACTAGACAGGGAGTAAAGCTCTTCTTTTGCCTTCGGGTAAATTCGGGTCGTCTGATTCAACAACAACCAAAAATTGAATGAATGAACCAGCAAAAACTAACAGAGAGAAGAGATATCAAAATATTCAGCCCAAGTTTTTAATGTCTCTGCTAAATCTCAGTTTTCGCTAATAATCTCAAGGAGATAGGATACCGAATGCAATTCCAGGCTTCCGAATGCACCTTTGAGAAAGGATATCAAAATATTCTTCAATTAGGAGAGAAACACAAAAAAGAATCCAAAAGAAAAAAATCTTACTTTCTTTTTGTGACTGTATAACGGTATAACAGTAGATCCCAACGGCGGCGCAGATGATTGAGGCGGCATTGATGCTACTGCTGCTTCTTCAGCCATTAATTTTGGGGAGGGGGGAAGGAACCGATTTTGGGAAAAAGAAAGGAGGGAAAAAAAAAGAGATTTTGGGATTTTGGGGGGAAGGGAGAGCCGATTTTAGGGAAAAAGTTTTTAGGTATTTTGGGTAATAAAACAGCGCCGTTTTGTATAAGATTTTTTGCGGCGTTTTTATAAAAAATTCCGCTATTGCTTATCTTTTGTGGCGTTTTTTATAAAAACGCTGCAAAAAGTCATTTTCCTTTATACAAAATGGTACCGTTTTGTTCTGTTAAAAATCTATTATTTTGTTTTAATATATATAAACTTTATCATTATCTCTTAAATAATTTAAACTATATTGATAATTTTAATATATTAAAACAAATATTATCTTTTTTATAATTATATAAGAAATTAATTAATATATAAATTAAAAAAATCAGTCATATACCCAAAAATAACTTTAAAATTATTTTAATTAATAGTATTTTATTTTTTTCATTTTTGACATGTGTTTTTCTATATTTTTACTTTTAAAATTTTTTTCAATAAAATCCAAATGTTGCTTCAATTTTCCAACAGTAAACCCTAAACCTAAACCCCAAACTATAAACTTATATCCTAAACCCTAAATATATATATTACGAGGGATAAAAGTAATTAAAAAAGAATCTTATTAATTACCTAAACCCAAAAATAATTTGATTTTTTGTTATCTTATCAAAAATCCTAACTCTTAAACCTTAATAGCCTAACCCCTAAAACCATGAACAGTAATACGATCCTAACTGTAAAACAAAAAACCACAAACTCTAAACGATAAATTCTAAACCAAAAACAATAAATATTATATCATAAACCCTAAACCCTTAAACCATGGACATTAAACCTTAAATCTTAAATCATAAATTCTAAACCCCAAAATAATAATCATTATATCACAACCCCTATCCCCTAAACTCTAAACCATAAAACATAAACCATAAACCCTTAACCCTAACCCTTAAACCATAATTAGATATTTAATTATATGTATACACCTAAATTTTGATAGAGATACATATCAAAATTATATATGAATTTTGATTTAATGTGTAATTGTAGATCTGAAATTCTAATTGTGGTTTAAATGTATAATTGAAACTTTAATTTTGATTTAATCATACACATTTTAAAAAATAAATACATCAATATATTTTTATATTGAATAAATCTAAATATTTATGTATGCAATATATAAATATAAAATGATGTTATATCAATAATTGTGTTCATAATTTATGCTTTTAGGATTTAACTTATTGCACACTAAACCATTGTTCATGTATACTTTTGGGATTTAACCCATTTTGATATATATATTTTTTAAAATAATAATTTATATTTATCTTATTTAGATTTATATTATAAAAAAAAAAATCCAAGATACACAAGTTAAGTAGTTTACCATATTTACCTCTAAACTCCAAACCCCAAACCCCAAATCCCAAATCCTAAACTCTAGGCCCTAAACACTAAACCATAACCCATAAACTAAATTACTTTTTTGCGGCGTTTTTCCAAAAGCGCCGCTATTGTTCAGTTTTTAGCGGCATTTGGACTAAAAACGCCGCTATTGCTCAGTTTTTAGCGGCGTTATTGCAAACGCCGCTAATGTATAATATTTGCGGCGTTTTTTGTTCAAACGCCACTAAAAATGCCGCTAAAGCCCTATTTTCCTGTAGTGAGAATAGTAAAAATATCAATTTCTATAAAGAAATTCTGCAATAATTTTTTATAGAACCATTTAACAATAATAGAACATGAAGGAGAACCAAAAGAAACAGAAGTTTCTATGGTTTTTGTGTGTCAAACAAATGAAATTTGACTCCTATTTATAGGAGTTCCTTGTCTCTTCATAAAGATATAACCATCCAAATGGATAGTAACATTTTTTAGCAATAAACACAATTCTTCAATAGATATCTATTTGAATAATTATAAATTTTTGTTAATAATTAAGTAACATAACTTTTGGTAACAAGAAACATAACTCATCACTACGAATAGTGATAACTTTTGGTTAATAACCAAGTGACATAACGTTTGCTTGCTTATAACTTTTCCCATTATGTACATGATGTCTAGCTGTGTGATAGTCAAGTACCTTAAACTTCCAACGATATTTTTAAACAATATTGGATTTACCAGCTCTCTAGATGAATCAACATTTAATTTCATGTTCGATTCTGCTAGCGTGGCTACCAGATTGCAATCTTTCATTTTGAGTTTTCTTAAAATCTATTTTAAATACTTCTTTTGAGACACAAATATTCCATCTTTCATTTGTTTCACTTCGACTCCAAGAAAGTATGACATTTCTCCAATATTTGTCATTTCAAATTCTTTAATCATAGCTTTCTTAAAGTCATTGAACATACCTAGATTGTTTTCTGTGAAAATTACATCATCCACGTATAAGCACACGATATGATGTCACCAACTCTATTTTTCTTCGTATATAGCACATGCTAGTATAGGCTTTTCATGAACTCGTTCTTCTGAAAGTATTCATCTATTCTTGTGTTTCATGCTCTCGGGGCTTGCTTCAGTCCATATAAAGCTTTCTTCAAGCGATAAACTTTGTCTTTTTTTCTTATTTGTTATATCCAGGTGGTTGTTTGATGTAGAATTCTTCTTCTAGGTAGTTATTAAGGAATGCTAACTTCACGTCCATTTGATAAATCTTCTATTTATTTTGTGTTACAATTGTCGTGAAAGCTTTAAAATGTCAATTCTGGCGACCGGAGCAAATACCTCATCATAGTCCACTCTATATCTTTGCTTGTAGCCTTTTGTAACTAGTATTGCTTTGTATTTCTCCACTTTTCCTTCTCTGTTAGTCTTCGTCTTGTACACCCATTTGACTCCAATTGGACTATGTCCTTCTAGTAGACTTGTTAAATCTCATGTGCCATTTCTTCCATTTGACATCTTCAATTGCATATTCATATGTTATTAGATCACATTCTGTCATTAAACAGAATTAAGAATAATCGAGTGTTGTTTCTATAGGTTCTATGAGATCATAAATATCGCGCAAACTACGCATTCTTGCAAGTGCTTCCTCTGAGCTGCTAGTACTACTACGAATTAGTGATGATGATATTGTAGGAGTTGTTGCAACAGGACTTGATGGAGGGCTTTGATCGTCACCTTGTTCTTGATTAATGAATTCGTCGTCTTTGTCATCACAAAACAATAATCTTTCAATTTCCTTTTCTTCTTTGTTCTATCTCCAGTAATCAGCTTCATCAAATTCTACATCTCTTAAAATAATAAATTTCTTGATGAGAAGGTTATATAGCCTATATGTCTTGCTTTTTTTTTTTTTGTAACCAATGAAAATACATTTCACTCCTTTATCGTCGAGCTTCTTTCTTCTCTGGTCAGGAACATGAGCTTACGTGATGCATCTAAAATTCTTAAGATGTCCGACTCCTGGCTTTTGATTGCTCTAGGATTCATTTGGCGTCTTGTATTTCACACTTTTTGTTGGACATCGATTCAACAAATAAACATCACATTGAATAGCTTCAGACTAGAAAATTCTTGGTAAATTCTTACATTTAACCATGCTTCTTGTCATATCAAGAATAATGTAATTCTTTCTTTCAATAACTCTATTTTGTTGTGACGTGTACACAGATGTTAACTGATGAATAATTTCATGCTCTTTACAGAAGCTTTCAAATTGGTTTAAAGAATATTCACCGCCTCTATCAGTTTTAAATATCTTAATATAATGCCTACTCTATTTTTCTACCATAGCTTTGAACTCAATAAACTTGTCAAATGCTCCTGATTTTGTTTTAAGAAGATAAATCGAACTTTTCCTACTAAAATCATCAATAAAAGTAAGATAGTACTTGTTTTCACCAATTGATGGTACATCAAAGGGACCTACTATGTCGAAGTGCACAATCTCTAATAGTCTCCTAACTCGTTAAGATTTTCTAACTTCAAAACTCTGTCTGTGTTGTTTTCCTTTAATGCAAGCTTCACATAGTTGATTAGGAGGATTAATTTCTAGCAATCCATTTACCATCTTCTTTTTTAACAATAGCTTTAGGCCAAAAAATCCAAGATACCCAAACCTTAAATGCCACAACCATGAATCATCATTGATTGGATTCTTTATACACTTCACTTCTCCATATCCAATGCCAATAGTAAATAGACGGTTAGGCGTCCCTATCAACTTGGGCAATTAATTTACCACTTTTATTTTCTAAAGCGAGCGTGCAATCCTTCATATGTACTTCATATCTGATATGTACTTCTTCTCTCGTTCTTTTGTGTAATTGTAACTTTGCCTTTTTACCTTTGACAGTGGTGTCATCTCCAAACATTACTTGTCCTTAGATATTCTCGTTCAACTCTGGAAATAAGTCTTTTCAACCACACATGTGATTGTTGACACAATTATCAAGATATCAAATATTTTTACTTGATTTTTCACTTTTTTATAAGGAATACACTAAATTCCATGTTTTCTTCTTCTTTAGCTTCTGCTATATGATTTTTCTCATCCTCCTTGGGAGTTAATCTACACTCATAACTAAAATGGTCATATTTATTGCATTTATAACATTGATTTATTTCCTTGTTGAAATCTACCTCTACCTCGACCTCAACTTTGGCCTTGAACTCCTCGTCCACAACTTGATGTTTGATATTCTTCACTTGTTTGGCCTTTACCATATGATTGATTGCCTCATCCACGGTTCCTCGTCCACCTCTATTTCTACCTCTATATCCTCCATGATATCCTCCAAGATTGCTTGTACCTTGTCCAAAACTATTGCTAGCTCCACTTTCATTGAAGGACAGCTTACTTTGCAAAACTTGCTCCAAATTTGCAGTACCATCATTTTGCTTGATTTTATTTTCACGGGCTTAGAGGGAACTCACAGTTTCGTCATTGATATTTCTGACAGATCTTTTGATTCCTTCAATGGAAACTACCACATAATCAAATTTCCGTGTTAATGACCACCAAATTTTTTCCATTACTCTTATGTCATCAAGTGTTTCTCCATTTCTTTTCATTTCATTTACCATCGCTTTCACTCGAGTGACATAATCATCAACGCTTTCTAAAACTTTCATTTTCAACGTCTCAAATTTGACTATAAGGGTTTGTAAACATACCTTTTTAGCCTTTTCCGCTCTTTGAAGGGATTTTTGCAAAATTCACAATGCTTACTTTGATGTATTCGCATCTGAAATTTTTTCAAAGGTTGATTCATCAACACCTTGAAAAATAAAGAACAACATCGTATTATCCTTTCTACGAGCTTATTTCAATACTCTTTTTTCTTCGCTTGTCAAAGATGCTTTGGCAACTGCATTTTCAGGCTCGACAAATCCTTCTTTGACAATGTTCCAACAATCTTGAAAACCGAGCAAAGCCTTCATCTAGATGCTCCAATTCCCATAATTTTTCTTTGTTAATTTCAGGACCTGCGATTGAATCATGTTTGCCATTGTGACATCGATATAAACCTAGCTTGGATACCACTTGTTGGAAGTGTAATGGAAAATTACTAGCTGAAATAATAATTTTATTTTACACAAATAAACACAATACAAATACAAACTCTCTTTTTCTCTCTATACTAGCTGCTGCTATTTTTCCATCTCTCACAATTTTTTCTCACTTTCACTGCACTTTTTTTTTTCTTTTTTCTCTCAATACTCACTCACATTTCAACAGCTATTATACTAACCCATGAACAATATTTATAATAATGTTTAACCGACATTAACAGCTTTTTGCTGCCTAAGATTGTTCAAACATTGATGCCATAATTATCCTATCATCCTTATCCTTTAATATTTCATGAACCTTCTAGCACATTTATCATTATCATTATTTGTCACTCTTGCCACGTTATTAATTTTTCCAAGTTGTAAACCAATTTTGAAAACTTGTTATCCACCTTGCAAGCCAATCTCTTTGCTTCCAAATCTACATACTTGATACTTAAGAAATTATTAGTAAGTTGCCACGTTACTAAGCCACCTTATCTGCATGTTTAGACGACTTTAAAAGTCAGTCTGATTTCTAGCATAATCTCTTCGAAAATTTGGACAGTTTTCTTTTATGTACAATAAGAGAATTTAGAACTTAATGATGTTTTTCCAATGGTAAGATTGGAGTTTTATAGAGAGTTCACTTCTAAAGTAGATTTTTATGACGTTAGAATTCCAGTTGGTTTCTTTAACAGTGTACAAAACTAGTCAAAGGGTGAGAGATGAACAAGAGTGTAATTCGTGGAGCCCAAAGCTATGTTCTTCCTAACCTCTCTTGGTTCGTAATTTTTTATTTTCTAATAGGTGTTTGTTTACATGTTTTATTCTGAAGATTTTGTCTACATGTTCTTCCTCACCACTCACTCGATCCATACTCTTTTATGTATGCACACCACAAAATGTATTCTTCAGTTCTCCACCACCGTCTCTTCTTTAGTTTAATATATATTTGTTTCTGTTATCAAAGTGGATGATGTATGCCTCTTTCAAAAGAAGGGGGTATCTATGTTTGTCTCTTTTTTTTTTTCCTTTTAAGCTGGTAGTAACCAGGGAAAAACTAGACTTATGAAAAATTAATAAAGATTTCAAGGTATCAATATCACTTTCTTTAAGTTTTTATTCGCCTCCACCTATATTTTGGTATGCAAAAATGTTTCTAAAAAATGAACTTCAATGGTACATTAAAGCCCAATGATTGTCTACGTTTTGTACTGACAAAAACAATCCATTGAGCATTGACTGTAGTATAGCAAAAATATCAATTTCCATAAATAAATTTTGTAGTAATTTTTTATAAAACAATCTAACAATAATAGAAGATGGAGGAGAATCAAAAGAAACAAAAGTTTTTATGTTTTTTGTGTCAAACAAATGAAATTTGACCCCTATTTATAGGAGTTCCTCTCTCTCTTCATAAAGGTATAACCATCCAAATAGATAGTAACATTTTTTAGCAATAAACACAATTCTTCAATAGATACTTATTTGAATAATTATAACTTTTTGTTAATAATTAAGTAACATACCTTTTGGTAACAAGAAACATAACTCATCACTATGAATAGTAATAACTTTTTGTTAATAACCAAGAGACATAATGTTTGATTACTTATAACTTTTTATTTGCAACTATTGGAACACTATATATATTTTGAAAATGTTCCAACAATCTTCTCCCCATTTTCAAAATATTTCAGATTTTGATAATCTTGGAAATCAATTACATAAATTGAACCTTTACTTAGTGAAAACATGTAAAAGTTAATCAAAATTGCCTGGTAGACTATACTTTAAACCAGTTATTTCATTTTATTAACCGAACACATCTCACACAATGATTTCAACACCAAGCAATGCACAAGATCTAGGTACACTATTATGGTTATGTGCGTGTAACCTCTTTTTATTACTGTTCTTAGAGTCAAGCTCTTGAGCTCCTAGAAGCAACCACACTTCTACTGACATAGGTAGATCCCATTGAGAGTATTCTCGTAATTACAATACTCATCTTTCCCCTTATTGTTACAAGTACCTAGCACTTTTCACCCTGGGATGATATATTATATAATATTTTATAGTACTAGCAGTCACATTCTGATGATGTACTTTGTCTTATTGAACTTAAGACTTGATGTTATACCAACCGTTGAATCCAGTTTCTATCATGGGTGACTCAAATAGTATGGGTTTGTACCTCATCCCTATATTTCCAAATTTCCAACATAGTTATATTAATTTTCTATATCACATAGTGAAAACTTTATATTTATTTGTGTCTTAAAAGTTCATAAGACCAACATCCTCACCATGTTCAATTACTTATTCTTTCACAAAAAAAAAATGTTAAGAATATCATTTGTATGATTCTGAATTCAAATTGATCACTTTATTGTTATTATCATGTCTTTTTTATCAAGTTGTTGTAAAGAGAACTCAAATTCCTTGGTGAAATAAGACAACATATTTATTACTTTGATAGTTTCTCTTCATAATTAATAGATGACCTTTAAAACTTATCATGTATGCATATTCAAATAACATTATTTCTCAACAAACTAAGTATGTTTCATATATTTTTGTACATAGTCATATTAAAAGACCATCAACCATCAACTGTCTGACCATTTTACTATAACCTCACATATTTAGACACACTTTATTATGGACATTTTTTAGTCATTTTGTGATTACAATCCAAACTATGCACATCACTTAAGTTGGTTAAATAGCTTCATATTGTTATTTTCATACTTCGGGATCATTTATTTATGGCTTCTAAAATATATTTCATATTTCACTATATCTCAAAATTATAGAACCATGAGATTATAAATCACACACAAGCCATATATATCATGCATACCATCATAAAAGTCATCATAGATATGCATAATATGATCTCGATTTTTAAATATATGATTACCATGTTCACATCTCCACTAGAAGATTCAATACCAGAATAGTGATTTTGTAATATTAGCTAATGCTTTTCAGTATTTTACCTTGACTAGAAAAACTAACCATGAATATACATATGACTTATTTCATTTCTAGTCAAAACCACTTCTAGTCCAACCTTATAACATAAAATAAAAAAATTTGTGTAATCATATAGAAAACCTATTTAGTAGTAAAAGTATAATAGAGGCCTTGTACTAAAAGTTGAATTGTATTTTGATGCCTCTACTAAAAAATGGACAAATTAATCTTTGTACATTAGTAGCCATCTAATCTTAACAATTATGAGTAGAGTTAGTAGTCATCTATAGATGTGACGAATTAAGTAATTGGGGTAGGGTGCTTGGGTTGCCATTCCTCTTCACTTAAAAAGATTTAGTGACACTCTAGACAAGCTTTTTATTTTCTTCACTAAAAAAAAAAGAAATTGAACAAACTGTTATTTATGGTTGCAAATTTTTGTTTTCTTTTTTTTGATAATTTAGCATGAATTGATATTATAGTGTTTAATTATGTAAATATTTAATAACTGTGTGCTTAATTGAATTGTGAATCAACATGTTAGCTTGAAGGTGACGGTTATGAGTGATAAACCATAAAAGTAACACATTCTAATCCCATGCTTAGCATAGAGGTGTGAATGGGCTAGGCGGCCCGGCCCGACCCGAAGGCCCGCCCGAAAAATGGGAGGGTTTGGGTAAAAATATAGGCTCGAAAAATGGGCTTGGACAAAAAAACGAGGCCCGTTTAGAAAAACAGTAGGGCCTCCTGTAAGATTTTTTTGGCGGTGCTCCGACTGCGACGGACGGCCCGATTTTAATATTAAATTATTTTTAAAATTTTTTTATTTTTAATTTTAAGTAACTTTAGTACTTTTACTTTACTCTTTTTGTTGTTTTTAATGTTATTTTGATATTGTAAAACTTTTGTTGTTAATATAATTTGGTTTTTAATTTAGTTCTAATTTGTTTCAAATTTTCAATTTTAATATAATTACTTTTTATTATATTTTTAATTTATATATTATTTTAAGAATTATTTTAGTCTCATTTTTTTATTTATTTTTTTGTTTTAATATTTGTTTTTATGTTTTTAAATGTATTTGATTTATTATATTTTAAAGTTTTTTATTTAATAAAAAAAGAAAAAAATTAATGTGGCCGGGCCGGGCTTGGGCCTACCATTTTTTTCCCGGGTTGGGCTTGGATAAATTTCTAGGCCCATTGAAAGCAGGCCGAAATTTTTTTATGGGCTCAGCCCGGCCCGGCCTATGCACACCTCTAGCTTAGCATGTTTTTGGATGATTTATTATTTAATTTTGTGAATCTGATGCTCTTAATCCTTTAATTTCATGTTTTATACTTAGAAGAGCATAGGGGAACAAAAGGAGCAGAAAACGATCTAAAAAGTGACAAAATGGACAGATTTAAAGATCCACACGGCCAAAACCATTTCCACACGGGTTGAGCACATGCTCGTGTGAGCCACACGGGCTGGCCACACACCCATGTCGTAGACCATGTCGATATCACTCCCTATTTCCCAAACACGCAAAAAAGTCAATTTTTAGGGTTTCTAAGCATTCTAAAGTCTATATAAACATATTAGAAGTAGACCTAAAGGAGACACACAGAGTAAAAAAGCAGAAATTACTCAAAGGAAGCTGTTGGAATCATCTCAAAAGCAGATCCACTTCAAGATTGAAGATCTCCATTCAATTTTCTCTCGAAGTTTATTTGGGTTTTTTATGTCTTGTTGTTTTTCTAAATTTGATATGTCTTCCTTTTACGTTATGAACTAAACTCCCTAAATACCTAGGGAGGATGAAACCTACGATGGATCTTATTATTTAATTTTCTGAATTACACGATAAATACTTATTCTTGTTCTTAATTATGTGCTTTTAATCCTTGCCTTAATATTTTCAGGATATTAATCCAAATTTTATGTGCTTATTCAGCGGAGCAAAAGTCCCTGTTTAAGAGTTGATCTAGCATAATTAAGCAGAGTTGATTGCAATCTTAGAAATAAGATAATATAAATCTGCCGGATTAGAGTCAAATCTAATAAGGGAATCTATAGATCGAGTTAATGCAATGATAGGGGTTTTAATTAGAAAGAGATTTTAATTAATCAACCTAGAGTCAGTTGTTCTTAGTCTCGAAAGAGATATTAACATAATTTGGGGATTTCTACGGATCAAGACAAGTGAATAAATCGTTTGATTCAGAGTCAGAATAATAAGTGAAGTATAAGTGGATTCTTTCCTGGGTATTGTCCTCCTCATAAGTTTTCTTCAAGTATTTTTTCCCAATTCGCTCTCTGTCGTTTAGTAATTAGTTTAGTTAAAATTAGATTAAAACAAAACCCTTTACTTATAGGCTAAATAATAGAAAGATAGTTATTACTAGTACTTTTAGTCCTCGTGGATACGATATTCCGAGCTCACCGTAACTATACTACTAATCGATAGGTGCGCTTGCCTTAGTCAAGATATTAGTTACTTTCGTGACCCATCAAGTTTTTAGCGTCGTTGCCGGGGACTAAAATATTAGGAATGCTTGATTTTTATTAATTTAGCCATTTTTATTTTATTGTATTTTATTTTATTTTAGTCTTGTTTTTAATTACTAACTTTTCTTTTGTTTGCTTTTGGCAGGTTCTTGTAGTTTATGACTAGAAGAAACCCGTCAGGACCTCTACTTTTTTACAGTGAAATTGAAAGCACAGCTCGCAAAAATCATAGATAAATAAGGCGGAGTCTACAGTATATAAAGGAAGAGCACGAGGACGATACCAATATTACTGATGAGATGGCTAGAAATCAGAATAATCTGCTACCTCCTGTAGTTGCCGCGAATCCTGTAAATCAGAATCCTGCTCCTCATACTATGTACGATTATGCTAAGCCCACTCTCATTGGGGCTAAGTCAAGTATTGTTAGACCTGCCATTACTGCAAATAATTTTAAACTGAAACCTAACACTATACAAATGATTCAACAGTTTGTTCAGTTTGATGGTTTGCGGGATGAAGACCCAAATTTTTATTTGGCCAATTTCTTAGAGTTCTGTGATACTTTCAAGATAAATGGCGTTTCTGACGACGCCATTCGCCTATGATTATTCCCCTTCTCGTTGAGAAATAAGGTTAAGCAGTGGTTGAACTCCTTACCATGAGGGTCCATCACTACTTGGGATCAAATGACCGAGAATTTTTTATTGAAATATTTCCCACCAGCTAAGACAACTAAGTTGAGGAACGATATCTCGTCTTTCATGCAAATGGATTTAGAGACTTTATATGATGCATGTGAGAGGTATAAGGACTTACTGAGAAGGTGCCCTTACCATGGATTACCTCTATGGTTACAGGTTCAGACTTTTCATAATGGTTTTAACCCTTCAACTAGCCAGATGATCGATACAGCCGCCGGTGGTACTATAAATAATAAAACACTTAAGGAGGTTATGAGTTCATAGATGAGATGTCACTGAATAATTATCAGTGGCAAGTCATGAGGACAAAGCCGGCAAAAGCAGTCGGTGCTTTTAACGTTGATGCGGTTACCATATTGTCAAATCAGGTAGAACTTTTAAATAGAAAGATTGATGGTTTGTGTGGTTCTACTCAGGTACATCCGGTGATGCAGTGTGACACGAGTGGAAGTGGAATGAACAATTCAGAAAATCTACCCTACAGTCCTATCATGGAAAATGAGCAAATGAATTATATGGGTAATAATCTTAGACCTCAAAATAATCTTTACAGTAATGCTTACAATGCAGGTTGGAGGAACCACCCAAACTTCTCATGGGGAGGTCAAAGAAATCAAATACTACCACCTCCTCCGGGTTTTCAGCAGCAACCTTATCGGTAAGAAAAAAAACGAACCTTGAAGAGATATTGGAAAATTTTATTTTGGTGTCAGAGACTCGTTTCCAAAACACCAAGACGGCTTTGAAAAATTAGCAAGCATCAATTTAAGGGCTCGAAAATCAAATTGGGCAACTTGCTAAATTAGTTTCGGAAAGGCAACAAGATAGTTTGCCTAGTAACATTGAAACCAACCCAAGAGATCATGTAAAAACAGTTACATTGAGAAATGGGAAAGTGTTAACTGAACCTGAAAAGAAGTTACTGCAAGAATCTGATAAGGAAAAGGACGAGGAGGTAAAACCTGAAATGAACGTAACACTGGTACTCAAGGAATATAAACCGCCCATCCCATATCCGGCAAATTTGAAGAAAGACCACATGGATGCACAGTTTGGTAAATTTCTTAAACTTTTTAAACAGTTACATAGTAACTTACCTTTTGTTGAAGCTATTTTGCAGATGCCTACATATGCAAAATTTTTGAAAGAGCTTTTAACAAATAAAAGGAAGTTTGAAGAGTTGTCTACAGTGGAACTTAACAAGGAATGTTCAACTATCCTTCAAAATAAATTGCCGACTAAACTGAAAGATCCAGGAAGTTTTACTATTCCTTGTTTAATTGGTAGTTTAAATGTTGAAAAGGCATTAGCTGATTTAGGTGCTAGCATTAATTTGATGCCTTATACAATGTTCAAGCAGCTTGGTCTTGGGGAACCAAAACCCACGATGAGTATTCAATTAGCTGATAGATCAGTTTAATATCCTAAGGGTATTATTGAAGATGTGCTAGTTAAAGTAGATAAGTTCATATTCCCTGTTGATTTTGTTGTGCTTGACATGGATGAGGATGTTGAAGTACCTTTAATTTTAGGTCGCCCTTTTTTAACCACTGCTAGAGCTGTTATTGATGTAGGTGACGGTAAACTTGTGCTTAGGGTAGGTGATGAAAAAATTATTTTTAAAATTTATGATGCCGTGAGACTCTCTAGAGAACAAGATGATTCATGTTACTTTATTGATTCGATTGACCATGTTATTCAAGATTCTTTGCAAGAAATTGTTTATAAGGACACGTTGGAACTGTGTCTCGTTCAAAGAGAGGAGGTAGATGATGATAATGTTGTGATAGGTAAGACAAAAGTAGAGTTAAATTCTAATGAGTCTTCACTAAGATAGAAGAAGTATGAGGGCATTGAGGTAAATGATGAATTAAAATTAAAACCCTCTATTGAAGAATCTCCTAAACTAAAATTGAAGCAATTACCTAATCACTTAGAGTATGCATTTCTTGGAAATAATTCTACATTGCCAGTGATTATTGCGTCAAATTTACAGCCAAACGAGAAAGATGAGTTACTTCAAGTATTGAAGGAGCATAAAAGAGCCATAGCCTGGAAGATTTCCGACATTAAAAGGATCAATCCTTCTTTTTGCACCCATAAAATTTTAATGGAGGATGAATACAAACCATGTGTGCAAGCCCAAAGACGATTGAATCCCAACATGAAAGAAGTCGTTAAGGCTGAGGTAATTAAACTTCTAGATACTGGAGTTATTTATCCTATTTCTGACAGTTCTTGGGTGAGTCCTGTGCATGTTGTTCCTAAAAAGGGAGGTATGACCGTTGTAGCAAATGAGAAGAATGAGTTGATCCCAACAAAAATAGGCATGGGATGGAGAGTCTGCATTGACTATAGGAAGTTGAACGATGCCATGAGAAAAGATCACTTTCCTTTACCATTCATCGATCAAATGTTGGAAATATTATCTAGGCATATGTATTATTGCTTCTTAGATGGACTCTCTGGCTACTTTCAAATCCCAATAGCCCCCGAGGATCAAGAAAAAATGACATTTACATGTCCATACAGTACGTTTGCTTATCAAAAAATGCCTTTTGGATTATGTAATGCTCCTGCTACTTTTCAGCGATGCATATTGGCTATTTTTTATGAACTCGTAGAAGAAATTATGGAGGTATTTATGGATAACTTCTTGGTATTCAGTAATTCTTTCCATCTTTGTCTTAAAAATTTAAAATGAATTCTAATGAGATGTGAGGAAACGAACCTTGTACTTAATCGGGAAAAATGTCACTTCATGGTTCGAGAAGGGATTGTGCTAGGCCATAACATTTCTAGTAAAGGGATTGAGGTTGATAGAGCGAAAATTGAAACAATTGAAAAACTACCTCCTCCTAGTTCAGTTAAGGCTATTCGAAGCTTTCTAAGACATGCTGGATTTTATAGAATATTTATTAAAGATTTCTCTAAAATAGCTAAGCCTTTAAAGAATTTGCTAGAAACAGATGTGCCTTTCGATTTCAATCAAAAATGTTTAGAAGCATTTAATACCCTGAAAAATAAACTAATTAATGCTCCAATTGTAGTTGCACCTGATTGGAATTTACCCTTTGAACTAATGTGCGATGCAAGTGACTTTGCAATAGGTGCAATTTTTGGACAGCGAAGAGACAAGCACTTCCAACCGATCTACTATGCTAGCAAGACATTGACAACCACACAAGAAAATTACACGACTATTGAAAAAGAATTTCTAGCTATAGTTTTTGCATTCGATAAATTTAGACCATATCTAATATTATCTAAAGTTTTCTTTTACACTGACCATTTGGCTCTTCGTTTTCTCCTTACTAAAACAGATGCAAAACCTCGACTGATAAGATGGATTTTATTATTGCAGGAATTCGACTTAAAAATCCAAGATAAGAAGTGAGCTAAAAATCTTGCGGCAGATCACCTTTCCAGGTTAGAGAATTCACATCTCAACGAGCTTGATGAGAATGAGATAAATGAATCGTTTCCTGAGGAATAACTTTTGGTTATAACTGATTCTGAAGTTTCTTGGTTTGTGATATTGTGAATTACTTAGCTGCTAACATCTTACCAAAGGGATTGACACATCATCAAAAGAAGCGATTCTTTGCCGATGTGAAAAATTATTTTTGAGAGGATCCCTTCCTTTTTCGTGTATGTGCAGATCAAATAATTCGGATATGTGTTACGAAATCAGAAGTGAGTAAAATCTTAGAACACTGCCACTCAGGACCAGCAGGAGGACACTACAGTGAGACTAGAACAGCACATAAAGCGCTCGAGTCAGGTTTTTATTTGTCTACACTGTTTAAAGATGCTAACAGGTATGTTACTTCTTGTGACAGATACCAGAAAACAGGTAACATTTCTAAACATGATGAAATGCCTTGAACTTATATGCTTTCATGTGAAATATTTGACGTCTGGGGTATTAATTTTATGGGTCCATTTTCGAGTTCGTATGGTAATAAATATATCCCAGTAGCGGTCGGTTACATGTCAAAATAGGTGGAGGCACAAGCTTTACCTACAAATGACGCTAGAGTGGTAGTTAGGTTTCTCAAGAAGCTATTTTCTTGATTCGGAACACCTAGGGTAATTATTAGTGATAGGGGTACACATTTCTGTAACGCTCAATTTGATAAAGTACTTAAGAAATATGGAGTGTATCATAGGAAAGCTACCCATTATCATCCCCAAACTAGTGGACAAGTCAAGGTCGTAAATCGAGAGCTTAAACTCATCCTAGAAAAAAACGGTAGAATCAAATAGGAGAGATTGGGCGATGAAAATAGATGATGCGTTATGGGCATATAGAACGGCTTTTAAAACACCCATAGGAACATCGCCTTACAAACTTGTTTATGGGAAAAGTTGTTATTTACCATTTGAGTTAGAACACAAAGCATTTTGGGCTATAAAATTTCTAAATTATAAGCTCCAACTTGCATGTGAGAAGAGATTGATGCAACTGAACGAGTTAGATGAATGACGAGTGAACACTTATAAGAACTCTCGATTATACAAAGAAGCGACAAAGCGACACCACGATGCTCATTTAAAGCGGCGTAAACAATTTAAAGCTAGAGATCTTGTCCTCTTATATAATTCAAAGCTCAAGTTGTTTCTCGGAAAGCTGAAATCAAGATGGTCAGGCCCAATTGTAGTACAAACCATTTTCCCTTACGGTACAATAGAGGTAACTCACCCAAAATATGGCACATTCAAGGTAAACGGTCATCGACTTAAACTCTATAATGGTGAGGATTTTAGGAATGATATAGAGGAGCTTCAACTCCACGAACCTTCATAATCATGCGCGTGAGGTAAATCAAGCTTAGACTTTAAATAAGCGCTTCTCGAGAGGCAACCCGAGTACTAACACTGCTAATTTTCTCATTTTTACTTCATATTATTTCTTTAAAAACTTAACAAAACAATAAAATATAGGTTTTTGACCCACACGGCCTAGACGCACGGGCGTGTCTTAAGTTGTGTGACTTAACATGGGGGTGATAATGAGTTACACAGCCGTACGATATGGCCGTGTAACCCACACAGCCTGGACACACGGGCGTGTCCTTGGCCGTGTAGATCTTGGGACTTAGTTTTTATTTTTATAGGAAATCGACAGAGAGTTACACGGCCAGGCGAAGCGACACGGCCTGGACACACGGGCGTGTCCTCTGTCGTGTGAGCCCTAAAGCTTAAAATCCCTAAAAATTGACAAAGACACAGGCTAAAAGAAGTCACACGGGCGTGCGACACAGGAGTATGGAATACACAGCTTGGACACACGGGTGTGTCCTAGGCCAAGTGAAAACTAGAGCTAAATTTTAATTTTTAACCAAGCCAGAGAGGTACACGAGCAAGGCACACGGCCGTGTGTTCGGACACACGGGCGTATGGGAGGCCACATGGGCATGGGAGAAGTGAACAACATTGTACACGGGCGTGTGACATAGCTGTGTAAACCACACGATTTTGACACACAAGCGTGTCTAAGGCCGTGTGGAGACTGGGGTACAAATTTTAAATACACACGAGCTAGAACAATACCCCACGGGCGTGTGACATGGCTGTGTGGCTCAACACGGACCGTTACACGATCTTGTCACCCATAAAATCTCTTATCCCTAATTTTCTTTCTACTTTATCTTCTTCTCCTAAGCCCCCAAGAAACCCTAGCCGCCGTTCAATTTTTCAAGCCACTGGTCAACAGCCTTAATCCTTTCCCTAACTACTGACCACCTCCTGCGCCGCATGACCCCCCCCTCTCGCTCACGCCACGCTCCCCCTCCATTCGTGCCGCAACTCCCCCTCCGACCTCTTCCCCTTTTCCTTTCCCCTGACCAGCCACCCACCTCCAAACCTCCCCAGCCAACTCCCCCTCGTACATACACGTTTTCGCTCCCGCACAAACAGCCCCTCCCCCATACCTTCTTCCACAACCGCTGTGCCTCTACACCACCCTTTCCCCCATTCGGTTCCCATTTTTTTCCTTTTCTTTTATTTATTTCTTGTTACTCTTATTATTCCTTTATTAATTCTTTATTGTTTTCTCTTACTCTGTTTTTATTTTCATTAGTTTTAGTATTGATTTATTGCTTCTCACTATTACTAATTATTACTGCTCTATTGATCTGTTCACTCTTGTTTTTCTATTTACTCTATTGATGGAGTTTGGGATGGTTCATCATTTAGTTATTAGATTGATTGGTGCTCATTACTAGTTTATTTTATTTTTCATTCAGTAGGATAGAACATTTAGTTTTAGTTGCGTTCATTTTTGCTAACTCTCATAATTTTTTTCATTATTGATTCCCATCGGATGTTATTAGTTTTCTTTCACTTTCATTTAGTATTCGCATTTCGTTTTCTCATGATTAAAAGTACATCCCCTTAATAATCCAATGATTTAGCTTAACTAGATTTTGATTTTCTCTAAACTCATTTCCATTTATTGGTTCGTCAATTTAATTTATTTGATCATTTTGTTTCAGGTACATCATGACGAACACTCGTGAAAAATCTAAGGTTGTTCTCCCCGCTTCGAAAAAGCGAAAAGGCCCCGGTGGGACCTCTTCCTCAAGCGCACCTATTGAAGTCCGCCACCCTTATCTACGATTAGCGACCACTCGGCTTAAGTCGCTGCATTGATTGGGCTGCACTTGAGCAAGTCCACCTAACTGATGATGTTCGCGCATTCATTACTACAACTCTATGGGACAAATTCTTTGCCATTGTCGAGCCTACCTACATGGAGTTTACATTGGAATTCTATGCGATGTTCTTTGTTCAGCAGGTTATGTCGGTTCATGACGAGCCAAGCACCATCACTTTTCGCCTTGGCGGGATGGTGCGACAAACGAGTGTCCTAAAGTTCGGTGCTACTTTGGGACTCTACACAGAAGAGTTCATGAACACAGAGGACTTTCTCCAGCTTCATTGGCATATTCATCACTCGCCTTCGCGTTGTTGGACTGAACTCACGGGTGGCCTGATGAACTACGATGCGAGTCATTCGAAGGCGACGTCTCTTCCACCGGCCCTACGGTACCTTCATGCTCTTCTAGCTCATACGTTGATAGGTCAGAAAGAGAGCACAGGAGTGGTTAGTACTTATGACGCCTATTTTCTGTGGAGCATGGCTACCGGACATGTTTTTTATTTGGACTACTTCATCGCGCTCGCCTTTCACCATCAAATTGAGCGCCACAAGAAGGGCTCCATCTTTCTAGGCCCTTATGTAACTCGCCTCGCTCGACACTTCAGCTTACTCGACACATCGAAGTAGTCCTCGCCACTTACCCTAGTCGGCCAGATGTCCCCTCAGGGCATCTCCAGCATGATCCACATGAGGATGATCGAGCGGCGACGTGGAGTAGACCCTCGGTCTGATGAGACTAGTCCAACTCGACGCTCAAGATAACCTGCAGGACTTCACGCGATATTGTTCCTCCCTATCACGAGGGCCTACCACAGCCACCACCTTTGAGCCACCGCCCTACTCATTCTGCTGCAACCTTCACAGACCTCTCCGAGCGATTTACTCATTTTAAGCAACAGTGTTTTCAGATGTTCGATAGTCTTGATGCAACTTTGCAGCAGATCTGTCAGCATCTTCATATCGCTCCTCCAGCGCCACCAGCTCGAGACATTGATGAGTCTGATGCTAAGGACCATTGAGTCCATTTGTTTTTGTTTTTATTATTTTTATTATTTATTTTTATGTTGATTTTTTTTATATTTTGAACTATATTTTGCTTTCTAATAATTGTTCTTAATCAAATTTTAATCCTTTAATCTTCTTCAGTATTTGTGTTCATGTTCTTTTCAGTCTGCTCAGAATCATGCACTATATTTATCTACAATTTCGCTTCTCACTATTTTGGGCATTTAATCCAATAATCAGGGCAGTTTCAATTCTCCCTTTCTCTTATGATATTATGTTTATATTATGATTATATTTATTTGTACATTGAGGACAATGTACATCTTAAGTGTAGAGAGGTTATTTATATGATTATTTGAAAATCCCTAAATTATGCCTTGTGTTCTTAAGTAATTTCCTCATATTACTGTTAGAATGAATTTTTCCTCGATTTATGATTCTTATTGATACGTTTTAGATTAAATTCATAGGTATTTGTGCATTGATGGTTTAAACTTTAAAGACACTAGAGAATCAAGCAGGATAAGTCTATTTTCAGAATAAAAATTTTTTTAGGTTGTTTCCCTAAATTGAGGTATTATCTTGAAGTTTGAAATTTGCAAGATTGACATCAAAAGCCATAATTTGTGAGATTTTGAGCCTTTAGAGCATATATTTTTCTTGCTCACTTCATTATTGGCTATGAGTGTGTCAATATTGAATTTTTATTCTAGAACTTTCGTCGATTATACATCTCGAGACCACACCTTTGATTTGATATACTAAGATGATAAAGGCACCTAGGTTTTAACCCACTTACCCCATAAAAAGCCTACCTTCACAATTAACCCTTAGTGAACCCCTTTGAGCCTAACAAACTGTTTCTTAATTTACCCTTAATATTAACCCATACATCATACTTTTTGATTCACTGAGAATTTTTCCTATTGACTCCCTTTTTGTCGAGATTTGATTTGGTTAATTGCCTAACTATGTTCTTTTATCTTAGTTGTATAATTTTCTCTTATCATTCATTCATTCAAAAAAAAACCAAAACAAAACAAAAATAATAATACATATATGTGGATTATTATTAGTTCTTTGTTTTGAGCTTAAGTAGTTAATTTCATATTCTGAGAAGAGGCTCATGTTTTTCTTTAATAAATTTGATTGATGTAATTATTTAGTGTTAGTTTATTTTTCTAGTTAGGTAATTTATCAATTCGATCAATTCTAACCTTCTTTTTCAGCCTTTATCCACACCTTTAACCCAAGCTCCATTACAACCCTTTAAAGACCTTTTGATTTGTGTATCATCTCATTTATAGTGGTGGAGATTTGATTTTCATGCAAGCTTATGATAATAATTTTTCATGTTTGACTTTTGAGTGCTTAATTTTTGAACCTTAAACACTTTTAGTGATTTAAATGAATCTTTAGTGAGGATGTTAATTATTGTTGATTTTTGAATTAAAGGTAATTATTTAGATAATGGGAAATACCTATGTTTTCATGCTTTAAAAATGATAGACTTGGATTGCTTGTGCATTTAGTGTTCTTTTAGTTGAATTATCAATATGTGATTATTTGTGAATTATGATAAAACATTATTGATGAGAATTATGAATTGAGAAAGTTTATTTTAATTGTAAGTTGAGGATTTTGCTTGAGGATAATCAAACGCTTAAGTGTGGGGATATTTGATAAACCATAAAAGTAACACATTTTAATTTCATACTTAGCATGTTTTTGGATGATTTATTATTTAATTTAGTGAATCTGATGCTCTTAATCCTTTAATTTCATGTTTTATACTTATGAGTGCATAGGGGAAAAAAAGGAGCAGAAAAAGGGCCAAAAGGGACAAAATGGGCTGATTTAAAGATCCACATGGCCAAGACCATTTCCACACGGGCTGGCCACATGCCCATGTGGCAGACCGTGTCGATATCGCTCCTTGTTTCCCATACACGTGGAAAAAAATTAATTTTTAGAGTTTCTGAGCATTCTAAAGTCTATATAAACATACTAGAAGTAGACCTAAAGGATGCACACAGAGTAGAAAGCAGAAATTACTCAAAGGAAGTCGTTGGAATCATCTCAGAAGTAGATCCACTTCAAGATTGAAGATCTCCATTCAAATTTCTCTCGAAGTTTATTTGGGTTTTTTATGTCTTGTTGTTTTTCTAAATTTGAGATGTCTTCCTCTTACGTTATGAACTAAACTCCCTAAATACCTAGGGAGAATGAAACCTACGATGGATCTTATTATTTAATTTTTTGAATTACATGATAAATACTTATTCTTGTTCTTAATTATGTGTTTTTAATCATTGCCTTAATATTTTCAGATATTAATCCAAGTTTGATGTGCTTATTCAGCGGAGCAAAAATCCCCGTTTAAGAGTTAATCTAGCATAATTAAGCGGAGTTGATTGCAATCCTAGAAATAAAACGACATAAATCTGTCGGATTAGAGTCAAATCTAATAAGGGAATCCATAGATCGAGTTAATGCAATGATAGGGGTTTTAATTAGAAAGAGATTTTAATTAATCAACCTAGAGTCAGTTGAACTCGAAAAAGTTGAGAATAATAAAAAATGTGAGTGGCAAAAAGATTTTTTACCTCAACAGCAATTAGTGAACCTACAAAACTTTAGTTATTTTTTTTTTTTATTTTGGGATCTATTTATAAAATTAATATTTTTAATTTTCATTAAGATAATATTTTAATTTTATAATATTTTAATTTTTGGTATTTTTTTATATTAGGCTATTATATTTTTAATATATATATATATGCGCGTACAATGGGGGGACGTTGAACCCGTGGACTTTAACTTTATTTTTAATTTTATTTTTAATTCTTCTTTATTAAATCTCTAAGCTAAATTTTTCATCTAACTTTAGGCTCATAAATAATTTCGCAGATAGTCATGAGATTCAATCCCGTATTTAAAAACTCTCATTTTGGTATTTGTTGTTTCTCTGATTTAGGAGATACATCGTCATCTCCGAAAGTTATATTGACATCAAGTCAAAAAGAGCTCGTTGATTTTGTGTTAATAGGCGAATAGTTGGAAGGATCGAATCGATCATCTATTGTATTCAATCTATCGAAGAACACATTTGGGTGTCCAATTAAATAGTTAGTTGGATTCTGTCAAAGGAAATAGCAATCAGATCTAAACAACTCACGCAATTGAGGACATTGGCTCAAGATGAGCCCTTTTAATTTGCAAGACTGCCAAAGAGCTAAATCGTGGACACGTGTTTCGTGGTTGTTTGTACGGTAATTGTTAGTTGTTGGGCATTTGCACAATTAATTTACACACGAAAGGGTTGGTTGTTTGAGATGTCCTCAATCACTATAACTAACTTATCGGTTGAAAGAGAAGATTTGTTATCAATGATCGATTCGAAACTAGAGCAAAATCGAGTTTGAAGCTCTGGAATTTCATCATATCAATTTATTTAATTAAATTTTGTTTCTTCTATTTTTATTGTTATTTTTATTTCAATTATTTTTACTTTTATATATTTAAACCCCTTGTTTTATTTTTGCACATATCGTCATGGTTGAACCGAACAATAATTGTAAATATCTTTGTTTATGTGAGATCGACCCTACTCCCTATACTGATATATATTTATTGTTTAAGTGTAATCTTATATTATTTTTGATAGATTCAACACCCATCACCATAAGTAAAACTAATTTGACAATAAAATTACTTCAAAATTATGAATAATTTTAGTTGTAATTTGACAACAAATTAAGTTAGGAAATGTTAACAACTTTTTCTATAAATTTATAGATTCACAATGTATCAAATATAAATTGTTTGTGTAAATTTATAAGTGGAAAATGTTGTTTATCCTATAAAAAATAGTCCTACATCATAAATGTTTAAGTATGAAATTGATTTATATGTCCGCATCAAAATAACTAAGATTTGATTACCTTGACAACACCGTGAACAATGGATCTATCTTTTATTAGAAAAAATAAATGCAAAACTAAACCAATACGTTTAAGCTAATGTTGAGGCTTCCATGAATTCCAACATCCACTGTGCGGTGACCAGCCAAAGCTCATAGTTATATTACCAGCAGCATTGGGATGCTTGGTCACAGCCGCCTTGAACCTCTTCCAATCGCGGAGGACAGCGGTTAGATCCCTAACCTTTGCATTTATGTGGCGGCAACAGTTCGCATGCACCGTCGTTACGGAGCTGACGTCTCGACTGTCTTCACAAAAGCCGCTGAAATGCCTCGTCTCTAGGAACCTTACTCGGAGATGCAACTGGGTGACGATCCCTTGTCGAAGTAGGTCTATCAACACATCTTGCTCTTTTTTCCACGTAGAATTGTTGAGTGAATACCATTTTTCGAACAAAGAGATGGTCCTATTATTTGATCTAATATGGTAGAAGCCTGTGTTGACCAAATTATGCTCGGGTCGTGGATCACCGTAAAATTTATCAACGCTTATTTGAATATCCTCGGTTCCATTTAAGCTTAGCTTCGCAAATGGATTTCGTAGCCACATTACATCTGCGTCCTAATGGAATCAGCAAAATTTATTAACTGAAAGCTATATATATTTGATTAAAATGGTAATTTACCATCATATTATAACATATTAATATTTTATTAATTTATAAAATATTAATAAATTAAGCAGAATTTTAATTTAGTGGAAGAAACCCTCGGCTTTAAAAAAAAAACATTTAATCTTTTATAAAATAATCCAATATGGCTACTTAAGACCAAATATTGTATATATATTTATATAAGCTTTTGCACGTTAATAATTCGTACTTATATTTATATAACCTATTTAATTTTATTTTTGTGTAATTAAAATATTTAAAAATAAAAAGTAAACCTCGTCGTACAAATGTTAGGCTTATTCATAAAGGTAAACTTGTGTAGTATTTTGAAGCGGGTCAACCAGTGAAGAGATTTCCGCCTAAACTTTTGCGGCTCTATAAATGTTAAAGAACTACGGACCGTTGAGGAAACCATTTTTTCTTTTCCAGAATTTAATGAAGGAAAGCATATACATACCGTGAAAATGAAACTGTAGCCGCGCCTCAACACATCCAAAAGGAACAGAGTTCTTCTCCACATCATCTTTACAAAATCCCGGGACATGTAAACCTTCTCCTCCCCGAAATCCACAGCCTCCGTCACCAACCTGTAACAGTGCAACCGATTGAACATGCACCGATCATAAGCCGTCTGATCCACCGTAACCAGAAGCAAGTGCTCCAGCAATGCCCTCGTATCTTCCCCCACCCAAAAGCTCTCCAAGAAAAGGTCCAGCATTGTGGTCTCAGCATTAACGCTTTGCTCAACGTAAGCCCTATTGACAACCGCGATTATGACAGTTTTGTTCGGCATCGAAGCTTCCTCCAACGCCAAATCAAGTTCATCTTTCACAAGGAACTCTACGCCAGTCTTCAAAAAAAAAAAAAAAAGAACCAAGAACTGATATTATAGTCTGCACGCACACACACGCATATAAATATACATGAGAAGAAGTTTATAGAAAAAATACTTACATAATTTTTGGGTGAACCGTTGGGTTCATGGAAGGGAAGTAAAGGGTTTGAAGGAGACCATACACATAAGTAGAGAAGGCCAGCAAGAAGGAGAAAAACAATGGCAGAAATTCCTGGAGATAAGTCCTTTGTGTGTTCCATTGAATGATGGTCCTGAGAGAGAAAGAGAAAGGGGAGTTATAATGAAATGAAAAGAGGTGAGGTGGGTTAAATTCATAATATTGGTAGCATTGTCACACGAAATAGCTGAGGATGGCAATTTAAATGTGTTAGAATTGGGTGACCCGAATCCTTATTTAAATAAAGTACAATCAGAGGCAAATACAAGGGAGGTTAAAAGTGGCCCTGACCCCCCTAAATTGGAAATTTTATGTTTAGGCCCTTAAATTTTTCTTAAAATTTTAAATTAGTAAAGGTAAAATTTTAATTTGGCCCCTCCTAAAATTATAAAAATTCTATTTAATCCTTTAAAATTTATAAATATATAGACAATAAAAAATTAAAATTTCATTCGGCCCCCCTAAAAATTTGTTCTGTCTTCGCCCCTGAGTACAATGATAAAATAAAATAAAAGTAAAATCCATATAGAACTACACTTTTATTTTATTTTATTCTAGGATAAGGTTTTTAAACCTTATTAAACTCCTTCTATTTGATATTAATTAGAATAAGGTATTCCAATCTTACTACACTCCTATTAGAATATGGTTTCACAAACCTATAAATAGACGTAGCCTACTCCTCTTGTAATTATTCGAATTCGACATAGTAAATTTTCTTCTCCTCTACCCGTGGTTTTTTTCCCGAAAGGGTTTTCACGTAAAAATCTGTATGTTCTTTATTTTTATTTCTCTTTTCTTTGTGATATATTGTCATTACCGACATTCTATTTTTCACAAATTGGTATCTAAGCTTCCGGGTTGTTCATCTCGATCACGGTTATGGCGTCTTTGAAGTATAAAATTCCACTGTTCAATCACAACACCATATTTGCGTTCAGTTCTTGTACAGATGGATATGGAGGATGCCCTACTAGGGATAAATAAGATGCATTCGACATTAACGGATGAAGAGAAGAAGTGTAAGGATCGAAAGGCATTAACACAATTATATTTGCATTTGTCTAATAAAATTTTACAGGATGTGATGAAGGAGAAGGCCGTCGTTGTATTATGAAAGAGGCTAGAACAAATATGTATCTCGAAAACTCTAACCAGCAAGTTGCATATGAAGCAGCACATTTATGCTCATCGTTTGGAGAAAGATGCGTCTGTGTACGAACACTTAACAGTGTTTAAAGAAATTCTCTCAAACATGGAGGCCATGGAGGTTCAGAATGATAAGGAAGATTTAGGGTTGATTCTACTTTGTTCGTTGCCCCCGTCTTATTCAATCTTTAGAGACACGATTTTATATAATCGCGAGTCTCTCACAGTTGATGAGGTTTATGATCCTTTAACCTCATATGATAAGATGAAGCGTCTTGTGGTTAAAACTGACTCACAGGGAGAGGGTCTCATTGTTCGTAGGAGACAAGATTGGAATGCTGATAATGATCGTGGAAGGACACAGGAACAGAATCCTCTTGGTAAATCTAAAGGTAGATCGAAGTATTCAAACAGAGGTAAAACTTGTAACTTCTGCAAGAAGAAAGGGCACATTAAATCTGAGTGCTATAAGCTACAGAATAAGATCAAAAAGGAGGCTACAAATCAAAAGGGAAAACAACTAAAAAATTTCGGTGAAGCTGATGTTGTAGAAGACTACAGCGATGGTGCATTTCTAGTCGCTCCTGTCAACAATTCTAAAGTGAGCGAGGAGTGGATCCTTGATTCGAGCTGCACCTTCCACACGAGTCCCAATCAGAATTAGTTTACAACTTACGAAACAATGTCTGAAGATGTTGTTTTGATGGGAAATAATGCTTCGTGTAAAATTGCAGGTGTTGGAACAATTAAAGTTAAGATGTTTGATGAAGTTGTCAAAACACTTAGTGATATACGACATGTTCTAGAATTGAAGAGAAATTTAATTTCGTTGAGTACTCTTGATTCAAAAGGGTACAAATACACAGCTGAAAATGAGTTTTGAAGATTTCTAAAAGTTCTCTAATTGTGATGAAAGGGCAGAGAAAGACTGCCAAGTTATATGTTCTGCAGGGTTCTACTGTTACTGGTGATGCTGCTGTCGCTTCCTCTTCCTTATCAAATGATGATATTACTAAACTTTGGCATATGCGCCTAGGGTATATGAGTGAGAATGGCATGACAGAATTGAGCAAAAGAGGACTTCTTGATGGGCAAGGAATTTGCAAACTGAAGTTTTGTGAGCATTGCGTTTTTACGAAGTAAAAGAGAGTTCGATTCACCAAAGGAATCCATAACACGAAGGGAACATTGGAGTATATTCATTCTAATCTTTGGGGGCCATCAAGAGTGCATTCGAGAGGTGAAGCGAATTATATGCTAACTTTTATTGATGATTTTTCCAGAAAATTTTGGGCATTCTTCCTGAAGCAGAAAAGCAATGTGTTTTCCGTATTTAAGTCTTGGAAAACTATGATTGAAAAACAGACAGGAAAACAAATAAAATATCACTGCACAGACAATGGCTTAGAGTTTTGTTCTGATGAGTTTAATAAACTATGTAAGTCAGAAGGGATCGTGAGACACTTGACAGTTCATCATACTTCACAGCAAAAAGGCATTGCAGAACGAATGAATAGAACGATCATGGAGAAGGTTCGATGTATGTTGTCAAATACCAACTTACCAAAGTCGTTTTGGGCCGAAGCAGACTCTACTGCATGTTTTTTGATCAACCGATCTCCATCCGTTGCTATTGAGAAAAAAAAACTCCACAAGAAGTATGGTCTTGTAACACCCTAAACCCGTATCCGTCGCTGAAACAAGGTTACGGAGCATTACCAAACATATAACTCAATTAATCAAACATCTCATGCACATATTTCATTTAATTCACAAACCATTCATAAACATTCATGTGGTCCCTAATATAAGCCCTCGAAGTCCAAAATAATCATTAAAATTAGCTCGGGGCTAAACCGAGTGCTCAAGAAATTTTTCAAAGATGCAGGGGACACATGCCCTTGTGGCCAGGCCGTGTGGCTAACACGGCCAAGCGACATGCCCGTGTCCCAAGCCATATGGACATTCGATGTAAGGCACACGGCAGTGTCTCAGCCAGTGTCCATACCCGTGTAACTCTCTGACTTCAGTCACACGACCAGCCACACGCCCGTGTGTTAAGCCGTGTGGACAATTTAATTTTTGAAATTTAAGTGCAGAGGACACACAGCCAAACCACACGCCCGTACGCATAGCCATGTGTCACACACGACTAAGACACACGCCCGTGTCTCTGCCCATGTGGATGAAAAATAGGCCATTTCAGGCCACTTTTCTTACCCTAGTTTGTATTTCACCTACAACATCACCCAAGCACATTCACAACCAAATTTATAACTTTCAACTCAATACTAATACCAAATTTTATGCATGATATGTCATGACATTATTCAACATACATCTTACTCATTTTATATCATATTTGCTCAAGTATTCTAAACCTAATGTACCATTTCAATAAGTTTAAGTACACACACCTGCTAAGTAATTACCAAGATAATCAATTTATCTAAACCAACATTCATTTCAATATAGCATCAAACTTCAAATATGTATTTACAACTATTGAGACTTACAAAAAGAATCATGTACTCTAAGCTCAATACACAAAAGAGACACTACATTTAATTTGTATCCTAGGTATATGCCAAAACACAAAAAGAATACGTCACCAACATTGAGTATGGGATTCCTCTAGGATGCCGAGTCCAATTCTACTATTTATCTAACTTGTAACATATAAATTAACCAATCATTAATAGTTGCCATTAATATAAAATTCTAACATAGTCAAATATGATTTCGATTCTCTCAATAATTCAAGTACTTGATTATAAATCATTTAACAACGTGGCACCCAGTGCCTAGCGGTAAACCGTAAAAAAGGTTGTGCCCAACGCTAGTTGGATTAACCGACACCAATAAATGTAAGTCCAGCTCTAGTTGGATAGACCAACAATATTTGCACCCAGTGCTAGTTGGATTAACTGACGATAATTATTGTGAGCCCAGCTCTAGTTGAAAAAACCAATGGTGATTGCACCCAGCGCTAGTCGGATTAACCGACGGTTGTGTGCCCAAAACTAGTCAGACAAGCTAACAAAGATTGCGCCTAGCGCTAGCCGAACATATCGACGATTATACAATTGTTTACTTCTACAATATCCTCATTTATTTTTCCTTGCCTTAATTCAATAATAGGTATACATTTTGTATCATAATCAAATTAATCAATACTCAATTAAAATAGTAATTAGAAGCAAAAATTAAGTTCGAGTCCATGAACTTACCAAAATACGACGGATATCTACTCAGTGGTATTTTCCTTTCCTTGGTTAATACTCGCTTGATTCTTCTTTTGGTCTATTTTTAACAATTTAATTCAATCAATACCATTCTTGTTTCTACTAATATAAATCAAATTTATATTATAACATTTTACTCATTTCTAGTTATTGTTGTCAATTTCATATCACAATACACTTTATATACACAATGGACTTAGCAAAAAAGTCCCAAATTTTTCCAGCATAAGAATAGTCCACTAAAACAGTCCCTATTCTTTATCAATTTAACAATTTAAGCTATGTTATTTTGAATGTATAACATTTTAGTCCTTGGGAATTACTACATGTAAAAATCACTACTCACTATGACCAACTTAGACTACAAAACTTATACTTAGATTATCACCTAAAAAACATTTAGTATTCAACAAAATAACCCCAATACTTTAAGTTTTCTCATCCATGGCAACTTTCCTAGTTTTCATTCATTCTCAAAATTTCAACTTGGGTAAGCTAGTTCATGATCTTAGGACTCTAAAAACACAAAATTCATGAAGTAAAGACCAAGATTCACTAACCAATTGAGCCTTAAAATCATAAGCAAAGAGGTTGCATTTCTTTCCCCAATTCCGGCATGCAGGGCAAAATGAAGCTTGTCTTTTTCTTCTTCTTTTTTTCTTTTTACTAACTCTTCTATTTCTTCTCTTTTATTTATTATCTTTACTAACTTTTCTATTTCTTTTCTCTTATTTCACCTATATATATAATAGCTCTCCTATTATAATCATTATTTATATCACCTATATATCTATATTAGTCTCATACACATCCACTAACTCCATTTGACTAAAATAGAAATGGGTTATTTACTCAATTAGTCCTTGTAACTATTTCTTTCTCATAATATATTAATCCCCATCAATTAAAATTATTAAGTCAATATTCAATTGACTTCTAAAGAAATCTCTCAAAATTATAATATTAATCTATTTAAACCCGACACACCAAGGTAGAATCTAGGGAGTAGGTTCTCCAACAACCTTAACTTTCAGGTCGTTACACCTTAGTAAGAAGTTCACTGAGTATAAGACGAGATACTCGCCAATTGAGAAGTTATGTTGCACATTAATCTGAACAACCCGAAGATTGAGACAGTACATGTTGTACCACACAACTTGGCTCATCTCAAAATTAGACCCTCTAAAGTACATGACGGAGTCGACTGCTTTGAATGGAAGGATGACTCAATGGCAAATTCTGCTTTCCGAATTTGATATAGTCTATGTGAATCAGAAAGCTGTAAAAGGGAGTGCAATAGCAGATTTTCTAGATAGTAGAGCTCTAGAGGATTACGAACCTTTGAACTTTGATTTTATAAATGAAAATCTAATGTATGTTGCCACCACTGAAGAAGACTCTCAAGAAGGCCATCCTTGGAAACTAAACTTCGATGGAGCATCAAACGCTGTGGGTAACAGAATCGGGGCAGTCCTGTTATCCCCAAATGGAGATTATTATCCCTTTACTAGTAAATTGGATTTTGATTACACAAATAATATGGTGCATGCGTCATGAGTATCCGTGCAGCCATAGAACGCAAAATCAAAGTACTAGAGGTATATGGGGATTCTGCGCTATTGATCTATCAACTCAAAGGTAAATGGGAGATGAGAGATCCCAAGTTGATTGATTACCGAAGATTGGTCCTTGAATTAATTAAAGAATTTGATGATATCACCTTTTGCTACCTCCCACGAGAAGAAAATCAGATGGCTGACGCCCTAGCAACTTTAGCTTCCATGGTCAATGTGAATGAACAAAAGGATGTGAAACCGATCCAGATGAGTATGTATGAGGCTCTGACTCATTGTTACAACATCGAAGAAAAAGAAGAAAAGGATAATCATCATTGGTACCACGATATACTGCGATATGTGAAGAATCGTGAATATCCTAACCAAGTTACTAAGAATGATAAAAGGACATTGAGAAGACTGGCCAGTGACTATGTCTTGGATGGGGAGATCCTATATAAAATAAGAAAAGATCAAGTGCTACTAAGATGAGTAGACACTGTCGAGGCCAAGAAAATCTTGGAAGAAGTCCACGAGGGTGTCTGCGGAACACATACTAATGGTTTCACAATGGCCAAGCAAATCATGAGGTTCGGGTATTACTAGGCCACCATGGAAGGAGATTACATCAATTATGCCAAGAAATGCCATAAGTACCAAATTTATAGAGATAAAATTCATGTACCTCCTTCGCCTCTGCATGTTATGACTTCTCCATGGCCTTTTTCTATGTGGGGCATGGATGTTATTGGGCCGGTTTCGCCAAAAACCTCAAATGGGCATCGATTCATCTTTGTGGTCATTGACTAATTCACTAAGTAGGTAGAGATGCGAGAAAGGATCATATCTGACAATGCATTGAATTTGAACGACAACACAATATCAAAAGTCTGCAGTCAGTTCAAGATTAGACACCACAACTCATCACCGTATCATCCGAAAATGAACGGTGCAGTTAAGGCAGCCAATAAAAACATTAAGAAGATCGTGGGGAAAATGACTGAGACTTATAAAGATTGGCATGAGAAGTTACCATTTTCTATGCTTATCGAACATCTGTCAAGACCTTTACTGGGGCAACACCTTTCTCAATAGTTTATGGAATGGAGGCGGTTTTGCCCATTAAAGTTGAGATTCCTTCTCTCTGGGTTTTGTCAGAATTAAAGTTAGATTAAGCAGAATAGATCCAATCCCAATATGATTAGCTAAACTTGATTAAAGAGAAAAGGTTGAAAGCCATCCGTCACAGACAGATGTACCAAAAATGAATTATGCGAGCACACAACAAAAAGGTTCGCCCCAGAGAATTCCACGAGGGAGACTTAGTATTGAAAAAGATCATTCCTATACAAAAGGACTTTAGAGGAAAATAAATACCAAATTGGGAAGGACCTTATGTGGTAAAGAATGCATTTTTTGGAGGAGCGTTGATATTGACCGAGATGGATGGCAAGAACCTGCCTAATCTAGTGAATTTAGATTCGGTTAAGAAATACCGACAAAAAAAGGAGATGCCAAGGCGAAAACCTGCAAATGGCGCCTTGAGACCAAAGGGATTTGAGTTGAAAACCTGGAAAGAGACAGCTCAAATACAGATTGAAGATTGAACTTGTGATGGTCGGGTCTCCTCAGAAAAAAGAACGTTACATCTTGGGGCATCGACAAAGTACTCTAGATCCCCTAAATACATAATTAAGCTCAAAATGGCCATTAAGAAGTTGGTGCAGAAAAGCTCATGCCGTGATATCTGGGGCACCGACTTTTACCTTACCCGCTTCATACTTTAGCAAAATTTGCTATTTTGATTAATTCCATTCATTTTAAGCTTTACTTTCGATAAATTTTAGTCTTGTCCATTGTTACAATCTTTTTCAAGCATTTTTTATTGAAATAACGATTAATGGACTCATAATATTCACATAAAAAGAGTTTTGCATATTGCTCTGAAAAGATTTTAAATAGTAAAGGGACCTGAAACAGGACCACTAGTTAGAACTAACCAAACCTAAGAATTGGAAACATTTGAGAAAGAATAGTCTAAATTGTGACTATTTCTTTAGATTTTCTGCCAGATATACTAGCTGAACAAGAATGCTTGGTAACATATCAGTGACAGAACCTCGATGAGCAATAAGCAATGACGACCTAAGCATTAAAAAGGGGATCATTCTCGCAAAATGACATGTTGCATTCATGCAAATATCATTCATGCCCATCTAGTTAGGAGCATTTGATTCATTCTGATCATGACATCCTAATCATTTGTTATATACATAGGCCCATGAAATCGATTCTACAGGTCATGTTCCCCAGAGGACAGTGTAACAGGATCGGTGAATCCACAAATCCTATACCCCTGAAGTTGCAGTGGGAAGGATTAAAGCCATTGTGGCAAGTCTTATCTCCCTAAAGTTGTAGTGGAGCAAATTGAAGTTATAGATCTTATCTCCCTGAAGTTGCAGTGGAGTAGATCGAAGATAGCAAATCTTATCTCTCTAAAGTTGTAGTAGAGCAGATTAAAGCCATAAGTCTTATCTCCCTGAAGTTTCAGTGGAGTAGATTAAAGTTATAAAGCTTATCTCTTTGGAGTTGCAGTGGAGTAGATCTAAGATAGCAAATCTTATCTCTTTGAAGTTGCAGTAGAGCAGATTAAAGCTATAAACCTTATCTCTCTGAAGTTGCAGTAGAGCAGGTTGAAGTTATAGATCTTATCTCCCTGAAGTTGCAGTGGAGTAGATCGAAGATAGCAAATCTTATCTCTCTGAAGTTGCAGCAGAGCAGATTAAAGCTATAAGTCTTATCTCCTTGAAGTTGCAGTGGAGCAGATTGAAGCTACAAGATAGCGAATCTTATCTCCTGAAGTTGCAGTGGAGCAGATTGAAGCTACAAGATAGCAAATCTTATCTCTTTAAAGTTGCAGTGGAGCAGATTGAAGCTACTAATCTTATCTCCCTGAAATTGTAGTGGAGTAGATTAAAGCAAGTCATAAATCCTATACCTCTGAAGTTGCAGTAGGTCAGATCAAATCTACCATGGTGAATCTTATCCCCCTGAAGTTGCAGAGGAGCAGATTGAAGCCACTAATCTTATCTCCCTGAAGTTACAGTGGAGTGGATCAAAGATAGCAAATCTTATCTCTCTGAAGTTGCAGTAGAGCAGATTAAAGCTATAAACCCTATCTCCCTAAAGTCGCAGTGGAGCAGGTTAAAGTTACAAGTCTTATCTCCCTGAAGTTACTGTAGAGTGGATCGAAGCGACAATTCCTATACCCCTGAAGATACAGTGGGTTGGAATGAGGCTACTTGAAGAAGAGAAGTACCAAAAGAAGTCGAGACTTGGCAAGACCGGATAAAATTGGTCTTTCTTAAAAGTCTTTGCACTGTTCTCGTTACACGACAACGAGCAAAGAGGGGCAACTATAAAGCCCAATTTTAGTCCGGGCCCAACCAAAAAACCAAAATAAAAATAATATGGTCTAGAGTCCATTTACAAGAAATTTTATACCCAAACAGCCCAAAACAAAACCCTAGCCCAAACCTAGGGGCCCAAAAGGCCAAAACTCTAAAATTTTTAGAAAACCTAGTGTTTCCCTAAACCCTACCCTAGGCCTGCTGCACCGCCACTGTCACACCACCTTTGCCACTGCCACTACCTGCTCCACCGCCCATTTGCACCTCCAAAAAGAAATGAGAAAGGCAGCAAAAACAGTACAATGCAAGTTGTATTTTGGCTATAAAAGCCATAAAAAAATCCATGTAAAAGGGTTTTTTTTTTTAACAATTAATAAAAAAAGAAGAGAGTTCAAAAAAAATAGCAAAAAGTAGAGAAGAGAACATACAAAGGTTCTATTTTTATTTTTTTTCTTCTTCTTTTACGAACCTTTTTTCTTTTATATGTATATATATTTCATAAAATATAAAAGAAAAGGAGAGGGCTAACCTTTTTTTTATCGCCGAAAAAAGAAAATTTACGATTTTTCGGCCATCGTAGACAGCCGCGTCGTCGCCGGTGACCGACAGCCGATGGCCAAAACCATGGCCGGAGAAGGGGCTGAGAAAGAGAGAGGGGAGAGAGCATTTTTCTGATTTTTTTTTTTTTGAAGTGGAGGTGAAAATGATTTTTTTCAAAAAAAAAAATTGACTTATGTAGGGGCCCTAAACGATGTCGTTTTGGGACTGGCCTCAAACACCCAAAACGACATCGTTTTGGCCTATTCGATCCGTCCGACCGGACCTGCCTGGCAGGATCCGCGTGTTCTTAAAAAATGGTCTTATTTCGCTTTTTCATAATGTTTCAATTTCCCCCTAATTTCACTATTTCCTATTTTTAGAAATTTCGCCCCTTAATTTTGCGCCGTTTTTAGTTTAGTCATCGGCTTGCTGGAAGGACGCGTGTCCCAAAGATTGGGATATTTTCTCATTCAGTCCTCGCATGTTTTCGCGCTTGTCATTTTAGTTCTTATTCATTTTTTATTTTAATTTATTACGATTTTTGCCTCTAATTTTATTCTGATTCCAATATAATCCTTTGATTAATTCATTTTATTACTTATTCATTAATTTGTCCATTTTTTTTAATTACCTAAGTTTTTATTTTATATCCATTTTTTAATACCTAAATTTTATTTTTTACTAATTTATTTATTTTTTATTCTTTTACTTTAAAAATACTTAACTTTAGTATATGTATATGTGTTTTATTTATCTACTTATTTATTACTATTATTACTATTATTATCATCATTTTTTAAAATTGTTTTATTTAATATTTATTTAATATTTTATTTATTTTCTTATTTTTATTTTTTTTGTTTTTTTTTTGTTTATTTACTTATTTTTTTAACTGGTTTTTTTATTTTTTTATTTATTTCTTTTATTATTTATCTTATTTTGATCTTTATTTTTTGCTCTTATTATTGTTATTTATATTATCGCATTCATTATTATTCTGTTATATGCCATTATCACTACAAATTCGTGTTACATTAATCTTTACCCGATACATAAAATTTTGTTTTTTAAATAAGCAATCTTTCGTATATTGGAATTCGAAAAGTCGTTCCCTAACTTACGGGGTTTCAATTTTCTCGATGAATCCGAATAAAAGAACGCTTTTTAAAGCATGAATTTTAAATATTCTCGAGAATTAAGAAAATATCATATTCTAACTTACGAAACATGATTTCTTTCTAAAACCTAGATAATCGAACATCTTTTAAAATAAATAAAATTTTCAGGGTTAATTCTTGTTTTGAGAATTTAAGGCATTGTGTCCTAACTTACTAGACGTAATTATTTTTCTCGATTAATGTGAAATACCCCATTTTCTCAGAAATTTTTTCAATAAACCAATATTTTAGCGAAGGATCATATTTTAAATCTCTTCAAAGTTTTCAATTATTGGCACAAAAAACACGAAGTAATCAACATGCTACCAATTTTGGGCGTTAAAAGGGTGTTAATTTTTTCCCGTGCGTAACCGACTCCCGAACCTGTCTTTCTAAATTTCGTGGACCAAAATTATTGTTTTAATAAATCAAACCATTTATTAAAAACAACCACTTTTCGAGGTGACCCGATCCTACCTCATCAAAAAGGATTGGTGGCGACTCCCATGTTCGTTTTCATTTTCAAAATCAAAATCGACCCCTTTTACAAAAAAATGGTTTCGACATTCACAGATGTGTTCTCTCCAGTTGTGAAGCATAGTTCGATTCGAGTTTTGCTTAGTATTGTGGCCATGCATAATTTGGAGCTTGAGCAGTTAGATGTAAAAACTGCATTTTTGCGTGGAGAACTTAAGGAGGATATTTACATGCAACAACTAGAGGGTTTTACAGTCTCAGAAAAAGAGGACTATGTTTGCTTGTTGAAAAAGTTCCTTTTACGATTTGAAACAGTCACCAAGACAGTGGTACAAGAGGTTTGATTCCTTTATGACATCTCATGATTTCAAAAGAAGTAGCTTTGACAGTTGTGTTTACTTTAAGAAAAACAGTGATGGTTCTTTTGTGTATCTACTCCTTTATGTTGATGACATGTTGATAGTAGCGAAAGATAAATGAGAGATAAGAAAGGTTAAAACCCAACTAAGTGAAGAATTTGAGATGAAAGATTTGGGACCAGCAAAGAAGATATTTGGTATGAAGATTCTTAGAGATAGAAAAGCAAGTAAATTATACCTAAGTCAGAAGGGGTACATTAAGAAAGTTCTTTGCAGGTTCAATATGCAGAGTGCTAAGCATGTTAGTAGTCCTTTAGCAGCCCATTTCAGACTTTCTTCGGCTTTGTCTCCATAATCAGATGATGAGATTGAGTACATGTCACATGTTTCATACTCTAGTGCAGTGGGGTTTGTTCACGTCCAGATGTATCATATGCAGTCAGTGCAGTTAGCAGATACATGGTGAATCTCGGTAAAGAACATTGGAAAGCAGTTCAGTGAATTTTAAGATACTTACGAGGTACTGATGTTTGCTTACAGTTTGGAAGAATTAGAGATGGAGTCATTGGGTATGTTAATGCTGATTTTGCTGGAGACCTTGATAAAAGAAGATCTATCTCAGGTTATGTCTTTACAATCGGAGGTTGTGCAATCAATTAGAAAGCCACTTTGTAAACTATAGTCGCTTTGTCTACCACTGAAGCTGAGTACATGGAGATTACTGAGGCTTGTAAAGAAGCTATTTGGTTGAAGGAACTCTTTAGTACACTCAAATAAGACCTTCAAATCAATACAGTATTTTGTGACAGTCAGAGTGTCATTTGTTTAATGAGAGAATAAAACACATTAATGTTTGGTATCATTTTGTTTGTGATATTATTGTTTGTGGTGATATTGTTGTGAGCAAAATTAGTACTCATGAAAATCCTACAGATATGATGACTAAGTCACTTCCTATAACCAAGTTTGAGCATTGCTTAGACTTGGTTGGTGTTCATTATTGAAATTAAACCCTTAAGGGGTTTTATGGAAGAGGTGGAGAACTTGTTCATTGAAAGTTTGCAATGAAAAAATTGTTCATTGAGAATTCGTGTCAAGGTGAAGATTGTTAGAATTGAGTGACCCGAATCCTTATTTAAATAAAGTACAATGGTAAAATAAAATAAAAGTAAAATCCATATAGAACTACACTTTTTTTTATTTTATTCTAGAATAAGGTTTTTTAAACCTTATTAAACTCTATCTATTTGATATTTATTAGAAAAAGGTATTTCAATCTTACTACACTCCTATTAGAATATGGTTTTACAAGCCTATAAATAGATGTAGTCTACTCTTCCTGTAATTATTCGAATTCGACGTAGTGAATTTCTTCTCCTCTGCCCGTAGTTTTTTTCCAGAAAGGGTTTCTACGTAAAAATCTGTGTGTTCTTTATTTTTATTTTTCTTTTCTTTGTGATATATTGTCATTATAGATATTCTATTTTTCACAAATTGGTTCTTGGGTATAACTTGTATATGAATATAATCTACTATTCTATGTTATGTTTATGTGAATTAAACTTGGTTTTTGGCGTAGGTTTGGCGTGCTAACCACATGATGTTGCTGTGTTGTGGTAAACAAATAAGAAGAGTAGTTTTTTTTTTTTCTTTTCAATTTTACTGTGAATATTGCATTTAATTTATTAATTTATTAATTTATTGCATATAAATTGTTTAACTGATAATTTTACTAATTTATTACTGCAAATAATTAAATTGTTGATTTAACGATAAGATTTAAAAATATTATCCGATTGAATTTTTGAGACTCTAATTCTGATCAATAAAAGTATATGTAGTAATTTCTCTCTCTTTTCTTTTTTTTTTTTTTGTAAACTATAAGATGATTAGGTTTAAATGAAAAGTTAGGCACCAAGTTATAGCAATTACCTAACTTAATTAAGTATTTCTTTACAACTTTTAGTACAAGGCTTGTTGATTTTTTTTGCCGCCATGTTTTCTCTCTCCCTAAGCATGTCAAAAGATTAGGGCTAGGGTATTAAAAGAACACATACAACGAAACTAGAAGGGAAGCCCATATTTTCATCATCGAATTCTTAGAGCATAAACTTAAAAGGAAGATTTATATATAGTGTTTTAGAGTAGCCTTCGAAAGGATCTCTTAACTAGGTTTGGAAAAGGAGAAGAAGAAAAGAAAAAAAAGAGGGTAATGTCGACAATACAAATGCTTTTCTCTCATCTTCTTGCTCTAATTACAGTGTATTTTCATTCTATGAATTTGGTACTAAAAGAAATAGTGGGGAAAGTAGTGGGAGTTTGTATAGGAAGTGTTAGAATTGTATGACTTCCTTTTTATAGATTTGGTGGTGGAATTTGGAAGTAGTTGATGTAGAGATGGGTCATTGCATGTTAGTGTTGGTGGGTTAAAGACCTTGAGAGTTCTTAATTTAGGGTTTTATAGCATTAGTGGAGAGATACCAACCAAGTTTGAAACAAAGGATGATGTTGGATTTGGGTGGTCATCTCGTGAATTGTTGTTTCTTAAAAGAGCTTAAGGACGCGTTTCACTTCTCCAATAGGCAAATCCCATGACTTTTATGATTAAATGATTATGTTTTATTTTAAAATGTAATTATAAAAATAATTAAAACTTAGTCCTAATGGTCAAGGGTGTTCATCACCCCATGTGTGACCTAAGTTCGAGTCACGCTTGTTGTTCTGGTTTTGCCGTGTTATTGTAATTCACCAAAAAATATTAAAATATTCTATCATTGAATGTACTAGTACAAATAACGAATAAAAAGTAATGGCTTGGCTCATGGATAAACGACCAATCCCCGGTAGAAGAAAAGGTTCCATTAGAACTATTAATTATTTCAGGGTGTATTGTCTCTCTTTTTTTTACTTAAGAGGGAGGGAGGGAGGGAGGGAGGAGGGGAGAGGAGAGACAGAGAGAGAGGAAAAGGGAGGGGGGAGAGAGAGAGGGAGAGAGAGAAGGGGTGGGAGAGAGGGGGGAGAGAGAGAGAGTGTGGGGGGGGGGGGGGAGGGAGAGGAGAGGGAGAGGGAGAGGGAGAGAGAGGGAGCAGAAGGTAGTGGGAGGGAGAGGGAGTAAGGGAGAGGTAGTGGGAGGGAGAGGGAAAGGGAGGAAGAAAGAGAGAGATTTTCTTCCACCACCGAGAATTATTTGACTCTTACATTTCAAAAAATTTACATGATACATCAGGCCACTTTTTTATAGGTATAGAATTTAATGATTCTTAAGATAACTTTTGTGGTCATTTGAGTTGTTAATTTGTTAATAGTAATACTAAAATAGAAAGCAAAATCAATGAGATGAAGCTCTAACCAAAAGTAAAATTTTAGTTAGATTCATGAGTTTAATCATTGATACAAAGATAATTTCAGTGTTCTTTAATGAATTAGTTAAAGTTGTTAAAAATGAAAAAAACCAATAAGGCATTACAAACCATATGAATTTTCTTTAAGATTTATTATGGAATTAAGTCATGCGTGCGCTTTATCTTAAATATAATTTGATTTTAATTTAATTGTACTTTGTACTAATTATGAGCAAAATTAAGATTTGGTCCCTTTAAAAATTGTATATAATTTAATATAATAGTATAATTTTAATTTAACTCCTTAAACATCTACAATTCAATTATCACATCAAAAATTTTCTAAATCCTGTTTCATGTATCATATCGATTTTGTTAAAATAGATTTAAAAGTAAGAATTCAATCAATAAATGGATCTATTGAGTAAAAAAGAATAATAATTTATATTATCAATTTCGTTGGTAATAGCGAATTATATTTGTAACTTTAAAAACAATGCATTCTTTGTATATAAATTAAGGTGTAATGATTAATTTACTCCCTAATATTTACTTATTTTCTCACTTTGGCCCTCAAACCTTTTTTTTTTGGATTATTTTGGCCCTTAACCTTCAAACTTTAGTCAAATTGCTTTCTTTTAGACGAAAAATTGACTAAAATATTAAAATTTTAACCGCACGGACATGGCTACTTGTGTCACTCCACATATAATTCATAAAAATTCAAATAAAACAATAATATTTTAAAATTGAACAAACTTTAAAAATGTTCATAAAATTTTAGAAAAATTATCCAGGGTGAAGTATACATAGATTGTCATGCAAATTATCACGTTAATGCCATTAAAATTTAATAGTTCGGTCAATTTTTTTATCTAAAAGAAAATAATTTATCTAAAATTTGAAGGGAATGTGATAAAAAAAAATAAGTGCTAAAATGAGAGGAAAAGAAAAGTAAACACAAAGACTTCATACCATAAACTTAAAACAGTGAATGATGTCATTTGTCAACAAATTTTAATGAGGTAAAAGAGCATAATTTATTTTGAATGTATAATTTTATATGTTTTTAAATTAAAATTTAAAATTTTATATATATTTAAAAGGGAAAGGATTGTATGAAATAAAAATGTCATATCATTCTATATCTCTTATTAATTATTTAATGTCATTTCAGTATTTTTTTATATAATTGACACATCATTTTGATACCTAGACACTAAAACCCTAGACCTTATGCCTTGAAACCTTAGAACCTGGACCTTGGACCATGGACCCTAAACTTTGGATATTAGACCCTAGACCAAGGTTCAAGGTTTGGAGGCCAAGGTTTAGGGTCTAAGGTCTAAGATTCAAGGTCTAGGATTCGGGTTTAAGGTTTAAAGTCTAGGGCCCATAGTCTAAGGTTCAAGGTTCAAAGTCTATGGTCCAAGGTCTAGTGTTTAGGGTTCCGAGTCTAAGAACCATAGTCCAAGGTTCATGATTTAGAGTTTAAGGTTTAAGGTTTAGGGTCTGGATTTAAAAAATTATCAAAATGATGTATCAATTACATGAAAAAAGATGTTAAAATGACATTAAATCATTGGTAAGCGATAAAAAATGATGTGGCGTTTCTATTTCATACAATCTTTTCTGATATTTAAAATTATCCGAGCTGTTTTACATGATAAATGTCTAAATATGAAATTTATTTTTATTTTCGTATCAAAATAACTAAGATTTGATTACATGGAGCCACACAAAAACTATTTATTTAAGATTCTAAAAACAATCAAACGCAAATTTCTTATGCCTTGACAACACAGTGAAACTGGATGTATCAAATTGAATTGATTTTTTTTATTAGAAAAAATAAATAAATAAAAACTATATGTTTTAAGTTAATGTTTGAGGTTTCCATGAATTCAAGCATCCAACGTGTGGTGACCACCCAAAACTCCTAGTTATATTACGAGCAGCCTTGGGATACTTAGTCAGAGCCGCCTTGAACCTCTTCCAGTCACGGAGGACGGCCGTCAAATCCCTAACCTTTGCATTTATGTGGCGGCAACAATTCGCATGGACCGTCGTTACAGCACCAACATCTTTACTGTCTTCGCAAAAGCCACTGAAATGTCTCGTCTCCAAGAACCTTACTCGAAGATCCAATTCGGTGACGACCCCATGTCTTAGTAGGTCTAACAACACGTCCTGCTCTTTTTTCCTGGTGGAATTGTCCTTGAGTGAATACCATTTGTCGAACAAAGAGATGGTCTTGTTGTTCGATCTGATGTAATAGAAGCCGGTGTTGATCAAATTATGATCGGGTCGTCGGCTGCCAAAGTATTTATCAACACTAATCTGGAGATCATCGGTTTCATTGAGGCTTAACTTTGTAAACGGATTCCGTAGCCACACTACATCTGTGTCCTGAGAAAATTTTATTAACATATAACTTTCTACGAATAGCATATAACCTGATTTTAATGTCACTCTCAACTTTCACTTCAAAGTTAAAGAAAAGAAAAAGCATATAACCAACTTGCTAGAAAGTAACATAATCAAAAGTATAGGGGTGGTTCAACTAATATAATTACAGGGTTTAATTGATTGATTGGGATATAGGGTTACATTTTTCATGGTTAGTGACCAACATACAACCATACCTTTATACCATGTAGCATATAGTTGATAAATAGTCACTAATGTTTGCCTTAGATTACATTTTAATCACTTATGTTTGAAATGTTACGTTTTAGTCACTTACGTTATCGTTTTGTTACGAAGTGGTCACTCTACCGTTAAGCTCCATTACCTTCCTAACGATAGTCCAACGTGGTAGTCCAAATAGGTTTTAAATGCCAACTTAGATGTTCTACGTGGCAGTCCAAATTAAATTTATTTAATTAAAAATATATTTTTATTCCAGTAACTGAACATCTAAGTTGACATTTAAAATCCATTTAAACTATCACATAAGATTGCCGTTAGGGATGTAACAGAGTTTAACGGTGGAGTGATCACTTGGTAACAAAACGATAACGTAAGTGACTAAAACATAACATTTTAAATATAAATAACTAAAATATGATGTGAGAGAAATAAAAGTGAACTATTCCCTATAAACTATTAAAATGTCGGCAGCTGTAGCAATTGTACAATAGAAATATTAAAGTATACATACATGATTGTTATTTGTTAAAATGTGCTTTATTAATAAATTACAAAATGATGACAGGTTAGTTAAATAAGACCTGTTCGATAGATAAAATTCTGTAAAATATATTATATTTTATTTTCAAAAGATGATTATTTCATCCTCACACGATGTAGGTGAATCAATCCTATATACCCTTTTCATGTGATTCAGGGAGTAGCTTGCCTAAACTTTGGGGCGCACCCATTGCTCAATGACCTTCCCCCACGTATCATCAATGGGCATTCAATCCTAGAATGCCACATGCTACCTTGACGTAGCTGTCTTTCACGTTGTATTGGACTTCATTTCATATTAAAAGTCAAAACCAAATTTCTAATATCTCCTTAATTAAACATTTTTTTTTTATATATATCTTCTCCCGATTGGACCACCTACACTACAACCCCATGGCCATGGACATATATTCCCAAAATTCCATAAATTTCCAAGCAATGCCTGTTGAAACTATATCATAAGTGTGAAAATAAATCCGAGTTTGAGAAAATTATTCATATAAAACATAAAATTCTTGGTTTGGCGGCATATTAAGAATTGGATTATAACTTTCAAAGATTATAAGCTATTTTTCTTTGTTATTAATTAGAATTTATATCTTCGCCTAATTTTCTATGACTTTTTTATATATATATTTTTAATTTTTAACATAATTTAACATGATTAAAATACTTATGTGAAAATGAATTATTCAAGAAAACTTAAATCATATTTTAACTTTTAAATTTTTATTTATAATTCAATATATTTTATTTTATAATTGAAGAATTATTCAAGAAAATGAAAGAACTATTAGAGAAGGTCAAAGAAAGAAGCATACCGTGAAAATGAAATTGTAGCCACGCCTCAACACTTCCGTAAGGAAAAAAGTTCTTCTCCACATCATCTTGATAAAATCCCGGGACATGAATACCTTCTCCTCCCCGAAATCCACACCCTCCGTCACCAATCTGTAACAGTGCAATCGCTTGAACATGCACCGATCGTAAGCCGTCTGATCCACCGCAACCAGGAGCAGGTGGTCCAGCAATGGCCTCGTATCTTCCCCCAGCCAAAAGCTCTCCAAGAAAAGGTCCAGCATTGTGGTCTCCGCATTAACGCTTTGCTCGACGTAAGCCCTGTTGACAACCGCTATTATGACGGTCTTATTCCGCATCGAAGCTTCCTCTAACGCCAAATCAAGCTCGTCTTTCACAGCGAACTCTACGGCAGTCTTTATAAAAAAACTGATATTACAATCTGCACACACGTATACATATATATATACATGAGAAGTTAATATAAATATATACTTACAAAATTTTTGGGAGGACCGTTGGGTTGATCGAAGGGGAGTAAAGGGTTTGAAGGAGACCATACACATATGTAGAGAAAGCCAGCGAAAAGGAGAAAAACAATGGCGGAAGTTCCAGGGGAAAACTTCTTTGTATGTTCCATTGAAGGAGAGAGAGGGGTGTGTTGGGGTTTGAAGTTGCTAAGAGGATGAAGTTAAAAAGGCTTTGGTTTATATTTGGTTGTGAGGAGTACAGGAGGTGAGGTGGGTCAAATGCATAATTTTGGTAGAATTGTCACACGAAGTGGCTGAGGGGGAGACCAGCGGTTGATTTGGCATGGGTTTTAGATATAATGACTTTTTTGGCCTTTAGTTTTATAAAAAATTTCATTTTAATTTTTTATTTAGTTTTTTATTTTTTTAACTCTAACATATGTTTGTTTGTCAAATTGCTTCAAAATAGATAAAAAAGTTAATATTTATTAATTTTATTGACATGACATTTACACGAATTGCCATATAGATATTACATCAGCAATTAATTCTTTAAATTTTAAAAATTCAAAAAAATTGTAAAATTATTTTAAAAAATTAAAAATTATTAAAAATTATAAAAAATATTTTAATATGTTTTATTTTTAAAAATTAATTAATTACTTACATGGCATACATGTGGTAATCCACGTGTATGACACATCAACAAAATTAACAAACGTTAATTTTCCATTCATTTTGAGGTAATTTAATAAACAATCCAAGTTTAAGGATTAAAAGAGGTGAAAAATTAAATAAATGGTTAAAATTACTTTTTTTATAAAGTTGGAAGTCTAAAAAATTCCATTTTACTTACTTCTTATTATTATTATTATTATTATTATTATTTGTTCAAGGCATAGGTTTTACTTATAAGTTAATAACTTGTAAATGAATATATTCTACTATTATACGTTACAAATATGATTCTTACACTTTCGCATTGGGTTGATTATTTATTTGTATTAAATTATTGAGTAAAATTTTGAAAGTTAAAATATGTTTTAAGTCTATATGCTTTGTACATTTGAAATTAGTCCATAATTTTATTTTCATGAATTTAATCTTTCTACTTTTTAAATTTTAAAATTCATGTCCAATTGTTATTACTATTAAAATTATTCTATTAATTTTACTTGAGTGACATTTTGAAATTAAATATATATATATATATGTATATATTCACTTGGTAGTCATGCAATAATAAAAATAATGTTGAAAATACTGATTAGGATTTCTTTTCTTATAAATACTCGTTCGAACTCATCATTAGAAAATATTTTTTGTTCTAGTGTTCTTAAGAAAAATTGACGTCAACATTTTATTGAAATAATTAACAATATTAATTATTTAAACTAACTAATGGCATTATAAAGTAGAGGAACCAAAATATAAAAATAATTAAAACAAATATATTAAATCTTAAGTTTTAGCATAGTATAGGAGTCAAAGTTGAAATTTGACCATTATCTTATAATGTTAAAAAAACAAATTATTAGTTTCTAAATCTTTTATGCCATTCAAATTATATATAATCATGTGATATTTTAACAAAAAGATTAATAATATTAATTATTTGAACTAATTAATAATATTATAAAAAAATATAGAGGCAAAATTACATTAGAAATTAAATTAATTTATGATAAATCTCTTAAAATAATGAGATAATAAATTAATATATGATAAAATTACACGAAAAATATTGCTTTTGCAAAACACATATTTTGTCACCTGGCCATTAAAATTAATCTTGATTAAGACTTATCATTCAACCAATTAATGAAAATTTTAAGAGAAGAAAACCCAAGTTTTGTTTGAGGGTCATAATCATAAAAAGTATATATATTAAACAAGAATGAGCGATTAGTAATGAGAGACAAATAAAATGAAGAGCAAAGAAGAAGCAAAAATCTAGGATTGGGTGGCAGGTGTTGACAAATCATACCAAACAAGATGCCCTCACTTATACTGCAATTATTAAGGGTCTCCTATGCTGTATTTAAATAGGAGTGGTTTTGGATTTTAAATTTTGTATTGGTGGCTAAGGACATGCATGATTTTATTTTATTTTAATCACATTATTATTGCTTAATGAAAAACTGACCCACACCTTCTCATTTTTTCCAATAAATAATTTTATAAATGTTTCTGCGATTCATATTATTATTTAGATAGGCTGAATTAGAATGTGATAATGTATTATTAGTTAATGTTTTGTAGAATGGACTTGCAGCAATAAGTAGTATTGTTGAAATTAGGTTGATACATGAATGGTGCTCCAAGGATTGACAAATTAAGTTTCTATCACATTTCGCGGGATAGTAATAAAGTTGCAGATCAGCTAGCTGATAATACTCTAAAATGACGTGTTTTTATATATAATCATGTGAGCCTACTAATTTGAGCTATTTATGTCTTTTTATCTTTTAGGGACTAAATTGGAGGCGAAAAGTAAATTCAAGGGAAAAAGCGTCAATTTGGAGATTAAATGGGCCAATATGTAACATGGGACAAATATGGTGCCAAAAGTGCGAACATGGAAGGCACAAGGACTTAAAAGCAAATAGAAGAGATTTTATTTTGGAAGACTCTATTTTATTTTATTTATATTAGGATAATTAATATTAAGATAAATATTAGGATTATTTAATTTTAGGATTTTATTTCAATTATTTTTATTTATCTTTAATTAAATGTATTTATCTTTTAGAATTTAAGTTAAATTAGACTATCTTCCTAGCACTATAAATAGGGCGTGCAGTGACTCTATTTGGTGTTCATCTTTTCCTGTAAACACTCTCCCCCTGAAAGTTTAGGTTTTTGTTTCTTCATATTTCCTTTCAACAAAATTCTCTTTTCTATTTTTATATTTATTTTCTTTTCCACCATTATCATGAGCCACTAAAACCTATCTAACCGAAAGTTGTCAATATTCCCCCAAAAGGGTTCTTGAGGCCTAGAATTTGTACTTAGCCTTCTCGCCAAGTATTCATCGTTTCTCCGCACTACGGGCTGACGCTTCCGTCCATGGCCCTTAAGAAGTAAACTTTTCAGCATATGCAAAGGCGGCCGCTTTGTATGTTTTGGAAGGATTGCACAGTCGGTTCGTTAACTTACTGCGTCAGAGGTTGGCGAGCCAAAGAGACAAAATGGCGTGGGATTCGCCATTGAGAAGCGTTGATCTAGCATAGATTACTGGCTAGAGTCAGGTTCCCTAAAAATCGTAAGTCTAATCTTTGGAGCTGGTGGTTGTAGGCGTCCTCTTCCACTATAACTGGCTTACTTGAGTCGAGAAGGATCATCAAAAGCCAAGGATTGAGCCCAAGGCGGAATGAGACAACCGGAGGCTGGAACTTTCCTATAAGAATTTCTTTTCTCTTAAAAACCTCTTTATTAATTTTATTTTTTTCATAATCATAATTTTAGTAAACCTTAAATTCTATTTTTATTTTATTTTTCGCTTCCAAAATCAATTCTTAAATTCTGTTTTTTTTTATCTTTTCCAGGAACGCAGGTTTTCTTGGGCACGATTCTGTCCAGGATTTCGAGAAACAAGCATTCGTATAATCCGGTCCGTGAGGATTCGACCCTACTTCTCATTTACTATTTCTTTTTCGTTATTTTACAGGGAATAGGATATTTTTTGTGCTCTCAACGACCGCATCACTAGCAAAGATGGACGAAGACAGAATTAATTGCTTGGTCACGCTTAAAGATCCACCCCTCTCTGTGCGGGATCTGTTGGAGAAGGTTATCTACAATTCGAGCAAGGATGAGAGTTGAAGCTGTTAAGCTCGTTCAATTAGACATTTTCTAATTTATTCTTGTATCAATATATATATATATATATATATTATTTTCTTAAAGTGTATTATTTCTACTTATAACTTAAAAAGAAAAAAGAGTAATTCCATGGGAGCTATGGTTCTTTTATGGCAGAATGCAGTAAAAGACACCAAAGATTTCCACAGTAGGAGAGATGGCAGAATGCATTACCTTAATTTCGGATCAAAACTTATTGGAATACTTTATTAATTTAACATCAATTTTTAAATTATTTATAACCTTTCATATAACGCCCCCACGCCCGAAACCGTCACCAGAGTCAAGCTTGAGGTGTTACTGAACTTATCTTACCTTTTAAACAACTTTAAACCACTTATTTTAATTTTCGGAATAAACTATTTTTCTGCATCATGGTTGCTTAAAAATTCATTTCTCGAGTTTCAAAACTTAAAATTAAGATCCGTAAATTTTTCTGAAACTAGACTCATATATCTATCTACTAATTTTTTTTCTAGAATTTTTTACTTAGCCAATTAGTACAGTTTATTAATTAAAGTTACCCCTGTTTTAGAATTCGACTGCACTAACCTCTACTTACTACGAACCAATTTTCTCCCTGTAAAAAATTCATATGACTATACCGTTTATTTCTATTAAAACTAGATTCAATAAGGATTCTAAAAATATAAATTACACCACCTAATTATTTTTTTAAAGTTTATGGTGAATTTCCAAAGTTGAAACAGGGGATCCAGAAATCGCTCTGGCCCTATTTCACTAAAACTCAGATATCTTATAAAATACAAAACCTTTACCTGTTTTGCTTATTCCATATGAAAATATACACAATGAGCTTTAATTTCATATATTATTTACTATCAAACCATGTCTCTACTATTTTTAGTGATTTTTCAAAGTCATGTTATTTCTGATACTTGAATCCGTTTTTAAGTTACTTTTACATTTTTCATAGTTTTCATGTGATAGTTACTACTTAATCATACATACTATTAAACATGTATATCATCAGCCATTATATTAGCTAATCACTAGCAAGTATTTACACATCATTCATTGATCATATCATATCAAAAGAAACCAAGTTCCTATACATGCCATACACAAAACGAAACGTCTAACTATACCAATGTGATTTCTTCGATAGTGTGATCGGGTCTCCGACGTTTCCTTCGATCCCCGAGTGGCTTGATAAAACTATAAGAAAAAGAAAATAAAGAGAGTAAGCACTAGGCTTAGTAAGCTTACAAGCAAATAAATTACAACATTCAACATAATGAATAATTATACATAATGTCACCTAGCCTCATAAACTTTCTTTACTTCTCATTTTCTACCTTCTTCTTACCTGACCTTTCACTATTCATAAATATAATCTACCTTCCCTTTTGCTGATAATTCACTGTAATTTAACGTGTACAATGACCCGTTGAACCACTCGGAATACTAAGGATACTAGGGTCATTCCTGTCTATCAATATCCTGCCAATGCCATGTCTTCAACATGGACTTACATGAATTATTCCTGTCTCCAATGCCATATATATATCTAATATGGGCTTACATGGCTCATTCCTGTCTCCAAAGCCATATATCTGATATGGACTTACATGGCTCATTTTCTGTCCCTGCTACATCTGTCAACCCCAATATCCTATGTAATACCCGAAATTTTTCTGATAAAATATTATCAGTAATATAGTAAAATAAGGAAATAAAGTGACAAAAAGAGAAATTTTGAGTTATGTCAATATTGAGAAGTATATTATGATATATTAAAAGTGAGAAAAGTTTTGTGGCCCAAGAGTAAATACTCAAAATTTAAAGGATTAAAGTGTAAATATGAAAAAGTTGAAGGACCAATAGTGTAAATATTTTAGGAGTGGAATGATCTAGAAACTAAGAAAAATGGATGAATTAGGACCAAATTGAATAGATGAAGAACTATAAGGGACTAAATTGCAATTTCACCAAATTAAATGATGACTCAAGGATGGAATTTTAAAAGATAATGAAGGGCAAAATGGTCAATTGGAAGAGAGAGAAATCTAGAAAGTAATAATGATGCTAGAGATATTGTAATGACCTAATTTTAAAGTGGTATCGGGAATAGAGATTTGAGATCACCAAATGACGGGTGAGTTAAAAATTTAATAAATTAATACCTATGAGTCAAATGCGAATATAAAAGCATTTTTGAATTAGTGAATTTGGTGATTTAAAAGAATTAATTAGGTAAATTGGGTCGAGAGTGAGGTATCGAGACCTCAACTTCATAAATCGAGCCATAAATATTTTTAGAAATATTGATGGAGTGTTGGTGAGGTAGTATTAAAATTTAGTCAGAAAATTTTGACGTTTGGGTGGTTAATTAAATAAAAAGGACTAAATTGAAAAGGGTGTAAAAGTTGCTAGAAGGATTAAATAGCTCAATTGTCAAATGAGGAAGGACCTAAAGTGAAAATAATCCTAAAAGAGATATTTTGGGCGGCAATAGCTGAGAAAAATCAGGAAATGGGTGAAATAAGGGCAAAATTGGAAAATTGCCAAAATTGGCTAAATAAAAATGGGACTAAATTGGAATATCTAGAATTCTCTTCATTTATCTTCATATTCATCAGCTGAAAAATAGCCATGGAGGAGGGTTCAAGCTGGTTTTCATAATCTAGCTTCATGTAAGTTTAATTCTTTCTTTCTCCTTGAAATTTTTATGTTTTTGTGACTTTTACAACTAGGTCCACTTGTTGAATTCATTAGTTTTTGATTCTATGAAAGAAATTGAAAGTTGCTATGAATATATATAATGATTTCGCATGGAATTAAAGCTTTAAATTATTTATATGCTGATTTTATTGAAAGAATTGAATAGAAAGTGAATGTTTGGGACCTAATTGTAAAAGAGTTTGAAGTTAGAGTTCCATATGGAAATTCTGAACTTCAATAGTTATGAAATAACTTATAATGTCTAGAAAAAGTATTAATTGAGAAAATTATCTTAATTGAGGGGTTAATTGAGCAAGGACTGAATTGTATGAATTGTGAAATTTGGGGTAAAATGGAAATCAACATTTTGCACTAAAACTGTTTTAGACAGCAGCAGTAGTCTAACTTTGAAAAATCACCAAAAATTATATAAATGTAATTAGAGGATGAATAAAATATGAAATTAAAGCTTATTGAGTCTAGTTTCTTATAAAAGAAATTATGTAAGCAATGGAATTGTAAATCATGAGATATAATAACTTTTGTAAGACAAGGTCAGAATGATTTCGAGTTCCCCTGTTCTGACTTTGTAAAATCATAAAAAATTGGATAAAAATAATTATGGGCTTAAATTTATATTTTTAGAATCCTGAATGAGTCTATTTTCAAGATAAACAAATGAGGACATCATTCGAATCCTGTACAAGAAGATAATTAATTTTTAGTGAAGAAGGGTCGGAACTGTCAGACAGCAGAACAGGGGAGACTTTAATGAATAAACTGTATTAATTGGCCCAACCAAAAATTATGAAATTTTTATGGTAATAAGGTATATGAGTCTAGTTTCAGAGAAAATTAGCGTATCTTAATTTGGAGTTCTGTAGCTCAAGATAAAAATAATTTAGTGACTATGACACAGATGGACAGCTTGAATATTCACATAAGTAGATAGTGAAAATTATGGATAATGTTACCTACAAGTGTGTTGTTTATACTAAGGATGTGGAATGGAGAGGAGGAGGAGGAAAAATATGTATGAATATTCATCTAGCATGGCTAATTTGCATGTTTTAGGCTCAGGGACTAAATTGAATAAAAGTAAAACTTTACGGGCAATTTTGTAAAAATGTCAGAAATGACTAAATTGCATGAAATAGATTATTTTATTATTTAAATTACAAAATTTAACGAAATTATCAATTTAGTTCAAGATCGGGGGAAAACATGTTTTAGGGATTAAATTGAAAAGTGTTGAAATTATGGAAATTTTTGATATTTTATAGAATTCATGGACTGTTATCAATATATATAAGAATAATAGTTGGAAATAAGGATTAAATTGCAAGAATTTTATTTTCCGACCCTAAGGATGAAATCGTCATTAATTAAAGGTTAGGGGCAAAATGGTAATTTTGCTTAGAGCATTAATTAAATGCATTAGAATATGAAATGAATGAAAATGATGATCAATTTATTTAAAAGAGATCCAGGCGACTCAAATATGAGACTCGATCGTGAAAAAGAAAAGATATCGGATCAATGAAATTATAAACACAAACAAGCAATGAGGTAAGTTCATGTAACTTGAACTATATTCTTAAATACTTGAAATGTATGTTATTGATGTGAATATGATTTGAATGTTCATTGTATGAAAATTGATGAAACATTGATATATTTGATATAAAGGGAAGAAATCCCGGTTGAATGAAAGAAAAATTCGATGGATCTCGAAAAGGAATTGACGGTAAAAGGATCTAGCCGGACGGGTGATCCTATCTGATATAGCCCTCCCAGAAGAATATGTGGAAAATGGATTTAGCCCGGACGAGTAATCCGAATTGGAGTCCGAATTTAGCCTCGGATCGTAATTCAGATCCAAGCTCATTAGAGTAATTGTCGTTCTGAGGATTTAGCTTTGGACTCGTAATCCCGACAATACTCTATGAGTTTATATTACGAGGATTTAGCACTGGGTGGTAATCCCACCGTAAGGATGAGGTTCGCGGAGTGTGCTCTCGATATGAAATGTGTAAGACCATGGTTGAAAGATACCATGGCAACTTTGATATGAAATGTGTAAGACCATGGTTGAAAGATACCATGGCAACGTGATATGAAACGAGTAAGACCATGGTTGAAAGATACCATGGCAACTGATATGAAATGTGTAAGACCATGGTTGAAAGATACCATGGCAACGCGCGATGGGAAATGAATAAGACCATGGTTGAATGATACCATGGCAACATGACAGAAAATGAGTAAGACCATAGTTGAAAGACACTATGGCATCATGTCGAAGATAAATAAGATCGTGGAAGAGAAACGCCAAGATATCTTTTGAACAACTAATATTCAGGTAATATAACAAATGGTTAAATGAATTGGTTATACAAAATGGTAATGTGAAATATTTACAGGAATTGGTCATATGGAAATAAATGTACAAAATAGTTGTATGAAATAATTAATAAGATAGATAAATGAAATAAGTATAGGTACATGGAATTTAAATTATGTTAAGTTTAATACGAACTATTATCGAAATAAATATACCTAAGATAAAAGAAAATGATGGTGCATAAAATGATGATATAATAAAATAAATGATATATGTTATTAAAGAAACGGTAAGAGAATGATATGTATCATGACATGTACATATGAAATTATCTTTTATATGTTAACATAAGGAAAATATGTAAGTTAAGTTGAGTATTAAATTCAAATATGACATATTGAGAAAATAAGAATTTATATGAAATATGTGTAAGTACACTAACAAGTGTTGATTGTTGATGCTTAGGCAAGTGCCAAGCCATTGATTGAATTGGTAAATATTTAAGTAAAAATTTTTTAGTGATCTGCAAATGGTAGTAATGCTCCGAAACCCTATTCTGGCAGCGGATACGGGTTAGGGGTGTTACATCCTAACATTCCTAAGGTTCAAACGGGGCTTCCTAATGCTTTTTCTCTGTCACTTCGCCTTTAATTCGACTTTAAATATTCTCATAAAATAAGTATATAAATGCTAGAAATTGACAATAATAATGTAAAATAAAAGAATATTGCATTTATTTACTGTAAACTTACCTCGATACAAAATGTGACTAAACTTTACAATTTAGTCCTTTACTTTTTTTTTCCCCGATCTACTCCCGAATTTCGCTCTTCTTAATTATGGAGCTTGAAACAAACCCTAGCTATGGAGAACCCTTGAAATTTCGTGCTAATGAAGAAGATGATGAATTTTGTGTTATTTTTCCCTTTTTATTTCATTTAATATCCAAATGACCAAAATGCCCTTCCTTATTAAACTTTCAAAAATTCCATCCATGTCCTATTTTGTCCATGAACTTAGAAATTGGTCAAATTGTTATTTAAGCCCTCCTAATTAATATTCCAAAGCAATTTCATACTAAAAACTTCTAGAATTCAAGTTTTGCAAATTATTCGATTTAGTCCCTAATCTCAACTTAAGCACTTTATGCATAGAATTTCATCACGAAATTTTCACACAATCATGCAATCATATCATGAACCTCAAAATAATAATAAAATAAATTTTTCTACCTTAAATTTGTGGTTTCGCAACCACTGTTCCGTTTAGGCCCTATTTCGGGATGTTACATTTCAATTTCATCCCAACTTTATTTCATTAATTAGAGATGACAAAACTCAAACCGTTTGATAGATTCTATACTAATTTACTCTGAACAGAACAGATGTTTTTTTTTGAAAAGTGGATGCAAGTAGGGCGGATGGATTTTTCTTTTGAATAGTTACTATGGAATTGCTTACTTGATCACCTTAACCCACTTCATTATATAAAATTATCATTTTTTCTTTATATATAAACAACTGAAAGGGTAAAAATGTAATAACATAATATAAAAAAATTCATATATTTTATGTTTAAATATTTTTGTGAATAATTATGTTTTAATATTTACTTGACTTTAAAAAGATTGAAAATATGAAAAATAAGTAACAATGTTTAAATTGAAGCGGAGCAATGTGAGACAGGGATAGATGTATCCAACATTTATAGAGATGATAGTGGTTTTCAATATTATACATCCACAGTAAAGAAGGACAGATGGTGGAGCATACTGTACCAACTATATATCGATAATGGATTTAGTAATATTTGCTCCTCCGCATTCCATTTTCATCCTTACTATTAAGTTTTCCATTTTCATCCTTACTATTAAGTTTTTTTTTTTTAATAGAAAATTCGCTAACATGCATCCGTGACTAACATGATTCCCTTAGAAAATATATGATGTATGTTGAGGCAACTAATTTTACATTAAAACTATTTAATGAAATTAGTACAATTTACTTATTTGTTAATAATAAAGGTGCAATGATATAATTTGATGAAATTTAAAAGAATAAGCTATTTATACTATTATAAAATTTTTAATTGATTTAGTACTATCAATTAATTGCACACAAGCACATTTAAAAAAAAAACTGAAATTTTAATTTATTAAAAAATAATAAATATTGTTATAAAAATATTTTTATATACTTACCCACCAGAAATAGACTAGTATGTAATTCGAATGTATGATAGTGGATTTTTAGGGTGAACAATCAATATAGTTACAAAAAGTTAGGTTCACTTTTATAATCGATAAATATATAATATTTGATATATTAACAATTTATTTTTTTTACTGGTAACCTTAAAAAATTATCATGTATTTTTTTTTTTAATATTTTACTATATTCTTATAGGGCGCTTGTCAACCCCTGACCTTAGTTGTAAAGTCTCAAAATTCTATTGGCAGTCCACCAAATATTTTCTCATTAAAAAGTATCACATCCTTTTAAAATTTTACCATTTATATAAGGATTAATATTTAATACATTGACAATATATTTTTTTTATTTCACAAGTAACCTTTAAAATATGTCATGTCTCTTTTTTTTTAATATTCATTTTTTAATATTTTACTACACTCAGGACACTTGTCAATCTTCTAACCTTTCTAGTAAAGTCTAAACACTCCACCAAATATTTTCCTTTTATTTAAATAAGAAATATATTTTTAAAATTTTTAAAATACTTTTTCATATATATATATATATATATATATATATATATTCTCTTTCAGGTGTACCATAGGACTTAATGTAATTTAGGCAAAAGATTACTGTGGAAGCCCAATATGTACTGCTCTTGAACGATTACTTAACATGGCCCAAGTTGAGGTAAAAAAATACCAATTAGAGCCCATGCCATATGTCTTCAACTATAAAAAAAAAAAAAAAAAAAAACAAACAAACAAACAAACAAACAATGCCCTCAAATCATTCCAATAAGCAGCCAATTTACAGAACCCAAAACATCCATTGAGTTCTTGAAGGTGATAAATAAATGGGGTTATACTGATCTAATCGACCGAATCAACACAAAAGAAAAATGTAACAAGTAAGAACAAGACAAGAATATGGAGAGAATTATAAGAGGAGAACCATCATCGTTAACTTGACACTGTTGTCCCAAAAGGGTGTTTATTTTAAAGAACACGGCATACACTTGGTCTTTTCTTTTGCTTCTTGTGCTTTGGAGGCTGGACAACCACCTTGATTGCACCATCAAATACAGCTTTCACATTCTGCAATTTTCAAACACTAATGAATGCTATTATCCACTAATTTCTCCAATATCCTGTTTGTTTAATTAGTGTTAAGATTTCACTTGGGAAGGACCAAAAGAAAAGACATAAAGAATCCGGTTGGTGTATGTAACAGCCACTCTAGGTTAACAGATGAAAGATGAAACCTGTTGTGTCTTGGAGCTGCACTCTATGTAAGCCAGTGCTCCTATTTGTTTCTTTAGTTCAAGACCCTGCCCAAAAAAGATAAAAAAAAAAAATTGAAACATTTAATATTACAATACAATATAACAAATTTGACATAAAAAAAAATTGAAACATCTAATATTACAATACAATACAACAAATTTGACATCTGTGGTTACCTGTTCTGTAGAAATAGTTGATGCCCCTGGATAGTCCAAGTGGAACTGTCTATCTTCTCTTAAATCTGCATCCCCATTTAAATTTATTAACATAACAAAGCCATGCATGCCTAAACATGGCATGTTCATATGCTGCACTTTATGTACACATTTTGAATGCTTATGAACCATGCACCTAGGACTATCTTATAATGATAAATTGTTTAGAAAGGGAAAAGAATGATTGCAAGTGTAAGAAGTGGAGAAAAAAGAACCAAGGACATGCTCAATTATTGAGAGCATCTTGAGTCTTGATTGATAAGCAAAGGCATGGTTCTTGAAACATTCATTTAACTTGCACAAAGAATACATGAAGAAGAACAAAAAAAAAAAAAAAGAAGCATTTTCATCACCTAGTTTTGTTCCCACAAGAACAATGGGCACTGCTGGGGCATAATGTTTCAGCTCTGGGAGCCACTTCACCAGCACAAGGACCATAATGAAAAAAGAACAAAACATGTAAAGGAATCAGAAAAGTTGTAATAGTATATAGTATATTAGCATAAGCGATAAGCACAAGAGAGAAACATACTTTTTTTGTTACATTCTCATAGCTAGGCCTACTAATGAGGGAGAAAGCAAGAATAAACACATCAGCTCCTCTGTAACTTAGAGGCCTCAACCTGTTATAGTCTTCCTGACCTGAACAACTCTTACTATCAACATTATGGAAAAATCTGTTTCGTTTTATAATCGAATCGATGGACGTTGACTAAGGAACTAGGATTCATTTTATGATACATGCAAAAGACCTTGAATAAGATCAATGTATATGGAAGAATAAAGCAGATGAGCATAATACCAGCAGTATCCCAGAGACCCAAATTCACAGTCTGCCCATCAACCATAACATTGGCACTAAAGTTATCAAAAACAGTAGGAACATAATCCTGTAAATACCCAGAAAGCAACTCAAAATTTAAAAAATAAAATGAAAGATGAAATGTAAGAAGATAGTAGAGAAAGAAGAAGAAAAGTTGATACGGTTGGAAAAGTGTTGGTAGTGTAAGAGATAAGGAGACAAGTCTTCCCAACAGCTCCATCTCCTACTGTAACACATTTTATGAATCTTGTTTGAGCCGTAGATGCGGCTGCTGCTGCTGTTGTTGCACTTGCAGTACTCATTGTATGCTAATGCCCGTCTGTTTGAACTCTCCTCAAACCTGAGAAGTTTCTGAGTTAAAAACCAAACATTTTTATGAACTTGGTGAGGAAACAAACTTAAATGGAGGGATTCATCATTTAATTTGAGCTGTCAGAGAGCTAAAAGGAGAAAGAAAAAGGAATACTTACTCCCTTTGTGATTTTTTTTTTAATAGCAAGCCCTTAAGGAGCATGTGGACAACCGGCTCCATTGAAATGATTGAGTACTTTGCTCTCTTGAATTTTGACTTTTGGCTCCACTTTTTACACCTTTTATGAGCACTTAATCAAGGTTTCCAATGAATTTGTTGAGCCAATAAAGATGGACATGTTACTCTCGTTTGAATACTGTCCCCAGTTTTTTCTTTTTCCGTCATACCGTGTAGGAAGGTTGACGAGACGACTGCTTTTCAATGCATGACATAACCAAGACTTTAATGTTTCCATGATATTGAACATTGTGCAAAAGATAAAACAAAGTTTTATATTTCTCAGAGAATTAGTGGCCGGAGATAAGGAGATAGTGACATTTGAACTAAGGAAAATTAATGTCACCCTATCATTTTGGTGACACCTCCAGTGTTTTTGTCACCACTTGGAATGGAATGGACCGAGGTTTTACTAGATGAACGTTGGACTTCAAATTTAGATTAAGTTTTTCACAGTCTTGTAAAAGTAAGATTAGTTAATGGCAATCCGATTAATCATTCTAATAGCATGATTTGGTATGCGATATGAAAGTCATGTGGTGTGGGTACATTATCTGGTCTGAATCAATCTCGCTTTATGGGATATGTTTGCTAGAATTAAGTCTCTTTAAATTTTTATACTAATAATAAATTGAATCTTATGTGCTTCACTTTAAGATTCATTGTTGATGAAGGAAATAATTTCAACAAGTTTTTTTTTTTGTTATCAATATAATAAAGAGAGATTTATTGCTAAACACAACGTCTATAACTATTAACAATTTTATTAAAAGGTATTGGTTTTCTTTGCTTTGAAAAGTTGTGTTTTTTTTTAGTACTTGAAAATGTTTGCAATAGGAATTAATGTATATTTTTTAATATAAAATTTAAAACTGTCATAATCTCTCCCTAACCTTTTAATAGGAGGATAAACACGTTTGAATGCATTCGAATCCACATTCTTTTGTATTGACAAGAATATCAATATTAATACCAACCAAATTAAGACCCCATAAAATTGATATATTCTCTTGTTGCAAGGAAAAGGAAAAATTATAAAATGAGTTGTGGAAAGTATAGATGAGTGACAAGAGATACGAAGAAACTAAATTTCGTCCATTGCCATGGAAAAATGGTAAAGCTAAAATTATTAAATTTGTAATTCGTTAAATATTTTTAATAGATTTCAAATAAGAGAGGCTTTCGAACCAGCATTGGAAATGGTAATGAAAGCATGAGTTTTCGGTAACAATCACTTTTCCTAAAAGCCATTACTATAAGGTGAAAGTGGAGCAAAGACAGCTTCATTAGAAAGAAACAGAATCATTGCTCACAAGTCGAGCAAGATCAGCAGGTGGAAACAAAACCCAATCAAAAGGGCATGCTAAAGTTCGAGTCATCTTTGCAACCCATGATTAGAGATAAAATTGAAAACATAATTAACAGAGGCTAATAAAGATTTTATATTAGCTTCAATAGCCTTTGATCCCCAACAGTTGTCGAGATCCGCTTCAAGTGAGGTCATAAGTTATTTGTTATCCGATACCATTGTCGGTGAACGGCCAAAACAGCTCCCGAACGTACCGCCAACGCTTCAGCAACCCGAACAGAGGACACTTGAACACAAGCATTCAGGCCTTGCATGATTTTCCCAAAACTGTCTCTAGCAACTGTTGCGATTCCCGCTGTTTGGTTTGAGGGGTTCCAAGATGCGTCACAGTTGATTTTAACTGAATCTGGAGTAGGGGCTGACCCTCGTTGGTTAAATTCCATAGCTTCCCTCATGGCTTTCATCCAAATGGAGACAGGATCTTCATTTTTTTTTTCGAAGATAAACCGATTCCTAGAATTCCAAAGATTCCAACAAATGTAAGCAAGAAGTCCCACTTGATCTTTGGCTCCAACAGAATCAAGCCATAGACTTGTATCATTCCACCAATTGAACATCCCCTTGAAACTTTCCCTCTTACTACAATAGCTAAAGGTAAAGATCTTCCGAACAGCTTCAACAAAGGGGCAAAAAAATAAAATGTGTTTGATGGGTGTCTAATCTACCAAAAATAATATTCCTACCATTAAATATATATAAATAACAGTATAGGGAGTAGAATTGATCCTACACATATTGGGATATCTAAAATTATTGTTTGATTTAACAAGGTTGCGCGGTCAAGCAACTATTGTGCTCACGATAGGTGACGATCTGTGCAAAAATAAAAAGAGAAAATTAAATATGACAAAACTAAAAATAATAGAAATAATTGAAATTGAAATAATACTAAAAATAAACTGAAAATTAAATTGAATTGAATAAACCAATATGATGAAACTCTAGCTTCGGGCTCGATTTTTGCTTCAACTTCTAACCAATCCTTGATAGCAAGTCTTCTTCTTCAACCAATAAGTCGGTTATAGTGATCAAGGACACCTCAAACCATCAACCCTTCTGTGTGTAAATTAATTATTCAGCTCTCTGATAGCCTCGCGAACTAGAAGGATCCAACTCGAACCAACAACCTCAACCACGCAGGTCATTAAATCCGATTGCTATTTTCCTTGACGGATCCAACCAACTACATAATTAGACACAACAATGTGTTCTTCAATAGATCGAATATGACAACCAATCATATCAGTTCTTCCAACTATAAGTCTCTCAACATCAAATCAATGTGCTCTTTTCGACTTGATGTCAATATGACTTTATAATACGACGATGTCTATCTCTTTAACCAGAAAAATAACAAATACTGGAATGAAATTTTTTACACGACTTGAAGTCTCACAATTTCGAAACCCAGATAAAATATTTTACCTAAAACAAGATCAAACCAATTCATAAAATTAAAAACCAATAAAAACAAATATGAAAAAGGGAAATTTTATTCAAAGAAAAGAAAAAGAAAAACAACAATAATTTTGTTTCTGCGCAAATATGGGACGTCCTCTCCTTTCCCTCTATCTAATATATATAAATTAAATTAAACTTGAAAGAGAGAGTGTCGTGAGAACCCCTCTTCCTAAAACTAATAATAATATTAGTATATATACAATAATCAAAAGAGGGAGGTAGTGTTGGACTAAATTGAGTGAAATTTTTTTGAATTAAACGAGTTGATGAGTCTTATTTTAGAGAGGATGTAAAGATAATATTGATTAACAGAAGTTCTCAATAAATCTTAAGAGAAAAGATAATACAAATAGTAGGGAAGAGATAAATTATGTGATTAAAGTGTAACAAGAAATAAAATTCGAATGAAGAAATCGAGAATGTAACAAGCCTAAGAAATTGATTGTAATTAAAGAAATGTGATGTACTAATAATGATAAATTAAGATAACTAGTGTCTTTGCTAAAAGACAATGAAGTTCATGGTCGGGAAAAACCAAGGAAATTTCAATGACAAAATTTATTTTAGGGGGAGAAATGTAACACCCCTAAAATCAATATTTTATAAAAGCAGTATTAAATTGAATAGTGTATAATTGATTTTTTTTGGTAAAGTGAGAAAAAGATATAAAGATGATAAAAGAAAAGTTGAGTGATACCAAGGAAAATTTTGAAATAAAAAGTATGTTGTGAAATATTAATTTGAGTTAGAGACTAAATTGTAAAGATATGAAAAGTTGTATGGTTCAAGTGTAAATATTAAAAATGTGAGGGGGTTAAAGTGTAAATATAAAAAAGTTAAAGGGTCAATAGTGTAAATATCTTAAGGGTGGAAGAATTCAGAAAATAAGGAAAATGGATAAATAAAGACTAAATTGAATAAATAAAAATTTTGAGGGACTGAATCACAATTTTACAAAATTAAGTGATTATTAAGGCTGAAATTTCTAAGGATTATAAAGGGAAAAATGGCCAATTAGCATGAGAGAATTCTAGAGTGTAATGATGACATGTGCGATATTTTAAATTAAATAATTAAATAAATGTTATAATATTAATATTTTAATTAGATTTTTGTTAATATTTTATTATGAAAATGATTGGTATAAAAAGAGAGGAAAGATGAAAAGAAATCATAATCTTTTCACGTTCCAACGTGAGAGATAGCTAGGGAAGAGAAAGTTTTGTGTTTTTTTTTTTTTTTTACAATTTAGTCATTCATCATGAAAACCCACATTTTCATCAAAAATTCATGAAAATTTCCTCAGACACCAAAGAGAAAAGATGAAGTAGAGATTTTAGAGAACATGTTCATCAATTTAGAAGCAAGAAAATAGAAGGTGAAAGAAAGAAAAGGGAAAGAAAGTGGTGAAGATGAGGAAGGAAAGGAAATGAAGAAGTAAGGAAGAAATTCTTGACAAAAGGGGGTAAGTTTCATGCTAACTCTACTTGTATTTCAATAGATTGAGTTAAGTATTTTGTGAATGAGATGTATGAAACATGTATTTTAATCTAACTAGAAATGGAAAGTATTTGATGAAGTATAGAGATTTAAAACACTAAATTGGTAAGTAAGAGAAATTGTGCTTTGTATTGTGAAAAGTACTCAGATTAAAAAATGAATAAATAATCTACACATAAACATAAGTTATTAAATTGAATATTAATCAAAATTATGGTGATTATGTATGATTGAATAAAAGACAGTGCAAAGAACCATGAAAAAGAAAATATTTTCATTAAAACAATTTAGACAACAGTAATGGCTTAACTTTGATAATTCACAAAAAATCATAAAAATTTAGTTAGAGACTAAATTAAATATGGAATTAAATTTTATTGAGTATAGTTTCATATGGAAGAAATGGTGTAAGCAATGGAATTGTAGATTTTGAGATATATTAGTTTTTTAGGACAATGTAAGAAATGGTGTAAGCAATGAAATTGTAGACTTTAGAAAATCATAAAAAAATTGTACAAAAATTTGCAAGGAATGAAATTTATATGTTTAAATTATTAATGAGTCTATTTTCAAGATAATCTAAAGTAAACATCATCTGAACCCCGTATAAAGAGATAATTAATTTTTAGTAAAGAAACGTCAAAGTTGTCAAGCAACAGAACAAGGGAAATTTTGAAGAATTTACTATACTGATTTTCTAAAGTAGAAATTTTAAAAAATTTATGGTAAAAATATGAGCCTAGTTTCAAAAACATCAAGCGAATCTTAATTTCAAATTTTTTAGTTCAAGATATAAGTAATTTAGTAACTATAACACAAGTGGACAACTTTGATATGAACACATAAGTAAATAGTGGAATTATAGTTAATGTTACGTATATGCATGTCATACTAAAAGCTACAGATTCTAAGATATATACATAAAGCGAATCTTAATTTCAAATTTTTTAGTTCAAGATATAAGTAATTTAGTAACTATAACACAAGTGGACAACTTTGATATGAACACATAAGTAAATAGTGGAATTATAGTTAATGTTACATATATGCATGTCATACTAAAAGCTAAAGATTCTAAGATATATACATAAAGGGTGTGGAATGAAGAAGAGGAGGAGGAAAAAATAGTAGATGAATTTGAAATGTTATGAAATGGTTATAAGTGACGGAATGATTAATATTTGTGAGAATGTTTAAACGAATTGATAAAAAAAAATAAGTGAGTAATTGTTAATTGATCTGATTTTGGAATCTTGGCTAAAAGTTTATGAATAATTAAATTAATTGACATAATTTAGAAATAAATATGAAGTATACATAAAGTGGGTAAATTACTTTAGAAAGTGCAAGTCCTCCAATGGACTTATTTGTAAAACTTTAATAATTGTGTTAATTTTATAAACTTTATTATCTTTGATTGAATATCATGTTTTAATGAGCTCCTTCAACTCATAAATAGTTGTCATAAGTTCAGTTATTACTAAAATGAGTAAAATGGTATGCAATAATCAAATAATATGATAAATCAATCTGAAATATTCGTAGTTGCTTCAACAACGAATGTGATATCCTGGTACCTTGACCGGACGATTGAGTCTGGTATGGGGTGTTAAATTTAGTGGTATCAAAACTCAGGTTTACTAACCCTAGGATCATGAATGAGTCTAGAAAAACAAGATATATAAGAAAATATAATATAAAATAAAGAAATGTGAATCTTAAAATTTGAGAAGATAGTGAAAAAAGCTTTAAATTATTCCTGACTAGATAATAATCTTAGTATGATTCATGACAATAGGTATGAAACATAAATATATGAGAAAGAATAGATGTTGAACTTGAGAAAATAACGAAGAAAATAATGTTATAAATAGATATGGCATGAGATGATGAAGAGATGATTAAATTGAGAAATGTGCAAAACTTGATAAATGAGATTAAGTGTTGTGAACTGAAGTGTGGAAGAAATATAATAATTGTTAGGAAAAGAAGTAGTGAAATGATAGTGAAATTTTAAGTATAAGAGATTGAATGACAATAAGGACTAAATGGAAAATTGTGAAATTTGAAATGTTTTTACTTGATCTCGGAGGAGGATGTGTTAAATATGTTAACTCGATTTAGCTAATTGGTGAACTTATAAATGCGAACTATTTGGGTGGATAATAATAAAAAAATAATATGAATGTTCAACGAATAGTATGGACGGAAATGAGATGCAAACTACGACATCTTCATCGGTTGCGACGTAATGGCCAAAAAGTGAGCCTATTACGCGAACAAGCCTAGATCGCGTGGTCAAGACACTCGGATTAAGTACAATGATTTTGCGAACAACCTTCTACATTCACTTGGAGGATAATCATTTGGCGGACAGACCTTGGGCGGACATATTTTGGCGAACCACCTTGGTGTGCTACATTTAAAACAATAAATCACCTGAAAATAAAGATGTTTGGTATAAAACTTAATTAGTCTCACTTATGTTATAGCCTCTACTATATATGTGTGATCTAAACAAATTTTTTATTGACATTAAAAAGAATTTTATTTGATGGTTGTGCATGTGAATGTCTCTATTTTACTAAAGCATTTTGTATCTCGGGGTTCGGCAACCGAACTGGGCGAGGGATGTAACAATAATCATGTTAAGTTACTCGTTCGGGCTAAAACTTTAATAACACATTAAATTGTTTGGCCAAACTGAAAATATACATATTAGATTACTCATCTGGGCTAAACCTTTAAAAGAACATTAAATTAGTCGTCTGAGCTAAACCTGTGTCACATGTACCTTTGAGTCTGCAAAAAATGCTAGATCTCGGTAATCAATATGTATCAGTGTGCACAAGACCTTTGTTGTGATCAGGTATATGAGAAGAACTAAGAACAAAAGAAGAGAAAGCAGACCTAATAACCCAACTTATTCCTTTGATAGAAACTCTGAAACAAATAAAATCCACCAAACCCAGCCAAAGGAAGGAGAACCAAATACCAGAAACCGAAAACAACACAATAAACCCAAATTGTTGTGATCAAATCTATGAGAAGAACTAAGAATAGAAGAAAAGAAAACAAACCTAATAACTTAGTTTAGTCCTTCGATAGAAACTTTGAAACAGACGAAATCCACGAAACCCAGCCAAAGGAAGGAGAACCAAATACTAGAAATCGAAAATTGAGAGGATTGGAAGTGGTAGAAAACCAACTACCAACAAGACTCGTGGAGAAAATTGGCGAGCGAAGGCGAGATGCGACTGCATTGAGATAGTTCTTCTTACTCAAACAAAATAGAATCACTAACATCTTTAAAGAAACAGAAGCAACCAAGGAATCTCAATAGGAATCCAAAGGCTTAAATGAAATCCAGAGACAAAAGGAGAAAAATTGGCGAATGGCGACAAATTGCGATGACTTCGGGAAGGTTCTACTCACGAGGAGAGAATGACAATTGACCTAATTTTCGAAATGTAACAAAGAGCATATTCCAAAAAAAAAAGGATGATTCTATCGAACAAAACAAGTGGAAAGTATGTACGAGGCAAGTTTTATTCAATATGAAAAAAACCTTCATTCAAGACAATATATTGTTCAACCATGTCCACATTCACTGCATTTACCAAATACTGATAAATCAGTGTTTTCTTTTTTGTCTTTGTTTCCTTTTCTTCTTATTTTTCTCATTTGCTTAATAAACTAGACTGATTTTGTTAATCCCAAATTATTGTCGAATTACTTTTAATTCTAAGTTTCGAATTTTGATACTCGTCATTTTTTTTACTTATTTTTTATTAAACACATAAGATTATTATTAATTCTTGTAAATTCAATTCTACTCACTACTATATACAAATTTTATATTTTTGAGTCAGAATTTATTTTTGTTAAATTCAAACCCACTAGTTAGTATGAATAACTTACTAGTATCAAAGGAAGTATAGGACAATGCCTATAGAACAAAAAATATATATATATTTACAAAAGAAATACAAACAAGTTTCATCATTGAAACTTTATGCATCAAAGCCATGTTGCGAAAAATATTCTTAACCGATGCATTTTCAATATGGGTATTGATAATGCACTTAAAAATATCATATGCTAAGCCTTCAATTATGCAATTGATTCTAGGTTATATCAATTTTCTTTAATCATGAGGTGTGGTGTGATGGTTGCTCACATTATCCTTTAACCATGAAGTTGGAGGTTTGATCCTTGCCCATGAGAATGGAGCATATTTAACGGCCAACCGTTTACTTCTTTGGAGAGCACCCACAATAAGGGGATTAGTCATTGTTACCAACGGCAGACACCCTGGTTTCGACTCCTCTCTAGTATTGTTTGAATTGGACTGATCGATCTGACTGGTTGGATCAAGAAACAATTAAAGTATCAACTCAAAGAGTGATAAAATATCAATGAACTTACGAAGTAGTACAAATCGATTGATCTGGATTTTTATTATTATTTAATTATTATTTTTATTTTTAGTAAATTATTTACTTTGAACTAAATAGATCGATCAAATCGGACGAATCAAAGATCAATGATCTAATAGATTATCGATTCGATTCTTAAAATATAAGTTCTCTTTGCTCGAGAAGTTGTGTTCTTTTATGTACTTGAAAATGTTTGCATTAGGAATTGATGTATACTCTTTTAACTTGTTTAAAAGGCTTAGGGAAATGGTAAAATTATAAAATGATTTGATCAAAGTAAATATGAGTAATAAATATAAGAAATAAGAAAGAAAGTAAGGTATTTGTTAGTATTGCTTAAAAAGAAAGTACTTTTGGCTTAAAAAATATTTTTAAAAGAAAAAATATGCTAGACAGGCTGTTTTTTAATTGAAACTTTTGACTTTTGAAAAGAAAAAGTTAAAGCCTTTAGCTTTTTTCTTACCAAAAACACTTTTTGTGCTTAATTACATTTTCACCCTTCCAACAACATGATTTTTTTTTTCTTTCTTGGTGTTTAATTACAAATGTGTTAAAATCATTAATTAAAAATAAAAAAGTATTTTTTAAAATAATACAAATGTGTTAATATCTATTTACAAATATTTAATGATTATACTTAATTATTTTAAATATAGTTTATATATTCTAATTAAATTTTATAAGTAATTAATATTTATTGCTTAAAAATATTTAAAATTTATATTTCATATATTAAAATATTAACAAGAAGTTATAATAAATTATTTTTAATATTTTTATTAAAATATAATAATATTATTAATTTGAAAATTATTTAAACACAGATTTGTTACTTGGTAATATCATGTCTAAAATAAACATTTTATTTCTTAAAATCACTTTTTGACAGCAATACTAAACATTCAAATTTTAAACCAAATTTCTTAAAAACATTTTTTAAAAACAATACTAAAATAACCTTAAATATATTCCATTCCCATGGAAAAATGGTAAAGCTAAATTATTATATTGTAATTTGTTAAAGATTTGTCAAACAAGCATTGGAAATGGTAATGAAAGCATGGTAAAAAGCCATTAATATAAGGTGAAAAGGGATGAATGAAGGGGACAAAACAAGTGAAAAGTAAGTAGGAAGCAGGGTCCATTCAATCCGACAAAAAAGCTTTTGCTCAAGACAATATACCGTCCAACGATGTACACATTCACTGCATTTACCAATTACTGATATATCAGTCTTCTCTTGTTTTTTCTTCTCATTTGCTTAATAAAACAGACCCATTTTGCTAAACCCAATTTAAATTCTAATATCGTGATGAGCACAAAACTTTGCCTTGTTACGATTTCATTCAAATTTAGTTACACTTTAATATGATTTTCGAGTATCAGATCATTAAAAGGTAGCTTCAATTCTCAGGAATACCGGAAATTATAGATCCCTGAATATTTTTCATTGATGAAGACTGCACAATCTGATACCTCCCCCTTCCTCCCTTATCAACCCTCAACCCCAATAAAAAACGATATTACAAAATTCCATTCAAGGTTTTCTTTTTCCTCATCTTGTTTCTCGTTTTCTTTTTGCAAAATTGATGATACCATTATCACCCTACTAAGAAAAAGATAAGCAAATATGTACTACGACACCGTAACAGTTCCCGTCCGAACAGTTTTGTTGGGTGTAGAGGTCTTGGAATCCGATTTCCTATGTGATCTACCAAATTTCAATTTCTTTTCTCTGGCTTCATCCATCTCCATCTGTTCTTGTCTACACTCTTTGCTGCAAAAGGGTGTATTCCCTCTGCAATTTAAAAAAAATACCCATCAGGAAACAAAATTATTTCATACTCAAACACGATCCGAATTTTAAAATCAATACTAAAGAGCAAACCAACCTGTACATGAAAATATCGGAATTATGAAGCGATTTGCCGCAAACGGAGCAGGCATCCAGATAGTGAGCCCCGTACTGATCTGGGCACCCTGAGTAATAATAATATCCCGACATATTAACTGCTTGCTACTTGTTGAATTTCGTAAAGTATGGCCGGAGCTGAGGGCGGCGCTGGTAGCTGAAAAAGGGTGGAAGAGAATAAAAGAGTGAGTTGATGGGCGTTAAAGCTTGGCAGGTATTTATAAAGCAAACGGAGGTGATAGCTTGGATTCTGAGTTGGTGCAATCAGGCAGTACAGGGAGTACAGTAAGGACTATGTAGCCCAAACAAATGGGAGAGGTGTTAGATGTTGATTGGAAATGCTGTAAAAGCAGATCTAAGCGGTTTGGTTTTATAAAAAAAGCTTAATTAGCGATACGCTATCTTTTTCACTTTCTGCCAAAGTTATTTTTATAAATATATTAATTAAAGTGTCACGGTCTGTTGATTATTCATAAGAATCAAATCAAATTAAAAATAATGGTGAAGAAGGGTGAATGGTTGGACGTGTAAGTGTCTCGTAACCAACATTGTTTTTCATTTACTTAAATGGGTTTACGTCACCCATGAATATTATTTTTAAGTATTTTAATCACCAAAAGATTCTCTTCTACATTATTTCATATATTTACCACCAAGTATTTATCGACTCAACTAGCAAAACACGTGTCCACAAACTAATGTTATACTCAAAAATTACTAGATGGTTCGGTCAATGCAGGTATTCTAGATGGATTGTTTCTATTACAAAACAAGCGTTATGATAAAATATTGATTCGGATGGAAATGGGTTAATGGGAATTTGAATTTCCTTTCGTTATCAGGATCATCATCTATTAGACAAGCACTCTTGGCGAACCTCTCACTCATTGATAATAAGATGGGTCGCTTTTAATGCACTCACTTTTAGGCATAATAAACTCGTATTGATTGAATGCATGACAGAATGGGATTCCATGGTGCACATCCTTCACGCCCATGAATATCCTTTACAAATTTGGTGGGACTGAGTATTTGTCCTACCACATTACATTTGTAGACAAGAGGACCTCTCCTATAAATACTCTTTTAACAATGATGAATGGACCAGCTCTTGAAAACCTCAAAGTTACTCTAAGCAAATTATTTCTCTCGGGTCGTCTCTTTAGTTAACCAACCTTCACAAAATTCACCTAAAAAAATTATAAATTTATATAGATATATTTTTAAAAAATATATTTTATGTATCTTTAATTTCAAAATAATAATATAAGAAAGTTGCAAGTTTATAAATAAATAAATAAAAGAACATATAAAGTTTACTAAAAATTCAGTTCAAAATGATTTTCAGCAAATAGTTATTCAAGTTAAATGAATTTAGACACTCATATGTTCAGATTCATTCTAAAGGTAAAATATTTTTAAATTTTTTTATTAGAGCTTGTCATGTGTCATGAGCTACCATATTTTGTCTACATCAACAAAATTTAAGGGCGATAATCCAAAAAAACTAATTCAAGTATAATTAGGTACAAGTGAATAAGTTTAGGAGTAAATATAAATTAACCCAGAAATAAAAAAGTTAATATTTTCATATTTTAAATAAAAATATAATTTTAAGAAATAATAAATTTATACTCAAATTTCACCAAAATTATTAAAAAAAAATTTGTCTTAAAAGTAGGAGGGAAGCCAGAACATCAATTCAAGAGGGTTAATTTTGAATTATAAATTTTGTAGAGATTAAAATATATTTTTATCATTAATAATTTATAAATTCTTTAAAATTTTTAATAAGACTTAAAAGACAAATTTATTTTTTATTAGGGTGAAAGTCACAGCTGGCCCGCCTTACATTCGCCCAATGCCCAACTAAAATTCGTTAGATGTATATATAAAAGGCATAACTAAAAAAAAATGATCCCATAACACAAGTTTACTTCAAAAGCTCACCTATGGCAATCACCGAAGCAGCTCTTCCATAATCCGCCTACAAGGCCCTATCATTTTCAGCCAACCTCGAGAACCTACTTCGATCGACACCATATTCGCATTCCAAGCCATTATACCTTCATTCTCCAACCATGGAAGATGTGAAATGCCTAAAAATACACGACTTTTAAGTGTCACTATTCCATGTTCACTCGCCTGCTTCTTATTTTCTTTCATTCACAATTTCATAGCCATTGTATGGTATTGCTACCATAGATGGACTTTGGGTTTTCAACAATCAGCTTGATGATGAAAATCAACCCATAAGAATTTAAACCTTTTATTTTTATAAAAAATATGAACCTTTCTTTATTTTATTTACATAATTTTTAAAGAATAAGCACCAAATTCATAAAAACTATAAATGTTGATGGCTATAAAGTTATTGTTCCTTTTTTCTATAATTGCCATGCCAACCAAATGTTAAATCAATATATATGTTAGAAGCAAGTTTTTGAAGTGGCCGATGGAAATGATCATTTTCATTATCATTGCGCGAGACATATAACTTGTCTTATTTGTTGGCATGTTTGATCAAAATATTTTGATGATTTGTTTATCTCTTTTTGAGGATTTTATGCAGCCAATCTCATGTTTATCACTAGAGAAGATATTGAATAAAGCAAGATTACTTTTCAAGGATTCTTATGTTATTTACTTACCTTGTACACTGGGATATACAATCCAAGAAGATATGAGTTGACTTTATAACCTTGTGTATCCTTATATTAAAGATAATTAATTTGATGAGATTTGAGCATATCAAGATAGATTAAAGCTTACCTTGTGAAGAAAAAATTATCAATTGTGCTCAAAATAGGAAGGCTTAATCAACCTTGATAGAGGTTTTATTGTTGAGGCAAGTGTTTTTGAAGTGGATATCAAAAGACTAGTGGAAGCGTCCACTTCAATCTAGCACTTCGATGGGCAAACTTGTCTTATTTGGAATTGGAACTCTTTTCAACCACATCACTTGGGCAATGACTTCAATGATTTTGTGAATGTGTGTTGGCTCATATTTGAAGGTTCATATTGTGGAGCAACAAATTTTTGAAGATCTGATTGAACTGGATTAAGCAATCGAATCCTTTAAAATATGGAGATTAGATTGAGATTACATTGAAGACATATCTCCAAAGATTCTACTTTACATTGCACTTTATTAATATATTGTATTTTGCGATTTAATAAGGATTGAATTGTAGTTGACCTCTAGTATATTATCAAGTCTTGAACATCTATATATTTGAAAAACTCGTCTAGGTTTATGTACTATATGTTCATTGAGGAGTGTACTTTTGAATGCAATTGAAGTGCAAACAGATTGTGCTTACAATCTAAATTCTCAAGAGGAAAGTTTACAGGTGAGTGTTGTAATTTTTAAATACAAAAGTGAGGTCTCTATACTAGGGAGTGATAGAACGTAATTTACTTTCTCTTTTTTGTGGGTTAAAAGATAGTGAGATTACTTATTAAGTTAGGCTCCACAAACGTAAAAAAATCGAACAATGTAAATAACGATTTTAGATTCAACTTAATCAATTCAAGCAATTAACGAGTTTAGATTCCAACAATATATAAACCTTCTCTAGCATGTGCATATGGAGTAGTGCAGGGACCATACTAAAAACTTGACCCATAATTTCTATTATGTCCCATTAACTAACTTCCTATTTCCAGGTTTTCTCCATTGCCACAATTTCTTTTAGGACAAAAGCATATATCCATCGAGTATAAATGGGCTATGTTTTGGGCTTATGATGATTAAACAAAGATGAATCGCCACAATTTTTTGGACTCGGAAAGCCAATTATTGATATTAAAAAAATAAATAAAACTAATCATTTGAACTCATAATGAACTAGAAGAATGGAACAAAGATGAAGAATGGCTTGCAGGTGTAATGTATGCCCTCCTCCTCTGTTTGGGAGCCTGGAAAATGTTTCCATCTCTCTGCTCGACAAGTTGTGTTTTTCTTGAGTTCTTGACGATATTTAATTTCGTCTATTGCTATGGAAAAATTAAGCTAATTTATTCCATTCGTAATTTGCTAAAGAAGAGATGCCTTCGAACTATCATGGAAACGAAACGATTCAATCAGGGAGGGTCCATTCAGTACAGAATAAAACAAAAAGTTCTTTCCAGCTCCAACTCTGGTCCGAAATTTACAGGAAATCGGTAAAATATGATTTTCCCCCTTAAAAGTTATTGCCCAACGCTCAATATACTGTTCACCCATGTCCACATTCATTGAATTAAGCAAATACTGATAAATCGGGTTTTTTTTTTTTTTTCCTTCTTGCCCTTATTCCCCTTAAAAAAATTATATATCCATTTGCTTAATGAAAGGGTCAACATGTTAGATCGAATGGTATGATCTCCCGCAGACAGATTGGTCGGGAAAGACTAAAAGAGGGATCTTTGGAACTTGAATGCTTCAAAATTTTCAAGAACACCAGAAATTATAAATCTTTGCACATTTTCCATTAATGAAAACTGCACATCCCATACCCTCCCTTCCTTATAAACATCCACTCCTCTCAAACATCATACCCAATAATAAAACGAAAATACAAAATTCCATTGAAGGTTTCTTTTTTTTTTTTTTCCCTTCTTGTCCCGATCTTGTTTTTTCGTTTTTTTTTTTTTTCAAAATTGATGATGATACAATTATCATTTATAAAAAAGAAAGAAAAGAAAGAAGCAAAGATGTAGTTACGACACCGTAACAATGCCCGTCCGCACAGTTTTGTTGGGTGTAGAGCTCTTTGAATCCGATTTTCTAAGAGATCGGCCAGATTTCAATTTCTTTTCTCTGGCTTCATCGATCTCCATCTGTTCTTGTCTACACTCTTTGCTGCAAAACGGTGTATTCCCTCTGCAATTTAAAAATAATAATAACCATCAGAAAACAAGATTCTTTCATAATCAAATCCGGTTCAAAATTCAAAATTCAAAATTAAACCAACCTGTACATGAAAATATCGGAATTATGAAGCGACTTGCCGCAAACGGAGCAGGCATCCAGATAATGAGCCTCGTAGTGATCTGGGCACCCTGAGTAATAATAATAGCCCGACATATTAGTTGCTTGTTTAGAGTAGCCGGAACTGAAAAAGGGTGGAAGAGAGTGTTGTGAGTTAAGGGAGGAAGGGCAGTTGAAGGTTGGCAGCTATATATAAAGAAAGCGTCAGCTTGTAGCTTAGATTTTGACTCGGTGAATCAGGTAGTACAGGGACTACTGTAAGACTATGTAGCCCCAAAAATGGACAGGTGTGCAAATTTGATTGGCGATGTTTGTAAAAGTAAGTGCATTATGATACGCACAAATCCAAGGGCGGTATTGGAAATGAAAAGCGGTATTATAAAAATGCTTGATTATTGATACGCTATCTTTCTTACTTTCTGCCAAAGTTATTTATATTTTTAATCAATTAAATAAAGTGAGTTGCTTTTTCTCTCTCTGATGATTACGAATAAGAATCAAATTTTATTTTTTTAATATGCCAGGTGTCTGTTTTTAACTAATTACTGGTTTAGGGTTACCGATGAATATTATTTTAATCTTTTTTCAAGTCACCATTGTGGTTTTGGTTCAATGAACTCAAACTCTGCCGTACGTAGTGTTGGATCTTTGGGTGGAGAGCTAAAACACGTGCCACAATCAAATGAAACTTTGTGGCAAATGATGTCCGTAATTACATTTGTCATTTTACGACATGGTCCATGTTGTGTTTATGCCATGTTTTTTTGGCTTCTAATTTCATTATCAATATTTATGAAAATCGAATTATAAATTAAAAAATAAAATGATCAAATTCTCCAATAATTATAAAATAATAATTTTTTTGTGCATATTAATAAGTTATCAACTTACGCCTATAGAAGGGGAAAAAAAAAGTTGTGGGCGGTTCCTGAATTCTCCAGAGGAAGGAGGACCACTTGTTTTCTTTTTGGCTGGTTTTTTTTCCAACTGCGATTGAGACATTGGTAGGGTCCACAAGTGGAGGAAAACAAAAAACGAACTAGGAGCTGAGTAGACGTGGGCCCCACCGATGGAACACAACCCGACAAAAACATCGAAGAAAGGGGCCCACCTGACTCATCATCTTGCTGGCTTTATTACACCTAAAGGTCCATGCACGCTGCCCGTGAAACCCGGGCAGCGTCCCCCAACGTTCTACCATTCCATTGCCCGTGTACGTTGCGTCCCGATTCGATCGCCAGCGCAGCACCATAGAATTATTTGCCGCATCATACGTGGCGGATGTAGGAAAAACGATACTGATTTATTGTAGCGGTCAGGATTGAGATCAATGGCTTATGAGTTGGTGGTGGTGGTGCTCACGGTGGAGTCGTCGCCATAGTGGGAATCAATTATTGAGTGGGGGCGGGAGGTGGACCGGTTGCACATGCTTGTTCCCCCTATTTTGGAGCTCCACTGTAGTAAATGCTCTTTAAATTGACTAGTTTAAGTATCAGATCCCTTCGAATTTAGGTAATTTCAACTTTTTCTTTTTGGATGATTTCATATCAATTTTGTTTTAGATTTAAGTTATTTTATTTTGTACTAGTTTGTTTTCAATTATTTAGAATTATTTATTGCTTTGAATTTAAATCATTTTTCGATTTTACATTCAAGTGGACCTTATTTACTAATTATCATTATTGACATAAAGTATGATGTTTCATCTGAAGCGATTTATAGCACATTTAATCACCATCCTACCTAAATCTATAACGACAAATCACTTGTCGAAGATGACATATGATTCTATCTTCTTCTCCATTCAATTTTACCTTGAACTGTTTAATTCGCATAAAAGTGGAGGGATTGTTTTTTTTTTTCTGTAGAAATAAGAGTATGTCCAAAAGTAACGTCTAACCTGAGCTTCCAACTATTGTAAGAAAAGCAGTCCAAAAACGCAAAGGAACTAAGCCAATAATTTAAAAATAGGATAAGAGATTGAATAAACACAAACTTTCAAATCAAAACTAACAGGTGGGATTTAAGGATAATGTTTTTCTTTCTCCATTTTTCCCTTTTTAATGCGATATTTAATGGGAAAAAAAGAGTAAAAATTTATTTCCAAAAGGTAGAGTTTGAATTTAATAATTTAGTGGACATTATGCAACTGAATAGATAAATTCATCCTGTTGCCTTGCATTCATCACTATCATTGTAATAAGGTTTTGTTTAAATCATAATAAAATATCACTTCGCCAATAAAATCACATTATTTTATTCATTACATCATGCATCCACTTTTTAAATTTGTGGTAATCAAATATCAACTTTTTGTACCCATGCCAAAATTGACATCTTTATAAAATATTTATTATTTTCACTATTAATCTGATTTATATATTGATTTGGATGAATAAATTTAGTCGTTTAAAAATTTGAAAATAATCTAATTTAGTTGAACCAATTTAATAGTTACCGTGGTCAACAACAAAGTTTACAGACTAAATGTAAAGCTTTTTCTTTGAAAAAAAAAAAAAAACCTAATAGTAAGCATAGCTTTAAATTAGAGAAGTTATAGCACTATATTTAATAATAAAATTTGACTGTAACGTGATTTATTCCAAAGCAAAACAATTAGCAAAAATTTTCTCACCAAGTGCAACAACACAATATAAAAAGCAATCTGACTAGATGCTATTCAAGCTCAGGAATTTGTTTAATCATTTATTGGATTTGGCAGTAAAAAACACCTTTTTCTTGTTTTTCGGAGTGACGATGATTCTTTTCTTTATTTATGAAATATATAAAAGTTGACATGGCAAGTACTCCTTCAAGCTCCAAGCTTTAATTTTAAAGTCAGAACTTGGATGATCACCGGACAACAAATAGCCCATAATACATCATCACCTTCGATACCTTTTGAGTCGAGTGGTAAAAAATTTAATGCCTTTAAGCAAGATTCTAAATTTAAGTTTTTTTAATTAGAAAAAAAAAAAAAAAAAAAGTACAGAAAGAGCTTGCCCTCCGTCGACTTGATTCTAGATTTAATCAAAACCCAATGTGGCAAACGGATACCAAAGTGTGTCAGACCAAAAAGAACACACCACCTACATTTTTATAGATGCTAAATATTAGTGCTGAGATCTTATGAAGTGATTTTCTCTGTAATATTAATTCCCTTAGCTTTAATCCCTGGCCGTTGCTGCTTTTATGCTACTACCACTAATACTAGTGTATTTGGTTATATATCAAATCAAAATCTCCGATTTCCTCTTTATTAATCAAGCAGTATCTCTTTAAATATTCAGAACAAATAGAACCACTGTATTCAGAATAACATCATCATCCATGAGATAAACCTAAAAGAGAAGGGGACAAATGGACTAACCAATGAACATAATGGCAAACAACGGTTAGCCTGTGAGAGCTGAGTTTAGTGCGCTATGAACATCAATCCCAATCTGTGCTTCAGCTTTCTCCAATTCAGTTGTGGCTGAGCTCAGCTTCTGGGTGAAATCTGCAAGCCCTTTCTGGACAAGATTTGCGTCGATCCGATCAAGTGGCACTGCCTCGACAGCAATTATATCTGCAAATGAGTTGGCATGGATAAAAACAAAACCGCTGCTGACAAAGTACTTTGTAGTTTCACTTCCTTCATGCACTGACAGCACACCAGGCTTCAATTCTGCAATTGTTGCTACATGTCCTGGAAGAACACCCATCTGTCCAGTTGTGGCTGGTACTATAACCATGTCAACCTGGACACAGAGAGTTCAAGATTTAAGAGATTCATCTAAAGAGCAACATATAGTCAATGATTTCAGACATTATTATTATTTTCCCTTCATCCACCTCATTCTTTCTTCTCTTACGCAGTACATCAACACCATGAAAAGTTGCATTACTGTTCCAAATTACACAGGACTAATATTCATGGGAGAACCTACCATGCCCCTCAGCCAAACCCACACTGAAAACAAACAAGAAAAACATAAAAAACACACATGCATTCCTCTCTTTCATTGTTTCATTTATTATCAATCAGAATGGCTTCTAGGGCAGGGACAGTTCAATATTGTAGCTTCACTTCATTATGTTTACCATTGCTCAAACTTAGCAAAAGAGCAAGAAAAACAACAGTGAACTTAGGTTGAGTCATCCAAGTTGAATGGAAGAGCCATATAAGGTCAGATTTAGTTGAAAATCGAGGAAATTCCCTTAATGGTCTTGGTGTTGGAATTTTCTGAGAGAAAATATAGATGGAAATGGAAGAAGAATGTTCAAAATACAGTATCTTTCAATCACAGGAAGGATTTAAAAACTTGATCAAATATCAGCATGGTCACCATTCTTGATGGAACATAAATAAGTGACAGATTCACTATTGGTTTGGCTGTTAGGGTACAATCTCTTTGAGTTGCACACCTCCACTTTCTCAAAATCAATCTGTAATCATAAGGCGGAAAATAACTATCTTTGTACAACTTATAAGGGGTTCCATTCAATGGCAGAATGTCTTGTCAAAACAAAAAAATTAAAATCAGAAATCCGTAACATATTTAGGAATATTAAGGAACTAACATGTTAACAAATAGGCATCATTCTAATAATATTGCACCAAATACTGAATCTTTTTGTTGTTGTTGCCTCAGAATTACTTACAATTATCTGGCTAAAGTAAATCCAGCTTTCCAAAGTCCAGACAAAATACGCTGTTTATGCTTAACGACAAAGTTACGAAATGCAGTTCATAAGTACAAAGCAGATGTCAATCAAAACACAACCCCTCACTCTCTTTGTAACGGCCATTATCAACATTACCACATTTCTAATAACCATTTTTAATGAAGTTACAACTGAGCAAGCATGTTATACGACTTTAACTCCTACATCTAAAAGGGATAGTTAAAGTGGCTTGGACAACCAAGACATGACACATACTAAAAACCCATTTAAAAGTTTTTTTTTTTTGGGGACAAATGGGGCACTGATGCAAGGCATGAGGCATCCAGAAATGACTTTCTGGAAAGTCTAGCATACATCATCAGCCAAGGGAATGTGAAGAAGACCGTGAAGTTAAAAAGTTAGAGAATAATAAACTCTAAACTGTGAGCAATACTGCAACAACTTTAGGTTCAGAAATATGTAACCCAATGTAAGGAATAGAGATGCATTGCATGGTTTCATCATCACTAATATATACCTATAGGAGCTTTATAAGGTAAAATATTCAAAATTGGGTTTATCACCACTGGCATTCTGATGACCCCAAAAACAAAAAAAATACCCTTAGCCTAGCAGCATTTTCTATGTCCAATCTTACTAACTAGAAATCAGAACGATTAGGGAAAAAAAGGAACCCAAATGTTACCTCTTTGGTGGACAACTCAGAAGCGTAAGGAAGAACGAAATTGACAGTGAGTTTGGGAGGAATGGAGGAAGGGGTAGGCGGGCGAGGGTGCATGAAAGATAGAGGGGTCTTAGGAGGATCCATGTTGGGCATGACTTTGTTCCAGGCCTCCATGAAGGTGGCATCGGCAGTGTGAACGGCGGGCAGATCGGTGGAAAAGGATCGAGCCCTTGCACCTGCTATGGGTCCGGGCAAGAGCCCCAATGCTCGACGCAGCATTCTGGGAGGGGTCGCTCGGCTCTCGCAAGGTCGGAGACTGGGAGTGTGAGGGTCTTTCACTCTCTTTATTCACTCTTTTCTCTAACACAGTATTGTGATGTGATCTGAAAAATGGAGAGCAGAATCTCAATTCCACTGCGCTCAAATATCCCCCTTTTGGACTTATTGATTCTGGGCTTATAGGAACCCTCAGCCCACATATTTGGGCTTTTTATATTTTATTCCATGGGCCGTTACTATTCACTCATATTTATATATATTTATCCCACGTACTGTTTTTTTTTTTTTTTTTTAAATATGTTATAACCAACATGTAAATCGACAATTACATACGTGTTTACGAATTAATATTCATGTTGTAAATATCTTTCACATTCGATTTAATATGTAAGTTTATGGAATTTTTTTATTGATATAATACTGATACTTTAAAATTTTATTTAGAAAATTTTAAAGTTTGAGACCAATTTAAATTCTTTATCCTAATTTAAATATGATTAGTGTGAATAATTTGACAAAGGATTTATATAAATTTTAATCCTCGAACTTGACATTTAGGGCCACCTTGATATCTATATCTTTTTTTATCCACTGATACTTAAACTTGGAAAATATAAATAGTTTGACAATGTGACATTTTAATACCGTACCATATTATTACTTGAAAATTTTAATAACATTTTTTTTTTAAAAAAAATTTAAGAGATGACATGGCACAATCTTGTACTGCCACATCATCAATTCTTGAAAAAATCCAAGTTGGATTGAATTGCAATACTAAAAAGTTGTATTGGCTCATTAAGAAATAAAGGTAAAGACAAGATTGATGGATTCCTAATAGTTCTCCAAGTGGGCTGAAAATAGGCAACCCACACGATGACTATTTGAAACTCGATCCATTAATAGCCCATAAGCAGAGAACTGAAATTTGCAAATGAAAGCCCATATGCGTATATAAGGAGGACGGTTGAGTTGCAGCCTCCTGCCATTAGGGTTTTTGTGCTGTGTCTTTGCAGAGTATCGGGCAGTCCTTTCAATCCTCAGCCATGGCGGAACAGGTCCACATTTCTCTTTCTCTGCCTTTTATCTGTCTTATTTTTATGGGTTGAAACTGCTTTGATCTTTCTTTTTATTGTATATCAGACGGAGAAAGCATTTCTCAAACAACCCAAGGTGTTTTTAAGGTGAACTAGCTTCTTCCATTGTTATATATGTTTTACTTTGTTGCTAATTCATCTTACTCAGACCATTCTAATACCTCTATCAGCTCTAAAAAAACTGGGAAAGGAAAGAGACCTGGAAAGGGCGGGAATCGCTTCTGGAAAAGCATTGGGTTAGGCTTTAAGACACCCAGAGAGGCCGTTGAAGGTTTGCTTTGCTTTGCTTTTCCTTATCATTACTATTTTGCCTGCATATTGTTATTTGATTTGGCAATTAGAATATATGCTTCTTAGCCATGCTTCCTTGTGTTCATCACTGAATATGTGTAATGGGAATTACTTGTTCTCTGCTATATTTTTTATTGTTAAACTAGATAATCTAACTATGTTGTTCTTTTCGGAGATTTCGGGACAACATTCATCACCATTTTACTCTGTTTTCTGCTTGGAGCTGTTTTAGGGCATTGACATAGTAAGTTTATTGCACTTCATGTTAGGTGCTTTCTTTTGGGGTTTTGTTTGACCGATGTGATTACACTGTGGAGGCCATGTTTTTGGCTAACATGTTTCTGTGATCTTACCTTTACTCAAAACAGTTCATGTCTTAGAACCATGGGGCATCCATAATTTTTATGGATGTCTAGCCCTTTGTAGATTCATTTTCATCGTACTATTTCATGTCTGCTTTCCCCTCAGCCTTTCTACAATTGCATTTGTTGACACTTACATTGGATTTCAATGTTGTCCAGGAACATATATTGATAAGAAATGCCCATTTACTGGCACTGTTTCTATTAGAGGCCGTATCCTTGCCGGTACTTGCCATAGTGCAAAAATGGTAAGGACCATTATCGTCCGAAGGAACTACCTTCACTACATCAAGAAATACCAAAGGCAAGATACCTTTTTATTTTAATATTTCCATTGGTTTGCTAGATATTTTGGTTTTTGCAAAAGAATGTTATCCACATATATGAAAAGCCCTCATTGATGTCATTCAATATGGTATCACAATTGTTTTCAGATACGAGAAAAGGCACAGCAATATCCCAGCTCATATATCCCCCTGCTTTCGTGTTAAAGAAGGAGATCATGTTATAATCGGTCAATGCAGGTTTGTTGTTTGATTGCATTTTATCCTTTACATATTTACTGCCACAATTGTGCCCCGATCTTAACTTATGAAACAACTTTGTTGCAGGCCTTTGTCGAAGACGGTGAGGTTCAATGTCCTAAAGGTCATTCCAGCGGGGTCTTCCGGTGGTGGGAAGAAAGCTTTTACAGCCATGTGAGGTTAGCTTTTGAAATGGCAAAAATTGTAGTGTTGAGGTGTGTGTTTCACTGTATGAACTTTGGTTGGTTTTTGGTTTAATTGTTTTATTTTGATGGAAACCATAATTTTGTTGTTTTTGAAATCTCCCATTGTTACAATTTAGAGGATCTATTTATGTTGCTGGGTTTTGGATTGTTGGTATTACATATGATGCCTGTCTTCTCCTTTTGTTGGAAAAAGAGAATCTTTGCCAAGAATTTTTAATTAAAGACCATAATCATATAATATAAATTATAAATATATTTTAATTAATTGAACTGAATGAAATAATCAGCAAATCAAACTGAAATCTCGGTTGCATAGTGCTTATGATTATACCAAGGTCTCATATTTACTAAAAATGTTAACTGCAGGATGAATAGAGGATGATTAAACCATAACTATATAAAAGCTTATCGTCCTTTAATAGCAGAAATCCAATCCAAATGGTGAAAAGTGGGAGAATGTAGGAATTAAAGCAATGGGCCTCACCCCCCCACTAAACCTACCTCTTTACGCTTTCTCCAACCCTCATTTTTTTCATTTCAAATGACTAGCCTATTTTCTCAGGCGGAATACCTCCTGTGGAAGATGGTGAAATGAGCATATATTATATTATGGGATTCTATATTAAGCTTGCTTGCTGGGATTTGCCCCACCCTTTAAACTAATCCATTATGTCGATGCTGCTCACAAGTCAGCAGCCTGAAAGGATGGCTATATATAGACATATACGCGCTTTAACCTTTACTTATTATTTCCTTTTAACTTGCAATAGTCCAACTTCTCATTCACTGTTATGCTTATTTTTCTATCTTATCTAGATTGCTTGATTTGGACTCATGAGTGGATTAGATTATCTAATATCTAACTACACCCCTTCAAACGCTAACACGTGTACCCATTAATTCAAAAACAATTGACTGACTTATTTAGGTAACGTGAACTAAGTTGAGCGATGAAGGATTTGTGTTTTAAGTTTATCGTTGACATTGATTCTAGATTCAATCTTTAGACACTATGGTGTTTTATGTTCTTAGTGGGAGTTTTGTCTCCCTTCTCGGAGAGCCTTAAGAGGAGCACCTTAATCCATGAAGATATAGAGATATGCTCTACAATGCTTCACAAGAGAGGTGCTAGTATAATACATAGCATTAATTATGCAAATTCGTATAATGATTAATGTTACAATCCGCAACTTATTATCAATTATCAAATTGAGTGGGGAGCATTATAAATCATTTCCATCAATCGAGATGTTCCCCGAGAATAATACCTACAATTATTAAATATTTGAAAAAATTTTCCCCATAAAATGGATTATAGTTATTTCATTGAGATAGTCAACTTAATGAGGTTGGAAAAGTCATATAAAACGACAAGGAGAAACATACAATACTGTAATTATCCATAGAAGAAAAAAGGTATGTATGTATTATAAAAAATGACAAGAATTAATAAATGTAAGAAATGGACTCCTTACTTTAGAGGTGTGATTCCACAACCAGAAATTTCCTGGTTTTCTCGGATTGCCTAAAATATTACCAGCTTTTACAAAGTATATATCATTACATCGAATCAAAGAAATTCACATCCTTTTTCTTGACATTTCTTTCATGAGTCTCCAAATTATAATATTATATTCAGAGGTAATTGTCCCCCCTACTTGATTGTTCCAATGTCTGAATCAACCCACAAATAAATTTGACATTTCATACAATAATCCAAATATGTTGGGAAGTATTCAGGACCTTAACAATGTACAATCTTAAATCCTGTCTCGATTAAATTTAAAATTGATTTGAATAAACCCTTAAAACCCCAAATTTTATTCGTATTAAAATTAAAAGAAAAGAGGTGTAAATCAACAGGAAAGGGACCAAACAATAAGGATTCCAGGGGGACATTCCATGAGTGCAAAGGAAGCAAAGTAGGGAAAGAATGAAGGTTAAAATGAGTTGAAGCTTTTCTATTTTTAAAACTTTCAACATTGGTGGTCAAATATTAACCATCAAAGCTTTAGATGAGATAGGTTAATATTCTGACGAATTAAAATACAGGGTGTTTTGCTGTCCTAACCTATATATAAAAACACCATTCTTGTTCAATTCCACCGCTGTTCTTTCTTGTCGTAATTTCCCTTCTTTTACAAAAACAACTGAACAAAAACACCAACTATATATGAATTTATCTACTCTTTCCTTATCTTGACTCTGGGCCTAACCTTTCTGACTCGTCAACTACAAGTTTTTTTTAAAAAAAATTTGCATGGAATTTACTTTGGCTTTTCCTTATTATTTCCTTTCACCTAATAAAAAAAAAAAAAAAAAAAACTAAAAAGGCATTGAAACTTGACTTTGCTGCACATTACGAGATGAAGCAGTAAAGAAAAAAAAAGAAGGAAATTTAAATTGGTTTATCTAACAAGATCAATTAGTAGATTGTAGAACATGCCAAACCGTGAACACACTGTTGTTTACCATTTATGTGTGTGTGTGTGTACACATATCATTAGCCAAAACTGGTTGTTACTTGTTAGATTAAAACCCCCGGCCTCCGGTCCTGTCGGTGTAGGTGAACTAAAATCAGCTCGCTCTCTCTCTCTCTCTATATATATATCTTGGTTAGACTTTTTAATATTAGTAGGTAATAATTTCGACCATATCTTAAAACCATTCACACCAACATTTATTTTTATCTTTTTTCTCACATTCATGATCAAAACACCTTGCTCCACTGCAACCTAAGACTATGTGTATATACTTTTATTTATTTCGTTTATAATAATGTTATGGAATAACGGCTTGCTAGTCTAGCTATGAAGCTATCTATTATTCCTCTAATTCTTTTATGCTCTGTCTACTTTAGATCAATGCAACCCTTTTTCTCTTTCTTCAAAGGAAGATCAGTTCAATACTTAATTCCCATCATCAAAGTCAATTAATTAAATAATATATAATTCAATTAAATTAACCGCTGATCGAGAATGATGAGATTAAAAATCCTCTAAACAGCACTTAATATTATTAGATAAACATGTTATGTAGGGAGAAGAGATTATATAAAACTGTGATTAGTCATTTTCCTATTGAAAATGAATAAGAATAATGTAAAACCACAATTTCATAGTTGATTTTCTCGCAAATTTTTACTGCATTCCAAACACACAACGAAACAAGAGGAGTTGCCGAAAATTGTAGTAAATGAAAGTGAGTAGGACCAGGTCTGGGTGTATAGTGTATACTACTTACATATTGAATGGGCCAGCTGTTTGTTCGTTGAAGCGTCTTTAATTTGTTAAGTTGCCTCTGGTAGGCGTCTTTAAAATCTGCGACACCCCATTTACTGCCCCTCCTTCCTCCTTTCCTTCATTTTTTTGGACAGTTTATTCTAATTAAATGCTGCCTCTCTTTCTCTCTTTTCCCTCTCCTCCCTTCTCTGCATTTCATTTGCATCCAAAATTGAACCAACAACGCCAATCTCTCCTTCCTTTACCCCCCCAAATAAAATTCTGTTCCTTACACGTCATCCTCCTCCACTTGTGATACAGTAAGGACCAAGAACCCATCAATGGCGTCGCCGCCACCTTTGTTATACGGAGTTATTGGAGGAACTGTGGCCCCCTCGGAAAATAATAGCAGTGAACGCTCCCATTCTTCTTCTTCTTCAATTGAGAGTGCAAAGCCGAGTATTATAATAATCATTTTGATCCTTTCTATAACCTTGCTTGTTTCTGTTTCTCTTTGTCTCCTCTTGCGTCATCTCAACCGCCGTTGCTTGCGTCACCTCTCTCGTTCCTCTACCTCCACTATTATCGCCTCCGCTGCCAGCCACCGTGTCAGTCCCGAACAATCGCCGACGGCTTTGTTGCTTGATTCTCTTCCTCTTTTTACTTTCTCCTCCATTACTCGCCGCCGCTCCAACGCTGATTCAACGGTTTCCGGAGATTGTGCCGTTTGTTTGTCGAAATTTGAACAGCAGGATCAGCTCAGGCTTCTCCCTCTCTGTTGTCACGCATTTCACGCCCAGTGCATTGATACTTGGCTTACTTCAAATCAGACTTGTCCGCTATGCCGCTCTCCTCTCTTCGCTTCCGAGTCCGATCTCATGAAGTCGTTGCTTCAGTCTTCTAACGCAGCCACACCGATCGGAAGTGGCGGAAGCGATAGTTTCCGGCTCGAGATCGGTTCTGTAAGTCTCCGGCAACCAGGCTCCGAATCAGGTGAGCAAAGAAGGTCGTATTCCATTGGCTCTTTTGATTATATCGTCGAGGAAGAATCAGAGGTGACTAGGAATCAAACTCATCAGAGAAACGTCTCCGATAAAGAAGATGTGGTCGGAGGAGCTGAGGCAGCTTCGGAAGCGAGCCTAGCCGGCGAGGTTGCTACCGGAAGGAGTTGGCTTAAGGAATACGTGGATAGGCTCTCTTCTTCGCTATCGTCTCGTGCGATGTCATTTCGTAGCTCAGGTAGATTCTTCACCGGGAGTAGTCGACGAAGCGATATCGCCGGCGTTGTCGCCGCAGATTACGACGTGGAGGCCAATCGCATCGGCGAGGAGATCAGCGAAATGTTTCGTTGGTTCTCAGGGGTATGAATGGTAAAAAAAGGAGGTCGCATGGACATGTCCGCGCCGTTTTCTTCATTTTTCTTTTTTGGTAAGTTAACTCTATTGTTTTGCTCATTCCACTCCGTTCCCGACGGTTCGAAAAATCGCAACACAACAGAGAGAGCAATAAAAGTTCAGAAATGGAGTGGAGATAGCAAAATTTTTGAGTCCAGGTGATTTTCTTTTTTACTAATTTATCGGCTGTAGATAAAAAAAGCATTTACATTTTAGATTTTTAAGTAGTTTAGTGCGTTCCAATGGAAAACTATTAATGGTATTAAAAAAATTTAATATAAAGTTATTTAAGTTTAGATGAACGATACTTTTATTTATTATTATTGTAAAAATAACGGTAACGATAAAATTAAATATATTATATCATAAAATAAAAAATAAATTAAATGCACTACACTCCATTCCATTCAATTGCTAGTCCAAATTCTACACTCAATCGCTGATCAAAATTTCCTCTATATATAATTTTTTTAAAAATTGTGGTAATTGATAGATTTGGTGTGGATGCAAAGTGGTAATTTGGTTTAATTATAAAAAAAATAAAAAGGGAGTTAGATTTGATAGTACTAAAAACAAAGGTGTAGTGCAACAAGTGGCAGGTACCAAACAAGGACGTCTTGGTTTTCGGTTAAATTAATATCTATTTCCTACCAAACCAAATAAAACGGTTTGGTTCATGGGTACAGGTGGATGGGCCGGATCTACAACCTCTTTTTCCTTTTCTGAGAAAATCATTGGGATAGGTAGTTCAGTTTAGGAAGCATTCTTCTTTTACTTTAATTATAAATATTCTCCTTTTCTTTTATTTTAGTGTTCGTTTTATATTTACAAATTAGTTGCTTGCATCCTATATAAGTTTTCTTTCCAATTTTCAACTTTTTTTATTAAAAAGGTTAAATGGGATTGTTGATTAAACAAAGGATTCGGTTAATATTATTTCTTAAAAGTGATTTTAGAGTAAAAAGCGCTTTTAAAACTATAAGTAATACTAAACAGACAACTTTTGAAATTAGAAGTGCCCAAAAAATAGAAGTTTTTATTTTTATTTTTACAAAAACACTTTTAAGAGCAAAAGACAATTTTAACCTTTATAAAGTATTTTATATAATATTAATATAAGGTATGTAATAACTTTTCTATTAAAATTTATTTTAATTATATAATATTATATATTTAAATTTTTATTGATTATATTTTAATATTTAAATCTTAGTTTATATATTCAAATTATTTTTTATAAATAATTAATATTAATTGCTTAAAAATATTTAAATTTTATAGTTCATATATTAAAATATTAATAATAAATTATTTTTTTATATTCTTACTAAAATATCATAATATTAACTAATTTAAACATTATTTAAATGTATAGTTGTTACTTTATAACACTATGTCTAAAATAGACATTTTATTTCTTAAAAATATTTTTTTGGCAGCAATACTAAATATTTAAAGCTTAAACTAAACTTTTTAAAAGTATTTCTTAAATTTACTTTTCTACAATACTTTTTAAAAGCGCTTGTCAAAAGCAATACTAAATTACCCTTGTTTTTTTTTTTTTTTTGTTGATTGAGTCAAGCTTGCCTCAGGACAAAAAATCACAAAATTGTTTTAAGAAATTTAAAAATAAATTATACTTTTATAGAGATTAAAGTATAATTTTATTATTATATTAATTCTATAATTTCATGAATAGTAAAGGAATTAAATAGCAATTTTATAATTTTTGGGGTCTAACACTTTTAGCTAAGTCAAAGCTAGGAAGCTAGGAGGAGCTTCAGTTTTTTTTTTTTTAACCCTTTGATAATTTATAAATTTTAATATCCCTAAAAATAAAAAAATATTAATTTAATTATTTAAAAATTATAAAAAGATAATATATTAAAATAGTGAAATTAAATTTTTACATTTTTTAAACAAATTAAACCATTTGTTGAAAAAAAAACTGGTCTACATAAAAATGACCACTCTTCGCGTATGAAGTTTTCCTTTGTTTTGTTTTTTTTTCATTTTCACTCAAATTGTGGTGTTTATTTATTTATTATTAATTTTCACACTCTCACATCTTAAAAAAAAAAAAAAAAAAAAAAAAAATCTCTGAAGTGAGTGTCACAATCACTAGTTGACTTTGTCCGTGTTTAAACAAGCGATACCATAGCATAAGCAAATCAAGTTTGAAGATAAAAAAACAATGCACAAAAATGGTTAATGCATTATTTGGGACTTGAATTTGATAATTATTTCATATTGAGACATAATTCTTGTTATCTAATTTAATCCATGACCTTGACAATTATTCTTACATTAAAATTTAGATCCTGTTTGGCAATTGACTGATAGCTGATTACTAATTGCAATAGTTGTTTGGCCAATTGATTCTATTAACTGTTTATTTAAAAGTATTTTGATAAAACTTAGTTTATAGCTGAAAGCTTATATGTGTAAAATGACAAATAAGGGCATGACATATTTTATTGTTAAGTATTTATTTTTTTATAATACGTTAATGTTTTTATTGGGTAAAATTATTGAAATAAAATACTATTACCAAGGAATTAAAACATTCATTATGGAAATTAATTAGTGAATATGTTTCAAATTTTTCAATATTTTAGCCATAACTTGAGCTACTGACATTCCTTTTGAGCCTATAATATATTGATTCGTAGGTGTCGAAACCATTTTTTTTTAAAAACGGGGATCGACTTTTGAAAACAAAAATGTGGAGTCGCCACCAATCTCTTGATTCAGGTGTGATTGGACCACCTATTAAAACTCTTCATTTAATAAAAAATAAATTTGGTTCATGTAAAATAAATAAAAACGGGTTCGGGAGTCGGTTACGCATGAGGAAGGGTTAGCACCCTCATTACGCCCAAAAAATTGGTACCAAATCGATTTGATGCTGTCCTTATATCAAAAGTTTTTAAAAGAAAATATTTTCCGAAATATGATTTTTTTAAAAAATGTTTGAATAGTTCAAATTAGCAGTCAAAAATCTCTCATTTCCAAGATATGCGGTTTCATACCCAGCACGATTGGATACGATCCCTTATACCTTTAAGATGCAATTGATTTTCGACTTTTGAAAAATTCATACATTAAAATTATAAAAGGGTATCCCAATATTTGGTTCACCGAAAAAGTCATACCCAGTACGATTGAGCACAATTTTTCGAATTCCCCAAATATTAGATATTGTCTTATTTCAGAATTTTGAACAACATAAAATTGGAAATTTGCTCAAAAACACGTTTATTTGTTTTAAAATAGATGAAATATTTAATGCATTGCAACAAAATATATATACATGTAAAAAAGGGGTTAACGAATATGAAATAATATACACAAAAGTTCAACCTCGCTTAATATATCTAACAATTATATACAATTATTCCAAATATAATGTTACCCAACAAATTTTTAAGCATGAATAATGAATAATTAATATAAAAATAATCGACAAAACACCAAAATACAATGATGCATAAAATTATGTATGAAACAAAATGATGAATTTATGATCATATAATATATATATAAGTTGTTACGTTTGCATAAAATTTGGGATGTATATTTATAAATTTCAAAGTTCAAATCAAATCATGCATAAAATATTTAAAGCACCGATTTATCCAAAAAATGATAATTCACAAGATAATTTAAATAAAATATTAAATATGAAGGTATAATAATATACAAGGACAATTTATGAAACCTCTATATACAAATAACATTGAGTATAATTATTAAAAAATAATGTATAAAAAGTGAAATGAATATAAGTTACAAAATATATATAAAAAAAACATAAGAATAATATGGAATACAATAAATTATAGGATTTAAAAGGATTCTTAAAAATATTATACATATAAATAATTTTAAAATAGGATATATATATATATATATATATACTCATAGAAAAATATTTACGTAAAATTATATGAAAATGATAACATATACCATGGTAAAAATAATTTAAAATATGCCATACGAAAAATGTCAGAAAAGGTTACATGTATAAATATTTTAAATGAAATATGAATTATAAGGTTAACTTAATTTTATTATATACAGAATAAAAAACAATTAATCACAAGTTTATTAAAATCTATAAAGATATCAAAGCTTTAATAATAGATGCAAATTAAATGTAAATACAGAATATATGTTTAATAATAGCTTGAATAATTCAAAATACGTGAGATTCTCCTTTTGAAAAGGAAGATATGTGAATAAATCTAAAAGAAAATTGTATGTACAAAAATATTAATGTCTAAAGATGTATTTGAATTACATGTATATCAATTATTTTCGTATATGTATAACTAAAATCTAATTATATGTATAGAACATGTGGTTTCAAAAAAACGAATACATATATATCATGTAGGCCGAAAATAGTTTAATATATGTATAATAATTTAATATTAATAAATATTCAAGGGATGAAACCAATTATTATAACGTATATACATATGTAGTAACACATAAAACATTACATAAAATAATATACAACAAGATGAAAATTCAAATACTCCAAATTACAACAAATAAGTGATCAACAATACAAATAATATCATTAATAATAACATTACAAATAATATAAACAGTAATAAGTACAAATGAAAATAAAACAAGAATGAATATACAACATTAATGAAAGACTGAAAATATATAAGTGAGTGAATCCAAATTTATAACATAAAACTAATAAAAATACTTAATTAAAATCCAAGTAAAACGAAAAGAAAAGAAAAAAAAAATTATGTGCAGTAAATGATAAATGTGGATAAGACTTAATTGAAACAAAGTTAAAATAGGAAAGCCAATTTACAAATAAAATAATTGCAAAATAGGGTCGATATGCCATGCGCACAAATATGCGAGGACTGGAATGATAAATATCCCGCGCTTACAATGCAAGATTGAACCGCTGATCAAAATGAAAAGACGCACAAATTATAAGGCCAAATTTAAAAACAAGATAATTAAATTGGGGCGTAGATTGAAAGCATGGTGCAATGGGAAGGATTCATCGCACAAATTCCCTATTTTTGTTTGGGAATGCGCAGATCAGGCCTGCAAAATGGGTCAATACGCGGGGCTTTTCATTACAAACGGTGCCGTTTGATAATCATATATATATGTAAAAAACCCTAAAAAATTTCATCCAGCCGACTGCTCCTTCATAAACAAAGAAAAAAGAAGAAAGAAAAAAACTTAAAAATCCTTCTGACTAAACTCTCTTAACCTCTCCTCTCTCTGAAATATTCCCATGGCTTCATCGGTGGCTATGGCACCTCCGCCACCAGCACGGTTTCAGCCAGATCTACAAAGATTTGTTAACCCTTGGACCGGAGGAGCTAACGTCGACCAAATCGACATTAGAAACAGTAAGTGAACCCTCCTCTTTTGGAATCGTTAAATAGATTCGAAATGAAGTAAAAAGGAGAATAAGAACCGAAAAAAAAATCTGCGAATCACCTTCGGTAAATCGTTTCTTTTCAAGCTTTTTGTATTAATTGCTTTTTTTCTTTATGTTTCTGTTATGCTAAAATGCACAAAGTATGAAAAGGGAGCAAATTCAAAGAAAGAAAAGTAGGGACATTCACAAAATCACCTTTTGATTCTAGACTTTTTCTTTTTGTATTACAATGTTCGTGTCTCTTTTTTTTTAGATTGTCTCTGTTCTTTTCTTCTTCTTTTTTTGTCACCCCCTCAATACATTTTCTTTCTTTCAATATATAGCCGAACTCCATCCTTCTTCTTTCCTTCCTGTTTCCGCATTTAATCTCTGTCTTTTCCTTGCAGGTTTGGTGGTGGAGCAGGTGAGGATGTCGGGACTAGGTTCGGCACCCGAATAGGTGACAGGGGCTAGGGTTTGAAAAATTTTTATTTTTTTCTGATTTGGGTCTTGGTTTTTTTGATTTGGGTTAGTCTTTGTTTTTTGTTTGGGTTGTAAATGAGTAGTGGGTCAGCCCGGGTCAAAATGGGCTTATACAGTAGGGAATTGAAAGATCTACATAAAGTTATTTCACAGATGAAGCCCCAAAACATTAGGAAGACATCCAAAAATGGCTTCAAAGTTTGACGCGAAAATAGTCCAAAGACCTAAAAAAAACTAAGTTTTATTTAATTAAAGACACTTTTGTATTTTCTCCATTATATTATTTTAGTCCTATAAATAGACATGATTAGGTTAACATTAGTGAGACTTAGACCTAACCGTTTTTAGTTTTATTTTGTCTTCTTCATTTTATGGGTTTCTAAACCATTTTTTATATTTGAAGTATTATTTGAAGTTTGATTCTAGAATTTTGTGAGATCGAATTGCTTCTAATCTTTATTTCCTCTTTAGTATTTGCATGTCTACTAGTTAATTACAACTGTTCAAGTTAGTTAAATAGCCGGCCAACATTTGATAGCTTAGAATGGTTGCTTTATCAATTAGATAATTAGTCGATCAATTGACTTCTAATATTTGTGACAACTGCATGATTATTTATGTAGTGTGGGCATGCGATCTAACTTAAATAGGCCATGATAGTGTGTTTGTTGGTTAGAATTGGGTCTCTTTCATTCTTAAAGCTATTGATAAATAAAATTCATAAACGATTGTTATAAGGTTATTTGTCAGATAGGGAAGTAATTAATGGCAATTGTTCGATTATCAAGAAGGTAAGAAAAGATTACGTTACTTGGCGTGTAATACCCTTTACTCGATCGATTGTCGAGTCAAGGTATCGATATGTCACATCGTCGCAACTTCATGGAATTCTACGTCATGATGTCCATAGCTCGTCGCGACCTTGAGAGGTTTCACATCGCGACGTGACTCTCTGACTCAAGCTTGTTGTAACTTCAAACACCCGACGCTGCGACCTCAATCCTGCAACCTCAAAACCTGCATGTTTTTGCTCCCTAATGCCTAAAACTACTTCTGTATGCCATATAACCTCCCAACATCCAATACCACAATCAAATATACCAATTAGCAACTTCAAACACTACCCAATTCAACATAAAACAACTTCATACATAACCAAAAATAAAGTTCACAATAAAGATCAATATCCAATGATTTCATCCTTTAGATAATATAAATAACATTCACAATGAAACCCTAAGTACATGCCAAATATAATGCCTAAAATTTAAATTCATACTTCCACTAAGGCTTGAGATGTGATGAGATGAGTTGGAGACGATCTTCACCTACACGTTTGAAAGAAACATGTTATGCTCACGAGAACTTAGTAAGCATATCAAGAATTCAACTGAACATTTAAAAAAAATTAATTTCCTATACACACACATAACCATATGTATATATATTACTATCATTAATTAAAATCATCATGCACAAATTTTGTTATAATAATAACTATAGTAAAACGCTAATTCCACAAGTTACAAATAAGTCATTTCTAAATTCACTTACCTTATATTTCTATTACCCAATTGTAGACTTAATAGAACACTATAGGATATGCAAAAATATCGATAACATGCACTAAAGTTCCCTTCATCTTCGCACGGATGTGTGGATGTCACTTTGCACTGAAGTGCCATTAACACTTATACCATAGTACCGATTTCGCTTGTACCGTAATGCCTCAATCACTTGTGCGCATAGAAATTTTCCTAATGGTATGCCATTTATATCCTACTAGTTCATATTTTGTCTACAAGGGCATTTGAACTATACAGCTTTATTGCACTTTCTCAACAATTAACTCAAAACTTTACTAGTTTTACAATTTAGTCCTTATTTGAATTGAATTAACGATCATCAAATTACTCTTTCACATTTATTTATTAACACTCAACATTTCACTTAAATACTTAGTACCAATAATTATTTCACCTATCTAACTTTTACACTCTTTACAATTTAGTCATGTTTCATTAAATTCACTACATGTATTTCTTCCAATTCATAACAAAAATATAATTTCATATTCAAATAATTCCATAAAATCAAATCATCATTTTCATATGTAAATAAATCTCAAATAAAATGCTAAACCAATTTGTAAAATTTTCTACTTAGGGTTTGATTAAATGAGAAATTGCTTGAATAAATATTTTCTCCCTTGGTTACTCCTTTGCCTTTATCCCTAATTTGTTCTTCACTTCTCTTCTCTTTCTCTTCATTAACAAAATAAACATACACAACATTTATATATTAATACAATATTTTCATATCGCTTCCATGCATATGAAATTTCTTAAGAAAAATCTCATCTTCCATACCTTAAAATTTCTCTAAATCCCTAACTCTTTCTTTTCTTTTTTCTCTCCTCAAGTATATATTCTAGCTAGCTCCACATAAAGCTTAGTTACCATGAAGTTATTCTTGTGATTTCACTAAGGATTTATAGAGGAATTTTGGAGTTTTGAGTTTGAGATGATGAAAAATGGTAGAAAAAGGACTAAAATGGAAGAGGAGAAACGTTTGCTAATGTTGGGAGGGTGAGACGTGAGAGAGAAGATGGAAAGATGAGGGGTGAATTTCTTTTTCTTTTCTTTCTTTCTTTCTACATCTTAGGGCTAATAATAAAGTTGGGTAAAAAATTTATGTATGTTTAAAATATAGGTATTGAGCTTTTAATATTCTAAAAACCAAGTTGAGTTCAGTTTCAAATTTATGATATGTCTTTCTTTTTCTTTTTTGTGTTATTTTTATTTAATTTATACCATATTATAATGCTAAAAAATCTGTAAAGTTGCTTGTATTTAAAATTTTAATAAAAAATGTAAATTTATATAATTACTAATATTAAATAAATATGATATATTTTTAATATGTATATATGTGATTAAGTTTAGATGAATTTGGGTCAATCATTTACAAATATATTTTCGATGGAATCAATTTGGACAATTACGAATATATCATATAATATAAACCCAGTACAACTCAACCCATAAATTCCTCTAAAACTCTAGGACTAATTTAAAATCTGAATTTTGTTCAAATGAAAGGGGAAAAAAGAAGAAAAGCGAATTGTTTACAATTTTTGTCAATTTAATTTTTTTTAAGCTAAATTTGATTATTAGTCTTTTTTATAATAGTCAGATTACTTTCTTTTTTTTAAATATAAAATATTAACTAAAACATTAAATTTTTAACAACGTTAAACATGATACCATTTGTTTTATATTCCATATTAACGAATACTTTAAAAACTAAATTTGACATCATGCCCTGTTTAAATGTCCATCTTTGAACATATTTATTGAGTTGTGTTTTGAAAGAAGTTCCTAAAAATGTGGAGATGAGACCTAAACACAACACAACAAAGCAACTCAGCAGCAAGACTTTTATTCACAATTGGATTCAAATAATTATATAATAAGAAGAAATGGGCATTATTAATTTCCTCATTGAATCTGCAGGGGGTTAGAATTCAAACAGCCGCAATTCTATCATCCCTTCTTTTCTCTTTGGAGAAAACCATGCTACCACTTTTCCAGATCGTAGAAGCCTGAAGGAATAGCTGAGGCTGTATATGAGATCCTCAATGTGAGGGCCTCTTTTCCCCGATTTCGAATCCAGCAACAACTTCGAATCTATTCGACACACAATTGGCCCTGCAACCTGTTGTTGGAAGATCAAATTTAGCCTCGGAGATGATAGTGAACTGTCTGCACTAAACCAACAGCTCTTCACAACTCTTTTGGCAAACGATGGAAGCGAGCATATGTCCAAACGAGCATCCACTCGGGTTAGGTCACCATATAACTTCCGGAACTGGCCGTGCTGAAATGTGTAGCAAACCGAGCTGAATAAATCCATGTTCAAAGGACTTTCCTTTTTGTTGGTCGTGGGACCGGTACCCCCTTTCTGTGATTCACCAGCACTTGCGGAGTCTTTTCCGAACCAGGCTGCAAATGAGCCTCCTGGAAGAAACAAACAAGAGATTGAAAAACAGACCTCCAAAACAAAGCAAAAGCAGCAAACATATGAAAATTTCAGGTCAAATATGGATGTAGCCTTTCCTTTTCGAAATGTGTATTTTTAGTACTAAGGTCAACTTTTTTCTTTAATTCTGCCAAATAATTTGACATGGGTTATTTTTTAATAAACATTCGATGACATGACACAAATCTTGACCTTTTTTGTACAATTGAACAAATTTGCACATCAAAAAATACAAAAAAAAAAAAGGTTGAAAAAAGACAATATTTGTCCAATTGTGAAATAAAATACCATGGTGTAGCATTACACCATGGCATGTTTTTTTAAAAAAAAATAAACTTGTCAAACTATTTGACTGAATTAACAGGAAAAAGTTAGTTTTAGGACTAAAAATAGACATTTCAAAAAGTAGAGCCACAATTATACCTGCCAAAAATGCATGGTATATAGACCTTCTATACATTTGACCTGACACTATTGCTAACCCTTCCCACAAGCAAGCAAAAATGGAAGGAATAGCAATTCCTTCAAGGCTCTGGTCCGACAGCGTTAAGCTTAACATGAACTGCAGTAATGGAAGGCACCATAAAAACCAACCTTATACCATGGAATGCAAAAAGTTCACAAGGTTAACATGGGGAGAAATCAGGGAAAAGCCGAGAGAGGGAAACAAAGTAAACCATACCTATGATTCCGGATATTGTTGCATGAGGTTCTTTAAGACGGGTATCATATGATGGTTGCCAAAAAGAACCATCGTCTGTCTTTACGATGAGATCCTCTTTTGTCTCCTTTCGCCTCCAAAAATCCTTTTTCTTCTCGTAAGAGAACGCAGCCTTTGCACATAGTCCTGGCATTAAAGCAGAGGGTGCCTCGATATCTAATGCATTGAAAGAACGGGGGGAGCCACTATTTTTGTGCATGCAAAAACGATACAACAACCCTGAATCAGAAGGAAGAGAAGACATGTCTAACGATATTGATTCTGGAACCTCCCAATATCTTCCTTTATGGTCCATAAAAAGCTCAGGCCATGCAGCATCCAGTGTGATATCATGATCAGGAAGCTGTAAATACACAACAATGGTTCAACAACATAGTTTAAAAACCTCTCGTTCACGATCATGGAACCAAAAAGACCAACATTATTGTTTACGCATTTTTGGTGATGGACCAAGCTGAGAAATGTTCTTTGAAGAAGATGAAATGGGTTGAAATGCTTTCGGGTTCCTGCAGGAAGAATGTGAGCTTGGAGGGCGTTAGAGGTTATGCTCTGAAATGCTCTCCGATGCTTAAGTTAGCATAAGTTTGTCGTGAAGAAAGCAAGAAGCTTGAGCTAATAAAGAAGCTGAAGGAGGGAGCTCCCTTGGAGGCGGAAAATACATTATACATGTGTATTTATGCTTGGTCTAAAGGCTGCCTTATTATTGGTTTGTAGAGTTTTCCAATGGCTAGCTTTGTACTAGGCTATTATTATGCTTAACAACTAGTATCATTAATATTTGGCATTAGGATTTAACTGCAAATATAAACTTGATCTAATACACTCGTAAATATGTTTGACTCATTTCTTCTTCCCACAGCATGTGCAACTTTTGTTTTGCTTGTTCAATCTAGAAAAATTCGTTACTGCCATCAATTTCAAATGAGACATTGTTCACAACCATGAATTTCAACAATTTATACAAAGCTTCCCTTATTACACTTTGTGATATGCTTTTGATCATTGGATGCAGCAGCAACAAACGAACTTCCCATTGACAAATAGACCAGCAATGTTTTTTACGGCTTTCTTCTAATGCTATATCATCGTTCTTCCCTTGTTTTTGAATAAGATTGTCATTACAAATCCTCATGTGTAACACCAGCTCCAATAAACCTCTAAAGGTCACCTAGAGTTTTGTTAGATCAAAATTGATGTGAACATAAACAACAACTGCCACAACTTCCCCAATATCATATAAAACCTTGGGTATTTTCCTTGATTCACCATGAGCCATTGAAACAACTTCAACAAATTCCTTAATCTTTTGTTTGAGTCCAACAGTTGTGTCGGACAAACTAGAAAGGATGGTGTTTCACAATGATGCGAGCAAGTTTTTTGATCGAAATCAAGCTTGGGGTAACCCAAGAAAAAGATGACTAGTATTCGTCGGCAACACCACTCTAGATCTAATGTTGTCTAACCATGTTTTCCTGGCTTGAACTCAAGCAACTTTTGTTGATCCAAACAACAGACATAAGCATTGAGAAACTTGCTCGTCTTCATCAAACTTCGCCTTTTTCATTCATTCCACACAATGATATTGGTCTCAAACAAAAGGTTAAGGAATTTGCTGAGGTTGTTAGTCAATAAGATGATCCAGCAGCTCATGGTGGATCAATGAGAGCGCCCAAGGTTTTACTTAATATTGTGCAATATCTAATAACTGTTTTTTATGTTGACATCAACTTATCTAACAAAACTCTGGTTTAGTGTTAGACAATTATTTTAACTAATGGTTACACATAAAGATTTGCAACAACCACCTCAACTGATTATGTTGTTCAAGATATGTCAAAAGCAAGGAAAGAACGTTAACATAAAGCATTGAAAGAAAGACAAAAAACATTGCTAGTGTATATGTCAATGGTAAGTCCGTTGCTTCTGGCTCCTCTGATCAGAAGGATATAATGAAACTTAATGCAGTAAGAGGTGATTTGCATAAGTTGTCATAACTAATGACTGTTGACAATGATTCATTTGGAATTGATGGGATTTGTGAATCTTTTGATATTGAAGAAAAAGAAAAGCAAAAGTTGCACAAGAAGAAAAATGGCACAAGCCTATCTATGAGCTTGAGAAAGAACTCGCATGAAAAGAATTATATGTACAGTTCAAATCTAATCGAAGTGTTATGCCAAATATTAAATATGCTAACTGTCAAGCACAATAATAGTCTCTACTATAAAGGCAGCCAAACTTGGTACAATGTTAGGCCAAGTGTTGGCCCGGTATAAGTTCCAGTGCACCCTTAACTCACGTTTGTCTTTCAGGAACTCAAGTGCATTCGAGCCCATTTCATCTTCCTTGAAGAACATATCTCATTCTGATCGATCACCAAAAATTGCGTAAACAACTATAAGACAAAAGACTTAAAAACACAGCAATGTCTTAAAGTCATGCTTCTAAATCAGAGGTAGTCTTGAAATTTCAATTGGCCGGCCTTCTTACTTGAGGTTTTGAATAGGAAAAACTAGACTTGGGATTGGCTGAGCTCACATCTAGGCACCAACAACTGCTTAAATACTTGCTCATCATACTAGCTCTATTACACTTTGAATTCACCTATGTAAAACCACTCTAACAAAGAAAATTAAACTAATAACACCTTATCATCCATAAGGTAGATATAGAACAATAGAAGTGTAGCAACTACAACTAGTTATAAAGATGAACCATGGAAAGATAGAAGTGTGGAAGATGTGAAAAGGGAACATAAAACATGAATGGGAATGAAATACGTGCCTGGTGATAAAGCTTGAACTTGTTCCAATAGCCTTTCTTTTCGCCCTGCAGTTCAGTGCTCCACATTAGGAAGGAAGGAGGCAAAGAAAGCTGTGTGGCTAAGGCAATTGAATACAGTGACTTGTCAAGGAAATGATTGGCTGCATCTCTAAAAACAGAGAGCTCCAACTCGTCAGCTTTCTGAAGCTCTGTTTTAATAGCAGAAATCAGTTTTTTGGGCCTAAACTGACCAATTAATCCAAGCCACCTATATGGGAAAGAAAGAAGAAGAAGAAAAATAAAACCCACTTTTTGAGGCATTCATCTCATAGCATTGGAGAAATGAAGTGAAAAACTTTATGCAACTCAATCAATTTTCAAAGCTAAACCTTGTATTACAGTTCACGATTTAATAATCTACATTTTCAAATAGAAGAAAAGTCCAAGAGAGAGAGAAAGTGGGATTGTGGAAATACCAGTTAGAAGCGGAGGGTCTGAGCAAGAGAGTCTGAAGAGAGAAGGATCCCAAGTCTTTGCGGGAAGGAGGAGCCAAAGAAGGAATGATGCCCAAAGGGAAACCATTTCTGAGAAGAGAAAGCTGCTGAATTCTAAGGGTTTTGCTGGCTCGAGCTCCATCAAGAGGAAAGGGCTCCCCGGGAACTGACTTTGCGGAGCCTTCCAAAGTCTGAGGAGTAGATATGGTCTGATCCCAAAACGCAGAGTCCATTGCCGAGTCCAAGTTCGCCATTTTTGGCAAACACTTTTGCCCCTGACCCCTTGTAAGTAGTAGCTGGGTTTTTAGCCTTTTACGTTAGGGTTATTTGGATGCATGTGCGCAACATTCTAACTTCTGAGATGGTGAGAGAAAAGGGTTTTCACTTTTCAGTTTCGGTTCTTTTGCTTTTGGCAAGGTGAGGGTCGGGATTAAGGATTTTTTTCCTTTGGGTCGTGCCATTGGTCAAGCTTGCAACGTGGAATCTAAATTTACTTTGGGTTAGTTATGAAATTGTATGCAGATTTTTTGGTACAAGTCTACAGTTTTAAGTTCTTAAGATGTACTTCTTGTTGGGACAAATGAGTTTTTCACTTACATTTCTAATTATAGATATTCAAAGAGTAAGTCTCTTTTTTCAATTTATTAAGCATTTTAAGGAAAAGCATTATAAAGACTTTTTTTGGTAGATAAGGAAACTGAATACACTTAGTCATAATAGAAATTGACGCCAACACTATCTTGTAGAACCTCCATCTCGATCATCTTGAGGGAACATCATAAATTCACAAACTAAGAGGAACATTTCTTCCTAATATTGCCATTGAATCTGTAGCCATATTTGTTGTGCGTGGAATAAGCATTACCTTCACATGTCAATCCCTTGCTAATAGCTCTCTGACAATTCGTGCTAGACTCCCTTCTGTCTCCCCTGTCTGACCATTAAGCATATTGACCGTAATTAAACAATCACTTTCCACCAATAACAACTTTACGCCTCTTTTTCAAATTATATCCAATCCGTCCATGATTACCCATAATTTCGCATCAAGTACAAGACAAATACGTATATTTTGACAGTAAACAGTAACCCCTTTACTTTGATGATCTCAAATCAAACCCCCAACAGAGGCTCGACTAGTAATCAAGTTCCTTTATCCATTCGTATTCAATTTGCACCAGTCACTAAGTGGCTGCTGCCAACAAATAAAATACATTGCCAGATCATTATGCTGATTTCTCCTACTGTTCGCCAACAGCAATCTCAATCTCACCAAATTCTCCATTGAAGAGCGAGTTGTTTCGCCGTTTCCATATTCTCCAAGTTATAATCCCAAATAAAATTAAAGTAAAATTATATTTTGTTTTCTCTTAAAAAATAAATTAATTAATTTTTATACGTGAAGTCTGAAAGGCCAATTCCCTCTGCTTTGTTGTTCAATAACAAATGAACAGTGGCTAAAGCCTGCTAATTTGTATATTTAAGTAGCTTCTGCAACAACAAAATGATTCACTTACTGATTCCAGAAATCCAGTGCTTGAAAGAAGCAAGTTTTACTCCCTTTACGGTCTTCAAAAAGGTTAAAACGAAACAAGAAGCATTAGCAAAGGGCAGAAGTTAAAAATAAACGCAAACATATATCACAACAGTAGCCAAACAAAAGAAGAATTTGAAAGGTAAGATAACATCCATGCAATACAGGATGTTTATTGCAAGTTGAAAACTCAAAATCTGTTGCTGCTTGGTGTAGAAATAAGTTCAGGTAGTACCCCCACCAAACAGTTTCAGATCATCAGTCTTAAAATCTCATTATGAAGAGTAAAATTCATACAAAATGCCTAAAATGTCGAACAAGAACAGAGCAGAATATCATCCTTCTTTCCAAATGAACTTCAAACAAGAAAACACCCTTGCTGTTATTAACCAGCCATTGGATGGTTGTATATGTACTCGATAGCAAGATTGCATGAGTCGATTTTGTCAGCTTCCTTATCTGGAATTTCCAGCTTGAACTCTTCCTCTAAAGCCATGACAATCTCCACATTGTCCAAGCTATCTAACCCTAAATCTTTCTGGAAATGAACATCAGGTGTCACCTGCATGTGATCGATAAGGACAATTCAATCCCCAATAAGTTGCAAAAAGACATTAATAAAAAATCCTAATGGAGATTAGGAAGAGCAATATGTGGAAATAAATAGGGAAGAAACTAGCATAAAGATGGGAAATAAAAGACAAGGATGCTGCTAGAATATACATAGCAGCATATAAGATAATACTGAATATCAATACCTTCTAACTTATGATATTCTACAGAAAAATGAAAAATAGACATCATTTGACCCTTGGATATTGTTATTTGTTCTAGCATTACAATGTCAAGATATCCCACAATCAACAAATGAAAGAATATTTAAAAGATCTAAGATCCATCTTAGTATGAAGTAGAACTAATGAACTCAAAGTGACGAAAATTACACTTCCCTCCTACTCTTGGTAATGAATTATGCCCTCAAATATTCACGATTTTCCAAGATTCAAGGTTATGCGTCTTGCGATAAGAGAACTTAGTTTAAAAAAAGCCAACACCTTGCATATAAGTCCTTAATGTCTACCCTAAAATAAGCACATTCATCTATAAAATCAGAAAACAAGTAAAATAATTGACACCTCCATTGAATAACTTATCTCAAAGTCATGCCAGCATACAAAGCAAATGATCCATCAAAATAGGTTTTGAGACCAGTCCATTGTTCTTTTAAACATGCATAACAATATAAACAACCTCAAATTTAGCACAACTCTAGGAGAGTAATTTCAATGGAATCTAGAAAGCAGAATCAACTGCAATGCAAATGCAAGCTTCAGCATGCTAATACTAATACTGAAATTGCTTCCTATTGAGACAATCAACCTGAACTTTTCACTTTCACAAATGGATAACCAATAAACATAAAATGCCCACAACTTAGAATTTTAAGGCTATTTTTAGTACCCACATTTTTTCTAGAAACCCAGACAAAGACACCAGATCAACCAATCAAAAGGGTACCTAATCGATCCCAAATATTCGATTAAGGGAAATAAAATTAAATCCGATTCGCAAACTATAAATCGGGTGAAATATCAAGTAGTTCCAGAAAAGAATAATTTCAAAATCATTTCTTCCTAAGCACCCAAGCACCCAAATGTAAAATCCAACAATAAATCGTGAAATGGAAGTGAGAAAAAGGGGTGACCTTGGAAGGATCGACTTTGGGGAAGCTTTTGACAACGTCGAGGACTCTGTCGATTACTTCTTCTTTAGTAAGGTGATCGTCGTGCGATGAGAATAGCCGGAGGAGACTCCATTGCGACGGAGCTCTTGAAGCAGTCGGCGTTAGGGTTTGAACAGGAAACCGAATGTGGCGAAGTACAGCAGCTCTTAATGCCATTCCTATTTCCTACTATTGTTGGGCAAACTAAACGGTGAATTTAGCCATTTAGAATTTAAGCCTAGTAAAAGTAAGGCAACGGGGGCGATCATGCGCTTTGCACGTGCTTATTGTACCCGTCATAGTTGTATGTGGTGAGTTAAACTCGCCAGCGACCAACTCAACGATTCTATTTGGTAATCAAGCGGGTGAGTGTTTTACTACACACTGTTTAACCAAACACTTCAAATTCAAACTTTATGGATATCTAAAATTCGAAATCTTTCTAAAATTAAAAAATGTTTAAAATTTTTATAATAATTATAAAATAAAAAACTGCTAATATATTTTTAGTTAATCATTCTATATTAAATATCAGTTTTATTTTTCTTCAAAATAAAAATAAAAATTAAATTTTACTCTTTCAAATTTCAATAAATGTATATAATAAAAAGCTTTCTTTAGATGAATAGCGCGTTTACGTTCGCTGAAATTAAAAAGAACAATGATAGTGAGACATATTATAACAATGAGATTAAATTTGGTAATAAACCGTGTGTTTGGATAAAACATACTTATAGAAATAAGAAAACAAATAACTATTAACGATATTACATTAAAAATGATATACAATAGAAATTTTAAATTATTCTATTTTTATGAAATTATTAAAAATATATGATTTCTTAATTTATTCAATAAAATAATATATGTCACAATATTTTTATAAATATTTTAATTGTTAAATTCAGCTATTAGTCCTAATATTTTGCAATAGTTATGGATTTAACTTGTGTATTTTGATTTGGTCTTTTTTAGTTCCTATACTTTTTAAATTTTAAAATTTTTAGTCCTCACCAAACAGTAACTATGAAATTGATTAAGTTGTTATTTTCAAAATTTAATGCGTCAAACATATTATCATAAGTGTAACACAATATCAGCTTGTTGTTTTAACATATTACTTACTAAAAAACCAATTAATGGGCTAATCGCTATCATTTATGTCAACGCTGAAATTTTAAAATTCGAAAAGTATAGAGACTTAGAATGAGTCTATTGGAGAATATGAATCAAATCTACAATTGTACGCATAATATAGAACTAATAATTGTATTTAACCAAACGAATTCAAATGTTATTGTTTGGGTTAGGACTAGAATTTAAATTTTTAAAAAGTATAGGGACTAAAATTTACCAACTCGAAAAGTACATGGACTAAAATTGATCAAATGAAAATAAATAGATTAAATCCACAACTTTCGTAAAATAAGGGATTAATAGCATAATTTAATTAACTTTAAAAAATTGGTTTATAATAATTTTAAATTATTTATTATATTAAATGATAAATAGTTGTAATTGTTTTTATAGTTAATTAGTTTTTTTATAACAATGTTAAATATTAGTTAACTAAGTTTAGTTTGTATAAGATCGGTGTTGTTGTTAATGTAAGGTGAAGCCGTTAAAGATAAAAAGAAAAAAAACTTTTTTAAACTTAAATTGTTATCGACAAATATATATTTTAAATATGTTTTACAGTAAATTTGAGCTTATATTTATGTCCAAGCTGCTAAAAAGATTGATTGAAGAACCCGATTGATACAATTTTTGATATTTTGATGATTTAATTATTGAAGACTAATTCAAAATTTATCACATAATTTAAACACGTCAAAGGTATCCTTCTCCATTGCATTTGGGGATTCAAAAGTGCTTTTCTATCACAGAAATAACGAAGAACACCTGATTATTGAAAAAATGTAGAAAAATGCTTTTCCATCGAAACACAAAAGTTGGGGTTGACTTTTGCATTTGGAAGTGAAAATTATCAAAATACTTTTATTTATATTATATATTTAAAAGGTATATAAAAAATGATAAACTATATCATTAGTCACTGAGCTACGAGTTAGTTTTTGTTTTGGTCAATTAGCTAAAAAAGTTACAATTTGGTCATTAAACTATTTGAAAGTTTTCATTTAGGTCACTAAACTATTCAAAAGTTTTTATTTAAGTTATTAAGATGTTCATTTTTTTTTTTAAGTTTTGCTAGTGAGTTTCAAGTGACAATTCGACGACCGGTACAGTTGATCAATACACATTGATGAGTAGAAGAACATATCTTAGGTCCAAGTCGATCTATCGGTCAATGTTAGAGATTGAAAAAAAATTGTTTGAATTTTGGTCTACAGATTAATGATGTCCAAAAAAAAATTGAACTGTAGAAGAAAAGTGGAAAGAGATTGGTGCAAACAATGTGAACAGAAAAAGCCATATAACATCAATTTTAACAACCTAATGACTTAAATTAAAACTTTTGAATAATTCAATGACCAAATTGTAATTTTTTTAGTTAATTGACCAAAATGAAAATTTACTCATAATTTAGTGATCAATGTATAGTTTACCCTATGAAAAATTATATTAATTTGTATTTTATGTAGCATTATATTAAATTATTTAAGGGTAAACTAAAAAAATAGTCACTTTTGTTTACCTTAGATCACGTTTTAGTCATTTATGTTTAAAATGTTAGTTTTAGTCATTTACGCTATCGCTATGTTACAAAGTAGCTATTTTATCGTTAAACTCCGTTATCTCCCTAATGATAGTCCTACATGGCAGTCCAAATGGGTTTTAAATGCCAACTTAGATGTCCAGTTGATAGGATGAAAATATGTTTTAATTTAAATAAATTTAATTTGGACTATCATGTAAGATATTCAAGTTAGCATTTAAAACCCATTTTGGACTGCCACATAGGGCCGCCGTTAGGGAAGTAACGAAGCTTAATGATAGAGTGACCACTTCGTAATAAAACGGTAACGTAAGTGACTAAAACGTAACATTTCAAACACAAGTGACTAAAATATAATTTAAAGCAAACAAAAGTAATTATTTTTATAGTTTACCCATTATTTAAATATCATTTATCATTATATTAAATTATTTAAATATAATTTATTATTATATTAAAAAATTTAAAATATTTTATACATTATTAATTTTAGAAATAATTTACTTTAATTACTTAAACTGCATTTAAAATTTATACTTAATATTTTATCATATTAAATTACTTAAATATCATATAACTTAATTAATTTTTAATTTTCTTGTAATAATATATATATATATATATATATATATATATATTTTACCCCAAAATTTTTTTATAACAATAAAAAGACACACATACACCAAATTTGAAAAAAGTTTGAAATTTTTGTTGGGCGAAATCCATTTTCAATTTTAAAATCGTTCTGGCTTCTCTGCCCCCCGAATATAAATACAATCTAAAAGGACAAAACTAAAATTTACAGGAAAAAAAAAAAGAGAGGGGCAAGGGATCTCGATTTCAATCTCGTTCTCTCCGGCAGCACCGTCTACTTGTTTCCGGTGAGATCTCGACGTTGGATCCGATCTCGACCGTTCCATAGCATCTCACTGAACTAGATCCGATTAACCATGGCTCCAGTTTCAGCTCTGGCCAAATACAAGCTGGTTTTCTTGGGGGATCAATCTGTTGGGAAGACCAGTATCATCACTCGCTTCATGTACGATAAATTCGATAACACCTACCAGGTATTTATTTCCTTATTTCCTTATTACACCAGTCACTCACTGCTCTTTATGTCGAAATTATTTTCTCCTCTTTATTTGATTGGGATCTTAGCTGTTTGGATCTGTTTCCTATTTGATTTTTTTAGATCCCTTTCCCTCCAATTGTAAGTTTATTTTATTCTCTATTATCTGTTAACCAGGCCACCATTGGAATTGACTTTTTATCGAAAACAATGTACCTTGAAGATCGAACAGTTCGATTGCAGCTTTGGTAAGACATGAACTGTAATTGTTTACTTTGAGCTACTTTATTTGTGAGTTTTTATCGGATTCTGCTTGTTTTTCCGCGTACGTTTCGAGTTCTCTTGCAAGGCATGCTTTGTTATGTAGTTGGTGTCATGCCTGGGCAGAGAACTCATTTCCGTCTACTAGCATTCGGCATCGAATTACTTTATTGCTAGTTGAATTTCGGACTATCTCGTTTGATTTCAGTTGCTTTGGTTAGTTGGATAGCTTCCTGCTAGATATTACAGATGTCAATATTCCTTGGAGTTGCCAGTAGTAGATGATATTGTCAGTGACACCATTTCCAGTAGTTGAATATAGGCTGTAATGATAAAACGGTTTCTCTTGCTTGTTTGTTGTTTTAATTCACTGATAAGCATGCGATAACTTTCTCAAAAGCATTTTGACAAGATTGGAATCTCTGATCCTTATTTGCATCATTGTTATTCCAGGGATACTGCTGGGCAGGAAAGATTCAGGAGTCTTATACCAAGTTATATTAGGGATTCCTCTGTGGCAGTCATTGTCTATGATGTTGCAAGTATGTTATCTTTTCACTTTACCCTCCTGCTTTGTAATGTTCATATATCATGAATTTTCTTGTTCAGTTATCACGCTTTTGTATGTTTGCATATGCAATACTGTGGAACTTGCGAAATTCAGTCTCATGAGCTTCTTGTCATGCTTTTGTTGATTGTTCATTTGCTTAATGGAAGCCGATGGATTTTACCAACTTTAGGTTTGATATTGTAGGCAGGCAGTCCTTCCAAAATACTTCAAAGTGGATTGAAGAGGTGCGGACTGAACGGGGTAGTGATGTTATCATTGTGCTCGTTGGGAACAAAACAGATCTTGTGGACAAAAGGTAAATACTGACTTATTATCACGATTTGACTTTCTCGTGAATGAGGTAGAGTGTCCTGGCATTAGGTAGTGGTTGTTGTTTGAAGAAGGAACATAGTGATCCGAAGTTTTCCAATTTTACAGGCAAGTCTCAATAGAGGAAGCAGAAGCCAAGGCTCGTGATCTCAATGTTATGTTTATTGAAACTAGTGCCAAGGCTGGCTTCAATATCAAGGTAAAACATCGGTAGTCTACTACTAATATCCATAGTAATATCATGTTGACTTTATGCTAGATCCGAATGAAATTTAGTCTAGATCCATTTTAAATACTATTGGCTGCTTTTGATTTTGCATATTCATCTAATCTCCGAAAGTTTGATCAGTCTTTATGTCTCACATCTGCATCAACTTCCTTACATCTGATGGATTGCATGATTTATTTAATATGTATCTTGAATCCGGCATGATCATATTATGGTTGCTGAACAATCTACCGAATTCCCTGTTTGACTTGCTATTTTCTTTATAATTTTCTTCATATTCCTCCATGACTGTTGTTGAGCAATCTATTGAGTTCCCTCTTTGATGTCTTTACAGGCTTTGTTTCGGAAGATTGCAGCTGCTTTGCCTGGAATGGAAACCCTTTCTTCAACAAAGCAAGAAGACATGGTCGATGTCAATCTCAAGTCTACCAACGCTAATGCATCACAGTCGCAGCAACAGTCTGGAGGATGCGCTTGCTGATATGAACATCCTGATCTGAGCTCATCTTTTCGACATTTCTTTTACGCTTCCGAGATCCTGCAAAGTGATTGTAAAAAATCTATCCTCCCCCCTTTTTATGCTGTATTGGGCTTTTTGGATTTGGTATGTTTAAGCATATACAACTTCACAGAGATTTGTTATGGTAGTTAGGCTAGCCCTAACCTGTCCTATATGTGTAAGGTTCTTGTGATCTCAAAAAACTGTGCCAAAATTTGTGGTAGTAATAGTCATCATGGTTTTGTTTTTGAAAGGAGTTTAGTCAAATAAATAGTGGATTTGCTCTAAACCATGTAAAGAATGTTTAGCTTCACATTAAGAAATTTTCCTTGTCCATTGGGTGTCGTATTGAAAAGGGTTGCAGATGTCGAAATTAAATTTCAAATTTATCGGGTGTCATATTAAGTTCCGGGTTTGACAATGGTTACAACTCATCCTTTAAAGAATACATTCATTAATATTAATGTATTCCTAACAGTACGGGTTAAATCGGAACAGGTTGGACGCCCGGTGATAACAGTTAAATCTCTCATTGTGTTCCTATAAAATCATGTAAATGTGTTTGTTCCAAGCCGAAGTGGAAAAATCATACTTGTCTTTACCTCTCGTAACAGCCCAATCCAATAACTCATGCCCGGAATCAAGCTGCTCGGAGCATATTAAGGACGCATGGTATGTATGCTTTTATCACTAAGTTTTAATTTTTTTATATAATATTAGGTAGTATGACGTAATACAATTTGTTTTCGTGTTAAACGAATATTTAGTGAGAGCTTTAATCACTATTTAAGAATTGGAAAATATTAAGCTTCTTTGGTTTTTGACCATATTCTATTTTTACTTTTTTATAAATATTTTCTATTTTTAAAATTCTCAAAAGACAATTCATTTTCAATAATGAAAATATGAAAACATGTTTAATACACTATTTTGTTATAGTAGAGACATGACAATGAGAAATAAAATAAAATAAAATACTATATTTAAAAATTGTAGAGAAAAAAAAATTATACGTTTTACATTTTTTCCCACAAAAAAGCTTGTAATGCCTATTCCGTTTGTAATTCCATCGATTGCTCGTCTATTAAAAAAATGAGATAGTTCTGTCAATCCTCTTATACCTTTTGTTAAGGATATTGAATAAAACATATCTATGTAAACACGATTATATGACCAATCATATATCAAATATATCATTTTATCCAATAAAATTCTTTTACGACCCATTTTCAGAAATGAATTTAGTATGTTTAAATTTCGTAAATATGAATAAAAAGGTTTATATAAAAGGAATGCTATAAATATTCTGAAACAAGCTATACTCACAGAAAAAGTTGCATTTTTAAAAAAATGGTACGACTCCTCAAAATCATTTGAATTTTGATGTAAAAAATTTATAGATGGAGTTAATAATTTCGATAATATATCCAAATACATTCCTTTTTAATTAAAAGGAATTGCTATACCTCCAACAAATAAAGTAAATAGAAGCAATATAAGCATAGGAAATAGCATAGTATTATTTGATTCATGAGGATAAGAAAAAGCTTTCTTGTAGCCAAAATTCGTAATAGTTTAAATGAATTTGAATTAGGGCTAACTCATTAATTAAATTTAAAGTTAAAAAACCTTGTTTTCAACTTTTTTTTCAATTGTACAAAACATTTTGAATGAAAATGATTTTTTATTAATTTTAAATTTTAAAATTTCAAAAATAAATCTCAAAATTTTTAACCAAACAAATTAAGGATCCTTAATGTTTTCTATTTTCCAAAAACAAAAACAAAATGATATTTGTTTCTTGAACCCAAAAGTAACCTTGGTGATTGGGGTTGGGTTGATGCACATGCAGTAATTGCAGCACTTAGAATTGGTTAGGATGAAGCACATGCAGTGATTGACATTCATAATCTTTCCACTGGATGATGCTGATAATTTGCTAAATCAGTAATAATGATCAAGTAAACCATACAAGTAATAGCCTAAAAAGAGAAAAATGAGTAACCATATGATACAAGTAATCAAAGCACTAAGTAACGGTTGAATAAGCAGAGCATATAAGTAAGCTAGACCTACACCCTCTCTCTCTCTCTCATGCCAGAATGGTCTGTCTGGTCTGGTCCCCATATTCTTAATTTCAAATGTTCATACTTTGTCATTTTTCAAAAAGTATTAAATTATATTTCATTTGACAAAGCCAAAACCAACTAGAAAATCTAAATCATCTTCTCGAAGGACTTTTCTAATTAAAGATGATTTTGATAACCATGCAAAGTTTGACCTATAACTATCTTCTCTAATTCATACACTACTCTCTCTGCGTTCTTTTTTTTTTTTTTTTGCTTAGAAATTTATATAGATGCATTAAATGCATTCACATGCATGATGTGAGTCTAGCTTTTAATTTCTAGAAGAAAAGAATGGTGAAGTGGTGTTGAGGTGAGGTCCAGGATTAAGTCTTAGAGAGGAATTAATTGATAGTATCAAAGGACATGCCGTCGGCGATAGGGAAAACACCTCGGGAACGAGTGGTTGTAGTCGCAGTCATAAAATATTGCAAATCAAACACGACATAAGACTGGACTATGTGCTACCCAAATTTCTTCCCCGACTGAAAGTAACATTTGTTGATGTTTTTCTATCAGGGGAGAGACTGAGGAAAAAAAAAAAAAAAAAAACTAAACCGTAGTAAAGAAGGTTGTTTATTGCAAAATACAGTAATGAGAATCTGACTAAGGGTTCATTTGGATGAAAAATGAGATTGGAGTGGTAATGAAGTTAATTACTATAGTTGTAAAATTAGTACTAAATATATAGCTGTGAAATGAGAAAAAAAAATCTTTATAAACTCATAATAAAATTCTATTTATTTCCATATAATATATAATAAAATCATATTTATTTTAAGTAATAATTAAAATTTTCTATATTATATTTATATTAAGGGCAGTACATAAAAATATTTATATATATTTGAATGATATTACAAAATTACAATATTAAAATATTATATTTTTATTCAATTGTGGTGAGATTGAAGTTAAAAGGTAGTTTAAATGTACTATAACACAGGTAAAGTTTGGTGAAGGAAAAGTCTTAAACTTGCATTATTTATCAGATCACTCCAACAATAATAGAAAAGTTAAACATTTATTAACTTTGTTGACGTGACATAATCCATGTATATGCCACATTAGTTTTATAATTTTAATACTTTTAATTATATTTATTTTTTTAAAAAAATGATTTTTATAATTTTTTTGAACTTTTTAAATTTTTAAAAAGTTAATCAATTGGCAACGTGGTTAATATTTTTCTATCCATTTTGATGTGATTTGATAAATAATACAAATTTAAAAACTAAAAGATGAAAACTTAAATGAAAGGCTAAAATAATTAAAAATAAAATAAAATTAGAGGGCTAATAGCTATTTTTTCATTATTTGACTCAGGAGATGATAGATTTTGAAACCTATTACCTTGAATGTTGCATAACTTTATATATAATGCTTACCTTTTGCCCATAAATTCTCCCTGAATTACTCAATAATAATAGGAGTAAACTATAAAAATAGTCATTTTTATTTGTTCCAGATTACATTTTAGGTATTTATATTTGAAATGTTACGTTTTAGTCATTTGCATTATTATTTTGTAACGAATTGATCATTTTGCCGTTAAGTTCCGTTACCTCCCTAACGACAATCTTATATGGTAGTCTAAACTAAATTTATTTAATTAAAAACCTATTTTCATCATAGCAACTAGACATCTAAGTTGACATTTAAAATCCATTTAGACTATCACATAGGATTACCATTAGGGAAGTAATAGAGTTTAATGGTCGAATGACCACTTAGTAATAAAACAATAACGCAAATGACTAAAACATAGCATTTCAAACATAAATACCTAAAATATAATCTGAGGCAAATAAAAATGACAATTTTTATAGTTTTCCCTGATAGTAATAACATCAACTAAACTAAGGATTATTCCGTTGTGAATAACTGAATGTGATTAAACTTGTCCAGTTCTTGTTACTGGGGGAAAAATGTCCATGTTACCCTTCTTTTTTGGTTTTTTAACCAATGTTTGGTCGTTGGTTATAAAATAACCGCATTCGAATGTATAAAAGAAAGGCAGTTGCTAAGAAAGGAAAGCTATACAGCAAAGCCGGGAGAGAATTGTCTTATCCATCCTATTTTTAGCATAATATCCTTTTTTTTTATTTTTTATTCTTTTAACCCTTAAACTTATATTTTTATCAAATCACCTTAAAATAAATGAAAAAAATTGACGTTTATTAACTTTGTTAACAATGATACATCAACATTTAATTAATTTTTTAAAATTTTTTAAAAATTCAAAACAAATATAAAAAATATTTTTAAATAATAAAAATAATTTTTTTAAAATTTTGAAAATTAATTAATTGATGATATATCATCCACATGGCAATCCAGGCCATATATACAAACTTAGCAGGTGTACCATAATTATATATATATATATATATATAACATATTCACATAGATGTGATTTTAAATATATGCACATGCACTAAAAGGTTTAATTTTAGCTTTTGCCTCTCTATTATGTTAGAATTTATAATTTAATTTTTTAATTTGATATAATTTGATCGTTTATTTTTATAATGGTTTTAGTAAGTTGGAATTGATAACATTCTTAATTAATGTTGTTAAAGTGACGATGTGAATCCTTTATTTATAAGTTTCTTAAAATAAAGATAGTGTGGATAACCTTCTTACAAAAAAATCCACGTAATCACTTTAATAGATCAAGTCAACACTATTATCAACAACTAATAACATTACAAAAATAGAGTGATCAAATTATGTCTAATTAAAATAGAGGATGATAAGTGTCAAAAAGTAACATATTTTAGCCTCATTCTTAGTATATTTTTGGGTGATTATGTGACATTAATTATGAATCATATACTCCAATCCTTTATATTCATATTTTTATGCTTAATAGGGCACTTGTGAGCAATATGAGTAAAAAATGGTAGAAATTAGAACATTGGAGCATTCTGAAAGTTGAACACATGCAGCAGAGTTTCATACGCGTGTGTCTAGGGCATGTGGATTTCACAAACCATGTGTGCTAACAGTTGGAAGTGACGATTTTTAGGTTTTTTGGCACTTTGAGAAGGTATAAATAAAGAAATACAAGAGGAGGAAAGCAACCGCCATAGGATAGCACAAAAATTACCCAAAAGAACACCATTGAAGCTGATTTCCAAACAATTTGCCATCAAGATTCAAGAGTCCAAGCTGATTCCGAAGGGAGCAATTATGGATTTCTTTTATTTTAGTGGTTATATTGTATTTGTGGTGTTTACTCTTGCAAGTATGAACTAATTCTCTTAATACTTAGGGGAGATGAACCCTAGGATGGATTATATTGTTTGATTTCTAGTTTTATGCAATAAAACCTTGGTTTTTTTTTTTTTCAATTATGAATGCTTAATTGTTCTTGGGTTGATAATTCTAGAGTGTTGATCTATGTTTGATGTGCTTAAGTCTGAGGTTGAATAGACTCTTCTTGAGATCAGATCGTGCATAATTGAATGGAGTTACATGTAATCCTAGAAATATGACAATATAAATCTACCAGATTAGAGTTAAATCTAATAGGGGGATCCATAGAGCAAATTAATGCAATAATAGATGTTTTAATTAGAAAGAAATTTCAATTAATCAACCTAGAGTTAGTTGCTCTTATGTTTGAAAGAGATATTATTATATATTAGAGGTTTCTACAGATGAAAGAACTAAGAAAAGAAGTTCCATAAATTAGATTAAGAATTATAGATGAAACCTAAGTGGATTCTTACCTAGGTATTGTTTTGTCACTTGGTTGATAAATTAGGTGCATACATTAGTTAATTTTAAATTTTAATTGATCCTTTAAATTGTTAGGTTAAATAATAGAAAGATGATAATTACTAGTAATTGTAGTCCTCGAGGGAACGATATCTGTGCTCATCATAGCTATACTATTAATTGATAGGTGCAATTGTCTTAGTCAATTTTTTAGTTAGTCTAATGGATATCAGAGAAATTAAATCTCAAAATAATTTAAGATTAAACCCCTATAGATACATAAAATATTATAAGAGATAAAAACAATAATTTAAAAAATCGCTTTACCCATGACTATTCCCTTTCATTGCACGAATTTAACCTCTCTTTTTTTTTTTTTTTTTTTTTTATATTAATCGAATCGGTACGAAACTGAATAATAGTATATCATTGTTAAATACGGTAGCAACAAGATAGAAGTAATCCCCCAACAATGGCTATCATTGGGACAAGGTATTAGTTTTAGTAATATTTTGTTACTAAGTAATTTGTCCTAAGTGTTTTGCTTCAAATCTAAACAAATTTTGGGTAAGCATTGTTGTCTAAGATTTTCATGTCCCACATTCTATTCAACCCAACATTGATTATGATGATGATGATGATGGATTTTGAACAGATTAACTTACATATTTGCTTCAAACTTCATATTTAAACTACCCTTATTTTTGGTTCACAAAACCAGACTTTGGGCAACCGATGGAAAGTGCTTCTTGATATGAACCAATACCAACACATTGTAAAGTACATATATAGTCCAAGAGCTGGCCACCTGGCTGGGACCATGAATTAAAGCCCTTACATTTATATTTATCAATTTCCCAAGGTTTTCTTCAATTATAATGAGACAGACTTCTTGGAGGCTTCTCAAAAAAGAACAAAGTTTTTTGTATTTTAGTCTTACTTTTTTTCCAAGTTAATACAATGCACTTTTCTCTACATTCAACCGTACTCTTTACTAGGTTATTTTGTTTTTTTTTTTTTTATCACATTAAATTTAAAATCAGGCTAAATTAAATATTTACAAAACTCGAATACAAAATCTTATACAATCAATATCTTCATAACGGGCTACCATTTATATGTTATGATATATATACATATATTAAGCTAAGTTGATGGAATAAACTATCGCAGTTAAAAAATTATTAAAATATTCTTTTACGTGTAAAGTAAATAATGTTATTATAAATTTGTTTTTATCTTTTCATATTATTTTATCAAAATAATATTATAGATATATATATCAGAATTTTTAATTTTAATCTTCGGATGAAAATATTATTTAATTTTTATATGAATTTTTTAAGGAATATATTTGTAATTAAAAAGATAGTGACATCAACCAATGAATTGGAGAGTTTTCTAGATGGAAACAAAGAAGTAGTAAAATATTAAAATTGGAGTGTGGTTATGGTACATCCACGAAGTACATCAAGAAAATTATATAAAACATCACCATAATAATTAAATAAAACTTTTGTTGAAATTTCAAATTTGAGTTTTTAATATATTAGTGTTCTGGGCTAAACTTTTACTTTTTGAGTTTTTACTTTTTTATAATTATATGAAAATATAAAAAATAAAAATATATATTTATAATAGTATTTGTTATTTTTTAAATAAAATAATTTTTTTTTATAAAATTCATATTTGGTTTATTTATGATATCAATCCAACTAAGACTTTAAATATAATATTAAAAATTTTATTACACGCATATACGCAGGGAAATCACATATTTAATACATAAATAAGTAATTAAAAATAACATACAGTAAATAATGAAATGATATAAAGAAATGATATTTCCGTAATTTTTCTAACCGAGTTGGTGTCCAGTTGACTTGTGACACCAACTCAGTCCAGTACTTAAATAATAGTGTAGATTATTAATAATATATACAATTGATGGAGGTAACAAAATGTTCATACTAAAATAAAAATGTATTAAAAATATCAAAATTAAAGTTTTGGTTGAATGGTAATTTTAAGGTTTTTACTTATTTAATTGGCATGGGTTCAAATCTTACTTTATGCATAATTTTATTTATTTATTTAAATAAAAATATTAAAATACCCTCGAATAATAGAATTTATTATAATTACGAAAGGATATTCTCATAATTTTTTAATTGAATTGATGCCCGATTGATTTGTAATACCAATTCCACCAGATACTTAAATAATAGTAGACACATAAATCTTATTTGAACGTGCCGGAAATAAACCCTAAAGAAAATAGATTTCAATAAAAAATTAAATCGTATGCATATTATATTACAAGATCTTAGAGTCCAAACTAACATGGCAACCTAATTTTGACATTTGACATATTTATCCTATTGACGCATAGTAACAAAATCTATCTATATATCCATTTTTTAAATTAATAAAAAATAATATTTTAAAAATTAATAGAAGATAATCTTAAAATTATAATAATTAGAATTTACACCCTACTTTACTTAAAATACAAATACAAGTGTATAATTAGATAGTCCAAATATATATAATAAATTTATATAAATTCAATTAGTACACATAATGTGTATATATAATAAACATTAATGTATATTAAATTAATTAACATATACGAGTATGTGATGAGTATATAAATTAGTATAATAATATAATAATATTAATTTACCTTTAATTTATAAACACAATAATAAATATCAATTAAACTAAAATATAATAATAATTTTCAATTTTAGTGACAACTTTACACATAAAATATACATTTAAAATTTAGTGGAAATTTAATATATATATATATATATATATATATAAGAAAAGTCAGTCATCTGTTTAATTAAATTTTTAATTTGGCATTAATTAGGATGAAAATTCTAGAATTGATATTCAATCTCACATGGAAAACCTTTCCAAAAAATAAATAAATGAAAGATGGAAAAGGTCAAGGCAATATTAATAGCCCAATTTTTCATAAATGCTCTTCTCCCTTACAATTTTCCAACCTTTAAAAAAACACTAATTATTTTATTAGACAATTTTGCCCCCCATAAATTAACTATAATAGAAACCGCCCCATGCGTCTCATGTTTTGAATTCCAACCAAACAACAAGCCATATTAATTTATTCTATAAAAATAAAAATTCATTTTAGCCCTTCATTTGTTTTTGGCCCTTGAATCAATGGCGAAGCTGGAAATTCTTTTTAGTATGTTTTTATGATAGTAAAATTATAATTTTACTATTTTAATAGCATATATCTTTATAATTTTTAAACGATTAAATCAAAATTTTATCATTTTTTGGGGCCAAAGCGCAATTTTATCATTACTAATTTAAATTTTTATAATTTATAAATTATAAATAGACCTAAATGAAAAAATTTTCATTTTAGGGGGCCAAACCCCTGCTAGCCAATTGGCTTCACCACTGCCTTAAACTTGTCTTATTTGTAAAATTATCCCAAAATAGATGAAAAAATTAACATCTATTAACTTTGTTCATGTGGCATCCATGAGACAAATTATTAAATATTATGTTAGAAGTTAATTAATATTTTAAAATTTTAAAAATTAATTTTTTAATAATTTTTATAGTTATTAAATATTTTTATTTTAATTATTTTTAAATTATTTCTAAATTTTTTAAATTTTTAAAAAATAATTAATTGCTAAAATAACATCCATGTGGTAATCCACTTGTAGTTATGTCAACAAAATTAACAAATATTAATTTTTCTATCCATTTTGAGTGATTTGACAAACGACACAAGTTTAACGTCTAAAAAATAAAAATTCTTTTTTTATAAAATAAAAAATCCAAATAAATTATTATAACAAATAAAAAAAAGAAAAGAAAAATCAGAACCGTGGGTGATGCACGGCTTTTAAATTTTAAATAAAATCGAACGGTTTAGGGTAACTATAATTTAAATTTAATATTTAGTTAATGTTGCAACAATTAATAGTTTTTCTTTTTCAAAATTATGAGCTGAAATATTATAAATAATTTAGAAATTATATAAAAAGAACAGTTAGAATAACTTAAAAATGGATGACAAATGAAGATGATGACAACAGGTTTCCATATTATATACGTTGAAATGGATCATCTAATCTTATACCATTAAGGGTGAGCTATTAAAATTTTGTATATGTGTAATTTTAAATATTCACTTTTATAATTAAATAAATAATTTATTCCTAAAGCCCATAAAGATTAGGGTAGAAAGGAAATTGAAAAGATAGAAAAATTAAGAGGATGAAAAACATAATTTTATTTTCTATAAGTGTGCTCGGAAATGAAAAGATAATTACTTTTTCTTTCCTCTATTAGTTTATAAAGTTAAAAAATGGAAGGAAAGAAAATAGAACATTTGAAATATGTAACTAGCATCTACGTCTTTCTCTTTCTCTTTCTCTCGTCATTTCAATTTAGAAGAGTTGATTTTTATATATTATGACGAAAAATGATCATCTCTCGTATTTTATTTTCTCTCACTTTTCTTTTCAACAAATTACAATCAAAATTTAGAATTTACTCTTTTTTTTTGAAATAAATGACTTTGTTTTATCATAATTTGTTTATTAAATTATCGATGAAATAAATAAATATATTTATATATTCAATTTACATGTAATTTATTAAACATATATTTAACTCCTGATGATGCATCTTATAAAAAAATGTCTCTTGAGTTCAACCACATAGGCTTTGCGTAATGTTTATAAACCCAAGTGGATGGATATATTCAACTTTAAGGTTGTCTTAAATTGTCCTAGTATTATTGTTAATGTTGTAAGAATTAGATTAACAGTTAAATTAGTTAAATCATCAATTTTTGATAGATAGTTAATTTTTATTTAATAAATAAATAATAATAATGTAAACATTCGTTTTATAAATTATAACAATTACAAGTGTAAATGAATTAGGCTCAAATGAACGAAGCTTTATTCGTGTTCGTTTGTTTATTTCTAAAGTTGTTAATATTTAATTTTTGTTTGTTTAAATTTATATTTAACAACATTAAACGAATGTATTAGCATTAAACCAATCAAACAAAAAAAAAAAAACTAAATAAACAAACCATAATTCAGGAAGTCCATTTGGACGGGGTATGAGTACTTCTAGCCATGAAGTATGTCTACATGTTTTATAGAGTCAGTCCCGAGTGCGAGCGATGATAAAGAGAACTCGCTAGGTGACGAGAAGGCATTGGTTGCACTATAGCTCGAGAATATCTATGTATCGCCCTAAAAGCTGTAGAGTGGGGGAGGTAGACCTCCCTGTGGTATAGTGACATGTCCTAAAAGGACACATGCCAAACTTGACCGACGCTGGCTCCATACCGCTAAACATATGGGTTGGGAGTCGATTGAAGCACTTAAAAGCTTTTTTCGATTGGCTCCCATACCATAGCGGGAGGTGAAGCAGAGGGAGAGGCGGCCCTCGCCCCGGAGGGGGTATTTCCCTATCGGGGTCTTCCCTCTATTAAATTAAACTAACATTTCAACAATCATGATGTTTGTTGCGTAAAAATGGAAAAATAAACAGTAAAAAATGTAAAGTAAAAGAGTTTTAGATTTTATTTTTCGGATTAAGAAAGAGATAAAAGATTTATTGTGGGGTCTGCCTTGCATTTATCAGATATGTTACAGGGACCTTAGACGAGAATGGATGAGCAACCGAAAAAGGGTCAAAACAGGCCCAACGTCAGGACGATACGATGGACGACATTGTGATGAGGCGAATGGGACGTTGTGACGTCATGATGTGTTTTCCTATTTGGCAGCTGCGTTTTAGACTTCAATTAGGACTTCTTCTCTTAGTTAGACTCTGATTATTCCAAGAATATTTTAGTATGATTAGAACTTTAATATTAGCCTATTTAAAGCGGATATTGTAACCCTGTTTTGTTAAGCCAATCAAGATGTAGTCGTAAGCTTTTTCTTTGAGGGCAATAAGATGTAGTCGCATATGAGTTTTGGTGAGAGTTTCATAGTAATTATGGACAGTGTTTTTATATCCCTTTTATGAGTGCCCTATGAGATTTAGGATTTTGTTTATCAGTTTGCTCTTTAAAATTTTGAGCTTTGTTTTCAGGGTTTTGGGTAATGTACATTTAGTACATGTAGGTTTATTTTCTTCATATTGTACTCTCGCTTGTTTACTCACTTAGTGAAAAGTTGAAGCTTCATTTTCCCGTGGTTTTTCCTTCTTTGAGGGTATTTCACATAAAATATTTGTGTTCATTCTTCTTCATTTTTATTATCTCGTTGTTTATACAAGTCGATCCCCAACACTTATGTTATCGTATGCCAACTAAGGGTATAGTTTTATATTTTAATTTTAGTTTTTATTTGAAGTATTTTAGTTATACAATCAACTCTCTATGTAATAGTCTTATCTGTTGCTTAGATTTTTCCTGTTATAGAGAGATGCCAGTTAGTGGTGAAGCCAAAGAGGCTGGTAGGGGCCCTTATTCTCCTAAAATAAAAAAAATATTTCCATTTAGACATCTTTATAATTTATAAAATTTTAAATTAATAATGGCAAAATTGTACTTTGGCTCCCAAAAAATGATAAAAAATTGATTTAATTCTTTAAAAATTATTAATATAAAAGTTATTAAAATAATGACATTGCATTTTTACTATTATAAAAATATATAATTTAATTTTCCCCAAAAAAGTTTTCTGGCTTCGCCCCTAATGGCAGTTATGCAGCTATAACAACATGTTGTTATAGAGAAATAATTGTTGTAGTCTTACCATAAAATTCATATTGTGTATTTCCATCAAATAAAAAAAGTGTGAATTATGTTAAAAGAAGAAGAAGAAGAAGAAGAAAATGAGAATCAAATCAACAAATTTAAAAAACATATAATAGGTGGATGCGTTATTGCTTTACTGCACATTTTATTTTACATTCTTTCTCATGATCAATTATAAAATTCATAAATCTAATAAATTCAATTAACGAATATGAGTTATCAAATTAAATTAATTAATTTATCATGAATTACTAAATTCGAATAATCAATTAATAAGTTTATGATATTCCAAATTGATAATAGAATATTTAATTAGAGAACTTAATAGTTTATTGAATTGATATCTTTAATTCCACCTATTGAAGATTATTTTTATCTAATAAAACATGATTAATAGATTTTTCACATAAAATTTGATCATTTTATTGAAATAATATTTTAATTTAGATCAATTTCATTTAATAAATAATAATTAGTAGGTTTACTTATATGGAATCAGTATATTTTATTTAAAAACTTAGACAATATGCTATTATAGAAAAATAATTTAATAAAGAATGTATTTCATAGCTATAGTTGTTAATCTTATAAGTGAAAAGTTGTTATAGAGATTAAAATAAAACATAAAAAATCGGTTCTACTAAAAACTTGAATTTTATAAAGAAATACTATTATAGCGGATGATATTATAGAGAGAATTGATTGTATAATTATCGTTTCACCAAACATTTTGCCAAATTATAACTGATTGCAAGTATATAAATTTTATTGGAAAAAGATTCCAAAGTTAAATATAGAAATAGATGGAATATATTATCAAAGTATTTTTCATAGGAAAATATCATTTTTGAATAAATGAGTTTATATAGAAATAGATATATAAATGAGTTTATTTGTAAATATAAATAAACCGAACATTTTTAATTAAATGAGTTTATAAACGAATAGATAAATAAACAAGTTTGTTCGTAAACATAAATGAACCAAACACACCTTTGTACAAAATCGTTCGTTTAATAAATAAACGTAAATTTTTTGTTTATACTCATTTATATAAATTAATAAATAAACATTATATGAATGGTTCACGAGTAATTCGTTGAACGCTCCGGTTCATTTTCTACCCTAATAACAAAAAGAATTTAATATTTAATTTAATTTAAATCCAACCGAAATGGTTTTTTTTTTGTCCTTTTACTAATTTGACCTGTTTTGCATTGGTTGAACCCTCCTCTATTTTTTGGGTATTAGTTAGATCATCGATTCTCGATTTAATTTGTTGAAACGTTCAATCTGGCCCAATTGTAACAACCATGATTATTGTTTAGGATATTAATGAGCTTGGATTAACGGCAATGTCGAAGAAGTCCTGAAAATTTTGAGAATGTCTCACTGACAAGGTTGAAGCGTTAAAAAATTTGAGGTATTCTGGAAATGAAAAAAAAGCAAGTGTTTGGGTTAGCATTTGGTGTTGTTGAGATAGTGCAGCCACCAGTGAAGGAAGGGCATGATGCGGCACAGACACACGTGCCCCTCACCACCTTCAGTTGATCATGTCCAACCCCCCACCAAAAGAAAAATGATTCATTCATCATCTTCGTCTTCATCCAACGGTATTGAACTTTAGACCAAATTCCCAAAGTCAATCCTCTTTTTTACTCTCTAATGATGCCACTTTGAACCCAAACATATCCAAATGTTTCGTAATAATGACAGCTACTTCCATTTACCTTTATAAATATCTAATAAAGGGATTTAAAAAAAATATAATTTACCCAAAATCAATCCTTGTTTTTGACAATAGTGGTAAACAGCATCTGTAATTTGTATACGGTAAAAAATATATTTTTACTGGGAAAAGAAAATTTACGAATCACAGAAACAGCAGATAAGCAATGGCAAAACCGTAGTTTAAATCAATTTACTTGAATTATCTTTCACTCACAATCGATGTGGTCAAATGTCAACGATTTAACGCACTCAACGGTTACGATTGACTCTGCCAAAATCAGCAAGCTTCCTGGACCGATTCGCGTGGAATCCTGCGGCGCTCGCCAGATGGGGCTTCTTCGTCGACGGTCGAGCTTCTCCGCTGAACGACATGTCCGGTGGCAATCCGCCCTTCTGGTTCCAGTGCGTGTTCGGGCTCGGCCTCATGAGTGGGCTTAAGCAAAACGCTAATCCCGAAATGTTGTTCCTCGTCCCGCCCCTCGGTCTCCTCGCTGCCGTCGGTGTCATTTTCCATCGCGGCGATGCCTCCGGCGAGGCTCCAGATGGCGGTTGATCACACTCGTCTCCTGAATCCACTTCAATCGCTGGCGACATTCCCCGATCCATGATTCTACATGATCTCCGATCGCCGGGACCGAATTGGTCATATTGATCCACGCGAGATGTCTTCGATGATTGCTGCTTTTTCCGACGAACGGGAAAGATTGCTGCGAACCATGACGGGGATGCCGATGATGTGGAAGGCTCATCGCACGAGTCCCGATGAAAATGAACCCTAGGATCGGAATTGAACTTCTCGGATCTCGACCTGAACAGATTCGAAAAAAGCGAGAACCTGTTCTTCTTTTTGAACGATCTGGTGGCTTCAAAATAGGTGGTGGATGTGGTGCTGTAAGTTGGGCCCACCTGAGGAGTGCTGTAGAACCGTTGATTGTGGATCCACGTGGCACTATTATCATCAGATTTCCGCCGACTGACATAAGGAGAAACAGACCGAGGGAAAATCAGCGGCGGAGGGTCATGTTTCCGACCATCTTCGACGGCAGCGCGCGCTAATTGAGCCTGTTGGGCTTGCGCCTGATCCTGCGCCTGAGCGGCGATGAGCTCCAGAAGACGCTCCCGGAGACAAGTGGCACACACGCCAACGCCGCTACTCAAGTCGGCAAGATGTTTCTTACACCTCATTTAAAAGATTGGTCACAAGACAAAAACAAAAACAACCAACCCCCCCTATGCTCCTCTTTCTTAAGAATTGTGTCTGTGTATTGTGATTTATGAGCAGAGATATATAAACTAGAAAAAAAGGTATTATGTACTAAAATAGTTTGAAATTTGAATGTTGTATAAAGAGAAGAGAATAATTGCAAAAAAAAGGGTGTGTTAAAAGAGGGGCATTAGTGGGTATTGTGTTGCTGTAAAACTAAGAGGGGATCTGATGAGGAAATCAAAGGAGAAGGTTTGTCTTCTTTGTCTGTGTAAGAAGAGAGAGAAAGACAAGAGTGCTTGATCTTGATGTCTGTTGGTGTTTATTGATTTTCATGTAAGAAAACACAAAACAATAGGGGGGAGAGAGAGAGAGGTGGAGTTGGAGTATTTTGTTTTGTTGCGTGCTTCGGCTAATTATTTGGGTTTTACTTGTAAGGTTTTTCATTTTTTTTTTACCCAATTACTCATAACCTTCGCCTATATAATAATCTTGTTAGGAAAAGTATAAATGAAAATTTTATTTTATTTTATTTTATTTTCAAATAATAATATCAAATCATACATTTTTTTAGTAATGTCTATGTTCATTTTGAATACTTCCTTTATTTTCAAAATATTTTTTATATTTAGGACACAAAAGAAACATTGTTTCTATTAATATTTTAAAATGTTTCAACGAGTGTATTATTTGAATGTAAGGTTTTAAAAAGTAGTATTTGTTATTAAATTGTTATAACAATAAACTTATATAAAATGAGACGGTTTATATTGTAAGGGTGCGAAGAGCCATTAAAATAAGGGTAGTTCATATTATAGGTGATGCAGAGAACTACTGCAAATGGTGACTTAGATGTGTTGAGATTTTTTTTTTAGTAGAGTGTTGGATATACAGTCTTTGTGAATTTTTTTATACCATTTATAAAATAAGGTTGGCTTGGCGTGAGCCCAACCATTGAGTTTCCTACTTTATAGGCATGGGTGGTAAAATAGTGATTATCAACTAAGGGTATTGTTGGAGTCGACTTAAAAGAACTGATCGAGGTGTTTGTCAAGTTGGGGATATAATGGATTGATGGATGTTGTTAGGAACTTTTCCTTACATATATATATATTCCAAAGGTCGTGTGGGCTTGCCTAGCGTGATGTGATGTTTAGGAAAGGCGTTCTTGAGATATGAATTATGCTTTCAACGTGGTCATAAGGCGGAGCTTTGTTCCTATAGTTTTTTGGGTAGTTTGGTGAGGCATGCTATGATGAGGGTACAACAATTTCTTCTTAATGAAAGACAGGTTATAAAGTAACCTATATTAAGTTGATTTTCTAGTGAGGCTCATTGAAGGTCCTTGGCAAGGCTCGTAGAGAGTTTAAAGTGTCATTATGATTGCCCTGATCATTGTCCCCTTGTATTAATTACTTTTATACCCATGTTTGTCTTTGGTTGGTTTTTTTTAATGTGCCATTTCTTTGTTACCATTTTCTTGCTTGAAGTGACTTTTCATTTTCACTCATAAATACATATAAATAAGGCTTTTTCAAGACTTCAAGGTTGAAACTCTTTCTTGCTACCTTTTTTTTCTCTGTTTCCTACTCTCATTTGTTGCTTTTTATTAGAGAGCTACTTTTTATTTTATGTCCTTTTATTTTTTTTCATTCTTCCTCTTATAATGGTCATTAATCCACTGAGATTCCAAATGAACGTCTCATAGAAAACAAAGAACGATTATGCACCACTATCATGGAGGAGATGACAACCATGTTGGTACTACAATGTTTAAATCACATAATTGTAGATATAACTTCTTGATTTCGTCAATAGTTCATCAAATGAACAAAGTTATGACTAATTTGAGGGGCTTTTATCTCCTATTGCACCTATTTGAAAGCAGTTTTTTTTTTTTCATCTATATTTCATCTTTGTAAAGATACTTTATTTTTTCATGTTACCCCTGGACAATTATTAAGGACATCTTGACATCGATTGGTGTTGTATTTCTTGGATTGCAAGAAGCATAATGAGGATACTTCTTTAAATAGTTATAGCAATTTGTTCACCCTTGCTTTTAAGGGTTCTCTTAGTGTGAGTCAATTTCAAGTTTTAACCACGAGATATTTACGACTCGAAGGTGCACCAATTCTCTAAGAATTTTGCATTTTATTCCCACAAATATATCTTGATAAAGGATAAGTTGTGAAAATTTTCGTTTCTTTTAAAGTGGACTGTTCTTTCATATGTAAGGCTTTTTTACTATCTCTTTGACAAATTTCTCACCTAGGATCAGTACCATTGCCTAAGAACCAATGAGGTTATTTTTTGCAATATGTGATCTCTAAGTAACTTTTAGAGGTTCTGTTTTAATGAGCATAATCTTAATGATGCGATTGGAGGAGATGGTTGAAATTATTCATGTGCTAATTATTGTTATTCCACTCATGTCACATATGGCGTGGCTAAGGCATAACATTGACCTATTGGCAAAGCTCATGCTTGGGGAAGAGAAAAAATCTCCTAATTTTGTTCACCAACATGTGCATTGTGACCCTATGAATGTGGAGCCTCTATTACCACAAACTGTTTTGAAAACTTTATGAAGAATTCTATAGAGGCACCTGACATGGGTTTTTGATCTTAATCTTTGCCCGTAGAACCTTATGTTGTTTACTATGCTTACCACATTTTTTTTTTTTTTTTGCAGAAAGCATGGCTTTTATTTATGAAGCTTACGCCTTAATCTTGGTTAAGCTTTCTACTGAAACTTTTATTTTCATTGCCATCTATATTTACCCCTATTTCAAATTTAACCTAATCTCAGTTTAAGGACTCAGATGTGCCTCCAGATTTAAGCCAAGGGCTATTGGCATAAGTGTTATTAGCATCACCTTCCCTATCGCGTCAAGTAGTTTAATGGTTTCCTAACCTCCTACTTAGTGCAATGTGATCTTTGTAATAACCCATTTATGCCCGGGCCTGTGAAATAAATTAAATAAATTAAAACCAAAAATAAATAAATGAATGTTTATTTATAAACAGTCCATTTACAAGCCCATTACACTTATGGCCCAACTGGTTTAAACCAGAATACCTAAAACTACCCAGTACCCGGTTACAACTCAATAAGCCTACACCCGGTTGGACTTAAACCCAATAACCCGTACCAGACCCAAGTTAAACCCTATGGCCCAACAATGAACGGGCCCAAATGGCCCAATTTGCTAACAGAAGACAGAGAGGCCTAGGGTTTCAGAAACCCTAGGCGCTGCAATCAACGCGTCTGTTCGTGTCCCGTCGTTCCAGCTACCCTTAATTGGTGCCGTGATTCCAGGCCCTGTTTCACGCCGTAATCGATGCGCAAATCAACGCCGTGATCAGTGCCCTTTCTTCTCGTCGTTACCTGCAAAAAGAGAAAGAAGAACACAACAAAATCGAGCAGAGAATTTTTAAACTTGTAAACAGTGGCTATAAAAGCCTGAATCAGAACAATGTAAGGAGTGAGGAATTTTGACAGAATAGAAAAGATACATACACATATTCATAAAAAAGAAGTTCAAGCAGTTTCTTTAAAAAGGTGATTTAAGTTTTATATTCTATTATTTATTTTTCCACGAGTATACGAATCGATCTTTTGCAAAAACTGATGATATTGTAAAAAGAAGAGGTTACCTATGTATTTCTGGAAAGAACGAGGGTTTTTAACCCTCCGACCACCGGGTGTGGTGGCGCGTGGGCGCGTGGGCACCTGGAAATGGAAGCTCGACGGAGCCCGGACCTCTCTTTCCCCTCTCATTTCAGAGAGAATTTTAAAGTTTTTTTTTTAAAACATCGGTTCAAAATGATTTTAAGACTAAAATCGGGGCTTATATAGCCCAACAAAAACGGTGTCGTTTTGCTTAATTCAATAAGCATTGAAACTGCACCGTTTAGATGAAGGATCCGCGTGTTGACCCGATTACCCGGGGAGGATCCGCGTTTTTTATAAAATGGGTAAATTACCCAATTGATCCTTCCTTCTTTTTAATATACACAATTTCATTTTATTTTTGTTTAAATTTGGCCCCTATATTTTATTTGTGTTTCAATTGAGTCCTAATGACCGTTAAAAAGCTTATCTCGGGACGACGTCGTTTTGGGATTAGGGCAAATTACCCAGTGAGTCTCTCTAGTTTAACGAGTCTTTTAATTTGGCCCAAAATTTTAAATTTATTTATAATTAACCCTAAAATTTTAAAATTAAATTAAATTTAAGTTTTGTTATATAAATTCAATATATTTTAAATATTATATATATTCAATATATTATTTTATTTATATTATTTATAATATTATATACATTTTTATTATATGTTATTTATTCCATTTATATTTTATTTTATATTATATATTAATTATTTTATTTTTTTAAGTAAATTTATTTAATATATTATTCTTATATTTCATCTATTATATAGTTTATATTATTATATATATGTATTTTGTTTACAAATTTATTATATTTTATAAATTTTACCATATTTCCCTACATTACCTTTTTATATAAATTATATATTATTTTATTACTCATTAATTGTCTAAAATATTAAATATTTTAAAGATTATTCCTAAATAATAGTATATATACATTATCCTTATTTATATTTATTGTATTATTTATATTTCATTATATTTTATTTATATATTTTATTACATATCATATATTATATATATATTTATATATATTACTTCTTTATTATTATTTATTTGTATATAAAAATTAAACTTATAATATTTATAAAATAATGCATATATTATTATTATATTTTTAATGTTTAGTATTTTAAAATTTTTCATGCAGATAACATATATTTTTAAGAGTATAGTAAGTTGTTATATCATGTAATGTATTATTATATATATATATATATATATATATATATATATATATATATATTAATCATCTTTAAAGAAAACTCATCTTTATCATTCTTATATTATTTTTACTATTTTTTAGATATCTTTATTATTATCTTATTTAATTCACATTTAGTAAGTTTATAATTTATTTTTATTTTTTTGTTTTGTAGGTTGAATTTTTATGGGCTATTTGTTATTTTATTTGTTTACATACTTGCATTAAAATTGATTATTTCTATTGATTTAAGATACATTTGCATGAAATATTGTTATATATGTATTATGCAATTTATGTCATTGAATTCATTATGCTCTATGTTGTATTTTGCACGTAACAATAATACATAAACATTCATGTTATTTATAATAATAATATATACGTAAAATGATAATGTATATTGTGTAATTTATACGATTATTTATTATTTTTCTATACTATATTTGCATAAATTGATAAAGCATGCATATTGTAGCTAGGTTTATTTAATTTCTTGTAATATGTAAAACACATCATTACTTTTAAAATCAAAAGTCATATCTCATTCAATTCAAAAAAGAATTTTAAAAAAGTGAGGCAATGTTTTAATATTTAGGAATTCGGAAAATAGTGCCCTAACATGCTGGGTTGCGATTTCCCGTTTGTCTAAATATCTAAGATATCCTTTTAAACGAATTTTACAAATCATAAGATGATTTTGGTTACGAAAGTTTAAAGATATCGTATCCAATTATGCTGGATGTGAAATTTGTACTCTTTCGAAGTGAAGGAATCTTGATTATTTTTAACTCAAAATATTACAGTTTTAAAAGAGATCTTATTTCTAAACTCTTTCAAGCTTCTGACATTAAGACAAAATTATTTAATTTGGTACCAATTTTGGGCATTACGAGGGTGCTAATCCTTCCTCGTACGTAACCGACTCCCGAACCTATTTTCTCATAATTTCGTAGACAAAAATGTTTTATAAAGTGATCCAATCACACTTTAAAAGATTGGTGGCGACTCCCGTCTTTGTTTTTTTTTAAAAAAACCCGTTTTTAAGGAGGTTTTGACAGCTTGGCGACTCCGCTGGGGACTTAAGAGAGTCAAGCCAAGAAATTGAGTATTTTCTGTCTTAATGTCAGAAGACTGGAAAATTTAAAATTTTATCATTTTTACATGTGTTTGCTGTATGTGTTTGTTACCTTATTGCTGTACATTGCATTTGCATGACCGTTGTGGTCACACCCTTAAGTGGGAGTGAGAAGCTACACTTTCGTGAGGTTTTCACCTTCGTATGAGCTAGTGGATTGCTTCCGGGATACTGTACCTATGTCTTCGTGAGATTTTCATCTTCGTATGGCCATAGGGAAATGTGTCCCCCTAAACTGAACTTGGTCTATATGAGCCTATAATGGGTGAGGACCGAGGAATCTACTGGTTCAGGTACCCTTGCTTTAGAACTAAAATTTATATAGTGAACTTTAAGAGCTTACCCTAGGAAAGATAGTGATAGCCTTTAGTAAGCTACCCTTATAAGTACTTGTTTATCATTTTTTTTATATATGATACTAACCTATTTTTATTTTGCTGTCATTGCATGTCATTTGGCATTTAAAGGTATCGATTCACGATTCGATTTCTGAGTTAGAAAGTTTTGTAGTGAGGAATGAATATCTTAATAAAGTGGAGGACAACGCCTCTGTTTGTACCTGGTCAGAGAAAACCTAGTTAGAGAAGGGAGATAGTGTCACCGAAGGATATACATCAGAGTTATGGGACTTCACTCGTATTAATTCGACACAGAACGAGTTTCAGAAGTTGAGAGACATTTGGGCCCAATGGGATGACGAGGCTAAGCAGCTTTTCTATCAGAATTACGGAGACCTTCCCTATTTGCTAGACGTCAAAGTAGATAAGCATTTGTTGCGAGCTATGGTACAGTTCTGGAACCTTGCTTATAGCTGCTTTACATTTGGTGATGTTAATCTTGGACCTACTTTGGAGGAGTATACGACTTTACTACGTTGCCCAAGGATTCAGGGTTACAAGGCTTATGTTAGGCCTGCTAGCCTTCCAACTTTTACAAAGAAGTTGGTGATGATTACTGGGATGAGTGAGCAACGGGCTGTAGCTCGTGTGCAGCAAAAGAGTGATAGTAAGTGCATTCTATGGGCCGTTTTGAGGGATTTGATATCAAAGCATCCAGATGTGAAGAAAAGGGTCGGCGTCCTAGCTTTGAGTATTTACGGTATGGTGATTTTCCCAAAGGCGTTGGGGCATATAGATGAGGCGGTTACAGATTTATTCGATCGACTTGGTAAACAAAATACACTTGTGCCTGCAATCTTAGCTGAAACGATAAGATCCTTGAGCGCATGTCGAAGAACCGGCGAAGGAAGGTTCATTGGATGTGCACAGTTGCTGTTGGTCTGGTTTCATAGCCACTTTTGGAAGCTTGATAAGGTTCCTTACTGAGTATTCTTTGAGGGTTATTCTCCTTTAAAGGGTGGATAGATATTCTTCAGAACCTTCGAGAGTAAGAACGTTATGTGGAAGGCTCCTTGATTGGTTCCTAGTAAAGTCCTTTACCGATGTGGCAGTTTTGATTGGGTTCCTTTGCCAGGAATTTGGGGAGTTGTTGGATATACACCATTGCTTGTTCTAAGGCAATATCAATTAAAGCAGTTCATACCTGCTACACAGGGCTTAGTTCAGAGTGATTTCTCTTATAAAAGAGATCACTACAAGAAGAGGATGTGAGAGATTTCTGAGGCTTGGAAGAAGCCTTTCTGTATGAAGATCTTAACTGAAGGCTCGACGTCAACCCTTGAGTATAAAGGGTAGTTTACTAGGAGAATCAATGATAATATCCCTAGGCCAATTTTGGGGGTGGCTCGATCATTAGAGGAGAGCTTACGAGTGATTCCATCAGAGTTAGAGGTTATGAAGCAAGAGTTCGAGAGAAAGAATTCAGAGCTTGAAAAGAGGATGGAGAAGCTCGAAGAGGAAAAAATGTGCTTAAGTCTCGGCATCGATGTTCAAAAGATGGAGGTTGAGAAGGTAAAAAAGGAAAAGAGAAAGATCGAGGAAGACCGAGATGATTTAAAGACACATTATAAGAAGGCTTAGGTAACCTTGAAAAGGGTCAGATTAGGTAGATCTTCAAAGCAGTGGCAACAAGAGATTCAAGAGGAAAGAGCCAAAGCTGAGTATTGGGAGAAAAAGTTACAAGAGATGCAATCGTGTAATCAGGCCGTAGAAAAGGAAAATCAAGGATTAAAAGTTAAGGTGACAGAGTTTGAACGATTTCTTCATCATCATCGAAGTCGTAATTCCCCAGCTGAGTTAAAAGCAAGTCTAAACAAGATCGAGGAAATAAAGCACAATATTGGAGGGCTGGAAGCAGCATTACAGGACTGTGAGTTACGGATTGAGCAGCTCGAGGCAAGAGAAGAACAGTGGAAGGGAGAACTTCACCATCTTCGGGATCAAGTGGGGGATAGAGATCATGTCATAGAACAGGCCTTAATTCAGATTCGAGAGGTTGCTGAACACTTGCAGGATTTGGCAATATGATCTAGAACGCTAAGTATAATGTATGAGTCATCATCAGACAAAGGACGAGAGTTAGCATTGTTATTAAATAGGGTTAAGACTCTAGGCCTGCGGGCGAAAGTGTATTTGTAATCTGTTTTATAAAAAGATTTTTGTTCCTTAAATAACATTTTCTAAAATGAAACTGAATCGGAATCGACATCTTTTCACATTCATGCATTTGCATTTCATCACATCATATGCATTCAAGTTTATAGAAAGACCTTAATTAGTTAAAATTATTAGGGAGAAAGAGAGTAAGAGAAAGAAAATTTGGAAGCAACACATCCTTATGGTACACGCACTAAGTCAAAGAATATGGACCAAAGGTTTGAATAACTACAGAAGGACATGTAGGACCAATTGCAAAAGCAATTGGCAAAAATGAAAAATGACATGAGGGAGCAAATGTTGGAGGCTTAAAGGAACATGATGGCTGAGATGACTCAACTCCTGAGAGCCACTGATAAGGGAAAGGCTCCCATAGCAATCACTGAAGAGGATAACGAGGGTCATCCTCTGGTTTCACTCCACCTCATGTGCCTACACAAACTGAGGCACTTTCTAGGAGGCCATCTGTCACCATAAGGCCCCAGCAAGGGCAGGTCGATGCTGGGATCCCCATAAGCTTTCCAACTGGCTCAGGATTTAATTTGGGTGACAATCCTGCAAATCCTGCCATTCCTGACTTAGACATGGCTGAAAAAGAGGATTTAAGGAATGAGGCTGCAAAATAATTGGAAGAACGCTGTAAATGGTTGGAGGAAAAATTCAAGGCTTTAGAGAATGCTGATGGGCATCATAGAGTTGATGCCAAAGATCTAAGCTTGGTCCCAGACTTGGTGCTTCCTCACAAATTTAAGATGCCAGAATTTGAGAAATACAACGGGGCTACTTGCCTAGAAGCCCACATTACGATATTCTATAGGAGGATGACCGGGTATGTGAATAACGATCAACTGTTGATCCACTGTTTCCAAGACAGTTTAATTGGAGTAGCAGCCAAGTGGTACAATCAATGAGCCGGGCCAGAATAAGTTCATGGAGGTATCTTGCACAAGCCTTCATGCAGCAGTACAATCATGTGACTGACATGACTCCGGATAGGATCACGCTACAAAATATGGAGAAAAGGCCTAATGAAAATTTTAGGCAGTATGCACAGAGATGGAGAGAGGTGGCAATGCAAGTTCAACCACCGTTGTTGGAGAAGGAAACTACCATGTTGTTCATCAACACTCTGAAGGCTCTATTCATCACTCACATGATTGGGAGTACTACTAAAAGTTTTACGGATATAGTCATGGCAGGAGAGATGATCGAGAATGCCATAAGAGGTGGCAAAATCGAGGGAGAAGCAACCAAAAGATTGGCTCCAAGAAGAAAAGATGGTGAAGTAAATAACACAAGCACCTACAACACGAGGGCAATCACAGTTGGTCAACCTAAAACAGCTGCGGTTGAGCAACAAAGTTTTCAAAAGAAGGAGTCAGGTACAAGGTAGAATTCTGAAAGGATGCAATTCACACCTATCCCCGTGATGTATCGTGAGCTTTATCAAAGCTTATACGATGCACATGCTATTTCTCATTTTCATCTGAAATCGTTGCAACCCCTATATCCCAAATGGTATGATGCAGACGCCAGATGTGAATACTATGCTGGAATACCGAGGCATTTAATCGAAAACTATACTGGTTTTAAGAAGGCCGTAGAGAGGCTTATTAAGGTTGGGGTAGTGAAGTTCGACAATGCCCCTAATACGGAAAACCCATTGCCAAATCATAGCGACCAATGAGTGAATGCCATTCGTAAAGCCAGTGAGAGGAGAACGAAGGAAGACGTTGCTGAGGTAAGGATGCCTATGAAGGTGATTTGGGAGGAGATGATGAAGAGAGGTATGTTAACCTCTAAAAATGAGAGAGGAGAAATAAGGAACTATGGTGAGTTCCATGAGTTCCAAGGACATGAAGTTCAAGATTGTGAATAATTCAAGGCCTTGGTGCAAGGCTTTATAGACAATAAAAAGCTACAAATTTTTTAAGGTAGCTCTCATGAAAAATAAATATGTGTGCTGGAGAATGAATAGAAGAATCAAAACCGGCCGATGATTATTATTTCTCTACCAAGAAGTAATGAAATTGAAACACCAACAGTGCCTAAAGTCATCATTCATAAACCTGTTTCCTTTCTCTACAAGGATAACAAAAGGGTACCTTGGAGTTACAACTGTCAGGTGTCAATACCGGAGAAGGAGGATATAGCCAGTACGTCTAAAGATGTACAAGTTGAGGGTTCCCATACACGGAGTGAGAAGCGGTATGATACGGTGGGCGTCAGAGAGGAGTCCACAAAAACAAAGAATGTAAGTGCGGAGAAGGAGAAAGAGGCTGAAGTACTTATCAAGGAGCCAGTAAAAGAGGAGGAGGCTAAGGAATTTCTAAAGTTCCTTAAGCATAGCGAGTATAGCGTGGTCGAGCAGTTGCGTAAGCAGTTGGCTCGCATATCAGTATTGGCTTTATTTCTAAGTTCTGAGGTGCATCGGGAAGCATTGATGAAGGTGCTCAACGAAACATATGTTACCCATGACATATCTGTTAATAAGCTGGACCGGTTGGTGAATAACATAAGCGCGGATAATTTCATCTACTTTAATGATGATGAAATTCCATCGGGGGGCACGGGGTTAACTAAAGCCTTGCACATCACCACTTGATGCAAGGGGTACACACTCCCAAGCGTACTCGTTGATAATAGATTGGCCTTGAATGTTCTACCATTATCTACATTGAACAGATTACCCTTTGATGATTCTCATATGAAGACATGTCAAAATGTGGTAAGAGCCTTCGACGGTAAAGAAAGGAAGGTGATGGGAAGGATTGACATCCCTTTAGAAATTGGGCCGAATATATACGAAGTAGATTTCTTGGTGATGGATATCAAGCCTTCCTACAATTGCTTGTTAGGCAAGCCATGGATACACTCAGCGGGAGCGGTGCCCTCGTCGTTGCACCAAAAATTAAAGTTAGTGACGGATGGACGATTAGTAACCATCAATGCGGAGGAGGTCATCATAGCCGCAGTCACTAGCAAAGCCCCTTATGTTGAGACAAACGAGGAGTCTATTGAGTGTTCCTTTCGTTCTTTAGAATTTGAGAATGCAACCTTCATTTCAAAAGGGAGTGAGCTACCAGTACCAAAAATAGCAAGAGCTACGAGGATGGCTCTACAAATGATGATGGTAAAAGGAGCCTTACCAGGAAGAGGGTTAGGAAAACACCTGTAAGGAGGGGCTCAAATCCTAGAATTGAAAGAGAAGAGAGATCGCTTTGGTCTGGGCTTCAAGCCAGACTATAAGCAAAGGAGGAAAGAAGTTAAGAAGTGCCAAGAGGGAAGAAGGGCGCGCCTTAATAGAAGAGAAGTGGAGTGGGAGCCGATGACATTCCCCCAAATATCTCAAACCTTCATATCGAGAGGGTTATTCGTAGAAGAAAGTTATCAGATCAATGCTATACAAGATGAAGAATCAAAACAAGGAAACCTTGAGGGCATTCGCCCTTACGAACCAGAAAGCTCTCTGAACAATTGGACTGTGGAGGAACTTCTTGTAGTCTTTAGGAATTTTTCAGAGTAATTTCTGAAACATTCTTGTTACTCTAGGGCCTAGGAGTAATAGGGTTACATTTGTGAAATAGGCTTACGATCATCTGTTATTTTTTTAATAAAACATAACTTTTATCAATTTGAACTAGTATTGTTTCACTTTTATCAACCAATATTCCGTTAAACCTTTTTTGCAATTCTTATTCTTTCATTCATAATCATTCTTAAATTTATTCATTCTTTGTATGTTCTTTATACTTCACAGATCCCTAGATATTAATGACATGAGCACTGATATTACAAATCCTGATTTCTCTCATGAGCAAGACATGTGTTTAGAGGAATCTCAGGATTTTGAAGATGTCCAAGACTGTGATGTGTCTTTGGATCTTTTGAGGATGGTAAAATAGGAAGAGAAACAAATCATGCCACATGAGAAAGAGGCAATAGAGAATGTAGCCCTAGAGGAAGGGAAGGAGGTAAAAATTGGCACGCATATTGCCGAAGACACGAGGCAAAGACTGATTGAGTTGCTACATGAGTTCAAGGATATTTTCGCATGGTCATATCAAGATATGCCAGGGTTAAATACCGAAATTGTGTTACATCGTCTTTCGATAAGACAGGATTGTAAGCCAGTCCAACAGAAGTTGCGAAGAATGAGACCAGATATCGTATTAAAAATAAAGGATGAAGTCAAGAAGCAGTTCGATGCAGGATTCTTACAAGAGGTGAAGTACTCTGAATGGGTAGCTAACATTGTACCAGTTCCTAAGAAGGATGAAAAGGTACGAATGTACGTTGATTACAGAGATCTGAACAAGGCTAGCCCAAAAGGTAATTTCCCTCTGCCACACATAGATACTTTGGTAGACAACACAGCAGGATATTCGTTATTCTCTTTTATGGATGGTTTTTCAGGGTACAATCAGATAAAGATGCATCTTGAAGACATGGATAAAACCACCTTCATAACATTGTGGGGTACCTTCTATTACAAAGTAATGCCCTTTGGGTTGAAAAATGCAAGGGCAACGTACCAGAGGGCTATGGTGACCTTATTTCACGATATGATGCACAAGGAAATTGAGGTGTGTGTTGATGATATGATTGCCAAATCTCGAACGGAAGAGGAACATATTGAAGTTTTAAGGAAACTATTCTTGAGATTAAGAAAGCTTCAGTTAAAACTTAATCCGGCAAAGTGTGTTTTCGGAGCTAGGTCCGGGAAATTATTAGGCTCTGTGGTCAGTGAAAAGGTTATAGAAGTTGACTCAGACAAAGTTAGAGCCATACGAGATTTGCCTCCACCACGTATTCAAAAAGAAGTTCGGGGTTTTCTGGGAAGGTTGAATTATATTGCTCGGTTTATTTCACAATTAACCGAGAAATGTGATCCTATATTTTGCCTTCTTAGAAAACACAATCAAGGTACTTGGGATGAAGAATGTCAGAATGCCTTTGATAAAGTTAAACAATACTTGTTAAACGCTCCAGTACTATCTGCATCTAGTCCAGATAAACCATTAATTATGTACTTGTCGGTGTTTAGTAATTCTATGGGATGTGTGCTTGGTCAACATGACGAATCGGAAAGAAAGGAGAAGGCGATATACCAATTGAGAAATTGTGTTGTGCTTTAATTTAGACAACTCGAATGTTAAGACAGTACATGCTGTATCATACTACTTGGCTTATTTCAAAACTTGATCCTTTGAAGTACATGATAGAGTCAACAGCGTTGAATGAGAGAATGACGAGGTGGCAAATTCTGCTTTCAGAATTTGACATAGTCTATGTGAGCCAGAAGGCTATAAAAGGAAGTACGATAACGGAATTTTTGGCCAGTAGAGCTCTAGAGGACTATGAGCCATTGAATTTTGATTTCCTAAATGAGGAATTGATGTGTGTAGCAACTACAGAGGATTATCCTTGGAAGTTAAGCTTTGATGGGGCATCCAATGCGGTGGGAAATGGAATTGGGGCAGTCCTGGTATCCCCAAATGGCGATTATTATCCATTCACATGTAAATTAGATTTTGATTGCACAAATAATATGGCCGAGTACGAAGCATGCATCATGGGACTCCGAGCGGCTATAGAGCGAGGAATAAGAACCATGGAAATATATGGAGACTCTGCATTGGTGATTTACCAGCTTAGAGGTGAATGAGAGACAAGGGATCCTAAATTGATCAATTATCGTAAAGTAGTTTTGGGCTTACTTGAGGAGTTCGATGACGTCACTTTCAATTATATCTCGCGAGATGAAAACTAGATGGCAGATGCTCTAGCGACCTTGGCTTCAATAATTAGAGCGAATAAAGAGGAGGAGATGAGACCAATTCAGATGAGTATCTTTGAAGCTCCGACTTGTTGTTTTAACATTAAGGAAGAAGAAAAGGATGATAAACCTTGGTATCAGGATATATTCCGATATGTGAGAGATCGTAAATACCCAGAACAGGCAACTGAAAATGATAAGTGAACTTTAAGGAGATTAGCTTGTGATTACATTTTGGATGGGGACATCTTGTACAAAAAAAGAAAGGACCAAGTACTGTTGAGATGTGTTGACGCCATGGAGGCTAAGTTAATCTTGGAAGAAGTTCACGAGGGTGTTTGTGGGACGCACGCTAATGGTTTCATGATGGCTAGACAAATCATGAGGTTTGGATATTATTGGTCTACTATAGAAGGGGATTGTATCAACTACGCCAAGAAATGCCATAAATGTCAGATCTATGGAGATAAGATTTATGTACCACATTCACCTCTACATGTTATGACTTCTCCATGGCTTTTTTCCATGTGGGGCATGGATGTTGTTGGGCCAATATCACCAAAAGCTTCAAATGGGCATCACTTTATTTTTGTGGTCATTGATTACTTCACGAAGTGGGTAGAGGCTGCTTCTTATGCAAATGTTACTAAATCGGCCGTAAGTCGATTCTTGAAGAAAGAGATTATTTATCGGTATGGGTTGCCTGAGAGGATCATATCAGACAATGCACTGAACTTGAACAACAAAATGATAGTAGAAGTTTGTAATCAGTTCAAGATTAAGCATCATAATTCATCTCTATATCGCCCAAAGATGTATGGGGCAGTGAAAGCTGCTAACAAAAACATCAAGAAGATAGTGGGGAAAATGACTGAAACATATAGGGATTGGCATGAAAAGTTACCGTTTGCACTCTTAGCCTATAGAACGTCTGTCAGAACCTCTACTAGAGCAACTCCTTTCTCGCTGGTTTATGGAATGGAGGTAGTATTACCCATTGAAGTTGAAATACCTTCTCTTCGAATTTTGTCAGAGATAAAACTAGATGAGGCGGAGTGGATTCAATCGCGGTATGACCAATTAAACTTGATTGAAGAGAAGAGGCTAAAAGCTATTCGCCATGGTCAGATGTATCAGAAGCGAATGATGCGAGCTTTTGATAAGAAAGTTCGTCCAAGAGAATTCCACGAAGGGGACCTTGTATTGAAAAAGATTCTCCCCATTCAGAAGGACTTTAGAGGAAAATGGATGCCGAATTAGGAGGGGCCGTATGTCGTGAAGAAGGCTTTCTCTGGAGGTGCATTGATTTTGACAGAAATGGATGGGAAGAGTTTACCCAACCCAGTGAATTCAGACTCAGTAAAATAGTACTTTGTCTAGAGGAGAGGAGAATCCAAGGTGAAAATCCGTAAAGGGCACATTGAGATTTCAAAAATAAAAAATAAAAAATGGAGAGGTCAAGGTGAAAACCCGCAAAGGGCGCCTTGTGACTAAAGGGGTTTTGAGTCGAAAACCCGAAAGGGCAGCTTAAATTTTGAAGGGTATACAGTAATCTTATTATATCTAATTCAACAAAGAGCGAAGCGCGTTGCATATCGGGGCATCAACAAAGTACTTTGATTTTTAAGCACATATTGAACTCAAGAAAGACTTCATAGAGTTGGTGTATAGACGCTCAAGCGGCGATATCTAGAGTATTTAACTTTTATCCTATTTGCTATCTTTAGATTCTATTTCTTCTTAAAGATAGGCTTTCAGATTAACTTCCTTTGTATTTTTGACAAATTCATTCAAATCTAGATTAAATTCATCTTCCATTATCCTTAAAGTATGTTGCATTAAAATAATGATAGATGAACTAAATAAATTTCACAAATGAAGTTTTGCTCATTACTCTGGAAATTTCTAGATAATACAAGAAATTAAAATAGAATAATTGTTCGAGGAATTCACGCAAGTAAGGTTTGAAAGAACTCGAGGAATTTCTTTCTTTAGTCTAAAATGATGATTGGACGAATCAAATGATTCGATCCTAAGAGAAAATCCTCTTACAAACATTTTGATGGGTTATAGCATTTGAAGAATGGTCTAAACCCACAGGCTGAGTAAGAATGATATTTCGAGAGGAATAAGGATGAGCTTTGACGAACGAATGAGTAGTGACGTCTGGAATAAGGGTCATATTCATAAATATTTTGCATTATAATAGGTTTAATTAGGAGCATTTGACTCATTTTGATCATAGCATCCTAATCATTAGACATGAACTCATACACATGATACAGGTCATGTCCTTCAAAGGACAATGAAGATTGATGCGCCTTAACCCCCTAAGCAGTAAGGTAATAGGCTAAAGCATAGCAGATCTAACGTTCGGATGTTTTTGCATCGAAGAAGATTCAAGATAATTTGGCATCCTTGTGTTTACAAGGAGCAGATCGAAGACATAGCAGATTTGGCTTTCACGCGTTTACGTTGAAGCAAATCTAAGATGATTTGGCGTCTCTATATTGTCAGAGAGCAGATCGAAGATAATAGATTTGGCATCTCTGTATTGATAGAGAGTAGATCGAAGAAAGCAGATTTGGCATCTCTGTATTGTCAGAGAGCAGATCGAAGATGACAGATTTGGCGTCTCTGTATTGCCAGAGAGCAGATCGAAGATGATAGATTTGGCATCTCTGTATTGACAAAGAGCAGATCGAAGAAAGCAGATTTGGCGTCTCTGTATTGTCAGAAAGCAGATCGAAGATGACAGATTTGGCGTCTCTGTATTGTCAGAGAGTAGATCGAAGATGACAGATTTGGCATCTCTGTATTGTCAGAGAGCATATCAAAGATGACAGATTTGGCCTCTCTGTATTGTTAGAGAGCAGATCAAAGATGATTGTAAGAGAGCAGATCGAAGATGACAGATTTGGCGTCTCTGTATTGTCAGAGAGCGGATCAAAGATGACAGATTTGGCGTCTCTGTATTGTCAGAGAGCAGATCAAAGATGACAGATTTGACATCTCTGTATTGTCAGAAAGCAGATCGAAAATAGCAGATTTAGCATCTCTGTATTGTCAGAGAGCAGATCGAAGATAGCAGATCTGAAGTTACAAGTGAAGCAAATTGAAGTTATCATATTTTTGGTCCAATACCTCTGAAGTTGCAGATAGGTTGAAGATCATTTGAAGAAAAGATCTCAAAGACTGGGCTAGACTGGGCAAACGGGTCCTTTTATAGTTTTTGCTCTATTATCATTACACGACAATGAGCAAAGAGGGGCAGCTGTAATAACCCATTTATGCCCGGGCCTGTGAAATAAATTAAATAAATTAAAACCAAAAATAAATAAATGAATGTTTATTTATAAACAGTCCATTTACAAGCCCATTACACTTATGGCCCAACTGGTTTAAACCAGAATACCTAAAACTACCCAGTACCCGGTTACAACTCAATAAGCCTACACCCGGACCTCTCTTTCCCCTCTCATTTCAGAGAGAATTTTAAAGTTTTTTTTTTAAAACACCGGTTCAAAATGATTTTAAGACTAAAATCGGGGCTTATATAGCCCAACAAAAACGGTGTCGTTTTGCTTAATTCAATAAGCATTGAAACGGCACCGTTTAGATGAAGGATCCGCGTGTTGACCCGATTACCGGGGAGGATCCGTGTGTTTTTATAAAATGGGTAAATTACCCAATTGATCCTTCCTCCTTTTTAATATTCACAATTTCATTTTATTTTTTATTTAAATTTGGCCCCTATATTTTATTTATGTTTCAATTGAGTCCTAATGACCGTTCAAAAGCTTATCTCAGGACGACGTCGTTTTGGGATTAGGGAAAATTACCCAGTGAGTCCCTCTGGTTTAACGAGTCTTTTAATTTGGCCCAAAATTTTAAATTTATTTATAATTAACCCTAAAATTTTAAAATTAAATTAAATTTAAGTTTTGTTATATAAATTAAATATATTTTAAATATTATATATATTCAATATATTATTTTATTTATATTATTTATAATATTATATACATTTTTATTATATGTTATATTTTTATTATATGTTATTTATTCCATTTATATTTTATTTTATATTATGTATTAATTATTTTATTTTTGTAAGTAAATTTATTTAATATATTATTCTTATATTTCATCTATTATATAGTTTATATTATTATATATATGTATTTTGTTTACAAATTTATTATATTTTATAAATTTTACCATATTTCCCTACATTACCTTTTTTTATATAAATTATATATTATTTCATTACTCATTAATTGTCTAAAATATTAAATATTTTAAAGATTATTCCTAAATAATAGTATATATACATTATCCTTATTTATATTTATTGTATTATTTATATTTCATTATATTTTATTTATATATTTTATTACATATCATATATTATATATTTTTTTATATATATTACTTCTTTATTATTGTTGTAGGCCAATTTTGGCCTGTTTACAATCAAAACCTGAGTGGGCCAATAACTCAAATAACCCATTTAAATTAAACCCAAACTAAACTTAAAACTACCCAAACCCCAAACAGGCCCAAACCCACACGTGAGCCCAAACTATTAGACCCAACTAGCAAATTTAGGGTTTCAAAAAAGTTGAAACCCTAATCACCCCACTTGTGCCGCCACTGTCACCAAAGCTGGCCACTGCTCAGCACCGCCCCACCACCCTTGCGCCTCAAGTGGTACCTGCAAACAATAAATAGGAAAAGACAGCAAAAATAGTGTAAACAACTTGTAACCAGGCTATAAAAGCTGAATGTACAAACGAAAAAGGGGGTTCGAATCTTTGAATGAATACAAAGAAATAAGTTCAATACACACAAACAATGAATCAAGGAAAATAAGTCAAACCCAATATCAGAGATCGAAGATTTGAAAGTGCCAAAACCTAAGGTGATTCTGTTTTCGTTTTAGTTTCTGTTTTTAGGTTCATTTTCTCACATTTATATATTAAAAACATTATAAATATATAAAAAATACATAATACAAAAAAATATAAAAAAATAATAATTTTTTTTACCTTTTCCACGATGGTAAACACCGGCGCCGTATGTGACAGACAATGGTCGACAACAATCGGACAGTGATCGCCCATGGCCGGATTCCCACCTTCTCTCCCTCTTCTCTCTCCCTTTTTTTTTCTTTCCCCGTTCTAATGATTTTTTTTTTAAATTTTTTAGTCTTTTATAGGGACCAAAAAAGTGCGTTTTGGTCCCCCCATTTAAAACAAAAGACGACGTCGTTTTGGATAGGGTCGGATCGATCCGACCCGACCCACTGGGATCCTCGTTTTTTTTGGTCTAATGGTCTAATTGCCATACTGGCCCTTCCGCATTCTTATGATTTTACGATCTAGTTTATTATTATTTTCAATTTGGCTGAACAGTTTACTTTAGTTTATGATTTAGTCCCCTTGACACTGCGCGTTTTGGGGCGAATGGGATTATTGTGCTTTCGGTCCTTCCCCTGTTTTTCGCGCATTTAATTTGGTCCCGTTTCCTTCTTTTTATTTCTATTTTGCCCCAAACCCTTGGTTTTTAATTCGATTCGATCCGTTTTTTATTACTTTATTATTAAATTGGTGATTTTAGTATTATTATTATTATTAATATTACTCATGTACATATATTATCATATTTGCTGCTATTACTATTATTATTTTTCGTATAATTACTATTATTTCATTATTTTTATTTTATATTATATTATATTATAAATTTTTTACTATTATTAGTATTAGTTTTAGGTTCAATTAATATTTTAACATGCATATATATATTTTTTATGTAACGTCATTAATAAAATTTTAAAACATTGTTATTTTTAATACATACATGTATATAGTATGTGTATATTCTTTTAATAAATATTATGTATATATTTTTATATTATTAGTTATATATTTTTTATACTATTTCATGCATGTATTTTTTTATATTTTCTTTATTATTATTATTAATATTAGTATATGTTTTATTATATATGTATATATATATTTATATGTAAAGTTATCCATGGTTATTTTAATATTATCATCATCTTAATCTTAATATTTATATATTTTAACGTATGTATGTATATATTGATGCAATATTATTAATATTCGTTTTTTTAATATTATTCTTATTTCTTAGATGTATATATCATTTTTTAATACTATTTTTAATACTATATCATGTATATGTCGTTATATGCATTATGTACATATTTTCAATAACTATATCATATATATGTTTTCATATACATACTTTTAATATTATTATGTATTTATTTTAATGTATATGTACATATTTATGTAGTATTATTAATATATATATTTTTATGCTATTAGCATTCCTAATATATATGGCGTATGTTCATTCTATCGGTATTATGTATATATATACGTTATGTATGTATTTTAGTATTACTACATATACACTTTTCACTCTTACCATTACATATACTTTAATATATATATATATATATATATATATATATAACTAGCTCTATTAATACTTTTAATATTAAGTTTACGTCAACTTACTTATTATTATTGTATGTTTATATATACGTTTATTCTTATTTCATGTTTAATACTATTATTATCATGTTTAATATCGTATACATTGTCATTGTTTTTAATATTATTGTCATATTCATTATTTACTTCGATGTATTTCTAATTCTTTATTATTATTATTATTTTTTTTTTGTTTCCCGTATATTTTATATCATTTTGTCATTCACTATTTTAAATATTTTTATTCATGTTTTTTATTAATTTCAATAAATAAGGCAATGAACCGATTTAACATTAAGTCATTGATTTCATCGCTATGTTGGATGAAATTTGTCGGCTCGTGTTAAAAACAGGACACCCTTCTAAAAAAACCGAAAGCTAAAAAATCTCATTTTTCAATCGGATCACGATTAAATGTTATATTGAACTCACAATTTTGAAATTCAAGACAATGCATGTTTAATGAGATACCAATTTTGGGCGTTGCGGGGGTGCTAATACCTTCCCCGTGCGTAACTGACTCCCAAACCCTAATTTTTCTCTGAATTTTGACGTAGACCTAAACTCGGCCTTTTTCCTATCCCAAAATAAATTTTTCTTTGAAAAAGAGGATTCATTAGGTGTCCGATCACACCTAAGAAAAAAAGATCGGTGGTGACTCCCCTTTTTAATAAAATCGCAAGTCGGTTTTCAAATTTTCAATAAATCGCCTCAATTAGCGACCGAAAACAAAATTTTTACGTCGCTAGAATTATTATTTATTTGTATATAAAAATTAAACTTATAAATATTTATAAAATAATGCATATATTATTATTATATTTTTAATGTTTAGTATTTTAAAATTTACTACGAATAACATATATTTTTAAGAGTATAGTAAGTTGTTATATCATGTAATGTATTATTATATATATATTAATCATCTTTAAAGAAAACTCATCTTTATCATTCTTATATTATTTTTACTATTTTTTAGATATCTTTATTATTATCTTATTTAATTCGCTTTTAGTAAGTTTATAATTTATTTTTATTTTTTTGTTTAGTAGGTTGAATTTTTATGGGCTATTTGTTATTTTATTTGTTTACATACTTGCATGAAAATTGATTATTTCTATTGATTTAAGATACATTTGCATGAAATATTGTTATATATGTATTATGCAATTTATGTCATTGAATTCATTATGCTCTACGTTGTATTTTGCATGTAACAATAATGCATGAACATTCATGTTATTTATAATAATAATATGTACATAAAATGATAACGTATATTGTGTAATTTATACCATTATTTATTATTTTTCTATACTATATTTGCATAAATTGATAAAGCATGCATATTGTAGCTAGGTTTATTTAATTTCTTGTAATATGTAAAACACATCATTACTTTTAAAATCAAAAGTCATATCTCATTCAATTCAAAAAAGAATTTTAAAAAAGTGAGGCAATGTTTTGATATTTAGGAATTTGGAAAATAGTGCCCTAACATACTGGGTTGCGATTTCCCGTTTGTCTAAATATCTAAGATATCCTTTTAAACGAATTTTACAAATCATAAGACGATTTTGGTTACGAAAGTTTAAAGATATCGTATCCAATTATACTGGATGTGAAATTTGTACTCTTTCGAAGTGAAGGAATCTTGATTATTTTTAACTCAAAATATTACAGTTTTAAAAGAGATCTTATTTCTAAACTCTTTCAAACTTCTGACATTAAGACAAAATTATTCAATTTGGTACCAATTTTGAGCGTTACGAGGGTGCTAATCCTTCCTCGTACGTAACCGACTCCCGAACCTATTTTCTCATAATTTCGTAGACCAAAACATTTTATAAAGTGATCCAATCACACTTTAAAAGATTGGTGGCCCTATCTTCGTTTTTTAAAAAAAAAACCCGTTTTTAAGGAGGTTTCGACAATCTTCAGTTGGTCATTGTCCCCAAAACTAATCTTTGAATGATTTTCTAACTAGATCACAAAGGTAGAGTCGGGAGGTACTCAATCGTGCTTTCCCTTTAGGATTTCTACTAACATAGTTGACATCTAGAATTAACACATATCAATTTAGAAAATTAAATCATAGTCTTTTCCTAAATCAAGTTTTACTCTTGTTTAGGTCACTAAGCGATTAACCTATAGATCTCACAACCATATAAACAATTAGCTCATTGTAAATTGAAAAAAAGAAAAAAAACATAAAAGATAAAATGATGAATGTAACATCTTATACTCGACCCGATTGTCAGGTTCAAACTATAGGATGTCACATTTGTTGCCAAAGCAGCTACTATCAATTAATTAACTAATAAGTAATCATACATGTAATTCAATATTAAAAAATCTAAAAATATAATAAAAGATTAATATTTGGATCTTATTCAAGCTTATGAAGGCTCAATACTAACTCAGTGTTGAATTAGGACTAAACTACAAAATTTTCAAAATATAACAACTACAAAATTTTCAAAATATAACAACTAGGTATTACGGTATCCTAAGCCTCGCACCCGAAATAGGTTAGGTAGTGAGGTTGCTATTATAGTATAGCAACCGAACGATTGTGTTAGGTAGTGAGGTTGCTATTGTAGTATAGCAACCGAACGATTGTGTTAAGCCTGTTGTTTGCACAGGATGTTGTTAGGTAGTGAGGTTGCTATTGTAGTATAGCAACCGAACGTTGTTATTACTGCTGTTGTTGTTTGTGTTAAGGATGTTGTTTATGTAGTTAGTTAAGGTAGTGAGGTTGCTATTGTGGATAGCAACCGAACGGTTAAGGATGTTGTTTATGTAGTTAGTTATGTATGTAGGATGGAAACTAAAATACCCCCGTTTATTGGCATTAATGAGCTTCACATGGGTAAAGACACGTAATGAAGCTTAAACATGCGATTAAACGTGTTTTAATGGTCTCTGGGCGTTTTTTAATGGCCCCAAATTCTCAAGTCAACGTTCGAGTGTTGACCTAGGTTGGCGATGGGTAAATTTATCTTGGGATTGGGTTTTTATTAAAATTAATCTGGGTGAATTTTGGACATTTTCTATAAGAAATTAAAGATGTTGGAAAGCTTGTATGAAGTAAGGGGAGATGGATGGCTAATATGGTGATTTTACCATTTTTGAATAAAAATCTTCTCCCAATTAATGAGAAAAGATGGTTTGGTAGGTTGAGGTATAGGATAAATTATATTTGTCCCTATTTTTTCCTATATTATAATCACCCTATTGTTCTTTTTTCTTTTTACATCTCTTTATTATTATTATTATTATTTTCTTCTTTAGCAAGTCTTGTAAAAGGAGAGAGATTTGAGTAAGTTCTCACCATTTTTTTTCATCCTCCAAATCTCAAAGAAGGTAAAAGTTTTGATCTAGTTTATTTTAAAAGTCTTGACCTAGTTTTTTTTTTCTTTTAAAAAGTTCCATGAAAGAAAATAAAAATATCTATGTTCTTCAAGGGTGAAGGTTGACGTTTTTGGGTGTTTGAAAGGGTTTGAGTTTAAGAAAGTCTCTACTCATCTTCTCATATTTTATTTATTTATTTATTTAAAGTATGTATTTTTACATCCTATCAACTCTTATTTTTGTGGGAAATCTTGTGTGTTACATGGTTATTAGTTAGAGAGGGTGGTGAATCTTCTAAAGCTAAGGGTAAAAGTAAAGGGGTGGAGAGCTAAGCAAGAAACTTTGTTGGTGTTCTTCCATCAAGGTGGTACCCTCTAACTCTCCTATACTTCTTGATAAGTAATAAATATGATGCTTGTGTGATAATGCATACATGTTTTATGTCTTTGGGTGGAAATCTTATTTGGATGTTTTAGAATGAAGCTAAACTTAGTTGTGAAATCTGCTAGAAACAGATTATTAAATGAATAGTAAGTTCAAAAATTCACCATAAATCCTGTAAAAATAATTAAGAAGTGATATATACATCGTTGTAACTATAAGTCAGTGTAGTTTCGTTTAGAACAAATAGAGATCAATTTCTATTTTTATTGTAAAAGATATGAATTTTTTTGGGTTGAAAGGTCATAAAAATCTGGCAGCAGAATTCTTATAAAACAGATTTAGTAGTGAATTTGAAAAATCTCCAAAAATTTCATAAGATAAAATAGGAAGCAATCCTTATATCTCTAAAACCGTACAGAAGCCTAGTTTCTTTTAAAATAAATGGTGCTTGATTTAGAGTTATATATTAAGAGTTATTAATTTTTGAATGAGGAAAGGTCAAAATGTCAATGTAGTAGACTATTACATCTCTTTAGTTAATATTTTAGCAGGAATGATAAGCAAGTTGAAACGAGTATGAGACTTGAATGTCATGGTTGTATTTTTGTGATTATATGTTTGATGTTTTGTTTGTGCTCAGCCTTCGGGCTCTAACCTAACTAGCGGTCATGAGTGGCATTCGGGATAATCCTACGGACACCCGGGATCATTTGACTAGCAACTTTGAGTGGCGTTGGACTATCCAGATACCCAATTATTTGAGCAGTATGTGCAATCTAACAAGTTTGACAAGTTTGATATACAAGCGATTTGGTTATATAGATTTAATGACTCATGATTTAATTATTCAATACTCATGTCATGTTTCTATGTATACATTTGATTTGCATGCTTATATTTATGAATTGCTTGAAGTATGGTAGATTTATTGTGTAGTATTGAGCTTGTAAAGCTCAGCCTTCAAATTGTCTTAATGTTCAGATTTGTAGACTTTTCTTCATGTTCGAGGAACATCATCAACGGAAGACTCCTAGCATTACGTATTCAGAATACAGTACCTTATCTATTAGTGGGCATTGTATTCCTAAGGCCTTACTTGTATTTTTTTGTAGGCCTATAACTCATTTATCATTTTTGTTATTTTGACCATTTTGATATACGATGATATTAGAGCTCCACATATTTTGTATAACTACTTTTATTACTATTTTCAGTATAACTATGTATGGTATTTTTTCTTATATAAAATGTATTTCAATGTTTTAAAACTATTTAAAAATTTTGCTGGGTTACTCCGGTGACCTAATGTAGGGCCTTAGTATTCGAGTACTCTATATTCAGGATTAGGGTGTTACATTTAGTGGTACCAGAGTAAGGTTTAGTTGGTTCTAGGACCAGCTGGTCAGTTGTAATAAGGTGTCGATGAATACATGCCCCTAAGTTTAAGAGTGTACTCTTCTAAGACTAGAAGTCTAATGATGCTTTCTCTTTTCTGTTTCGTCTTCATATTCAACATGTTTGATGATTTTAATTGTAGCCATAAGGCTAGGGAGGAGAGCCATGCTTCTCCGATGGATGATACGAGAGATGAGTTTGTCCCAAACATTGACGAATTTGACATTTCAATGGGTTCGGGCGTAGATGAGGCAGCTTACTTCCAGAATCTTAATTTTACGCTGAATCATATCCTTTGAGCGATCCCGAGGGTTCAGCCTACCCCACTTGCTCCACCACCATCTGTTGTTCCGCAGAAGACTCCAATAGAGAGATTTCATAGATGTAAGGTAGAGAACTTTTATGGCACTAGCGATGATGAACCGATAGCTACTGGTCAGTGGTTGAGGGACACATTGAGGACTTTACGGTCGCTCCATTTTACCCCTGAGGGTAACTTAGAGTGCATCATCTCATTGTTGAAGGGTGATGCATATGATTTGTGGGAGACAGTCGAGATGGGTTTACAGCTAGAGCAGTCGACGTAGGATCAATTCTTTTCTGAGTTCCAAGGGAAGTACATTGGTTAGGCACATATGGATGACTTAAGGATGCAGTTTTCACGTCTAGTCTAGGGCAATCGATCAGTGTATGAGTACGAGAGGGACTTTCTGTGATTGAGTCGTTTCGCTCCTGAGTTAGTGGCTTCTGAGAGTCTTAGGTACAGGAGATTCTGTGAGGGGCTGTACATTGATATTCAAACTTATTTGGTAGCAAACTCGCCTGAGGTATTTTTAGAATTGGTACGGCAAGCTAAAGCTATAGATGGAGTTCTAAGTATGAGATTGAGCTCGTCAAACGAGACTAGTATCCAGAGTAAGAGGGCTTCTAACACTGCGAGTCCGTCTCAGATAGCAGCCAAGAGGATTTAGGATTCTAGAGGATTCAAGAGAGCTCCATCGACACAGTTTCAAAGATCAGGTCAAGGGTTAGGACCAGGGGCTCGTAGGAGACCATTGACTTCCTCACCGCTAGCAAGTTCAGGTGGATCAGTCAGGATCCTAACTTTTTTAGTTTGTAATTTCTATGGTCGGAGACATCCCGGGGTGTGTTATCGGAGGATCAGTGTGGGTCCACCAAGCATTTTGTCAGAGATTGCCCTAAAGCTAGCAGTGCTTCGCCTGCTCAGACTCAAAGATCAGCACCTTTTTTTTAACGTAGTGGATGGTCAACTAATGATGTTGATAATGTCGCTTCAGGCTAGCAAAGTAGAGGCACAGTTAGATCTGCAGCCGTATATGATATTCATGTTCCATCTAGGCAGTATGCTCGAAAAGCTCAGGAAGACTGCAACGCTGCTGATGTGATTACAGATAGTTTCACATTGTTTTCTATTCTCATTACTGCATTAGTGGACTTCGGGTCCACGCATTCATATATCTGTAGTGAGGTCATCCGAGAGAGAGGTATTCCTGTTGAGGAGTTAGATGTTGAGGTTCAAGTATCCAGCCCGTTAGAACTTGATGTGTTGGTGGATAAGGTGTATCGAAGTTGTCCAGTTGAGATTCAGGGTCAGCTATTTCCGGCAGACTTGATGGAGTTGCCCTTTCAAAAGTTTGATCTAATTTTGGGCATGGACTGGTTGACCGAGCATGATGCATGTTTAAGATGTAGAGCGAGGCAACTTAAGCTCTATGGGTCGGACGAAACCAAACTCCTAGTGACTAATGAGATTAGTGAATGCTCATCTTATGTCATTTCTGCGACTGTAGCTTGAAGGTTGATTAGTAAAGGCTGCGAAGCCTTTTTAGCTGATGTGGTGGATACAAGGGTCCAAAGTCCGGCATTGGAGGTGTAACACCCTAAATTTTGGGCCTAGAAGTAATGGGCCTTGAGTTTGGAATTGGTTAGAAGCGGCATTAAATAACCTAAATGTGTTTAAATATTTTATAATTGCATGTTTAGTTTAATTTTTAAGTGATTTAGGAAGGGTTAGTAGTGTGGAAAAAGTCCTGGGTTCGATCCAGGGCTTTAGCAAGATTTTGAATTTTTTTCTAAAGGACCCTGAGCATTAGGTGGATGGCTTAGTAATAAGGCCTGGTAAAATCTGACACAAGGAAATGCTTGGCCTAGTGGCAAAAGGCGTTGGTAGCAAGCAGGAAGTCTAGGGTTCAAGTCCTGGCCTTGTCACAAATTGTGGTGGTTTTTTCTTAAAGAACCTGGAGGTCGGCAGAAAGACTTTATAATTAATTAGGGAGGAGAAACGGTACAAATAAGGTAGGTGCCGTTCTGGCAAGGGACGTATAGTGCAGCAAAGATATTGGGGGTTCGAATCTGAATGGTAGCAAATATTTTTAGGATAACCTGGTTGCGGGTTAATAGGCCTTAAAAATAGTTAGAGATGAAATATGGCACAAAAGAGCCTGAGAGGCAATGGCGAGAAGCATGCTATGGATCTGAGAGGTTGTAGGTTCGAATCTCAGGCCTGGCAAGTTTTAAATTAGTGGCCAGCAGTGTGTTGGGAAGTTGGAGGACTGGAGTTTTGAGTGGTTTCGTGCACAAAAGGGAATTCAATTTTGCTGCTCAATGCAAGGAAAGATTGCCATTTCGGTGGAAGCAATTTGAATGCAATTCAAATTGGAATTGTTGGCTAAAATCAAGGTTACGGTGGAGATAAGGATGAAGATTAAGTGTGGATATGATGGTGATAAAATTGGAGAAATTGAAGGGAATTTAACTTGATGAGTTTAAGTCGATTGGGGACTGTAAGTTTGTATTTTTATTTAATTATTTATTTTTTAGTATATATATGTGTGTCGTATGGGCAAGTAAGGGCATTTGTTGTTTTTGTGTGCTTTAGTCGCATATTCTTGGGGGAAATTTCTTCCAACCTCTTGACTCTTTTATTTTGTTTTTTTTTTCCAAATATCTGAGTAATCTCAAACCCTTCATCTCCGCTTTTTTTTAAGCCAAACACTTAATCTTTTCTTCGCTATTTTAATCGAATCAACCTCTTCCCTCTTTAACTTAGTCGATTGCTTCTTTTTCATTTAAAAGCCGATTCATACACTTTGGGGGTTTGATTTCTTGTTGGCAAGCGATTTCGCGATCGGTAAGTGAATTAGATCTTCTTCGACTTTTGTTAAATATTTTTAAGTTCTTTCATTTCTACACTCTTAAAAGCCGATTTTTCTTTATCCTTTCCAATACCATTACTTTCGTTAACCTATGGTTTCTCCATTTATTTCTCTTTCTCCCTCTCATTCAAGAGTGTGATCGCTGGCTAGGTATTAGTTGATGAAAAAAGGGGGTTCTAGCAGAGAGGTTGGGATAGAGGCTCCCAAGTTTAAGCGACATGAGGTGTCAGCCGTTCGAGACTTTCCGTCTGGATGCGGAAGGGGGACTACTCCAGATTTCGAGTTACATAGGCAGATCGCAGCCGATCAATCTAGTCAAGTTCTGGCGATTATGAGTACTTAGTACTCCAGATGATAAGGTGTGTACTTCTACCTTATGATAGCTTGATATAAAGCCGAAGGTGTATACATACACTGCACACACGTTAGATCGACAAATCCTGGAATGCCGAAAAGTCGAAATGCCAAAAAGTCGAAAGTCTGGCTACGATAGTCTTACGAGTGTGCGAACACTCGTAAGGGGGAAATTGATACGTTGTCAGAGGCCCATAAGCGATCTCATGGATCTGGGCCGTACTTAGGCCAACTGGGCCGAAATGTGCTAAATGGGCCCGACGGGTCGTGGGCCCAAAATAAATGAATTTGTTGATTTGGTAATAAGTGATGAACTAGTTATGCTGGTTACATGGCTTGGAATTGATTCGGGCCAGATGGGCTATATGAATGTGATTTGGGCCTAATGGGCCATATGAATGAGATTGGACCTAGTGGGCCATATGCATGTATGTAGGCTTGTTTGGGCTTTGTAAGGGGTTTTGGGCCTAGTATCTAATAACTGCTTAAATAGACATAAAAATTAAATAATTAATTAATCGCGACCGTGGACAAGTCATAAGGTTAAGGTGTTGCAATAGGTATATGCATGTCTAGGATTGGATCTAGGGAGAGCTTGGCACTTAAGCAGTCTTAATGACTCACCTCCTCTTATCTGGAATCCTACCTGGTGCATAGTATCTATTCACTTTAGCCAACGGAGACTTGTTAACGGGCCAAGGTAAGTAATTAGACCCATGCTGATTAGAAATGACCAAAATGCCCTAAGTGTGATAATGACTAAAATACCCCTATGTGTTGAATGTAAGATTTATGGATGTTACATGTATACCTGCTGCATTCATATGATATTCTGTTTAGGTTGCATATGGGTTGGGAATTATGGAACGGAGGAAGTATATGAGGATCGCATGGTTACTTGACGACCGTGGATCCACCGATGGCTATTAAGCCCAATATTTGTTTAACAACTTGCTGCAATGAAGGTAGTATCGCAATTGGGCTACCATTGATGTGTATCGGATGGGTGGGTCGATATTTATATCCTCACATGATGTGTACCAGGGGACGGAGTTGGTGTGTAGCGGTTGGATTTTTGGGGCGGGTTACACAGCATTGCATGTATGATATTATTGTGATATTATTGTGATATAGGCTTTGGCCCAACTGAGGCTAATATGGGCTAAGGCCCAAAGGCCACCGTTATTGAATTGGGCTCAGGCCCCAAAATGACTGATGATTGCATTATACTTGTTGAGAGTTGTACACACTGAGTTTTCGAGACTGACCCCCTCTTTTTAAATTTTTCAGGTGATCCTCAGTAGGCGGTTTGACGGATGGAGGGACTCATGGACTCGGAGGTGGCCAACTAGCAAAAATTTTAGACTTAGTCTTTTATTTAATTTTTAATATTATTATTTTTATGCTTTATATTTATTAGAAGTGGAACATGGTTTCTTAAAGCATAACTGTTTTCAAATACTACATTTCCGCAACTCAACCTTTAAATGACAAGTTTTCATAGATCATCTGTTTTAAATGAAGCTTCCGTAACTGAAAAGAGATTTTACAAAGTAATTATTATCATACAAGAAGCAGTAGTTCTTTTTAAATACACCTCGCTTTGAAAGCAACAAATACAAGCTGGGATTTTACTCAAGGTTTTTATTTTAAAGAAGGGTTTTCAATGAAAACAAGGTTTTCGAAAAACACTTCAATGTGTCACGCCTGATTAGGGCATAACGTCTGAGCCAGGTTTGGGGTGTTACAGGAGGACCTACAGACTGTGAAGGAGTTTCTAGATGTTTTTCCTAAGGACTTGCCAGCATTACTGATCGTGATTTTCCGTGATAAGTTTTATAAATTTATAATTAATCACTCTTGAAACTAACTATTATCACAATGTAGGCAAGTGTACCTCTCGAACAGTAGTATAGCTTTAGCAAGACTGGATTGTCGAACCCAAAGGAACTAAAAGTACTAGTAATGACTGCCTTTTTATTGTCTAGCCTAAGAATAGAGGTTTTTTTTAATTAACTAATTAACTAAACTAAGAGAACGCAGAAAATAGAATTTGGGAATTACTTTTGGAAAAAAGATTGATTTAAGACGATACCTAAGGAAAAATCCACCTAGACTTCACTTGTTATTTTGTCTCTAAATCGGACGATTTATTCATTTAACTTGTTCCGTAGAAATCCCTAAGTTATGTTATTATCCCAATTCAAGACTAATAACGTCTAACCCTAGATTGAATAATTGAGACTTTTCTCTAGTTAACACCCTAGGGTTGCATTAACTTGATCTATGGATCCCCTTATTAGGTTTCACCCTAATCTGGAAAAATCTTGTCACCCTATCTCTAGGCGCGCAATCAACTCCACTTAATTATGACAAAGTCACTCTTAGACAGGGACTATTCATCCTCCAACTATGAGCATTAGCTTGAATCGATATCCTGAAATACCAAAACAAGAATTAAGAACACATAATTAAGAACAAGTCAAATATTTATCATACAATTCAGAAAATAATAATAAGATTCGCCTTAGGTTTCATTCCCCTTAGGTATTTAAGGGTTTTAGTTCATAACTAAATAGGAAAACATCTCAGAAGAATAAAGAATACAAAACATAAAGAAAAGCCAAAACTCCTGAAGGGAAATTGGGGAGAAATCTTCAGTTTTGATGATGAATTCAGCTTCTGAGATGGATCAATCGACTTTCTTAGAGTAATTCCTTGCTACCTATTCTCCGTCTCTCTTTTAGTCCTCCTCTAGGGTGTTTTTATAGGCTTTAGGATGCCTAAGTGCCCCCAAAATTGCCCTTTTTTGAATAGAACTTAGCTAGGGCTCGGCAGGGACATGCTCGTGTGAGACGCCCGTGTGCGATTACTTCAGGCCGTGGTCGAGGCTGAGAGATCGACACGCCCGTGCTGAGGTTGTTTTAGGCCGTGGTCAAGCCTATTAGAATGGCACGGGCGTGTGTTCTGCCCGTGTGAGGAAGTCTAGGCCGTGTTGTTTTATTACGTAGGCCCATTTTTTCTGTTTTTCGCCCGTTTCTTGTTTTTTTCGTTTTTTTATGCTCACCTAACTATAAAACATGAAATTAAAGGATTCGGAGCATCAAATTCACCAAATCTAAGGAGAATTTATTCATAAACGTGTTAAGCATAGGATAAAAATATGTATAAATTACGGTTTATCAAATACCCCCACACTTAAGCGTTTTCTTGTCCTTAAGCAAAATCTTCAGTTCACAATTAAGACTTCCTTTTTCTCAACTTATAATTCCTATTAATAATATCTCAAACTAATCCATAAGTAATCATACATTGAGAATTCAACTAAAAGAACTTTAAAGTTTCAAACATTCCAAGTTGGACATTTAATTATAAAAAAAAATAGGCATCTCCCCTTATCTATGTAGTTACCATCAATTCGAAATCTTACAGAGTTTAACACCCTCACTGAAGATTCACTCAAATCACTCGAAGTGTTTAAGGACAATTAAATTAGCACTCATCAGTCAATATGAAAAGTTATTACCGTAGGCTTGCATGAAAATCAAATCTCCACCACTATAAATTGAGATGATACATCAATCAAAAGATCTTTAGAGGGTTGTAACGAGGCTTGATTAGGGGGTGTGGTCATAAGCTGAAAGAAAGGGTTAGAATCGGATTGAATTGAAAAATTTCTTAACTAGAAAAATATTTAATCATCACTTGCGTACAACAGAACTTTTTCTCCTAATATGGAATTTACATACTTAAGCTCAAGGACAAAAGATTTCTACTACTAATATGTATACACATTTTTTTTTAATTAAGAACAAGTCAAATAACATAGACTACTATTAAGAACAAGACATAGCTAAGTAATTTATTCAAATCAACTCTCGACAAAAATAGGGATCGAATTAATTGAGGGGATTTCAACAATAATGGGTTAAGGGTTAATATTAAGAGTAATACAAGGAATGGCTTGTTAAGCTCAAAAGGGTTTACTAAGGGTTAACTGAGGAGGTAGGCTTTTCATGGGCATGAGTGGGTTAATCCTAAGTGCCTCTATCATCTCAACATATCAAATCAAATTGTGTGGTCTTGACATGCACAATCAAACAAGTTCTAGAATAACAATTCGATATTGACACACTCAAAGCAGTAATAAAAGTGAGCATGAAAGAAATAATAGATGCTCTTAAAGGCTTAAAATCTCACACAAATTATGGCTTTTTGATGTTTAAACTAGTGGATTTCAATTCAAGATAATACCTAAACTTGGGAAAACAACCTAAAATTTTAAATTCTTAACAATCAACTCATTATGCTTAATTCTCTAATGTCTTAAAGTTTAAATAATCAATGCATGAATGCCTATATTTTAATTCAAGATATATCAATAAACATCATAAATTAATCAAAATTTATCCTAAAAATGATATGAGAGATTTGCAAGAGAACAAGGCAATATTCAGGGATTTTTTCTGATTATTAAATGAATACCCCCCACTTAAGATGTACATTGCCCTCAATGTACAAAGATAGAGTTAGTGACAATTATAGATATAATATCATAAGATAGGGAGAGAAATGAAACTTCCTGAGTGTTAAATGAATGAACTCCCTAGTTTAGAGTTATGTAGAGTAGAGGAGGATACTCCGGTGGTGGTAGAGGTTAGGTTCCACAAGTGCTGCGCCAAAAGAATATTATATCTTGTGATTGAGCAGGGCATGGCAGTCGTGGAGAACCTATTACAATGGAGTTTGAAGTTCCTAAATATTGTGAGCTGTGTGGCTCTTTATAACTGTGATAAAATCAGGAACTTTTTAGGGGATATAAAGAAGAAAAATTACTCATAAAGAATTAACCGAGATTAAAATTTGTTTATAAAACCTAAATATAAAGTAGTAGCGAAAATGAAATAACATTAAAGTTAAGAGTGAAATTAATAAAAACATAAAATAAAAATAAAAATAAAGATAATATAAAATTAAATATCATCATCGCCGGATGGTTCGCGAGGTGGTGGTGGCGATGAGATGTGGAAGTGCTGACAAATCTGTTGTAGAGTAGCATCAATGTTATCAAATTGTTGAAAAAACTGCTGCTCAAATTGAGTGAGGCGCTCGGAGATGTCAGCATATGAAGCCGCCGCATGAGCTGGACGATGGGAGCGTGGTGGCTGAGACGGTGGGTTCTCATGCTGTGGAGGGACATCATCAGTAATGTCCTCGGGGGCCTCCTCCTCGGTTGATTGGGCGAGAAGATATTGGGGAGGGTAGGTTCCTTGGTGCTTCTATCATCCTCATGCTTAGCATGCTCGAGATACCTTGTGGAGACATCTAGCCAATGACGACCAAGGATGGTTCTTGTGCCACAGTATTGAGGAGTCCAAAGTTCCGCGCCAGTCGAGTCACGTAGGGGCCAATGGAGATGACCCCGTTCCGATGTCACTCCGTCTAATGGAGAATGGCAATGGCGATAAAGTAGGCGAGGTCGAAGACATGCCCGTGCGACATACACCATAAGAAGTAGACGTCGTGAGTGGTGACGACGCCGGTGCTCTCTCTCCGCCCTGTCAAGGAGTGAGATAAAATAGAATGTAAGTACCTCAATGATGGAGGGAGAGCTGATGCCTTGGAATGACCGGGGTCGTAGGTGGCCGAACATGAGACGAGGGTGTTTCAGCACTTCGAGGGAGAATAATAGATGTGGCGGTTGAGGGTATCGATATCGTTCTTCTCTTGAAACTCCTCTGTGTAAAGACCCAGTGTCGAACCAAACTCTGGAATGTTCAACTGGCAGACTAGACCGCCAAGTCAAAATTAGACCGTGCCGGGATCATCATGGTTGGTCATTACAGTCTGAAGATGGAATGTCGAACACAATTCCATCGTGAGCTCGAGATACGTCGACTTGACGATCTCAAAGAAGAGGTTTCATGGGTGAAGGGCCCAAATCGTATCAGCCAACTGGACTTGTTTTAGTGCAGCCCAGTCGATACAGCGGCCCGTAATTAAAGGTCAGGCCCGGAGTATTTGGAAAAGTTCTTCTTGGGGCCCAATGGGGAACTGTAGGAAAGGGTGACAAATTTCTGCGGTAGGACCCGAGGAAGATGACGCTCCCTTTCTTTTCTTCGAAGCGGGGACGATAGCTTTCTTTCCTCGTGAGGACGACATGGTATACCTACAATTAGAACCATTAATTCGTCTTGATGAATGGTCAAGGTAAAACGAAAACAAAAAAATCATAAATAATTTCAGCCACAACTACTAAAACTAACAAACTTAACTAAACTAATCAATTTTATGGCATACTTTTATGGCATTGGCATTGTAGTAGCATGAATAAAAATGGCAAGAACTTTATGGAATGCAACATATTTTATGGATGAAAAATCTTTAATACAAAAAGCATGAGTATTTCTACTATCCTAACCATGGATATTCACTTTAGACTAGTTAAATGGAGCATATAGATCATGCAATGAGTAAGAATTTCAACATAAAAAAAATGATAACTACTCTAGATATGAAATTTGAGTGATAGAAAGATGAAGATAACATGAAAAATGCAGATTACTATGATAAATAGCATTAGAAATCAGTAAAATAATAGAGAAAAGAGTAAACAAACGCTAGAACGAGGAGAATGAGCGTAAAAAATGAGGTTGGAAGTGGCGCACGGGCATGGAAGAGAGGTCGTGTAGACTTGCAGCGGCTAGGGTTAGGGATTTTTGGGTGAAGAAGATAATGAATAGTGTAGGGTATTTATAGTTTTTCCTATTTTGGTGTGTCTGAAATTCGTCTCACGCCCGTGTACCTTGGGCGTGTTGGTGCACACGGCCGTGTCACATGGCCGTGTCTAGGTTCATTCACTTCTCCCATGCCCGTGTTAATTTAACAGGTTCGACCACGGGTGCTAGACACGGGCATGTCGCACGTCCGTGCTATTTTCTTAGGTTCTCCCACAGTTCAATGCCACGGGCGTGTCGCACGCCCGTGCTGTTTTGGCAGGATCGCCCATAGCCATGTCGCATGGCCATGGCCATTTGTCGCAGCCCGTGTTTGGAAAAGATCTTTGCCCTGTTTCCACACGGTCCTAAGGACGCCCGTGTGCATGGCCGTGTGATTATGATAAACCCGTATTCAAGAATTCTGTTAGTAAGTTAGTTGTTAAACACTAGAAATTAAATAAGTTAATACCGTTAGTGCTCGGGTTGCCTCCCGAGAAGCATTTATTTATAGTCTAAGCTCGACTTACCTCTCCATTGAATGGTCATGGTGGTTTGAGGAGTTTATACTCCTCATTTCTGTTATAAATTTTTATCAAAATAAGGTTTTAGGCGTGTATTATTTACCTTAAAAGTGCCAAGCTTGGGATAACTTACCTCGACTGTACCGAATGGAAAAATGCTAAGTACCATAAGAGGAATTTTTTAGTCGGTTTGGCAGTGACGATGTGAGGATCTGCAGCATCTAGTAAAACTTTATCTCCAACCTTAAGTTGATTTGGTGAGGTATTCGTTTTGGCGTAGTTTTGGTTTATCGTGTGTTCTTGATTTATGTGTCTGCCATTCATCTAGCTCCTCTATTTGTAGCATTCGTTCTTCACGAATAGGTCCTCTATTGTTGCTGGAACATGGTTCATGTACTTCTTTCAAACTCATTTCCTACAAAGTAAGTTGCACCATATTGTCAGTTTTAGTAGAATGGTTTATACAATCACCTTCAATTTTCGACGTGTTTCCAGAATTGTGAGCTTGAAGGGTGATTGTTTTGTCTCCCACATGAAGTATGAGTTCACCTGTGCCAACATCAATAGTCGTTCTAGCAGTTGCTAAAAAGAGCCTTCCTAAAATTAAAGGAGTGTTGCTTTCCTCCTCTATATCTAGAACAACGAAGTCAATGGAAAATATAAATTTATCGATTTTAATTAGCACGTCCTCAATAATACCCCTAGGAAATCTGATGGTTTTATCTGCTAATTGAATGCTTATCCTAGTCTGTTTGGGTTTCCAAAGACCTAGTTGTTTGAACATTTTGTAAGGCATGACGTTAATGCTAGCCCCTAAATCAGCTAATGCATTATTAACATCTAAGCTACCAATTAAGCAATGAATTGTAAAACTCTCTGGATCTTTTAATTTGTTGGGTAGCTTATTCTGTAGAATAGCTGAGCAAACTGGGTTTAGCTCCACATGCGACTCCTCGTCCAACTTTCGCTTATTTGCTAAAAGCTCCTTTAAAAATTTCATTGCTTTCGGCATCTGCGATAGAGCTTCAATAAACAGTAAGTTGATTTGTAATTTTTTTAAGAGTTTGAGGAATTTACCACATTGTTCATCTGAGCAGTCTTTCCTTGTCGCTTTGGGGTATGACACACGAGGTTTATATTCTATACTTACTATTTTATTTTCATTGTGACCTACCTCACCTTTACTTACCATAATTTCTTCTCTCGATCCTGGCTCAAGCTCAACTGATCCTTCTTCACCTTGAACATTAGTCGCGTTGAGTTGTTCCCTTGGGTTAGGTTCAGTATTGCTTGGCAAATTACCTTGTGGTCAGTCAGAAATTAGTTTGGATAGCTGGCCTATCTGAGTTTCGAGCCCTTGGATTGATGCTTGTTGATTTTCAAGTGCTGTCTCGGTATTTTGGAAACGAGCTTCTGACACCGAGATGAATTTGGATAGCATCTCTTCAAGGTTCAATTTCTTTTCCTGTTAATAAGCTGGCTGTTGAAAACCTAGAGGATTTTGTGGCCTTTGATTCCCTTGACCACCCCAAGAGAAATTTGAGTGGTTCCTCCAACCTGCATTATAAGTATTACTGTATGGGTTATTTTGAAATCTAAAGTTATTGTTACCTAGATAGTTGACTTGTTCTTCTTCGGTTGTAGGATTGAATGGTTAATATTCTGTATGTACACTTCCTCCACTTGAATCACTCCTCATCACTGGATGTACATGTGTAGAACCAAGTAAACCATCAATCTTTTTGTTTAGAAGTTCTACCTGATTTGACAGCATAGCAACCGAATCGACGTTATAAACGCCTGCTGTTTTAGTTGGCTTAGTCCTCATGACTTGCCATTAATAGTTATTTAGTGACATCTCCTCAATAAATTCGTAGGCCTCTTCAGGTGTTTTGTTGTTGATGGTTTCACTAGCGGCTGCATCAATCATCTGTCTTGTCGAGGGATTCACACCATTGTAGAACGTTTGAACTTCTAGCTATAGAGGTAACCCATGGTGAGGACACCTTCGCAGTAGGTCCTATTATCTCCCCCATGCATTGTAAAGTGTTTCTAAATCCATCTGCACAAAAAAAGAGATATCATTATGTAATTTAACCGTTTTAGCCTGCGAAAAATACTTTAATAAAAAATTTTCGGTCATTTGTTCCCAAGTAGTGATGGACCCTCGTGGTAACGAGTTCAACCACTGTTTAGCTTTGTTCCTCAATGAAAAAGGGAATAACCGAAGACGAATGGCATCATCAGAAATGCCATTAATTTTAAATGTATCGCAGAACTCTAGAAAATTTGCCAAGTGAATGTTGGGGTCCTCGTCCTACAAACCATCAAACTGAACAAATTGCTGTATCATTTGAATCGTGTTAGGTTTCAGTTCAAAATTATTTGCAGCAATAGTAGGCCTAACTATACTTGACTCAGTTCCTGTTAATGTAGGTTTAGCATAATCATACATAGTACGAGGAGCAGGATTGTGATTTGCTAGATCAGCGGGTATCGCAGGAGGTAGTTGATTTTTCTGATTTTCAGCCATCTCCTCGGTTGTAGTTGAGATATCGTCCTCTTGCTCTTCCTTTGTGTATTTTAGGCTTCGCCTTATTTTTCGTCGGTTTTTGCGAGCTGTGCGATCGATTACTTCGTCAAAAATCAATGGTCCTGACAGGTTTCTTCTAGCCATAAACTATAAAAACCTGCTAGAAGGAAGGAAAAAAAGAATTTAGTAAAGAAATATAAAAACAAAAGTAAAATTAAATTGCAGTAACAGTAAATGGCTAAAGTAATAAAAATTGAGTGTTCCTAATATTTTAGTTCCCCGGCAACGGCGCCGAAAACTTGATCGTGATTTTCCGTGATAAGTTTTATAAATTTATAATTAATTGCTCTTAAAACTAACTATTATCACGATGTAGGCAAGTGTACCTATAGAACAGTAGTATAGCTTTAGCAAGACCGAATTGTCGAATCCAAAGGAACTAAAAGTACTAGTAATGACTACCTTTTTATTATCTAGCCTAAGAATAATGAAGTTTGTTTTAATTAGCTAATTAACTAAACTAAGAGATCACAGAACATAGAATTTGGGAATTACTTTTGGAAAAACGATTGATTTAAGACAATACCTAAGGACAAATCCACTTAGACTTCACTTGTTATTTTGGCTCCGAATCGGATGATTTATTCATTTAACTTGTTCCATAGAAATCCCTAAGTTATGTTATTATCCCTATTCAAGACTGATAGCATCTAACCCTAGATTGAATAATTGAGACTTTTCTCTAATTAACACCCTAGGGTTGCATTAACTCGATCTATGGATCCCCTTATTAGGTTTCACCCTAATCTGGCAAAATCTTGTCACCCTATCTCTAGGCACGCAATTAACTCTGCTTAATTATGACAAAGTAACTCTTAGACAGGGACTATTCATCCTCCAGCTAAGAGCATTAACTTGAATCGATATCCTGAAATACCAAAACAAGAATTAAGAACACATAATTAAGAACAAGTCAAATATTTATCATACAATTCAGAAAATAATAACAAGATTCATCTTAGATTTCATTCCCCTTAGGTATTTAGGGGTTTTAGTTCGTAACTAAATAGGAAAACATCTCAGAAGAATAAAGAATACAAAACATAAAGAAAACCAAAAACTCCAGAAGGGAAATTGAGGAGAGATCTTCAGTCTTGATGATGAATCTGGCTTCTGAGATGGATCAATCGGCTTTCTTAGAGTAATTCCTTGCTCTTATTCTCTGTCTCCCTTTTAGTCCTCCTCTAGGGTATTTTTATAGGCTTTAGGATGCCTAAGAGCCCCCAAAATTGCACTTTTTCGAATAGAACTTAGCTAGGGCTCGGTAAGGACACGCCCGTGTGCGATTACTTCAAGTCGTGGTCGAGGATGAGAGATTAACATGCCCATGCTAAGGTTGTTTTAGGCTGTGGTCGAGCCTATTAGAATGGCACGAGCGTGTGTTCTACTCGTGTGAGGAAGTCCAAGCCGTGTTGTTTTCCCACGTCGGGCCATTTTCTCTGTTTTTGGCCCTTTTCTTGTTCTTTTCGTTCTCCTATGCTCACCTAAGTATAAAATATGAAATTAAAGGATTAGGAGCATCAAATTTACCAAATCTATGGAGAATTCATTCATAAACATGTTAAGCATGGGAGCATTACCCCTAGATAGAAAGTTAGAATTTGGGATCGAGGTGTTGCCTGGTACAGCTCTGGTATCCATTGCCTCGTACCGCATGGCACCGGCTGAGTTAAAAGAATTAAAGACTCAGTTGCTAGAGTTGCTTGAGCACAGTTTTATACGCCCTAGTGTGTTACCGTGGGGAGCACCAGTGTTATTCGTCCAAAAGAAGGATAGGTCGATGAGATTGTGCATTGATTATCGTCGGCTTAATAAGGTGATAGTGAAGAACAAATAACCAGTTCTGAGGATTGATGACCTGTTTTACCAGTTGAGAGGTGCTTGTGTGTTTTCTAAGATTGATTTGAGATCGAGGTATCATCAGTTGAAAGTTAAGGAGGGGGATATCTCAAAGATAGCTTTTAGGACGAGATATGGCCATTATAAGTTCTTAGTGATGCCGTTTGGGCTCACAAATGCTCCTGCAGCCTTCATGGATTTAATGAACCGTATGTTTTAGCCCTACTTAGATCAATTTGTGGTGGTTTTCATTGATGTTATATGGGTGTATTCGTGGTCTGAGGATGAGCATGATCACCATCTCTGAGTTATGTTTCAAGCCCTTCAAGCGAGACGACTTTTTGCCAAATTTAGTAAGTGTGAATTTTGGCTTTCTGAGATGGCCTTTTGGGTAACATTGTCGAGGTGGATGGTATTCGAGTGGATCCGTAGAAGATTCAGGGAGTGGTGGATTGGAAGCCACCGCGTAATATTTCTGAAGTTTGTAGTTTTTTAGGCCTCGCCAGGTATTATAGACGGTTTGTTAAAGGTTTTTCGATGATTGCTGCTTCGTTGACCAAGTTACTGCATAAAGTTTGTTAAAGGTTTTTCGATGTTTTAGTTATGTTTTCTTAGTTTAATTAAATTTAATAAAAAGTGCATTTTGAGTCTTTTATTGGCCTTAGGGGCCGAATGAGGCATAAAAGGCGAGCTAACGTACTTAGTAAGTGTGCAAGAGACCAATCAAAGGCATAGGAACTTGAAGCTGATCGTTGTAATGAAACATTGGGTGCTTGATGTCGCAGTATAAGGAGAAAAATGCCAGAATTGCTATACTACCCTGGATGTCACGACATAACCAATGGATTTCGAAACAGACCCTAGAAGCTACCACTAAACCATGCATGTTGTCCCCAATGTCGCGACACAAGGGCTAGGTGTCGCGACGTCGGTCCTATACAGGAAGCACTTAAGAGCTAGAGGCATTTTGGTCAGCACAATGGAGATTAAACATGAGAACATCAACTGGCATAGGGTTGAGGACGATGACAACCCTAACTCTATAAATAAGATCATAAAACACTTGTTGAGGGAAGCTTTTTAGACTTTCAGTTTTTCTTTTTAATTTCAATTTTTAGTTTTTCTTTCTTTTAGGTTTTAGGTTTATTTTAGTTCTTTTCTTTTTAGTGTTCTTCGGAGAACGTGGTTTGTAAATGTGATCAAATGCCAGTAGATTGTTTGCGCTTCATTTAATACAAACAAGATTATCTAAACTCTACACTTGATTCGTGATTTATGTTTATCTTTATATTTAAGATTATTGTGTTCATGAGATCCATAAAGAACTAATCCTCTTATGGGGGATTAACGAGTGGAGGTGTGATTAATTGATTCCTGTGTAAGGTTTTCTTAGCGAATCAGCTATTTGGGAGAGGAAGAGCTTAAACCCTAGGTTTGGCGACCCTAGGAAGTCATTTAGGGTTAATTAACCCAAAATTGGTATAGCCTATCTGTGAACACCTTAACCCAAATCTGTCTAGACTGTGAGGTCAAGAGATAAGTAGCCGACTCATTAGTTTAGTGGATGATCGAGATATCCTACTAGGGTAATGACTAGTTGATTGAGTAGAAACCCCAAATAGGAATCAGTTATGACCACAGAAGTGAGCTAATCACCCCTATCTAGAATTGATTAAAGTCTATAAATTAAGTTTTCCAAAGTTATTTATATTTAGGCTTTTGTTATTTCTTTTTAATTATTTATAAAAACCAAAAAAACTCTTTACTTTATGTTTTATCATGTTACAATTTATTTAAATTACTAATTACTATTATTTACGTTTAAGTTGACATTAATTTAGTAGTTCACCTCCTTTGGGTACAATCCTTGGAGTACTCACCTACGTCGTTGTAACTGTATTACAACCTGACCTGTATACTTATAGACACTGGCTCGATTTCATTTATTTTATTTACATTATTCACACTTTGGACGTTAGTACGTCCGTAGGCGATTAAGTTGTTGGTGTTGTTGCTGGGGAGGCAACGCTACTAAATTGATTTTAATTTTTATGTTTTAATAAATAATTAGGAAATTAATAAATTATGGATACAATTTTTTTTAATTTCATTGACATATTCTATTTTCTTTTTGGTTTTAGTACATGACTTGTAGTAGCGGAACACCTATAAAGCCAGTTACTGATTCAAATAGATTAATTCGCCAAAATCATCGACAACAACAACAGATGTAGAATCAACCACCTACTACAAGCAATTTACCATACGATAATCCCTTTTTGATGAGATTAACAATAATGACCCACATGACTTACCCCTACCATCGTAGTTACCTACAAATATACGTATGTCGTGCAACAAAAGAAGCCTAAGGGACTATGCGCTGCCAAATCTGAATATGGTTCAAGGAAGCATCACAAGGTTAGCCATCACGACTAACAATTTTGAAATAAAATCGACCATGATCCAGATGATCTAGAACAATTTACAGTTTAGAGGCACAATGAAGGAGGACCTAAATCAGAATTTAAAACAATTCATTCAGCTTTGTGATACATTTAAATATAATGGGGTCACCGATGTTGCTACTTATCTTCGACTGTTCCCCTTTTCTTTAATCGATAACACTTTTTCTTGGTTAGATTTACAAGCACCAGGATCCATCATGACATGGGATAAACTTGCAAGAAAATTTCTATAAATGTTTTTCCCTAATAGCAAGATAATCCAAATAAGGAGAGAAATTGTAATGTTCAAACAATTAGAATAAGAGAGCTTTCACGAAACCTGGGAGCATTTTAAAACGCTAAGATAGAGATGCCCATATCATGGATTACCTGAGTTGCTGAGGCTACAAATTTTCTACAATAGGTTAGATGTGCATGCACGTTCAAGGCTAGATGGAGCCGTAGGAGGAGCTTTAATGAACAAAATGTACGAAGATGCGTATGAGTTGATAGAAAATATGATGATGAATTCCTAATAGTGGCCAACCTAAAGCTTTACATATGGTCAGAAACCATCTACATTAAAAGTTGTCCAGAAGGATGACAAGTACCAACAAATTGTGGACAGACTCAACCGCGTATAGTTCTCATCTAGTGTGTCATCTATATATGAAGGAGACAAACTGCTTTTTCATTACATTGATAATCCAACTGAGGATGTCAACTATGTTGGAAATAGGGGTAGAAATCCTTATTCAAACACTTATAATCTCGGTTGGAGAGAATACCCAAACCTGAGATGGGGCAGAAATCAAAGAGGAGGTAACAGTACACAACCAATTAAAAATACTAATTATCAGCCTCCTTATTTGCAGAAGCCTTAGGAAAGGGCTAACCCAAATGATCATATTATATATGGTCAACACTTGGATCAAATCAAGGGGGAGATATAGTCAATGAGGATTGAAGTAAAAAAGGTATGGTTTGAGTACACTAACATTACGAAAACATTGACTAAACTGGAAGGTCAGATGAGCCAATTTATGAGCATGATGAGATATATCAAAAGAAAAATTGGCATTGGAATCACGAGCAACACAGAAATAATCCTCAGAAAAAAGGGAAAGAGCACGTGAAAGCAATCGCGTTCCATTTGGGCAAAATACTGAGTAGCCCAGAAAAATCAGCTTACAAAGAGAATAAAGAGGATTCTGAGGATCTTCTAGAAAAGCCCTAAGAAATTGAGACTGAACCTGAACCAGAGGAAGAAGCTGAGCTGAAGGACGAGCCAATCAAAGAACCTACACTGACAAGGGTACCATTCCCTTTACAGATAGAAGAAAAACAAAGACGGGATGAGGCAGAACTTGTAAGTTTTCTAAAGCTATTTAAATCCCTAAATATTAACTTTTCTCTAATTTATTTAATTGAAAAAGTTCCTAAATACACCAAATATTTTTAAAAAAAATCATGTCTAGGCTTAGGAAAATAAAAATAAGAGATCAAGTTAACATAAGCGCCTCATGTAGTGTGATCATATCCAAATAGATGCCCCCAAAACTAAAAGAAGCAGGGAATTTTACAATGGCTATAGAGGTAGGATATATACATTTTAACAAGGCTCTATGTGATTTAGATACCAATATTAATTTAATTCCCTTAACTATATATGAAAAACTTGGGTTAGGGGAGTTTAAAAATACTCAGATCACAGTACAGTTAGTTGATAGGTCTTTAGCATGACTGAAAGGAATACTTGAAGATGTGTGGGTCAAAGTGAGGAGCTTTATCATTCCGGCTGATTTTATTATCCTAGATTTTAAAGAGGACCATAAGATACCCATTCTTTTAGGTAGACCGTTTTTAGTGACATCAAGTTCCACCATTAACTTGGAAAATAACGAATTAAAAATGAGGCTTAACGGTGAGACAAAAACCTTCAAATGTGGTCATCAATAGAATAAGGTAAACAGGGAGAAATTAGGAAAATGATGTCTTGAAATATTTGTAAAAATCCCTAATTACCCTGAACCAGGGGAGGTGTTCTTTGTAATTAGTGTAGGTAGAAAAAGCAAGTTCAAAGAATGGGACAAGTGAATGAAGGTGGAGTGGCACGATGGATGCTGGACGAACACTGATAGAAACAAAATAGGAAGAGCATCCATGAGCACACTGATTGAATTGATTGATGAGTCCGGCAGCAAAACTTGACATTATTAATTGAATTTGAATTTTGTACATATTATTGTATTTTTAACTAACCAATAGTTTAGACTATAATCCTTATTAAATTATTATTTAAATAGAAACTAAGACACTCCGAAATGAGAAAGTTTAGGCAAAAACAAAGTCAATGTCACAACACGATACCCCCATGTTGCAACATATCGTCCAGAATCGGAAGAACTGGGAAAATCATCTCGATGTTACGACACAACACCCTTTTGTCGCGACACAAAGGATAATTTGCCTAGGTTTCCAAATTTCTGAGTGTGTTGCGACATCGGTGTCCTGCCAAGGGAGTCATGACACAGAACCCCTGTGTCACGACATCGCTTAAACTTTTTGCAAGGGCGACCTAACTTGATTGTGCAACCCACCGACTTTTAACTTAATTTTTCCTTATTTTTTACCTTAAAATACCTCTTAAATTCTAAAAACTCTTTTAACTAAACCTTAAACCTCTCTTAACTTATAAAGTCTCTTAAATCATCTGAAAAATTTTCAAACCCTAACTTTCCTATTTTCTTCTTTATCTTGGTGCAGGTTATACGCCAAGTATTCATACAGGAGGTCACAACAACACCTTTAATGGAACCAAATAAGACTTCAAGGACAAGGTTAAGAGTTCCAAACCTTAAATTTTACTATTTTATTATTTTTGAAATAAATTGTTTGAATTTATTAGTTTTTCTAAGTTTTAATATCGAACATGCCTCCTAGGAAGTATAGAAAAACTAATGTATAAAAACCATTGATGGTTTCAAATCCTTTAAAATTTCAAAACTAAAATGCCAAAAAGTATTTCCTCGAGCTTCAAGGTAAAAACTTTATTCAAAAAAAAAGGATTCAAAACATTGATGGTTCTTTGCAATGAAAATTGGTCTTTAATATGATATCATAGATGAGAGTGTTTCTACATGATCCCCCAAAAAAAATTATTCCTATTGTGCAAGAATATTATGTTGCTCTTAGAGACGACTGGAGACCACACGGTGTCATATGGAAAATGGTAACAGTGCGAGGTAAGGATATGCCATTCTCCCTGAAAAAGATTTGTAAACATTACGATGCTACATATTATGACTTTAACTATTTAGAAAACACTGATTTAACAAGATTTCAAGATGTTGATATGGAAAGAATTGTTAAATACTTAACTGAAAATCAAGGTGAATGAAACCTCTAGCTAGATATCAGACTACCGACCAATTTTATTCAAGTTATAATGTTTCCAATAGCTAAAATGTGGATGCAATTTTTTTGCACTAGAATTACACCTGCTCTTAATGTTTCTAATGTCAATACGTTTCAAGCTATTTTTTTATATGACATTTTACAGAAGAACCAAATATGCATAGGACAATGGATCCTTCAAAGTATGAAGTATTACATTAGTGGCTAGATGGGCGGGATTTTCTTTCCCCATCTCATGACGACACTTTGCAAGAGTGCTAAGGTTCCAATGGAAGAGAATAACCAGTTTATACGCCTAACAAAAAGCTTAATAGGCGATTCTATATGTACTCAGTACGTATAACTCAACTGAAAACAAATCATAGTTTAGAACCAAAGGAGAAAAGAAAAGATGGACGTCCCTGCCTTACTTAAAAAAAAGTAAAATCGACATCTAGACAAGAAAGAAGTCAGAGTAGTTGTGCAAAAATCAACGTAATGATAAGATGGATGCAAGAAATAGGCTCTGTTCTTTAAGAATTTGCTAGATATGTTTGGCCTGATGCACCTAGAGTATGAAGAAGAGGAGTAAGAAAGTGAGGAGTAGGAAGAAGGCGAAAAGGATGAAGGAGAAAGGAGAAAGGAATAAAGAGAAAGATTTGATGATTCGGATGATGATTGAACTATTAATATTTAATTTTAAGATTGTAATTAATTTTGGATACTTTGTAAATTATTTTAAATGGGTGAAGGTTGAATGAAAAATGATATAAAATGGCAAGGATTCATATGAAAAATGGATGAATTTTATGGTCACATTATGTTAAAGTACTAATTTCTTTGCTATATTGATAGATTGAGTATCAATACATAAAAATGTTACAGACATTGCATGAGAAATAGTTACATACGAAATTCAATAAATGCGAGCTCTGGTTACGAGAAGTGAGATTTTTGGGATATGTGATTTTAGCGGAAGGTATTTGGGTTGATCCGAACAAAATCTCATCAATTGTAAATTGAAAGCATACGAGAAATGTTTCTGAAGTACGTAGCTTTCTAGATTTTGCTGGATATTATCGACGATTAGGTTAAAGGTTTCTTGATGATAACATTACCACTAATGAAGTTGTTACAGAAAGATGTCAAATTTGGTTGGTTAGCCAAATGCCAATAGAGTTTTGAGTAATTGAAAGCCATGTTGACAGAAGCTCCAGTCTTGAATCAACCTGAATCCAAGAAGGAATTTGTTGTTTTCAGTGATGCTTAGCTTAACGAATTGGGTTGTGTACTACTATAGAATGAAAAAGTAATAGCCTATGCTTCTCAATAGCTTAAACCGTACAAGAAAAAACTATCCTCCTATGCATGATCTAGAGTTAGGTGCGGTTGTGTTTGCTTTGAAGATCTGTCAACATTATTTATACTGTGAAAAATTTTATATTTTTACAGATAAAAAAATCTGAAGTATTTGCTAACATGTAAATAATTGAATCAGAGACAGTAGAGATGACTCGAGTTGTTGAAATATTAGGATTTGATTATCGATTACAATACGGTTAAAGATAATGTTATAGCTGGCGTTTTGAGTTGTAAGTCTCTGTTTGCTTTGAAGGAAATGAACACACGTCTAACCTTAGAACACAACAGTTTTATTTTAGCTAAGTTGAGAGTTAAATTAGTATTTCTTTAGAGAATTTGAGAATCACGTTAAGAAGATTCGGACTTGCTAACGAAAAGGAAGCTTATTGAAGTCAGTCAAACCATAAAATTTAGAAACGGTGATAATGATAGCTTATATTTTTGTAATAGATTATGTGTACTAAAAGATTCAGGCTTGAAACAAGACATTTTATGCGAGGCTCACAATAGTACTTATTTGATACATCCGGGTAGGAACAAAATGTAAAACGATTTGAAGCAAGTGTACTGGTGTTCGAGAATAAAATGAGAAATTTCAAAGTTTGTGACAAAATGTTTAATGTGCCAGTAGGTGAAAGCCGAACATCAAGTTCTGTCAGGTTTGTTACAACTTGTGATGATTCCAGAATAGAAATGAGAGCGAGTCATGATAAATTTTGTATTAGGTTTACCTTTGTCGCCAAAAATAGAAAGATGTAATCTGGGTAATAGTTGACAGATTGACTAAGTCTGCACATTTTATTATGACCAGAATTGATTATTCACTTGAAAAATTATTTGAACTGAATATCTTAGAGATTTTTAGATTACACGGTGTACCTGTTGGAAAAAATTCAGTTTGAAAACGGTTTTCTTGCATAGAGAAAAATTAAAATTTTGAAAACCGACCCGATTTGTGATATTTATAACAATACACCTTAACCAAATTCGTACTTGTTTTTTTGGTTAAGAGGATCATTGATGTTTTCTGGCTTTCAACCAAACGATTTTTTTAGCTATTCTCGTACCACGAACTGCTTCGAGTGTGAGCTTAAACTAATTGAATAAAAAATATAGAACTAGAAAAAGTTTTACTTTTGGAGTGAAAACAAAAATTCTCTTTATTATTCGGTAGAATAATAATCTCTCAAAAGTTGTGTTAATAGCTCTACCAGTGTCATCTATTTATAGGGAAAGAAGGTAGAACCCTTGTAGAGTTGTAAAGTTTTATTTTAAATAGAAAAACAACATCCTACTTAGAGTAGGAGAGGGATGAACAACTTACCCCTGTATTTCTACTAGGGTTGCTACCCCCTTTATGTTATATGACGAGTTTCGGGCCTCTCTCATATCGTGTCCAATTATGAGTACTTCCTAGGCCAAGCCTAGGCCTTTTTGGCCTAGTATTATGCAATATAACCCAACCTGATTAAATTTTTCTATTTCCTAAAATAAACTTTAATATTTACATATTAAATAATTTTCCCCTCCCAAATTTACCCCAAATTTTTTTGACAATGTTACCCTAGGTAAAATTTTGACGATTTTATCCCCAGCAAAATTTTGAGAAAATTCATTCAATGCGTCACAAGTCAATATGTTAACTATGACCGAATGATATATTTTCATTTTTGAGCTTCAAAATAGTCCAAAAACATAAACTTATTCTTCCATCATTTTTTAAGTAATCCTATATAGGGTTGCAAGTTTCCATTTCTATTTTTGGAAACCTACATTCATTTCGAAATGATTACATTTATCCATTTTGGAGAAAACCATAATCATTCCAGAATATTTCCCATTTCTTTTTTTCTATCAATTCCTTTCATTTCTATTCAAAACACACAATTCATTTTTAGTTTTAACGAGCTAGTGGAGGGATCGACTGGACATATATAATTGAGGCTCAAATGATTTACAATTAAGTTCCAGCTTTTCGCCTATTAATTATAAACTCATTTAGCGTGTTACCCTTAATGACATACTATTACGAAAGCAACTACTCAGTGCTCGTCCAATGACTTTGTCATAAGTGTGTTACCCTTATAGTATATCCTTAATCTCTTTGGGATAATATCCATTCTCCCAATATGATTCTATTTTATCTCATGGTAACCATTACATCTTCCTTCATGAAATGTCAATCACTATCAGATAGTGATCAAGTCATCCATCACAAAGACGAATGACCCATGGCCACGTTTACCTTTCATCAACCATGCAATGCCAATGAGAGGATACCATTTACCCATGTTTTGGGCTATGAATTCCACTATTGTGAATGAATCTACATACTACAGAAGTCGTACACCTAACACATCAACTTTTGGTTCCTTATCTATTTGAACTTAGGCTTTTACTTACATTAAAGTGTATAAGTCACGCATACATAGTCTGTCATCCACTCAGGATTTAGGTATGTCACACTATGAACGTTACAAGTGAATAAATCCATAAACAGATTCAAGATCTATTCTACTTGGGTCTTGTCTGATGTACTGTTAGTCCAGTCAATCACATCTATGTCTCTATCTTTTAGGAGTCATCCACTCCGATGCCCAAGACAAGACATTTTCCCAATTAGACTTAAAAAATGACATGTTAGTCTTTCAATCGGTTTGCTCATTTCCGATTAGACTCAGGGCATGTTTAGGTTTGTCCACTAATACAAGCTACCTTTTCGTATTACGATCTGACCACGTAATACCGCTTAGTATTAGTTAAACATTAGACAACGAATGAGCAACAGTTGCTTCTGTTTTGACAACTAGGGAAAAATCATAAAATAGGGTTACGTGGATGTGTGCTTAGGTCATGTACAAATTCCAATCGTGTAAGCTGGAGTCATACGACTTGTATCCAAGCCGTGTAACTCATTGAAGATGTGTTGACCTAAATGTAAAAATTTACAAGTAATTACACAGTTGTGTGGCTAGGTCGTATGAGAGATTGAGACCATATGAAAAATACATTGACCAAATCTACAATACCAGACAGGCGTATGGCTAGCCCGTGTAAAAAATTGAAATCATGCTTAACCTAAATTTCCCAATTCATAAAGAGCACACAGTCATGTCACATGCGCGTGTGTGACACATGGTCGTGCGTTAGCCCGTAAATGCAATTAGGTACATTTTTGTGCAAGTTACAAAACTAAATTTTCAAATATAACATAAGTATACACTTAATCAATCCTTAAACATGTTCAAAATGCAAAAGAAAAAAAGAAGAAGTTAAAATATGTCATTTTCCAAGTTCCAACCAACATGCCACAAGGAATCATCACAAACATAAATCAATATCAAAGTTCATCCCCATTCACGACAAGATAGAAAGTGACCATACATGTACCCTATACACAAACAAAACAAAACTTTCAATCATCTAATATTGACAAAAAATGCCAAATCTATAACCTATAATTTTGATATCAAAACTAATTCACATATCATGCCTAAAACATCTAATCCAATTATGAAACTTTTATGCCATAATCTCCAATACAATCTCACCTCTTTGAACATCACATATCATAACCAAACATGCCAAACATTCATGTTAGTCTATCACATTTTCCATACTTATCAAACATCTTCAAACTTACCATTCAAGCCGTAATCCAACATATCAAGATGCCAATAGGAAAACATACATTATATAACACCATTCACACCTTACTATTATAAAACACTTAAATACAATTTCACCCCTATTATATGCCACATCACCGAATTGAATGTTTAAAATTCTACCAAAATGGAGGCTGGATAGTGTGATTTTTGAGATGATCCAATCATCGAGTTCCGCAAAATGTTAACTACAAGAAACAGAAAACAAAACAGAGTAAACTTTAAATAAGCTTAGTAAGTTCATATGTTCAAAATAATATAACTTACCTTAATTCCCACATTTACATAATAAAACAGTTAACTAAATAATTTTCTTTATTACCACAATTCATATAATCAGATGAGTTCATCATATAAAAATTGTATAACATTCCATTCGATATAGTTCAATCTCAATCAAAGCTATATCAACAACCATTGAACATATGTACTTTTTCATTATGCATCTATGCTTTATATTATTATAATACTTTTACCATTCATTATTATTGAATTGCAACAACAATTTAGCCCGATAAACTATAATGAACAAATATGGATACACGGGTAACCACCCAAAACGCACTTGATTGTTCAAACAAGCCATAGCATCCATGAACACACCTGGGCACTAAGTGCCAAGCCCGTAGGCTACATATCTTTCCTCAGAAACACAATTGGTCATTGTAAAGATAATTCGGTATTTCGCAATAAATGTTAGATTCCGGTACTACCAGTGAATAAACAGTACATCATCATCTCATCTCATGTCATACCCATACAGTGTGTGAAATAACCCTATTGGCATGCCAATTGTATCCTATCTTATGTTCATCCGAGATCAGTACATATAATAGTAATTCACGTTTCAATTCAGTCCTTTTTTTCACCTTTGTACCAATTTGCCACATTTAAATCTATATTCAAACATTATAAAATAAACAATTCAAACATAAAAAATACAAAAATACCCATAACTATACTGTATGAACTTACCAGGGGAAAAAACAAAAATAGGAGTGTCAGGGACTAATATGTAATTTTCTATTTTCCTCGATTATCTATCGATTCTTGATCTATGAAGTAATTTATTACCAATTTTCAGTTCCAAACACCTTAAATAATTTCATTTCATGTAAATGACATCTTTTATTCATTTTTTACAATTTCCCTAAAGTTTTACTTTTTATTAAATTTAGTCCCTAAAATTGAAACAACTATCTCTTTCACAATTGAAACCTATTTTTACTTTCCAGTTTCAATTATACCCTTATACAGTCCTATGAAATATGAAATTAGCAAAAAAATGCTAATTTTGAATTATTTTCATTTTAGTCCCTACGTTCAAAACTAACCAATGTCACTATACAAATTAGTCTCTAATCCTTTCTAAACTTAAAACAAGCTAATCAACAATAAATACTTCCAAGAACATGAATGGTAGACTTTTAAAACTTTAACAATTTTGAAAATGGAGACACAATTTAGCTAAATCAAGTTACAATGAACTGAAAAACATACTTGAATTGGACTTGCATGCAACAATAGAAGTTTAGCCGAACCTTAAACTCCTTAGAAATGGTGAAATCGGTTGAAATGAAGAAGATGATGAATTTTCTTTTTTTCTTTTTGTTATTATTATAACATTTACTTAATTATCATTTTAACCTTAAATCTAACTTACAATTTCATTAATTAAATGCACGACCCATCCAAAATTTAGCACTAAGGTCTAATTGCCTTATAGATCCTTAAAAATTTACTAAATAAGTATTTTAGGTAATAAAAATTAGTAGCAATTAAATTTTATGATTGTTACGATTTAGTCCTTATACCTTAATTAGCTATTTAATCACTAAAATTTCTAGACTAAAATTTAATTCACCTATATAACATCTCTGTAAATATTTAATGGAAATATTTACAAGCTCGATTTATAGAAATGAGGTCTTAATACCTCATTTTCCAAAACCATTGACTTAAATACCAAACCACTTGTACTTTAATTAACTGTCTAATTAGAAAAATGTATCAAATCAAAATTCACTATAACATTGTATTTGACTCATAAATATTCAATAATAATATTTATGGACTCACTCGTCAAAATTGTTGTCCCGAAACCACTATTTTCAACACCACTGAAAAAACGAGTTGTTAGTATAGAAATTGAAATGGTATAAATACAATAATAATTTCGTGTGAATTTAGGGTATGAATGGTATGTCATTATGGTCCGAAAATGAATTAGATGTTTGATCAGGAATTTAATAACTGGTGGCTTGATATCCAACACATCTGGGTTAGTTGATAAGTTGGCATGAAATGGGCACAAAAATGCATATTTTTGATATTTTTACCTTGAAGTATCAATACCTTAGGAACGATGTTAATACTTTAGCAAATTTTCTTAATTTCCAAAACTTCGAACCAAAAATGGTATCAATATCGAACTCAAGTATTGATACTCTGTAACAAGGGTATCAATATATTTGACCTTTGTTTAGTTTTTACAAAAGAAACAAAATCGTAAAATGATATCAATACTAGAATAAGTATTGATACTTTGAAAAAGAGGTAATGATACCATATGAAAAATATCGGTACTTGTGATTTAAAGAAGAATTTTTTAAACATTGAAACTATAAATGGTATCAGTACCATTTCAGGGGTACCGATACCTATTCTGAAACTTTGGAACTTTCCAATTTGGTCTTATTTCATGTTCGAATTTAGTAATTGAAATTTCGTAAGCTCGATCAAACCCCTGAAAAGATTGTATAACGTATTTATGAAATGTTTTGATTATGAATGCTTGCATTATGGTGTAAATCAATTATTAAATGTTGTAACTATTTCGGTATCGACTGTAGCATCTTGTAACTCGGACCTAGCAATTGGGTCGGCGAGGGGTGTTACACAAGAAATCATCAATACTCAGTTCCAACTTTGCATAATGCAGAATGATATAAATATGGATCAAATAAAATATTCTTGAATCAGAAAATTAGAAACTGAAAATTCCAAACTATTCGTCGACGACTTTGGATTTTCCTTTCGCTCTTGATGAATTTAGGTCTATGTTAGCTACAGATTAACATAAACACATAGCACTAACAAAAAACAACCAATTCGCACTTAATTATCAATTTATACAAAATTTCAAATTATCCAATTTAATCCCTAAAACCAAAACTAACATAACTTCCAATTTAAAGCTCCAAATTTAAATTCGATTTCACTATTATCCATTAGGGACCTTTTATTTCTTATTTCTACATTCAATTTTACATTTTATTCTGTTTAGTCCTTAATGTACGAAACTATCAATTAAACTTTGCGATTTAGTCCATTTTTATATTTAAGCTTAAAATATATCAATTTAACACCCAAAACATTAAGAAATTAACGATGACAACTTCCTGAATCTCTAACAATTTTACAAATTGGTACATGGGGTAGCTAAATGAACCTTTCTAGACCTCAAAAACATAAAAATTACAAGAAAATGGCTAAATTATACATACCAAATTAAGGCTGAATCTTTAAGCCGTTACTTAGGTTTCTTCTTTCAGCTTTTGGTGTTTGGGGAAGAAGAAGACAATGTTCTTCTTTCCTCCTCCACTAACTTTAATATATATACATATAATTAGTTTAAATTAAACTTAATTAAATTGGTTAAAACCTTAATTAATTAACCATTGACCTTTTTAATCCACTGTCCAATAGCATAGGTTTTCACATGGTCTAATTGCTATTTTAGACCTTTGGCTAATTGCAATTTAAGTTCTCAATTCATTTTCTATTTAAAAATTTATAGCAATTGGACTTTACAACTCAGTCTCTAAGCCCTAATTAAACACAATTTCGGTTAAATTACTTATCAAAAATTCAATTCACCTATATAATAATTCTATAAAATATTTAATAAAATATTTACAGACTTGATTTATAGAAATGGGGTTCTCTAACCTCATTTTTCGGTAACACTGGAAATCAGGTCGTTACAATGAAGCATAATAACAAACAAAAAAAAACTAAAAAATCTTGATATTAAACAATCTCTTAAAGAGTTGTTACAATTTATAAGAGAATTGGGAAGTAAATGTAAACACGACTAACCATAAAACTGAAACTATACCTAAAAACTAAGGAATCACACTTGCTTATGCTATTTACAAGAGTTTTTTAGGGAAAATCTTGAGCTATGAGTGAAAAAACCAAAAGGCCTATAACATCGAAATAACAATAATTCTAGAAAAAACAAGTTAATGTCACGACATTGAAAGTTCAAATATTATGGCATTCTCTGGCATAATGTAGTTTTTTCATGTTCTAGCTTTTTCCTTACTCTACCTTTTTTTTATTATGCTTTTGTTTTCTCGATCTCGATCCATTGCCTACAACAAGACATTGCAAAAGCTTATTTATTCAAAAGCATTAAAAATAACATAAAATATTAGAAAAAAATTAAAATTCAACTCTAGACTTCCTCCTCCATGGGTCAGATCGCATGGGTAGTGGGGTTCATTTTGAGGAGTATAATGATGGGAGTAGGGGACATCCCTTTTAGGTTCTTTGAGTGTTGGTAGTTATGATATCCTATTGTGACATCGTCTTTTCTTTGTTGATGAAACACTGATTTGATTTTCTCTGAGTCATGGTTATACTGTTGTCACCGGGATTGTTTTTGGCCCTGAGAGGAATATATTTCTCCTTTTCTCAATTGAGCCCAAAGCAACTTTCTTTGGATTTGCAACTTTCAATATTGTTGGATGGTAAGTTGAGAATTCTTTTTCCGCCCTTGGACCTTAGTAATATTCCTCCACTTGGTGGTTTGTTAAGGGTTGACAAAAATGGATGAGATTGCTTATTGCTTTATGTTGAAATTAAGGATAAGATGGATGATAAGCCTCTATTGCATCATTTTGATCACATCATCTAGATCTATCCCGGTGTTTATCATGGGAGACATATTGGTCTTCTTGCTTCTACTGATGATAGCCTTCATAGGGTAATAACATAGCGTTTTTGTTTGTTTTCTGTAGACGACACCTATTGTTATAACAATAATATTATACCAAATGTAGAACAATAAAGTTATAGTAATATTTGAGATGCTCTTCATGTTGGGGATGCAATGGATTGATGAGAGCTATTAGAAACTACTCCATGTATAACTTTTGAAGATTGTGTGGGTTCGCTTAATGTGACATGATGTTCAAGCAACATGCTCCAAAGATGAGAACTATTTTATTGGGAAGCCATAAGGCTGAGCCTTACTGAGTTTCCATAATCATTGGGTAATCTAACTAAACGTGTTACGTTGAAGGTGTAACAAAAATATTTATTATTAATGATGCACAATTTTAATTAAAATACATTTATTATTAAAATGTGAATATTTTCTTTTAAAATATAAAAACACTAGATTCTTAAAATTTAAAGAGATTACTAATTGGTTACAATATTCAAATTATGAAACTTTTTTTAAATAAATTTAATAACGATTAATAATATTATATAAAGAAACCCAAATTGTAACATATTGAGAAGGAAATAGGCTAAATTTGAATTATGGTTATAAAAAATATATTGATTATTAAAATAATATAATCAATGTGGAATTTAAGGGTAGTACTAGTAGCCACTATTATTGAAAGACGGTTAAAAATTATGAATTTACGTGAATTCGTGTGCGTAATGTTTGTTGGGCTTTGAGAGTTATAGAATAATAAAATATAATTAAGAAAAGGTTTGAAAAGACACTCGCAAGCTTAATAATTAATCCTAGTAGCGACTAACAGTTGCTATTTTTCTTTTCTTCTTTTTCGAAATTATTATATTATATATACATTCAATCCTTTCTAAAAAGTAAATTAATTTTGGTAAAATTTTATTTATGCCTGCTCTTAAAAATTGATCACTATACGTTAATATAAAGTACACATGACACGTTAAATGTCACTATATTATTATTTCGCCAATCACATTAAATTTTTATTATACAAACAAATGAAATTACTTTCTAATTTAATTTAATGTATAATACTTTTAACACCAATCATCTATGTGTCAAACAATAAATTGTTTACTGACAAACAAAACTTGATTCGGGTTTTTGTTTAAACTAGTAGGACAGGAAATAGAGGCAGAGTCAAAAGACGGCCGGATGTTCAAAATGACGCCACCCTATTAACAAAGTCCACATCTGCAGGAGAGAGCGGGTCTTGGGTAATTATATTTGATTTAAATTAATTCAGATTAAATATTCAAATAACTATAAATTCTTTTTCTATGCCTTTCGTGGGGGAATTATTTTGGTTACTGCATTTTATGTAAATTATAAATTTAGTCCCTATATTTTAATTTAATTATTTTTAGTTTTTATACGAGATTAAAAACAGAATTTAACCAATTTCTTTTAAAAAACTATTTAGTTAAAAAAAATTCAAAATTTGATTTGTTCTATGTTGTACTTTCATTAAGGGCAAAAATTATATTTCATACAATAATACCTATATTTTACTTGTAAAATAATATAACCAAATAAAGTAAATATTTCTATAAGATGGTTTTCAATTTATCTACCAAACACTGACTTATTTATTACTTTTGTTAGCATATTATTTTTTTTCTCGCAATAATACATACATGTTAAATAAGCTTCCCCTTATGTTATTAAGTTAATAACTAAAACAAGGCATGAATATTTTATTGAGTTGGTGTTACCCTCGATCGAGTCACCAATTCAATGAGTGAAATTACGAAAATATCTTTCTGTAATTAAAATAAATTATATTATTAGAGGATAATTTAATCTTTTTATTTAAAAAGATAAATTAAAAATATATATGATGGGATTTGAACCTAGACTAATTGGGTTAGTAAAACCTTTAATTTACCCCTTAATCAAAGCTGTATTTTAATATTTTTATACATTTCAACTTTTATTATTCATACTTTTTTATCTCTATCAATTGTGTGTGTGTGTATATATATATATATATATATATATATTAATGTATTTGATTGAGTTGGTGTCACAAGTTAATTCTCCACCAACTCAAGATTGATGACGGATATCATGCTAAACAATTTTAATCTATTTTTTTTATTTCAACATTGTACTTATTTCGTGTGTTATTATTAGTTTTAAATTATAAATTTCATTATTTATTATATGTTATTTTTAAAAGTATATTTATATTCTGAATTTTTCATTTCCACACGCATATACTTGTGATATGATTTTTAGTATATTTTAAGTTGTTATACTTTTTATATATTTGGAATTCGGTTTTTTTTACTTTTATTTTAATGAATTTAGTTTATCTTTTTTATTTAAAAAGGCAAGTCCAATTGTTTATCCCATAAACTTCTTTTTAAATAAATTCAAGTATATTACAATTCTATTTTTTAATTACATTGCTATCATATAATTTTTTTTAAATTTAAAGTATCATATTAATAAATTTAACAAAAAATATTCTAACAACATTAATAATTAAAGCAATAAATAAAATAAATTTTTAAAATAAAATAAATACACTAAATTTCAAAATTACGAAGAATATACCTCTTTTAAGCAACTATATAGCTGGTTAACATTACTGTTAAATAAACTAATATTTGTACCAAGTGTTCTGTGATGTGGGCAACTGGGCATGGAGTCACGAGGGCAGGCAACTCACACGCGTGCTTGTCTGTTTCTAAAGCCATTGTACTCGCTGCAGTAAATTAAATTAATGGACCAATGGAGTAACTTCTTTTTGCTGTACTTTTTCACCCTACTTTTAAAAGCATTTCAAAAGGAGAGGTTAATAATTTTTTTATTTTAATATTGTATATATTTTATATGTTATTATTAATAAGTTTTAAATTAAATATTTTATTATTTATTGTATGTTATTATTAAAATATATTTGTGTTTTAAATACGTAATTTTCACATGCATACGTGTGTGATAAAATTCGTTGTTGTTGTTATTATTAACATTTTTTAAAGAATAAGGGTAAACTATATCTAACGTTACTAAACTATTAGTACGTTTACAAATCGATCACTCAACTTCAAAAAGTTACAAAATAATCATTGAACTATTTGAAAGCTTTCATTTAAGTTTTGAATTATACAAAAGTTTTTATTCAAGTCACAAGGTTGTTAAGTTTTTTTTTTTTAATAAAAGTTCGGCTAGTGAGTTCCAAGTGATAATTCGACGATCGATATGGTGGTTCAATATATATCGATGAGAAGAATAACATATCTTAGCTTCAAGTTGATCTGGCGATTAGTGTTGGAGATTGAAAAAGAAAGCTACTTGGATTTTGATTCGCAGATTTGTGACACTCAAAGCTATTTAATGAAAACAAGTTGAACTATAGAAGAGAAGGGGGAAATAACTTTTGATTAGTGCAGGTAGTTGAACGGAGGTGGACATACAATAAAGATTTTAATAGCCTAGTGACTTAAATGAAAACTTTCAAATGGTTCATTGACCATTGTGTAACCTTTTGAAGTTGAATAACCAAAATATATACTTATTAATAATTTAGTAAGATTGGGTGTGGTTTACCCAAAGAACAATGATCTAATACAGTGATGGAGTACATAACCTCCACGTCTCCAACCTTTAAATAAGAGGATAATGCGCTACAATTAGAAGTGATCATGGGCCGGGCCGGGCCGGGCCCAGACAAAATTTTAGGCTCGTCTACTAGGCCCGGGCCCGGCTTGGCCCGAAATATGGGCCTAAAATTTTGTCCAAGCCCGGCCTGAAATAAAATTACTAAGCCCAAGCCCGGCCCATATTAAATTTTTTTTTCTTATTTCATTAAATAAAAAAATTTAAAAATATAATAAATCAAATATATTTAAAAACATAAAAACAAATATTAAAACAAATAAAAATAATACTAAAACAATTCTTAAAATAATACACAAATTAACAATATAATAAAAAATAGTTATATTAAAAATTTAAAATAATTAAAAATAAAATAAAAAATATATTAATATATAATTAAATTAGGTTGGGTGGGCAGGCCAAAAACTCTTACAGAGGCCGGCCCGTTTTCTAAACGGGCCTCATTTTTTGGGCCTATATTTTTACCCAAACCCTCCTATTTTTCGGGTAGGCCTTGGTAGTAGTAGCCGCTTGACCATGATCGACTTTTAGCTACAATCCACTCAAACCCACATCCTCTTGCACTGGTAACAATGTTGATGCCAACTAAGCTAAAACTCAATCGGCTTTTTTTTTTTTAGTGAAAAGGATAATCAATATAATAATTAATTAAACTACCAATATTTAATGGGGTTTCTGCAAACAACTTCATACCCTCATCCTTGTTAAAAGCTAATTTAGTGACGTGATCAGCTTTTATATTCTCTTCTTGAGGAGTATGTATCATTTCTTATTGTAGCATTGTCAACAATACCTGTTGAATATGTCTGATATGTGTTGAATTAGATAACATTGAGAAAGCTACTTGAATAACCTCCACGCTATCCGTCCGAATTGAGACTTTGTCCCAGTTCTTGATATTTAGTACTGTCAAACCATCTAGGATACCCCATAGTTCAGCATTTAATACAGAACAAAGTCCCAACCTCCTATTAAACCTAATGATCCATTTACCATGGTGATCCCTTAGAACTCCCTTACGCAGTAGCTTCCCTGAATCCACCTTGACTACACCATCAAAGTATAACCGAATCCAATTACCAGTAGAAGAGGATGATGCTTGTGAAGTTGTCCTTATCTTAGTATCTACCTTATATGTAGAATTACATTGTCGAGCCCAATTATACGAACACCTAATTATTTCATTGACACTCTACGACGATCATTGAAAGATGATAGGCTTTCTATTCTTCCAAATGCACCAAATAATTAACCTAAAGAAACATGACTAGTTAATATCCCTAAAGATGAAGTTGTGTTGATTGCCCAAATTATAAGAGAGCCATTCTCGCATATCTCCGGAAAAAAAATAGTCTTGCTTGTCAACTGGAATAATTTGAGACCATACTCTTTTAACCATTGAACAATCTCTAATAGCATAGAGAACATCCTCTAAGGTATGTCCACATAATAAACACCGCACATCCTCCCCAATTCCACGCCTCACCCACTCTTCTAGTGTGAGTAATCTTTGCTTAAGAACAAGCCAAATAAACATTCGTACCTTTTGTAGACCCAAATATTTCCACACTAAGTTCCAACATTCCTCTTTTTGATTTCACGAACCCTCCCTAAGCATCGTATAAACACTCTTAATAGAGAATGACATGGATCAAGACCTAGCCTAAGAAAGTATAACCTGACCGATAGAAGGATATGGACAAGGGATACTTACAATACGTTTAATAATATCTCCCGAAAGCCAAACTTTGAGAAGATCCAAATTCAACCCACCTTCTTTTATAATCAAGTCTTTGAGTCGACAACCCATATTAAGATTAACGTGAGTAGGGATTTGGTTAACTAAAGGGCCAAGTTCTGGAATCCAGTTATTCTTCCAACAATGAACACTATTTCTATCATCTACAAACCAGGCAATATTATCTCGTAGCAAGGGCCAAATTTTTTAAAGCGATCTTTAAAGGAAATAACACTTTCTTCAAGATATGGATTTGGGAATACCTTCTTTAAGCCCTTACTTAGACATGAGAACTTGGACCCACAAAGAACTAGTATTGTCCAGAATGTTAAACCCTAATTTCAACATAAATGAATTATTTTGTTATCTCATTGGACGAAAACTAAGACCACCATAGGCCTTTGGTTGACATACCACCTTTCAGTTAACTAAAGATATCTTCTTACTCCCTCCTAATAAAGGTTTCGAAAATCCCCAAATAAACTATAGCACCAATCTTTCCATCTCATCGCAAAGCTTTTAAGGAACAAGTAAGGACTGCATAAAAAAATTGGGTACCGAAAGGAGAATTGATTGGGCAATGGTAGCTATACCGGCAAAAGATAATTTTCTCACATCCTATCTCTGAAGCTTGCTTCGAACCTTATCAATAACAAACCTTAAGAAACTGTTAGTGACTCTTTCATGGAATAAAGGAATTCCCAGATAGTTGCCTAGACATTGGACTTTACAGAATCCAAGTATTTTACACATTATTTGCAGCCTCTTCGCCTCTCTTTTTAGAGAAGAAAACATTAGTTTTGTATGCATTAATTTGATATCTTGAGTAGGCGTAGAAATTTTCTAGTAATGCATTGATCAAACTAGCTTGTTTATTATCAACTTGACCAAAAATAACTAAGTTGTCAGCAAAGAACTAATGTGAAAGTGCATGACTGAATCTCGACAAATGAATCGAGTGCCATATACCAACACTAATGCTGGATCAAATGTTATACCCAATTCATTCCATACACAATACAAAAACATAACGTGACAAAGAATAACCTTGTCTATCCCCTTTTGCAGGCCAAAATTTTAGAAATGGTACTCCATCTCATAAAATCAACATATTAGAATTTTTAATGGCTGACATAATGACTTTACTGAGGAAAGTAAGAGTACCTACAGCTTGGAGAGAAGCCTCGATGAAATCCTATCTTACCCAATCATAAGCTTTTTCCAAATCTATCTTAATAGTCATCCACCTCATATTCTTCTGCTTGCTCCTTATGGAATACACTATGTAATAGGCCCAATTTGCCCGGCCCATTATAAACTAAAATTAAAAATAAAACCAAATAATAGTAAGCCCAAATGTCCACTTACAAACCCACTAAAACCAAAATTAAAACCCAAAATAACAAAAAAAACCTAATGGCCTTATAGGCCCAAAATCTAAACAAAGTTTTCAAACACAAGAAACCCTAGGCGCCGCTGGCTAGGTGCGCCGTACCAGCAGCCTCCGCATCTTCCGCTCACCCACGTGACCGTCTGACACTCCTCGACTAACCCCGTCCCATCACATTTACCAAAGCACTGCAAAGAAGAGACAAACAAAGTAGAAAGCGGAAGCAAAGATGCAAGCGAGAGTGAGGACAAAAAGAAAAATTTCGTTTACTACTCGGCTATAAAACCGAGAAGAAATCATTTGTAAAGGGGAGAGAAGGGGGTATTACAAAAACATCGATATAAAGAATAGGAATCGAAAAATCAGATTGAGAAAAAAAAACAAAAAGGTTTTAAAAGAAGGCGATTTTGAGACCTTTTTTTCTTTCGATTTTGTTCTTTTTTTAAGGGCTTTATTCGTTGTATGCAAAAAAGAGGAAGATCGATACCAAAAAGTTGAATAAAGAACAGTTTTCAAGTGGTAATTTTAAATATCTTTTCTTTTCATTTTGCTTTTATTTCTTTGATTGTTGTTACCATATGAACAAAAAACAAAAATAAAAAGGGAGAAAGGGTACTTATCGTGATAAAGGCCCTTGAATCTTTGTTTGCTTTGAAGAAGTCGAAGCTAAATTGTTCAAAAATGGCAAAACCCTCGAACTCGTGGCCGAACAAGGTCGATTAGGCTTTTATGCGATGCACCGATCGTTGTTCATGGAGGTTGATTGGAGTTGAATGAAAGATTTTTTTTGAGGAAGAAACAAAGGGACAAGGGTTTAGATTCGGCCAAAGGAGAGGAAATGGAGGCTAGGTTTTAGTGATGATTTTAAGTGGCTGATTACTTATTTAGGGTTTCTTATTTTGTTTTTAAAGAACACAAAACGGTGCCGTATAGGCACAAACCCGATGACCCGACCCAGACACAACCAGATCCGCGTGTTCTGAGTCTTTGAGGGTTATTTGCGCACATAGTCCCTCCTCTCCTGCACTGATCTCCAATCAGCCCTCAATTTTTGACTGATTCGCCTACTTTATGTTTTAAAATTGGCCCGTTAGTTTGTGTATGATTTCAATTGAATCATGATTCATTGTTGCATTACGAGCATGGGATATTTTCAATATTAGTCCTCACATGTTTGTGCGCGTAGCACATTGACCCTATTTCGCATTTGTTTTATTTCTAAATGGTTTCTCTGGTTTTAATTTTGTTACAATCAAGTCTTATCATCATTATTTACTGCGCACACATCTTAGTTTTACATGATTAATCATTGATTGTGATATTTTGTATTGCCTTGATAGCCAAATGTTGTAACCTTTTTCTGTTTTTATTTTATTATTTTGATAATTGTTGTACTATTTGTAATACAATTCATTTTGGTTTGTGTATTATATTAGTTTCATGATATTTTATAATTTCTCTTGGATTCATCCATATATTTAGACGTTTATTAAGTATATTTGGTATTTATGTTTAACCTACATATTCTGACCTTTTGTTTTATTATATATATATATAGCTTTCTAATAAATTTTTTATTTAGTTGTTCTTTTAATTTTAGTAAACGTACAATATATAATAAGATTAAGTTAATTTTATAATCCAGATTTTAATTCCATGTTATTTAAATATACAATTATTTATAAAGTATTTTCACATGTATGACACATACTAAATTATTTTTACTATGATACACATTATTATTCTCATATAACTTCATATAAATATTCTTCTATGCATAAATCCTATTATTTATATGTACAATATATTTCTTTTGGGAATCATGTTTTAAATCATACCACTTATTTATCGTATATACTCTCATATTATCCTTATGTATTATTTTTATATATATATTTTGTTACCTATATATATATATTTATATATTTACTTTGTTTCTTTCATACCTTATTTTTTTTTTACAAACAATCATATTCAATTTCACTTGTATATACATGTTTCATAAATTTATTGTGTATACTATTTTATATCATGTATTGTTATTCCTTCATATTTAATACATTATTTAAATTATCTTGTAGATCATCAATTTTAAAATGAATTTGCGTTTTAAATATTTCATAAATAATTTGATTTGAACTATTTTATAATAAATAAATCCTAAGTTTTTATGCAAATCTATCAACTTGTATATATTATGTTATCATTAATTCATCATTTTGTTTCATACGTAATTTTATACATCATTGTATTTTGTGTTTTGTTGATTATCGTGTATATTATTTTTTAATTATTCATTGTCCATGCTTAAAATTCGTTGGATAATATTATATTCGGAATAATTGTATACGATTGCTAGATGTATTAAGCGAGGTTGAACTCTATGTATATTATTTCATATTCATTAACCCTTTTCATATGTATGTACATTTTGTTGCAACACATTACATTTTTCATCTATTTTAAAACAAATAGACGTATTTGTGAGCAAATTTCTAATTTTTTGTTATTCAAAAATTCTAAAATAAGGTAATATCTAATATTTGGGGAATTCGGAGAACCGTGCTCAATCGTACTGGGTGTGACTTTTCCGGTGAACCAAATATTTGGGTAACCTTTTTATAATTTTAATGTATGAGTTTTCAAAAGTCAAAAAAAATTAATCGTGTTTTTAAAGGTATAAAGGATCGTATCCAATCGTACTGGGTATGTTACTACATATCTTTGAAACGAGCGATTTTTTATCGCTAATTTGAACTATTCAAACATTTTAAAAAAAAATGATACTTCGGAAAATCTTTTCTAATTTTTGATATAAGGACAACATCAAATCAATTTGGTACCAATTTCGGGCGTAGTGAGGGTGCTAATCCTTCCTCATACGTAACCGACTCCCGAACCCGTTTTCTCATATTTGTGTAGGCCAAAATCGTTGTTTAGGTAAATCGAAATGTTTTACTAAAATGACCAAATTTTTAGGTGACCCGATCACACCTAACAAAAAAGGATTGGTGGCGACTCCCATATTCGTTTTCGTTTTCAAACCAAAGTCGATTCCCGTTCGTTTCAAAAAAAATGGTTTCGACAGCTTGGCGACTCCACTGGGGACGTTGAGAGTCGAGCCATAAAATTGATTGATATTTGTCCTTTGTCGAAAATTAAAAATTCATTTTTTTTCATTGCTTTTTGTCCGTTTTTCTTACGGTTTACATTATTTTTCCTATTTTTTTATTGTCTCGGGTTTTTCTTATGCATATCTTCTCGCACATTGCATTGCATGACCGCTGTGGTCACACCTTCTAAGTGGGAGTAAGAAACTATGCTTTCGTGAGGTTTTCACCTCCGCATGGGCTAGTGGATTGCTTTCGGGGTACATCCGTACTTATGATTTCGTGAGATTTTCATCTCTGCATGGTCATAAGGAAATGTATCCCCCTGAACCGAACTCGATCTATATGAGCCTATAATGGGTGAGGATCGAGGAATCTTTGGTTTGGTACCTTTACTCTAGAACCAAGCCGCATATAAAGAGACCTAGGAGCTTACCCTAAGAAGAGCTACTCCGAACCTCTAGTGATCACCTGAATAGGTACTTTATTTGTTATTTATTTCTGTACTAACGTGTTTTGTGTTTGTTTGTTTATGACTGCATTGCATTACATCATCATAGAAAGGAGGTGTTGGTTGACATTCGATTTCCAAATAGAAACAGTTTGTCGAAGAAAATAAGTTTCTTAATAAAGTGGATTACAATACGATTTGTTCGAATGTGGTCTAAGTGAACATGCCAGAAGAAGGTTAATAGTTCGTAGAAGAAAACAAGACTTTACCTAAGGGTTCAAGCTGATAAAGATTATTCAAAGGCCGTCGCATCCCGACTTTCCTAAAGGAGCTAAACAACATTGCGAGGATAATAAGTTGTGGCTCGAATCAAGCAAAAGGAGCAGTTGAGACAATTATCAAAAGCTTGCTAGATCGGACTTTCACGAGGAAATGGGATCGAGTGTCTTTCGCCAAAATATGAAAGCAAGGGCAGTATCGTAATCCATTTTATGTAAAAGAATTTGTTATCTAGAAAAGTTGTTCTAAGGGAATTTAATCCAAAAATCAACATCTTTCTTTCCTTTGCATTCATCCCATGCATTTGCATTGCATTGCATCATCTGCATTACATTGCATCATTTACATTAAACTTTTACTAAAGGGCCCTAATTAGGGAAAATTATTTGAAGCTGACAAAAGATATGGACCAAAGGTTGGAGAGGATAGAGCGAAGGCAAATACTGGATGCAAGAGCAATTGATCGAATTCAACAAGATATGCGAGAACAAATCCTAGAACTCCAAAGAAGTATGATGGGCGATTAACCCAATTATTGGCCGGAGAATTTAAAAAAGAAGTGGTCCAGTGGTCAATTGTGAGGATGATAATGAAGAGATCGTCTACTCCCGGAGTTCTAAACTAATAAGTGTCGACCCAACCCGGACATACAAAGGGTAATTTTGTCATTATTGGACCCCAATATCGAGGCTAATACCCCAAAGACTATCAAACTTCCCAATGGGTTGAGTTTTAGCGAGAAGATGATCGGGCCAAACCGGTTGTTCTGGCAGAAGCGAAGAGAGAGGAGAATGGACTTTGAAGGTTAGAAGAAGAAAAAGAAGCAAATGATGCGAGTAGGTATAATAAGGGCGATCGAGCCGATTATATGGTAAGCCGACCAAGGACAAGTAACTACCAGCCATCAGGTCTCCCCAAGGCAAGAACCCAATTTAAGACCGAACTCTGAAAAACCCCAACCGGCGCCCATCCCAATCACGTACAGGAAGTTGTACCGTATTCTGTTCGACGCACATGTTGTATCCCCTTTTTACATAGAACCAATACAACCCCCATACCCTAAATGGTACGATGCAAGTAGTCAATGTGAATACCATGCGGGAATCACGGGGCATTCTATCGAGAACTGTACCGCTTTTAAAAAGCTAATCGAAAGATTTATCAAATTGGGTATCATGAGGTTCGATGATCCCTCTGGAGCAGGAAATCTGTTATCCAACCTTTCTGTTAAAGAGGTAGACATTGTGAGTTTCAAAATGAATAGGGGCATGAGATCTAAGGGTGCATCGAGCTCAGGACTCTAATGCAGGACTTGGTATCGGGGAATCCAAACATTAATGATGTATCAGAAAAGGGAACACAGGAGTAGACTTCTCCAAGCTTCTGCCGTTACGTACTTAGGGTGTTTTGAACGATGGGACTGTGAAAAAGATTCTTGTATTTTTAGAACTAATCTAGGGTAATGTTCAAAATACACTTGTTGTTTTAAGCCTAGAAGCAACAAGAATCTTTTTGTGAAATAGGCATATATCCAAAATCCTTATTTCAATGAAATGCATGTTTGTTATTACTATTCTTTTATTCTTTCCATTTCATACTATATAAACGATTATTCTTAGATTCTTTCATTCATGATCATATCATACAAATAACCATCCTTAGAATCATTTTTTTCTTTGAATCTGCCTTCGTACCTACAACAGGTCTCCAGATATCAACGATATGAGCAACGTTGCTACTAACTCAGAGTCTCCTTTTGAGCGAGATATGTGTCTAGAGGGATCTCAGAACCTTGAAGATGACAGAGATGCAGCCTATCTCTTGATGTGTTAAGGACGGTAGAATAAGATTAGAAAAGAGGATCCTACTTTACAAGAAGTCAGTGGTCAGCAAGCCTAAGACAAGAGAAAGAGGCAAACATTAGAGTCTGCATCACCACAAAGACAAAACAAGACATTATTGAGTCATCCCAAAAAGTCAAAGATGTTCTCACATGATCGTATCAAGATATGCCTGGGCTACTAAGGCCTATGGATGCTAAAAAAGTGCAGTATGAGTATCAAAAGGACACATGTTAATGGTTTTACGTTAGTCAAGCTAATCATGAGTTCAGGTCTTTGTTGATCCAAAATAGAAGGGGATTGTAGCAGATCAAGTGTGTGAATGCCAAACAAAAGATAAAACTTTCATGCCTCCTCAATTTCTTCATGATTTTCTATAGGTGGGGCATGGATTTTTATGGGCCGACCCCTTTGAAAGCTTCTAACAGTCTTGATTCGTCTTTCGGGTTGTCGATTACTCTGCGAAAGGGATAAAAGTTGTTTCATATGCCAATGTTACTAAGTCGCAGTCATCAAATCCCCAAAAAAAAGAGGTGCCAAAAAAAAGCCAGAGAAGATCATGTTCAACACAACTGCATAATGTCAAAAGTTTGCAATCAGTTCAAAGATTAGGTGCTATATTGCAAAAGCAAAAGCAAAGACAAAAGCAAAAGCAAAAAAAAAAAAAAAACAAAAAACAAAAAAATAAAAAAAAATAAAAAAAACAAACAAAAAAGGGGGGAAACCCAATAACACACTAAAAATCATGGGGAGATGACCGAGACTTGTAAAGATTGGCATAAGAAGTCACCATGTTTATAAAACGTCCGTCGGGATTTTAGCCGGGGCAACACATTTTATTAGTCTATGGGAAAAAACAGTTTTGAAGAAGAGATTTCTTATCTCTGAGTCTTGCCAGAATTAAAACTGGATAAGGCAAAACGGATCTAACCCTGATACGATTAGTCAAATTTGAAGAAAGGAGGTTGAAAGCAATCTGTCATGGTCCAATGAACGATGTGATCTTATGATGAAGAGGTTCATCCTTGAGAATTCTATTAGGATATTGAAGAAGATTCTTCCCATACAAGAGGACTTCAGAGGAAAGTGGATGCCAAACTGAAAATGATTTTATGTAGTAAAGAAAGCCTGTTTTGGAAGGGCATTAATATTGACCGAAATAGATGGTAAAGATCTGCCTAAATCGGTGAATTCAGATTTCGTCAAGAAGTATTTCACTTAGAAAGTGAGAAGCCAAGGCGAAAACCCGCAAAGGGAACCTTAAAAAAAAAAAAAAAAGGGAGAGGCCAAGGCGAAAACCAGCAAACGGCGCCTTGAGACCAAAGGGGATTTGAGTTGAAAACCCGAAAAGGGCGGCTCAAATTTGAATCAAAGTGGGGCATACAGCAGTCTTGCTATGCCTGAATTAACAATAAAGAAGTATGCTACGTCTTGGGGCATCGACAAAGTACTCCGGATCCCCTAAACACATATTGAGCTCAGAAAGGTCCTCAAGAATATGGTACAGAGAAGCTCAAGCTGCGATATCTGGGGCACCTAGCTTCCATTTTGCCCATTTTTGAATTTGTTATCCTTGATTACCTTACTCTCTTCAAAATATGTCCAAATAAATTTCCCTCTTATTGCATTCATAGCTTTGATTAACTCATTCATTTTGAGTTAATTTCTTTCTTGTTGCATTTGCAATCTTTGATTAATTTATTTCGAGCTATACTCCCAATCAATTTCCTTCTTGTCCATTATTTTCTAGCATTTTGCATTGAAATAATGATTAATGGACCAATAATACTTTCACAAAGGAAGTTCTGCATATTACTCTAGAAGCTTCTAAACAGTACAAGAACTTGAAACAGGACCGTTATTTGGAACTCACCATTGGAACTCACCAAGCCTAAGGGTTGAAGATGTTTCTAAATTGCGACTATCTCTTCAAATTCTCCGTCAAAGATATCAGTTGAATGAAAAGACAAGATATTTCGCCAGTGATATAACCTCGACGAATGACGAGTGATGTCAACCTAAGTGTAAAAGGGGATCATTCTTTTAAAAAAAAAAAAAAGGAGAAAATGAAATGATACTCTGCATTCATGCAAATATCGAGTATATACAGTTGGTCATTACACCTAGGGAATGGTATGACAAATCAAATTGGTTGGAGATCCTATACCTCCGAGTTACAGCAAGATAGATAGTGAACCTTATTCCTCTGAAGTTGCAGTAGGAGGTACAAACTTTAGGTATAGTGGAATGGACTCTGAAATTATAGCGGGGCAAGCTTGCTGAGCAAAATGTCATTATTTCTTCAACTTTTCTTTCAAGAATACCCGGTAGAACAAGATGGTCGCGTAATACGTTAGTGATAATGTCCTGATGGACAACGAGTGATGATACCTTAAGCCTTGCAAAGGGATCATTTTCATTCATTTACCATTCATAGCACATCTAATTAGGAGCATTTGATTCATTTCGATCATAGCATCCCAATTATTTGACACATTCATAATACATCTAGTTAGGAGCATTTGATTCATTCCGATCATAGCATCCTAATCATTTGGCATCAGCATAGATACATGGAACTGATTCTACAGGTCATGTCCCTAGAATCGGTGAATTCACAAGCTTTAACCCCCTAAGCAGTAGGGTAACAAGCTAAAGATTACAGATCTCGTCTCACTTTGAAATTCTGATGGAAGCAGATCGAAGATGGCGAATCTCGTCTCCCTAGCCAGTAGTGAAACAAATCTAAGCCACCATCCTATCTACCTAAGCAGTAATGGAGTAGGCTGAAGATTGCAGATCTATCTCCCTGAAGTTGCAGTGGAACAGATCGAAACAAGCTGAATTTACAAATCTTAACTCCCTAAGCAGTAGGGTAACAGGCTGGAAATTAAATCTCTTTTCCCTGAAATGGCGTTGGAGCAGCTAAAAGCCACAACAGATCTCCTTGAAGTTTCAGTGGATCTATTTTCCCTGAAATGGCGTTGGAACGGCTAAAAGCCACAATGAGATCTCCTTGAAGTTTGGTGGATCTCTTTTTTTCTGAAATGGCGTTGGAGCGGCTAAAGGCCACAGTAGATCTCCTTGAAGTTTCAGTGAATCTTTTCCCCCTGAAATGGCATTGGAGCGGCTAAAAGCCACAACAGATCTCCTTGAAGTTTCAGTGGATCTTTTTTCCCTGAAATGGCGTTGGAGCGGCTAAAAGCCACAACAGATCTCCTTGAAGTTTCAGTGGATCTTTTTTCCCTGAAATGGCGTTGGAGCGGCTAAAAGCCACAGCAGATCTCCTTGAAGTTTCAGTGAATTTTCTCTCTGAAATGGCATTGGAGCGGCTAGAAGCCACAACAGATCTCCTTGAAGTTTCAGTGAATCTTGGCTCTCTGAAGTTGCAGTAGAGCAGATTCAAGCTATCATCCTAGCTCCCTAAAATTGTAGCGGAGTAGGTGAAAATTCTGAGATCTTGTTTCTCTCGAAGTTGTAGTGGAGCAGATCGAAGGCAGTGAATCTTGGCTCTCTGAGGTTGCAGTGGAGCAGATTCAAGCTACCATCCTAGCTCTCTGAGGTTGTAGTGGAGTAGGCTAAAATTTGCAGATCTTGTCTCCCTGAAGTTGCAGTGGGGCAAATCGAAGACGATGAATCTTGGCTTCCTAAAGTTGCAGTGAAGCAGATTTAAGCCATCATCCTAGCTCCCTAAAGTTGTAGTGGAGTAAGTTGAAGATTGAAGATCCGCTTCACGAAGTTGCAGTGAAGTAGATCAAAGCAACAGATTCCTATACTTACGAGGATGCGATGGATTGGAATGAAGCTATTTGAAAGAAAGAAGCATCGAAAGAAGTCGAGACTCGGTAGGTCGAGCAAATTTGGCCCTCTAAGGTCTTTGCTCCATTCGTTACACGACAATGAGCAAAGAGAGAGGCGTATTTAATAGGCCCAATTTTGCGGCCCATTATAAACTAAAATTAAAAATAAAACCAAATAATAGTAAGCCCAAATGTCCACTTACAAACCCACTAAAACCAAAATTAAAACCCAAAATAACAAAAAAAACCTAATGGCCTTATAGGCCCAAAATCTAAACAAAGTTTTCAAACACAAGAAACCCAGGCGCGGCGCTTAGGTGGTGTGCAGTCTCAATGACCTCCGCATCTTCCGCTCACCCACGTGACCGTCTGACACTCCTCGACTAACCCCGTCCCATCACATTTACCAGCACCTGCAAAAGAAGAGACAAACAAGGAGTAGAAAACGGAAGCAAAGATGCAAACAGTAGCAGGGACAAAAAGAAAAAATTTCGTTTTACTCGGCTATAAAACCGAGAAGAAATCATTTGTAAAGGGGAGAGAAGGGGGTATTACAAAAACATCGATATAAAGAATAGGAATCGAAAAATCGATTGAGAAAAAAAAAAAAACAAAAAGGTTTTAAAAAGAAGCGATTTTGAGACCTTTTTTTCTTTCGATTTTGTTCTTTTTTTAAGGGCTTTATTCGTTGTATGCAAAAAAGAGGAAGATCGATACCAAAAAGTTGAATAAAGAACAGTTTTCAAGTGGTAATTTTAAATATCTTTTCTTTTCATTTTGCTTTTATTTCTTTGATTGTTGTTACCATATGAACAAAAACAAAAATAAAAAGGAGAAAGGGTACTTATCGTGATAAAGGCCCTTGAATCTTTGTTTGCTTTGAAGAAGTCGAAGCTAAATTGTTCAAAAATGGCAAAACCCTCGAACTCGTGGGCGAACAAAGGTCGATTAGGCTTTTATGCGATGCACCGATCGTTGTTCATGGAGGTTGATTGGAGTTGAATGAAAGATTTTTTTTGAGGAAGAAACAAAGGGACAAGGGTTTAGATTCGGCCAAAGGAGAGGAAATGGAGGCTAGGTTTTAGTGATGATTTTAAGTGGCTGATTACTTATTTAGGGTTTCTTATTTTGTTTTTAAAGAACACAAAACGGTGCCGTATAGGCACAAACCCGATGACCCGACCCAGACACAACCAGATCCGCGTGTTCTGAGTCTTTGAGGGTTATTTGCGCACATAGTCCCTCCTCTCCTGCACTGATCTCCAATCAGCCCTCAATTTTTGCCTGATTCGCCTACTTTATGTTTTAAAATTGGCCCGTTAGTTTGTGTATGATTTCAATTGAATCCGCAGTTCATTGTTGCATTACGAGCATGGGATATTTTCAATATTAGTCCTCACATGTTTGTGCGCGTAGCACATTGACCCTATTTCGCATTTGTTTTATTTCTAAATGGTTTCTCTGGTTTTAATTTTGTTACAATCAAGTCTTATCATCATTATTTACTGCGCACACATCTTAGTTTTACATGATTAATCATTGATTGTGATATTTTGTATTGCCTTGATAGCCAAATGTTGTAACCTTTTCTGTTTTTATTTTATTATTTTGATAATTGTTGTACTATTTGTAATACAATTCATTTTGGTTTGTGTATTATATTAGTTTCATGATATTTTATAATTTCTCTTGGATTCATCCATATATTTAGACGTTTATTAAGTATATTTGGTATTTATGTTTAACCTACATATTACAGCCTTTTTGTTTTATTATATATATATATAGCTTTCTAATAAATTTTTTATTTAGTTGTTCTTTTAATTTTAGTAAACGTACAATATATAATAAGATTAAGTTAATTTTATAATCCAGATTTTAATTCCATGTTATTTAAATATACAATTATTTATAAAGTATTTTCACATGTATGACACATACTAAATTATTTTTACTATGATACACATTATTATTCTCATATAACTTCATATAAATATTCTTCTATGCATAAATCCTATTATTTATATGTACAATATATTTCTTTTGGGAATCATGTTTTAAATCATACCACTTATTTATCGTATATACTCTCATATTATCCTTATGTATTATTTTTATATATATATTTTGTTACCTATATATATATATTTATATATTTACTTTGTTTCTTTCATACCTTATTTTTTTACAAACAATCATATTCAATTTCACTTGTATATACATGTTTCATAAATTTATTGTGTATACTATTTTATATCATGTATTGTTATTCCTTCATATTTAATACATTATTTAAATTATCTTGTAGATCATCAATTTTAAAATGAATTTTGCGTTTTAAATATTTCATAAATAATTTGATTTGAACTATTTTATAATAAATAAATCCTAAGTTTTTATGCAAATCTATCAACTTGTATATATTATGTTATCATTAATTCATCATTTTGTTTCATACGTAATTTTATACATCATTGTATTTTGTGTTTTGTTGATTATCGTGTATATTATTTTTAATTATTCATTGTCCATGCTTAAAATTCGTTGGATAATATTATATTCGGAATAATTGTATACGATTGCTAGATGTATTAAGCGAGGTTGAACTCTATGTATATTATTTCATATTCATTAACCCTTTTCATATGTATGTACATTTTGTTGCAACACATTACATTTTTCATCTATTTTAAAACAAATAGACGTATTTGTGAGCAAATTTCTAATTTTTGTTATTCAAAAATTCTAAAATAAGGTAATATCTAATATTTGGGAATTCGGAGAGAACCGTGCTCAATCGTCTTTGGGTGTGACTTTTCCGGTGAACCAAATATTTGGGTAAACCTTTATAATTTTAATGTATGAGTTTTCAAAAGTCAAAAAAAAATTAATCGTGTTTTTAAAGGTATAAAGGATCGTATCCAATAAATCTGGGTATGTTACTACATATCTTTGAAACGAGCGATTTTTTATCGCTAATTTGAACTATTCAAACATTTTAAAAAAAAATGATACTTCGGAAAATCTTTTCTAATTTTTGATATAAGGACAACATCAAATCAATTTGGTACCAATTTCGGGCGTAGTGAGGGTGCTAATCCTTCCTCATAACGTAACCGACTCCCGAACCCGTTTTCTCATATTTGTGTAGGCCAAAATCGTTGTTTAGGTAAATCGAAATGTTTTACTAAAATGACCAAATTTTTAGGTGACCCGATCACACCTAACAAAAAAGGATTGGTGGCGACTCCCATATTCGTTTTCGTTTTCAAACCAAAGTCGATTCCCGTTCGTTTCAAAAAAAATGGTTTCGACACACTACTTTTGGGCAATGATGATATTGTCAGTTATGTTCCTCATTGAAATAAACCTCACTCATTCTAGAGTGATAATTTTAGGGAAAGCCACCTTAAAACAATTGGCTATGATTTTCATTAACAATTTGTAAAGAACAAAGCACAAGCTTATTGGTCTAAACTGGGTGAAACTCTCTAGATTTGAAATCTTTGGTAACAAGATAATCAATGTATTATTCAACTCTTGATCAATTGTGTGTCTTGCAAATACTTTTTGCACCCATTCACATATAGCTCCACCAATCAATTCCCATTGATTCTTGAAGAATAATGCATGAAACCTATTAGAACTGGACGCTTTTAAAGGAGCCGTATCAAATAGAGCTCATTTAATATATTCTTTCGAAACATTCTTACCTAGAAACATAACATCACTGTGATCAAGAATCAGAAGCTTACTAGGCAATAAATTAAACATTGGACTTGGATTTTCACCATAAAGCTTAAAAAAATTTAACTGCCTCTGACTGTTGTTCCTCTGTATCATAAATCCATTCTTCCTTTTCATTCTTTAAGGTTGTAATCCAATTTTTCTTCTTTCTTTAGATTGTGCGAGAATGATAAAACCTAGTATTACTGTTACCTAAATACAGCTAGTCACACCTAGCTTTCTGTTTCTATAGGAGCTCCTCGTGATGAATGATAGTTTTAAGCTCCTCATGAATTAGAGCTTCCTTCTGAACTAAATAATTTGACTACGATCTTTCCGTGCCCACTGAATCTTAAACAATTTCTACATCAATTATTTTTTTGAAACCCAAGATGTCCATGCACAGTTTTATTCCAGTGTTTGATATTTACGGTAAAATTAAGCAGAGACTCAACCATGTTACCATTAAAACGCCAATTATCTTTGACAAAATTTGAGAAGGAATGATAGTCTACCCAACCAACCAATAATTTGAAGGAACGCCCTCTGGTTAAGTTAACCTTTGATCTAAGTGAAAGAAAGTAAAGGCATGTGATTGGATTTTATCCGAGGAAGATGAGTTACTAAGCAATGAGGGAAAGCCTTTACCTTAAGCATCATTTCCTATAGCCCTGTCAAGACGTTCAGAGATGCTTTTTATGCCATGTGAACGAAAGACCTTTGAATCTTAGATCCTGCAACTCAGCCTCCTCTAAAAAGCTACCAAAAAATGGACACCTCCTCCATTCCAAACAACATCCTTTTTTGTCACTGGGATTAAGAATGGCATTGAAGTCGCCAATTGCAAGCCAAGAATATCGCTAGAAGGAATGATGAATTTTAGACTCTCCCAAAGATACTTCATTTTCTACCTAATCGAGCTGCTATACACAAAAGTAACAATAACAAACTAAATATAATTAACTTCGAGAACCCGAGCTAAAATAAATTGAAGGTGATTGCAAATAATTTCTACTTTCACCATCTCCTTCCAACCAATTCATATGCCACCTGAAAAACCAATCGCCTTAACTCAATGAGAATTTTGAAAATCCAATTTAGTTATAATACTATCAGCCTTGCCACCACTAACCCTTGTCTCGAAAAGACTTATAATATCTGGCTTATGTTCCAAATTATATTCACATAGAATTTGTGAAATTTTAACACTAGCACAAACCTGGAAATTCCAAGAAAAATTCATAAATTCATAAGCAAAACTAATAGAAAGTTACCAACCTTCACTACTTAGAACTCCTAGTTCTGTCTATCGACTTAACCCCTAAATTCATTACCTCCTTCTTGGCATCCTCATTCAATTGGGCACTGATTAGCTCAACAATCAAATTCATCAATTTAGATAATGAAGCTTTCAAAGTGCCAAAAATTTTAAATAGCTCTCATTATTCCTTTATGGTTCGATTAAGTTTCCTACATTCTCTAGATGAGCCTCATTTATCACTCAATCCTCATCCTTTCTAAACATACTTGCCACCATTTTCCCTAATAGGAGCATAACTACCCCCTTAACATTCCACATTTGTATTAGATTTTTCATTAAAAATAACCACTAAATGCTTTCCAGGGTCTAACATGACATTATTAAACTCCGTGGCCATTTTAACCAAACCTTCGAAAGTGGGGTTAAAGTGAGAAGTGGTTATTGAAAAGGGGATAGAAGAGAGCAATGGATTACAAGTTAATTTACGCTTTGACGTGGGAGAACCTGCCTTCAAATTATCGTCATTAAAGGAGATGTTTTCACTCCCCCCAAATCCACTGTCCACACGTGAACCAGACGACAAACTCCCACCTATAGCATTCAACATTGGGGCTAACAAAGTTGCTACCTTATTTTGTTTATTTCAAAATAGTGGAATTGTCGATAACAACCCAACACTTGGGTTTTCTGCAGTTGGGCTTTCAATTGGTCTTTTGTTCACATTTTTAGCTACAAACTCAGTAGCTCCCAGGTCTGTTAAAGCCTACCCACGCGCTTTAATAACAACTAGAGTTTGGGTCCTTTCTAATATCATAGGCCCTGCTTTAGAATTTTGATTTATTACCAGCCCAAAACTAGAACCCCCATTTGAATCAAACCATATCCTAAATCTCCTGCAATCTTTTTTTCCCATGATCACCACCGCTTCCCTTGTACTTTCCATGCTCTCCACAATTTCCTTACTCTGTTGGCTTCCCAAATTAATCAAAATGGAAAATTTAGAACCTAGACAATCAATCCTCGATATTGCAACTGTCTTATTTTTAATGTCCTTTGAATTTTGCCTAGAAATTTTCTCCATTATCATCCACGACCTATATTCCAACTGGTTACCGTTGATAGCCACCCCATTTGGGATAATCACTGTCTGTTTCTTTTCCTCCACCTGAGTCTTAGCCAACATAGGACATATATCTTTAAGATGCTCATATTAACCACAAGTGAAAGAAATAATGGGCAATGACTTATACTCCACCCTTTAGAGTTTACCGTTAATAAATACTTGAGAGACCAAAGGCTTATCGAGATTCACATAAATAGCCAATTGAGCAAAACGTCCCCTATTTAGGTTATTCGTATTGAAGTTAAGATTAACTACCTTACTGGTCAACCCACCAATTTCTTCAATGATCTTTCTCTTATACAAAAAACCTGGGAGTCCCGGTAGTCTAACCCATGCCATTACCATGCTCGGATAAGGTTGTAAAGGATCAAAGTTTTTGGTCCAAGGCTAAACTGTCAAATATTGGCCATAAATTAGCTAAGGACCTTGAGATAGTACTTTCTTAAAATCCTCGATGTATTGAAATTGAGCCAAGAAATACCCATTCTCTATATCCATAAGATGGAACGACTTCAAAGGCTTCCAGAGGCTACTAATCCAATTTTGTAAAGCTACATAAACCAATGCTTCTTCTTAATAATCTTAACACCACTGTTGCTTCCATCCCCTTGAAAAGAATTTGTTGGATTCTGTCTGAAAAGTCAATAGTTGGAATCCCATTGACGATTGATCTGGTAACATCACTGTTCAAACAAACTAAGTTTTCATCACCCCTCATACCAAAATCCACTAGTACTTTCCCATTATTGTTCATGCCCACACCCAACAACCTATCCTTCCAAGAAAGAGATGGGGTTGGATCCAAATCTACCAACATGTCTACGTCTCTATCTTTGATACCTTCTTAAAACGGACTTTCTTAGTAATACTATGAGCAAAATTCGTAGCACCACCACCACCATCCTCAACGTTCAAAAAGTTCACCATACAATCGGGAGAAAACTAGCTTAGGAATTTACTTCGGCTTGTTATTTTTAAATATCAATTAAAATGCATGAATATTTTTTAATTCTGAACTTGGAACTTGAGATTAAGTATCCATTGGCTTTTCAACTATACTTAAATTATCAAATTAGTTCTTAAAATTTTTTAGTCAAAATTATTTTTTAATTATTGATTTTCTTTTATTTTACTCAAAAAAAGGTAAAACATTCTATTAGAATATGATATGGTTTTATTGGTTGATATCATTTGCGAGTAATAAGAAACAAAATTGATAATTTATATTAAAAGAAACTTTAAGAAGCAACATGAAAATTGAGGCTAATTTACCAATTTATTAATAAAGCCTCCATTAAATAACACAACGAAAACGAAAAAAAATGATTGACAAGTATATAATATAAAATATATAGAAATATACGTATGTATGACAATAATTTATTATTTTACATATAACTAATTTATAAATTTAAATATATATAAAGAAATATAGAATAATATTAGATTTTGTCACACCCATAATGTAAATGTTAAAACATTTTATTTTAAATTTTATTCAATAATGAATATAGGTGGAGTGGTAACGAACTTGTATTTTAATACTATTGAGTATTGAATGCATGTTTAATCTTTATATTTGTAATTTTTAACTAATTTATTTAAAAATAATATAAAAGTATAAAAAAACAAAAGTGTAATTATAACAATATTAATTATAATTTAAAAGAAGAGATTTTGTAATTTTATAATTGAATTGGTGGTTCAATTAAGAGTGACACTAACTCAATAAAATGCTTAATATAGATATAATATTAAAAACACTATCAAAATAGATAGTTTTTTTCTTTTTGAGAAAATAGATAGCTTTTTTAACTAAATTAATTTTTTAAAGCCAACTTGGTTGTCTAGTTATAACTCACCCATCATTTAGTTAACTAAAAAATCTAAATATGGCCCTTACGAGCTTTTTCTTTGAAAAGAAAAAAAAATCTAAATATGATTTTTATATTTAAATTAAATTTTATAAATGATTTATATTAATTATTTTAAAATATTTAAAATTTATATTTCATATATCATGATATTAATAATGAATTATGATAAATTACTTTATTATATTTATACTATAATTTAAGTTGAATATTTGTCGAAACCAAAATAATATTAACATAACATCGTGGTGGTAGTAGTATGTGAAAATAAGAATATTTTATTTTTTTTATTCAATTATAATTTCTATCATAATTTAAGTTTATATATTTATATATGACAATACTAATAAAATTAAATATCATTTAAATATATATATATATATATATATATATATATATATTGTTTTACAATATCATGTCTAAAATAAATATTTTATCTTCCCAAAAACATATTTTAACAATAAAATCAGTTTTGTTCAAAACTATTTCTTAAAATGAATCTTAACTCTATTAGCATCAAAATCACTCACTTGCCTTTGTTGAATGTAAACTAAAAAGAACAATTTGTATTCTATGCAATCTCATTATGTCATAGTATGTATAATTTTACCACACAATCTAGAAGATGTGATTTTAATAATCGATATTCCTATTGACAAGCATGTGTTATGGACCTAGACTTTAAACGAAAAAACTATGTGATCTTAAGTGGAGAATTCGCTTTAAATTACCTAAGTTAGCCTAATTCTCTAACTCACTGAAGCTAGAAAGCTATTAGGCAAAACAAGTAGAAGAGAAAGAAAATTGTATAGTTACAATTGCATTTAGGTTTAAATGTTATCCTTAATCATTTTAGGATTAAATTCTATAGTTATAGTTTAAATTTTAAACATTTCATATAAAATTCGAAAAGCGTTGAGATACTATAATTATATGATAATAATTACTTTAAATCTAATTGGGTGCATAAAACTTGACAGCGTTGACATCATCACTAAACGCAACACCTACTCAAAGTATCATTAAAAAACGTATTCTAAAAAATAACTTAAAATACTTATATTAATAAATAACATTAAAAATCAAAAAAAAAAAAAAACCCTAATAAGGTACACACAAAAAAAGAACAAACGTGCAGTAAAAGGTTAAAAGCTTACAAATGACCAAACTCCAACTGGATTTTAATATATTTCTGATGAGAAAAAAAGATTTGATAGCTGTGCATCTAACTCAATAAATGTCAACAATGGCAGATTCCTTGATTGCTCGCTGTTACAAAACGAGTAGCTACCTTTTTCCAAAAAAAAAAAAAAAAAATTTCCATCAATAAAAACTATTTCAAATTATTTTTTAGATCAACAAATATTGGGTATAATGATAAATTTAAACATTAAAGACGATATTATTAAAAGAGGTAATCACGGACCTCAAATAATAGCATGAAAGAAACTGTTGTTTAAATTTGAAATTTGAAATATTTAACCAATTGAATCAATTTATATGGGCACAACGAGTAGATATATGCAAATAGAAAGTAAAAAAAAGAAAAAGATGGTCAACATGGACATCATTTTAATTCAGAAATGAAATTGTTTTGGAGGGTTCAAATAGAAACGGGATTAAGTAAAGAAGTAGCATAAGAGTCAATATCTTCGGTGATATTCATAATTGAAAAACTGATGGGTGCTTTGGCTTTGCCAGTGCCAGCACTAAGAGTCAATATCGTCGGACTCCACAACATTCATTATTTTTTGTACTCCTTTTTTTAAGTGCACTAGTTTTATACTCTGAATTTGGCAAATGCCACAATTATATGGTGAACTCATTTGATTAGTCCCTAATTAAAATATTTTGTACCTAATACTTAATCCCATCTCTCTTGATGAGTAAATCCATTAGATTATTAAAAAAAAAGAAAAGAGATTTAGTATATGATATTTTTAAGTCGTAAATAAATAGAAGATTCGATGAACAGTCTAGTTTTTGTTCGTTTATTAAATCAAATAAATAAATATAAACAAGATTTGAGATTTGTTTATTAAATGAATCGAACGTGAACAAGGCATGTTGATTTTATTTATATTCATTTACAATTTCTTTTATGTTTATTTAAGGCTAGTTCAATAAATCATATAAAGCTAGCTTCTTGTTCGATTATTATTTAATTAATACTATTATTATTGATTGTGTGCTTATTTATTTATGGGGAGAGATTCATTTGCATCGATCATATTTTTATATAATTAATATTTTAATGATTTAAAAATATTAATTGTATAAAAATATACGAAAATAAAAATACATCGATGTAAATTTATGGACATGTTTACGAAATTTTCACAAATAAATTCATTTAAATGTTTATAAATAAGTTTCGTTTGATATAAATAAATGGGTACAACTACGTATAATTTTATATAAATAAACAAAGAATAACTAGAAATAAATATAAAAATAAGAAAACGAATATGGACAGAAATACATTCATTCAGATTCACTCATTCACAACCCTACTAACTCTCTCACTTTCATAAAATTTTTAATTTTTTTTTTCCTTCAAATGGAAAACAATACAAGTGATGATTCACTGTGAAGCACTTTTGGTGGCATAATTTGACTAAAAAGGGCCCAAGGATTCATTCCCAGATGCGATTTAAGGCAGGCAAGGCAAGCAACTACAGCTAATCTCCCGTTCTGTAAAGTAAGCCCCGCAATGGCAATTGGGCACATACCCACTGTTCCACTACTGGAGGTCCCATTTCCTATATATATATATATATATATATATATTAAACCAATTTGGGTTCTCGCTATCAAGGTCTAATTTTCCTAATATGTAAAAATAAGTGTGAGATATAGTGGAAAGATAGATTATACATTTAAGGGAGGTACGTGTTTGAATTTTAGAAATGGTATTATTGGAAGTGGCAATCCTGAAGTGAATATATTTAAGAAATTCTTCTAGTACGGGGACATGATTAAATTAGCTACTCTACTATTAAATGGATCAATTTAGTCCCTATACTATTAAAAAAAATCATATAAGGCCAAATTGAAATAGAATTAACATTTATTATTTAAAAAATCATTTATTATTTAACATAGTTAATATTTTTAAAGTTTTTATGATTTTACAAATAAAATTTTTTGTTTGGAATTGAACTGGTATTGAAAAAAATATTTTTTATACTATAAATGTTAACTCTTTCCAAATTGGACTCAATCAATTCTTTTTAATAATATAGAGATTAAATATAAATTGATTTGGTTTAATAACAAATGGACTAATTTGATGTAATATAGGAACGTCTTGAATACTTTAACCCTTTATCAGAATACAACTGAAAGAGAAGCCATCTCACTCAAATTGTCTCACCACAATGCCGTAAACTATGCTTCAAAAGACACCTTCCTATAGAAAAAAGAAAAATGGCTTGGCTTTCTTTGGTATAATTTTGAATTTCGTCATTCTATTTTATAAAAATTAAGAAATTAATTCATTTATTTTAATTTATTAGAATCCAATTATCACACTTTACTAAAATTGTGAAGTTTATCCAATTATTGGTAAACATACATGAACTTGAACAACTAATTTCCATACCAATAGTTTAACATAGAGATTTAATTGTTACCCTATTAGATTAATTTATTCTGTCTTCGTAGGAGTATCAAATTTTGACATATTAAAGTGGAGAGATTAATTTCTTAATTTTTTGTGAAAGGGTGAAATTTACAATTTGACCTTTCCTCCTCTTATTTTATTTTTTTATTTAATATCTTTAATATCTATTTGACAATAAATGTTCCGAGTTCATAACCATTCCTCCGGTCTCAAAATTCAGACTCATTCCTTTCATGACAAAACAAAATAATGTTCTAAATTGCAGTTTTAATTTTGGAAGATCTTTATGGTTGGTTTCTAAATGTATCATGCGTAGATAAAAGAACCGAAAAGAAACAAGAACGACAGAAATATAAATTACATAGAAATAGAGCTAATAGTTTCCCATAGTTAGGAAAGTGTCCCTCTCATACTCAAGACGGCCAAATGTCTGGATAAGGTCAAGAATGTATCATGCATGCATAATTAACCAAACAAATAGTGTATATTATATAATAAAAATACATATAATAATACTAGCAACTTAAACCTAGCCCTAATGACCCGTTCTCTTATAATCGGCCATAAGTTTCTTACTCGTTCAAACCCATAATAGCCCCCTATGATCATGTGTCTCTTAAAAAATACATATAATAATATACTAGGAACTTAAACCTAGCCATAATAGCCCTTTGAACACACACATACGTATACAAAATGAATATTCAATCACAGTTTGTTTCAGATCATTTTAAGTTCGGCCATAAATTTCTTACTCGTTCAAACTAGAGCTGATTATGGGCTGGGCGGCCCGGCCCGGCCCGAAGGCCCGCCCTAAAAATGGGAGGGTTTGGATAAAAATATAGGCCCGAAAAATGGGCTTGGGTAAAAAAAACGAGACCCGTTTAGATAACGGGCCAGGCCTCGGGTAAGAGTTTTTTTGCCCGAGCCCGGCCCGGCCCGAATTATATATTAATATATTTTTTATTTTATTTTTAATTAATTTAAATTTTTAATATAACTATTTTTTATTATATTGTTAATTTGTGTATTGTTTTAAGAATTATTTTAGTATTATTTTTATTTGTTTTGATATTTGTTTTTATGTTTTTAAATATATTTGATTTATTATATTTTTTAATTTTTTTATTTAATGAAATAAGAAAAAAAAATTAATATGGGCCGGGCCGGGCCGGGCTCGGGATTAGTAATTTTATTTCGGGCCAGGCTTGGGCAAAATTTTAAGCCCATATTTCGGGCCGGGCCGGGCCGGACCCGGGCCTGTAGACGGGCCTAAAATTTTGTCTGGGCCCGGCCCGGCCCATGATCACCTCTAGTTCAAACCTACATAATTATTATGTCATCAATACATATTTTAGTCTTTCTTTTGAGTTTTCATTGGTGATATAACAAATAGAGTAAGGCTTCATTTGAATGGGCGATTGACTACAGTGCGGTGCGTTTAGCTTACTTTTTGTCTCACGCTACAGTATTTAATCTCACCGCCACCGCTGTTTTTACACCAACAGCAGCTAAACGCACCGCCCATCTAAACTCACCCTAAGTCGCATTTTACAATACTGTGAACTGCTTCCTTGGAGTTTTAAGTTGTTCACTACAAACTAATTAATTAAATAGCAACTACATATATATATATATATATATATATATATATATATATATACATATACATATATATACATATATTATTTTACTCGAATGACTTAGGAACTATATATTTTTAATAAAGGATACTTCGTAGTAGTTATCTGAAGCATGACAAGGTTACTGATCGCAATTAAACTATCACAAGAAAACAAAAATTGAAAGACACCATCTTCCTTAATTACATAGAAACAATATCTATTACCAAAGATTGGTCACCTTGATTAATTGCTACCGGACATCTTTGACGACAAATTCTAGTAAACTAATTTGATACTACCAAAGTCTCATAATGCCCGAAACTAGTTTTGGTGTTGCTTATCTTTCTATATATCGTGTTGGAGTCTAATCTTCTTTAATAACAGTTGCCGAGAGATTTGATCGCTGGCTTGCCTTTTGTTAGTTTTCATGCATGCACCATAATGCAATTAGAGATATAATTAATCCATAAAGAAAAAAGTTACTACATAATTACACCATAATGAATTACTTACCAACTACCATTAATGACTTATGTTTTCGAATTATTGACGGATTGGAGGTGATGTGATTAGGAGGTGGAAAAATAGTACATGATATCTATAATTTTTTTGATTGATTGATACGATCATATCATAGCATAACCTTTTCAGGTAAGGTTTCTTTTCCACTAGATTGCACAATGCACGAGATTTAAATTTGATGAATTATCAGGTTAGAAAAGCAATGAAATGATGAAATAAAACAGTGAGCTCCATCCCTTTTAGCTTAGTAGATTCAATGAATTCAATAAAATCATAATATTGCATTAATACAACCACAGTTGAAGTTGAAAGAAGTATACTATTTCAAGTAATGCATAGGTTTTTTCTTTCTCTTTTGTTTGAGAGCCTTTGGAACTCATCAACCAGGACAAAACAAAAGCAGTCCCAGGGTTAGTGAAGGAAGACCAAAAGGAGAAAAAAAAAAAAGGGAAGAGAAGTAAACAAGACAAGTAATGATAAGAAAGAATATATTACAGCACTAACCTTTTTTTAAAGGAATTTACCGAATCCCAGCTTTTTGACTTAGCAGCAGTAGATATTCACTCTAGAAACCCATAATTTCGTTTGTAGTGACAATAATTTACTTTTATAAAAAATGTGTGTTATGTAATCTTAACTTGTATGATATTATTAGGACTTCATTGATATTATAACAATTGTTTAATATTTCCGAAAACTCAATGAAGATATGCATGTGAAGTTTCATGATTGATATATGATGGCTTTCTAATTCTATATGATTTGATTATGGCATGGGTAAAGATAGGTAGATTCTAATGATGGGATGAGATGATTTTCAGAATGATTGATCTCTTAATATCATATCATGAAAACCATAAACCTTAACAAATACTTCTCCTTAATTAATTAGAATACATTATATATTAAATCAGTCTATCAAACTTAGGTGTCCCTGGAGAAAGATATTTCATGTTGTTTAATATTATTTCTAACAGTTTATAAATTGTCGTTATAATCGTTGACACTTGACCATAAATGCGTTTCAGTACGCTTGAATCTATGCCTTCCTGTATTGATAACAATGTCAATATCAATTAAGCTAAAATTCAATCGACGGTTAAATTTCAATTTAAACCCCAAATTTACTAAAAGTTTGTTAAACTTTTAGTATTACGTTCTAATATGAATCATAAACCAGTGGCTCTTTCTATTGTACAGGCAAGATCAGTTGGACTAGCTCACTTTTCTGTAGGTTATATATTTACTTATGTGGCTTTCTTGATTGCATCTATATCGGGTAAATTTGGTTAATTCAAATTCCAACACTTATGTTATGTGTTGTATCTGCAATAATATCATCTGTTTCGATAGAGGAGGGGGATATGCCCATTTCTATTTCTACATCTAGGATCTGATTTGTACCATTGATAATAATAGGAACTGAACCATTATGGTAAAGAAAAGTTTGATTCATAGGGAGAAGAGGCAAAAATTGGAACAAAAGTGTCACTTGATTCGTTGGTCCTCAAAAAAAGAAATAAGAAAAGTTCTGTCATTGAGTGAGAAATGAAAAATTCATGGAAAGTTACAATCCTCACTGCGAAATAGTGCACCCACACGTCTTCATCGACGTTGCTTTTCGACTAGAAGACCGAGAGCTAACTATCGAGAGTTTGGACTATCCGGACACATACTTCGTGAAATGGTTCACGCATGTTTGTTGCCGGGGGGTAACAAGATCAAGTTGGTAAGGATTAAAATATTCCTTCCTTTTTCTATTTATTTCTATGATCGATGAACATAGATGGGCCCCTTTCCCATTCCGGATAAATAGGCTATTCTATTTGTACGTATATGGAAGAGGGGCACATTCAATCTTTGTTTGTCCATTAGCTTGGTTTCTTTTCATTGCGGAATAGAGTAGTTTGGTAGCTTGCAAGGCTCAAAACCTTAAGGTTATGGGTTCAAATCTCGTGATATTGCTTCTTGAATTAGGCAGGCTATGGTTAATTCATAATAAACTGTATATGGCCCAAACAATTAAAAATGGAATCCAATTTTATCCATTTGGGCCTATTTTAAACTAACTGAACCTGGAGTTTGATTGTAACTTCAGTAATGGGTTTGCCAGAAAAATCACAGCCCTTAATTCAAAATGAATTCCGGAAGGGCAAAATTTTACCGTTGAATTAAAATCCCAAAATACAACTCTAGGGATCGGATGATGAGTTGAGGTTGAGATGAGGCTGCTCACATCAACATTCCGATCTGTGAAACACCCAATTCCAATCCCAGACCCTAAACCCAATATCGTAAAACCATCGTTGCCGTCAGAATCGAGTGCCGTTGCAAAATCAAAATCAGAACTAAAAGCCTGGTGCGTTTACCTAATTCTTTCCACCATTCCCCCCATTAAAACCTACGTTGGTGTCACCAACAATTTCTCTCGCCGGTACCATCCTCTTTCATATATCTTCTATTTGAAACTGAAATCCTTATTTGTGTCATTTGTTTTGGGTTTGATTGCTTGTTTTTGAGCAGTAATTGATAAATTTGTAGAAATTGCTTTAAATGTCTGCTTTGTGAATTTGGTTTCTTCTTCTTCTTTTTTTCTTCTTTACATAAGAAAACGATTCAGAATAACTAAAAATATTGAGCTTTGATAATTGCAGTTTGAAGCAACATAATGGTGAACTTAGCGGTGGCGCAAAAGCATCTCGTGCTGGAAGGCCATGGGTCTGCGCCTGTATAGTTCGGGGTTTCCATGACCAAAGTGAAGGTATTTTCACTTTCTTCTACAGTCATGTATTTATTACCATGAAATTTGCTAACATGATTGATGTGTTCAATTAGATTAAATACAAAATTTCTGCTATGAATATGATCTTAACATAGCTAAGCACACCTGATGACGTTTCCTTATTTTATTTTAGCTTGTGAGTTTGAATTCAAATGGAAAATGGTCTCAAGAAAACTGCCTCGCAAAAAGAAGAATAAGGAAGCTGATGATTGCTCCCTAACGTTATTACAACACAGGCAAACAGCTTTGAATAAGGTTAAAGGTATGTTGGATTGCAGTCACTTAGAAATTGAATGGCAAATGAGCACTTCTAATTCATAATACCTCCAATTCTTGATAATTTTCATTGTCTTCAAAATGTTGTACGAAGAGGTGTTCATCAAACGATAGAAAATCATTGAATATGTAATACTAATTGTTATAAATGCTACAACCATTTGTAATAAGCGGCCAAAGGGAAAGCCTTAAATCATTATTGATGATGATTTGAATAGTCCCATTTCTTGTTTTTCTTACTTTACCTTGACTCTGTGTAGATAACGTAACATTGTTTGATACAAAAAGCATGTTTTTGAAGCAATATAGTCCATTCTGCAACGGTTCCGGTTGCACCGGTTGGTGTGCACCGTTCCAGTAATAAATCGGAACAATTATTTCTCTTTCTTGTACCGGTGTAAATTCCGGTATGTACCGCACCAGCTTGTTCCAACCAATTTAGGTTGCACTGGCCGGGACATTGCACATTGGAGGGTGCATGAAGAATGTTTAAAAATAGATAGAATTATTATTATTTAACCAACTTTAATGTTTTTTATTAATCAAATTTAAAATTTAAACAAGGTAAAGGAGCAACTTTAAAATTTTAAGTAGAAAATTAATGAATAATAAAAGTAAAGAATTTATATAACAAATTAAAAGAAAAAGGACAACTTCTAAATGCTTCACAAACACAACATTTTATGTATGTTTTTGTTAAACTTTCATCTTATATATTTAGATTGAGATGATCTTAGTGTAGATGTTTTTTAAATGATGTTATGGATGGTTTGTTGTTTAATGTGTGAGATGTTTTTTTCTTTGTTTACTTTAGATTTGTTGAGTGATGAAATTTTATTTGTGAAGTTTATTGATGAGTATTTTATATAATTAATTAATATTTTTATATTTAAAATTATTTAATCAAATTCTTTTGATATATTTAATATTTTACATATTAAATATTTTTAAAAAATCAGTAAATTTGAAATAGTACATCAAAACAGACTGGTAATGATACGTATTTGTTCCAATAGAAAAATGGTGCACAAATCAGACTGGTACTGATTATCTTGATTTGAAGTAAAACTAGTTAGTATCATTGTCTTTTTATTTCTTTTTTCTTGTTGGAGCCATGAATCTCGCATAAGTTGTGTATTGAAGTTGATGTTATGATACAAATATTTGTATCATCTTAAACTTGTAAACTTGTAAGGTACTTTGTGTAGGTAAAATCGTGAGGTTCCTTTGTAAGTTGACATGGATTGTTAAATTTGGTATGGATGTGCCATTGAGAATAGTGGGTTCTGAGGAGAATGCATGATGATATGAACTACATTGGTTGTGTAGTAGAGTTAGTACAGACATACAAGTGTGTGACAGTATTTACAACTTATGACTGTCTTTTTTAGACAAAACAAACAGCAATGCCCGGTGCTGGCTGTGGTGCAAAGTTGGATTCACTGTTCTCAATTTAAGTCAATTAACTTAACATTGACAATTATGCTTTTAAATAAAAAGTGACTCAAAGTTTTTTTGGATACAAAATTGCCTCCGCAGTTTTTCACTCTATCAAGCTTCAGTGTCACGACTTCAAAGTTTTGGTGTCGCAGCATCCTTGACAGTGGTACATTAGTGGTTTTAGGGGTTCTTCGTTGTCACGGCATCCACTGGTCGATGTTGCGACATCATTGGTGTTGGTCACAATTTCTTCACTTCAATAACTTTTGGGGATCTCACGACCTTGGAGGCTTAGTGTCGCAACATCATATCTTAAATGTCGCTACTCTCTTGAAAGTCGGCTTTTGGTTGATTTCTCATTGCAGTTTTGCCCCCTAGAAGCAAAGGGACTCGATGTCGCGACTTTTATAGCATCAATGTTGCAATACCTACCTTTGCCACTCAAAGATTTTGTTAGGTTCCTTATGACACCATTTTTCCAATTTAGGTCTCAAAAGGAGTAAAACTAAGTAAAAACATTTATTAATAGTAAAAAGTAAAAATCAACAAAAATATAGAAATGACAGCTAAATTGCTTGAGAACAAGCTATTAGAGTGTTTTGGAGAACCTAATTTGACATATCAAACTACGGTAGATCCTAAGGCAAACAAAATGTTCTTCCAAGAGTTTGGTAACAAGGTCGTTGCCTAATCTTCTGAATGGATAGGCGGGGTTGAACAATTGAAGGCTGAGTAGAGCAAGGTAGGCTCTCAATAGGAGCTCATGGCCAATGCTAGCAATGTCTTAGAGACAGGAAAGGAGGAGTTGTCCACCCAAGTTGCGAGGTATGAGAAGCGGTTGGACAAACTAAGGAAGATTTATGTAAGGGATGTGAAAAATAAAAATAAGAAGATTAAGGACTTCAAACAACAAGTGGCTAAATTGTATAAAAAATTAAGTGACGAGGTGGATAAGGTGAACCCCCCGGTCGTTGAGAGTGCCTATCTCACCATACATGTGGCATATGGACCATTTGATTTGCGAGAAGGTGGAGTTTGGGATGTGCAACTGCTTGGAGTCGTACAAAGAAGGTACTTTTATCATTTCAGTACCATCCACTCTCAAGTCCCTCATCCCGAGGCTTGTATGGAGTTCCTACAAGTTGATGGGGCCTAGGAGATGTAATGTGAGTCAGCTGCCAACCTTGATGCAAGCAAGACTAATGCGGCCCAATATTTCACCTTTTTTTTGTGTTTATGCTTTTGCTATTTTTTGTAACTTTTCTTGTTAATGACATATCCCAATTTTTCTTCTGACCGTGTTTTTTGCTATTTTAAGGTATTAAGTTTTGCATATTCAAAAGATTTCAAGATATGTAGTTTTCTAGATTTAATAGTTATGATCCTTAAGAAATTAAAGAGTCGTAAGAGGCCAATTGCCTAAAACATATGTAACATTGGTGATCAAACGCTTTGAAAAGCTTATGTCTATGGAAGGCAAAGTCTTCTGAGAAGTTTGCAACCTAGGTGATCGAAGGCTTTAAGAAGCGTTGAGCCTATAAAATGCGAGGTCTTTTAAGAATTGTTGAGCCTATAAAAGGTGAGGTACATTGCACAATATTTACTCTTACCAAACTTTTGGAAGATATTAGTAATTATATGCAATATGTTAATTATACATTTCATCCACATATGTCTAAAAAGGTTAAATAACGTTCGACCACTCACTGTGAACGCCTATTAGCAAAGAATGTTGCTAATTCCACTATGACAAGAGTTTTATTTTATATGCACATATATAGTTCACATGGTGGAGACAATACTATACGGAGCTATCATTTAGCTTGCATAATATCGTTTCTATGCTCAAGACTCACATAAGGAGATCACATATACTAGGGTTTGCCCAACAGCTAGCGAAAATACTCTGGTTGGTATGTATTAGAGCTAGGGAGCTCATGCTCATGCAAACATGTTTGTGCATTTAAGAATTGTATGAAGTTAGGGGTATATGTACACAGTTCGTAAATATATATACATAGAGCTAGCCAATATGTGAAGCTTACACAATATACATATACTCATACCTCATTTAGTGTGACTACACAACACTTATGGTGCTACCAAACAAAGAAAGAGGGAAAGAAACTATCCTACTTTAGATCTAGATTCATTGTGAATTGACACGAGTAATCACAGCATTTGGGAGGGCTTTCACTGGGAAGTTCCATTTCGACCTATTCTAGAGATTGGCAGTTAGTTTATGCTCATTGCACCAACTATTGATATAAGATTTGGGTTTAGAGATTTAAGGACGATTTACCTTTCATGGGTGGAGAGCAAAGTTTTCATAATTGGAGTGGTCGTCAAACTAGTTAGACCACCGATTCTTAGTCTAATTGTTTGATTATTTTAACCAACTTGTTTGGTTCAATTAAATAGATTATTAAAAAATCATAATCAAACTGGTGGTCAAATTGGTCAAACCACTAATTCTCAATCTAATTTGTTTGATCATGTTGTCTGGTTCAATTAAATAAATTATTGAAAAAATCATAAAAAAGATAAATATGGTTCAACTGATTTTTTAGCTCGATTCAATATTTTTGCAAATCAACCAATCCTAACCTCTATTTCCAGATTGATACCTCGATTGATTCTCGATCTAGCTAGCTGATCCAATTCTGAAAATAATGATGGTGAGCTGTAAGTGGCCGAGTATGGTAATAGAGAGGAGAAAAGAGAAAGTATCAGTCAAGATAGATGTAGCGACGTAAAAATTTTTAGGTTTCGGGTCGCTAAATTGTGGCGATTTATTAGAAAACTGGAAATTGAAATTTGGTTTCAAAAATAAACCGGGAGTCGCCACCGATCTTTTTTCTAGGTGTGATCGGACACCTATTAAACTTTTCTTTAAAAAAACAACAGAAGGCTAAATTTAGGTCTACGTTTAAAAACCAGAGAAAATAATTAGGTTCGGGAGTCTGCATGCCATGAGGAAGGTATTAGCACCCCGCGACGCCAAAAATTGGTATCTCATAAACACGTGTTGTCTTGATTTTCAAAAATACGAGTTTAATGTAAACTTAGTTGTGATCCGATTAAAAAGATGAGAAATTTTAATTTATTTCGTTTTTGAGAAGGGTATATCGCTTTAACACGAGCCAATTGACATTCACCCAACATAGCGATGAACTCGATGACTCGACGTTAAATCGGTATATTGCCTTGATTATTGAAATTAATTAGGAAGACAAGAATATGATTTTTTTGAAAAAATGTAAAACAAAGTTGATGTGAAATAAGGATAAATAAGTGGAAGAGCCATAAACATATTTGAAACTAATACCGAATATCACAATAATATTGAAGGAGAACACTAATAATGTATACAAGATTAAATGTAATTATAGTATCAAATACGAGAAAACAATAAAAATATAATTACATATATATATATATATATATATATATATATATATATAAAATGATATTAAGAGTATGTACGTGATGCATGTGAGAAAATATATATACGTAGTATAGAAAAATATATACATAATATGATAAAAATTACATTGTGTATATGTATTAATAATAATAATGGTAATAATGAAAAACATTACATAAATATATAATATGTAATATTTAAACGCATATACATAATATATACATAATACTTAAACAAAATAAATATATTAAAACATATACATGATAAAACATAATGTGATATTCATGATTAATAAAATGATATACATAATATTAATTACATGGGCGTAATATGAAATATAATATGTGAATATACATTAAAAAAAGTATGTATATATGATACAAATATATTAGCAGTAATAATAATATCAAGATTAATAAAAATAATGTATAAAGGTATACGTGTATATATTAAAGATATATAATAAGTGTTGATAATATAGAAGTAAAATATAACAAAATATACATGATAAAATATTCAGTATATATATAAAACATATATTAAGGCTAATAATAAAACAATTATATGAACATGTAAAATATATACAAGTATTGACTAAAACTACAAATGTCTAAATAATAGTAAAATACGTTAATAATAATAATAATATAAAAAGGTAAATAGTGAATAATATGTATAATGAAAGGGTGAAAATAATTCCAAAACCTTCCTTAATTCTCAAAAAGGATTAAATTAAATAAACATGAAGTATTGGGGCCAATCTTTAAAATTAATAAAAGGGGAAGGGACAGATTAGAACGCCACGAGCAAATAGGAAGGATCTAAGGAGAAAATAGTCCCATTTCACCAAACGACGCTGCTCGGTCATTTCTCCTTCATAACGCTGGGGATTGAATTAAAACGTAATTAAAAATACGGGCCAAATTTAAAAATGTGGAAAGACTCGATTAAATCTGATGAAATTAATGAGGACCGAGAAAACAATTTTACCCTCGCTTGCAAAACGCGCGATCTTAGGCCTCGGGTCGGGTCCATTCGGAAGTTAGCCTAAACGCGCTAAGCTTCAGATTTAAAGTGGGCACCAAAACGGTGCTGTTTCTGTAGGCTATAAAAGCTCAAAATTTCTAAAAATTCATTTCAAAGCAATTGAGAGAGAAAAAGAGTGAGAGAGAAGGGAAGGGGGCGATTCTCGCCTAAGGGGATTGGCACGGCCACCGTGAGCTGGTGGTTTGAGTTTCAAAAAAAAAGGTAAAATTTTCTCTTTTTTTATTTTCTATATGTTTGTATTTAATATATATGTTGTTTTAAAATAGGTGAAAATCGTATACGAACTGATTCAAAAAAAAGGAAAAATAAAAATAAAGAGAAATAGGTAAACCTTTGGCTTAGTCTCGATTGATCTGCTTTGGTCATGTTTTTGAGAGTTTTTTTTTTTTTTCTAATATTGCTTATTATTTTCTCAAAAATCCCTATGTACATGGTTTGCATTTGGCCCTTTTTATAGCCATTTCATTTTCTTTTGCTTTATGTCAATTCCCGTTTAATGCTTGCAGGAACGCAAGTTGGATGACGATGGGGTCTTTGCCGCAGCCGTCGAGGCGCCAGAGAGCAGTAGTTGGTGGTCGATCGTATGGGTCAAAGTGAGGCGCATAAGTGATTTTAGGGTTTTTAGTTCTTTTTTTCTTTTGTTATGGTCATTAATGGTTTTGGGTTGGGCTAGGTTTTAATTAGTTTAGTTTGGGTTTAAGGTTTTGAATGTATAGGTTTTAAGGGTCTGGCTTTTTTTGTAATGGGTTTAGGTAACCCAAAATTGGCTCAGTTTGCCCCTCTTTGCTCATTGCCAGTAATCGAATAGAGCAAAGACACAAAGAAAGGCCAATTTTGCTCTGTCTTGTGAGTCTTGACTTCATTGGTGCTCTTCTTGTCTTGTTCAGGTAGGCTCTATCCAATCCACTGTGTCTTGTAGCTTTGGTTCAATCCACAGTATCTCCTAACATATGCCTTGCGCCTTCGATCCTCTCCAATGTAACTTCGAGGATATGAAGTTTGTGGCTTTGATCTCGCTTCCACTTGTAGCTTTAGAAAGATAAAATCCACCACTTCAATCTGCTCTCCTATCACTTCAGTGGGATGGGATTTGTGATCTTCTCTTCTGCAACTCTAAAAGGCAAGCTTTGATATCTTCGATTAGCTCCACTGCAACTTCAGGGAACAAGACTTGCAACTTTGACTTGCTTTATTGCAACTTCAGGAACAAGACTTGCAACTTTGACCGCTTTATCGCAACTTCAGTGGAACAAGACTTGCAACTTTGACTCGCTTTTATCGCAACTTCTGTGGAGGCCAAATCTGATGTCTTCAATCAGCTTCAATCTTTTAGTCTTTGCTTGGCATGTGATCTTGAGTTCAACTCATTTCTCGCAATATGAATTGACTCTCTCGCAATATGAGTTGATAATTTGAACAGTAGATTTCGAAAAACAAAAATTAAAGGCTCAACTCACCTCTCGCACTATGAGTTGATCTTTGAAAAAAAAAACACAAATTGAAATTACCTCAACGTGTCTTGAGGCTCAACTCACCTCTCGCAATATGAGTTGATTTTTGAAAGACAGAAATTGAAATTACCTCAACGTGTCTTGAGGCTCATCTCACCTCTCGCAATATGAGTTGACTTTTGAAAAACATAAATTGAAAACAGGAATTGAAAAGCAGAAATTGAAAATACCTCAACGTGCCCCGAGGCTCAACTCACTTCTTGCAATATGAGTTGATTTAAAACACAAAAATTAAAAATACCTCAACGTGCCCTCGAGGCTTGACTCACCTCTCGCAATATGAGTCAACTTTTGAAACATAAATTAAACATACCTCACAGTGTGATCTAAGGCTCAACTCACCTCTCGCAATATGAGTTGATTTTTTGAAAAGCAGTAAATTAAAATTACCTCAACGTGTCTTGAGGCTCAACTCACCTCTTGCAATATGAGTTGATTTAAAACACAAAAATTAAAAAAATACCTCAGCATGTTCTCGAGGCTTGACTCACCTCTCTAATATGAGTCAATTTTTTGAACCATAAACTAAAGATACCTCAAATACAGTATTTTGAGGCTCAACTCACCTCTCGCAATATGAGTTGATTCTTGAAACATCAATTGAAAACCGAATTGAAAATACCTCAACAGAAACTCGAGGCTCAACTCATTTCTCGCAATATGAGTTGATTTTCCTTGAAAGGCATAAATTAAAAACATCAAAATACCAAAACTCGTCTTTGGGTAGAACTGTGTGTCTTTTCACTTGATTCATCATGCGACTCTCATTCCGCATTTTTTTGCTCACTGAGTTCCTCAGATATGCCATGCATGATGTTATCATGATATGCACATGTTTGTCTTAAATGCCTTTATGCCTACATGATTATGCAAAGGTGCCTTAGGCATATTTGTCATATGTCTTTTTCACCACGAGTTTTCATGATCTGCGCCCATTTCTTTGATTCTCGACTTCCTCTTCGTGTCTCGCACTCCATTTTCACGCTTTACAAGTAATCGACGTTTTCTCGATATCACTCTTTTGCCCCTGGTTGAACTTTATTCTCGCTTTGAGACTCTTGTATTTATCAAATTTTCAAACAGTAATGCTTAACATTTCTTTTTTTTAGAGTGTGTCATTTCACTATTTATCAAGTAAATAAACACATAATGAAATGCATGAAACAGTCAGTAGGGACAAAAATGATATTTCATATTCATTTATTTCAAGTGTAAAACAAAGGAAATTAACCAATAAGAGTAGACATGTCAAAAAGAAAGGAAGGATCGTATTCAACGGGTACAAATGCTCTAGATATTTAACACATGAACTCTTCCACGCTCCTCAATCAAGAATCTTTTCGAGTCTGGCCTCATGCGTAGAAGATTTTGAGCTTTCAGAGATGCTTCAAACATCGTAGTCTCACCGCTTGTCGACGGTTTAAAACACCTTGCCTTGTAAGCCGAATGTTGGCTTCATTAGAATGCCCTCTCGGGTTTTCATCCTAATCTTTTGTTTGATCAAAGCGCCTTTTCGGGTTTTCGCCCGATCCTCCCCTTTTTTTTTTTTTTTTTTTTTTTTTTTTAAGATGCCCTTTTCGGGTTTTCATCTTGACTTTTCTTTCGTGCATAGTACTTCTTCACCGTGATCCGAGTTCACCGGATTCTGTAGCTCTTTGCCATCCATCTCGGTAAGGATCAAAGCTCCACTGAAAATGCCTTCTTACGACGTATGGTCCTTCCCGCTTGGTGCCCATTTTCTCGCAGGGTCTTTTTGTATCGGAGAATCTTTCTCAAAGACGAAGTTCTCCTTCATGGAATTCTCTTGGTCGCACTCTTCTTGTCATGGGCCGCAATCATTCTTTTCTCGTACATCCGCCGTGACAAATGGCCTTTAGACGTTTTTTCTTCGATGAGGTTCAATCGATCATATCGAGCTCGAACCCATTCTCGCTTCTTCTAACTTTGATTCCATTAAGACTCGCGCAGAGGGATCTCAACCTCGATAGGTAGCACGGCTTCCATTCCATAGACTAGAGAGAAAAGAGTTGCTTCAGAGATGTTCGCATTGCATGGATAATGCGATATGCAAACAAAGCAAATGGAAGTTTCTCGTACAATCTTTATACGTCTCTACCATTTTCCCAATGATCCTTTTTTAATGTTCTTGTTAGTCGCTTTCAACAAAATTTCATTCATCTTCTAAGCGATAGGGCGAGGAGTTATGATGCTTTATTTGGAATTGCTCACACACTTCTTTCATCATCTTATTGTTCAGATTCGTGGCATTATCTCAAATGATTCTTTCGTAAGCCGCGATCAAGCAAATGATTTCCTTTTTCAAAACTCGCAAACCGCAATCCTTGTCACATTGGCAAATGAAGCGGCTTCTATCCATTTTGTGAAGTAATCGATGACCACAAAGATGAATCGATGTCCGCTTGATGCCTTTGGAGAGATTGGTCCTATAACGCCCATGCCCCACATAGCAAAAGGCCACTTTGAGAGGTCATGACATGAAGAGGAGAAGGGGCCACATGAATTTTATCGCCAGAGATTTGGCATTTGTGACATTTTCTCGCAAAATTGATGCGATCTACTTTCCATTGTCACCTAATAATAATAACCAAGTCTCATGATCTTCCCGCCATATTGAAACCATTGGCATGTGTTCCGCAGATTCCCTCATGGACCTCTTCAAGTATTTTCCTAGCTTCAACATCATCCACACATCTCAAGAGCATCTGATCCTTTCCTTTTTTGTATAGGATGTCCCCATCAAGAACAAATCCCGTTGCCATTCTTCTGATTGTTCTCTTGTCGTTCTCATTCGCTTGTTCGGGATAGCTTCGATTCTTGATATATTCTAGGATATCGTGGAACCATGGCCCCTGTCGCTTTCTTTTTCAATGCTACAACAGCAGTGCAGGGACCGATATATACTCATTTTGAGGGGCATTATTTCGCTTCTTTACTTGCTTTGAACATTGAAGCCAAAGTGGCTGTGGCATCACCAGCTTGGTTTTCTTCTCGTGGGAAATAATGAAAGTGAAAAGTTACTTTGAATTCCTTGATCAATTCAGCCACTAAATCATCAGATTTAATCAATTTTGGATCCTCACTTCCCACTCTCTACGAATTTGGTAAATTACTAGAGCCGTGAGTCTCCGTGACACCTCTAGGATTTTGATGTCTCGATCAATAGCCGCACGAAGCCCCATGATACAAGCCTCATATTCTCGCGATATTATTGGTACAAAAGAAGTTCATCTTGCAAAGTGAACGGATAATGATTCCTCTCTCGTGATATCAGATCGCCCGATTCCATGCCCCAGAGCATTCGACGCACCATCAAAACACATCTTCCATGATTTCTCCTTTGATGACTTTGATTTCATTTCGTGATGCACATTAAGTCTTCGTCTGGGAAATCGAATCTTAGCGCTCATATTCTTCTCGCTGCTCGAAAGTTGCTAGAAAGTCGCTATTGCGCTTCCTTTTATTGACTTCCGACTTACATAGGCAATGTCATATATTCGAAGGAGGATCCGCCATCGGGCCATTCTTCCCGATAGTGCGGTGATTCCATCATGTATTTTATTGGGTCCATTTTTTGAAATCAACCATGTCGTATGGTACAACATGTATTGTCCGAGTCTCCGAGCTACCCAAACCAGAGCGCAACAAAATTTTTCAATGGACGCAGTACTTTTGCCTCATATTCAAAGTGAACTTTTTGCCGAGGTAGTAGATCGCCTTTTCTTTCTTTCCTGTCTCATCGTGTTGCCCCAAAGACGCAACCCATTGAATTTTCGAACACCACAAATACAAAATCAAAGGTCTCCTGAGTTGGCGGTACTAGTATCGAGGACTAGACAAGTATTGCTTTATCTTATCAAAGGCCACTGGCATTCCTCATTCCAATCTCCCCGTTATGTTTTCGAAGAAGCCGAAAGATTGGGTCGTGATCAAGTTGGTAAGTTGAGCGATAAATCGGGCGATGTAGTTTAATCTCCCTAAAAATCCTCTAACTTCCTTTTGCGCATGCAAGCGTGTAACTCTTGAATGGCCTTTATTTTATCCGGATCAACCTCGATACCTCTTTCATCGACAATGAAGCCTAACAACTTTCTCGAGGTCGCCTCAAATGTACATTTGGTCTGGATTGAGCTTTAATTGAAACTTTTTCACCGTCGAACAACTTCTTCAAGTTTACTACATGCTCTTCTTCCCCTCGATTTAGCAATCATGTCGCCGACGAGACCTCTATTTCTTTGTGCATCATGTCATGGAATAACGCTCACCATGGCTCTCTCGATATGTTGCCCCAAAGATTCTTTAACCCGAATGGCATCACCTTGTAGCAAAACGCTCCCACATTGTTATGAAGGTGGTTTTCCATGTCTTGTGGGCCATCTTGATCCGATTATACCCCGAGAATCCATCCATGAAAGAAAACAATGAATGCTTTGGTCGTGTTGTCCACCAACGTATCAATATGTGGTAAGGGAAAATTATCCTTCATTTGGCTCGATTCAAGTCACTGTAGTCCACACACATCTGCACCTTGCCGCCTTTTTCTTTGGTACCGGACTATATTAGCCACCCATTCGGATATTTGAGGCTTGTAGGAAACCAGCCACAAATTGCTTCTTGACCTCTCCTCTTTTATTTTCAAGCAGCATTTTGGGTCTCATCCGCCTTAATTTTTCTTTGGATGGGCTTGCATTTCGCCTCAATGGGAGCTTATGGACTACTAGATCTTCATCTAGCCCCGGCATGTCCTGGTATGACCATGCGAAAACATCTTTGTATTCGCAAGTAGAGCGATCAAATTATGCCTAGTGCTTTTTCAAATAGAAGTCCCAATCTTCACTTCTTGTTTCCTTTCTTCAAAGGCCCAAGTTTATTGTTTCCACAGCATTCTTCATGAGGCAAAATCTGTTTATCCTCTTGTTCCACCATTCTTAACAATTCAGAGACGAGACGTAATCTTCAAAGATTTTCTTGGCTTCAAATCCCCTACAAACAAAATTTTCTCAAAATCAATTTCGGGACTCAGAACGGGTTTGTTCATGTCATCGATATCCGAGCACCGAAAGTTGAATGGAAAAGGAAGCTATAGAGGGGTATCCAAGTATTGGAATCAACAAAGGAATGTTATGGCATGGAATGTGGCAAATTTGAATATGGGCTATGAAATGAGAAAATGATTATGAAATTAGCGATAATGCGAAAAAATCATGACAAAATGCATCTTCATTGATATTCATTTAAATGATAAAGAGCGAATGCACGCTTCTTATAAAAGAATTCTATTATATCTAAAGACATAATAGAAAGTTAATGTTTGGCATTACTCTGAAGACTTATGAACTACAAGAAGCTCCTCGGAAGTCCAATTGTTCAACATGAAACCAGGAGGGCAAGGGCGTATCCTCGAGACATCTTTACTTGTACCAGCCCCTTTGTCAATGACATTTATGCTGACATTCTGAAAACCCCTTTCAATTATCCTCAGCATGTTTCGTGGATCGTCTTGTCCAGGGTATATCATTCCCGCAGACGTAAATGTTTTTGACAAAGGAGGGTATTCTATGGGCTCCCATTCTGGTTCTCGGCCCAAAGTTCTTGCAATCCTTCTTTCCTGATCTTTCTTCCACTGTCTTCTCCTTTGACGCATGTCAGGCTGGAATCCCAAACCGTATCGAGCCTTGTGCTGCACTGGCTTTAAAGCCCTAACTATTCCTTGCAGATGTCTGCCTAAACCTCTTCTTGCTCGAGCTCCTCTTCCTACGGTCAACTTGACACCCATTCTGGTATTTTTCTTGGCGCCAGATCGAATTTGCTTTCCTCAAAGAACGAAAAGTGGCATTCACAAATTCAAGGGACCGGAAGGAACACTCCACTGCGTCTTTGTTCGCTTCCAAGTACGGTGCATCAGCAGATACAGATGCGACAATATCTTCTTCTCCTTCGACCGTGACCAAGACAAGCCGCCCATGATAAATTTTATTTTTGGTGGAGGGATGACGGACCGCTCCAGCAGAATGGATCCAGGGTCTCCCCAAAAGGCAGTTATACGATGGCGTAATGTCCATGACTTGGAACTCAACATCATAAATGTAAGGGCCCACTTCTAAAGGGATCTCAATCTTTCCCATAACTTCACGCCTTGTCCCATCAAATGCCCTTACTCGTGGAATGACAGGCCTTAAGTAGGACAAATCCATCGGTATTCGGAAAGTGTGGCCAATGGCATAACATTTAATGTCGACCCATTATCGATAAGCACGTTTGGTATTATGTAGCCCCTTGCAATGAGTCGTGATATGCGCGCTTTCACCGAGCTTCTCTACCGCTTATGTATCTCATCATCACTAAAAGAGATGAAATTGTCCGCATTCAAATTGTTTACCCACCTATCAAGCTTTTCAACGGATATCTTATTGGCCACATAAGTTTGATTTAACACCTTCAATAAAGCATTCTGTGGTCAATTTAACAAAGAGATAGAGATAGAAGCGAGATTCGCTACTGGTCGCTTGCTCAATTGTTCCACCACACTATATTCATCAGGCTTGATAAATTTCAAGAATTCTTGAGCTTCTTCCTCATTCATGTGCCTTTTAGTTTCTTGCACGGGTGGAATTTCTTGCTCGACTTCGACTTTCAGTGCATCATCGCTTTCCCTTTTGCTTCAAGTCACTACTTTTCTTTACCGGTTCAACTTCTTTAGAATAGCACCGCCCACTTCTGTAAAATGACCTACCTCCCAACATCTTCAATTACGGCTTTGGACTTTCCAACTTCCGGTGTGACGATCGACATCATATCTCCACAGTCATCGTTTTGTTGTCCTTATAAGGGAAAGGAGATGGTATTTCGATTATCATTTTTGGTTTCACTCTGGGTTCTTTCTTCGCGTCATAATAGATCACCAATGGTCGATCGCTTATAAGGGGACTGATGGTTGATTGTCTGAGGCACATATTTCTCCACTATCGGCCTCTTCTTGACTTGACAAAAATCTCGATCTCCTTGTTATCCATCATACTTTGCAATAATCCTCCGAATTCATCACAGGATGAATGCCGTGCCCTTCGATGCCGTGGAACTCGCAAAAATTGTGACCCTTTGCATCCCTTCTTTCCAATACTCCATTAAAACGACAAAGCAACCCATTTTCAACTAGCACCTCCCTGATTCTCTGCAGAGGTGTTCTTATCGAAACCCATCTTTTACTTTCGTCGTTTATCCTCCTCCCCATCACTGCGCTCACATTCCCTTCGGTGTGATTTGGGAATGGATTCTCACTGCATCGCCAGCACCATCAAATCGCAAAATGCCCGCGTCGATGAGCCCTTGAACTCTCTCTTTTGAAAGCAAGAGCAGTTCTGAGAATGCCCTTGATTCCCTGCATGATATGCACAACTAGCATTTGGATCGTACTCATTTTGGGTATGGAGGTTTTAAGGGTGCCATGTAATGGGAGAAATCGCTTGTTTTTCCAGAGTTTTGGGTACAATTCCCCATATGACACAGGATGGGAGTAAACCGAGGTCTCTGGATTAGGCCTTGCTGGTCTTGGCTCATTTCGGGTTGGTTTTGAACGGTGCAAAGTGTTTTGTGAAAAAGTGGTAACGGGTCTTTGGTTGTTCATGGCATGATACGGGGTAGGAGGGAGGTGGTGTTTGGTAGTAAGGGGCTTGAGGAAGATAATGGAAATTTGAAGGTGGATAATGTCGGGGTTGGGGTTTGTTAGGATATGAATTAGAGGCATAGCGGTTTCCCATCCCGACCATGTGGGTTTCTCGTTCTTTCTTTTTCATAAGCGCTGTCCTTTTCGAACCTCTCCAACCTTCCATTCTACCGCTCTTTGACAAAGATTCTCTATTAGTTCACCGATATTACAATATCTCGCGAATTCCTTCGTGGCACTTCCCACTAATTTGTCATAAAACGGGGCCTTTAAGGTGTTGATAAAGAGAACGGTTATCTCCGTTTTTGTTAGTGGGGTTCCACTTGGGCCGAGACGCTCTCCATCTCTCTCGCGCATACCGTCTAAAGGTTTTCACGGCTTTTTCTCCATCATTTGTAAGGTCATCCTGGCCCGCACCATGTCCGATACATGCTTATATTGCTCGCAGAACGCAGATGCCAAGTCTTTTCAGGATCTAATATTTTCCCCTCACGAGTTGGTTGTACCAACGTAGGGTCGACCTTGCTAGACTGTCTTGGAAGCAATGTATAAGTAACTTATCATCATTCACGTAACAGTCATTTTTCGATGTAACATAATGAGATGTGCTTTTGGGCACCTAGTCCCATCATACTTCTCAAAATCAGCGCCTTGAACTTCGGAGGCAAAATTAGATCGTGCACGAGGTCGAGTTCCTTGGCACCTAGCGCAGAGAAGACCTCAAAGTGCCTTCTATTGCTTTGAGTCTTTCCTCTAGACTCCTATATTTCGCGTCATGGTTATCCAATTTCAATTTGGCCACTTCATGGTCATCCAGATCGGAACTAGGGGATCAGCAGGATCGCCCCCGGGTTCGACGCGAATATTCCCGGCCCCAAATTAGTGGGTGGAGCAGGTGGCATAGGTCGATGTTCCAAGCCCATGGTTCTCCTTGAGCATACCCTCTCTGGTGTTGTATATACGGGTGGTGGAGTGAATCCTGAGGATAGAGTGGATCCCGATCGTGGTGAATTCTCGATTGAGGTTCCATAACATCGGGGTTCTGCATGGGTCCCTTTCCCTTGACCAAAGTTGTCATCATCTCCATAATTTTGGCCATCCGATCTCTTTGCTCGAGTGAATCCTCTCGAGATCTTACTATTAGATCTCTGCCTCTTGTTGCGATTTAGCCGATTGCTCTTGTAATTCTTTTTGAGCCCTTTCCATCCTTTCGATTCTCTCATTGAACTCAGCTTCCATTGCCCTAGTTTGTCGACGCTGCTCGTATAAATGTCGTGATTCCAGTCTTGAAGTCTTGCAATCTGCGGATTATATGGCTCTTTTAGTTTCGGTGGATGATTATAGTGATATGTACATACGATGAATGAATGAATGAGTGTATGAATGAATGAATGTCCAAAGAAATAAATGATGCATAAATATTAGTTATGAGTAAATATGCAAGAATTTGATGTTGATTTCAAGATAGCCCCATATGTAGGCATTTCATTTATCGTAAGAGTACGTTACAAAAAGTTTTCATTTTTTCCAATGATTACACAAATTTTCTAGCCACATTGCCTTGTTTCTTCACTTGCTCTAAAAACTCGATATACTCGATCTTTGGCTCTGAGGAATTGGCAACCGAGAACTTTGGCTTCATCCGATAATTGAACAACTTGCATAGCCGCTTGGCGAATTTCATTGATCGAGAAGTTGAGTTGCATTTCTCTTTCTTGGAGAGTTCCTTCATACGCGTGCATGTCCCTATCGTATTGATCGTTCTTTTCTTCTAGAGCTTTCGTGAAGTCATCTAATTGTTGTTGACGAGATTGTAGCATATTTTCTAAATCTCAGACTCTCCTTTTAATTCTTGATATTCAGATCGACTATTCGCAAATTCTGCGGTCACCATTTCATACTCGGCATTCTTCCTTCTTAACTCTATTGCAATGTGTATGCGCCTTTTCCTCTTCTTTCTTTGCTTTTCCCTCCAAAACTCCATTCCTCCTTTGATGTTGCTAATTTCTTCTTTCCACTCATTTGTTGACTTGCCCAATCCACTATTCTTTATAGTGCTTCTTAATTTCTTGTTTTCCAAATGAAGGTCCCTTAAGTCGTTTCTCACGATCTCGGCCTCCCTTTGTACTTTCGATTCTGGACCTTTCAACTTGAGCTTCAATCTTCAATCGATAGTTTTCTTCTTGAAGGGTACCGAGGTCCCTAGACATCTTAGCTTTTTCTCGCTCGAATTCTTGTCTAGCGATGTCCAACTCGAGACAGTATTTCCTCTAAAAAGGGGTTCTGGGCAGTGCAATTTGTTGATGAGATTTGCTGACTATTTACCCGTTGCTTTCTCCATTTGTCATAGTCTTGGGTAAGGGTATCAGCATACAAGGCTAATTCCATGAAATGAATTTCATTCCAAGACTTTGCAGTGTCTCGGACTTTCTTCATATATCCTTCACCCATGAAAGCGAACTCGGACTGCACTAGCCCTCCGGTTGCTGGTATAAATTGTCGCGAAGAAAATTGCCTTTGGACTAATAGCGGAGCATATCCAACTCCTCCCCATAACCCGAGTAAAGGTACCCAATCTTGGCTTCCACATTTGTATAGCAAAACTGAAGGACGGATCCAGGGTGCTCTCCACGTTATATCCTCGGCGCGAAGATTCTGAAACACTGATACCCAATGTTGCTCGGTGATTTCTTTCGGCCACTCTTTCTTGAGGTAAGCTTCTAGCGGGGCGAATGTTTTTGAAAACATGTGGAATGGAGTGCGCTCTACTTTCCAAAAATGACTCAAAATCCAAACGTTGAGCAGCTGTGCACATCCGATAAATCGTCCCTTTTCAATCCTTCGACAGTACTCAAGGACACGAATGTCTCGGCTAAGATAGTCGGGACGTGGTTGACTCCTTGTTTTAGCTTTCAAGAAATCAAACATGCGACCTCAATATGTCCGAGAACTCTCGGGAAAATGACCAAACCGTAAATGGCCAAGGCGAATAGATTAACTCTCTTCAATATGTCCGGATGACTCAGAACCGATTCTCGTAGGCTAGACCATGGAATGCAAACTGTTTCATTCTTCTTTTTTATTTGTTTTTCGGCCCATGCATCAGTCATGTCTGTCAGTCTTACTAATTTTTTTCTAAAGGTCAATGGCTTAGGCTCCTTCACGTATATCTTGCCGAATTGCACATTGTCGATGCGGAGTAAAGTAGCATACTCTTCTATGGTTGGAGTCATATCCTCTTGATTGAATGTAAAACACTGATAAGCTAGGTCCCAGAATCGAACCATGGCTTGAATCAACTGTTCGTCTACACGAATGGTGATCAAGTGAGCTATATCTCCATACCTCTCGGTGAAAATGCCCCTAGTGTCTGAATCCCATTGGTTCCAAACTCGCACCAAATCCTCAAGGTTATTTTGGCGGACATTCACAGTTGTATGTTCGGGCAAATTGGCAACACTCTCTTCCACTAGGCTGTCCCCCTTTTCTCTCTGAGTTTTTAGAGACCAGTCTCGAACCACGGCATTCTTCTCGATTATTTGTGTAATTGACTCCTCCATCAGAAACCCGTTCTTTGGCAACTATCCTTTAATCAACACCTTCCTAATGTGATGCCTATGATGCATGATGAAAATAAAAACAAACAAACTTGGTTAGTAAACACAACACATATGATTTGAGAAACAAATTAAACTGTCCAATCCAAATCTCTTTGTATGAACAATGTAAATGAAAGGCAAAAAGGCATTATCCCCGTGTACTTATTTTGGTGGCTATAAGCGGACAAAGGTTCGGTATGGCTCTAATTGGATGGCTCATATGGTTCATTATATGCGGTTTTGGTTCTAGATAGGTACTCGAATCGTTCAGTACTATCGCGTCTACTAAGACTAGCACAAAGCCTCGGTCGTAGCTCATCACAAGCTCACGAGTTCAATTCGAGGATTACATTTACTTATGCCTATGCGGAGGACAAGTTAACTCACGAAAGCATAAGTCATATGTAACCAGAAAGTATTCACTAGCATGCATGGAGGGACGAGTTAACTCACGAAGGCGTAGCGTTTACTTTCACTTAAACGGACGGAGCCGGGTATAGAGCTCATGTTATGCAAAATGCGGTACACGGTGTGTGTGGGGAAAACTCAGTAAACCTTTACGTTTTAAAGAAACTAAACCAAAATTACAACCATAACAATTGAAAATTGAAAAAACCAACAAGTTTGGAGAAATATTTACTGACATGATGCAATTGCATGAATTTTTGAAAACGAGATTTTGGATCACGACCAAATATTTACTTTGAACACGGAAATTTGGAAACTTTGACAAAATGTGTTTATTCGATTCGACTCTCAAAACTGTCCCAGTGGAGTCGCCAAATTGTAGTGACGTAAAAATTTTAGGTTTTTGGTCGCTAAATTGTGGCGATTTATTAGAAAGCTGAAATTGAAATTTGGTTTCAAAATAAACCGGGAGTCGCCACCGATCTTTTTCTAGGTGTGATCGGACACCTATTAAACTTTTCTTTAAAACAACGGGAAGGCTAAATTTAGGTCTACGTTTAAAAACCAGAGAAAATAATTAGGGTTAGGAGTCGGTTCTGCGCGCGAGGAAGGTATTAGCACCCCCGCGACGCCCAAAAATTGGTATCTCATAAACACGTGTTGTCTTGATTTTCAAAAATACGAGTTTAATGTAAACTTAGTTGTGATCCGATTAAAAAAGATGAGAAATTTTAATTTATTTCGGTTTTTGAGAAGGGTATATCGCTTTAACACGAGCCAATTGACATTCACCCAACATAGCGATGAACTCGATGACTCGACGTTAAATCGGTATATTGCCTTGATTATTGAAATTAATTAGGAAGACAAGAATATGATTTTTTTGAAAAATGTAAAACAAAGTTGATGTGAAATAAGGATAAATAAGTGGAAGAGCCATAAACATATTTGAAACTAATACCGAATATCACAATAATATTGAAGGAGAACACTAATAATGTATACAAGATTAAATGTAATTATAGTATCAAATACGAGAAAACAATAAATATACGTACATATATATATATATATATATAAAATGATATTAAGAGTATGTACGTGATGCATGTGAGAAAAATATATATACGTAGTATAGAAAAATATATACATAATATGATAAAAATTACATTGTGTATACGTATTAATAATAATAATGGTAATAATGAAAAACATTACATAAATATATAATATGTAATATTTAAACGCATATACATAATATATACATAATACGAAACAAAATAAATATATTAAAACATATACATGATAAAACATAATGTGATATTCATGATTAATAAAATGATATACATAATATTAATTACATGGGCGTAATATGAAATATAATATGTGAATATACATTAAAAAAGTATGTATATATGATACAAATATATTAGCAGAATAATAATATCAAGATTAATAAAAATAATGTATAAAGGTATACGTGTATATATTAAAGATATATAATAAGTGTTGATAATATAGAAGTAAAATATAACAAAATATACATGATAGAATATTCGTATATATATAAAACATATATTAAGGCTAATAATAAAACAATTATATGAACATGTAAAATATATACAAGTATTGACTAAAACTACAAATGTCTAAATAATAGTAAAATACGTTAATAATAATAATAATATAAAAAGGTAAATAGTGAATAATATGTATAATGAAAGGGTGAAAATAATTCCAAAACCTTCCTTAATTCTCAAAAAAGGATTAAATTCGAAATAAACATGAAGTATTGGGGCCAATCTTTAAAATTAATAAAAGGGAAGGGACTGATTAGAACGCGCGAGCAAATAGGAAGGATCTAAGGAGAAAATAGTCCCATTTCACCAAACGACGTCGTTCGGTCATTTCTCCTTCATACTGCCAGGGGATTGAATTAAAACAGAATTAAAAATACGGGGCCAAATTTAAAAATGTGGAAAGACCTGATTAAATCCGATGAAATTGCGGAGGGACTGAGAAAACAATTTTACCCTGCTTGCGAAAACGCGCGGATCTTAGGCCTCGGGTCGGGTCCAATTCGGGTTGCGCCTAAACGGCGCCGTTCTGTACTTTAAAGTGGGCACCAAAGCGGTGCCGTTTAGATAGGCTATAAAAGCTCGAAAATTTCTAAAAATTCATTTCAAAGAAATTGAGAGAAAAAAGAGTGAGAGAGAAGGGAAGGGGCGATTCTCGCCAGGGGACTTGATCGGCCGAACGCGTGGCGCCACCGTCGCCGGCCACCGCTCACGGTGGCCGGAGTTTCGAAAAAAAAGGTAAAATTTTCTCTTTTTTTTTTATTTTCTATATGTTTGTATTTAATATATATGTTGTTTTAAAATAGGGTGAAAATCGTGTATACGAACGGATTCAAAAAAAGGAAAAAATAAAAATAAAGAGAAATAGGGGTAAACCTTTGGCTTAGTCTCTGATTGATCTGTTTTGGCTGCGGTTTTTGAGTTCTTTTTTTTTTTTTCTAATATTGCTTATTATTTTCTCAAAAAATCCCCTATGTACATGGTTTGCATTTGGCCCTTTTTATAGCCATTTCATTTTCTTTTGCTTTATGTCAATTCCCGTTTAATGCTTGCAGGAACGCAAGTTGGATGACGATGGGGCGGTGCTGCAGCTTCGTCAGAGGCGTCAGAGAGCAGGTAGTTGGTGGCCGACTGGTATGGGGCTGGGGGCAGAGGCGGCATAAGCTGATTTTAGGGTTTTTAGTTCTTTTTTTTCTTTTGTTATGGCTGTTAATGGTTTTGGGTTGGGCTAGGGTTTTAATTAGTTTAGTTTGGGTTTAAGGTTTTGAATGTATAGGTTTTAAGGGTCTGGGCTTTTTTTGTAATGGGTTTAGGTAACCCAAAATTGGCCTGTACAATAGAGAAAGAAAGAGTATAGTAAGTGTCTTTATCAAGCAAACTATCTTTGTCAAGTATGATCCCTCGACATGAGCTCGCTTTACTGTGGACTTGCGAGGTAGACGTTCCACGATCTTGGTTGGTGAGATCTAGTCTTAATTTTTGGTCTTAGCTTATAAGTGGTTTGACAAGGTAGCGGGATCGCGAGCTTTAATTTACGAAAGTTGTTGGTGAGCTCCAGAGGTGGTTTGGCGAGGTCCAACGAGATGAAAGGATAGTGAGATGATCTAGCCAAGTACCGTTGATGGGATCATCTAATATGAGTACAACAATATGAACAACATTGGTTATATGATAAAGATAGTATTGACATTGTTTAAAACTTATGACTTTGTCTTTTCTAAGACAAAACAAACCCTACCTTTCGTATTAGAGATGGTTGTGATGTTGAGTCAATATAATATATATATATATATATTTCACTCAATATTTCAGATATTAAAATAAATATTGAGCCAAATATATATGAAGTCGACAGATGTTGAGTCTTGTGGTGGTGTGCGTCATGGATATGGTTGTTCTTAATTTTTATCTAAAAAAAGAAAAAAGAAAAAAAAAAAGGAAAACTCAAGTCAACCGGTTGCATCATGCATAAAATTATTCTTTATGTTTTCCATCCTAATCAGTGTGGAGCATGAAAAATAAAATTCCTTTTTTTCCAAAGAGAAATTTCTACTTACCTAACCCAACCTAGAGGTGTGCATGGCCGGGCCGGGCCCATAAAAAATTTTTGGCCTATTTTCAGGGCCCGGGCCCAGCCCGAGAAAAAATGATAGGCCCAAGCTGCGCCCTACCAGCTACCAGCCGACCATATTAATTTTTTTTACTTTTTTTATTAAATAAAAAACTTTAAAATATAATAAATCAAATGCATTTAAAACATAAAAATAAATATTAAAAAAAATGGGACTAAAATAATTCTTAAAATAATATATAAATTAAAAATATAATAAAAAATAATTATATTAAAATTAAAAAATTGAAACAAATTAGAACTAAATTATATTAATAACAAAAATTTTACAATATCAAAATAACATTAAAAACAATAAAAAAAACTAAAGTAAAAAAAAAACTAAAGTTACTTAAAATTTAAAAATAATTTAATATTAAAATCGGGCCGGGCCAGGCCCGGGGCAAAAAAATCTTGCCCGAGGCCCGACTTGTTTTCTAAACGGGCCTTTTTTTTGTCCAAGCCCATTTTTCGGGCCTATATTTTTACCCAAACCCTCCTATTTTTCAGGCGGGCCTTCGGGCCAGGCCGGGCCGCCCGGCCCATGCACACCTCTAACCCAGCCTCAAGTGTATAACATATTTAATTTTCGCCGAGACATCAGATCTAACCAATAAAAATAAATAATCGAACTCTGCTCATCTGCTATCTAGGTATACTTGAAACATCTAGCAAGTCAACTTCACATATTTCACTCCATATTTCCCAATACAACAAGTGGATTAAAGCAATACATAGAGAAGAAATATGTTGGGAGAGGAGATGAACAGCTTCATCAAGGTATGGTTAGCAGTTTTCACATCTCTATGCTATTGCCATGCCATGGGTAAGATGGTTCCAAAAGGTCCCAAAAGACTCATTTTCCTACTCCCTATTGTCTGCCTATTTCTCTACCTCCCTCTCAATCTATACTCGCCCCATTTAGGGGGTCTTACAGCCTTTTTCATTGCTTGGCTTGGTAACTTCAAGCTCTTATTATTTGCTTTCGACAAGGGTCCTTTAAACACACGTATTTCTCTCCCACTTTTTATGGCTCTGGCTTGCCTACCTATTAAGATTCAACAAGATCCAATTAAGGAAAACCCATCATCAAAATCACAAGGAAAATCCAAGGAAGGTACTGTCAAATATGTTATTAAGGGTTTGCTTTTGGCCATTATACTATGGTCCTATAACTTCATTGAATACATACATCCCAATATTATCAAGCTCCTCTACGCTTTGCACATATATTTCTTCCTTGAAATCTTCTTGGCTATAGGGGCAGCCATGGTTCGATCCTTTTATGGGGTGGAGCTGGAGCCACAGTTCAATGAACCCTTCCTTTTAACTTCACTCCAAGACTTTTGGGGCAGAAGGTGGAACCTCATGGTAGCTAGTATCATGCGCCCTACCGTATACGAACCTACCCTAAGATTTTCGGCAGCTGTGATTGGCAGAAAGTGGGCTCCGGTACCGTCGGTTTTGTCAACGTTTGTAGTATCGAGTGCGATGCACGAGCTAGTGTTTTACTATCTGAGGCGCGTGAGTCCCACAGGGGAAGTGAGCTGGTTTTTTATTTTCCATGGAATTTGTTTAACACTTGAGATTGGTTTGAAGAAGGCATTAAGTGGGAAGTGTCGGTTGCGGTGGATAGTAACGGGACCGTTGACAGTTGGGTTCGTGTTGGGCACGGGCGTTTGGCTGTTCATTCCACAGTTCACGCGGTCAAAGTTGGATGTTATAGCGTTTGAAGAGCACGCTGAAATTGGGGCGTTGTTGAAAAGTTCTTGTGAAAAAGTCCTAAACCACATCTTTTACCACTTATAATATTCAAAGATTAGCCCTCCACATTGTTGGTCTCACAATTTTAATATTTCTATTTCTATTTCTATTATTATTTTATACAAATGATATTTAAGATTATAATATATTATTTGTATTTGTATTTGTATTTATACATTTTTAAAAAAATTTAATTCAAGTTTCTAATAATTTATTTTTACGTATTCAATAATAAATAATAGTAAGTTTTAACCTCAAGGTTGGGTGTTTGTTGGGTCTGACTTTTGTTAAAGAGAGTAATATATGCTTGATATAAGAATAATGTAAAGCTTGGATTTTGAATCATGTATATATTTATTTATAATAAAACTTTGACTAATTCATAAAAGGGTAATTGAAATAGTAAAATTGAGGTTTTGATGATGTTTATCTTAAACTTAAGTTTCACCCTTTGTAGATTTATTGTATTAAAATTACCATTATAATAATATTTATTATTTTTTTAAATAATTTTTTTAATCATTTCTCAATTGCATTGGTGTCTGATTAACTCGTAACGTCAACTCAATTAATGAATACAAATCTAAAATCGAATATATATATATATATTATTATAGAATACACAATAAGATTTTCCTAACAAACACACATAATATAGATATCTTTATATGTTCACAAGTAAAACAAATATAATACTTACAAATACACTTTTTTTTTAATTACTAACACTTTTATTAATAGTAGTTTTAGGAAATACAATTCTCTATAAGGTAAGTAATACGATTGATGAACCATTCCATAGCATGAAATGCTTTCTAGCACGCAGTCATTACTTAAGAAATGGAGTTGTTGAAAGGACATGAAACAATGCAAAGGTTTCAGAGATTCCTAAGTTGTTTCATTATTGATGGTCGCTAAACTAACTAAAATTTTGACTAAAGCAAGCGCACTTATTGAACAGTAGTATAGTTATGGTGAGACCGGTAATATCGTATCCACAAAGACTAAAAGTACTAGTAATTACTATCTTTTTATTATCTAGCTTAAGAATTAAAGGATGTTTTTAAACCAAAACTAATTATCTAATTAACTAAGATTACGACAGAGATTAAAGTTGGAAAATACTTTTGGAAAACTTAATTGAGAAGACAATACCCAAGGAAGAATCCACCTAGACTTCACTTATTACTTCTGAATTAGACGATTTATTCACTTGACTTAATCCGTAGAAATCCCTGATTTATGTTAATATCTCTCTCGAGAATAAGAGCAACTGACGCTAGGTTGATTAATCGAAATCTCTTTCTAATTAAAACCCCTATTGTCGCATTAACTCGATTTATGGATTCTCTTATTAGTTTTGACTCTAATCCGACAAATTTATGTCGTCCTATCCCTAGGATTGCATGCAACTCCGCTTAATTATGAATGATCTACTCTTAAATAGGGACTTTTCCTCCACTGAATAAGCATATCAAAAATCTGAATTAATATCCTGGAATATTAGAACAAGGATTAAAACTCATAATTAAGAATAAGAACAAGTATTTATCATATAATTCAAATAGTAATAAGATCCGTCTTGGGTTTCATCTCTCTTAGGTATTAGGGAGTTTAGTTCATAATAATGGAAAACATCTCAAAATTTGGAAAACAATAAAACATAAAGAAACCAAAAGAACTTCTAGGAAATTGGATAGAAATCTTCAGTCTTGATGTAGATCCTCTTTCCGAGCTGATTCTGATGGCTATCTTTGAGTATTTTCTGCCTTCTACTCCGTGTCCCCTTTTAATCCTCTTCTAGGTGTTTATATAGACCTTGGAATGCCCAAAATAGCCCAAAATTAGCCTTTTTCGAGTAGAACTAGACTTGGGCTCGACAGGGACACGGTCGTGTGCCACGCCCGTGTGAAGGTGCTCAGGCCGTGTGCAATTCCGACTTGGACTAATGTCGACACGGCCATGATACACGGGCGTGTGGATCACCCGTGTGGAAGTGCCTAGGCCGTGTGAAACATTGAATTAAGCCCAATTTGTCCGTTTTTGGCCTGTTTCTCGCTCTTTTTTCTATCCTAAGCTCTCCTGAGTATAAAACATGAAATTAAAGGATTAGGAGCATCGAATTCAAAGAAATTAAGGAAAAATCATCCATAAATAAGCCAAACATGGGGTAAAAATATGTATATATTATGGTTTATCAAATATCCCCACACTTAAGCATTTGTTTGTCCTCAAGCAAAATCATCAACTCACAATTAAAATAAATCATTCTCAACTTATAATTCTCATCAATAATGTTTCGAAATAATCCACAAGTAATCATACATTGAGAGTTCAACTAAAAGAACATTAAAGTTTCAAATAATCCAATTGAGCATTTCAATCATGAAATCGTAGGTATCCCCCTTTATCTAAGTAATTACCTTTAATTCCAAATCGATAAGGGTTGACATCCTCACTAAAGATTCACTCAAATCACTCAAAGTGTTTAAGGTTCAATAATTAAGCACTCAATAGCCAAACTTGAAAAGTTATTACCATAGGCTTGCATGAAAATCAAATTTCTACCACTATAAATGAAATGATACACAAATCAAAATGTCTTTAATAGGGTTGTAATGGGGCTTCGGTTAAAGGTGTGGATAAAGGCTGAAAAAGAGGGTTAGAATCGAGATTAATTTAATAACTTACCAAACTCAGAAAAACAAAACTAATCACTGAATTACAAACAAGTGCCAGAATTAACACTAACCAACACTAATGAAGTGAGCTTTTCTCTCAATATAATGACTTTAACTTATCCAAGCTCTTTAGAATAATATGCAATTTGAATGAATATGAATATACGGTTTTTTTTAGAATAAGAACAAGTACAATAATGGAAAGTACATAATAAGAAATAATTTAGCAACTGGAATGAACGAACGAAGTTAGGTAACTAATCAAATCAAATCTCGATAATAATAAAAAAGGAGTCAATGAAAAGGGAGAAATTCTTAATGAATAAAAAAAAAGGGTTAAGTTGTGGGTTAATATTAAGGGGAATATCAAGAAATAATAATTAAGGCTCAAAGGGGTTCACTAGGGGTCAATTATGTAGGTAAGCTTTTTATGGGGTAAATGGGTTAAAATCTAAGTGCCTTTATCATTTTAGTATATCAAATCAAAGGTGTGGTTTCGACATATATAATCGATGCAAGTTCTAGAATAACAAATCAATGTTGACACACTCATAACTAATAAAACCAGTGAGCAAGAAAGATATATGCTCTAAAAGGCTCAAAATTTATCAAAAATTATAAGTATTTGATGTCAATCCTTGTAAATTCAAAACTTCAAGATAATACCTCAATTCAGGGAAACAACCTAGCAATTTTACTTCTCAAAAGTCAACTTATCATGCTTGATTCTCTAATGTCTTAAAGTTTAACAATCAATGCACAATTCCCTATGATTAAATTCAAAACATAGTAATAAAAATCATAAATCAATCATAATCCACTCTAATAATAAGATGAGAAAATTATCTGAGAACAAGATAAAAATTCAGGGATTTTCTAATAATCATAAAAATGACCTCCCCACACTTAATGTGTATATTGTCCTCAATGTACAAAGATAGATAATAGCAATATAAGTATAATATCAGAAGAGAGGGAGAGAAGTGAAACTGCCCTGAATTTTTGGATGAAATCTTTGGAAGAGTGAAAGTAATAATTGTAGAGGAAGCCGAATGAAAGGCATGATTCTGAGTTACTAATAAGAAAATAAACACCACTGTGGAATAGAATTAAGGGATTACTTGATAATAATTATAAAGATAAACATAGTCAAAATATAAAAACATAAGTCTTCAAAAATAAATAAAAGAAAGATAAAAAAAATAAAAAAATAAATGGACTCAAAGGTCCTCATCATTAGTGTTGTGAGTCAGTGGCGCTAGAGGAGCAATATGGAGGTGTTCGCGAATCTGCTGCAAAGTCTTATCGATACTATCGAACCTCGCATCAGGACTGTCGAACCTCTGAGCACAGTACAGACGGAAATCAGTAAACTCTTCGAAAGCTGGCAGCAGAAGGAGCGTGGCGGTGACTCGACGGTGGAGCCTGTGGTGGATCTTCGTGATAGGGAAAAAAATTATCAGCGAAGTTCTCATCATCATCCTGAGCATCAGAATGTAATAATCGGTATTGAGGAGGATCCACTCCTCGTCGTCGCTCGATCATCCTTATATGAGTCATGCTCGAGATGCCCTAAAGGGACATCTGGCCAGCTAAGATAAGCGTCGAGGACTGCTCTGGTGTGTCAAGTAAACTGAAGTGTCGAACTAAGCGAGTTATGTAAGGACCTAAGCAAATGGGGGTTCTCTTATGTCGTTCAATCTGATGGCAGAATGATAGTGTGACAAAGTATGCCAAATCGATAATATGGCTGTAAGCCATGCTCCAAATGAAGTATATGTCGTGAGTGCTGACGACGCCGGTACTATCTCTCCGACCGGTCAAAGTGTGAGCTAGGAGGGCATGGATGTACCGTAAGACTGGAGGGGGAGAAGTCACCTTCGAGCGACTTGCGTCATATGTAGTCTGGCCACCTGTGAGATCGGTCCAACAGCACGAAGGGGAATGATGAATGTGTCGATGAAGCTGGAGGAAGTTCTCGGCAAACATAAACTCTCCTCTGTATAAAGGCCCATAGCAGCGTCGAATTCTGGGACGCTCATATGTTGCATCAAGCCACCAAGGCGGAAAGAAATAGTATTGGGCTCGTCATGGACCGCCATCACCTGTTGGGCGGAAAAGGTAGCACTAAACTCCATGGTGAGCTTCGTGTATGTGGGCCCGATGATATCTAAGAATTAGTCCCATGGAGTAGTAGCGATAATAGCACGCACGTCATCGGCGAGTCGGACCCGCTCTAAAGTGGCCCAATCGATGCATCAGCCTAACCCAAGTGGTCGAGCTCGATGTAACTGGTACAAGTCCTCATGGGGGCCCGTCTGAAATCAGAGATAGGGATTGCGAATCTCGGCGGGTATGTTTGAGGAAGAAGTCGAGCCGGGGGCCTTCCATTTCTTTAACACGGGGACGGTGGTCTTCTTTCCTTGTGTGTTCGTTATAGTGTCCCTGCAAAAGTAAAAGAAATAAATCAATTTAACAAATCGACATAATAGGCAAGGTCATAATAAACAACCCAGTTTAGCTCAATACTTTAGACAAAATCGTAAGAAAAATAATAATCAAAATGCCAGCTACCAAATAGAACCCTAGCAAGAGTAACTAAAACTAATAATGATCCTAAATAAAAATGAAGAAACAAACTGGTAATAAAAATAACATAAAAATAGCAGCAAGACTCGAATAAAAATAAGAATGTATAATGGAGCCAAAAGTAATCATGAGAAAAATGGCCATCCAACTTAATTTTAACAAATAGAGGAGACAAGTTTCAAATACGAATAGAACGACTAAAATGGAAGATGAAATAGAAAAAACTAGGAATAGCATAAAGAGTAAACTGTGAATAAAATAAAGAGAATAAATAATAAATAAATAAAATAACAAATAATCAACGAAATAAAGAAAATAATGAAATAGAATAAAAGAAAATATAAGGGACAAGAAGGAACCGACAGTAGGTGGTGGTTTAGTAGACGGTGGTGAATTGGAGGGGGTGCGCGATGGGGGAAAAAGGGGCACGGGCGTGGGGTTTGGGTTTTGGCCGTGCGTCGCGAATGAGACCGAGGGTGGGGCAATCCTTAGTTACTGCGGATAAAGGGAGAAGGGGGGTCGGGGTATTATTTGGTGTCTGGTGTAGTGCGAAGGTGGGAGGGGAGGTGATGGGTTAAGGGAAAGGGAAAAGAAGAGGGGACAGTAAGGACAATGAAGGGGCGACGGCGATTGGTAATGAAGAGGTAAAGGGTGCGGCGGTGGCTAGGGCTTTAGGGGTTAGGGGAAGAAGACAAAATTCAAATTAGTTTAGAGTTTAGTGGGTTAAAAAATAGATTAGTTAGTGGGGTTAGTGCTTGGGTTGCCTCCCGAGAAGCGCTTATTTAAAGTTTAAGCTCGACTTACCTCAATTTCGTGTGATCATGGTGGATTGAGGGGTTGAAACTCCTCACCTCTACTATCAATTTTATTAAAATAAAGTCTGAGTCGAGTATTATTTACCTTGAAAGTTCCGAATTCCGTATGTGTTACCTCGACTGTACCATGTGGGAAGAGTTTTAGTACCGTGAAGGGAATTGCTCTATTTGTATTGTGCTCTGAAGTAGCAATTCGAGGGTCTTGTTTATCTAACAATGCTTTGTCCCCGACCTTAAATTGCTTTGTTTCATCCCTACGCTCATCATGGCGTCGCTTTGATTTATTGTATACTTTTGGTTTCTCCTTGACATGTGTTCGTCATTCATCTAGTTTATCAAGTTGTAGTCTTCGTTCCTCATGAGCCGCTCTGTTTTTGTTGCACAGATTAGAATGAGGCTCTATCACGTTCTTCCTAGGGGATTCCTGCAAAGAAGTTTGAGTCATAATGTTATTCGAGTTAACAGAACTTAAACAATCGTCTCAATCACTAGATATATTAGCAGAATCACGAGCTTGAAGTGTAATCGTATCATCTTCTACCCGGAGTATCAATTCACATATGCCAACATCTATTATAGTTCTAGTAGTTGCTAAAAAGGGTCTTCCTAAAATTAGAGGTACGTCACTATCCTCATCCATGTCTAGAACAACAAAGTCAACTGGGAATATAAATTTATCAATTTTGATAAGCACATCTTCAATAATACCCCTAGAAAATCTAATTGTTTTATCTGCCAATTGAATGCTCATCCTAGTTTGTTTGGGTTTCCCAAGACCTAGTTGTTTAAACATTTTATAGGGCATGACATTAATGCTCGCCCCTAAATCAGCCAACGCATTATTAACAGTTAAACTACCAATTAAACAAGGAATCATAAAACTCCCTGGATTTTTCAACTTGTTGGGTAGCTTATTCTGTAGAATGGCTGAACAAACTGCGTTTAGTTCCATATGCGACGCATCATCTAACTTTCATTTATTAGCCAAAAGCTCCTTTAAAAATTTCACTGCGTTTGGCATCTGAGAAAAAGCCTCAATAAACGATAAGTTAATATGTAATTTTTTTAATAATTTAAGGAATTTACCGAATTGTTCGTTTGTATGGTCTTTCCTTGTCGCATTGGGATATGACACATGAGGTTTATACTCTTTAATGATCGAATTCTGCTTATTTTGGCTTACCTCAACCTTACCGTTGTTTACCACAGTTTCTTGCCTCGGTTCAGCTTTGGATTCAGTTAACTCTTCTTCATTTCGAACAGTAATCGCATTAAACTGCTCCCTTGGGTTAGTTTCAGCATTACTCGGCAAGCTACCTTGTGGTCGTTCAGAAATCATCTTTGCCAACTGGCCTATTTGATTCTCGAGCCCTTGAATTGACGCTTGTTGATTTTTAAGAGTTGTCTCGATATTTTGGAAACGTATTTTTGATACTGCGATGAATTTCGTTAGCATCTCCTCAAGGTTTGGCTTCTTTTCCTACTGGTAAGGTGGTTGTTGAAAACCTGGAGGATGTTGTGATCTTTGATTTCCTTTACCACCCCAGGAGAAATTGGGATGGTTCCTCCAACCTGCATTATAAGTATTACTATACGGGTTATTTTGAGGTCTAGAATTATTACCCATATAGTGGACTTGTCCCTCCTCTATGCCAGGGTTGAAAGATGGATAATCCGTGTACCTGAGTAGAACCATACAAACCGTCAATCTTTTTATTCAGAAGTTCTACTTGGTTAGATAGCATAGTGACCGCGTCGAGGTTGAAAACACCAGCTGCTTTTGTCAGCTTCGTTCTCATGACTTGCCACTGATAGTTATTCAGTGACATCTCTTCAATAAATTCGTAAGCCTCTTCAGGTGTTTTATTGTTTAAAGTTCCACCGGCGGCTGCGTCGATCAGTTACCTTATTGAGGGGTTCACACCGTTGTAAAAAGTCTGAACCTATAGCCAAAGGGGTAACCCATGGTGAGAGCACCTTCTCAATAGATCTTTGTATCTCTCTCATGCATCATAAAGTGTTTCTAAATCCATCTGCATAAAAGAAGAGATATCATTCCTTAATTTAGCCGTTTTAGCTGGCGACCAAGTGGTGATTGACCCTCGCGGTAACGAGTTCAACCACTGTTTAGCCTTATTCCTCAATGAGAATGGAAACAACCGAAGGCGAATGGCATCGTCAGAAACACCATTGATCTTAAAGGTGTCGTAGAATTCCAAAAAATTTGCTAAATGAGTGTTTGTATCCTCGTCCTGCAAACCATCAAACTGAACAAACTATTGTATCATTTGAATCGTGTTAGGTTTCAGTTCAAAATTATTTGCAGCAACAACAGGCCTAACTATACTCGATTCAGTTCCTGTTAAAGTAAGTTTAGCATAACCATACATAGTACGAGGAGCAGGTTTCTGATTTACTGGATTTGCAGCAATCACAGGAGGTAGCGGATTATTCTGATTATCAGCCATCTCCTTGGTTGTAGTATGGATATCGTCCTCTCGCTCTTCCTCTATGTATTGTAAGCTTTCCCTTATTTCTCTTTGGTTTCTGCGAGTTGTGCTTTCAATCTCACTGTCGAAAAGTAGAGGTTCTGACGGGTTTCTTCTAGTCATAAACTATAAAACCTGTCAAAAGTAAATAAAAGAAAATTTAGTAATTAAAAATAAAAATAAAATAAATAAAAAATAGCTAAAGTAATAAAAATTAAACGTTCCTAATATCTTAGTCCCCGGTAACGGTGCCAAAAACTTGATGGTCGCTAAACTAACTAAAACTTCGACTAAGGCAAGCACACCTATCGAACAGTAGTATAGTTATGGTGAGACCGGTAATATCGTATCCACAAGGACTAAAAGTACTAGTAATTACTATCTTTTTATTATCTAACCTAAGAATTAAAGGATGTTTTTAAACTAAAACTAATTATCTAATTAACTAAGATTACGACAGAGATCAAAGTTGGAAAATACTTTTGGAAAACTTAATCGAGAAGACAATGCCCAAGGAAGAATCCACTTAGACTTCACTTATTACTTCTGAATTAGACGATTTATTCACTTGACTTAATTCGTCGGAATCCCTGATTTATGTTAACATCTCTCTCGAGAATAAGAACAACTGACGCTAGGTTGATTAATCGAAATCTCTTTCTAATTAAAACCTTTATTTTCGCATTAACTCGATCTATGGATTCCCTTATTAGATTTGACTCTAATCCAGTAGATTTATGTGATCCTATCTCTAAGATTGCATGCAACTCCGCTTAATTATGAATGATCTACTCTTAAACATGGACTTTTCCTCCACTGAATAAGCACATAAAAAATCTGAATTAATATCCTAGAATATTAGAACAATGATTAAAACTCATAATTAAGAATAAGAACAAGTATTTATCATATAATTCAAATAGTAATAAGATTCGTCTTGGGTTTCATCTCCCTTAGGTATTTAGGGAGTTTAGTTCATAATAATGGAAAACAGCTCAAAATTTGGAAAACAATAAAACATAAAGAAACCGAAAGAACTTCTAGGAAATTGGATGGAAATCTTCAGTCTTGATGTAGATCCTTCTTCCGAGCTGATTCTGATGGCTATCCTTGAGTATTTTCTGCCTTCTACTCCGTGTCCCCCTTTAATCCTCTTCTAGGGTGTTTATATAGACCTTGGAATGCCCAAAATAGCCCAAAATTAGCCTTTTCCGAGTAGAACTAGACTTGGCTCGACAGGGACACGACCGTGTGCCACGCCCGTGTGAAGGTGCTCAAGTTGTTTTCAATTTTGACTTGGGCTAATGTCGACACGGCCATGACACACGGGCGTGTGGTCTACCCGTGTGTCACACACGGGTGTGTGGATCACCCGTGTGGAAGTGCCTAGGCAGTGTGAAACACTGAATTAGGCCCAATTTGTCTGTTTTTGGCCCGTTTCTCGCTCTTTTTGCTATCCTAAGCTCTCCTGAGTATAAAACATGAAATTAAAGGATTATGAGTATCAAATTCAATAAAATCAAGGAAAAATCATCCATAAATAAGCCAAACATGGGGTAAAAATATGTATATATTATGGTTTATCAATTATTGGAATGTTTAAAGTATATGGTTTGTTAAAGAATATATTCCTTAATCTTCTCCTGATATACGATTACTTCCCCTCCTATTTAAATGGAAAGTACACTTGTATTTCTATATATATTTGAAACTATTCCTCAGGGAAAATCTGTGAGTGTAACTTTTGTAATTTCTTCCTTTCTTGATAACACGTTCTCTAATCTCACAATCCCACCATCCATTACTTTAGCATGCTCACTTTCATTTTTTTCCTATAAAAGTTTATTAATAGCTTCTTTTTAAGAATTCAACGTTTCATTTAAGACTTCTAATTTGCTGGCAAACTTAAGCATGTTTTAAATTGGAATAAATCTTAAAATTATATATGAACATTGGTCTAATATATAAGTTTATACATGAATTTTGATTCTGTACAATTTTATATATGAATTTTTTTATTTGACCCAATTCTCACATTATTAACACAATTATTGATATATCATTATTTTATGTTTATATATTACATACACATAATTATATTTATCCGATATAAAAATAAATTAATGTATTTATTCCTTTAAATATGTATGATTGAATTAAATTAAACTTTCATGTATATATTTAAACCACAATCAAAGTTTTGTGTATCAAATTAGATATTAAATCAAAAGTATGTATAATTTTTAAATTTATCTTCTCTATGCAACTTTTTATGAACAATCACAACAACTATTCTACCTTTCACTTTTTTCAGCCATCCATTGCTTCCATCATCACCACATTTGTTTTCTTAAGTTTGCCATCATCTGTTCATGACACTCTGCTTTATTGGTTTGTAATGTTTTCACACCTAAAAAAAAAAGCCGTCTACACTCTACAGTACTAATTAATTATATTGAAAACAAAATTTTAAAAAATATATATATCTAAAATTTCGTAGTTAAAAAATCATATTTGCCACAAATGAGAAGAGAAACATTTTGCAAAGGAGGCGTCCAGCCGATAATACAATATTACAAGTAAAGCAATAGTGGTTAAGATTTAAGACTAACTATTCCAGAACTTTCTATGGTTGCCGGCATAATCCAAGTGATTTACAAAGGGCTGGAATGTGAAATTTGCATTCCATACATAAATGATGCCTTAATTAGGAGGCTAAATTAACCCCACAGATGTTACCGAAAGGATTGAATCTCAGGTTGCACATTGATGAAACAACTTTCAGTTTGCATGTTAATTAATTAATGATTAGGTTCTACAAATAATGACATGGCCATGAAGAAACAGAACACTGTAACTAGCAGCAAATCATTCCCAATTTGTCCCCTAAAGGAATTTCAGCCAACAAAAAAGAAGGAAAAAAGAGAAATGATAGCTGAACTAAAAGAGTCAACTCTACTCGATGAAAAAAACAGTCAAACATAGTGTCCTGAAAACTATTTCCAGTAACTGCTTTGCTTTCAAAAGGAGTATTAATGTGTAAAGGCAAAAGTCAATATCTTCCAAATCCAGGAGGGGCGTTTATGCAATGGGATCAAAAGAACCAATCTATATATTCTGCAGCAGCAATCAAGAGAAGCTATTCTTTGTCTACACCCAAGGGCTTTTATCATTGCCCCAAATGTACACAAGCAAAAATGAACACATCCTCGGACATTTTTTGCCATCTTTATCCCTTATCTTACATTCTGCCTTGTCTTAATCATCCGTTTCAGAGTTGCAAGCCAAAAGTTGCATTCATCCCACTCATTGGTAGTAAGAAGAACCTGTTCCAGAAACAGAGGTAAATACATTGAAACCACTTTCAGTTGCCACTCCTTACAATCCTGACAGCATAAACCAACGTTCTTTTCCCACAATACCTGGATATGTAGAGCTGTCCCAAAATCATTATTGTCCAACGCCTGGCAGAGCTGAATAAGCTTATCAGAAGCATTTTTTGAAATGTCTCCACTGTTGAGTTTGGCAAATAAGGCACCTATTTTCTTCGAATTGTCTTCTATTTCACGCTTCTTGGCTGGGTTCGCACGTGGTCCTCCCAGTGCTTGAGAGGTCTCATTGAAAAGTCTAGTTAAAGTTGTGATTACAGGTTTCTGGTGGGCTGGAAACCAAACAAGGTAAATCTATTACCAACAGTAATATGCCTAAAACATTTATATTTCTCCATCTATTAGTTCACAGAACTGCATGAACAGAGATTATTTTGGAAACAAGCACACATTTGATTGATCTTTATTTAGGAAGTTCTGATGCTGTGTAGCATACCTTCAACCTCATTTATGTGGATTATGCAAACTTGAAGGATAACTAACTAGCACAAAGAATAGTAAAAGAATTTCACAATTATCAATTTAGAAACAATTTGTTTGTAAATGTTCTCATAAAAGGTGATGATGAAAAGATTAACCTTAATAAACTTTCAGACAGTAAACCCTCATTCTGGAATAATCTCAGAAGTTAGGCGGACAGAGCATGCAATGGTTGAAACTCCAAAATCCAATAAACAGGTATGACATTAACATTATTTGAAATCAAGAACTAGTAATTACCAGGTACATTTGAAGTGTCAGCAGTCTGCACAGTTGGTGGGGGTGCAGCAGGTGCTGCAGCTGGTTGTATTGATGCTGACTGCGTAAGGCTAGTAGATTGCACAGGACTCATGCCAGGTCTTTGAACAACAGGTGTGTCGGTCACTGGCATAAATCCTCTAGGTGTTGGGGTAGGAGCTACAAATTGGGGCACTTTGGGGCCAGGAACTGATCCCATTTGCGATGGGACAGGTGCAGGAGAACCAGTTCCTTGGGGAACAGTATAAGTAGGGTTAGCAGCACCCTGAAAGGCATGCAAAATTCATTTAGTATACCGATCATAGAAGAATAACTATGGCATTGAACATGAATTAGATGTAGCTATACAGACGGGATATAATTGAGAACCCAAGGCAGCTGGCTGCTGATATTGATCTGCATTTCTTAGACCAGGAGGGTTTGAAGGAACAAAGGGTCTAACAACAGGCTGAGTGGTGCTAGGTGAAGGAGCGAAATTTCCCTGGAAGGACAAAAATATTTAGTCCAGAAACAAACTGAAAAATGAAAATAAAATGCATATAAGAAACCAAAAGACTATAAAAATTAGAGAGAGTTGTTAGAGTTTTTTCCGGGTTTAAGATAAAACAAGTGACAATCAATTTTATGGAGAGCAGCAATGGAGGGTTGTTTGCACATTGAAAAACTGCCAATGCCAAGTTACCTCAGATCAATTGCAAACTTAAAGACTCCCACTTAACAGCAAAGCCATGCTAGTTATAAGCTGGCCTATTGCTGTAATTAAGATTTCATTTGGACCTAATTGTCTCTATGCATTAAGATAGCATGACAGATTAACAGTAAAATAAGAAGAAAATATTATTACAAAATAGCCATCACTTAAGAGTCTACAAAGACTGCTATGCACAAAAGGATACCCAATACAGCATACCTGGGAAACATGAGGAGACTGGGTTGGCACAAAAGTATTTGCAGGTGCTGGTGGTTGAGGTCGATACGAGGGAGGAGGTGCATATCCTCCATATTGGGAGAAAGAACGCTGATAATTTTCATTGTAAGCACTAATAGGAACACTTGGCTGAATTTGTGATGTAGTAGACTCCTAACCAATAACAAAAGGTAACAAAAGGCACAAAAAAAGTCATTCACAACATCACAATAATCAAGGACCGTCCAGTAAAGACACTCCTAAGATAAAAGCTAAAGGAAAAGCACTGGATATATCTGTTGCATAGGTTCAAAGACTGATCCACTTACTAGATGAGAGTTCTCGAAAGCCATAGATGTAGTTTCTTTCTCTGCAATAGAAAAAAAAACAGATTTATCCTCAACAAGCACATATTGCCAAGCACAAAACATAGCTAAGACTTCAGTAAAGCTAATTTCATGTTAATCCTCATAAATAGTGTGTGTGAGAAAAACAACTTTAAAATAAACCAAAAAAACTGAGACACCAGAGAAAGAAGTTCTCAGGGCATCACAGGTTTAGAACTCCTAATTACAAGAGCTCAAAAACAATTTCTACCAAATTCAATCAGTGTTGTTGGCACAATTAATAATCAGCACTACATCAAAAATCCATATGTAATAGCATTAGAACCACAGCAGCAAGCATAAGCCATCTCCTGAAATACATACCAGGTTCAGTTGAAAGTGCAATACGATCTTTTAAGATAACAAGTTCAGGTGACAGCTCATCAGACCCCAAAAGCTTCAAGTACTCCATGGCTGTAATTAGAAGCCCTTGACTAGCCAATATTTCAGCATATTTCTCAACAAGCTTGCAGAGAGATGCACTATATTGCTTCTGGCCAGTTGCCAAAGCAAGGACAATAGTCTTTTCCATCAAATCCTAGAAAACAAAAATCTGTTGTGGGATTTCAGCCAGACAACTTATTCTTGAAATGTGTTTCTATGAATTGCCAACTTACCTGGAGAAGATCAACATAAGATTTCCCATCATGTTCGGTTGTCAGGCACCTTGACCAAATCTCTACTGTTTTATCAATATTTCCCGCACATATATAACAGAGAGTTGCTGCCAGAGTATTACCAGAAGCCATTAGTTTGGAAGCAAGCGTATCACAGAGTACTGTCCATTCCTCTCTTTGGGCAAACTGCTCATCAAATATGATATATAAGTCCCATAAATAATTTGTTACTACACCACTATAAATCTAAATTACTTCCAAAACATGAACTTACTGTACAGAGGAGTGCAAGTGTTTCTTTCCATAGTTTCAAAGGCCTTCTATTGACAAGACTCATGAGATCATTGTTCACCATTGCAGAGACAACCTTCAGGTGTGGTGAATGGCTCATCTTAAGATACTGATCACATGTGCTCTCCCATAAGGAAGTACCACCAACATGAGCAATAACTAATGCATCAGCCATCTTATTGGCTGCAATGCATTGCGCAACTGCTCCCTTATAGTCACCCACCACCAAAGCACGTAGAACAGCATCATCAAATGATGGATCTGCACTTTCCTCCAGCCCATCTGATTCTTGAGGTGTTAGATCCGTGCTAGGAACTGTGCTCTCAACATGAAAATTATTTTCAGAAGTTGCAACTGGTGTATCAGCCTTGGGACTTGGAAGATTGTTGAAGAAATCCTCCCCATTATCAGCAGCAAAGAGGGTAGCTTCTTTCTCATAGCTCACTTTTTCCTCAAGGGTAATATCAGTCACACTCTGAGAGAGGTCATTTTGTACAGTATCTTTTTCTTCTGCAGGTGGGCTAAAACCAAGATGCATGAGCAACTTTGTCCTAGCTGTCCCATCATCTTCAAACATCACCTTTAAGAAGCCCCACGTTTCTCTATCATGCTGAGATCTGCACAAAATTCCCGTGAACCATAAAAAGCCATTAATTGGAAGGAGTAAAGAAATTATTTGACAAAAGACAAGAAAGAAATAATTAGAATTTCTTAGAATCTTAGTACAGATGACATACTCAGACTCTTGAGATTTCTTTTCACATAGAACCCTTAGAGAAGACCTCTCCCCATTTTGGATCGCAGATTCAAATTCAGATGAACGACTGACCAGACTTTCTTCAGCAACTAAGTTGTGCACAAAAACCTGAAAATAGCAAACAGGACCGTAAGATCCCCAAAAGAAGGAAGAATGTTACTCATATTCTGGTAGGTAAAAACATAATAAAACAAACCTCACTGATATATTTACCTCTGATGACGGAGAAGTACCTACACCATGAATCTGAGGGCGAAATGAGACAACTTTTCCTCCAAATCCAAAAGATACCCCAACAGGACGTTTATACCATTTTGGTGCTCTCAAAGACACTGCATAAAATGAAATTAAAGTTGGTCAGAAAGAGAATGTAAAGCATCTATATTCTCATAAACAATAGAGTAAAGAGTAAAAACTAATTAAGCAGAGGTAGCCCACATCTGCCTCTATTGGCAGTCATCAATCATGCTTCTCCTAGACCGCCAAAAGCTAATTAGTAGAAAGGTCAAATTATAAGACAAAAGGGGAAAAAAATGGGTGGTTCTGCAGAAGCAAATTGAAGTACACCGAACAAACTACAGCACTCAAAATGCATGGTTCTATTTGAAGCATTACCTGCACCAAAATCACCCTCCCCAACACCGTATCGGCTGCAACCCTGCACAATAAAGGTAAAAAGTTAAATGCAAGAAGTGCTAATGTAGAGTAGAAGAAACGAATTCTGAGGCAAAAATTGTTGGCAAATCAAACAAATAAACTGGCAAGAATAGTAAGCTTTAAATACTTTCCAGATTAACTACCAAAGAAACATGTCCCATCTACATGCATTAAAAGCCATCATAAACAAATATGTTGCTAGCGACACGCAGATTGCAATTGTTTAGTCACACAAGTCCAACTGCTAAGAAATTTTTCTTTAACAAAAACCTAATTATGATAGGAAAGGTAACTTGGACAAGATCACACCTCAATATTGTAAATGCCAATCTTGCCATCAAAGGAAGATGCTGATATTACTCCAGGAATCTTTGTATACCAGTGCACATCAAAGTTCCAGTTGGTACCGGCAGGCAATTCACAGACAATCTAAGCCCCAAAACAGAAATAACCCAATTCAGAATGTAATCTTTTGATAATAAGGAACATACAAATCAAGAAGAAGTGAGGAAGCATATTAGTAATATCAAGAAGAAGTGAGGAAGCATATTAGTAATTAAGTCATTCCCCGACCTCTCCAGTCACTGTATCCCAACAAATAGTTCGATTATCTTTGGCACATGTGAGCAAATAAGAGCTGTCAGAGGGACACCATGCCATTGCAATTACACCTGCAATAGCACATGCATTCAAATATTATTATGAACTTAAAATGACACAAATCTTATTTACCTTACAACAATAAAAGACCTACAAAATAATGCATCAAACTTCTACATGAATGGGGACATGAATAACTGTCATGAAAATTAACAGCAAATGACCCAAACCATGAAATGGTCAAAGTCCTAGCTCTATCTGGGATCACTGGCACAGTTCAGACTGAGGGCACCAAATCAATCTCAAAAAACTACTTCCACTCTTGACTTTAGGTAGCTAACTATATACATATCATATTCACATATTATACAGTGTGGTGCCAGCCTGCCAGGTTAAACTGAAAGAGCATATAATTCTCTTATGAAGTACAGAAACAAACACCCCCAAAGTAAAGGTAAAATATCAGCAAGTTAAAAAAAAAACCGAGCTGCATCAACTTCTCAACCATTATTACCTTTTGTGTGACCTACAAACTCCTTCACTGGTGACATTATGTTCCGCATATCCCAAAGCTGCTTGCAAAAATACCAGAAATTAACAATTTCCTAACAAATGGTAATCCACATTTTAAGCAACATCAACAGGATTATTACCCTTAACATGGGTGAACCATCTTCATCTGAGGCAACAACAAGTTGGGTGGCAACATCAGGATGCCACTGCAAAACAGAACACCGCCTTCTAACTGAATCTGCAAAACTGTCCATTAGAAAACCAAAAAAGATTAGGTCAAACGATGTGCTGGGTCATGATGGAAAAAACATGTGGAAACAACCAGAAGTTTTTCAATTGATAGAAAAGATGAACTTTACCTTATCACTGGTTTTTGCTTCTTCAAATCCCAAACAACTGGAAAATTATAAACATACACATTAGCTACCCTGCTAAACTTAAATGACAAGACAGTAAGTAAGTTCAGAATCCATTAATTTCCTCACCAGTTGTCCCATTATGAGAAGTTGAGGCCAGTATATGCTGGACCTTACTGTTCCAGGACAGATATGAGATTTCACCTTGAGCAGCAGAGCCACTACCCTGCATGAAGGCCACAAAAAAACTATGTCAGATACCTCCATAGTCCACAGGTTGTCTTTTTTTTTTTTTTTTTTTCTAATTTGAAAAAGGGGGATTTGAAACGTGAAAAGAAACAAGCAATGTTTGCTGCAGTGGAAGATATGGCAATTAGTGGAACAGCAAGGGTGTGAAATGTGTTAATCCTGATTCTATACATGGCTCAGAATCAAAAGACAATGGCCATGCAATACTTTGCCACAGTGAGTAGATAGATGAAGGAGGTTTACAATTCAACAAGCTACTAATGATTGCCACAGACCTTAAGAGGCGGAAAATGAGACGGTTGTGCAGGTGCTGACAAATCCCAGATGCAGATTTCACCGTCATCAGCCCCAGATGCTAGTAAGTTTGGAGCAATGGCATTGAACTCGAGACCACGAACCTAAAAGTATGAGGAAAAGAAAAGAAGAAATAGACCATGACATCTTCAAATGCTAGATGATAAATATCATATATGTCAAAAAGCTAGAGGTTTTATTACACGCATAGACACACAAAAAAAAAAAGGAATAAGGAAACTCACAGGTCCTTTGTGTCTAGAAAGATGTCCAACAATAGCTTGTTCACTTGACATAGAGCTGAAGAAATTGTTATGTTTAAACCAAATTATCATGTTGTTTCAAACCGAATAAGACAGTGCTAATGTCAAAATAAAAATCCCAAAACAAAATGAGTTTGCTAAAGGATATACAGAGCAATAAATACTAATAATTGGCTTAAAAAACATAGGAAAATGTGAAACTAATCAATTCCAATCACCTAGAAAAACAAAGATCATAAATGAATAGATAAAAGAATTAAATATTCTATAACACACGGTCTCAGATAAGAATCATTTTAATCATAAATTTTCTCCAAAAAAGATGATATTCTTTTTCTTCTAGTTCTTAGTCTCTAATAAAATACAACTAGATCCAGATTAACCAGCAACCCAATACCAACAAGAAGAAGAGTTTCTGCTCAATAACCAAATTCTTTTATAAATGATCCAGTCAAACTAACACAGACCATTCAGTGCTCACGAAACATGAAGTAAAACTTGAATGTAGCCTACTAAAGACAATGCCAAGATCAGGCACAACAAATTACCAGACATTTTATCCAACTTATTCCACATGGCACAATAAAGCAAGTCATTAACAGTTTATGAGGGAATTAAGTTTCGAAAGTACATCAGTCAGAAGTCACTTTCAACCAACCATTCATCAAATCCAGTTATAATAAGTAATCTAGAACTCGCAAATCATGGGCGCATTATTACAATATCAAATCATGAAAAAGCTAGCCTCGAAGTAAACAAGCCCAAAAACTTGAATAACCACTTGCTGTAAATAATAAAAAATACCAAATTAACACAAGACAAAAACAATTATTGGAAATCCATATAAATAAACGCGTGAATATAAATTTGATAAGTGCTCAGTACAATCCCAAGTAGATGGAAAGCAGTCACAATTTTCCCATCCAAACAAACATCATACACTTAAAACCTGCAATATAGCCACTTGACTTATTCTAGTGCCCAATTCTTCCACTACATGTCTAATTTAACCGAAATTTAAAGTAAACTAGATTAAATCGACCGATATGTACATTTTATAGAAAGAAAAAAAAAAAAAGTACCGTATCAGGTTTGAGGGGTTCCAAAGATCGATATTGCCATCAACGAGGCCACCAGCAATGAGCCCGAGTGAAAATTCATCCGAACCAGATCCGTTCTTGCCCCAAGCGAGGCGGTTAAATCGCTCTGAGCTGGGGCACTCGCCTACCAAAGGAAGCTCGCGATCATCACTCTGGAAATCAAACTTGAATATCTCGAGATTCGCGGATGAGCTAAAGGACATATCCACCGCCCCAGCCATTGTCCCCGCTGCCATGTAGGGAGCGTCCGGCGCCATTGCCACTTGCGCCGATCTGTTCACCCCTTTTATACACGCCATTAGATTAAAAGCAAATTCTACCGTACGTTATCCTCCCAAAATACCTATCAAATTATATATCGATGCCGCGAGAAATAAACAAAGACCGATAGCAATTATCGGCACATATGTGAATTGATACGGAAGAAGTTCAAAGAGAGATATGATTTGGATTAATATGGTGAGAATTTGAAGGATTAGGGTTTTGATCTAATTTCGGGAATTCAGAAAGAGGGAAAAAAAACACTGTGCAGTGAGGTTTTTTTTTTTTTTTTTTTTTTTTTGAGGGGGGGCGATTTTCTGAATTTTGTTTTCTCCTTTGACTAATTGATGGAGGAGAGTGGTAAAGTGGTAATTTTATGAATGGTTCCTTTTTATTTTGGTTTTGTGCTGCCGCTGCTGTGGTCGTTCTTTTATGTTCTGTTCGAGTAACGAATGTCTATAACTCGGACAAAGGATGGAATTGTGAGAGTGCAGATGATTATAGGATTAATTTCACCAAACGCATATAAACTTTCTTCCACATTTTAAAATAGTCCTAAATTTCATTCAAATTGAAATTTCAAAATATCAAAATTGTATCCATCAGCTTGTTTTTCAATTCTATCCATCAATTTAAATGTTAAACATCAATTTGGATGTAACATGAAACATATTTAAAATACATAAATAAGAGGATAATGCACTTCAACGCACTTGAACTTATGTCTTTCTACATTGAAAACAATATCGATGACAATCAAGCTAAAACGAATATGTATATATAATATGATTCACATATTTTAAATATTCTCCTTGTCAAATTTGAGCTGACAATGATATTTGGTTCAAGCAATGTAAGATGAATGTCGGGTATGTTACTTACATTGCCCTATTTAATTCATTTGGTTAAAATATAAGATTATGTAGAAACATGTTTTACTAAATTATTCTTGTTATAAAATTTATTTATTTTAGTAAGTTTAATTCTTTTAATATTTTTTAGTCTCGACTTTCATAAAATTATGATAAAATTTAATTTTTTATTATAATTTATATATTAATAAGTAAATATATGATGTTGAAATAATTTTATAAATCATGGTTAATATACTAAAAAAAAATTTAGAGCGAATATAATAATTATAACTTTTAAGTATGACATCTATTGTTTTGCTATTAAGAAAAACAAATACTCTTGTTTTCAATTGGATTTAAATTTTATTTTTTAAAAAATGAAATTGATTAAAATAAAAAACTAAATGATAAATTGATCCAAATTAAAAAATATATCCTATAATCTAAGATAACTTAAGGAATGGGTGGTATTAATATTACACTATATATTACTAGATGATCGAAATGTTAAAAATTGAAATAATATAATCTTATTTCAAAATGTAAAATTATAAGACATAATGTTACATTCAGCGAACCAAACGCATTCTTAATGCTAAAACTAATTATTAGACCAATGAAATATATTGATTAATGTTATATTGATATTTTAAGGATTTGATTAGAAAGTTTTAAAATTTAGAGATTAAATTTAAAAGACTAATTATTAAGGATAACACAAGTGATACTTGCAGTGAAGAAAGACATTGGTTTTCCAGCATATCAAATCAGAACACGGCAAGGGAATGTACAATCTTTACCTTTGACTTTATCAACACAAAAAGACTAAAAAGACCCTAGGTTTAGTGAAATGAAATCCGAAAAGAAAGGGTTCTGTCTGGTTTTTGTTTGTATTTTCGTACACTTTTTTTCTTCCTTATGCTTATACTGTTAGTGGGAGAAATTTTGTTTAAAGATGGAAATTAAATTGTATATTTTAACAATAATAAAAATATAATTTAATTAGTTTAATATATTTTTATAATTTTTAAAGAGTTATATTAATTTTTTATCATTTTTAAGAAATTAAAGTGTAATTTTAATATTATTAATTTAAAATTTTATAAATAATAAAAATTAAAATTAAAATTTTACTATTTTAGGGACCATGTCCCTAAGTCTCTAGTAACCTTCGTGAGTGTATATTCTCTCATTGAAATGAATTTATTTATGTTGTCAATTTTAATTTCTCTACCTTTTAATTATATAAAAATAGTTAAATTTCAATTGTGGTCTTTTTACTATTTTGAAATTTAAGATTTGATCTCTATACTTAATATTTTTATATAATTTGGTACTTCAACGTTTATAATATCATTAATTAATCTAAATATTCTATTCTAATTAAAATGTTGATGTAATTTAAAGAATTGTTAACATTGTTAAATTTTTTGTTAAATTCCAGTCCACTATATTGCTATTTTTTGTGACATGATTATTGAGTGAGTACTTTTAAAAAAAAATTTAGAATGCCACACCAAGAAATTTAATGGAAGAATTTTAATGGTGTTAACAATTGAACTTAAATTTTTAAATTTGAAAAATAGTGACTAAATTATTAAAAATAAAAAATTAAGGATTAAACTTCAAATATACAGATTGTACAAAAAACTTAGTGCATATTGTAACTTTTAAATTTTAACTATTTAGTCCAAACTAATTAACTTAATGCAAAACGTGGGTCAAAAGTCGTACTAATTAATATGTAATGTTTAATTCACTTATAAGTTACATTAAATTTCAATTAATGCAAAACTAATTATAAACAAAAACAAAATTAATTTGCATTTTAATTTTATTTATCGATTTATGATTTGTAAAGTTAGATATTTTTAAAATTAAGATAATTAATCTGCTTTGGACTATCATAACGTTCTATCAAAGGGACCTTAGGTGATCTTCAGACACTATTTGATCGTCCAACCTTGGTCGACTCAATTTTCAACCCTTGAGGCTTTTTCACAATGCGTTGTTGCTTGGGTCCAAATTCTAAGGCTCTCTAGATCTTTATACAAAAGGAGTATAGTTCAAGAGAATAAGAGTTTGATTGGAAAGGTAGTAAAGATTGATCTTCAAATGGATAAAGGGTCGCGGGGACAATTTGCATGGTTTGCGGTGCAAGTGAATCTGTCAAAACCTCTGATATCAAAAATATGGACCACTAGCAGAATTCATCGGATAGAGTATGAATCTCTTCTATCAATTTGCTTCCAATATGGGAGGTTTGGACATTTAAGGGAAGGGTGCCCCCATGTTTCTTTGGAGAAGGAAATGAAAGGTCATGGTGATAATCAACAGGGAAATAATTCATCAAACAACAAGGTGACAACTTGGGTGTCTAGGAAAGGGTGGAAAAAGAAGAGTTTGGAGAGTGGATGGTGGTTGATCATCGGCAACGACGTCAGCAACGACAAGAAGCAACGGGATCGTGAGTTTTTTAGGGAAATAATTGGGCTAGATCTAGATTCAATGTGCTTTCCGAAATTGGAGAGGTGAAAGATTTCATGCACCATTTTGGGATCTTTTCAATTTGGGAAGTAGAATAATGAATGTGCGACAGAGGCTGATTTTTTGGAGAATAATAATGGGGATAGAAATAGCGAAGATAAGGCAAAATCAAGTGACAATTCAAGGATTGAGGTAATTAGGAATAAAAATTTAAAAGAAAAAGGGTTAAAAGTATCCAATAAATCCAGGAAACAGAAACAGTTAATAAATGGGCCAATGGGTGTGAAGTTGGGTATCCAAAAGGATGGGTCCGGATTTGGTTAGGGAAGTTAAGATGTTGGGTAAAAAATTGGGCCAGGAAAGATAATTGGGGGGAACTAAATGGGCATGCTTTACTTGAGCACAAACACCACATAGTGGTGAATTTGAAAGAAAACGGAAGCCCAAACATGGGAACTGCTAGGGTTGCTAATCTAAGTGAAAATTTGGGATTTACCAATTTGATTTCCCCAAATTCATTTCCAGTGTCATTGAAGAAAAAACCTCACAAAAGACATGCTAAAGATCGGGGACAATGGTAAAGAATCACGCTATTTTGACATGGACTCATCGATTCCTTTAGAACAAACAGTTAATATGTAACACCCCTAACTTGTATCCGTCGCCGAAACAGAGTTACGAAGCATTACCAGAATAGATCAAGTAAATAGATATTTCATTTTATACAGTATTCATGTTAGAAATCAAACAAAAAGTCTCTTATATGAACCCTCGAGGTCCAAAACATGCATTAGAAACGAGTCGGGACTAAATCGGGTACTCAAAGAATTTTTCGCAATATCTCAAAAATTTTCCTAGGTGCAGGGGTCACACACCCGTGTGGTTCACATAGCCAAGGGACACATATGTGTTTTAGGCCGTGTAACTCTCTGACTTGGGTCACTCGGCTAAGTCACACGCTTGTGTGCTAGGCCGTGTATAGGTGCAGGGGTCACATGGCCAAGTCACACGCCCATGTGCCAGGCCGTGTGATCAATTCTGGGCATTCTGTTTTGACATTTTAAAGATGCAGGGGACACACAACCAGGTCATACGTCCATGTGCTAGGCCGTTTGTCATACAAGGCTGAGACACACGCTCGTTTCTCTACCCGTGTGGACGAAAATAGGCTATTTTTCAAGCCATATTTCTCACCCCATTTTGTCATCCTCCTACATCAACACTTTAACACATTCACAAGCTATTATAGGTCATTTAACCCAACTCAAAGTCAAGTCCTATACATGATATAATACCTCATATAATCAAGTATACACACTTACTTAAATTACCAAGTTCACATATATGCATATTTTATCAAATATGCTAACTTAACTCAATCATCAATATGCCAATATAATTTCTATTAATCAACCATTTCAAACACATACCAAACATATCCATCACAAGCCATTCCAATGGCTAGTTACAATTAAAGCATTTATATGCCGGTATTGGCCAATTAACCTATACATGCCATTATAACCATAATTGGTTTACCATATATATATATCGAAATGGGCTGATGGATAGTGTGAGTAATTTTCGCCAAGCTTCCAATCTAACAAGCCTCCGAATTACTATAGAACAGGGGAAAATAAAACAGAGTAAGCATGAAATGCTTAGTAAGTTCGTATAATATGGTAATTAACTTACCATTCATTCATGTTCAAGATAAACATGCAAGAAACATTCAACCAATTTGATCACAAGCCCTAGCACATATCTTCATCATCCTTGTTAGTCATATATTTCATTAAAATATCAAGAAATATGTATGGGCTCAACAATAATCAGATTTTCATATAAATATGCTTTCTACATCATGTATTCATATAACATATACAAATCATATCCATGTATTTCAAGTACATTTTCATAATAATTTGTCTCGAGTTCAAACTATTTCATGTCGGAACTTTGCTCATTAAATCAATCGAAATGTTAATGGTTATACGGGTAGTACGATCGAGGTGACAAATATATAATCATAAATTAACATATTCATCAAACAAATTCCATGTTCATATAGCATTATCTCATATTTCCATATATCATGTATTATCATTTTCATTTATTTCAGGCAGATACGTGTAATAATTCATTTCGTGTTCATATCTTCTCATGTCAGAATTTTGCCCATTGAATTTTATTTGAAATATCGATGGATACCCAAGTAGTACACTCGAAGTGTACAAATTAGCAATCCGTCAATTCATATTCGGGAGTTCTTATTAAAGCACATAATCGGGAAATCCTCTCTTAAGCCATATAACAGGAAGCTCACAAAGAGCCATTAATCGTGAAGCTCACAAAGAGCCTTTCAGGAAGCTTATCCGGGCTATATAACAGGAAGCTCATAAGAGCTATAATCAGGAAGCTCACAAAGAACTTTTAATCAGGAAGCTCACGAAGAGCCTTTTAATCAGAAGCTCTGGATAGCCATATATCGGGAAGTTCAAGTGAGCCATATCAGGATGCTCACAAAGAGCTACGTTTATGTCTGCAATATATGTAGGATCACAACTGATCATATAACAGGACGCTCACAAAAATCTGCGGTAGTCGGCAACACATACAAGATCACTATTGATCAGTATGCTCACAAAAGCCATATAACGGGAAGCTCGAGAGGGCTTATAATGGGATGCTCGTAGGAGCTGTGGTGTGTCTGCAACACATGCAGGACCACAACCAATCGGGAAATCTTATATCAATCGAATTCCATTATTCAAACGGGATTTAATATTTATAGGGCTTTTTCGTATATGTAACCAATTTCATATATTTGGCATTTATACAATTCTCATACACAACATTTAATTCAAGCATATAAATATGCACAATTTAGTTACATGAACTTACCTCGACAAATGTTCGTGCACGTAAAATCTACTAATCTAACATTTTCTCTTTTCCTCGTTCTAACTTTGAATTTGGTCTATTCGAATATATATGAATGAATTTAACATTAATTCATGTTCATTTCAGTTCAATTCAAATCTTAGAAAAAATTATAATTTTGCCCCTAAACTTTTAATTAATGACGATTTCATCCCTAGGCTCAAAAAATGAAATTCATGCAATTTAATCATTATTCCAAGCCTAGCCGATTTTTACATGTAAAATTTACAGCCCATGTATTTCATAAAATTCAAAATTTTTCCATGAATTTTACATGTTTTCAATTTAGTCCCTAAATCATTATTTCATCAAAATTCATTTTACAAAAGTTGTTTATCTATTAACAACCTTTCATTTTCTACTATAAAACTTCATAATTCTTCTATGTTCATCCATGGAAAAACCCTAGTACCTTGATAAATTTACAAATTAATCCCCGAGATAGCTATTAGAACTCAACTTTTGCACTTTGTACAATTTGGTCCTTTATCAAATTAAACATGTAATTGGTAAAATTTCTTTACAAAAATTTTATACGACATTACTATCATACTATAGACCATAAAATAATATAAAAATATTTTTTCTTCCGAAATCGGATTTGTGGTCCCGAAACCACTGTTCTGATTTTACCGAAAATGGGTTGTTACACAATAGGTTAGTTAAAAGTCTAGAAACTGGCGAACATATTACAGAGAGTCGAATGGGAAGTCGTTTGCCAGCCAATTTAGGCTATCTGAAGTTAGAACAAACCTCGAGGTTTCATAGTGAAGCTGTTCAGGTCGAAGAGGCAGGTACAATAGGGATGGACGACTCGTCGAAATGATTATCCTGGTATATGTTTGGTTGAATTTATGATATTTATGTAAGCTTATATTATTGTGTGAAACTGCCATGGTACAGGACATCTAAATTTTCATAGATTTTTAAAGGAATATTGGTGTGATTTTGATCTTGATGTGGTTGTTCTAATTGAAACCAGAGCTTGTGGTATTAAGGCAGAAAGTGTTGTTAAGAATATTGGTTTGTCGAATTCTCATAGAGTCGAACCTAGTGGTTTCTTGAGGGGAATTTGGATTTTTTGGAAAGATATTATGAATGTAATTGTGGAAGTTAACTACTTTCAATTCGTGCATTTGAAAGTGAAGTTTCTGGAATTAAATGATTGAGTTTTGTTCATTGGGATTTATGGGAGTCCATGGTGGGTTTTAAGGAAAGAGTTATGGGTGGAGCTTAGTAATATTTCTCAAAATGTAAGGGTTCTATGGATGCTAGCAGACGACTTCAATGTGATGCTTTATGAAGAGGGAAAACAAGGTAGATCGAGGAAAAATAGATGTAATTGCCCTTTATTCCAGCAACTTTACTATGGCCATAGTCTGAAGGATATAGGTTTTCAAGGTCTAAAGTTTACTTGGAATAGAGGTCTAATGTTCGAACGTCTCAACCATGCACTGTGTAATTACTAATGGGATAATTTGGTTCCAAACATGATGGTTCATCATCTTTATAGGATTAAATCTGATCGTCATCCCTTAGCTATTTGTTTTGGTCAAAAGAACTCTACAGCCTCTCGTCCGTTTCACTTCTTGAGTGATTGACTTTTTCACAGTGGCTTTGGTCATTTAGTTAATAAGAATTGAGGAAATGACGATAAGTTGGAGGGGTCAGTTTGAAGTTTTGTTGAAGCTATTAAGAAATGGAATATGGAGGTCTTCGGTAACATTTTTAAGAGAAAACATATTTTACTATTATAGATTGGTGGTATTCAACGGTACCTTGAGAGATATTGATCAAGAAAGCTCATTGAGCTAGAGAAAGACCTATAGACTGAACTTGAAGGTGTCCTAAGCAACGAGGAACTTTTTTGGAAACAGAAACCTCGTAGTGGTTGGCTATTACTCAGAGATCGAAATATAAAGTATTTTCATTATAAATCTAATAGAAAGAAAAAGACTAATCAAATTAAATTCCTGAAGTTGGATGATGGGTTATGGTGCTATGAAGAAGATAGATTAAAATTTAAAGTTGTCTTCTTCTATCGGAGATTGTATACTAATGATGCAACTAATGTAGGTCTCTTTCCTGTTAGGAATGTGTTCCCTATTGTTGAACCTAAGCTATTTAAAGCACTCGATCAAAGATTAACAACCCAAGAAGTTCATAATGCTTTGTTTGATATGGCACCACTTAAAGCCTTGAGGATTGATGGACTACATGCCCAATTTTATCAATCACAGTGGAACGTGGTTGGTTTTAGTCACTGTTGTCAATGGTCAGGAGAGTATTTAAAAATGGTAAACTGGAGGATTTCTTCAATTAAACTTTATTCGTGCTCATCCCAAAGGTTGCTACCCCTGAGTTAATTAAGCAATTTAGCCCTATAAGTCTCTGTACCATTCCGTACAAAATACTTTCTAAGGTTGTTGTGAATTGTTTCAAACTTGTTATGGCAATACTGGTTGCGAAGAACCAAACTTGTTTTGTGGGAGGGCGACACATTATGGACAATGTTGTTATTGTACAAGAGGTTATTCGATGAGGGTTTGAAAAGGGAAGAAAGGTTGGATGGCGATTAAAATAGATTTAGAGAAAGCGTATGATCACTTAAGGTTAGAGTTTATTAAAGATACTTTTGAAGATACGAATATATGTAATAATATTGTTCACATTATAATGTAGTTCGTCTCGACATCAACAATGAAAATTTTATTGAATGAAAGGTTCACGGATGAGTTTAGACCAACAAGAGGTATAAGGTAAGGAGATCTCATCTCGCCATATCTTTTTGTCCTGTCAATGGAGAAACTTGGTCAAGCAATAAATTTGGCAGTTTTGAATGGAAAATGGAAGCCTATAACTTTAAGAAGAGGAGGACCCCTTCGTCTCATCTAGTTTTTGCTGACGGCTTGATATTATTTGGGGAAGCAAATTTGGAGAATGTCAAATCTATGCAGTCAATTCTAGATCAATTCTATTTATACTCTGGCCACAAAGTTAATTCTAGTAAATCTAAAGTGTGTTTTTCGGCTAACACGAATATAGCAGTTAGAAGAATGAGTGGGAATATCTTAGGCTTTCAGCGGATGGAGGATTTGGACAATTACTTAGGTGTTCATCTATTTCATAGAAGAACCACAAAGAGCACATTCTAATTTGTTATTGATAAAGTACAGAGGAAACTGAATGGTTTTGATGCCAAGTTGTTATCGATGGCAGATAGAACAATATTGACAAAGTGGGTGTTGGTAGCTATACCTGGATGCTTCGTGCAGTTTGCAATGATTCCTATAGGCACTTGTGAGAAAATTGAACAGATTGTAAAACAATCTATTTGGGGTTCAACAAGTAATGGGAACAAGACAACCTTAGTTAAATGGGATACTTGTTGTCAACCTATGATGACAGGGTCTTCGGTTTGCGGAGGCTAGTACATCATAATATCTCATTCCTAATGAAGCTAGCATATAAACTAGTGACGAAGTTGGACTCATTATGTAACACCCCTAACCCGTATTCGTCATTAGAAAAGGGTTATGGAGCATTACCGAACAAATGAAATAGTAAACCATTCAATTCATACATCAATGCAATACATATTCTAATTTCATTCAAATACATTCATAATGTCCCTTAATCGAGCCATCGAGGCCCTAAGAAAATAATAGAATCAATCCGGGACTAAATCGGGAACATTTGGAAAGTTTAGGAAAAATTTGAAAATTTTGGACTACAAGGGTCATAAGGCCGTGTGGCCAAGCCGTGTGACTCACACGGTTGAGATACACGCCCGTGTAACAATCAAAATAGGGACATACGGCCATGTCCCAACCTGTGTCCATGCCCATGTAACTCTATGACTTGAGTCATATGACTAAGCCACACGTCCGTGTGTCAGGCCGTGTAACTCCTAACTTGCATGCCTTTAACCTACAGGGGACACACGACCGTGTGTCACACACACGGCCGTGTGGACCCAAAATGAACCTTAAAACACAAATTTACTATTTCAAGTTTGCTTGGACTTTAAGAAACTCAAATACCAACCAAAATACCTATTCAAAATGACATTAATCAAGCCAAAAACACACCAAAATCAACCTATTAAATACCTAACCAATGTACCTTCATTTGATACCACAAGTATATATAACTATATATCAAAATAAAAATCAATTCAACTCATCAATCTATTCAAGCTAATACCTAGCCAATATACCTATCAAAGATACCTCAATCACAACAATTCCTTAATACATATCATTCATACTAGCATAAAAAACTATAACTCATTCTCATGTAATATATAAGTTGGCCATTTACACAAAAGGTCATCCAAAATATTTACATAAACCAAAACATTAACAATAGCCACACAAGAGCCTATACATGCCATATAATTTGAATTAAATATTCCAAAAACTACCAAATTGACCTAGATAGTGTAATAGTGTGACTTGAGTGCTGATCTAATCGTCCAACCTTTCGAGTATCTATAATGACATTAAACAACATAAGTAAGCTTAATGAAGCTTAGTAAGTTTGATGCATTAAATGATAAATCTTACCGAAGTAAATACAACAGTTCAAACAATAATAATCAACCATGAAAATTCCCTATCATCCACAATTTCAACCGATGAATTCATCTATGTTCAGATCAATATTCAATAAATAACAAATCTTTCAAATTCATTAAACAGATTACCTTATCGAGATTTTCCATTTGAAGAATAACTTACGGATAAGAGTACATCGTCAGATCAACCAAAACACACCAGATGCTCATAAGAGCTAGTCCAACCGAAACACACCAGACAAATGCCCGTAAGAGCTAGTCCAACCGAAATACACCAAACGGAAGCTCATAAGAGCTACTCCAACCAAAACACACCAAATAGAGTATATAACATGAGAGTTCACAAAATATGCTGAACCTCGGTTTACTAGGGCAATATACAAATATCTCCATCCAATACCATTTCCACTCTAAACCCCTGTAACACACCAAATCACGATTTTACTCTATCCCGTGTTCAATCCAAACCGAACATCAGATTCAATATTATATCTCAAATTACCATTCATTATCAACAATTAAAAATAAACATGTAAGTTGTACCATGTTAATCTACTCAACAATTCATATTGATGTTAAATTCTAAACCGTGCAAACTTACCTGGGCTGAATTGTAGTAGTTGTAGAAGTTCAGAGACTATTCTGCTATTTTCCCTTTTCCACAAGTATTTACAAGATCTTGATCTAAAATATAGAATTCCTCAATTATTAGCTTACATTTCACATTCCAATCCATTTTATGATTAGTACCCTTTTATTTTTTAAATTTACATAATTACCACAAACTTTTACAATTTTTACAATTTAGTCCCTTAACCCGAAATTCATCAAATTAACCATTTTTCTCAAGTCAATATTTTATCCAAATATACTAGGCCTTTAAAAATCCCCTAATAAACATTAAATTCATTATTAAACACTAAAATTTTGACATTTTCATAATTTAATCCTAAAATCAAAATCTAACAAAAATGACTTTACAAATTCATCAAATAACATAATCAAAGCTCCAAATACATGGTATTCATAAAAAAAATTTTCAATATTAATCAATGGAAACTTTCAAAATTTTTAACAAAATCAAAAATGAAGGTACAGGCTAGTTGGACCTAGTTGTAACGATATCAAAACCATAAAAATTACAAGAAAATGGTTCAATTTCCTTACCATGCAAGGAAAAAAGATGAAAAAGATTCCTAGGTCATCAAGGATGAGGTTTTTCCAGGAAAAAGAGAAAATGAGAAAAAATAAAGCTTTTGTTTTAACTTTTTAATTAATTTTGTATAATTTACAAAATTACCATTAAACCTATTTTCTTTAAATTTTTCTTTAATTATTAATCCCATTACCGTCCACTATTAAATAATGAGGTATAATTGCCTTATTGGTCCTTCCATTATTAAGAATTAAGCTATTAAATCACCAAAATACAATAAATACTAAGTTTTGCACCTTTTATAAATTAGTCCTTCTTCTTTAATTAACTATCTAAATGTTAATATTTCCGAACCAAATTTTAATACGAATTTAGTGACTCCATAAATTTTATAAAAATAATATTTATGAGCCGATACGATGGAAATTTTTTGTCCCGAAACTACTGTTCTGTCACCATTGAAAATCAGGCTGTTACAACTCTCCCCTTTAAGAAATTTGGTCCTCGAAATTGTTAACTGAGAATAGATTCGGATACTGTAGTTTCATTAATTCCTCGATTTTATAGGTAGTTTCTTTTGAACCATGATGAATCCACAAGACTTTTACTAGCGGGGCTCGTTTGTTTCGCAGTTTTTTGACTTCCCGAGCTAAAATTCTTACTGGTTTTTTCGAATATGTCAAGTTCGACTGTAAGTCAATTTCACTATGAGGAATCACATGCAAAGGATTAGATCTGTACCGTCTCAACATTGAAACTTGGAACATGTTATGGATTTTCTCGAGTTTAGAGGGCAAAGCTAATCTATAAGCTACAAGGCTGATTCTTTCAACAATCCCGTACTGTCCTATAAATCTCGGACCCAACTTTCCTTTCTTACCCAAATACAACACTTTCTTCCACAGAGAAACTTTTAGGAATACCCGATCGCCAATAGCAAATTATATATCTTTTCTTCTCAGATCCGTATACGATTTTTGATGATCAGACGCAACTTTCAAACTATCTTGAATAACTCAAACTTTGTCTTTAGTTTCTCGTATCAAATCAATTCCTACCATTTTGGATTTACTCAACTTAGAACAATACAACAATGTTTTACACTTTTTCCCCATAAAGAGCTTCAAACGATGCCATTTTTAACTAGATTGATAACTATTATTATAAGCGAATTCAACTAACGGTAGGTACTTTTCCCAATTACCTTCAAATTGAAGTATACAACATCTCAGCATATCTTCCAGAATCTAAATAACTTGTTTTGATTGCTCGTTTGTCTGAGGATAAAACATTGTGCTGAAATTAAGCTTAGTGCCTAGAGCCTCGTGAAGTTTTCTTCAAAATCTCAATGTAAACCTCAGATCTCGATTTGAAATAATAGATGTCGAAACTCTGTGTAATCTCACAATCTCAGATACATATAGTTCTAATAATCTCTCAAGTGAGTTTTCTGTTCTAACTAAAACAAAATGTGTCGATTTAGTCAATCTGTCAACAATAACCCAGATCGAATCTTTCTTTCTCGGAGTTACAGGTAAACCAGATATAAAATCCATTGTGACTTGTTCTAACTTCCACTCAGGGATCATAACAAGTTGTAGTAAACCCAACGGTACTTGATGCTCTGCTTTTACATACTGACAAATCAAACATTTAGCTACAAATTCACAAATTTCCCGTTTCATACCCGGCCACCAGTACATTTTTTTTCAAGTCACAATACATCTTCGTGCTACCCGGATGAATAGAGTATTTACTGCTGTGAGCTTTAGAAAGAATATCATGTTTTAAATCTAGATTATTCGAAACACAAATTCTATCGTGATAACGCAAAGTACCATTATCATCAACACTGTACTCTAAGCTCATATTATTCTGAACCATCTGTCGTTTCACATCAACTTCGAATCTTCATCTTGTAATTTTTGAATTCGTTGTAAAAACAGGGGTTTCTTTCTCAACTCTGCTAATATAAAACCATCTTCTTTCATAACTAAATGAGCGTTCAACGCTCGAGGTGCAAACAATGATGACTTTCAACTAAGTGTATCCGTAACTACATTAGCCTTTCCTGAATGATAATCAATAACCAGATCATAATCTTTCAGTAGTTTTAACCATTGTCTATGTCTCAAATTCAATTCTTTTTTAGTCATTAAATACTTTAAACTTTTGTGATCTATAAACATGTGACATTTTGTAACAGCCTGATTTTGGGCCTAGTCGAAATAGTGGTTTCAGAACCACTATTTTGAGGCCGAAGAAATTTTTTTTAATGTTATTTTATGTGTTATAGCATGATTATATGAATGCATGAAAATTTTAGTGAAATAATTTTAGCGATTTCATGCTTAATTGCGAAAAAGGACTAAATCACATAAAGGGTAAAAGTGTTATTTTACTTGATAGATATGCCAAATAGCTAGAGAGCCATAATTAGAAGTCTTTAAAGGGTAATTAGACCCCTTATAGAGGCATGGCCGGCCATAGGAGACAAGGAGGGTCAAAAAGTCAAAATTTGGTGGGTTTAGTGACTTAATTAGCTAGAATAAAAAAAAGAGAAAAGATGTCATCTTTTTCATTCTTTCTCTTCACCACCGAAAATATCAACAATTTTAGGGGTTTTAGAGCTTCAAAATTTCTAGCCACTCTTTACTCTTGCAAGTAAGTGATTTTGATCGTCTTTCTTGATGATTTTTGTATTTTTGGGACCCTTGTAGCATAAGCTAACTAATGGAGGGCTATTTTGCAAAATGGTTGAAAGTTTATGGTTTTACCATGAGAGTGTTCATGTTGTTTTCTGAAGTTTTATGGAAGAAAATGAATCATGGTTGTGAAATAAACAACTTTTGTGAGGTAGTTTTCATGGAAACCCTAACTAAGGACCATTTTGCATAAGTTGTAAATTAGGTGATAAATGTGTGAAATAATGAGAATTTTGGGCTACTCCTAGTATAAAAAGTATTCTGGTAGCTTGGTTAAAGAGAAAATATGATAAAAATCAATTTTCAGGTCTAGGGGTAAAATGGTCATTTTGTGAAAGTGATTAAACTTGTGAATTTTTATCATTTTAGATCAAGAATTACAAAATCTGGGCCTAGACCGGGCAAAAACAAAGCTAGTAGGTTAAGCCAAACTAGTCGTCTACATTTTGTAATCCGAGGTAAGTTGTGTGTAAATAATGCAACTACATTGTTTTCATGTATGAATAAATTGTTATAGCATAAATTATTTGATTGTGGTAATGACTAAGCATGATGAGAATTGAGGTAGTAGAACCCTCGGTTGAGCCTTAGGAATAATCGAATATTTATGCCATGACATTAGGGTCATTTTTGTCTTAGTGTAAGACATGTCTGGGATATGCATCGGCCTTGAGATAATTAATCCAGTGTAAGACATGTCTGGGACATGCATTGGCATTGAGATGAGAGCTAGTGTAATACATGTATGGGACATGTATCGGCTTCGCGATATACAAGCTATTGTAAGACCTGTCTAGGATATGGCGTCAGCTTGTTGTGTGTCAGTATAAGACCTGTCTGGGACATGGCATCGACATTGATAGATGAAAGCCAGTGTAAGACCTGTCTGGGATACGACATCGACCTCGCTATATGAAAGCCAGCGTAAGACCATGCCTGGGACATGATGTCGACATCTTAACCCACGTTAGGGCTACTGAGTATCTGATAGTGTTCCAAATGGTTCAACAAAAGATTTATAATTTATATCGAAATGAGAAAAGTTATGATCATGTGATAAGTGGTACAGGTACCTATTTGAAATGTATGAGATGTGGGCTCAATATATGCAATATGAATTGTATTAGATGATGATGAGTAAGTTATACTTACTTCCTTTTATAGTATTCATGAAAAAGCTATGAAAGGTTATAAGCATATCGTTTCATGATAATTAGTTGATGTTTATTTTCATACAACTTACTAAGCTTTATGCTTACCCTATTTCCTTTCCATTTTCTTATAGTACCGCTAAAGTAGCTCGAGGATCATCGCTTACGTCGGAGAAGCCAGTCACACTATCATCAGAAGCACTTGGTATAGTTAGATCTTTTATTTTGATTATGGCATGTATAGGATCTTGACTTTTGAGTTTTATGTCATTGTTAATTGGCCAAATGTGTTGGCTCTATTTGTTTTGTATAAGGCTATGAAAAATGGCTAATATTGAAAGTTATTACATGGATGCAAGATAGCCTTTCATGAATGTGAAATTGTTGGCATGGTTGAATAAATGAAATGTATATGGGCCTAAGATATGGTTGTTTGGTTAGAAATCATATTAAGTTAGACTTTGGTATGTTGGTAGAAGTTAGATTGTGTTTCAAGATGGCAAAAGGCTTGGTAGATAGCCTTATATTATCCACACGGGTAGACACACGAGCGTGTTTCTAGGTCGTATGTGGCACACGGCCAGCCCCATGGGAGTGTTTTCTGGCCGTGTGTCCTCTGTACGTAAAAATTTTAAGGTAGTGTGCATGGTAGTAAACACACGAGCAAAGACAAGGCCGTGTGTCTCAGCCATATGGAGGACACGACCTCTGGCCACGGGCATGTACCTTGGCCGTGTGCCCCTAATTGGATGCTGACATCAGAAACAGAATGTCAAGATTTTTAGACACGGGCGTGTCATAGCCATGTGAGGGACACGAGCCATAGACATGGGCGTGTGTCAGGCTATGTGAAAACCCCTGTAGGTTTGAATTTAGAATTTAATTCATACGGGCTCGGGATACGGGCGTGTCCCCTCGTGCTCAGGCAGTGTGACCCATACGGGCCTGAGCACGACCATGTCATAATAGCTACACGAGCGTGTTGCCCTTCCACATGAGTGTGTACCCTGTTTCAAAAGTCATTTTTATATAGTTGATTAAAGGATCCAAGTTGGTCCCGAGTGGTTTCCAATAGATGTTTAAGGCGTCGTAAACCTATGTTAGAGAAGTTTAGACATAGTTCGAAAAAGTTTTAAATTTGAGCAAGTCTTGGTGACTCGATAATATGGTATGTACGTGCTCAAGTTTAGTAATACCTCGTACTCTGTCCCAGCTTAGGGCACGGGTGTGGGGTGTTACATTTAGTGGTATCAGAGCTATGATTTAGTCGATTCTAGGATTAACCTAGCGTGAGTACAAGTCTAGCTATACATGCCATAATTGTATATTGATAGTGTGACAACTCCTGACGAAATAAATTATGTTTTACACATATAATAAATGAATCTTGATGTATCTACGGTGAATGAAGTGGAGAGTAATGCGCTGGCTCCCGCTAAAGGGACCGCGCCAGTAGATAGTGGGCCCGTGACAATGAGTCAGGGCGGAGGGGCTAGAGAAGCTTACCTCCACATGATAGACGCTTGGTACACAGAGTTTGTTTATGCGAATTCGAACACTCCACCTCCCCAACCTCCGCCGATTCCTCAGTATGCCCCTGTAGCTCTTCAAGGAGCAGAGATGGCTAGGAGAGAGAAACCTTCAATAGATAGGATCCGCAAATATGGGGCCAAAGAATTTTGGGCAAATATCAATGATGATCCAGAAAAGGGCCGAGTTCTGGTTGAAAAATACCATCAGGGTATTCGATGAATTATTATACAACCTAGAGGAGTTTATGAAGTGCGTGGTGTCGTTCCTACGAGATTCGACTTACCAATAGTGGAATACTTTCGTGTCAATCGTACCGAGAGAGCGGATAACGTGGGAATTATTTCAGGATGAGTTCCAAAAAAAGTATATTAGCCAGAGGTTTATAGACCAGGAAAGGAAAGAGTTTTTAGAACTGAAGCAAGGCCGTATGATAGTGACGGAGTATGAGAGCGAGTTCATGAGGCTTAGCAAATACACGCGGGAATGCGTATCTACAAAAGCCATTATGTGTAAAAGGTTTAAAGATGGTTTGAACGAAGACATCCGTCTACTAGTTGGCATCTTGGAGCTAAGGGAATTCGTGGTGCTCGTAGAGAGAGCATGTAAGGCCGAGGAATTGGCCAAAGAGAAGAGAAAAGCTAACATCGAGTCTCGAGATTTAAAAAAAAGACAGACGGGGAAATCACATCAAACCTCATCCAAGAGATCGAGAGTGTTCACCACCCGATCGAATACTTTGGTGGGGTTCTCAAATAGAAACAAGAACAAGCAGAACAAGGCTTCTAAAGCTCAGACCACTTTTATCGCGGGTGTTGGTAGTGCTCGGCCAAATAGGCCGGAGTGTTCGTAATGTGTGGGCGTCATTTCAGCGAGTATCGAGGGAATGAGAGATGTTGCTTCAAATATGGGTCACTAGATCATTTCATCCGAAACTGTCCCGAATTAGATGATAAAGAGAAAAAACAAGATGTGAGGGCGAGTAGTGCTCCTTCAAGAGGTAGACCACATAAGAACCCTGGAAGTGGGGATAGCAGTAGAGGTGCGCTAATAGATGCTACAGTGAGGTCCGAGGGCAGAACGCCTGTAAGGACTTATGCTATACGTGCCTGTGAATAGGCAAAGTCTTTCGATGTGATCACGGGTACCTTTTCTATCCATAATTTATCTATTGTTGCTTTAATTGACCCGGGGTCTACCTACTCTTATATTTGTATGAAATTGATACCCCGTATGAACATGCTAGTAGAGTCCACTAAATTTGTGGTAAAAGTGTCCAACCCTTTAGGCAGACATGTGCTAGTTGACCAAGTGTGTAGAAATTGTTCTTTGACAATGAGAGGTTATTGTTTTCCAACTAACTTGATGTTATTATTGTTTAATGAATTTGATGTAAGCCTTGGGATGGATTGGTTGACTTCTCATAGTGTTGCAGTGGACTGTGGGAGAAAAGTTATTGAGTTGAAGTGTGAAAATAGAGATGTTCTTTGGGTTGAATCGGGTAGAACGGATAACTTGCCTGTGGTGATATCATCCTTGTCGGCAATGAGATATTTGAGAAAAGGATATGAGGCTTATCTCGCTTTTGTGGTAAATACTCAAGTGTCTGAGTCGAAGATTGAACCGATACTAGTGGTTTATGAGTTTACATATGTGTTTCTGGAAGAATTACCCGGATTACCTCCTATGAGGAAAGTCAAATTTGGAATCGAGTTAGTCCCCGATACGGCACCCATCTCGATTGCGATGTATAGGATGGCTCCTACGGAGTTAAAGGAGTTGAAAGTTCAACTACAAGATTTAACTGACAAACGTATTATGAGACCGAGTTTTTCTCCATGGGGTGGCCCAGTGCTATTTGTGAAGACAAAGGATGGATCGATGAGATTATGTATAGACTACAGACAGCTTAATAAGGTGACAGTGAAGAATAAGTACCCCTTGCCAATGATCGACGATCTGTTTGACTAACTGAAAAGAGCCACCGTGTTTTTCAAGATAGATTTTGTAACGGCCCAAATTTCAGGGATATCAAAATAGTGATTTGAAATCACTAGCTGACATATGAGTTTAGATATTAGTAAGTAAATGTTACGTATGGTTTTGGAAATAATTTTGAAATAGTGAAATTATGAATTAAAGGAAGTTGTAGATAAAATGGGATAAAAACGAGGTATCGAGACCTCAAATTTATAAACCGAGCCATAAATATTTTTAGAAATATTTATGGAGTGTTAATAAGTTAGTATTAAAGTTTCGTCAAGAAATTTTAAGGTTTCGGTAGTTAATTGGGTAAAATGGACTAAATTGAATTAAGTGCAAAATTGTGAGATGTGATTAAATAGCTCTAGTAATAATTAAAGGAGGACTAAATAGGAAATTAAACACTTATTATGGGCTGGACGGCATGTGTGTGCAGGAAAAATAAAAATCAAGTGTGAACAAGGGGCAAAATTGGAGATAAGGTAATAATTTAATAGTAAAATATGATGTAGTTGGTAATTCTAGAGAATTCAACATTTTTCTTCATCTTCATCAGCTAAAAACACCATTAGAGAGTTTTTAAGAAGCTGGTTTTTATATTCTACAGCATGTAAGTTCAACTCTTGATTATTTCTTGTAATTTTTGTGTTTTTGAGACTTTTACAACTAGGTCCATATGTTTAATTCATTAGTTTTTGATTTCATGGATAATTTTGAAAGTTGCCATGAAAAAGTGCTGAAAGTTTATGATGATTTATCATGGAATTGAGGCTTTAATTTTATTATATGATGATTTTATGAAGAGATTTTTTTAGAAATTAATATTTAGGATCTAATTGTGAAAGTTGTTGAAATTAGGGTTTTGTGATGAAACTTTGAATGTCAAAGGCTGTGAAATAGTTTATAATGTTTAAATAAAGTGTTATTTGAGAGGAATTAGTTCAATTGATGAATAAATTGAGCAGGGACTAAATTGTAAAAACTAAAAAGTTTGGGGTAATAGTGTAATTTCAAAAATTTAAGGGCATAAATTGTGAAATAGAATAGAATTGAAATAGATGCTAATGAAGGAATGATTTTATAATTATGCATCAAGAAAATGAAGTGAATCATGGAAAGGAGAAAATTCAAGAATAGTCCCTAAATTTTTATGAATTTTGCAAATTAGCCCAGGTAAGTTCATATGGCAAAGTTCAATGCTTTGTTATGAAAATTTTATGATTTCTAAGGTATCTTATTGTAAATGAATGCTATCAAATTGTATTAATTACTAAATAATATGTAACTAAAAGTACAAATTAGTTGGAACAATGGTTTTGAGTGCTTCCCTTTTATGACCATAATGAATTGACGGAAAAGATGTGATATGTGTTCCCGTATAAGACCATAGCTGCGCTATGGCATCGTTTTGATGTGATAATGTGATTCCGTATATGACCATATCTGGGATATGGCATCGGTATGATATGTGATCCGTGTAAGACCATGGCAGGGTTATGGCTTCGGTGTGTGATATGTGACAATGCGAAAGTCCATAGTTTACTATGGCAATGTGATAATGAAGCACTCAATTCCCTTATTGTTCCCTAATTTGACAATAGAAGTAAATGAGGAATGGGCCCAAGGGAGTTAAATTTGTGAATAGCAACATGAAAATTTGCCCAAATGAGTTTATGAATGAAATTGTAATTTGCAGGATGAATTAGTTAAACTAATAGATATATGATTCTGTACAATATTAGGTAAAATTTATGTTTTTATGCCTATGAGCTTACTAAGCTTTTATAAGCTTACTTGTGTATGTTATTTATTTTGTAGGTTGACTTATATACATTCGGAGGATCGGATCTACATCAAGGATCACACTATCCAGATTTACTTCGGTAGATTTTGTTAAACAACTTTTTGATTTATATAGCATGTATAGGAGTTGATTTGATAATGTAATAGTATGAATGATTAAGTATGCAAAGTATGTTGAATGTGATGTTTTGTGTTGGTAAATGAAATATATATATGTTTTGGCTTGAAATAATTGATTGGTTGGATTCTATTAGTGTATAATTGTGTTTAAGTACCAGAAATGAATAAATGAATGTTATTTGATCAAGATTTATAAGTCAATGTTTTGGGCATGAACTAGGTGTGTTTGATATGTGAAAATAACCTAAAAATGGTGAAAAATCAGATTTTCACATGGCCAAGTCACATGGGCGTGTTCCCAGGCCGTGTAGCAAAGTCAAAATCGCCCACAGGCTAGTCCCACGGTCGTGTGAGCAAGACAGATCTGCCCACGGGCTGGCCCCACGGCCATGGGAGCCCTACTGGCAGGCCACACGGGCATGTCCTAGGCCACACTGGCGTGTGCCCCTATTTTCAAGGAAAAGTTTCCAAAGTTTCTGGTTTAGTCCCAAATCACTTTCTAAGCATATTTTGAGCCTCGTAGGTCCATATTAGGGACTTAAAGATGAAATTTGAGAAATTTTAAATTGAAATACAAATTTTTGACTCGGTTTTGTTCGTGTATTAGTGTTTAATTTCGGTAGCGCCTCGAACCCTGTCTCAGCGTCGGATACGGGCGAGGGGTGTTACAGATTTGAGGTCCGATTATTATCAGCTCAGAGTAAAAGAGCAAAATGTACTGAAAACTGCTTTTCGGACGAGGTACGACCATTATGAGTTCCTTGTCATACCCTTCGGTTTAACGAATACCCCTGCGGTATTCATGGATCTGATGAACTGCATTTTTTTGGCCGTATTTGGATAAGTTCATAGTGGTCTTTATCGATGATATATTGATTTATTTGCGTGATGAGAGCGAGCATACGGAGCATTTGAGGATGGTTTTACAAACCTTAAGAGATAAGCAGTTATATGACAAGTTCAGTAAGAGTGAATTTTGGCTTAAAGAGGTCGGATTCCTAGGACACATCGTGTTAGGAGATGGAATTAGAGTTGTCCTGAGTAAGATCTCGATTATTGTTGAGTTGAAACAACAGAAGAATATGTCAGAGATTCGAAGCTTTTTGGGTTGGCTGGATACTACGAAGATTTGTAAATGGGTTCTCGATAATAGCTACTCCGATGACAATGTTGTTACAAAAAGAATGTCAAGTTTGAATGGACAGAGAAGTGCCAGTAGAGTTTCGAGAAACTAAAGGCTTTGTTAACCGAAGCACTAGTCTTAGTGCAACCGGAACCAGGAAAATAGTTTATGGTGTATAGCGATGCATCTTTGAATGGGTTAGGGTACGTGCTCATGCAAGAAGGCAAGGTAATAGCCTATGCCTCGAGACAGCTAAAACCGCACGAGAAGAATTACCCGAAGCACGATTTAGAGTTGGCCGCCATCGTATTCGCACCAAAGATTTGGAGACACCATTTGTATGGTGAGAAATGTCGGGTGTTCATCGACCATAAAAGCCTAAAGTATTTAATGAATCAAAAAGAGTTGAACTTATGGCAACGCCGATGGTTAAAACTGATAAAAGACTACGAGTTGATAATTGACTACCACCTAGGGAAGGCGAATGTAGTCGTCGACGCTTTGAGTAGAAAGTCATTGTTTACCTTGAAGGCTTTGAATGCTCAATTGGCCGTGACTAGTGATGGTTCGGTATTAGCAGAGTTGAGAGCTAGACCGATGTCCCTGTAAAAGATTTGTGAAGCTCAAAAAGGTGATAAGGAATTGCAAGCTAGGATGGCTCAGTGTGAGATGAGAAATGAATCAGAATTTCGTATTGGTACCGACGGGTGTATAATGTACCGAGACAGAATTTGTGTACCCAAGGACAGTAGGCTTATTCAGAGGATTTTAGGAGAGGAACATAGTAGTTGTTTGTCTATCCATCCGGATAGTGTGAAAATGTTTAACGACTTGAAGAAAATGAACTGGTGGTCGGGGATGAAAAGAGACATTTCAGAGTTTGTTTCTAAGTGTCTAGTTTGTTAGCAAGTGAAGGCTAAACACTAAGTACCTTCGGGTTTGCTTTAACCCGTATGGTTCCTGAGTGTAAAAGGGACCGGGTAACCATGAATTTTGTGTCGGGGTTGCCTTTGACGCCAAGGAAAAAAGGATACTATTTGGGTTGTTGTTGATAGGATTACAGAGTCGACTTATTTTATACCAGTGCGTACCGACTACTTCCTTGAGAAATTGGCTAATTTATATGTTTTGGAGATCGTGAGACTTCACGGAGTACCCTTGTCGATTATCTCGGATAGGGATTTGAGTTTTACCTCAAGGTTTTGGAAGAAGTTGCAAGAAGGTTTAGGGACAAAGTTGAATTTCAGCACAGCTTTCCACCAGCAAACCGATGGTCAGTCAAAAAGAGTAATTGAAGCCTTTGAAGACATGTTGCGTTGTTGTGTTCTTAAGTTTCAAGGCAATTGAGAAAAGTATTTACCGCTGGTTGAATTTGCTTACAACAATAGTTATCAGTCGAGTTTGAAAATGGCGCCCTATGAGGCTTTGTATGGGCGTAAGTGTCAAAAGCCCTTATATTGGATAGAACTTAAAGAGAATCAGATTCACGGGGTCGATTTGGTCAAAGAGACTGAAGAGAAAGTTAAGGTGATTCGTGATTGCTTGAGACCCGCTTAGGATAGACAGAAATCCTACGCGGATTTGAAACGAAAGGAAATCGAGTTCCAAGTCAGCGATAGGGTATTTTTGAAAGTATCCCCGTGGAGGATTGTCCTCAGATTTGGTAGAAAGGGTAAGCTGAGTCCTCGTTTTATAGGACCTTATGAGATTACCGAGAGAGTAGGACCTGTTGCTTACCATTTGGCTTTGCCCTCAGAGTTGGAAAAGATTCACGACGTGTTTCATGTGTCGATGTTATATCGATATAGATCAGATCCTTCACATGTGATCGCTCCAATAGAAATTGAGATTCAACCGGATATGACTTATGGCGAGGAACCGGTTAAGATTTTGGCTTGGGAGGTTAAACAATTGAAGAACAAAAGTATAGAACTCGTGAAATTTTTGTGGCATAGACATGGAGTCGAGGAAGCCACATGGGAACCCGAGGAGACCATGAGAGACCAATACCTGAATCTATTCACCGGTAAGATTTTCGGGGACGAAAATCCCCAAGGGGGAGAATTGTAACAGCCTGATTTTAGGCCTAGTCAGAATAGTGGTTTCAGAACCACTATTCCGAGGCTGGAGAAATTATTTTTTTAATGGTATTTTATGTGTTATAGCATGATTATATGAATGCATGAAAATTTTAGTGAAATAATTTTTGCGATTTCATGCTTAATTGTGAAAAAAGACTAAATCACATAAAGGGTAAAAATGCCATTTTACTTGATAGATATACCAAATAGCTAGAGAGCCATAATTGGAGGTCTCTAAATGGCAATTAGACCCCTTATACAGGCATGGTCGGCTATAGGAGACAAAGAGGGTCAAAAAGTCAAAATTTGGTAGGTTTGGTGACTTAATTGGCTAAAAAAAAAAAAGAGAAAATATGTCATATTTTTTATTCCTTCTCTTCACCACTGAAAATATCAGTCATTTTAGGGGCTTTGGAGCTTCAAAATTCCAGCCACTCTTTCCTCTTGCAAGTAAGTGATTTTGATGGTCTTTCTTGATGATTTTTGTATTTTTGGGACCCTTGTAGCATAAGCTAACTAATGGAGGGCTATTTTGCAAAATGGTTGAAAGTTTATGGTTTTACCATGAGAGTGTTCATGTTGTTTTCTGAAGTTTTATGGAAGAAAATGAATCATGGTTGTGAAATAAACAACTTTTGTGAGGTAGTTTTCATGGAAACCCTAACTAAGGACCATTTTGCATAAGTTGTAAATTAGGTTATAAATGTGGGAAATAATGAGAATTTTGGGCTGATCCTAGTATAAAAAGTATTCTTCTAGGCTTGGTTAAAGAGAAAATGTGATAAAAATCGATTTTCGGGTCTGGGGGTAAAATGGTCATTTTGTGAAAGTCTAGGGGCAAAATGGTCATTTCGCCCAATTATAAATTGTTGAGTACCTAGATCGATAAAATGATTAAGCTTGTGAATTTTTATCATTTTAGATTAAGAATTACAAAATTCGAGCCTAGAGAGGGAAAAAACAAAGCTAGTGGATTAAGCCGAACTAGTCGTCTACATTTTGTAATCTGAGGTAAGTTGTGTGTAAATAATGCAACTATATTGTTTTCATGTATGAATAAATTTTTATAGCATAAATTATTTGATTGTGGTAATGATTAAGCATGATGAGAATTGAGGTAGTAGAACCCTCGGTTGAGCCTTAAGAATTATCGGATATTCATGCCATGACATTTGAGTCATTTGTGTGCTAGTGTAAGACATGTCTGGGACATGCATCAGCCACAGTATGAGAGCCAGTGTAAGACATGTGTGGGATATACATTGGCCTCGAGATAATTAAGCCAGTGGAAGACATGTCTGGGACATATATCGGCATTGAGACGAGAGCTAGTGTAAGACATGTCTGGGACATGCATCGGCCTTGCGATATACAAGCTAGTGTAAGACCTGTCTGGGACATGGCATCGACATCGATAGATGAGAGCCAGTGTAAGATTTGTCTAGGACACGACATCGACCTCGTTATATGAAAGCCAATGTAAGACTATATCTGGGACATGACGTCGACATCTTAACCCACGTTAGGGCTATTGAGTATCCAGTAGTGTTCCAAGTGGTTCAATAGAAGGTTTATAATTTACATCGAAATGAGAAAAGTTATGATCATGTGATGAGTGGTACAGGTACCTATTTGAAATGTATGAGATGTGGGCTCAATATATACAATATGAATTGTATTGGATGAGGATGAGTAAGTTATACTTACGTCCTTTTATGGTATTCATGAATAAGCTATGAAAGGTTATGAGCATATCGTTTTATGATAATTAGTTTATGTTTATTTTCATGCAACTTACTAAGCTTTATGCTTACCCTATTTCCTTTCTATTTTCTTATAGTGCCGCCAAAGTAGCTCAAGGATCATCGCTTACGTCAGAGAAGCCAGTCACACTATCATCAGAAGCACTTGGTATAGTTAGATCTTTTATTTTGATTATGGCATGTATAGGATCTTGGCTTTTGAGTTTTATGTCATTGTTAATTGGCCAAATGTGTTGGCTCAATTTGTTTTGTATAAGGTCATGGAAAATGGCTAATATTGAAAGTTATTACATGGATGCAAGATAGTCTTTCATGAATGTGAAATTGTTGGCATGGTTGAATAAATGAAATGTATATGGGCCTTAGATATGGTTGTCTGGTTCAGAAATCATATTAATTTAGACTTTGCTATGTTGGTGGGAGTTAGATTGTGTTTCAAAGTGGCAAAGGGCTTGGTAGATAGCCTTATATTGTCCACACGGGTAGACATACAGGTATGTTTCTAGGTCGTGTGTGAAACAAGGCTAGCCCCATGGGCGTGTTGTCAGGCCGTGTGTCCCCTGCACGTAAAAATTTCGAGTCAGTGTGCATGGTAGTAAACACATAGGTAGAGACACAGCCGTGTGTCTCAGCCGTGTGGAGGACACGACCTCTAACCACATGCGTATGCCTTGGCCGTGTGCTACTAATTGGATGCTGACATCAGAAACAGAATGCCAAGGTTTTTAGACACGGGCTAAGACACGGGCGTGTCATGGCCGTGTGAGGGACACGGGCCATGGACACGGGCGTGTGTCAAGCCGTGTGAAAACCTTTGTAGGTTCGAATTAAAACTTTAATTCAGACGGGCTCGGGATACGGGCGTGTCCCCTAGTGCTTAGGCCGTGTGACCCACACGGGCCTGTGCACGGCTATGTCATAATAGCCATACGGGCGTGTTGCCCTTCCACATGGGCGTGTGCCCTGTTTCAAAAGTTGTTTTTATATAGTTGATTAAAGGACCCGAGTTGGTCCCGAGTGGTTTCCAATGGATGTTTAGGACCTCGTAAGCCCATGTTAGAGAAGTTTAGACATAGTTCGAAAAAGTTTTAAATTTGGGCAAGTCTTGGTGACTCGATAATGTGGTATGTACGTGTTCAAGTTTAGTAATGCCTCGTACTCCATCTCGGCGTAGGGTATGGGTGTGGGGTGTTACACATTTCTAGTGTCTCCAAATCTTAAAAGTGAATGCAATCACAGCTAGCTCGAGATCATGAGTAGGATACTTCTTTTCATGCGACTTTAAGTGACGAGAAACTTAAGCTACTACTTTCCCTGCTTGCATAATTACACAACCCAAACCATTGATAGACATATCACTATAAATAACATACACTACTCCAGATTCAGGTTGAGTCAACACTAGAGCTTTCATCAACATGTTCTTCAGTTGATCAGAACTTTGTTGGCACTTATTGGACCAAACAAACTCAACATTTTTCTGTAACAATCTGGTTATCGGTGAAGCAATAATCAAAAAGTTTTTAACAAAATGTTATCAGTAACCTGCTAAACCCAGAAAACTTCACACTTCTAAAATATTCTTTGTATTTTTCCAATTCATAACAGTCGAAACTTTACTCGGATTAATTCGAATTCCATCTTATGATACTATGTGACCTAAAAATCCAACCTCGCGAAGCCAGACTTTACACTTACTAAAATTTGCGTGCAACTTTTTTTCTCTCAAAGCCTGTAATATGATTCTTAGATACTGAACATGCTCGGATTCTGTCTTGAAATATATTAATATATTATCAATAAAAACAACAACAAATCTAATCAATTGAGGTTGAAAAACCCGATTCATTAAATCTATAAAAGTAGCAAGAGCATTAGTCAAACCAAATGGCATTACCAGAAACTCATAATGACCGTAACGAGTTCTTAAAGTAGTTTTTAACACATCACAGTCTTTAACCTTCAGTTGATAATACCTAGATCTGAGATCTATCTTCGAAAACACTGTGGCACATTTCAATTGATCAAACAAATCGTCGATACGTGGCAAGGGGTACTTATTTTTTATCGTGACTTTGTTCAACTGCTTGTAATCTATAAATGATTTCAAAGAGTCATATTTCTTTTTCACAAACAACACAGGTGCACCCAAGGAAGATACGCTTGGTCGAATAAACCATCGGTCTAATAACTTTTGAAATTATGCTTTCAATTCTTTTAATTCAGTTGGGGCCGTACGGTACAATGATATTAATATCGGTGTAGTTCTAGGAACCAAATCAATCACAAACTCAACTTCACAATCATGAAGCAATCCCAGCAACTCTTTAGGGAATACATCAGTGAACTTGCTAAGAACTGGTAATTGATCTATCTTCGATTCTGAATCTCTGGTATCAAGAATGTATGCTAGAAATGCTTCACTACTTTTTCGTATCAATATTTGAGCAGAAAAAGTTAAAATAATTCTAACAATATCTTTCGGGCTCTCAGACTCAACTGAAATCATCTCTCCTGCCTGACATTTCAAATCAATCCATTTCTGTCTACAGTTTACTATAGCATCATGCAACGGTAATCAATCCATACCTAGAATAACATCAAATTCTCGAAAGGGTAACAGCATCAAATCGGAAGGGAATTTACAACCTCTAACTTTCAATGGACAATTACGACAAACTAAGTTAACTATCACACTCTGACCTAGTGGATTAGTAACTTGAATATCATAATCAGTAGATTCAACATGTAATTTCTTTTCCGTTACTAATGCAGTGCAAATATAAGAATGAGTTGACCTACGGTCAATCAAAGCATACACAGTAACATCAAAGAGATAGAATATACCAGCAATCACATTTGAAGCAGTAACTTCCTCTCTAGCTCAAATAGCATAAGTGTGAGCAGGTGCTCTAGCCTCTGATCGAACAACTGTGTCTTTTTCCCGAATACGAGTAGTCCCAACAGTACTATTTTAACCCCGAATGTCTACCTTTCTGAGATGTAGACATTTGCTTTTCTTTCTGATCTTCATCCTCTTTTAGAGGTTTAGGACAATTTCGAAGAAAATGGTTAGTCGACCCATATATAAAACAGGCTCTCGACTTAATTCTCCACTCGTCAAGATGATATTTCCCACAACATCTACAATTGGGCTTCGGAGCATTTTGTTCACTTTCCACACTATCAACTGGTTTTGTAAGTACTCTAAAATCATGTTGAATTTATTTGTTTTTGTTCAGATGCTCAGACACTGAGGTAGCTCGGCTAAAATTTTCTTTAGTCTTCTTTGCTTGTAATGCAGAAAACGACTTGAAAGAATCTCTCTTGTGAAATTATTGCAGAAAACATAGTTCAAAAGATAATAAATGAAAGAAGTCTAAGAAAATAAAAATAAAACAACAAAAAAAAGGAAAAAGAAAAGGAAAAAGAAAACAAATAAAATCAATGATCCTCATCGTTAGAGGAATCGGTATCGTAAGTCGCCAGCGCTAAAGAGGATATATGGATATGTTAACAGATTTGCTACAAAGTCGTGTCAATACTGTCGAACCTCTGAAGATAGTGCTACTCGAAATGAGTGAACCATTCGGAGAGGTCCTCTAAGGTAGCAACAGAAGAAGCAGGATGGTGACTCGAAGGTGGATGATGAGGTGGATCTTCGTGATGGAAGGGGACATCATCAGTGAAGTCCTTAGGCTCATTCTGAGGGTCAGAATGAGATAATCGGTACTGAGGAGGATCTACTCCACGAAGTCGCTCAATTATCCTCATATGGCTCATGCTCAATAATCCCTGCGGAAACATCTGGCCTACTAGTGTAAGTGAGAATGACTGCTCCGGTATGTCGAGGAGACTGAGGTGACGCGCTAATTGAGTTACATAAGGGCCTAAATAGATAAACCCCTTCCTACTGCTCTTTATCTGATGGCGAAAAGCGAGAGCAATGAAGTAGGCTAAATTGAAAATACGCCTCGTGGCCATGTTCCATAAAAAATAGGCGTCAGTTGTACCGATGACTCGGGTTCTCTCTCTCTCCTACTGGTCAATGTGTGAGCCAAGATGGCAGGAATATACCGTAAGGCCAGTGGAAGAGAAGTCACTTTCGAGTAACTTGCATCATAAAGGCGTCGTACTCGTTGTGAGGTCTACCTAGCAAAGAGATGGTGAGTAGTGGATGTGCCGGTATAATCGGAGAAAACTTTCGGTACTTATGAACTCAGCAGTTTAGAGTCCCAATGCCACTCCGAACTCTGGGACACTCATATGTCGTGCTATACCACCGAGTCTAAAAGTGATGGTGTTCGATTTTTCATGGGTCTTCATCACCTACTGTAGGAGAAATATCGAACGAAAATCCAAAGTCAGCTCTAAATATGCGGGCTTGATGATGGAAAAGAACTGGTTCTACGAGGCTATGGCAATGATGGCGCGCATACTATTAGCTAACTGGACTTACTCCAAAGCGGCCCAACCAATACATCGGCCTAAGCCAAGTGGTATCAGTCGAAAAAGCTGATATAAGTCCTTCTGGGGACCTTGTGGAAATCAGAGATAAGGATGACGTGCATCGGCGAAAGCGCCCAAAGAGGAAGTCGCGCTCAGAGTCTTTCATTTTTTCGAAGTGGGAACGACGACTTTAGATTTACTACGTGTGTTCGTCATAGTGTGCCTGAAAATAAAAGAATTCAATATTAGAAAAATAATAAATAAAGCATCACCAAATACGAAAACAGAAGGCCGACAAATCAAGATCAAAATCCTAAAACAGTATGTATGAATACCTAATGATGCAGAAACCATATACTTCAAACTAAGAAATAATAAAAATAATAAGGAGTAATAAATAAAATAAACTAAATGAGAAACTAAAAGACAAATAATGAAATAATCAGAATAATAATAGTAACAAATAATAAATACTAACCTAAATAGACGGTACCAAATTAGAAATGAAAGTAATGATAAAAGTAATAATATTATAAACAATAAAACGAAGGAAGCAGTCAAAAACATAATCAAACAATAAGAATAAAATTACTAAATGGAGTAAATAAATTAAATAGATATAAGCAGAATAATAAAATAAAATAAAATAATAAAGAAATTAAAAAAATAATAAAATGATAAAATAATAAAGAATTAAAAATAAGGGAAATAGGGAGAACCAACGATGAGACGGAGCGATGGCTGGAGTGAGGGTGACGCACAGTGGTAGGGGTGCAAGGGAGAGGAGCACGGTACAACGAAGAGGAGAGGGTTGGAGGGGCTGGCTGGTTCTTACGTAGCTCAGTAAAGGGGGAAAAAGGGGGCTCATGGTAGTGCGACGTAGAAAATAAGAGGGGAGGACGGGGTGAAGAAGGGTGGTGGTTTTGACGATAGGGAAAATACGGAAAGGAGGAGGGTCATGTGTAGCTCGTACGGTGAGGGGGATGGCTGTAGGGTAGGTGAGGAGGAGGAGTTGCATCGGATGGGAGTTTGTACATTGAAGGGTAAAGAGGGCCAGAGCTAGGATGAAAAGGGAAATGGTTGGTGGCATGGCTTGTTTGGTGAGGATGGATGATGACTCGAGAATAGAGGAAAGGGGAAAAAAAAGACGGCGACAGCGATGGGGTACGATAGATAGGGGTGGTCAGACTGGTAGAGGGGTTAGGGACGACGGCTAGGGTTTGTGTGGTAGAGATTAGGAAGAAAAAGATAAAAGAAAAGAAGGAGGTTCGGGTTTAAATGGTTGACACAGTCGTGTAAGGGCCCATGTTGGGCCACACGCTCCTGTGAGGCTTTTTCAGCCTGTGTTCCATTAAAAACAATGAACCCAGTCTTCACACGGCCTTGGAGATGCCCGTGTGTCCAGGTCATGTGGCACTCACGGTCGTGTGCCAGGCTGTGTGATTTCCTTCACTTCTCATACGTCCATGTTAAAGGTCTGGGTCACAAGGCCAGCCACACGCCAATGTGGCCTGACCATGTCTCGCACAAGGCCATGTCTCTTACCTGTGTAACTTTTTTACTTGATTTAAAAATAAAAAAGAATTAGCTCAAGGGTTCACACGGCCTAGGACACGCCTGTGTGTGCCACATGGCCATGTCTCCAAGCCGTGTGAACCATTTTAAGTAGTGTAACCTTCGAATTTTTGGAAAATTAAGTCCTACAACTCACACGGCCAAGGACACGCCCTTGTGTCTAGACCGTGTGGGTCACATAGCCATGTTGTTAGACTGTGTAACTCACTATCGATTTCTCCTTTATACACACGGCCTGAGACACACTTGTGTGTCTGTAACACCCCCTAACCCCGAACTGTCATCGGAACAGAGTTACGAGGAATTACCGGACGTATCAGACAACTTATGAATAATTCACAAATAAAATAACATTCATAGCATAATTTAATTACTAAATCCCTATAATGAACTCTCAAAGTCTAAAACATACATTTAAGTGAAACGAGACTCGTTTAAGTACTTCAAATTTTTTTTTCTTTTCTTTTTTTTTTTATAAATTTCGACAGCATTTCTACTTATTTTTACATAAAACCCCTTGCAATTAAAACCATATCCATTTCAAACATAACCAATTCAACCAAGTCATTTCACACATTCATTTTCTATTCTAAATACCCTCTAATCAACTTAATCAATATAATATCAATTTAAATTTATCATTGTACTAATTAATTTGAAATGGATAAACTTTTTCATTATAATTCTTAGACCTGTAATACTAACATTTTTAACCATTTATATTCAAAACATAATAACCTTTATACACATCCTATGTACATGCCACATTACCAAAAGAAAATATACATCACCAAAAGTTTTTTGAAGTCGAGTCCGGCTTTGGATCTTTGGTTCGAGATTTGACTTCTACAACCTGTGCATGAAAACAACCATACGCTGAGTATGCATATACTCAGTGGTATCACTATAATGCAGTTTATAATTAAATACATTAAATCACACACATACTTTTACATTACAATTATCATCACTTAATGAACAATTCAATCTTTTTATGTTATCATTCGTTTATATATATACCATTCTTATTTCTTTATTTCAATTCTCAACTTTCACATATGCCATATCATTCAAATTTTGTTTTATCAGTGGATTTATTTCATTTGTCCCTATTAACTTGACTCGGACTCGGTGGATACACGGATTCCAACCAACACACCAGTACGGCACAATGTGCCTTAACGATGACATGATACCTAATCGATGTCGATGCAGTAGCGATGGCGATAACAATAATGACATTCAACACACAAAGTGTTGAATCTGTAACAATAATGGTAATGAGATTCGACACACAAAGTTTGAATCGATACTTGATGTGATAACGATAATGTGATGAGTCGACACATAAGTGCACGATCGATGGTGGCAAAAACCCGCATTGTTCCATATCCTATGGCATGCCAACTATATCCGACTAGCCCCACTAGTTAATAGGGTATTTAAATCATTTTTCAATTACAATTTCCATTTCGATTCAATATTAATTATAATTTATTATTTTGATCAATTTTCACGATGAATCTGATAATTCGCTTCATTAGAAATTTTCTGATTCAATGCAATATAGTAATATTATTGATAATTTCACAGTTCAATTCGGTATTCAAAACAATATTCGGTATCCCATAATTGATTCAGATATCAATCTCAATTTTAATACCCAATCACAAATTTTATCATTCATTAAATACTTACCTTAAAATACTTACCACACATTCATATTAAATTAAACACATATTAATTATAAAGCTTGAGTTATAGTGATACAAACTAGAATTCTCTTCGGATTTAATCCTCGACGATCTTTCCTTTTCCTTTTTGGGCCGATGCTTCAGGCTCGATATTAGCAATCAAAGCTTCAAGCTTCAAATCTCTAATTTTTCCTTTTTCTTTCTCTTTTTCTCCCCTATTTTCGAATGCTTTCTGTTTTCTATTCTGTTTGTTTTGTTTCTATTTATTTTATGCTTTATTTATTTTTACTTTATTTAATTTATATTATATTTAATTAATAAATATCTATTTAATAGTAATTATATATATAACAATTGTACACACATGTTTTACATTTGTCCAATATCATCACCCTACATTTGTCATGATTTTATTTAATTATCACATAAAAATTTTATTTTATAATTATTTAATTAATAAATATCTCTTAATTTAATCTAATTATCTATTACTTTAATATTAAGTAAACAAATTATTTTATAACAAGTACACATGTATCTATTTATTACAAATATACCAATATTTTTATTACCATACAATTCTCTACTATTTAATTTATTTAATAATAATACTAATAATAATATAAAACCATAACAATTAATAATTATAATAATCAATTATATAATATAATATAATATATATAATCTAAATAAAATCTTAGATTTTTAATACATTTATGCCGCCTCAACCATTACTTAATGACATATTTGCCATTTTAGCCCTTTTTACTTTCTATTGCCTTAGAATTAAACTTTTACCTCTTATTCAATTTAGTCCTTTTTGCTAATTACTCTAAATTAAGCTAAATTTACCTAATTAAACCTAACTAGACACACCACAAGGCTCATAAATATTTTTAATAATTATTTTCAAACTTATTTCACTAAGACGGAGGCCCGATAACACACTTTTTCGGTGCCTATGGATTTTGGGTCGTTACAATGTCCAGGCCGCGTGGGTCAAATTTTTTTATTTTAAAATTTAATTTAATTAATTTGAAAACAACATGAAATAAAGTTAACAGAATTAGCAAAATGTTAGACACACGGGTTACCTTCCAAGAAGCGCTGATTTAGAGTCTAAGCTCGACTTACCTTGTGCGCACTGTTACGATGGTTCGTGGAGCTGAAGCTTCTCTTTCTCGTTATCAATTCTATCATCAAAATAAGGTTTAATTCGAGTACTATTTACCTTAAATGTGCCAAAACCAAAATGAGTTACGTCGACTGTACCGTAGGGAAAGACATTCAGTACCGTAAATGGGTTTGATCCGTTTGTATCAAGCTCCAAAGGGACAATTCGTGGATCTGTTTTGTCTAGTAGTACTTTTTCTCTAACCTTAAATTTGTTTGTTCTATTCATATGCTTATCATGGCGTCGCTTTGGCTCTTCATCATGTTTTCTTAGTTTCTCCTTGACATGTGTCCATCATTCATCTAATTCATTGAGTTGTAACATTCGTTCTTCATAAGTTATTATATTTCTGTCACATTGATTGAAACGTGGCTCTATTACGATTTTTCAAAAGGTTTCCTGCAAAGAAGGTTCAGCCACATGGTTACTCACATTAACAAAACTTTTAATATCATCTCGATCACTAGATGTTCTCACAAAATCATGAGCTTGGAGAGTAATCGTTTCGTCACCTACATGAAATACAAATTCACCTGTACCAATATCAATTATAGTTCTAGCATCTGCTAAAAAGGGTCGTCCTAAAATTAAAGGTACCTTACTACCTTTATCCATGTCCAACACATCAAAGTCAACAGGGAATATGAATTTATCTATTTTAACAAGCACATCTTCAATAACACCCCTAGGATATCTAATGGTTCTATTCACTAATTGAATACTCATCCTAGTTTGTTTGGGTTTCCCAAGACCTAGTTGTTTAAACATTTTATAAGGCATGGCATTAATACTAGTCTCTAAATCAGCTAAGGTATTATCAATATTTAAACTACCAATTAAACAAGGAATAGTAAAATTCCCTGGATCTTTTAGTTTGTTGGGTAGTTTATTTTGTAAGATAGCCGAGCAAATTACTTTGAGCTCCACAATTGACAAATTGTCTAACTTTCTTTTGTTTGTCAAAAGCTCCTTTAAAAATTTGACATAATTGTGCATCTACGAAAGATCTTCAACAAACGGTAAGTTAATATGTAATTTTCTTGGTAGTTTAAGAAATATGCCAAATTGTTTGTTTGTGTGGTGTCTCTTTATCGCGTTAGGATATGAAACTCGAGGTTTATATTCTTTGGTAATAAGCTTTTGCTCTTTTTGGCTTACCTCAACCTTATCGTTATTTACCACAATTTCTTACCTCAGTTCTTCATCTTAAATAGTAATTGCATGAAGTTGCTTCATTGGGTTAGTTTCAGTACCGCTAAGCAAACTACCTGGTGGTCGTTCTGAAATTAACTCAGCAAGCTGACCTATTTGGTTCTCGAGCCCTTGAATTAATGCTTGCTGATTTTTTAATGCTGCTTCAGTGTTTTGAAAACTCATTTCTGACATCGAGATAAACTTCGTCAACATCTTCTCAAGGTTTGGCCTTTTCTCTTACTGGTAAGGTTGTTGTTGAAAGCCTAGAGGGGGTTGTGCTCTTTGATTTCCTTGACCACCTCAAGAGAAATTAGGATGGTTCCTCTAATTTGCATTATAGTTATTACTATAAGGGTTACTTTGAGGCCTAGAATTGTTACCCATATAATTGATTTGTTCATTCTCTGTGCTAGGAGTGAAGGGTAAACATTCTGCATTATTCATTTCTCCTCCATTTGTATCACATTGCATCACTGGATATACGTACGTAGAAACATATAAACTATCAATTTTCTTATTTAAAAGTTCTATCTAATTCGTTAACATGGTGTCGCATCTAAGTTAAAAACACATATGGCCTTCATCGACTTTGTCCTCATGACTTGCCACTGATAATTATTTAGTGCCATTTTTTCTATAAACTTATAAGCTGCTTCAGGTGTTTTATTGTTCAATGTACCACTAGATGCTGCATCAATCAACTGCCTCGTTGAAGGGTTCAAACTGTTGTAGAAGGTTTAAACTTGTAACCATAAGGGTAACCCATGGTGAGGACACCGTCTCAATAAGTCCTTATACCTCTCTCATAGATCATATAACGTCTCTAAATCTATCTAAACAAAGGAAGAGATATCATTCCTCAACTTGGTCATCTTAGTCGGTGGGAAGTACTTTAAAAGAAGTTTCTCGGGTCATTTAAGTCTATATAATGATGGAACATCGTGGTAAAGAGTTCAACCACTGTTTAGCTTTATTCCTCAATGAAAAAGGGAATAACCGTAAACGAACGGCATCATCAGTGGCGCTATTTATCTTGAAATATTTCCAGAAAATTAGCCAACTGAGTATTTGGATCTTCGTCTTGCAAACCATCAAACTGAACATACTGTTGTACCATTTGAATTGTATTTGGCTTCAGTTCAAAATTATTTACAGCAATGATGGGTCTCACAATACTCGATTCAGCCCCTGTTAGAGTGGGCTTGGAATAACCGTACATAGTACGAGGAACATGAGCAGGATCTGCAGCAACTGGAGGAGGTAGCTGGATATCTTAGTTATCACCTACCTCCTCAGTAATAATAATGTCATCTTGTTCATCTATTATATTCCGTTGATTCTGCCTTGCTTCTCTACAACTTCTGCGAGCTGTACTTTCAATTTCACTGTTAAATACTTTTAGTACTATAGGTTTCTTCTAGTCATAAACTAAAGGCACCTGCAGAAGCAAACAAAAGAAAAACTAGAATGTAAAAAATAAACTAAAAACAAAAATATAAAAATAAAATAAAAATGGATAAATTAATAAAATCAAGTGTTCTTAATATTTTAGTCCCCGTCAACGGTGCCAAAAACTTGATAGTCACTAAACTAACTATAAATACGATAAAGGCAAGTACACCTATCAAACAATAGTATAGCTACGGTGAGTAAAGATATTTTATCCACAAGGACTAAAAGTATTAGTAATTATCATTTTTTTTATTATTTAGCCGACAAATTGGTGTCATGTGTTTTAATCTAAAATTACTAAACTAATTTAACTAAGAATGTAATAGAGAAAAAAATCAAAGAAATAATCGAATATTAGCAATGAGAGAGACAATACCCAGGGAAGAATCCACCTAGAATTCACCTATTATTATGAATTTGAATTAAATGATTTATTCCTTGGTATCTTAATTCGTAGAAATTCCTAAATTATGCTAGCATCTTTTTTTAGAGAAAGAACAATTGACTCTAGGTTGATTAATAGAAATATCTTTCTAATCAAAACTCCTATTATCGCATTAACTCGATCTATGGATTCCCCTATTAGATCTGGCTATAATCCAGTAGATTTATGTCGTCTTATTTCTAGGATTACGTGCAACTTCACTCAATTATGCTAGATCTACTCTTAAACAGAGACTTTTGCTCCACTGAATTAAGCACATTAAACATGATTTAATATCCCGAAAATATTAAAACAAGAAATTAGCACACATAATTAAGAAAAAGAATTAAGTATTTATCATGTAAATCAAAAATCAAATAATAAGATTCATTATAGGTTTCATCTTCCTTAGAATTAGTTCATAATCGTAAATAGAAATATCTCAAAGTTAGAAAAACCACAAGAAACAAAAAAACACTTATAAAAAGTTCAGAAGAAATTAAAAGGAGGTTTTGATATTGATAGAAATCTACTTCCAAGTTGATTCCGTTGGTGTTCTTCGAGTGTTTTCTTTGATCTTCTCTAATGGCCTTCTTATGTCTTCTTCTAATTGGTAGTTATAGACTTTAAAATGCTCAGAAATCTTAAAAATTATGTTTTTTCGCGTGTTTGGGAAGTAAGGTGCGAAACCGACATGGGTTGGCACATGGGCATGTGTCCAACCCGTATGGAAAGGTTTAGGCCATGTGGATCCTAGAAACAACTCTTTTTGTACGATTTTGGCTGGTTTTTTGCTCCTTTCACTTCCAAAAGCTCTCCTAAGTATAGAAACATGAATTTGAAGGATAACGAGCATCAAATTCAGTAATTTGCATAATTAATCATCTAAAAATGCATTAAGAATATGATTAAAATATATTACTTTTATAGCTTATCAGGAGGTTCAAACCTGTTTTAAAAGTAAGTCAACATGACACTTGAAGCACTCCATACTCATTTGAGATCAAGTCAAAAGACCATTGGATAAAAGTCAAATTGGAGAGAAGAATCAGAGGATATTTTTCTTTGTATTTAAGAAATTTGCAGAGATTGTAACTTTCTTTTCAAAGTTATCAATAAATTTGGCTCTAAACTTTCAAGTGAACTTTCGATTCAAAATTTGTGTGTACAATGTTATTAATAAACATTTTCAACTCAACCTAAATGAAGTTGTTTTGTATGGAAATAGAGAAAATATTCATATACTTACATTAACATTCTAATGACTGAAGAGATTGTTATAAATACATATAATTTTTTTTTTCAATATAGTAAAACATATGTTAGTATGCATACCTTAGTATTTGTTGCTAGGAAGTCAAGGCTTAAAAGTGTATCTTGTTCTATTGGAGTTGTTGGCTACCAAAACCTTTGTATTCTTATCTTGCCTGACAATGAAAGATTGCACAAATTGAGATCACTAACGTATTGAAAGTTCAAATTTCAATTTTTGCATAAAATTAATCGGCATTTTTCACTAACTTGTAGTTATGAACTAATTAAATGAGAAATGCATCTAAATATAAAATGTTATTAATGGAAGTTGAGAATAAACCAACTTTTGTAACAATCGGCAACTGCATGCTATGGAGAAGAACCCAAAAGTTGTTTCTGAAAAAAGCCGCTTTTCGATCTGTTTCAACTGAAGAAATAAGGTTCAAACTTGTTTTAAAAGCAAGTCAAGATGACACTTGAAGCACTCCACACTCGTCTGAGATCAAGTCAAATGACCCTTAGATAAAAGTCAAATCGGAGAGAAGAATCAAATGATATTTTTCTTTGTATTTAAGAAATTTTCAGAAATTGTAACTTTCTTTTCAAAGTTACCAATAAATTTGGCTCTAAACTTTCAAGTGAACTTTCAACTTAAAATATGTGTGTACAATGTTATTAATAAACATTTTCAAGTCAACTCGAATGAAGTTGTTTTGTATGGGAATAGAAAAATATTTATATACTTACATTAACATTATAAGGATTGAATAGATTGCTATAAATACATATAATTTTTTTTCAATATAGTAAAACGTGTGTTAGTATGCATACCTTAGTATTTGTTGCTAAGAAGTCAAGGCTTAAAAGTGTATCTTGTTCTATTGGAGTTGTTGGCTGCAAAATCTTTGTATTCTTATCTTGCCTGACAATGAATGATTGCACAATTTGAGATCACTAAGTATTGAAAGTTCAAATTTCAATTTTTGCATAACATTAATCGACATTTTTCACTACCTTATAGTTATGAACTAATTAAATGAGAAATGTATCTAAATATAAAATGTTATTACTGGAAGTTGAGAATAAACTAACTTTTGTAACAATTGACAACTTCATGGGAATGAACAACCCACAAATCTGTAAACATGCATAGTAATTGTGACTCTAACTTATAAATTGTGAGCTCTAATCCGTCTTGCACTTTATGTTTGTCTAACATTTAAAGCTTCAATTCCAATTCAAGGTATCATATTTGAAACACAAATAGGAAGTACAATTTCTCATTTCCATTAGTTAGTGTCGTAGGCAACAGATTACATACTAATATCACATAAGAAATGCAACATAAACCAAGATCACATGTAAAATTTATGTAACACCTAATGCTTCAATTTCAATTCAAGGATACATACACTAGATGAGTAGTGGAAACACAAGCAACAAGTACAATATTTATTTTCTATTAGTTAGTCTCATAGATAATGGATTACATGCTATTAAAAATGTCATAGAAATACAACATAAAGTCTGCCAACATTTATATATTACCTAATGAGTAAATTTATTGCAATTTTCATGAAATAGTATTTTAGACGTCTTCGGCTAAAAAATTTTCTATTTCTTAACAACATGAGTATTGATAGGTTTGTAACCAAGAGATCCATGCAACATAAAGTTTGCCAACATTTATTTAATACCCAACGAGTAAAATTTACTACAATATTCATGAAATAGTTTCAAAGATAGTCACTTCCTCAAGCTTTCGACAATGTAAGATGCATAAAGCCCTACAATTTCCATTTTCAGATTTTTAAGAGCATGAAATGAAAAGTGAATATGTCTAATTACTATGAATTTGAAATACGACTATGCAAAAAAATCCAATGGAAAGATAATTTATTAAGTTACTTCCTATCCTGTTTAGGCCAATTTATATAAGTTGAATTGGAATGAAAATTTCCAATGGAACCCCAAAAGAATACACTTGCCTTAACTGACTGCACTAGTGCATGAAATAATATTTGGTGTAACACGCTTCTTATTCGCTTCCATCTACAGATCAGATAGGGAAAGTACATCAATATTTAAAATATTTTCTTATAATCAATTCATGAGAATTATATGTATAGCAAAATAGTGTTACCAAAGAAAAATATGAAATCTATTTAAAAACCTGTAGATTGTATCTCCACACAAGGAATGGAGGCTATTAAGGGCCAATATTCTCCTTTCTCTCTCGAGCATTGGTCTTTTAGAAGTGAGCAATTCCTGATACAAAGTCTTCCAAGTGTTGTAGGCAATCCTTCCCTTGGCAAGCTTCGAAGCTTAGGACAATCGACAACTTCGAGTTCTTCGAGCGATGGCAAGTTTAGAAGCCCTATGGAAAGGGATTCTAGATTATTGAGTTTTGCGATATATATCGAAACTAGAGTTGTGGGAAGCAAACACTTTTCATCTGGAAAAGAAATCAAATCTGGTCCACCAACAATGCTCAAGTCTTTAAGAGAGGTTGAGGTATGTAAGTTCCAATTTGATATTGGTTCCTCGAGTTGTTCACAATCCCAAATCTCAAGTGACAATAGATTAGGGGGCAAACCCCCTTTAGGGAAAGAAACAATACATGGGCAATCACAAATTGTTAAATACAGAAGAGAAGTGAGACTTAATATCTGATGAGGTAGAGACTTGAGATTTGCACAATTACTGATATTCAAAGTTCTCAAGTTGGGGAGAGACAAATCAATCTCTGGGAAGTATTTCAGATCTTGACAATTGCTTATGATCAACTCCATCAGACACTTAAGATTGTTTAAAGAATCTGGTAAGCTTATCAGAGTTGGACAGTTCCAGATATCAATGTATTCAAGTGATGCATTATTGGGCAGTATCCTATCTGAAAGGGGCTCTAGTTGTAAGCATTCCCAAATCTTAAGCATTTTAAGGCTAGTTGGTAATCTACCATGTGGAAAACGAACAAGAGAAGGGCAACTGATGATCTCCAAATTCTCTAGACAAAATGTATTTTTGTTATTATCAGCTTGCATCAGTCCATCAGGTAGAGAACATAGGCAAATGCAATCTTGGATTTTTAACCTTTTCAATGTGGGAGGTAATCTCCCTCTTGGAAAGCTTGTGAGAGAAGGACATTCTTCTATTTCCAAGTCTTCAATAAGGCAATCGGTAAGTTCACCCTGCTTCATTATACAACAAGGGAGGTTCTTAAGCCGTGGAAAATCTCTGAGTTGAAGTCGTTTAAGTTTAGGACAAAAACCTATCTCCGGAAAGGATACAAGTTCCGAGCATGATTCAATACGCAAATGCTCGAGAGACGCAAGGCAATGTAGCTCGTTAGGCTCTAATCCTTGTTCATTTCCTGCAAGTGAGAAAGATACCAATGGAACATAGGTTAAGGATTTGTTTACCATTGAGTTTCAAAAGTGTTTCTCAAGCCAAACCAACTTTTTTAAGTCAAAAACATGAGTAAAAATGTAATTTTTTAAACCAAACCAACTTTTGAAGTGACCCAAAAAAAAATTTAAAAATTTTAACTTTTCAAAAGCCAATTTGGGTGACAAATCATAAAATTGCCCTTCATTTATACTAACTATAAAAGATAGATACAAAGGCGATTTTAGGGGGCTGGCATGGCCCCGGCTCTCTTAAAATAAAAAATTACCATTCAGGCTCCCTAAATTTTTTTAAAATTTTAAATTAGTGAAGGTAAAATAACACTTTGGCCTCCTTAAAATTATAAAAAATTGATTTAATCCTCTAAAAATTATAAAGATAAAAACTATAAAAAAATTAAAATTTCATTCGGCCCCCTTAAAAAATTATTCTGGCTTCGCCCCTAGATAGATATGATTTATATATTCAAATTAAACTTTATAAATAATTTATTTTAATTAAAAAAAGCATTTAAAATTTATATTTCATATATCGCAATATTAACAATGAGTTACCATAAATTATTTTATTCTAATTTTATTATAATCTAAATTGAATATTTGTTAAAACCAAAATAATAATAACTTGGCATTGTGCTAATAATAACACGTGAAAAATGGTCATACTTTACTTTACATTTGAGTAAATTATTTATATATTTTACTAAAATATTGTAATATTAATAAATTTAAAATTATTTAAATGAATTTTTTACTTTTCTAAATTATGTCTAAACTGAGCATCAATAAAGACTTGATTTTAAATTGGGATTTTAAGTCAGACGAAAAAAATAAAATTTTTAACTTTTGGTTTTTTGGAAAAGTGATTTTTCAATGAAATTACCTTTTGCTCCTCTCTAATTTTTATATTTTACAACATCATATTTAAAATAAACAATTTATCTTCCTAAAATAACACTTATGGACATCAATGGTAAACATCAAAATTTTCAAAAACATTTGTAGAGGATACTTTTAAAAACAATTTTCAATCTCAAGCTCAAAAGCACTTTCAACATGAATGATAAACTAGCTAATTGAAATGCACAATAGAAACAACATTTTTAAATTCAGTACCTTTTTGCCATAAGGCTGCCAATCCAATGCAGTTGGAAAGGATAAGATGCTTAAGTGCCCCCGGAAACTGTTCAAACACATTGGGAAGACATGTAAGGTCTGGCACACGCTTGATTCTCAGTGTAGTTAGAGAGGTAAGGTCAACCATGCTCCTTGGAACCATCTTATTGCAATCTTCCATACTTAGGTCAAGAAGAGATGGGAGGCTCATAACTGAATAAGCCATATTAGGGCACCCTTTGATATTAAGTTTCACCAGAGAAGGTAGGTATCTGGGTAGTTTCTGATACAACTTTGGACAATTATGAATCATAAGCTCACGCAGATTAGGGAATTCTCTGTCTTCTTCATCAGGTCTGTTATTAGGATAGCACCAGTACTCCCAATTCGACATATTTTGAAACTGTAGAACTTCCAGAACTGGGAAAGGTTTTGAAGAAGGTAAGTTGTCTCCAAAAAACTCGAAATCCAATCTTTTGACTCCATTCATACCTGTTATTGACAGCTTCTTGAGTGAGGGTAGTCTCCCAAGTGCTGGAAGGGACATGACATTTCTACAGTTTGAGAGGTTTATATCTGCAATATTAGCCATCGAGGAACCACCTAACCAAGATGGAAACTTTGTACCACCATAGCAAGCAACTCTAACTCTGTTAATGTCTTGATGAGGTTGTAGCATGTTGAAAACAGGTAATCCATTTTCGCCATCTCGATGATCAAAGGATTCATGGCCCCATTGCAAATCCAACCCCTCAAGCTTTTTCTTATCCTTCAGAACATAATCCCTAGCTTCTCCAGTATCAACCACATTTTCCAGTCCAATAATGGAAATCTCCTTTCGCAAATGCGACAAGCCCTTCAATTCTTTGATGCCAGACCCGCTATCCCTTTGAACGATGAATTTGGACAAGACCTTTAGATTTTTCAGGTTACCAATCTGCATCGGCATCTCTTTTAAACTATCAGTATCAGTAAGATCAAGAACACAAAGATCGATCAGATTCTCAATAGCTCGAGGCAGCTTTGTGAGGTTCTTGCACCCATGCAGTATCAATGTTTGTAAGTTGAAAAGAGATCCCACAGATTCAGGCAATGATTTGATGCCGGTTCGAGATAAATTCAAGTACCGTAAGTGTATCAAATCACCTATGCGATGCGGTAGCTCATCAATGCAATAACCATTAAGACTCAAGACTCTTAGGCAGCCTAACTTTGGCACAAACTGTTGTAAGACAGTATTGCTTAAAAAGGAACTTGCTGCCATGGGCAACATATGAATTGGTAATGCTACCAATGTTCTTAAACTGGTCATTTGAGATAACATTTCGAATCGTTTCGAAACATCATACTGGTGACGAAGGAATGAAAAATGCCGAAAGCTTTCAAGTTTAACTCCATCGTATAATTTGTCTCCATTGTTGAAGAAGCATATTTCTTTGGAAACAAATTGAGCTAGATCATTTATAAGGTCATGCATCGCATACCTGTTTTTGTTAATAGTTGATTGTTGGAAAAAAGATCTCGACCATAAGTCACGAAAATATTCAATTCCTATGTCTTCCATTTGCTTCTTCCTTTTCGAGTGGTGCAAGAAACCCTCTGCCTTCCACAAACGAATCAGCTCCTCCTTGTCAAATTCATAATCCTTTGGAAATATGGCACAATAAGAAAAACAACGCTTGAGATGGGAAGGAAGGTGATGATAGCTCAATAGCAAAGCTGGAAGGATGCTGTTTCCTTTTTCAGGCAAATCCCAAATCTTACTATTCATTATGTCTTCCCACTCATCAGGGTTCCTTTTAGTACGAAGGAGTCCTCCCAGGGTCTTAGCCGCCAATGGCAAGCCGCTGCACTTCTTTACTATTTCCTCACCGAAGGTTTTTAGGTTTGGGTGCCCTTCAAAATCTGAACCGCCAAGAGCATGCCTAGTGAACAACAAGAGACAATCTTTATCTGCGAGTTCCCTTAGATGATAAGTTCCATAACGAGTCATTACTGATGCAGTATCTACATTTCGAGTTGTCACAAGAATTTTGCTTCCCGCTGCCCCTGCAATAAAAGGCTTACATAAGGCCTCCCATTGTTCATAGTTCTCATTCCAAACATCGTCTAAAACAAGAAGAAATTTCTTCCCAGACAACTTCTCCTTTAGGCTTACTTGGAGTAAGTTTAGATCCTTTGAATTCCAACTCGCCGAAGTAACAGCTTCAAGCATTATTGCCGTCAGCCTAATAACATCAAATTCCTCAGAGACACAAACCCAAATTTTCAAATCGAAAGAGCTTTCAACTTTGATATCATTGTACACCAACTGAGCCAGTGTGGTTTTACCTACTCCTGGCATACCCCAAATGCAGGCCACACCGATATCACCAAAGCCCTCATCACCATCATTCATCAGGATATCAAGAATGGCCTCTTTATCTTTTTCCCTGCCGTAGACACGAGATTCAACGAGAGAACTGGTTCTCAGCCTCTCTGTCACTCTTTCACGCCTTCCTCTATCGTTCTCTACTAAACTCAAATCATTCTTTATGGCAACGGCCGCTTCCAATCTAGCAGTAAGCTTCTTTATTTTAGACTCCACTTTGGTGCTGAACTTAAGAGTTGAAGGATTAAAATTTACACAGCAAGCTGACATATATTTCCTCATCATCTTGTGGGTGGAGGAAGAAGGACCTGCGTCTTCCTTCATTTGGCGGCGCCGAGCTTCATAGGCAAGCTCATCGATGATATCTTCGGCGTCATAAGCGATGTCTCTTAGATCCCGTAGCCACAGTTTGACGGAGCAGCTTGTGGATTGTTTTTCCTCAGCATCTTCCAGGCAAGCGTTGATTTTGAGCAGCAAATTTTCCCACTTCTTGAGCTCGGATAAAATCTTCTCCTTCCGAGCAAATTTGTTGAAGTGGGCGGAGGAGACGTGGTCCGACAAGTAATGAAACATCTCAGACACGACCGCCTCTACCAAGGAGGAAGCAATAGCTTCCATCAAGGACAAGAGTGCCACGGAAACCGGTAAAATGAAGGAAGCTTTTTTGGACCTGGCACGGAAACCATTACCTTGAATTGACCCCTTCGTTTTATATGTTAATCTCCGGAAACCTTGTTCTTTAAGTAGATTGACTACAAAGCAAGATTTTATTAATATTGTACCATGCTTCATAGCTTATCATACCGACCATTCTTTGTTTATAATAAAATTTAGGGATAAATATTCGATAATAAAAAAGTTATACAAACACTCTTTTTCTTTTATATGTTCTCCATCATGTAGATAAGAAACTTTAAAATATTCTGGATGCTCTACAAAGACGTATAGCTCACAGATCTCATCGTGGTTTCCAAATTATGCCAACGGAAGGAAATGATATAAATAACGACTTGTTTAGTAGTGTTTTTTGGTTTTACAAGTACTTTTGAAAAATACAAGTCCTTTCCTTTCACACCCTTCAAGAACATAACGTGATGCCATTTTACCCCTCCTATCCACAAACTATACTGGACCACTAGAATATATTTATTAATTTGCCTTCTGTAATACTCAGACAATTACTGAGATTCAAACCCACAATATAAATTCAAAATAAGTGATAGTTAACACTCTCTTAATTGCCAATTTTACTATTAAATCTTAAATGTTTGAAAAATACCAATCCACCATTATTAGACATTTACGTATCCTTTTCATTGGGATAATGATTTTTTAAAAAAAAAAAAATTGATTTTTGGTCCTCTAATTTTATAAAAAATTATTTTAATTTTTTATTTCTTTTAGTCCTGAACTTATATTTTTTTGTCAAATTATCTCAAAACGAACGGAAAAGTTAATGTTTGTTAACTTTACTGATACATGAATTACCATGTGGATGACATGTCACCATTTTATTATTTTTTAAAATTTTAAAATATTTTTATACTTTTAAAATAATTTTAAATAATAATTTTTAAATTTTAAAAAATTAATTAAATGCTAACATGTGATCCATATATATGTTATGTCAGCAAAATAAATAAATAAATAAAAACATTAACTTTTCCATTCATTTGGAGTGATTTGACAAAAAATATAAGTTTAAAAGCTAAAATAACAAAAAATTAAATAAAATGTTAAAATAATTTTTTTAAAATTGGAATGTGAAATAAATCATTATGATTTTTTCATTTTGTAACAAAAAATAACAAAATTGAATTTTTTTTTTCAGACTTTAGTTATGATTTGAAGTTTTTTAATGTTATAATATTTTAATTGTGAATTTAGTAATTTAATTAATTATGCATGTAGCATTCTATTTTTTAAATAAAATATTAATATAAAATAAAAATAATTGTAACCATTAAAGTTATAATGATATTGAATATATAACACTGATATATCGGCTTCACTTTTATTTTTATAATAAAATTTTTAACAAAAATAATTATAATTTATTAATGATTTTCTATTATAAATATTGAATATAAAACTAATAGATAAGTTACACATTGTTTAACATAACAAATTTTAACCTAAAATATAAAATAATTACAATTATACTTTACTTTGTTAATAATAATTTCATTATAAGAGTAATTGTTACAACTATTATCTCTTAATTAATTAGTTTATCCATATATATATATATATATATATATTAAATTATACTTATTATTTTAAATTAAGTATCACTTAATTAATGTTACAATTATATATTAATTTATTTATATTAATTTTATAGACATTATAAAAAAAACAAAGAGTAGAAAGTATGAGTATATAAAATATCGATTTTTTTTAGTAAATTATTAGGGAAGGGCAAAACCCTAATAGCAACACCCTAACTATCACACCAACATAGGAGATTCAAAATATTGATTTTTAAAATATGATACAAACATGATTTTCTAATGTTACACAATTACTTTATTTATGATTTGAATTATTTTATTATTAAAATATTTTAACCATCATTAATAATAATTTACACTAAATATTTATTAAATAATAAAAGTAATTATATATATTTATATTGTAATCTAGAAACTAGTTGTACTTTACAAGTTGGTATCTTCTTTTCAGTAAGTGGATTACATGATGACAATTGGATGTGTACTAAATCTAATTCCCACTCATTCATTCCATGAATATAACCTAAAAATGGTTAAGAGTTAGTTCAATGGTGTCATGATTTAAACATTGAATCATTTTGGTATTATCGGTACCATATCCATCTGTATTAACTGGTACAACAATTTAATAATATTTAAATAATATTTACTGTTTTTATCTTAATTTTTTAATTTTTCATAATTATATTTAAAAATAATTAAGTTATTTAATTTAATTAATAAATTTAAATCTTATACCTGCATATAAATATATTTATATGTATGTAGTTAAGATATATATATATATATATAAATTGATAAATCTAAAATAGTACATAGTACTACCAAAATAAAAATAATATGTTTACTAATATAATATTTCTGGTGAGGTTAAAAATAGCGGTAGCGATGCGATTAGTTATTGTTGCAATAAAATTAGATATTGTAGCACTGATATTAAAATGATAGATGGGATGTATGTTTAGATTCAATCGCAATGATAACGATGATGTGAATTATAATGAGAAAGGTAAATTACCAATAAGAACATTCAATAAAAATTATATAAAATAAATTATTAAAACTGTATTCGTATTAAATTATAAATTAATAGTTCTCAAGAATTATATATTAATAAAATAAAAATATTTTGCATTAATTATGATATAATAATCAGTACACTGCCAAATAGAGTTTTTAGACTGCACAAGTAGAATCAAGGGTTGACAAGTATCCTATATGAGTATAGTATAAAATTAAAAAATAAATATTTTTAAAAAATAAACACGTAATAATTTTTTAAAGTTACCTTTACATTGTCACATTATCAATTGCCAAATACTAATCTGTTAATTATTATTTATGAAATTTCATATTCTAATTAATCATATTAATTGTAATAATAAAAAATATGCTTGACAAATTATTATATAATAAAATTAATAATTATATTAAAATTACATTATTTTATATATATATATAATAAAAATTTTAAACTAGGCAGGGACAATGCTCCCTGCACAATATAGATAAAAAGAATAAAGTTAAAGTTGGAAAATTTTCCTTTAGAGGTTTTTTAAAGGCCAAGTGGGTAATTTCGTATTAGTTGAGAAAAGATTTCTAAAAGGGTTTAAATATAGTTTTGTCTCTTATTTTTATGTTGTTGTCATTGTTAGGCTCGGTTTGTGTTTGTATTAACATATGTATTGTATGTGTTTTTTTTGGATAAAATTTTTATTTTTTTAAAAATTATTTTCAGAATATTTTCAGTTACGAAAAATCCTCTAACTGTTGCGGAAAATCTGATCAGTTGCACTTTTTGAGGAAACTGACACTGCGTATTTTACCGTTTTGCTCTTTCAGAAAATAGTTAAATAGCAAACCATTTTCCTCTTTTTACACAACAAGTAAACAACAATCTTTCTCTCATTCTTCTTTTCTCTAGTCTGTTTTCTTTTTAGCAGTTTTTCAGTCAAAATTCCAACTACATTTTCTGCTTTGTTTTTCTGATTCTTTTTTAGAAGAGTAATACCAATTGTATTCCACTTTCTTTATTCGTGTGTACGAATATTGAAGTACTGTATTAACTTTGGGGGCGATGTCCTCTACACGATTACACTGATAAGTATGGATTTATTTCTAAGACAATGGTTCTTCTATAGCACAGTGATTATTTTTTTATTTGTATACATTTAGTTTATTTTCCTGTTAATTAGTACTAACAAGTTGGTTTTGCAGTAATATATTTTCAACGACATGAGCTTGAAATCCCAATGAAAATAAAAGCTTTTAGTGCATTTAAAATGGTTTTGTTATGTTTTCCAAATGCAACTTAATAATGATATGTTGGAAAAAAAAAAAAAAACAGGTTTAACTTTAATCAAATCTAAATGAAGAATTTTTTTTAATTTTTTGTTTCTGTTTAACAATTTATTTAGAGTTCATAATTATTTTTCGTAACAATATTATCTCTAAAATTTATATATGTATTTTCCTTTTGAAAATATAATGTGTTTTTACTATTATATCAAAAGTATATATTGTTTTTTTCTTAGAGAATCGAAAGGAGGTTGGTGAATGGAAAAGAGCAATGAATAGCTATCAGTTTTCTTCTGAAAAAAATAGATGGAAATTCCTAGTTCTGGTGTTGTTAGTGATCCTTGCGAGGATGGGGATCGAAATACCAAAAAAGTTCGCTTCAAAGCAATGGCTGATAGGGAAGATACTAATATGGTTGTTGATTCTGATCAACAGCCGACAATATCTTTCAAAGATAAACTCTTGGGGGAAGGCATGACTGGTCTCTATGGGAACCTCGCAAGGAATGATTATGATCTTGATTTAAAGGATGGAGATGTTAACATGTCAATGGTCAATGAGATTCCAGCAATTGAATTCTCAGATCGAATCAAAGACATATTGTTCAAAGAAATGGAATCGCCTGTCATTCTTAAGTTGCTCGGACGCAACATTGGCTACAACGTGCTTTATAATCGTATTCTTAACCTTTGGAAACCGGTAAAATCTTTTCATTTAATGGATATTACTAATGGGTATTTTTTGGTGAAATTTCAGGAAATGGAAGATTACAATAAAGTGTTAACCCAAGGTCCATGGATTGTTTTCGAGCAATACCTTACTGTGCAACCATGGACGAAAACCTTCAATCCAGATCAACCTTATCCCAGTATGGTAATGGCTTGGATTCGCCTGCCGGGCCTCCTAGGTTACTTGTACAAGAGGTATATCATCGAAGCAATAGGCGAGTTAATCGGGAAAGTTGTTAAACTTGATCTACAACGGATAGCAAAACTCGGGGACAGTTTGCCCGTTTAGCTATTTTCATTAATCTCAACGAACCGCTTATCTCTAAGGTTTTGGTTGATGGAGTCATCCAATGGGTTGAATATGAGGCACTCCTGACGGTTTGCTTCAACTATAGAAAATACGGACACGTCAGAGAGCTATATTCGTCGGTGGGGGTTAAGGTAAATTTGGAGAGACCGATGATTGAAAATGTGGTGGCTCACGGGGAGGATGTCGGTAAAGTTAGTGATGGAAAGAGCGTTGATTATGGACCATGGATGTTAGTAGAGAGGAAGTCACGAAGGGGTAAACGTGATACTCGGGCAAACAGAGATACGAAACTTGGAAAAGACCCGTTGGGTTCCAAGTTTACGCCATTAATGGTGGATGGTGCCTCAGGGGGAGATATTAATGGTGCTGATGGAGGGTTGAGTGAAAAAAAGAACGATCAAATAGATAAGGGTATTTTTATAATAAAACTAGGGGTATTCATAAAAAGGACGCGAGCCATTTACCTAGTTTGAGCCGTGGTGCTGAGGGGGATTTTGGTAAATCGGTTAGGCCTATTCTGGGCCAAAGGAATTGTGGGCTGAGTTTTGTTGGGTCGAGTAATTTGAAGAAAGATAAAATTTCTAAGGCCCTGGGGAAAAGACCTGTGACGCCAGATGGATTTCCTTAAACGGAAAAGGATCTATCTAATAATTTTACCCTTTTCTAATTCTATTTCCTCTTTGTCGTCTGCAGGTTCTTTGCTTTTGAAAGGGGGTGAGGCGCAGAAAAATAGGCTGATAGGTATTCAGTGTGGTGGGCGAAGTGGCGAAAGGGTTGGGTCAAGCAGTCATGTTTCTCCAAATAGGCTAACCCTTGGTGGCTTGGATAAGTCACTCTTAAATAAACAAGGAGCTAGCTTGGATAAATAGTGTTCGAATGGCCTTTCTTCTAATATTATGTTTGAACAAGAAACTGCAGATGTACATTCGGGTGCTTCTGATAATAGGGAGCATAATTTAATCCTTAATAATCCTATGTTTGAGGGCCCTAATGAATCTGCAGTCAAATTAGATGCGACAATCTTAGACCCAAAGCACCATTTGACAATTATCTTCAATGAAAATAATGCGACTAAAATGCAAAAAGGTAATAAGAAAAATATTTTAGTAAATACTAATAAATCTTTTTCTGCTTCCAGAGGACGTGCATCGAAAAATAAAACTGGCAATAATCGAGGAGGAATCCCTCTTAACCGCTCTTTTAAGGAAAAAAGAGGTAGGTTAAAAAATGCAGGAATTTCTAAAATTCCTTTGACAGAAGCTATTAGCTTCATGGTTAATCTTGTCAATTCGCAAGCTGGGACTGGAGCAGATATGACTGGAGGAAGTTTTGAGAGTCAAACTGGTGGTTCTGGGTCCACATCTACTTGATTTGGTGGTATTTTTACTTTTGGTTTTTTTTAATTAATTTCTTAATTATGAATTTTACTATTTTTTGTTGGAATTGTCAAGGTTGTGCTAGCTTGAAATTTCCTCGTATTTTTTGAGAGTATAATAGAGAGCATCAGCCTGATTTAGTTGGTCTCCTAGAAACAATGGTTAGTGGTTCTAAACTTGATTCTGTTATTGCTAAGCTCGATTTTGAATTCTCGCATCGTGTGGAGGCTGTGGGCTTTTCTGAAGGTATTTGGATAGAATGGAAGGATACTATTGATGTGAGATTTTGGGTAACCATTCTCAATTCATTTTTCTTAGAATGTCTGGGAAGTCCTTTCGGCAACTGGTATTGGTCACCTTTGTTTATGGCAGTCTAAATAGTAAAAAACAAAAGAAATTATAGGATGCACTCAAGTTTACTATTTTAGTGGATGAGACTCCATGGCTTGCGACTGGTGATTTCAATGCTATTCTTGATTCGTGTGAAAAAAGAGGTGGTCGGGTCATTGAAAAAACATGTACTTTATTTAGTGAATTCATGGATTCCATGGGGTTGCATGATTTGGGATTTAGTGGTCCTAACTTTACTTGGAATAGAGAAGGAGTTTTTGAGAGACTGGACAGGGCGATCTGTAATGAGGCCTGGAGCTTGAAGTTTCCTTTACCAAAGATTTTTCATCTTCAGAAGCTTAAATCTGACCATAGGCCTCTCAAACTTTCTATTAGGCCTGAAGTTCAGCCTTTCTCTATGAGACATTTTCGTTTTTTGGCGAGTTGGATTGAACATCCGGGATTTTCTGAGTTTGTTAAGAAGAAATGGAGTTTTATGGACAATATGTCGACTACTCATGCTAATTTCACTGATCAAGTGAAACGATGGAATAAGGAATTTATGGGCACATTATGCAGCGGAAGAATTTTTTGAAGAAAAAGTTGGATGATGTCCAAATGGTGATTGATCGAAGAAATTCAGTTTTTTTAAATCAGATTGAGTTAAAAATCCGTGAAGAATTTGAATCAGTGTTAAATCATGAGGAACTTTTATAGAGGCAGAAGGCTAGGTGTGATTGGTTAGTTTTTGGAGACCGAAACACAAGATTTTTCCATAGGAGGACTCTACAGAGAAGGAAGCATAATCGTATTCTAGCTCTAAAAAATCAAGCAGGGGAATGGATTATGGACGACGAAGAGCTGAAACAGGAAGCGATAAATTTTTACAAAAAGTTGTATGGGGAGTAACCTAGGAAAATTGGCAGTCTTGGGGGTGGTGCTTTTCCGTCTCTCAAGCTGAAAGATATTCAATTTCTTAGTATGCCCGTGTTTGATGAGGAGATTAAAAAGGTCTTTTTTGACATGGCGCCTCTAAAAGCACCCGGTAGTGATGGTTTCCACGCTATTTTCTATCAAAGTCAATGGGAGTTTGTTGGCCCTTCGATTTGTGATTAGGTCAAAAGGATTTTCTCTGGTGTTACCATTGACCCAGATCTTAACAATTTCCTTATCGTTCTTATTCCTAAAGTGCAACATCCGAAATGTTTCTCGCAGTTTCGCCCAATTAGTTTTTTTTCGGTCCTTTACAAGCTTGTGATGAAAGTCATTGCAAATAGATTTAAATTGGTTTTCCCAAAGATTATAGGACCTGAACAAGCTGGATTTTTTGCGAGAAGAAACATAAATGACAACATCATCATTGCGCGGGAGGTCATTCATTCTATGAAGAGCAAAGGAAAAAATAAAAGATGGATGGCTATTAAAATTGACCTAGAAAAGGCTTATGACCGTGTTCGATGGGACTTCATAGACGCTTCCCTACAGGCTGTAGGTATTCTTATCTTTCTTCGTAATGTTATTATGTCAGCCATTTCTAGTTCAACAATGCAGGTTCTTTGGAATGGAGCACCTTCCCAGAAATTCAAACCAACAAGAGGAGTTCGTCAAGGCTGCCCTCTTTCACCATACCTTTTTATTCTGTGTATGGAATGGCTAGGGCATGGTATTCACGCAGCCATGGCAGATGGAAGATGGTCGCCTATTCGGTTATCTAGATCAGGTTCGTCTCTATCTCATCTCTTTTTTGTAGATGATTTAATCCTTTTTGGTCAAGCCGAGGTAGAGCAGGCACATGTTATTAATGAAGTTTTAGACTATTTTTATGGGATTTTGGGGCATAATGTTAATTTATAGAAATCCAACATGATTTTCTCTAGAGGAGTGGAGGAGGAAATTCAAAGGCGCATTAATGGTTTCTTGGGATTCCAAGTGGTGCAGAATCTTGGCTCATATTTAGGGGTTTCACTTTTTCATGAGAAGGTTACTAATAATACTCTGCTGTTCGTTGTGTATAAGGTGAGAAGTAAACTTTGTAGCTGGGACGCTCGACAACTCTCCCTTGCTAGCAGAATTACTCTTGTACAAGCAGTCTTATTATCAATCCCGAGTTACTTTATGCAATCGATGCTAATCCCTAAAGATTTGTGTGATGAGATTGAAAGTATGGTAAGGCAAGTCATTTGGGGGTCCACTAGTGGTAAAAAAATTACTTTGGTAAGTTGGGATTTGATGTGTCAACCTAAATCTCATGGTGGCCTTAGCCTAAGGGCTCTTCGAGATCATAATGCTTCTTTCATTATGAAGGTGGGCTTCAAATTAGTGACTGATCATTTTTCCTTATGGGTCAAGGTGCTTCGATCCAAATATGGGACTCAAGGTGGAATACCAGAGTCTTTATCCAAGGGACGGTGCTCTTTCTTGTGGAGATCGCAATCGAAGATTTGGCCACTCGTACGAGAAAATTTACTCTGGTCTGTTCGAGATGGATGTAACATCAATTGTTGGAAAGATCCTTGGGTGCCAAATGTTGGGTCGTTATCCAAAAAATTGGACTGTAATTCTAGCTTAGACATGGATATTTGCCTTACGGATATGGTCACGGAGAGTGGAGATTGGAATTTGGACTTCTTCCACCTTTGGTTATCAAAAGAATAAGGTATAATTTGTCTTTCTTTGGAGGTTGAGTAAAGTGGCAATAAAGGATGATGGAAGGTGAAGCAGATGCTTGGAACTTGCGATTGAAGTTGAACCAAACTAAGATTATTCTGCATCCTTTACGCCATTACAACTTTACAACCTATGCGCCATTATGATTATTAAGTACATTTTAATGAACATAATCCCATATTTACCTTAGAACTAAAATTTAGTCTGAGAAAGAAGTTTACTTTACGTCAAGATTTGGGTTGAATCCACGTCAGGTTGAACCCTAAACAAACATTTCCTATAGGAAAAAAGTACACAATGGCGCCGATTCCAAACTTCGTTATTAGGTCAAGCATATATGCATGTAATATAAGAATAATATTTCATCTTTCTTTTAGATTCCCGGAAACTACAGTTTTCATTCACATCTTTCTAAGCAATATTGGAATACCTACGCGGCTAAGCACATGATTCTTTTCTTGAAACTTGAATTTTAACCACTATCTCTAATAGTTGTATTCCAATAGAAATTAAAAAATATTATTAAACAATATAAATTATAAAAAAAAAACATAAAATAAAATTTGTATGCCATTTACTTTTATAAATTAGCTTTATATTTAATGTATAATACGACATATATATATTGCAAGTTATTTTTGTCAGAGTTTGTTAAGTGATAAACTCTACTTATTAGGGGTGAGCGTTTGATCGAATCGAATGAAAAAATTTCGAGTTAATCGAGTTGACGAATCATATTTTATCATTCTAATTTGATTTGAAATTTTCTCGAATCGAGTCGAGTGAGATGGAATTCGAATCGAATCGAATTGAATATATTTGTTCGAGTTAAATTTTATAAAATAATTTTGGGTCCTTGTAACCACTTTCACCCATCGTAATAAAATTTGTCCACCTTAATCAAAATTTTTATTAACTTTCATCACCTCATAATTTATTTATTAATCTTTTATATACAAGTTAGCTTCTTTGCTTGCTTAGTTGTTTCAATTATCTTCAGATTCTTGTCACTATGTATTTTGAAATTAAAAAATATATTAAATGTAAAAATTTGATTTTTTAATAAAAGTTATTTTAAAGATAAAATGTGAAATTGATACCAATATAAAATTTTAACATGAATATTTAATGGCATAATTAATAATTCAATTTTAATATCAATATTCAATATGACTAAACAATTCAATAATATAAATAATAAAAAAGTGAAATTTAATTTAATAATATAAATAGTAGATATAAATAAAATTATTACTATTTATGTTTAGTGATTTTTTTTTGATAATTTTGATTTTTTATTTGAGAGTAAAAGGTGAGAAGTAAAAGTCTAGGGGGAAAATAAAAAGTTTTGGGAAATAAAAGTTTGAGGGGAAGTAAATAGGGGGAGTAAAATTTTGGAGGGAAAATATTAAAAAAAAATTGGGGGGTGGATTTGGGGTAGATGGGAGGTGGGATAGGAAAGAAGTAAAAATTTTAGGGGGAAAGTGGGAGGGAGTAAAAATTTTAGGGGAAAATAAAAAGTTTTGAGGGTTTTTAGGAGTAAAATTTTGAAAAAAAGTAAATGGGAGAGTAAAATTTTGGTGGGAAATGGTTTTTGTGTAGATTGGGGGGTTGGGATGGAAAGGGAGTAAAAATTTTTGAGGGAAAGTGAGAAGGAGTAAAAGTTTTGAGGGAAAAGTAAAAATGTTTGGGAGTTTGGGGTAAAAATGTAAAATATTATAGTTTGATATTCGAATTATTCGAGTTATTAGAATTCAAAAACTCAACTCGATTCAAACTCGAAATTCGAAAAAAATTCTAGTTGACTCGAATAACTCGATTCGTTTAACTCGAAATTCAAAATTTTTTTCGATTTTTTCAAGTCGAATCGAGTTTTGCTCACCCCTACTACTTATATGCTATGGACAATTGATATTACTGCATGTTAAAATCAGCTAACAACAAAGAATGGAAATGAAAAAACAAAAAGTAATAAATGGTGTGTTTATTTTATTGAATAGACTCTAATAATCCATAAAAATCGAGTCTTGATATATATACATGATTAGCTAATGGTCAATTCAAGTTTTAGTGTTAACAATTGAACTTACCGACTCCAAATTTTCCATTAATTGAAAATTGACTTAGTTACAATTGTTAACTAACTAATCAGACTTAACTAATGACTAACAACTAACTGCAGCAGCCTAACAATTAATTGCTTAACAGCTAGCACAACTAACATTAGTTTAGCAAAGCTCATCCCTTAATCCCAACTAGTTGCTCTTGTCAACTTTTGGTTTGCAACTGCTCATGTATGTTAATAACCCTAAGCTTAGTCCTGAATTTGGTGAACATACCAATAGACAGAGGCTTGGTGAGCACATCTGTAACTTGGTCTTGTGCTGGAACATGACCAACAAGCAATGTGTTTACTGCCACCTTTTTTTGCACAAAAAATAAGTCAAGCTCTACATGTTTGAACTTAGAGCGCAGAATTAGATTCGCTGAAACTACCAAAGCATCTAAAGTATCACACCATACAACAGCCTTGCCACTAACTTGAACTTGCAACTCAGTCAACAATGACTTTAGCCATGTAACTTCTATAGTGGCATGACCTAAACTCCTATACTTAGCCTCTGTAGTTCATGAATAAATCAGATGTTGCTTTCTAGAAAATTTGGAAACAAGATTGCCTCATAAGAAAATACAGAAGCTAATAGTAAAACGCTTTTTATCAAAATTAGTGCCCCAATTAGCATCTAAGTAACTAGTAAGAGACAAATGAGATGCACCAGTGAAATATATTCCATACCCTAAGGTAGCCTGCAAATATCTCAAGATACATTTTACTGCATTAAAATGTTGATCAAGAGGCTTGTACATGAATTGACACACCTTATTGATAAAGCAATCTCAAGCCTAGTAATAACTATGTATTGCGATGCCCTTACTATACTCTTGTATTCTAACTCATTTTTTATAGGACTCCCTACATGAGCAAACAAATTGCATGAAGTGACCATAGGAGTGAGAGTTCCCTTAGACTGATCCATGTGACTCCTTCTCAACAAATCCAATACGTACTTCTTTTGACTAAGAAAGAGTCTTGTAGGAGTATAAGTCACCTTTATACCTAAGAAATAACTCAGTTTCCCTAAGTCTTTGAGAGAAAACTTTGAATCCAGAGACTGAAAAAAGGCATCTACACATGTCTACTTGTTACTAGTGACAATTATGTCATCCACATAGGCTAATACATAAAGTACCATATCTCATGATCTTTTGATAAAAAGAGAATCATCTAATTTAGACAAAACAAAACCTATAGCCACCAAATACTTTCTTAGCTTGTGGAACCAGGCTCGAGGAGTCGCTTGATCCCATACAAAGCCTTTTTCAACTTGCATACTAGTTGTTGGTCTCCTTTGTATTGTTAAACCCTGGTGGTTGAAACATATAAATATCCTCTGTGCGATCACCATTTAAGAAAGTATTTTGATATCAATTTGTCTTAACTGCAAGCCAAAGGTTAGAGCAAGAGTTACGACCACTTAGATTGCTTTTGGCTTAACCACTAGACTGAAGGTCTTTTGGAAGTCAATACCAACCTCTTGCAGGTATCTTTTTCCCACTAATCTGCCCTTGTAGCGAGCAACGGAACCATTAACATTTTTTTTAGCTTAAAAATCCATTTACACCCTACAACCTTTCTATTTGCAAGTAGATGCATTAAATCTCATGTATGGTTCTTAATAAGGGCATCAAAATCTTGTTGAGTAGCCTTGGTCCATTCAACACAAGTGAAGGCCTCTTTAATGGTCAGAGGCTCTTGGTCACAAACTTTAGTTAAAAATACCTTAAGCTTGAAGATTCCACTCTTGGAACATATCTAAATTGGATGAGTGTTAGAACAGCTAGGAAATAAAGGTGTGTTGACCATTGGAACCTCGGTAGGAGCACTATAAGAACCAAAACCAGTTGCATCTGAAGAGATAGGAAGAGAAGAGGGAGTATCTGAAAAGAACCTGATTGAGGACATACTAGTTGCAGAGCTTGATAAACCAGGAGATGCCTTAATGAAAGAGGCCTATTCAACTAAAACAAGCTACTAGAAGGACAAAATAGACACATGAGACCTTAGATGTCATGAATCATCAAGAAAGAAGCCTTAGCCTAGGTGGTAGAGAGATTAGTAAACTCCCTAAAGGAACAAGGTTCAAGCCCTACTTTTTTCATATTTCCTACATTATGTTTCAGTAACTAGGGAACAAACTTAATCTGCTATTTATATTAGATGTGGTAGAAATATGCCAAGTATTGGAAACAACCCGAGTGGTAATGCCTTTCATTTCCCCTTTGTCCCTAGGTTCAAACTACGCCACTCACCTTTCCAGTTCTTTATTTTGGATGACAAGAAGAATTATTTTCCTAATCAGTCTCTCAAATTTTGAAACCTTAAGTATTTAATAACTTTTCCTAATCATATTAGAATTTTGGTTTTCCTTTTCAACTTAAACAAGAATTTCTTTCCCTATTTCTTCCCCCATTCTTTCTTTATATTTTTTTTTACAATTATTTTCTCTTCTTTTTGCTGGAAGTTTTGTTTTGATCCCAAGTTTGAAATCAAGTTTCGTTTAGTCTGTTCTTCGTGTCGATTTAGCATAACACTGTCAATTTCGTCTCTAACATACCAAGATCAGTAAGAAAATTCTAAATCTTGATAATTAGATATTTAAATATCTATAGAACTCCTGTTCTCAAACAACTAAAGTCGAATAAATGACCTTTTATGAGTTTTATAAAAAATCTTGATAATTTCGATAAATCTAGAAAGTCGATATTAATTCTTGTGTATTTGTCGATCGAAAGACCCATTATAAATATCCCTAGTCAGGCTTGGATGTGAGGATCATTGTGCAAAACCCCAGAATTTAGGTGTGTGTTATTTTATAAGAAAATCGAGGCAAAACTAAACTTTGCCTGGACCACATGTCTTACCACACGAGAGTGTAGACTACCCGTGTGGACTACACGGTCATGTCACCATAGAAACCTTAGGATGTTTGACTTTCATACGGCCTCCCACATGGCCGTGTCATCCCTGTAGGTTGAATTTTCGAATGTCACACAACTACAGTCTCTCACAAGACTTAGCCACATAGCTGTGTACCCCTTCCATGCGGCCCAGGGCTTCTATTGTAGTCTGGTCACACGATTGTATGTCTTCTGTAACTTAAAAATTATATTTTTGATCAAATTAGTCCCTGAATAGGTTCCAAATTATTTTTAGTGAATTAAAATATGTAAATAGGTCCCTGATGATATGAGATATGCTAGACTTCATGAATGATCGATTTAATGTGATATTTATTTATATTTATGAATATTTACATGAGTTATGAATAGTATATGTTACCTTTGTATATATATACTTGCGATCGTATGAATAACGTGCCTATATTTTTATTCATACTGAATACATGAAAAGCTTGAATTGCTACTGCTTGGCATGTGTTAGATTATTTAATATGCCTTAATGCATTGCTTGGGTTGGGTTGTTATGAACGGAGGAAGATCAAGCAGTATATCCATAAGAAAAATAGCAAGTGCAGAGCATAGCCATGCGGCAGTTCTTAACTGCAATTCGTTGTGTATTCACAGCCAAATGGCAGATTCTATCTATGGGTATTGCTGTGAATCCATAACCAAATTCTGATTCCATCAGTGAGTTTATGTTGTAAAATCTACATCCAAAAAGTAGGTTTTATCTGCTGAACTTTTGTTGTGAACCCACAGCCAAATGTGAATACCAACAGTGAGGACTTGATGTGTGTCTACAACCAATATGGCAGTTGTCATCTATGAACCAGTAGTGGTTTATCCACAATGTGGCTTAAAGGTAGAGAACTTATGGGAACTCCTAGTTTGTTGTGTAGCGGTGGGGTAGGAATTATTCTGTTTAAAACCAAAAACTGTATGGCATCATTTAAATCATGTGCATACAAATTTGAAAATTATGTTATGATACATATGCGTTAATCTATTTACATCCAGAGGGTCTCAGTACAATCCAACTTATTTTCAACTTATTAATATGTATTCTTTTGATTTATTTTATTATTTGAGGTCTATAATGTTTTATTTGAACTGTGGCATGAGATTTAGGACTTAAGATGTTTTTATTGTTGCATGCCATTTAATTATGATTTTAATTAAGACGTTAAATTTTTACTAATAATTGATGATGCATGAACCCTGATTTTTATTAAAAACTTAAGAAAATACCATCTTTTCCACTGCTAGAAGAGAATTTAAACATTAAGGAATAATCAATCGACATCTAAACTAGGTTTTTTATTAAACTAAATAAATTTTTTAAATAAACTCTTTTAAAAAATTCTAATAACCTTGTTAGGCCATCTTGGTAGCTGATGTAGTCTTCTGCATTCGAGTCTAACGTCTAGGCCAGGTCGGGGAGGTTTCATTTGATGGTATTAAGGTTTAGGTTTTCTAAACTCGGATAATATAAATTTGAATAAATTGCATATATGTATTAAAATGGTATTTTAGGAAAAACCATACCACAAAACTCTTTTGTGAAATTAATTTTCTGCAAGAAATTTAAGTCTGAGACTCCGATGATGGTCCTACTATAGTTATTATTACTTATGAGATTTTGGATGAACTGAACTTTTTAGTTTATGGATATACAGTAGCTAATACTTGAACTTTTATGTGGAAACTGTAGATATACCTTAGATATACTCAAGGTAGACGTGGTAAGGGTAGGCCTTGTAGGGCTGCACCTATAGAGACGCCTACTGTGGAAAGACCTAGTTTTTTTTAGGAGAAGTATGTCAAAAATTCTGCCACCAATGGTATCGAAGGCTTTGAAAACTACGATGACGTTGCGACGCAGGCGATGTTGAAGGTCTTGCAAATGGTTGATAGAGCTCAAACAGGATTGAGGAGTCCTGAATCTGTTGCGGAGAGGCTTCGGTCAAATACAGTGGAACCATTCAAAGGAATAGCTGGTATGACTCCCACAGTAGCTGAGTATTAGATAAAGTCGAAAGAGAGAATCCTTAAAGGGCATTGGGTCCTTGCTTAGAGAGGAGGCTTGCCACTGGTGGCAGTTTAGAGTAAGATGTACATAGGCTAAGCGGATCACTTGGGAATATTTTCAGAAAGCCTTCCAGAAGAAGTATGTAGATATTAGGTATGTGGAAGCCCTCATACATGAATTCATTAAGTTAAAATAAAGGGATAAGTCTGTGTTAGAATACGAGAATGAATATCTAACACCCAGCCGCTATGCCCAAGGAATGGTTGCCTTGGAGTAGGACAAATACTTGAGGTTCGAAAATGGGTTGTGTTTCAACCTCAAAATTCAAGTTTCTCAATACCAAGAACGGGTATTTGAAACCCTAGTAGAGAAAGCCAATATCGTAGAGCAAAATAAGCAAGTGGAACACGATAAATAAGAGAAAAGTAAGGCCCCAGTTAAGATAGACCATGGTTCTATTAGGACAAATTCTTATTCCCCAAAATAAATTAGAGGGTAGACCACAAAAAATGGTCGTAATAAATAACTTTAAGGATGAGCCCAACTCTTGTAAGTATTATGGAAAACGACACTTAGGCAAATGTTGGAAGAAATTGAGCATCTGTCTTAAATGTGGGTCGACGAAAAACATGGAAAGGGAATGCCCTCAATGTAAAAACCAAGCCCAAAAATTAGATATCAGGCTAGTTACCTTTAAGGGACCAAGGTCAGAATAGGGCAGTGAGTAATGCTATGGTGGGTGAAACTTGAAATGAGGCTAGACAGCCCACCCCTTTTTATGTCGTTAAAGGTCGTGAGGAAAGAGAAGCGTCCGATGACATCGTAGATATTTTACCGTATGAGACATAGGACCCATTCACCCATAAGTTATTCGTAATATTCCTAACAAAATATATGGCGGAGTAGAAATAATCACTATCGATATTACCGTAGTAAAGGCCATAGAAAGTTTGAGAAGTATTGTATGAAATAACATAGAAATTAAAGTTGCACAATAAAAGTATGGTGATCGATTTGAAAAGAAGAATAACAAATTTTGTGATTAAGAAGTTGATGTGTTAGTTGGTAGATTTTGAGGACGAAATTTCTTTAAGGAAGGGAGAACTGTAACGCCCAAAAATTTAAGGGGTTAGATGGAATGAATTATCAAGAAAGAAGCTTTAGTCTAGGTCGTAGAGAGCTTAGTAAACTCTCTAAAGAGTCAACGTTCAAGCCCACTCTTTTCATTTTTCCTCTATTATTTTTCTACAACTAAGGAACATACTCAATCTAGTATATATATTAGATGTGGTAGAAATATGCCAAGTATGGGTAGCAGCCCAAGTGGTATGGCCTTTCATTTTCCCCTTGTCCCTAGGTTCAGATCATGCCACTTACCTTCATATTTCTTTATTTTGGATGGTAAGAAGGGCTATTTGCCCAATCAATCCCTCAAATTTTGAAACCTTAAGTATTAATAAATTTTCCTAATCATATCAGAATTTTGGTTTTCCTTTTCAACCTAAACAAGAATTTCTTTCCCTATTTCTTCCCCAATTCTTTCTTCATCTTTTCTTTTACAATTATTTTCTCTACTTTTGCTAAAAGTTTTATTTTAATCTCGAGTTTGAAACCAAGTTCTGTTCAATCCGTTATTTGTGTCGATTTAGCATAACCACCATCAATTTCATCTATAACATACCAAGATTGGTAAGAAAATTCCAAATCTTGATAATTAGGTCTCAAATATATATAGAATTCTTGTTCTTAAAAAATTTCAAAGTCGAATAACTAATCTTATATAAGTTTTCCAGAAGATCTTGATAATTTTGATAAATTTAGAAAGTCGACATTAATTCTTACATATTTTTCGATTGAAAGACCCATTGTAGGTATCCCTAGTCAAGCTTAGACATGAGGATCATTGTGTGAAACCTCAGAAGTCAGGTGTGTGTTCCTTTACGAGAAAATTGAGGCAAAACTGAATCTAACTTAGGTCACACGGCCTACCACATAAGTGTGTGGGCCGCCGGTGTAGACTACACGGTCATGTCACCCTTAAAACCATAGGATGTTCAACTTTTACACAGTCGTGCCATCCTTGTAGGTTAAATTTTCAAATGCCACACGGTCACAATCTCTCACACGGTAATGTACCCCTTCCAAGCGGCTCAGAGCTTCCCACACAGTTTGGTCACACGGCCAATTGTCCCCAGTAACTAAAAAATTGTATTTTTGACTGAAAATTTTATATTTTGGTCAAATTAGTCCCTGAATAGGTTCCAAACTATTTTTAATGAATTAAAATATGCAAATAGGTCCCTGATGATATGAGATATGCTAGAATTCATGATTGATTAATTTAATGTGATATTTATTTATATTTATGAATATTTACATGAGTTATGAATAATATATGTTACCTTTGTATATATATACTTGCGATCATATGAATAACATGCCTATATTTTTATTCATACTAAATACATGAAGAGCCTGAATTGCTACTAATTGGCATGTGTTAGATTATTTAATATGCCTTAATACATTGCTTGGGTTGGGTTGTTATGAACAAAAGAAGATCAAGCAGTATATATACAAGAAAAATGGCAAGTGCAGAGTATAGCCACGCGACAGTTCTTAACTACAATTTGTTGTGTATTCACAGCCAAATGGCAGATTCCATCTGTAGGTACTGTTGTGAATCCACAGCCAAAGGCCAATTCCAACGGCGAGTTTATGTTGTAAAATCTACATCCAAAAAGCAGGTTTTATCTGCTGGACTTTTATTGTGAACCCACAACTAAAGGCGAATACCAACCATAAGGACTTGATGTATGTCCACAACCAATATGACAGTTGTTACCTGTAAACCAGTAGTGGTTTATCCACAACATGGCGTAAAGGGGGAGGAGTTCTATGGAACTCCTACTTTGGTGTTTAACAATAGGGTAGGAATTATTCTATTTAAAACCCAAAATTGTATGGCATCATTTAATTCGTATGCATACAAATCAAAAATATATGTTATGATACATATGCGTGAATCTATTTACATATATTTGTACATATATGCCTGAAATATGATTGTTGAGGCAATTCTAATGATTTGATTATCCTTAAAATTTTTATTGTGATTACTGTTAAGCCAACGATGGTTGCATTTGAAAAACCAATATTATGAACTGAATTCTTATCTTTGATTATGCTATGAAATGTTAATTAATGTGTCTTAACAAGTTTTGCATTTACTTTGTTGTAAATGGACTCACATTGAGCATCAAAGCTCACTCCCCTTTTAATTTCATCCTTACAGATAACCCACCTGGTTTGAACGCAACCACAACATCTAGAGGGTTTCAGTACAATCCAACTTATTTTCAATTTATTAAGATGTATTCATTTGATTTATTTTATTATTTGATGTCTATAATGTTTTATTTAAACTGTGGCATGGGATTTATAACTTAGGATTTTTTTATTGTTGCATGACATTTAATTATGATTTTAATTAGGATGTTAAATTTTTACTAATAATTAATGATGCATGAACCCCGATTTTTATTGAAAACTTAAGAAAATACCATCTTTTCCACTACTAGAAGAGAATTTAAACATTAAGGAATAATAAATCGACACCTAAACTAAGTTTTCTATTAAATTAAAAATGTTTTAAATAAACTCTTTTCAAAAACTCCGATAACCCTGTGAGGTAATCTCAGTGGCTAATGTAATCTTCCAAATTTGGGTCTAACGTCTAGAACGGGTCGGGGAGGTTACAAGACATCTGATGAATTTTAGTACCAGCTGATCCTAAAGAAACGCCTGACCAGTTGATGGAAGCAAGGGGAAAATAGGCCTAATAAAAAATCACATGTTTGGATACAAATATCCTACCAATTTTTCAAGGCATTTATAACCTTTATTAGTTGAGCTATAGCCAAGAAAGGTGCATGGCTTGGACCTATTTTATAGTTTGTGTTTGTTATAGCCAAGAAAGGTGCATGTAATCTAGCTTGATTTTGTACAACTTTTCATGAGGAGACTGCTCTTATAGCACGAGAGTAGGAAGCCTATTAATTAAACATAACATTAAGGAATGTATGTGTCTAAACATGCATGGGCAAAGAGGATTGAGCAAGCAAGGTAAGACCATTTTCAACAATATTTTTATATTTCCTTTCTATAAGACCATTTTGCTCTAATGTATGAGGACACGTCAGCTTATGCTGAATGCCAGATTTTGGGAGAACATCTGTGATAAATTGAAATTCACCACCTCAATCACTTTGAAACACTTTGATCTTACAACTATATTGAATTTCAACAAACTATTAAAACTGCATAAACCAATCAAGGGCCTCTAATTTATTTTCTGAGTAGATACACCCAAGTATATCTACTGTAAAAATCCATAAAGGAGACATAATAAACACAACCTTCTAAAGAAACTTGAGTTGGACCCCATAAATCTAAAACAATCAACTCAAAAGGGGAGGAACACACTGTTGTAGAAGTAGGAAAAATGAGTTTATCTGACTTCCCAGGTTGACAAGCTAAGCAAAAAATTGTAGTTTAGTTTCATTTGAGACAACATTATAATTTTTTAATACTTGATGAAGTACCTTATTACAGGGATGTTTAAGGCATTTATGCCACAAATGAAAAATAGAATTAGTAGCTGATCTGCAGTGAAAAATTAGTTGCAAGGGTAGTCTTTTTCCCAATACATTACCCAATCAAAACACATCTAGGGGTATTTTTGTTAACAAATTTTGATTGTAATCATGTTTTAAAGCCACTTTAAGCTAAGAACAAAAAAACAAGCTGTTAACTTTACTTCTTTTTATAATTTTAGATTTTTAGTTAGCTTCTTCTTCTTTTCCTATGGTTTAGTTTTAAGCTTTTTCTGGTTTTAATGTTAGTTAGTTAATTTCTACTGTATCTTGGCTTATTTTCATTTTGGTACTCCAACTCTTTTTGTATTTTCAGTTTAATCCATAATCATTATTATAGATTAGCTCCATTTTCTTTTCTTAGATTAAAATCTGAACTTTAATGTTATTTTTCACCATCATTGTTGCCACATTCATCTTCTTCAAGGAACTCTCAAGAAAACTCTAAGTTTTTTTTAACCCTCTTTTTGTGCTTATTTTAATGTATGTTTTGAATGTAGGTTGGGTTGTTACTTGTATGGAAATGATGTTGAGTAGCTAAACCTAAAGTGGTTGGTTGATGAAAATGTTGCTTAGTTAGTTTTTGGTATAATGACTAAATTATAAAAATTAGACTAAATTGAATAAAAGTCAAAACTTCGAACTGATGCCTCTAGGGGAAAACATAGATAGGTGAGACCAAAAGAAAATCCTATTGAGCACCAGTTTGGTTGTCCCAGGTTAGTTTGGTGAGGTCGAGAGATAAATAGGACTAAATTGTCTAATTTGGTAAAATAGAGACTGAGAGGTAAAATTGGACCAATTAAAATTTTAGGCTTTTTAGATCCCTAATCCAAAGAATAATCAACAACATGGAAGTCTACCAACCACTTTTTCTATTGAACTATTAATTGCTTAATTTTGTCTGTTTTACAATTTTGTCATTTTTAGTGTTAGGTAATTAATTAGCATAATTAACCTAAATTATAAATCATCGTAATATAAGCCTTAACGAGTAGTTATCTAGACTTCTTGGTTGCATGCTTGTTACTTAGGAATCACTTAGCCCCAAACTCTCTAGGGTTTGATCCTTAGAATACTCGAGTGTTCCATTATAACACTACAAATATTACAATTTGATCTGTCACACTTGCAGTACACCGTAAGATTATTGATTGTTTTTGTGTTGAAGTTGTTGGCATCGTTGCCAGGGAGTTTGTGTTTGATTTAATGACTTATGTAATTGATGCATGTTTGATTAGGAACATAATTAACAAAAGTTAAGGTTATAGACACATTTTTTTTATTTTGTTTTAATGGCTTCCATAATTTTGCCTTGATGATAATTGATTGATAGTCATGTTTAATGATGACTATAGATGGCTCGAAGACTCACTCGTGTTTGATGTGAATGGTAACTTAGCGCCTAGCTGGGGTATGATGGCAACTATGGGAGGTAAAGATATTAATATCCTTATTATTCTCATGGTTATGAGTATGGAGTAGATAATTACAATCAGAGAGAGAGGTGGTAACTCAACGTCTGTTTTGTATTCCTCGTGTTCTTATCAAGATGGGGAAATGTATCATAAATAGCCTAATGAAGATCGCTACCTAACCACTCGCGTTGGTACACTTGAGGATGACATGTCTGTATGCCATGGCACTATGAAAACCATATAGAATCAATTGGACTTAGTGTTAGAAGTCGTCTGATGTCAAGCTAGGGAGCATATTTCGGTGAAAGATTATGTAAATTCGGATAACTTGGAACTTGAGGAAGAGGCCCCCTATACAATTGTCTTGAGGTTGCCACACTTAAGTTAGTGGACTAGAACCTTGCATACCTTGATCACAACACTGATACACACTACAACTCTGAGATGACTGAGCTGACTTGCCTAGATCAATGAACTGATGATGTTTCATAGTCACTTCTAGTCCCTCATCCATATTAGATATTCCAGAAAAGGTTTCATCAAATCTATAATAGCACTTTTTCACTATATGACTAATTTTTCCACACAGTGGACGTTGAGGTTAATTGTGAGAAAAATAGCCCCTACAACCTCTTCCACATTGAAAGCTTCTACTACGTTAAAAACCATTTTTAAACTGCTACTTGTGCCCCTAACTATAACTCCTACTATAACCACTTGAAGTAAAATTCCTTGGACTGACTTTCACTGTCACTTTTCTATTAATTGACCATATAGGCTTGCATTGGCACACTAGATGCAAATTCCAACTGCCTTGCCTCATAATTAATAAGTATCTTGTTTTAAAATATAAACATCATTTACTTTGCTCTTCCTAAAGCTGAAGGACACTCCATATATGTATCAAGAGAAACACTAGTTGCTAATGCCACCACTCTAATTGACTCATACTCTACTAAAAGTCTTGCAAGAATGATGTTCACCTACTCTTGTTCAGAAATCATACTACCAACTGCAGTAAGAATGTCACACATACTTTTAACCTTGGACAAGTAATCTTTTATAGTCAGCTTGTAGCACCCCACACCCGACTACCTATCGGATCCTGGTGTGGAGTGTAACAATTGGACCTATACTTAATTATTGCTAACTGGGTTGCTATAAACAATCTAAAAATAAAACTAACAATGAATTTTTAAAATAATAATTCCTACAACTAAGACCTTAAGCCACTGGATATTTAATCTCTCAGATTTCTATCTCTAATAGAATTGTTTGTCTACAATACAATTCTAAAAATCTTGCTACGGACTATCTGCCCTAAAGAACACATTTTTAAGGTGGTTATTTGACTTTTTTGTTTTGATACTAAGTTGAAACCTCCAATGATACCCCATTCCTGTATGCATGACTCCATCTGCCTACGATTCTCAATCCTATCTTTCCATCTGGCTTGGTCCCTCTTTTAAGGCCTCGATCAAACTTGTAAATCTTGGGAACATCAGCTACATCATTGCAAGTTCAATCGAACTTAGTGAGTTCCTTCACTATGTTACACATAAATAAACCTATCACATGAGGGTAACAAATATAAAATAAACTTAAACACGAATACTCCTTGCTCACTCTAAGCGAACGTTTGATATCAAGGTGACAGTCTCCACTCGATCTTTTGAGCTACTCTACTTGTTGTAAGACCTTCTGGTCGGACTCTCCTCTTGCCTGCAATCTAGACATCTCCTCGTATCCATGAGTCCTATCGTTACTTCTCATCTTCCCTTCCTTTCATATTCACTGCATATAAGGTATTCGTTGTCCTCTACCTTACCTGGTTGTATATCTATCTACCATCTTATATCTCATTGGTAGCACTCTGTTTTCTTTCCACTCATGGGTCTTTAATTCATATCCTCCTTTGCGGACCTCCATGATCTAACCAGTCCTTTGAGGATTCCCTTTTTCCATATATTGGTCCCGAATGACTTGTTAACATTCCCATAATATACAGACCTTTAGCAGGCCTCGGCATTCTAGTGAACTTATCGTCATTCCACCTTAGCGTTTGCAGTGGTGGTATTACTAATTGCCCTTACGACTATACGAGCTTGTTATCCCTCACACTGGTTTCCTCCCTAAGAGCTACCATTATTGAGGTATACTCGTAATAAAATTTTCTCGAAAATGATTATTCTTGGTAAACATACTGTCCTTTGGACAGTATCTTTATCCTAGGAGTGAGACTCTCATCTCTTCCATGAGATTTGCTTCTCGAGTACAACTTCATTGAACTCCTTTTAATGACTCTTCATTTTGGATCCTTCTTGTGATCCTTGAGTATTTCTTTTCCTCATTTACATGAACAGGCCAGCTCTCACCTATCCTAACTTTCTCTACATCTTGTTGGGTCTTTCATTTGCCTTATTAGCCTTTATCACTTTTGGTGGATTCTTTAAGGTCTGCTTACCATTACACACCCTTTCATTTGCCTCTTTTCTTCACCTACGTGGGTTCTCCTACTTTGTGCATTGGTAACATACCTTACTCTTAATTCCCTTGTGAACTATTAATATTCATGTCCTGGCGGACTCTGTTGGCTGCCATAGCTAAGCTATGTTCTTAGGCCCTTCCCATCCCATTTATCTTGTCCTAATGGACTTATCACGTTTTTACTGTCCCAGTAAACTTACCCATGTTTACTTTCCCGATAGATTTTCTTGTATTTACTGTCCTGATAGGCTTCCTTTGTGGATGCCATGAAGCCTTTCATCCATGGTCTTATACCTGTAGCGACGTAAAAATTTCGCTTTGGTCGCTAGTTGAGGCGATTATTTGAAAATTTGAAAATGGAATTTCGGTTTTAAAGAGAAAAGGAGTCGCCACCGATCTTTTTTCTATGTGTGATCGGACACCTAATAAATCTTTTTTAGAAAAGAAAATTTATTCTTGAACAAAAATGAAGGCCGAATTTGGGTCTACGCAAAAATCCAGAGAAAAATAGGGTTCGGGAGTCGATTATGCACGAGGAAGGTATTAGCACCCTCGCGACGCCCAAAATTGGCATCTTGTTAAACACGCGTTGTCTTAATTCTCAAAAATAAAAGTTTAATTTAATATTTAATTGCGATCCGATTAAAATACGAGAATTTGAAATTTTTGGTCTTTTAGAAGGATGTCTCATTTTTAACACGAGCCAATGATATCCACCCAACATAGTGATGAAATCAGTGAATTAGTATTGAAATTGGCACGTTGCCTTATTTATTAAAAAAACAAAAAAAAAATATCATTTGCAATAGGAATTTGTAAATAATGCGAACGATGATACAATTAATGAAAAATATTAAAACTCAATATTAGAATAAAAATAACAATAATATTCACAATAAAGAAAATGATAATAAAAAATAATGTTCTAATAATATAATAAAAGAAATAATATATTTGTAATAATAGTAGAAAATACTAATATGTACATGAAAAATACACATGTATATATATATGTTAATAATAATGATAATGATAATATGAAAAATATAAAAATAGTAAAATAATGATATTAATACCTAAATATAAACATAGATATAGTATCTAAAATATAATAATAATGAAAATATAAATAGCTAAGAAATATAATAGATGAGTAATAAGAAAATGGAAATATAATAATAGTCATAATACAATAGTAATAGCAATTACAAAAATGATGATGATAATAATAATAATAATTATTATTAATAATAATAAAATGATAACAGTGATATTAGTAATAAAATAATAGAAAATAATAGTACATTAATAATAATATATGTTAATAACAATAATAATATATAAAAAATAGGAAATAATAATATGGTAAAAAAAAGAAAAAATAACATGTTAATAAAAATAATGGTAGTAGTAATAATAATTAATGGTAATAAAAATACATAATAATAGTAAAACAATAATAATAATAATAATAATAATAATAATACATTAAATTACAATAATAAAGTAATAATAGTGATAATGATGATGAAAACGTTAATAATAATACCAATCGATAATAATAATAGTAGCAAAAATAATAATACTAGTGGTAATAATAGTAATAATAAAAATATTAATATTAGTATTAATAATAACGGCAATAGTAGTAGAAAATAATAATAATAATGGCAAATGAAAGTAATAGTAATAATAATAGCAATAATAAATAGTACTAATAATAATAATACAAATAATTAAAGTTCGAAATTATTTACAAACATAAAAAAATGATGAAATGATTATAAAGGGAGTGATGATGTATAAATATTATAAGTGTGCTAAAAAGTATATATGTATATTAGTTTGATATGAAAACGTTAACATATAAGTAAACATGAAAAGAAAATGTATAAATAATAATAGTAATGATACAACGGTAATGATAGCAATAATAACGATAGTTATAACAATAACAATAATAATAATAATAATAAAATTTTTGGGATAATAAAATAGCAAAAATGACTAAAAGGGATTAAATTGAACTTGAAACAAAAGTTTTGGGGTAAATTCGGAGTAAATTAAAGAGAAAAGGACTAAATTGCATGCGCAAACAAATAAAAGGGACTAGATCGGGCAATAAACCCTCCCTCCAAAACGCGCAGCATCGCAAGGGACCTGATTGAAATCCAAGCATAAATTCGGGGCAAAATTAAGAATCCATAAAAACTTAATTGCGAAGTATCAGAAAAGCGGAAGGGCTAATAGCGCAATTAGCACTTCCAATGAAAAAACACGCGGATCATGAACGGAGTGGGTCGGGTTGCACGGGTCAGGCATGAAACGACGTCGTTTTGGGCGTTTAAGGCCAGTCCCAAAACGACGTCGTTTTGGTGGCCTATGTAAATCTAATTTTTTTAAAAAAAATTCATTTTTGCTCTGTTTTTTAAAAAAAAAAATTCTTCTTCCTCTTTGCTCCCTGCAGAGGTCCTTGCTCCGGTTAGAAATTCGGCCATCACCACTGTCGATCGCCTGCATTCGTGCCACACGCGACACTGGTGGCTGTAAAATAAAAAGGTATTTTTTTTATTTTTTTATTTCTTATATTTTGTATATATCTATATATATATGTTGCTTTTTTTAAATAAAAAAAAAAAAAGAAAATAAAGGAAATATGTATACGTATATTCAAGGAAAAAAGAAGAGTAAACTAAAAAAAATCAAACCTTTACGCGACGAATTTGTTTTTTGTGTTCTACTTGCTTGCTCTTTTTTTGTTCTTAAAGAAAAAATCAAATCTTTTTTTGTATTTCTCCAAATTTCTGAATGTTATAATGACTTTATATTTGGCTTTTTATAGCTATTTGCAACTTGTTTCTTATTTGATTGCTCTGTTCTTTTGCAGGTGAATGGGCGGTGGAAGTGACAGGGGCAGTGCTGCAGTGGGCAGGTGGTGGCAGAGGGCAGTTGGCCGAATGCCCTAGGTGCGGCTAAAGCTAGGTTTTTTTTTTGTTTTATTTAGGTTTGGGTTAATTGGGCTAGGGTTTAGGTCTAGTTGGGTTAAGTTTGTTGGGTTTGGGTATTGGGTTTTAATGGGTTTAGGGATTTGGGCCGGGCAAATTGGGCTTATAACAGCTGCCCCTCTTCGCTCGTTGTCGTGTAACGAGAACAGAGCAAAGACCTTAAAGAAAGACCAATTTTTCCCGGTCGTGCCGAGTCTTGACTTATTTGGTGCTCCTCTTCTTCAGGTAGTCTCGTTCCAGTCCACTGCGTCTTGTTGCTTCGATCCACTTCATGCAACTTCAGAGGTAAGATCTGCTATCTTTAGTCTGCTCCACTGCAACTTCAAGGAGATAAGACTAATGACTTCAACCTGCTCCACTGCCACTTCAGGGAGATAACGTTTGTTTTGATCTACTCTACTGCAACTTCAGAGAGATAATATCTGTGATTTAGCTTCATTCTGTTCCACTGCAACTTTAGGGAAATAAGATTTCCTATCTTCAGTCTCTTCCGCTGCAATTTTAGAGAGATAAGACTTGTGACTTCAATCTACTCTGCTGAAACTTCAAGGAGATTTGTTGTGGCTTCGAGCAGCTCCAATGCCATTTTAGGGAGAAAGGATTTATAGCTTCGATCTAATCGGCTGCTTCACTGCTCCACTGTAACTTCAGGGAGATAAGGTCTAATATCTTTAGTCTGCTCCACTACAACTTCAGGGTTCCGCTACAACTTCATGGAGATCAGACTTGTAATTTCAACCTGCTCCACTGCAACTTCAGGGAAGCAAAATCTGTATATTTGATTAGCTCTAATATTTATTCTTTATTGAAAAACAAATATCGAAAATAACTCGGCATACAAACTAACGTTCAACTCATCTCTCGGATTATGAGTTAATTTTTGAAAAAAAGTAAAAAATTGAAAATACCTCATTGTGTGACCTGAGGCTCAACTCACCTCTCGCAATATGAGTTGATTTTTTTTGAAAAATAGAAACTAAAAGGCTCAACTCACTTCTCGCAATATGAGTCGATTTTTTTTGAAAAAAAATAAATTAAAAATACCTCAGCATGTGACCCGAGGCTTCACTCACCTCTCGCAATATGAGTTGATTTTTTTTGAAAAACAGAAATTAAAAATACCTCGGCCTATGACCCGAGGCTCAACTCACCTCTCGCAATATGAGTTGAATTTTTTGAAAAACAAAAATTAAAAATACCTCAGCGTGTAACCCGAGGCTCAACTCACCTCTCGCAATATGAGTTGATTTTTTTGAAAAACAGAAATTGAAAATACCTCAGCGTGTAACCCGAGGCTCAACTCACCTCTCGCAATATGAGTTGATTTTTTTGAAAAACAGAAATTGAAAATACCTCAGCATGTAACCCGAGCCTCAACTCACCTCTCACAATATGAGTTGATTTTTTTTGAAAAATAGAAATAAAAATATCAGGATACCAAAACATATCATCTGGTGGAACTTTAGGTGTCTTTTTTCTTGATCTAGTATAAATATCATCAAAACCTCTCGCTCTGCTGGAGTACCTACATATGTCATGCATGATGTTGTCATAATATGCTCATTCTTGTCTTAAATGCCTGTATGCCTACATGATTATGCTATGTGCCTTGCACTTGTTTATTATATATCTCTTTTCGTCACGATTCTTGTGATCATCTGCATTCATTGCTTTGATTCTTGACTTTCTCTTTAGGCTTTGTACCCGTTTTCCAGTTTTACGAGTAATCTGTATTTCTCAGATACCACTCTTTTGCCCCCTATTGAACTTTGTCCTTGCTTTGAGGCCTCGTACTTATCGAATTCTCATCTGGGTAATGCTCAACCTTTCTTTTATTTAGAGTATGTCATTCTACTATTTATTATTCAAATAAACCATACAATGAGATGCATGAAAATGGTCAGGTAGGTACAAAAGAGATACTTCACATTTATTTATTTCGAAGGTAACAAACAAAAAGGTTAACCAAGGATAGTAAAAAGGTGTCATAAAGAAAAGGGAATCACATTCAGTAAATACAAATGCTCTAGATATTCAACGCATGATCTCTTCCACGTTACTTAATTAAGAATCTTTTCGAGCATGGCTTCTTACGTAGAAGATTTCGAGCTTTCAGAGATGCTTCAAATACTATAGCCTTGCCGTTTGACCCACCGTTCAAATCGCCTTACTCTTTAAGCCTAGGTTTGCTTCATTAGGACGCCCTCTCAGGTTTTCATCCTAATCATTTTTGTTCATCAAGATGCCCTTTTCGGGTTCTCACCTTGATCCTTTTTTTTTTAGGCATAATATTTCTTTACAGTATCTGAGTTCACTGGGTTAGGTAACTCTTTCCCATCCATTTCAGTGAGAATCAAAGCTCCACCTGAGAAAGCCTTCTTTACGACATATGGTCCGTCCCAATTTGGTGCCTATTTTCCTTAGAAGTCTTTTTGTATTGGGAGAATCTTTCTCAGCACGAGTTCTCCTTCGTGGAATTCTCTTGGTCGTACTTTCTTATCATGGGTCGCGATCATTCTCTTCTAGTACATCTGTCCATGACAGATTGCCTTAAAAAGTTTTTCTTCGATAAGGTTTAACTGGTCATATCGAGCTTGAACCCACTCTGCTTCCTCTAGTTTCGACTCCATTAAGACTCGTAGAGAAGGGATCTCAACTTTAATGGGTAGCACAGCTTCCATTCCATAGACCAGAGAGAAAGGAGTTGCTTCCGTAGATGTCCGCACAGATGTGCGATATGCATACAAAGTAAATGGTAGCTTCTCGTGCCAGTCTTTATATGTCTCGGTCATTTTCCCAATAATCTTCTTAATATTCTTGTTGGCCACTTCAACTACTCCATTCATTTTCGGGCGATAGGGTGAGGAGTTATGATGCCTTATTTGAAATTGTTCACATAATTCCTTTATCATCTTGTTGTTCAAATTCAAGGTGTTATCTGAAATGATTCTTTCAAACAAACCATATCGACAAATGATTTCCTTTTTTAAGAACCTGCAAACTTCGTCACATTAGCAAACGAAGCGGCTTCTATCCATTTTGTGAAGTAATCTACCACTACAAAAATGAATCGTTGTCTATTAGAAGCTTTTGGGGAAATTGGCCCTATCACATCCATGCCCCACATAGAAAAAAGCCACGAAAAAGTCATGACATGAAGGGGCAAAGGGGCTACATGAATTTTATAACTATAAATTTGACATTTGTGGCATTTTCGTGCAAAACTAATGCAGTCACTTTCCATCGTCAGCCAGTGATAACCGAGTCTCATAATATTCCTGGCCATAGTAAAACCATTGGCATGTGTACCACAAATTCCCTCATGGACATCTTCAAGTATTTTTCTGGCTTCAACAGCATCCAGCATCTCAAGAGCACTTCATCTTTTCCTCTTTTGTACAGAATGTCCCCATTAAGAACAAATCCTACTGCCATTCTTCTGATTGTTCTTTTATCGTTCTCATTTGCTTGTTTGGGATACTTTTGATTTTTGACATATTCTAAGATATCATGGAACCAAGGCCGTCTATCTGGCTCTTTTTCAATGCTAAAACAATGTGCAGGGACTTCATATATGCTCATTTGAAGATGCATTATTTATGTTTCTTTGTTCACTTTAAATATTGAAGCCAAAGTGGCCAGGGCATCAGCCAATTGGTTTTCTTCTCGTGGGAAGTAATTAAAAGTTATTTCTTTGAATTCTTTAACCAATTCCGCCACTAGATCGCTGTATTTAACTAATTTTGAATCTCTCACTTCCCAATCTCCACGGATTTGGTATATCATCAATGCTGAGTCCCCGTACACCTTTAAGATTTTGACGTTTCGTTCAATAGCTGCATGAAGTCCCATGATACAGGCCTCATATTCCGCTATGTTATTGGTATAGAAGAAATTCAGCCTGGCAGTGAACGGATAATGGTTCACTTCTGGTGATACTAAGACTACTCCAATCCCATGCCCCAATGTATTTGATGTACCATCAAAGCTCATCTTCCATGACTTCTCTTTGGATGACTCATATTCTTTTCTCGTAATGCACATCAAGTCTTCATCTAGGAAATCAAATCTCAATGGCTCGTATTCCTCCATTGTTCGAGTTGCTAAGAAATCAGCTATTGTACTCTCTTTTATCGACTTTTGGCTTACATAGACGATGTCATATTGTGATAGTAGAATCTGCCATTGTGCCATACTTCCTGAGAGTGCAGGTGATTCCATCATGTACTTTATTGGGTCCAGCTTTGAAATTAACCATGTCGTATGATACAACATATATTGCCTGAGCCTCCAAACTACTCAAACCAAAGCGTAACAGAATTTTTCAATTGACGAGTACTTTACGTCATACTCTGTGAACTTTTTGCTGAGATAGTAAATCGTCTTTTCTCTTTTCCCTGACTTATCATGTTGTCCCAGTACGCAACCCATTGAATTTTCGAACACAGTCAAATACAATATTAACGGTCTTCCTAGAGTTGGTAGTACTAGCACCGGGGGACTAGACAAATACTGTTTTATCTTGTCAAAAGCCACTTGGCACTCCTCATTCCATTCTCCCGGATTATGTTTTCAAATGAGTCGAAAAATTGGGTCACACTGGTTGGTAAGTTGAGCAATGAACCGAGCGATGTAGTTCAACCTCCCTAAAAATCCTCTGACTTCTTTTTACGTGCGCAGAGGTGGTAGTTCTTGTATGGCTTTTATCTTATCTAGATCAACTTCAATGCCTCTCTCGCTGATGATGAAGCCTAGCAATTTTCCTGAGGTAGCCCCAAACGTACATTTGGCTGGATTAAGCTTCAGCTGGAACTTTCTCAGTCTTTCGAATAACGTCCTGAGGTTCCCAGCATGCTCTCTTTCCCCTTTGGATATCATCGACGTAGACTTCTATTTCTTTGTGCATCATGTCATGAAACAACTTCACTATGGCCCTTTGATATGTTACCCCAGTGTTCTTCAATCCGAACGGCATCACCTTATAACAGAATGTTCCCCACATCGTTACGAAAGTAGTTTTCTCCATATCCTCAGGAGCCATCTTTATCTGATTATAACCCGAAAATCCATCCATGAACGAAAACAATGAATGTTTGGCTGTATTATCCACCAATGTATCGATATGTGGCAAAGAAAAATTATCTTTAGGACTTACTCGATTCAGATCGGGATAATCTATACACATTCGTACCTTACTATCTTTCTTCGGTACTAGGACTATGTTAGCTACCTATTGTGGGTACTTGGAGACTTGTAGGAAACCAACATCGAATTGTTTCTTGACTTCTTCTTTTATCTTTAACAGCATTTCAGGTCTCATTCGTCTTAACTTCTGTTGAATGGTTTGCATTCTGGTTTCAGTGGGAGTCTATGGACCACTACATCCTCATCCAATCCTAGCATGTCCTGATATGACCATGCAAATACATCTTTGTACTCATGAAGCAAAGCGATCAAATCATGTTTGGTGTTATCTAAAATGGAGGTCCCAATCTTCACTTCTTGCCTCTTTTCTTCATTTCCCAAGTTTACTATCTCAACAGGTTCTTAATGAGGTAGAATATGTTTATCTTCTTGTTCTACCATTCTTAGTAAGTCAGGAGACGAGACATAGTCTTCAACATTTTCTTCAGCTTCGAACTCTCCTAAACAAATAGCCTTCTCGAAATCGATTTCAAGATCTGTAACAGGTTTGTTCATATCTTTGATATCTGAGCACTTGAATGTTGAATGGAAAAGAAAACTATAGAGGAGCATCAAAGTATTGGGACCAACAAGCATAATGACATGATGTGAGGTATATGCAATGATAGGCTATGAGAAGAGGGAAAAATTATGAGAATGAAAAGACCATGACAAAATGCATCTCCATTAATGTTCATTTAAATGATAAAGAACAAATCATAAGCTCTTACAAAAGAATCCCTACTATTACTTAGGGACACACAAAAAGAAGAGTATTAACATTGAATATTACTCTGGAGAAGACTTAGAAACTACAAGGAGATCCACAGCAGTCCAATTGTTCAAAACGAATCCAGGAGGACAAGGGCGTATCATTGAAACATCTTTAATTGTATCATTTCCTTTGTCAATGACATTTATACTGACATTCTAAAGACCCTTTTCAATTAATAACAGAGTGCTTCATGGATTATCTTGCCCAGGGTATATCATTCCTGCAGATGTAAATGTTTTTGGCAAAGGAGGGTACGTTATGGGCTCTCATTCCAATTCTCAGCCTAAGGCTTTTAAAACCCTCCTTTCTTGATCTTTCTGCAACTATTTTCTTCTTTGTCGTATATCCGGCTAGAACCCTAAACCATATCGAGCCTTATGGGGCACTGGTTTTAGAGCTCTAACTATTCCTTGCTGATATCTTCCCAAACCTTTCCTCGCTCGGGCTCCCTTTCCCATAGTCAGCTTAATTCCCATCTTGGTATCCCTTGACAGCTTAGGCATGAGAATTTTATTTCCTTCAGCAACGAACGTAGCATTGATGAATTCGAAGGAACGGAATAAACATTCTACTGCATCCTTGCTTACTTCGAGGCATGGTTTATCAGTAGAGATAGATGCGACAATGTCTTCCTCACCCACAACAGTGACCAAAAGACCATCCATGATAAAATTCACTTTTAGATGAAGAGACGAAGGAACTGCCCCAGCAGAGTGGATCCAAGGCCTTCCTAAAGGGCAATTATACGAAGGGGTGATGTCCATGACCTGAAACTCGATGTCATATATATAGGGGCCCACTTCTAGAGGAATTTTGATTTTTCCTATGACTTCTCATCTTGTCCTATCGAATGCTCTTACTGTAGAGTGACAAGGCCTCAGATAAGATATATCAATTGGAATTCTAGAAATCATGGCCAAAGGCATGACATTCAGTGCTGACCCATTATCAATGAGCACATTCGGTATTATATAACCCTTGCAACGGGTTATGATATGTAATGCTTTTACGGAGCCCCTACCATTTGGCAGAATTTCGTCATCACTGAAAGAAATAAAATTATCCGCGTTCAGGTTATTCACCCACTTATCAAGTTTTTCGACAGATATATTGCTTGCCACGTAAGCTTGATTTAACACTTTCAGTAAAGCATTTCGATGTGGTTCTGAATTCAATAGCAGGGATAATACTGAGATCCGTGCCGATTGTTTGCTTAACTGTTCCACGACATTATATTCACTATGCTTGATGAACTTTAAGAATTCATGTGCTTTCTCTTCATTCACAGGCCTTTTAACTTCTTGTTCAGACGGAGTCTCAAGTTCGACCTCGGCTTCATGCATTGATGCCTTTCCTTTTTGCTTCAAGTCATTAATCTTCTTCATTGGTTCGACCACTTTAGAATAACACCTCCCGCTGCGGGTGAAATGTCCTACTTCGCCAACATTTTCGGTCGTGACTTTGGATTTTTCACCTTCAGGTATGATAATGTTGACATCGTATTTTCATGGTACTACCTTGTTGTCTTTGTAAGGGAAAAGAGATGGTACTTTGATTATCATCTTTGGTTTCACTTGCTCCTTTTTTGCATCATAATAAATCACCAATGGACGATCGGTACTATAAGGGAAACCTGATGATTGATTATCAGAAGTGCATAATTCTCCTTCATCGGCCTCTTTCATTTTGTTAAAGATCTCGATTTTCTTGTTGTCTATCATGTCTTGAAGGAGTTTTCTGAATCCTTCACAAGACTGGATGTCATGCCCCTCGATACGATGGAAATCACAAAAACATTGACTTTTTGTACTTCTTTCTTTGAAAATTCTGTTGGAATGATAGAACGGCCCTTTTTTAACCATTATCTTCCAAACCTTCCGCAAAGGTGTCTTTATTTTCGAAACACAACTTTTGGCTCGCCACCTATCTTCTTTTATCACTGTGCTCACGTTCCCTTCAGTGTGGTTAGGGAGCTGATTTCCAGCCGTATTGCTAGCGCCATCAAATCGTAAAATGCCTGCATCGATAAGACTTTGAACCATCCTTTTAAAGGCTAGACAATTTTCTGTAGAATGCCCAAGGTTTCCAGCGTGGTACATGCAACTGGCATTAAGATCGTACCATTTTGGGTATGGAGGCTTCAGGGGTGCCATATAATGTGGGGATATTAATTATTTTTCCAACAGTTTTGGGTACAGCTCTCCATATGACACGGGAATTGGAGTGAACTGGGATTTTTCAGCATTGGATCTTGTCGGTCTTTGTTCATTTTTGGTTAGTTTTGAGCAGGCATGGTATTTGGTGGGAACATGGCAAATGGTCTTTGGTTATCTGTAGCATAGACGGGGTAAGGAGGAGGTGCTTGATAGTAAGGGCTTTGGGGAGGATAATAAAAGTTTGGAGGTGGGCAATATCGAGGTCGTGCTGGGCTGGGTAAGGATTAGAAGTGTAATGGCTCTCAATTCCCACCATATGGGCTTCTGCCTCTTTTTTCTTTACAAGTGCTGCCCTTTTCGAGCTTTCGAAACATTCCATCATTCCACTCTTGATGGCATTTTCTATAAGTTCCCCATATATTACAATATCTGCGAAGTCTTTCGTGGCACTTCCTACCAACTTATCATAAAATGGTGCTTTTAAAGTGTTGATGAAGAGGACTGTCGTTTCAGTTTTAGTCAATGGGGGTTCTACTTGAGCCGAGATATCCCTCCACCTTTGCGCATATTGTCTAAAAGTCTCCGTTGACTTCTTTTCCATCATCTGCAGAGTTAGCCGATTAGGCACCATGTCAGATACATGCTTGTATTGTTCACAAAATGTGGACGCCAAGTCTTTCCATGATCGGATCCTTTCTCTACTAAGTTGATTATACCATCGAAGGCCCGATCCGACCAAGCTGTCTTGGAAACAATGTATTAGCAATTTATCATCATTCACGTAACCAGTTATCTTCGGGCAAAACATGATAAGATACGCCTTTGGATATTTTGTTCCATCATATTTTTTAAAATCTGGCACTTTAAATTTTGGAGACAGAACCAGATCGGGCACCAATTCTTTGGCACTTAGTGCGGAGAAGGTTTCAGCACCTTCTATCGCCTTAAGCCTTTTTTCCAAGATCTTCTACCTATCCTGAGCATCATGATCATTAATTTTTAACCTGGCTATTTCTACCGGATCATCCAAATGAGGAACATTGGGATCAGTAGGATTAGCTCCTGGGTTTGATACGAATGTACCTTGCCCTAGATGAGCAGGTGGTACAAGTCGTTGCTCGAGGCTTGTAGGTTCCCCTTGAGGATATCCTCTTTGCGTTGCATGGGTATGAGGTGGAGTGAATCCTGGGGGATAAAGTGGATCCTGATCATGATTAACTCTCGACTGAGGCTCCATAATGTCAAGGCTCTGCATAGGTCCCTTTCTTTTGACCAAAACTGTCATCATCTCCATCATTTTGGCCATCTGATCTCTTTGCTCGAGCGATTCCTCTCGAGATCTTAACATCAGATCTCTTGTTTCCTGTTGTGACTTGGTCAACTGCTCTTGCAATTCTCTTTGAGTCCTTTCCATCCTTTCAATTCTCTCATTGAACTCGACTTCCATAATTCTTGCTTTTCGGCGCGTCCTATAAGAATGGCGTAATTCCAGGCTTGTAGTGTCGCAACTGCGAATTATATGATTTTAGCCTCAGTGAATGATTATGGTGATATGTACATATAATGAATAGATGAATGGATGAATGACAAATGACTGTTAGTCATGAATGCATGTGCAAGAATTTGGTGTTGATTTCACGATGGCCCCTACTTAGGCATTTCATTAATCAAAAGAGTCTATTACAAAACATTTCGCTATCTTTGATTCAACAATTACACAAATTTTCTGGCCACATTGCCTTGTTTCTTCTCTCATTCTAATAATTCTGATATGGTTGATCTTTGACTCAGAGGGAATTGGCAACTGAGAGCTTCGGCTTCATCTGATAATTGCACAACTTGCATAGCCGCCTTGCGAATTTCACTGATCAAAAAGCCGAGTTGTATTTCCTTTTCTTAGAGAGCTCTTTCGTAAGTGCGAGTGTCTCTGTCGTACTGATCATTATTTTCCTCTGGAGCTTTTAGAAGAGTATCTAACTGTTAATGACGAGATTGCAGCATATTTTCTAGATCTCGTATTTTCCTTCTTAGCTCTTGACGTTCGGACTGACTAGTCACAAATTCTGCAGATACAGTTTCATACTCAGTATTCTTCTTCCTTAACTCTATCACAGCACGCTCAGCTTTTTCCTCTTCTTTCTTTATTTTCTCTTTCCAGAATTTCACCCCACTTTTGATGTTGCTTAATTCTTCCTTCCATTCTGCCGATGATTTGCCCAAACCACTATTTTTTATAGTGTTTCTTAATTTCTTATTTTCCAAATGAAGATCCCTTAAATCGTTTCTTAAGATCTCATCCTCTCTTTGAGCTTTCCCGGTTTTAGATTTTTCAATTTGAACATCGATCTTCAGCTGGTAGTTTTCCTCTTGAAGAGAATTGATATCTCGTAACAGCTTAGCCTTTTCATGTTCAAATTCATGTCTTGCTATTTCCAACTCGAATGGAATTTCTTCTGAGAAAGGGTCCCAGAAAGTATAATCCGTCGGCGAGATTTGTTGACTGTTCACTCGTCATTGTCTCCATATGTCATAATCTTGAGTGATGGTATCGGCGTAGAGAGCTAACTCCATTAGGTGAATTTTCTTCCAAGACTTTACAATATCTCAGACTCTTTTCATATAACCCTCACTTGTAAAGGAAAACTCAGACTGTGCCAATCCTCCGGTAGCTAACAAATCCATCCTCTTCACAATATCTGGATGGTTTTGAACTAAATCTCGCAGAGAAAACCACGGAACACAACTAACTTCGTTCTTTTTCTTTATTTATTTTTCAGCCCACGTATCAATCATTCCCGTTAACCTCACTAACTTTTTCTTGAAGGTCATTGGTTTGGGCTCTTTCACATATATCTTGCTGAATTGTACATTGTCAATGCGAAGCAAAGCAGCATACTCTTCTATGGTCGGAGTCATATCTTCCTGATTGAAAGTGAAACATTGGTAAGCTGGATTCCAGAATCGAACCATGGCTTGAATCAGTTGTTCGTCTACGTTGAAGGCGATCAAGTGAGCTATATCCTCGTACTTTTCGGTGAAGATGCCCCTAGTGTCTGAATCCTACTGTTTCCAAATCCGAGTCAAATCTTTGAGGTTATTTTGACGAGCATTTGAAGTTACTTGCTCGGGAAGATTAGAGATACATCCTTCCATTAAACTGCCCCCTTTCGTTTTCTGAGTTTTCAAAGACCAGTCTCGAATCACGGCATTTGTCTTGGCCACTTGTGTAATTGACTCCTCAATCAGAAACCCGTTTTTGGCAACCAATCTCTAGTCAACACCTTCCTAATCAAGATGCCTATGATGCATGATGAAAAATAAGAAATTAAGACAAACAACCTTGGTTAGTAATCACAACAAATATGAACTGAGAGAAACTATAGAAACTTCAACAAATTAAGCTACCCGGTTCAATTCCTTTGCATAAACAGTGTAAATGTAAAAGGCAAGAGGCGTTTCTCCCGTGTACTTATTTTGGTGACTATTAACGGACAGAGGTTCGGCATGGCTCTAATTAAGTGGCTCATATGGTTCGCTATATGCAGTTTCGGTTCTAGACAAGTACTCGAATTGTTCGTACTGTCATCTGCTAAGATTAGTACAGAACCTCGGTCATTGCCTATCACAGGCTTATGAGTTCAATTCGAGGGATTACATTTACTTAAGCCTATGCGGAGGGACAAGTTAACTCACGAAAGCATAAGTCATATGTAACCCGGAAGTATTCACTAGCCTGTGTGGAGAGACGAGTTAACTCATGAAGGCATAGCGTTTACTTCCACTTAAGCGGACGGAGCCCGGGTAGAGAGCTCATGTTATGCAAAAATGCAAGTGCACGGTGTGTGGGGAGAAACTCACAAACTTTTACGTTTTATTTAAAAAATCAACTAAAAAAAACTAAAACCATAAAAACTTAGAGCTGAAAAATAACAGGATAAAACAAGTTAGAAGAATATTTATAACATGATGCAAATGCATGACTTTTCAAAAACAAAATTTAAGGATCACGACTAAGTATTAATTTGAACAAAGAATTTTGAAGATTTTGACAACACGCATCTAATTCTAGACTCGACTCTCAAAAATGTCCCCAGTGGAGTCGCCAGCTGTAGCGACGTAAAAATTTTGCTTTGGTCGCTAGTTGAGGCGATTATTTGAAAATTTGAAAATAGAATTTCGGTTTTAAAGAGAAAAGGAGTCGCCACCGATCTTTTTTCTAGGTGTGATCGGACACCTAATAAATCTTCTTTTTTAGAAAAGAAAATTTATTCTTGAACAAAAATGAAGGCCTAATTTGGGTCTACGAGAAAATCCAGAGAAAAATAGGGTTCTGGAGCTCACATGCATTTACGAGGAAGGTATTAGCACCCTCGCGACGCCCAAAATTGGTATCTTGTTAAACACGCGTTGTCTTAATTCTCAAAAATACAAGTTTAATTTAATATTTAATTGCGATCCGATTAAAATATGAGAATTTGAAATTTTTGGTCTTTTAGAAGGACGTCTCGTTTTTAACACAAGCCAATGATATCCACCCAACATAGTGATGAAATCAGTGACTTATTGTTGAAATCGGCACGTTGCCTTATTTATTAAAAAAATAATATCATTTACAATAAGAATTTGTAAATAATGCGAACGATGATACAATTAATGAAAAATATTAAAACGCAATATTAGAATAAAAATAACAATAATATTCATAATAAAGAAAATGATAATAAAAAAAATAATGTTCTAATAATATAATAAAAGAAATAATATATTTGTAATAATAGTAGAAAATACTAATATGTACATGAAAAATATACACATATATATATATATATATATATATATATATATATATGTTAATAATAATGATAATGACAATATGAAAAATATAAGAATAGTAAAATAATGATATTAATACCATAGATATAGTATCTAAAATATAATAATAATGAAAATATAAATAGATAAGAAATATAATAGATGAGTAATAAGAAAATGAAAATATAATAATAGTCATAATACAATAATAATAGTAATTACAAAAATGATGATGATAATAATAATAATAATAATAAATAATAATAAAATGATAACAGTGATATTAGTAATAAAATAATAGAAAATAATAGTACATTAATAATAATATATGTTAATAACAATAATAATATATAAAAAATAGGAAATAATAATATGGTAAAAAAAAAAAGAAAAAAATAACATGTTAATAAAAATAATGGTAGTAGTAATAATAATTAATGGTAATAAAAATACATAATAATAGTAAAACAATAATAATAATAATAATAATAATAATAATACATTAAATTACAATAATAAAGTAATAATAGTGATAATGATGATGAAAACGTTAATAATAATACCACTGATAATAATAATAGTAGCAAAAAATAATAATACTAGTGGTAATAATAGTAATAATAAAAATATTAATATTAGTATTAATAATAACGGCAATAGTAGTAGAAAATAATAATAATAATGGCAAATGAAAGTAATAGTAATAATAATAGCAATAATAAATAGTACTAATAATAATAATACAAATAATTAAAGTTCGAAATTATTTACAAACATAAAAAAATGATGAAATGATTATAAAGGGAGTGATGATGTATAAATATTATAAGTGTGCTAAAAAGTATATATGTATATTAGTTTGATATGAAAACGTTAACATATAAGTAAACATGAAAAGAAAATGTATAAATAATAATAGTAATGATACAACGGTAATGATAGCAATAATAACGATAGTTATAACAATAACAATAATAATAATAATAATAAAATTTTTGGGATAATAAAATAGCAAAAATGACTAAAAGGGATTAAATTGAACTTGAAACAAAAGTTTTGGGGTAAATTCGGAGTAAATTAAAGAGAAAAGGACTAAATTGCATGCGCAAACAAATAAAAGGGACTAGATCGGGCAATAAACCCTCCTCCAAACGCGCGCGCAGACATCGCAAGGGACCTGATTGAAATCCAAGCATAAATTTCGGGGCAAAATTAAGAATCCATAAAAACTTAATTGCGAAGTATCGTAAAAGCGGAAGGGCTAATAGCGCAATTAGCACTTCCAATGAAAAACACGCGGATCATGAGCGGAGTGGGTCGGGTTGCAATTCGTCGCATGAAACGACGTCGTTTTGGGCGTTTAAGGCCAGTCCCAAAACGACGTCGTTTTGGTGGCCTATGTAAATCTAATTTTTTTAAAAAAAATTCATTTTTGCTCTGTTTTTTAAAAAAAAAATTAAAGAGAAAGGGACTAAATTGCATGCGCAAACAAATAAAAGGGACTAGATCGGGCAATAAACCCTCCCTCCAAAACGCGCAGCATCGCAAGGGACCTGATTGAAATCCAAGCATAAATTCGGGGCAAAATTAAAAATCCATAAAAAACTTAATTGCGAAGTATCAAAAAAGCGGAAGGGCTAAAAGCAGAATCAGCCCTTCCAATGAAAAAAGGTATTTTTTTATTTTTTTTATTTCTTGTATTTTGTATATATATATATATATATATATATATATATATATGTTGCTTTTTAAAAAAAATAAAATAAAATAAAAGAAATATGTATACGTATATTCAAGGAAAAAAGAAGAGTAAACTAAAAAAAATCAAACTTTTACGCGACGAATTTGTTTTTTATGTTCTGCTTGCTTGCTGTTTTTTTGTTCTTAAAGAAAAAATCAAATCTTTTTTTGTATTTCTCCAAATTGCCGAATGTTACAATGACTTTATATTTGGCTTTTTATAGCCATTTGCAACTTGTTTCTTATTTGATTGCTCTGTTCTTTTGCAGGTGAATGGGCGGTGGATGTGATGGGGTGGTCTTTGCAGGCATGTGTGGTGGCAGAGGCACCGGTGGTCAATGCCCTAGGTGCGGCTGAAGCTAGGTTTTTTTTTTTTTTTTTTTTTAGGTTTGGGTTAATTGGGCTAGGGTTTAGGTCTAGTTGGGTTAAGTCTGTTGGGTTTGGGTATTGGGTTTTAATGGGTTTAGGGATTTGGGCTGGGCAAATTGGGCTTGTAATAATACCGTTTCGCCGTCTAAACAGATTACCTTATGATGCTATCACATATTTCATACATGGTCTTACTCATCATACCTACCTGTCATAGCGCCTTTTATCTATGATCTTATGTAGTATACCTCATACCTTATAACTTGCTGTCATGGCGTCTTTCATCCAAGGTTTTATGCCATATACCTTTATCGTGTACCATGTTGTCATGGTATCTTTCATCCATGTTCTTACGTTATGTACCACATACCGGACTACCATAGCATCTTTCATCTATTTCATCACAGTGTTGCCCCAAAGGACTAGTTGATATCACGATCATGGTAAATACCATTCCATAATTTCTTTCATTAAATCCTCCTCCCATTGCCTCTTTTACACCACCTAACATTGATGCTCAAAGCTTCGCTTGAGGTGGCAACTAATGGGTTCTCTCCCCATTCTCATCCTAACTTTATCTATTTCTTTAGGGTTTACCCACAATCATACAATGCATGCACATATCATATTTTATGCTTATGCAAACACGGCATGCTTAACAGCGTAGACCATAATCATAAGGTTGGTGTTTGGAGTTCACTTGAACCCTTATCATTCCTATAACTTATTCATTTTCTCGAAAACTAGAGCTTCTTTTCTCCAGACAGTAGCTTACAACCAATAACCTACTAGTTAAACTTATGCTACATCTTAAAAGCTTAAAATTTCATAAGCATGCAAAACCTTAAAATGGTTCTGAAGGTTTGTAACCATATTTACTTATCTCATTTATACAAAAGGGTTAAGAACCAACAATCTACTAGTTAAACTTATGCTACATCTTAAAAGCTTAAACTTTCATAAACATGCAAAAACCTAAAATGGTTCTGAAGGTTTGTAACCATATTTACTTATCTCATTTACACAAAAGGTTAAGAACCTTACCTATTTTATGATTTCCCTACTTTTTTAGCTCATTCTTTACAAGTGTGCTCTATGTAGAACCTTCTATGGTTATTTATTCTTTGATCTATCGAAGAAGATGAAGAACGAGAGAAATTGGAACAAGGTTGGGAAGAAAATCATTCCTGGTAGCCATCTCCCAACTATTTATAACCCTTTCTGCGCTAATTCCAATCCTATGAGAATCGTTCATGACTAATTATTATGTCTCCTACTAAGGAACCAGCGGGTTCCATGCTAACCAAACCAAAATTGGTCATTAATTATGTCCAATTCAATTTTTAGCTTTCTTGTTTCTTTCAATGGAGGCTACCAACTTGCAGTCTCGTTCAATTTAGTCCTTCCATTATTTCCAATTTTTGAGTTATCAAGAATCCAGGTGTTACATAACTGACCTTTCTTTTGTGAATACAAAGCATGTCTCAAACTTGAGATATTGATACTAGACTTAGTAGCAAACCTCCTTTCAATAGTTGCCCAAACATCAAAATTGGTATGAGTATTAGTCATATATATCAACACATCATTACACACAATTGACAACATCCAAGATGCCAACAATTTATCCTACCGTCTATGTAGCAGAAAGTCAGGATTATCAACTAATTTCCCATTTTTATCAACCAAGAACTAAGAAGGGATACTAATTGTTCCCAAAACATATCCTTCAAGAATCAACATAATATGATGTTTCCATAAAAGAAAGTTGTTTTCACTGAGTTTAACTTTATCATGCTTTGGAAATTGTTGAATTCTCTTACCAATATCAAAAGAGACTGATCCTAGTTCTAATTGAGGGGAATTCACTTGCTCATCAGCATTTGTAGAAAGACTCTGACTATCCTCATTTCCTGAGACTACCTCTATTTCCATGAAGAATCAACAATACCTTCAACAAACCTTTAACAACAACAACTACTACCCTTTGCAACAAGAAAATCGTAGCTCTGGAACTATGTTAGAATCAACTAACAAGCAAGAATGAAAATAAAAAACAGAAAGTAGTAAAGGGTCTACTTATTTTATTGAATAGGCTTTTATAATCCATAAGGACCAAGCCTTGATATATATATATATATATATATATATGATTAGCTAATTGATCAGCTCAGATTTCAATGCTAACAATTGAACCTAACTGACTTTCAACTATCCATTAACTAAAAACTGACTTAGTTACAACTTTTAACTAACTAACCAGACTTAACTAATGATTAATAGCTAACTGTAGCAGCCTAACAACTAACTGCTTAACAACTAACACAACTAACATTAGTTTAACAAAGCTCATTCCTTAATACTACAAGTTAATTACATTCAGTATTGCATAATAGTTTATATTTAAGTTTATTAGATAATAATATGAATAAATATAAATATATTAGTTGTCAAAACACTATCAACTTTACTTGATATAATATGGGATCACTCCTAATACCAACAATCAAAACGAAGCAAGCATGAAGATCAAACATAGGACCATGAGGTGTGATCCCTCTCTCTTCATCTTCTTCACTAAGTTAAGATACTTAACTCTTACCATAATCATACATATTGAACTGATTTAAGCATTACTCCTTAGCTCACCCACCTTTGTATTTAGATCTACGACTTATTATCTACTTATAATATCGAATGCTTAAAGAAATTAATAAAAGTGTAACTATTAGCAAATTGGAGGGACTGTAGTAGAGAAAAAGGAAATGTAATGCCCAAGTCTTTTCAAACCTATTTCAAAAAAGACTTTATTTTAGCTCAAACATGTTTCTATGTATCGAGAAAGGGTAGTTATCGTTTTATGCAGAAAACACAAGAAGAAGCGGTGGTGGGCGGAAATAGACATGCCACCTTAAGATTTTGACAATAATTTATGTTGGACTAGTGAAAGACCAATTATATTTACATCCTTGAAATACGATACAAGTGCAGATGAAGGTTGGTTGGATAATATCATTTTAACTATTCAAGGTAAAACTCACATAACGTTTGAAATTCTACAAAAGAAAAACAATCAAACTACGTATAATTCGAAAAATATTCATTTATACCTCATACTTGAAAAAAATCACATAAAGTCGTTTAGATTCATAATTATTTATGGATCGAGTTATTTGACCAAGCTAAAAGATTTGTCTGAAATTTGGGAGGGTTTGGATTACTATTAGGCTCGAAAAATGGGTTTAGACAAAAAATTAGACCTGTTTAAAATATGGCTAGAGCTCGGGCTTAAACATTCACAACTCAAGCTGACTCAGCCTGACCCATTTTTGAGTTTGTAATTTTTATATTATGTTATTTTTTATATATATTATGTAATTTATAACTCATAAAATTAAATCTATAATAATATATAATACTACTATAATGTAAATATTAAAAAATGTTAAGATAACTAAATATAAAATTTTAACAAATAAAAAATATATAAAATACTTAAATATTAAAATAATATAATGTATATTTAAAAATAGTATGAACGAGCTTAAAATGGGTTTTGGTCAACTATTTACAAATGTAGATGGGCTTGGGCAAAATTTTAAGCTTATGTTTTAGGTTGGGTCAGGCTTGGACAAATATAAAGTGTGTTAATATCATGTTTAAGCCTAACTCGAACTCGGTCCAACCCGACCTATAAACACCTTTATTTAAATATTTTAATAAGTGAATATTTAAAAAAAATACAATTATACAATTATTATTTACTATATGTTATTCTCTTTATTTTATTATTTTTCTCCATTTCCAATTACAAGTAATAAAAATTAATCATAGATAAAAGGTACATTGCGTTTGTCATTTCCTTTGCATTTCCCTACACATTTCCTTCATTTCATACAAATTAACATATACTAGTTTGGTGAATATTATCAAAGTTGCCAACTTCCCAACCCGTTTTCCTTAAATCTTCCTAACCTTATTTTTCTTCTTCTTAGTCATAAAAAAATAATTATAGTAATTTAAAAAACCACTATAAGCAATGGTGAATCCAAAAATAACACCATTTCAAGTTTGAAATAGTCTTGGTAAATAATAAAAAAAATAAAACATAAAAAATCAAATAATAATCACAATAACCTCAACCAGTTTATTATGATACATTAAAATCTACAATCTCACCATCATGACCAAAAAAAATTTAATTAGTCGATCCTGCTTTCTTTATTACTTCACTCATATCATTGCTTCCCAGCTCTACTTATGGAGACTTGGAGTCATATGATGACTATACTTGAAAATCTTTTTTTCGATAATTTGGAGTAGGAAATAGGAATGTTTAGGATTGAACCCATATTTTGATGCATTATATGATGATAATAATACTATATAATACAAAGCATAAAGATAATAAACAATTTTGTATGTTTAGTAGTATTAAATACTCTTCCTAACTATTTCCTCATAGTCATGGAAATATTCGCAAAATACGAAATTTATTGGTCCATCCTTCTAACCTTAAAATTGGGTATGACTTGCAAAAGTTAGCCCTAAAACCTTTAAATGTCAAAATTTACCATTTAAACCTTTTATTCATCTAGTAAATATTCTCCACTTTGATCAGATCGAAGTGCCTTAATGGGTAAACCTATTTGTTTCTCCACTTCTGCTCGAAATTCATGAAAATGGAGTACAACCAAAAAGGATAAACTGACCATAGTGATTAATTCCAACAAAGGAAGTAAAAGGCATGTTCACAAGATATCTTGTGTCAAAACTAACAACATCATGAAGTCTCCGTAAGCAATTTTACTCTAAGGATGGATCTAAATAATATTCTTCAACATTCTAGAACCATCAAGGTCAAATTGGTGGAAGAAATCATTACCTTAATTTTGCATTTCGCAAAAAAAAAAAAAAACTTCTGCAAATACTGAGCATCTACCTCTCGCATGATCAACCTATTGTTGCAATCGATATAATTTATATAATTCTTTGGTAAACACTCCATTTGATCTGGTCCACTTGATTGAACTTGTAGCAATTTAATGTTCTTGTAAATTGGAAAACCAACCATATAATTTTCCCCAAGGGTACTACATAACCGATTAGAAACATGTCTATATCCAAACATTAGCCTTGACATGTCAGGCATGAGTTCATGTTAATGATATGTGATTATACTACTAACGTGCCACATATCATTACCTCCTAAAACAACATTCACCCTGGTAAGACAAGATATTTCTTGCTCTTCTTCCTCTCATTAGATTTCCCACTTTTATCACGGAATTTTTCCTACTTAATGATCTCCTCATCACACTAGATCCTTTCAACTTAGCATGTGATTCATAAAAGTTGAACAATTCATCAAAGCTTCTAAATCACATTCCTTTGGTTGGGCCAAATACTTATTCATTACCATGTTCAGCCTCTATCTAATTCTCACCGGAATTAGAACCTTCTACATTATTATCATAAGACCTATGAATATCAACATCTTGATCATTAAGTTCTTCACATTGAATCTCATTTGCCCCATTTGTGTTTGAATCAAAGCCCACATCAAATGATGTGTCATTTCTTCCTTCTCTGCCCAATAAATTATCATCATCAAAATATCCAAACAAATAATTTTAGGTTTCAGTGACATTACTGGTTTGGTTATGGTTGTGATTTTCTTATTCTTGAATCCACCAATTAGCTCGTTCTACATTAATTGTATGAGAATTTTGTGTTTCATGAGGATTTTTCAGATTTTCAACAAAACTTTTTCTTTAAAACTCTTGAATCTTGATATAAATTTGAATATGAAACCAAAATTGACAGGAATAGAATAGGTGAAAGGCAGGAAGTTGAAGTAATATGACTTTTCCTGAAATGATAATGCGATACTAAAACTGGTCCATTTTTATATTTTTTAACCTATCCATTTTCCTGTTTATTATAAATTTAACTTGCAAAACTAAATGATAAAGGCTAAGAATGAAACTTAATTGAATATTTAGGTGAAGAGGTAATTCACATCGAAAAACATATAACAATAATTGCAAAGATGAGAATAAATTCAAGGAGGAAAGACATGGAATGTCACATCCCAAAATAAGGGTTAGAATAAATAGGGATAAAATTTAGATTTTTTTTCCTTTTTAAATATAGAATAATAGAACTAGAATGCCTTAAAAAATTATTATTGTTAAAAAATATCAAGAAATAAGATATAAATTTAATGATTAAAGTGTTAGCTTCCATCTCTTGAGAGTTTAGGTTCAAACCCACATCTCCCATTTTTCCTTTTTAAATTTTCAACAACTTAGGATAAAAGTCACACTAAAACAAATAATATTTAAGATAAAAATTAAATTGCTTATGTTTAATGGTTAGCATGCTAGTCCCCTTCCCAATGGACTCAGGTTCAAAACATACCTCTCCCCTCCTCCTTCCATTTTAAATTCTGATCTAGCAAAAATATGGAGAAATTGCTAGTGGCACCCTCAACTTTGGAAAAATTATAATGACGCCCCAAAAGTTTGTAAAGCTTAGAAATTCACCCTAATCCAATCTCAACTAGAATTCATATCTTATCCTTCTTCAAAATTTAAATAGAATTAAAATTCAATCATCTTTTTATTTTCTTATCCTAATTTGAAATCATATCTTATCCTTCTTTAAAATTTAAATAGAATGAAAATTCCATATATTTTTATCTTTTTATGCTAATTTGAATTTCAAATTACTCTTTTTCAAATTCTAATAGAATTTATCCTCCTTTCTTCTATTTATTCTCTATTTTTCCTTCAAAACTCCTATTGCAAAATTCTTTCAAATTCTTGAGTTCTTTATTTTTCTCTTCCATTACTAAATTGGTTTTTAATCAAGGAATTCAAAATCTTCAAAATCATCCATCTTTTCTCGAGAAGATCATCAATCTCTCGAAAGCTAAGTTTTTTAAGTCTTCAAATCAAGTGTGAGATCTAAACTTTAAGTCATTATGTATAATTAATTGTTGAATTAGAAGTAACTAATTTGTTTTATGCGAACTCTAGGTTAAACATGCGAACCCTATATATGTTACATGTGAATTCTATATACATGTTATATGCAAACCCTACATATGATATATGCGAACCACTATACATGTGATATTATTTTTCTTACGCACACAAAATATATGTGTATACATGTGAGATCAATGAATATATGAACACATGCCTTTAAATGCTAAAGCATAAGATATTGAATGTTGCATCAATTGATGATAAATAGCATAAATATGCTAAGTTGATGTGCATAATTACATGAAATTGAGAACGGAGGATGAAGAAGTTCCGTAGGAGAAAATGGCAATTTAAGTCCACACTGAAAGTCAGTACTGTGCGAAGTAAGCAGCAATGTCATCCACAATAGATAAGCCGAGATGGTAAGCTAAAAAGCCACCAGATCGAGTTGACCGGGGATGATAGTTTATGTATGATTGTCACTCAAGATAAGTTTTAAAATTTATAATTGATCGTACTTGAGCTAACTATTATCATGATGAAGGCAAGCGCACCTATCGAGCAGTAGTATAGTTTTAGCAAGACCGGATGTTGAACCCAAAGTAACTAAAAGTACTAGTATTAACTTTCTTTTTATTATCTAGCCTAAGAATAATGAAGGTAGTTTTATCTAACTAATTAACTAATCTAAGAATGCATAGAAAATAGATTGGGGGAAATAATTTTGGAAAACTGATTGATTTTAGACAACACCCAAGAAAGAATCCACCTAGACTTCTCTTGTTAATTGACTCTGAACATGACGATTTCTTCACTTGACTTGATCCGTAGAAATCCCTAAGTTATGTTATTATCCCTATTCAAGGATAATAACGTCTAATCCTAGGTTGATTAATTGAAATCTCTTTCTAATTAAAACCCCTAGTTTTGCATTAACTCGATCTATGGATTCCCTTATTAGATTTGACTCTAATCTGGCAGATTTATGTCGTCTTATCTCTAGGATTGCATGCAACTTCGCTTAATTATGAATGATCTACTCTTAGACAGGGACTATTCATCCTCCGAATAAGCACATCAATACTTGAATCAATATCCTGGAACATTCAAACAAGAGTTAAAGTCATAATTAATAACATATCAAGTATTTATCATACAGTTCAGAAAATATTAACAAGATCCATCTTAGGTTTCATCCCCCTTAGGTATTTAGGGGATTTAGTTCATAACTATAAAAGAAAACATCTCAAAAGAATGATAAAAAAACATAAAGAAAACCCAAAAACCCCTGAAGGAAATTGAAGGGAGATTTTCAGTCTTGGAGGTGAATCTGGCTTCCGAAATGGATCAATCGGCTTTCTTCGAGTAATTCCTTGCTTCCTACTCTCTGTGTCCCTTTTCTCCTCCTTTAGGGTCTTTTAAATAGGCTTTAGAATGCTTTCCAACCCTCAAAATTACCCTTTTCCGAATAGAACTCAACTTGGGCTCGACAGGGACACGCCCGTGTGTGATTACTTCAGGCCGTGGTCAAGGCTGAGAAATAGACACGCCCGTGTTCAGGTTATTTTAAACCGTGTTCAATCCTGCTAGAATGGCACGGGCGTGTGTTCTACCCGTATGGGAAAGTCCAGGCCGTGTTGATTTCTTATGTTGGCCCATTTTCTCCGTTTTTGGCCCGTTTCTTGTTCTTTTTGCTCTCCTGTGCTCACCTAAGTATAAAACATGAAATTAAAGGATTAGGAGCATCGAATTCACCAAATCTAAGGAGAAATCATTCATAAATGTGTTAAGCATGGGACAATAATATATATAAATTACGGTTTATCAATGTACAGGACGAGATGGTTGTTTTAGAGCTGATTCAACGGGATGCTTACAATGAATATAGTTTATGTACAGGACAGGATGGTCGTTTTAAAACACCATCAAAACCAGACCAAATCGGGGTGGTAGTAATAGTCACCGTCACAGATGATCAGTGAACGACCATCGTCACCAGAAATCAAATCTGGGATGGTCAGTTATTGTTATGTTTTATGTGAGATGGTGTGTTAAGTAATGCTCGAGATCGGTTCAAATGGGTGCGTGGGAAATTAAAACATAAAATTACATCGTAATTATATTTTGTATATGTATTGATTTATTATATGTTCCTCTTATTATGCTTAAATTATTATTATACTATGAATTAAATACTTTATTGTTTGATTGATTATATATAATGGTTTAAGATTAGTCTCACATTGAGAAATTGGAAGCTCATTCCCCCTTTTCCTTACTTCTCAGGTAGCGCAGAGAACTAGGACGTGGAATGGCATCGAAGGACCCTCGGATTAGCAAATCATTTCCTTTATTAAAGTTCTACCTTAAACCATTAAAATTGGTGGGGGAATGCTATCTAAATCCAAGCAGCTAATTTTATTTTATTTTATTGAAAAAGATAAAATCCAAATCAAGTGTCAGAGAAAAAGTGAATGGTAATTTGACAAGACCAATATAGAAGAAAACAGAGCAGAGAAAAAGAAGAACTTGATATCTTCATTCATGCTTTTTCTTGTAAACTGTGGTACTACATATATGTGTGTGCCATTAAATACACAGAGATTTTACAACTGTCGTCTCATTCTAGAATTATTCATGCGGTGACTCATTAGCTCCAACACTTGTCTTAACTTCATAATTTCATCAACACCCTTTTGGATTAGTAACTTCACTTGAACTTTAATTACTTTTCCTTAAACACTTTTTATATTTTTAAACAATTAATCAACCAGATTTAAACTCTCAAAAATTTATTAAAAGTGTTAACTTATATTCTAAAAGTAGAAATTTATGGATATATTGATAGAAAAACATCAAGATTGTATGTCTAGTTATGAATTTTTTTAAAAATTTCTTCATGAATATCAAAAACTAAAAAATGAAAATATAATTTTTTGGAAAAACCAATATTTCCATAAATTACCACCACCATGAAATGAGATTTGTATGAAAACATACGATTCTTATTTAGAAAAGCATAGTAAAATATCTGGTGTAGAATCAGAAATTATAAATTCTATAGGAAATAGAATTAATTTTGCAAAAGAAAGAATAAATATGCATTGTTTACAAAGTAAGGCCTCTAAACAATTTAAGCATAAATTAAGTAATAAGCATTGTACAAAAATTCTAGAAAATGGATGGGAATTTGGATGTAAATAAGTAAGCCCAAATACTTATAAAAAAACATAAAAAGAAACATAAAAGATATAAGCTAGTTAGATGGAAATCAGGAAATAAGAAAAATTTTGGTTATAATAAAAATAAAAGATTTATTAGAAGAAAAACTTCTAAAAATCTTTAAAAAGACAAAAATGTAAGTGTTTCATATGGGACGAAGAAGGTCATAGAGCACCAAATTGTTCTAATAAAGAAAAAAGTGTAAGAAAAATGATTAAAACACTTCAAGAACAAGATTTAGAAATATGTTCAGAAGAGGAAATAAATCCTAATGAAATATTATACGAATTAATATCATAAATGGATTTTGATACAGATGAAAAAGAATATATATTTATGTTTAATGTAGAAAGCAGTTCTAATAATCAATTAGAAGAAATTCTTAAGAATGAACAACAATATATAAAATTAGGAAATATAATTGGAGAAGAAAAAGACTTTTCGGATGGAATGGTAGAAAAAATTAATAAAAATTATATTTCTAAAGAAGAAATTTATAAAATATCTAAATATAAAATATGGTGTCAAAGACATATAAAAAAAAATAAGTGGTAATACAGTTGCCAGAGACACTAGAGGTGGATTAACAGAAATCCCACTATTTAATAAAGATAAAATTAAGAGGATTAAAAAGAAATATCCCAAAGTTAGATGTATAAATTTAGGAATTATAATGATAACTATAAGAGCATTACCATGATATACCAATAATAACAGTTTTATTAGATACAAAATTTGAAAATCCAATAAAAGCACTTATTAGAGGAATTCAATCAAATTTACATGCATGAGTAATAGGATTTAAAGTTAAACCAAATTACTTTATATCTATTAGAGATCCTTTGATAAAAGAATATTTATGTCTTAGAATTCAGACAAAAAATTTTGAACTTAATGATTTAGCAGAAGATCTAGCAATCAGTTAGACTTCTATTAATGAATATACTAATACAGCGGAAGTAGAAATCAAAGAAATTAATAATAAAATTATTGAACTCTTTGAACCTAATAAAATCAGTACTAAAATTCAATCAAAATTATTACATTTAAGAGATTTATCAATACCAAGAGATTGGATGATAGACAGGATAAGTAGTGCAAGTACTTCTAAACAAGTAAGTACAATAGAATATGTGTCGTCTGGTAATAAATTATATTTTAAAAATATAACTATAACAAATACAAATGATAATTTGGTTTTACCCTCAAATACTCAAATAGAGGAAGAAGAGGAAAATCCAAGTATAAATTCTATATATTCAACACCGATAGGAATGAAAACAGTTCATATTCCTATTTTTCCCACAAAACCAAGTAGAAACTTTGTATCTTCTAGAAACACTAGGATGGAAGAAATACAAAGTTCGATAATACTCCAAAAAATGAAACTTGGAACAAGTGATGTAGTTACATTTTCAAATTTCCAATCCAGGAAATATTAAACACATATTGAAATTACATTTCAATTTAGAGAATATAAAACATATTCTTTATATGATTAATTAGATACTAGAGCTACAACTAGTAGTTACAGAAAAAATGTCATTCCTTTACAAAAATAGGAACGTATGAAGCATCCAATAAGAGCCATAGGAATAGAAGGTAATAAAACCATAATTCAATATAAAGCTACGAACGTACCAATCTGCATAAATAATGTAAAATTTGTAATACCTAAAATATTATGCTTTTTATAAACATATTAATTTACATAATTCTTGTGTTTAATTTGGTTTATTTCTGAATTAATCCCTGCTTAATTGGTGTTTTTATGATTTAATCTTGTCAGGGATACAATTGGTCAAAAACGAACAAAAATGGGCCAAATTAAAAGACAAATCGTTGAGTTGGGGCCAAATCAAAAAGATGGGAAGGCCAAGGATTTAACATCAATTTTGACTTTGTAAAAAGTTAAAAATAGAAGATATTATTTTGTTTTATTTAGTTTTATTATTTATTATTATTTATTATTTTTTTATTTTATTAATTGAGGATTAGGCTATCTTTAGCAACCCCATGTATATAAATAGGGGCTTTTAGTTCTTAGAAAATCATCCATTGTCTTTGTATTCCTACTTCTATTTGGAATAGAAATACTCTCCTTTTCCCTTTTCAAATTGGAGTTAAGCATTCTGCCACTTTTTTATTTGGTTTTGCTTCTTTTCTCAAATTGGGTTAATTGCCTTCCAAGTGCTTTTCCTTTCCAATTTCCATCACTTTTCACATAAATCCATCATCTTCGCTTTCAAGTATGAATAAATTTATGCTCCACTAAATTTCATCTTAGCTTTAGGTCAGTGTTCTTTCCGATCGGGAATCGTGAGATACGAATTCGCATTAAAAATTTCGTCCCGTCAATATTCATTATTTTCCTAAGTATTGGGATAGACCAATCATCCCTTAAAGTTAAATTCAATTTCAAGTCAAAGTGCACGTTGGGTTGGAGTCGTGTTTGCTTACAGTTGGAGGTTCGAGTCAGCCGTGCTATATTCGAATTTCTGAGAACAAATCGAGGAAGAGGTGATCGGGTTTAAACGACCCACGCGGTTGAAGCCGTTAATTTGAGTTGGGTTCTTCAGTACGCAAGGCTGCCAGAATCTTGAATTGGGAACACGTGCATCTCGGTTAGATAATCGGTAAGTGTTGGTTTGCAGGTCGTACCGGAACCAGCTACTAGAGGAAGAATTGGTGGTTAGGACGTTCTTAACCACTATAACCAGCTTATTGATTAGAGGAGAAGATTAATTTTCGAGGATTGATTCTCAAAACGGAATTTACCGAGTCTAAGGCTAAGGCTTATTACATTCGATTGCAAATCCCAATTTAATTTCTGATTTATTTAATTATTTATCCTAGCAGTTTTAATTATTTAGTTTCTAATCAATTTTAAAATCCCCGCTACTTTTTATTTGCTATTTTTTTCATTTGATGCGTTTTGAGTCGTGGGCACGACTCTAGCCACGACCCTTGACACGACATTTTGTTCATAAGTCAAACGTGAAAGTTGATTAGAGTACCAATCCCTGTGGACTCGACCCTACTACCACTCTTACTACTAATTAGAGTTATTATATAAGAAATATTTTTGGTGGTTTCGACACCCATCAAATTTTGGCACCATTGCCGGGGTTTGGAGAGATATTTCCTAACTTTTTTTTGACTACCTTATGACCAGGTCAGAACCGAAAAATCTAGAGTTTGAGCCAGAAATTGAGAAATTGGCCCGACAACTACAAAGAGAAACCATGCGACAAGGTAAAAGGCCAAATTCTGGATTCGAGACTATATCGTATACAGATGAAATTTTCTAGTTTGACAAACCAAACGAGATGGCTGAACCGGCTGAACAACAACCTTTACGTATAACCTATCTGGCAGGAGGAACGTCGTTCGAGCTTAAATCGGGTTTGATCCACTTACTGCCCACTTTTCGTGGACTACAGAATGAAAACCTGCACACCCACCTTAAAGAATTCTATATGGTGTGCACCAGCATGAAGCCTCAGGGAGTAACCGAAGACCAAATCAAACTTCGTGCTGTTCCTTTCTCACTAGCCGACTCTGCTAGAGAGTAGCTATTTTATTTGCATCCGGAATCTGTCAACACATGGTCTGACATGTCTCGTTTGTTTCTTGATAGGTTCTTCCCTGTAGCCCGAGCAGCCGAACTAAAGAGGGACATCGTAGGAATTCGTCAGAAAGACACTGAGTCGCTTTACTATTACTGGAAGTGATACAAAAAGTTGTGTGCGAGCTACCCATAACATGGACTAACTGAGCAGTCACTCTTGCAGTATTTTTATGAGGGTTTACTCCCGATGGAAATGAAAATGATAGATGCTGCAAGTGGAGAGGCACTAGTCAACATGATGCTTCAAAGAGCGAGAGAGTTGATTTCAACCACGGCTGCTAACTCTCAACAATTCTGACTGGTTACAGAACCCACGAGACGGGTTTATGGGTTAAGTTCTTTATCTCTAGAAGATAAGATAGATAAGTTGACTAATGTTGTTCAAACTTTTCTTACAGATAAAACGAGCCCAACACGGTTGTGCAGAATTTGCACTAAGCCAGACCATCCAACGGACTCCTGTTCGATTTTACATGAGGATTCGACAGAACAAACGAATGCTGTCGGGAACTTTCCAGGACCGCCCCAAAGGAAATATGATCCCTACCCGAACTCGTATAATGTGGGGTGGAAAGATCACCCAAATCTAAGTTATGGGTCGAATCCTCAGTTCAATCAACCTTACTAACAAAGGCTACCTTTGAATCAACAATTATTGCCCCCAAAGTCATCTTTAGAAACCATAGTGGAAAGGCTAGCCAATAGCACTGAGAAGTTTCAGCTAAAAACTGAAATGCATTTGCATGAGTTAGATAAGCAAGTGAGCAAGCTTGCGCTCACGGTTAGCCGTTTGGAGTCCTAAGGTAAGTTTCCATCCCAAACTGAGCCAAATTCTCGACACAATGTAAGCGTTGTAACGTTAAGGAGTGGGAAGGTTTTGGAGTTCGTACCTGGCACAAGTCGTCCCCACGACGCTGGTCGAGATAAGAAGAAACTTGACACAAAGGCTCCAGTAGAGTCAGCACCACAAAAGTCATTTGCAGTACCACCTTCGTTTCCCGGAAGACTTATCCAATGCAAGAAGGAGCGAGACGAGAAGGAGATCCTCGACAAGTTTCAAAAGGTGGAAATCAATATACCTCTTCTCGATACGATTAAGTAGATCCCACGATACGCAAAATTCCTAAAAGAGTTATGCACGAGTAAAAGGAAACTTTTGGGCAATGAAAAAGTAAGTGTTGGAGAAAATGTCTCCGCCGTTTTGCAACGAAAAATACCGCCCAAATGTAAGGACCAAGGTATGTTTTTCATATCTTGTAAAATAAGTAGTGTCAGTATTAAAAAAGCAATGTGTGACTTAGGCGCATCAATTAATGTTATGCCTTTGTCAATTTATAAACTACTTAACACGGGTCCTTTAAAGGAAACAAGTATGATTATTCAGCTTACAGATAGATCCGTAGTGCATCCGGAAGGAGTGCTGGAGGATGTTCTTGTTAAGGTAAACGAGCTGATATTTCCTGCAGACTTCTACATCATCGACATGAAAAATGAAAACTCGGTCAATTCATCTGAGATACTTCTTGGGAGAACATTCTTAAGTATCGCACAAACGAAAATTGATGTTTGGAGTGGAACACTTACCATGGAATTTGACAGTGAAGTGGTTAGGTTTAATGTTTATGAGGATATGAGACATCCCAATAATAAGTCACAAATTGTGCCTTGCAGGAATGTAGGTCTCGATGTTAAGCAAGAGGAATTATCAATGATAAAAAAACCAATACGTGAAGCTGTCATGAAAACCTCAAAATTAGAGCTGAAATCGTTTCCAGAACGTACAATGATTTCGACAGAGAAAAATGCAAACTTGAACGGAGAAGCTCAAAGACACCTCAATCCACTAATGATAGGGGAATCCAGGAAGGGCTTCAAAGATAATAGGCAAAGCTCGAAACTCTTCTGCAAGAACATCCAAGTGCACGAGATGGAAAAATTAAACCTCAATGACCAAACGGATAACATTTATGGTCATCGAGCTACGACGTTAGACAAAAGTGCTTCTTAGGAGGCAACCCAAATTTATTTTCATTTATTTAATTTTGAGTTTTAGTAAGATTTAGGTTGTAAATAACTAAATTTTTATTTAATCTAGTGAATTTGCTGTTTTCAGGAACGTAATGGAGGTTTTCCAGAAGTAAGATAATGATGGTGGCATGGACACGCCGTGCTAAATGCTGACAATTATTTTCCAACGCCGACAACATTGATTGAAACACATGGGGAGTATTCTTAACCTTTCTCTTTGCTTGTTGTTTGAGTTACTAAACTTTATTGCATATAACATGTGCTTGAGGACAAGCATTGATTAAGTAAGGGGGATGGATGGTAAATATGCATGATTTTTGTTGCATGTCTCTCTTTTGCATGTGTTCAATCTTACGTTGAATTCATTCGATAGTTTATTTAACATTGAGCCTTTAATCTCATACTTAGTTAATTTGGTCAATTGGGCAAATTTTGAATTAAAATGTTCAAGTATATAGATTAGTCGACATTTGTGTTTTAAAGTTGATATATGTAGCTAGATTTTTGTATAAATTGATTGTTTAAAAAATTATATTTGCTTGTGCATAAATAAATAAGTAAATAAATAAAGGTTCAAGTTATGAGTGAAGTTTCGAAAACATGACCGGATTGAGTAATCGAGGTAAGGTGCTTGGATTGTCATCTTATCTCGCGTAAAAAGGTTCGAGTGACAAGTCGATAACTTATAAACATTCCGCTAACTGAGCCTTCACACAAAAAAATATATATATAAATAAATAAAAATTTAAGACTGTTTGAACTGAGTAACCGGGCTAGGGTACTTGGGTTGTCATCCTAGTTCACGTAAAAAGGTTTGACCAGGTCAATAATTTTATTTTTCTAATGCGTAGTTAATTAATAAATGCCTTGCAAATTATTGGATTCAAACTCAATTTATGACACTTGTTGATCAAACTTTATATCTTAAGCATTTATTTATTTTTGCCTAAGTTGTTTACATTGATTTTGTATGCGGAAAAGAGGCTCAATTTTTGATAAATTGTAGAATAAATTTTAATGTTTGAAAGAACAACATGCTTGAGGGCAATCATGAGCTAAATAGGGGGGAGTTGATAAACATATTAATTTACATAATTTTTGTGTTTAATTTGGTTTATTTATGAATTAATCCCTGCTTAATTGGTGTTTTTATGATTTAATCTTGTCAGGGATACAATTGGTCAAAAACAAACAAAAATGGGCCAAATTGAAAGACAAATCGTTGAGTTGGGGCCAAATCAAAAAGATGGGAAGGCTAAGGATTTAACATCAATTTTGACTTTGTAAAAAGCTAAAAATAGAAGATATTATTTTATTTTATTTAGTTTTATTATTTATTATTATTATTTTATTAATTTAGGATTAGGCTATTTTTAGCACCCCATGTATATAAATAGGGGCTTTTAGTTCTTAGAAAATCATCCCTTGTCTTTGTATTCCTACTTCTATTTAGAATAGAAATACTCTCCTTTTCCCTTTTCAAATTGGAGTTAAGCATTCTGCCACTTTTTCATTTGGTTTTGTTTCTTTTCTCAAATTGGGTTAATTGCCTTCCAAGTGCTTTTCCTTTCCAATTTCCATCACCTTTCACATAAATCTATCATCTTCACTTTCAAGCATGAATAAATTCATGCTCCACTAAATTTCATCTTACCTTTAGGCTGGTGTTCTTTCTAGTAGGGAATCGTTAGATACGAGTTTGAGTTAAAAATTTCGTCCCGTCGGTATTCATTATTTTCCTAAGCATCGGGATAGACCAATCATCCCTTAAAGTTAAATTCGATTTCAAGTCAAAGTGCACGTTGGGTTGGAGTCATGTTTGCTTACAGTTGGAGGTTCGAGTCGGCCGTGCTGTATTCGAATTTTCGAGAACAAATCGAGGAAGAGGTGATCGGGTTTAAACGACCCACGCGGTTGAGGCCGTTAATTTGAGTTGGGTTCTTCAGAACGCAAGGCTGCCGGAATCTTGAATCGGGAACACATGTATCTCAATTAGATAATAGATAAGTGTTGGTTTGCAGGTCGTACCAGAACCAGCTACTAGAGGAAGAATTGGTGGTTAGGACGTTCTTAACCTCTATAACCAGCTTATCGATTGGAGGAGAAGATTAATTTTCGAGGATCGATTCTCAAAATGGAATTTACCGAGTCTAAGGCTAAGGCTTATTACATTTGATTGCAAATCGCAATTTAATTTCTGATTTATTTAATTATTTATCTTAGCAGTTTTAATTATTTAGTTTCTAATCAATTTCAAAATCCCCGCTTACTTATTTATTTGCTTATTTTTTCAGCTGGTACGTTTTGAGTCGTGGGCACGACTCTAGTCACAACCCTTGACACGACATTCTGTTCATAAGTCAAACGCGAAAGTTGATTAGAGTACCAATCCCTGTGGACTCGACCCTACTACCACTCTTAGTACTAATTAAAGTTATTTTGTAGGAATTATTTTTGGTGATGCATGGAGATATATTATTAGGTAATAATTTTATATATCAACATTTACCATTTTCTATTGATAAAAATTTAATTATGTTATCTATTGAAAAAACTTTTATAGAAATACCATTAGTAGAAAATTACAAATTTGTTTGTGATAAAAAAATTACATCACCAAGAAAAGAACAAATTAAACAACTTGAAACAAGTCATTAGTTGTTTAAAATATTAGATAATATTTTTAGTGAAGAACCATTAAAATTATGGCAAAATAGCCTTAGATATTGTGATATTAAACTAGAAAATCCCAATAAAATTATTAGAGTTAAACCAATGATCTATACTAAACAAGATATAGATGAATTTGACATACAAATTAAAGAATTATTAGAAAAAGGGATTAATAGAAAAACTAACAATTCACATTCTAGACCAACCTTTATAGTTAGAAATCATGCCGAAATAAAAAGAGGAAAAGCTAGAATGGTAATTAATTATAGAAGATTAAATCAAAATATTATTTTTGATGAATATTTTATTCCAAGAAAGGATGTTTTAATTAATCAAGCTAAACAAGTAAAATATTTTAGTAAATTTGACTGTAAATTAGTGTTCTAGCAAATCATGCTAATAGAAGAATCCAAACCTTTGACAGCTTTTAGTGCACTTAATGGACATTATCAATGGAAAGTAATGTCATTTGGATTATGTAATACACCACAAATTTTTCAAATATGGATAGATTCTATATTTAATAAATATAAAAAAATTGTGTAATTTATATAGATAATATTTTGATATTTTCAAATACACAAGAATTTCATAGAAAACATTTAAATATCATTCTCAAGAATTCATAAAACATGGAGTCATACTAAGCCCTAAGAAAATAGAGTTCGAAAAAACAGAAATAGAATTTTTAGGATTAAAATTATCTACAGATGGTCTTAAACTACAATATCATATTATAGTAAAAATAAAAGAATTCCCTTAAAAAATTGAAAATAAAAAGCAACTTCAACAATTTCTAGGAATTATAAATTATGGAAGAAATTTCTTTACTATTTTATCTGAAAAACTAGGTATGTTATATGAAAAATTAAAAAAGAATAAAACTTTTCTCTGGTCTAAAACAGACTCAAATTATAAAATAATTTAAAATCTAAAATCAATCAAGTTCCAAAAGTTTATTTACTTAAACAAGGTGATAAATTAATTTTAGAAACAGATGTTTTACAAAATCATTGGGGTTGTATTTTAAAAGCTAGAACAATAAATAACGAAGAATTAATAGGTGGATATAGTTCAGGAAAATTTAAACCAAATGAAATTAATTATGTCATACATGAAAAAGAATTATTAGCTATAAAAAAAGATCCAAGTTCAGACAAAAAATGAAGCAACTGGGAAAGCAACATCCAAGTTCAGACAAAAAATGAAGCAACTGGGAAAAGCAACATCCAAGTTCAGACAAAAAAGGAAACAACCACATCACGACAAAAACCATCAAATCAATTATGAGACATCATCCTTATTAGAAAAATTGTGCGGGCATCAAAGTTAGTTTGGAAAATCTTTCCCTATCCACTTCTCATCCACCATCCTCTCTTCATATCTACTTCTCATCCACCAACCTCTCTTTCTTTGTAAAAAACATTTTCCTTACTACTAATTTCATTTTGTAAATTTTTAATATTATCTACTTTCTTCCATTTTCGCTGTAATTTGTATCAGATAAAAGTATACTAGTTTCATTTTGTAAATTTTTATCAGTATACTAATAATAAACATAGAAGCCAAATCAAATCTAGCAAAATATTTTAAACAAACAAACAAACCAAAAAAGGAAAAAGTGAACACATGCACATCAATGGTCAATTCATGAAGGTCTAAGGCATATGATGCTTTCAATCAAACATATAAAACAAGTACTAACAGCTATAAATGTGTTTAACCCTTGGGTTAGCCATTTGGGTGTGCATATGCCTTCATTAGAGTGAATCCTTAGTTATGGTTGAGAAAAAAAAAATCTTCTTATATTGACATTGAAGTACAATTAGAATCTGCAGTGTGATCATTTTCTCTTTTTCCAAACCCACTTAACAAACATGGATTCATTGCCCAAAACTCCTCTGAAAAAATCCAAAACCCAGGCCCAGTCATCAGCAATAATTAGCAGCTGGTATTGAGGGATAAATCCACTGTTGGATCCAAACCCATGTTTTCCATCCCTCTCATTCTTCATGTTTTCATGATCATCATCGAAGTTAGGTCCATATAGTCATAAGATTGCTTCTGGAATGCCAAGCTTGCCGCTAAGATATAATTGCGTTGGAACCTCACATTTTTGGAGACCTGAGACTGCATCCGACTGTGCCAAAGTTAATGACCCTGACAATGCTATTAATGGCTCCAGCAAGAAACTTTTACTCTCATTTTCTCTTTCGTCTTTTCTTATTTCTTCCAGTAAAGCTTTGCTTGTATCAATACCTGGAACAGTTTGTTTAATAACCCCAAATCAAAATCATTAGCAAAATCTTGCAAATTCACTAATTTCTCCAATCTGTTAAAATATCCTCACCTGCAAGATATCCACCGTGCACATAGCCATTAAATCTTTCACTTGTGTGTTCACCAGTAAAAAAAATGCGTCCAACTGGGGCCTGAACGTAACACACACAAGTGTTATTATGATTGAATATGCCAATGCAGCTCGCATTCTGATGTTATTTTAAGAATTATATATTAATATATAATATATTAATCCACCAATCCTCACATCACACACAAGAAAGAATTTAACTGTGAATTATCCGATAAACAAGTTAGAGTTGGTTCGTTCATTTTGATATCATGAAATTCTTGGATGTTATTACTAATGGAAGTGAGAGACTGAGATTCAGAATCAATATTAAACACAAAAAGTAAATAGTAGTAATGACTTACCTTAATATCATTAACAACTTGGTTGTTAGAGATTATGGGGTAATTGCTGTAGCTGCCACGCTGGAACCTATTATTCCACCATCGGGGAACAAGTATATCTGTAGCAGTAGGTATGTCGGCCCCAAACATGTCCTTCAGCACACCCATTGCTTCCTTTAACGTCTCTTCATCAGATTGAGCTTCAACACGTTTTGATTCACCATTGGTCAATGTTACCACCAAAATATTCGAACCAGGGTATGCATTTTCCATATGCTGATCAGCATAGCAACAAATCAGCAGCCAATTTAGATGAATTGATGATGCAATCTCTCATAGAAGATGCTTCAAGAAAAGATGTATGGATTCTCGTTTAGCTAGGCAGAACTTAAACTACCATGGTTGAAATTTAAAGTCTAAAACCTTCCTAACATACCACCAGTACCTCTTTCTCCATAAAAACAGAGAAACAGCGCAGATAGTGACTGGCTCCCATAATGCAACCAAAGTTCAGAGCTCCATGACAATGACAAAATAATTTTATATACAGCATAAAGGAGAAAACCATTATGTGGTGGTAGTTGGTAATATCTACACGGAAAAATAACTGTTAATATTTTAATTGTTGTCCTTTAGCTGAAGAAGCTGCCCCCAGAACTTGATTTCGTATCTTGGTAATTCAAAGTAGTATTGTCATGTTATCAAAATTCCAGGGTACTAGTCAACATATCATGTGGGCAGCTAGGTTGTTAAATGTAAATTACAGTCCCCAACAGATAAGAAACCAACAAAGTCAACCCCACCAACCTCTTCACAGCTTACCTTATTGTATTCTGTATTTAATTAGTGACTGTGCATAATCATTTATGTGACAGAACAGCAATTTCGTTATACGGCAGAAGTAATAAGAGGATTGGTTTAGATCAAAGATCAAGTAGATGGCAATAATATAATAAGGGGAGCCACGATTAAACCTGCCAAAACGTGTAATAGCCTCTCCGCTCGTGAGCATAGATGAAGAACTCTTTGTCAGTCCCACAAGGCCAAAACTTATACGGGAACTTGAGGAAGATCTTGGTATAAACCATCACATCACATTTCTCTATGGCATCCGTTTTCCACCTCTGTTATCATTAAAAGTTTTTTTCTTAATATCTGTATTTGTTTTTTTATAATTGAGAATGGAATGAGATTACTTGGTATCAAACTCATAAGACTTTGACCATTAAATTAAAAAATTGTTAGCTTAATTTTCTATTTTTAATCAAATAAATTTTAGACAAGTTACTTCAATTTTAAATTCCCAAAGCCAAATAATTTTACTATCCAATTTTACCTTCCAATTAAAAGAATAAATAAATAAATCTGCAGCTAAAGTGTCTGTCTTCTCTCTCTGGTTTTATTTTTAAGGCTAAAAGTGGTTAGCAGGAAACAAATTAACAACTAATTATTCCCTTTTATCTGGAGACATCTGACTTTTGTTATGAGTAAAGAACGAGGATACGTACAATGAACAAAAGAAAGCAAGAGGATACGTACGGGCAAGGGCGGCCTGAAGCAAATGAGGTCGCTTTGGAGAACACCGATGCTAGCTGACAAAATGACGTAGTTGGCTTCGTAAACACAACCATCCTCTGTTTTCACCGTGACGCCGTTTCTCGAGTGCTGTAATTCCCTGACAACCTGCCCCAAATCCATGCACGAAGAAACATGTCCCGCATCGTAATTATACAATATTTAATAGAAATGTGTTTTAAAAATAATTGTGAGATTCTGAGAAGTCAACGCAAGAAAACCCATGCAGTTTCACAGATATCAGAAGCAGAAAACCGAAAGATTTTATTGAAGCCTGAAAGAGGTACATGGAGTCCCATGTCCCCATAACCCAATTATGGGAGGTTTTGTAAAAGGCACCGTGAATGGTAGGAAAAACATGGAAAAGGCTGATTTGAGTGCAATCGATGCAGTAAAGACGACAGCGTATTAAATGCTGAAAATGACGAAACTTTCTATCTGCATGTTATTATGTGAGTCTGATAGGACATCTCAACTCCTGGGTGTTGTTCTCTGGTCATTGTGGACAGTATGCAGCATAGGGGGGAATTGGGGAATATGGGTCCTACAGTTGTTGATAGTGAGTAAAAAGTGCCTGAAAGTTTTGAAAGAGAAGAGTTCATGGTTATATATGATTGAAATGAGAAATGTAAAGGTCAAATTATAGCCTGTTCAATAGTTTCCAAAGCTTTGCATCATTGAAATTGTTCACTTATAGTTGGGAACAGGCCCAACATTTTGGGGTAGACAAAAATAGTTTCTTGTTTTTCAACATTGGTAAATATCATTACATTGATGGAAAGTTAAGGGGTCAGCTTATAAATCAAGATAAGAAACAAGCACAAAAATTACAGTGTTTTCAGCGAAATATTTGATATCAGCATAATTAGTAGTAGAGACTGCTATGATCATGATGATGGCAGCAAGATAAAAAAAGAAGCAATGATAATTAATCAAGAAAAGATATTAAGTATAAAAATAGAGAAATGGGACCCGCCATAGAGAAGAAAAAGGTGTATCTAAGAGAAAATATTAAAATAAACAAAGGTTAAAATAGCTTTCAGTAAACGTCATTATCTGCAAACTCCCAAAAGTGGGTCAATCAATCTTAACAACAAAAGGAAAGCAGTGCATGCATATAAAAACATAGCTTGAGATTTTATTTTTCTTTTTTGCACACTATCAGGTCTTGTGTGTTTCTTATCTTATTGCCCTATGTCCCTTTGTTTTAACCCATGATTGAGTGGCAAAAAACAAAACAATCCACATAATATGGACTAAAAAATATGATTAAAAAAGCAAAACAAATGGAAGAGGGAAACAAGGGAAATCAATCAGATGGCTTTAATACCTTATTGAGTTTGAGGCGATTATCCAGGATTTTTCCCTCCGACGTCAATAGAAAATCCTCTGCCATTTTATACAGTAAATACTCATAACCCCTTTCATCTGCCACCAAAAATTCTCTTTCCCCAAAATCTACGTATGTTGATATTGGCTCCACCTCTGTTTTTTTAAAAAAATGGAAAAACTTTAAGCTCTGATCAATGTGAAAGTTTTTTTCATTTAAGATTCCTAATGAGTAATGACACTATCATCGAAGTTCTGATGACTTTTTCTTCATTTGCATTTCCATGGCTTGAATTGTCTTAGCATCCAAACAGAGGAAAACAAAAATGAGTTGTGGAACTTGCCTGCCATCTCGAAATCGTGTAATATAAAGTCAATCGCGAGCTCTATCGGTGTCTTCGCTGTTCTGAAAAATAAAATCCACAAAAAGTAGGCAAAAAAGGAATAGTACAATTAAAATTCACTCACACCTAAGAGAGGAAAAAAATCAAATAATTATGAAATCATCATAGATTCTCCTTACAAAGGTAACTCGGCTCCATTGGCGACATCCTCCACAGAGTTTGACTCTAGGTCCCTTAGTTTCTGTATCGCCGAGTCCACCGCTTTCTTGTATGAGTCTGCGGCGATTGCACTCGGAAAGATCTTCCCACTGAAAATGTTCAACTTCAATTTATATATGACACAGAATATTTTGTGTCGAAAAGCAGACTCAACAACAGAAAAGAAAAAGGCAATTTAAGCCAGGGAATCCAAAATATCCACACGGCTATTATTAAGAGGGAATTTTTTTCCTCATTCACTCATTTTCTAAGCACAATGATCCACCGCCAAATGAAATAGTCAAAATTTTCGGGTTTCGGATTCCGACCTCCGATCGTAGATGTTATAGCGGGCATTACTGTAGTCAGAGAAGCAGGTTCGGAGGCCAAACTTAGAAGCTATCTCCCAAACGGGATTGGACGCTTTGCCACCTACACCGGCGATCCAACCCGCTCCAAGCTCCACCGACACCCCTCCAAAACTTTCTTTCCGGATCCTACCTCCAATTCTACCGGAAGCTTCCAAAATCAGCAAATCCGCAATTCCGTTGTCAGCCAAAACCTTCGCCGCCGATATACCTAACCAATTTAAAAGATCATCGATTAAAAAATATAATCCCTCTCGTCAAGAGCGATCCCTTTCAAATTGTTAACTCATAATAACATGTAATATAATACATCCATATTCCACATATTTGTTCGTTTAAAACATTTAACGTATTACTATTTGGTTAGATAGTCTAATGTTACCGACCAGAGATGCCGGCGCCGATGATGATGACAGCAGAGCGTGAAGAAGAATCCATTGAGGAAAAAAAAAAGGAAATTGTGAAGAGAAGATAAAGAGAATGGAGTGTATGTGTTGTTTGACTGTTAAGTCTGTTGGCGAGAGACTAAAAGGCAGAAATAGCGGGAGTCAAGTTTATATAGGCCTCTTTTTCTCTCTCTCTGTCTCTCTTTCTCTAATAAGTTCTTACAACTTCATTATTTTTAATTAAAAATGTGTTTTTGATTTATTACATTTTTTTTGTTTTTTTGGATGATAGTAATAGTGCCGTAGAAAAGACAAATCAAAACCAGCTAAACATTAATTACATTAACCTTAACATATTTTAATATTTGAGGAAATGTATTTACTTTGGTTAAATTCTGCTTTTAGTCTTTTTACTTTTTAAAAGTTATGGATTTAGGCCCTTTAATTTGATCAATTTTAGTATTTTTATTTTTTGAATTTCTCAATTTTAGTTCTTGTATTTTTTTCAAATTTTGAATTTTAGTCTTAACTCCTAACCCAAATAGTAGTAGTTAAATCAATTTGGTTAAATTTAATTGCTAATCATGCACTCTACATATAGTAGTAGATTTGGTCCATTTTCTGCAATTGGATCATTCTAAATTCCTATGAAATTTCAATCTTAACGCACGTGGTAATTGTTAATCCATTAACTAGATTTATAGTGAGTAATATGTGGAAATAACAAATTGACATGGTATTACATATATGATATTATTTTTGGTGCACCAAATTTTGAAAATAATAAAATTTAACTTAATGAATTTAACAGTTATCATTTGCTAATGACTAAGATTTTAAATTTTAAAAAATGCATGGACTATAAGAATACCAAATTAAAATATAGAGATTAAATCACGATTGTCACAAAGTATAAGGAATAATAACAAAATTTAACCTTTTATTTATCTAGGAAAAGCATTATATTTAATTTTTCTCAAAAAAATTGAGACAAAATAAAAAGAATAAAATGTCAAATTTTTATTAAAAGGTTATAATTGTAAATATTTATTATATTCAATAATAATTAAATAAAAAATAATTTTTTATCTAATTTCAATTATAACTAGATAATAGAGGTGTTCATGGGTCAAGCCACATGGCCCGGCCCGAAGGCCCATCTAAAATGTGAGAGGGTTTGAGCAAAAATATATATCTGAAAAATGGGCTTAGACAAAAAAAATAAAGCCCGTTGGGTAAGCCATTTTTGTTCACTAAAGGATAAATTTTTTTTGTTTTTTAATATTATTTTCTTATTGTTTTCTACTTTTCTCCCTCTTTCGCTACCATTTTATAAGTATGTTGCTATTATTTTGTTGTTATTGTTTGAATATCGTATAAAGCTTATTTCATTGTTAATTTTGTTATTATTTTAAAGAGATTTGTTAGTTTTATTATTATTTTAGAGGCATTTGCTTGTTAAATTGCATATATCTTAGCGTTATTTAAAGTATACATATTTTTTTAAAATTTGTTTTTAATTTGTTGGGAAATATTTATTTTGATGTTTTGAGTATTTTTGATGTATTATATATATAAAAATAATATAAAAATTAATATCGGAGGGCTGGGTCGGGCCCGAATTTTAACATTTTTATTCGGGTTGGGCTTGAAAAAATTTTAGGCCTATTTTCGGGTTGGGCTAGGTCTAACAAACGGGCTTAAATTTTTAATTGAACCCGGCCCAGCCTGATTCATGCACACCTCTATTAGATAATACAAAACCTTTTCCATTCCTCAACCTTTCTCTCTTTTAATTTATATTTTTTACTAATTTCAAATTTAAATTAGATATTACACAATATTATTCATTTTTTTACTTTACACTACTTTACTTTCCCTTTTCTTTCTTTTACTGCTTCCATCCAAACATAACGTAGAGTAAAATAGACGTTATTGACTTGATTGAAGTGTATTATTATTATTATTTTGAAATGTGATTTAAGGGATATTATATGTACAGGATTAAGACATTAAACAGAAATAATTTCATCATTATTAATATAATATGTTTAGAGAAGAATATACAAACAACAAACGTCCTTGAAATGCCCATACATTATGCTTCCATTTCAGCCCTTTTGTTTACCACCTGGAAATTCGGTGATCCACAAAAATATTTGTTAGATTTTTATTTGGTTATACTATACACAAAATCACTGAATTACTAATAATAAATTTATGGTTTGTTTGATTATTGAATTATTTGAAATTTTTTTATTTAAATCATTGAATTATTTAAAAAATTTTATTTAAGTTATTGGATTATTAAGTTTTTTTTTTTCTTCTAAAGTCCAGATAACGAACGATGGATCAACAAATATCGACAAGTAAAAGAACATATTTTAAATCCAAGTCGATTTGACATTTAATTTTAGAGATCGAAGAAAAAAACTATTTAGATTTTGGTTCGCAGATTCATGATCTTTAAAGTTGTTTTATGAAGGAAAAAAAATTAAACTACAAAAGAAAAGAGGAATGAAAACTTTCAATTGTTGCAAGCGGTGCATAAAAAGAAGGTCATACAACAACAATTTTAACAATCCGGTGACTTAAATAAAAACTTTCAAATAATTCAATGACTATTTTATAACTTTTTTAAGTTGAGTGATCAAAATATAAACTTAATAATAATTTAATGACTTTAAATATAATATACATTTTTATTTAATATATCCTCTTTAAATTACATTAAAATATTAATCCCCACAAACATGCCAGAGATTCACATACGTTGACGTAAAAGTGTAAAGGTAAACTTTAATATTTTTTCGTATAATTATCATTTAATAATTTAATCTATTCCATTTATATAAATCAAGTATGTCAAGTTTAGAGTAAATTAAAAAATTTTAATTATTTATTTTATGTAAAATTTTCAATTGTTAAATAGGTATCGGATTGATTTAAAAAATTTACATGTATGATAAATACAAATTTATTAATAAATTCAACGATTAAATTATTAAAATATTAATCTTATAAAAATTATTAAAATATGTAAAACTACTCTAATTTTACAGCCGTGTAAGTAAATTCATCTCATATATCTAACTAAATTCAGAACAGGATAAAATTTAATCTTAGAAATTGGGATATCAAAGTTTCCAAAAAAAATTATTGTTGTTATACTAAAACCCCATCAACATTATATGAAATGATATCTAGACTTATCCAACTGTCGAATTACCCATCTAAGTAAGAATGTTCACTTAGACCTGAAAATAAATTAGGACAAAAAATTAAATCCGTTTAAAATATGGGTTAAACTTGAATTCCAATATTAAAAATTAAAGTTCGGCCCGACCTATTTATTCCTTCAAGTTTATAATATATTATGTAATTTATATCACTTCTCATAAAAAATGTAATATATATCACATAAAAACTAAAAACTGTACCATAATATAAATGTTAAAAAAGTCTAATTGTTTATTTTTAAAATTTTAATTTAAAAGATTTTTTTAATACAATATTAAAGATAACACGGTTTGAACTTATGTCAAACACCACAAATACTTGAACTATCACTCCATTCAAATCAATATTAATTTAAAATATGTATCATTATTAAATATTAAATAAAAATAATTATATTTTAAAAAAATATAATCAGAATCAATTGATATTTCAAGTCAAGTCGAAGTTAAATAATTAAATATAATATTAATACTATGCATGAGTTGAGCTCAATCTCTACTGAAATCATCCATAAACATCTACTATCATCTTTGTTTTTGGTATTTTCTTTTTAACTTTTATCATGCTAATACACGTTTATGATTTACAGGTTTATAGTAGTAATAATCTTAATAAATTACACAGTAAACCTTTTCAGCTTAAATTAATTAGCCCAACCACATTCATCATTTGATTTTCAATGCTTTTGAATTAAATTGATTGATTAAATCAGTTAGAATATTAATTCGAGAAGAAGTTGAGAAATTAATATAAATCGAATTAAAAAAATTAATTTAATCAATTAAATTTTATTTTATTTTTTAATATATTTTTATGATTTATTTAATATGCGTATTCCTTTTTATTTCAAGTGAAAAATCAGATCCACTTTATTTTTATGTAATTAGTTTTAGGGTAGGATAAAAAAAATGATTCAAGATATTAATAACGAGTAATTAATTGATTCAACCATAACCAAAGTGAAAAATATATATATTTAAAATTCCGAAAATTATAAAAAAATAGTGAGTAACCGACTTTTTCTTTTTCCTTTTTTGTTATCCACGTAAGAGCATATAGCCATTGCCAAGTGAAATACCAATGTCATAAGCATACGAGGATTGCGGTTGGGCACGTGAATAATAAGTTAAGCGTGCATGTACACGTGGCTTTCATCTGCTTTGTCACTGATTTCGTTCTTTGGATCAACACACTATTCTCAGAACCGGAAAGTGTTGATTTAGAAGGAAGAGATTAAAACTGATTCAACCAATAATTAATCAAGTTTTTCTATTTTTATAATTTTTACGACTTTTAAACAATTTATGCGATTAAATTGAACAAATCAATAGTCGTTGGTCTCATCAATTTAATCACTAATCCGATTTTAAAAATCTTAAATCAAAATGTAAGACCCTTTTGGCTGTATGATTTTTTACTTTTGTATTGCTACCTAACTTAGTAACATTAATACCCCACGAGATATTAATTTATAATTTTATTATTTTTTAGAGGATTAAATATAATTTTTTATATTTAAGAATTAAAGTGCAATTTTATCACAAATTAATTTATTAAATTATTATTTATAAAGGAATTTAAGGGATTTTTATTTTTATTTTTAAAGAGATCAAAATCTCTATCAACATTGTTTCTGCATATAGATCGATCACTTCAAATATAATAGTCAAACATTAAAAAAAAAAAAAACATTGAGTATATTGCTTCTGCATTATTTTTTAAAAAATATATTAATTTTATTAAGCAAAATATTTTTAATTAATTTAATATTAATATAAAGGTAAAAATTAAACATTAACATTATTTTTAAAGATATTGTAATATATATATATATATGATTACAACATCAGCAAATCAACTTTAAACAAAATTAATCAACATGGAAAGACCAAAAACAAAAAAAATCACCAACAATTTATGTGATATTATACAAATATTTGTTTTAAATTTAAAATATAAACATCCCCGCAGAAAAAATCATTTCAATACAAATAAGGGTTAGGAAGTGGCACCTCACAACATTTCTTTTGCGTAAAAAAATGTTAATTTTTATTTTTAAAGAACAAAAATCGTACAAGGAAGACAGAAAATGTCAATTAATAAGTTTAGATAAGGTGTCAAATACATACCTAGTTTGGGATATTTTTAGCTGTAATATACATATATAGATAATAAAATCAGTAAATAATTCTAAAAAACAAATTAAAATTAAAAGAAATACAATTTTCTTCTTTTTAGTGTGAGTTTGCTCTTTTATGTCAAAACTTTTTATATCAAAATTATATGTGTTTAAAATTTTAATATTAAAATTGCTTCATCTTTGTTTTTCTTTTAAAAATAAAAATTTTAAAATAAGATAATATAATATGTATTAATTTAAAATTAAGTAAAATTTAAAATTTTGTTTATATTTATAATAATATTTAAATGTATATTTATTTATTAAATAATTTTATTATAATAAAATTTTAAATAATAATTTGTTATAATAAATTATATAATGAAATTTTGAATAAAATTTTATTAAAATAATAAATATATCAATCTATCAATATATTTTTAATGATATTATTTAGAGTAATTACAAAATTAATAGCTTTTAAAAATTAATTTTAATAAAATGAAAGTAGACTCAATAATTATATTTTATTTTATATATCCTACAATATAAATCCAAGTACCATAATCCCTAATTTTTCATTTGTCATTTTTTATATTATATAAAAAATTTTAGTTTTAAGAAATATAATTATATGAGGTTAATTTGTTTTATTGATTAAATAAAAATAATTAAAAAATATTTAACTATGATAGATATGAGAAAACATAATATCTAATTAAATAAATTAAAACTTTCAATGTATACTATATACCAAAAATATAAAAAGATAAAATTTGTCATCATATTTTAATATTCAAACTGGTTTCAAAATTTAATATCTTACCAAACTTTATCATCTATTAAATTAATTTTTTAATGAAACAATATGTAAGGTTTAATAACTAAAAATATAATTTGGCTTTAAAGTAATATATAATTGCAGTAAAAGAATATTGAAATATATGCAAACAATTTGGATACCTCGATAAATGAATATTTAATAAATTAATAATCTCGGTTAAATAATATTTTTTACCGTTCCGACTTAGAGGGGATAAAATAATAACTTCGTTGAATGTATAAGATAATCATTTTTTAAAAAAATCCTTGAGGGCCCAATGAAAATATAAAATAATATTTCATTAAATATAATCAAAATTTTATATATAGCTTTTTTAGACAAATCTTATTTTTTTTTCAATTTTGTAAAAAATATAAAGATTATATGAAAATTTTATATACAATACATTGTTTATTTATAATAATTTTTTTAATCTATCCAATGAATATATATGTATTAGATTTTGAAACCATTAACTCTTTTTTTCTTTTTGGTTACATGAACCAATTAATTAACTCTTCTTTTTTTTTTTTTTTTGTTGTTACATGAATTAATTAACTTTGATTCATTGCACCTACATGCATATTGGATTTTGATAAATAAATAAAAAACTCATGTATAAAGTATGAGATATTCTCTAAATTAATAAATATTAATTTATCGATAAACTAATAACCTCGATAAAATAATAATATTTTCGAGTCCCCAGAGTGTTATTTTATAGAGGTTTTATCGTATATCAAATCAGATATAGTATAATTTAACAATATTGTTTATAGTATAACACTTACAAAAATATATTAGTTTATTTGTAATTTAAAAGGGGCTAAATGTTCAAATTATGATATTTTTTAGGGCTTGATCATGTAAGAGTCAAACAATTCAAAATGGTTACATACGAGGTTAACTTTTATAAAAGTGCTCAAACAATACTTTTCACTTACTTCAATCAATTTGTAGTACAAATTAGGTGAATATTGATGTGTTTAGTATAAAACATATAAACAACATGATCAAATATTGCTTGAAAAGAAAAGAAAGTAATAAAAACATAATTGAAACCTGGTATATGACATTTGAGAAGCCCTTATGTGAGTACTTTAAAAAATGTAAAATGTTTAACCCTTATTTGAGCACTACTTTTGGAAATGTTTAGCCCTTATTTGACCATTTTGAAATGTTTGATCTTCATTTGAATACTTTTATAAAGATTAGATCATTATATGATAATTAAAAAAAAATTATTCTTATGTGAGCAACCCAAAAAAGTTGGAGCATTTAAGCTTTAAAATATATAAAATAATCATATATATTAAAAGTAGATTTGTTTAAAAATATTAAGTCTATTTATATTTAAGTTAATTTTATTATGAGGTATACATTAGTGGCAGTAAAATTTTTTAAATGATAAATTTTTTTAAATATTTATTTATTAAAGGGAAATGTAATATCTTATTGTTAGAGAAATATTAAATAAAAAATAATTTAGAATTGTTTAAAATTTTTTGAATCGGTAGGAAAAAGGTTTTTTACCCTAATAATATAAAAAAAAAATACCAAAATAGTATGTTGCTAAAATTAAGTACTAAAATGGTACATTTAAATGGGTGGAGGGTGATGCATAGGCGGCACCACCCTCATTTTCTGACAGTATACAGTAAAAAAATATTATTTTAATAGTGGAGGGTGTCAGATAGGCGACACCACTTTTAATTTTCTGGTATATACGGGTACAAAAAATACGAAGGGGGTGTGGGGTGTGGTGTCAGATGGGAGAGTGGGGGTAAAATATACTAGGTGTGCCGCCTATCAGATAGGCAACACACCCCACACCCCCTTCGTATTTTTGTACTCGTATATACCAGAAAATTAAAAGCGGTGCCGCCTATCTGGCACCCTCCACTACTAAAATAATATATATTTTTTACTATATACTGTTAGAAAATGAGGGTGGTGCCGCCTATGCACCACCCTCCACCCATCTACATGTACTATTTTGGTACTTAATCTTAGCAACATACCATTTTGGTCTTTTATTTTTTTTATATTATTAGAGTAAAAAACTTGTAGGAAAATTATAATTGAAAGAAATTAAATATATTAAAGAACCATGTGAATTTAAATAGTGAATTGAATCTTTTGGGAATTTTTTTCGGAAATGATTGATTTAGTAAACTAAATAATTTTTTAATAAATTAAAAATTAAAAATTTATTTTAGAAAAGGATAAATAGAGAATGGATTGTATGTAACAGGTCTCGTGCCATCCTGTATCTCTTTTTCAATTATGTAATGATATTTCAACAATTTTTTATGTCATTGATATATAATTTTGACAATTTTTTTAACTCGAACCTTGAAACCTTAAACCCCAATTCCGAATCTAAAACCATAAATCCTAAATTAACAGGTCAAGTTTAAGGTTCAGGTTCAAAAAATTATCAAAATTATGTATCAATGACATGAAAAAAATTATTTAAAATACCATTAAATAATTAAAAAGAGATACAGACTGACATGACACGACTATTTTATAGTATCCTTTCTTTTAATATATAGTTATTAATATATTAATTATAAATGAAAACTGAATTAAATGAAACATTTAGTATGGCAGATGTAACTTAAAAGAGTTATTCCAGTAATGATTAAAAATGATAAGTATAGATAATATGGATACCCATATTCCATAGATGATTGTTTCTAAGAAGGTATAAAAGTTCCAAGAAAGGTGGGTTTCTTAATGGCGTAATTTATGTTAAAAATATATTAAATATTTGATTTATTATAATTTATAATTTACTAAAATCCCACAGCGCATAATACATTGCTTAAATTAAAGGTTACTCCATAAGACAATATTGCCTAATTAAGCAAAAGTGAGAGAAAGCCCCGGCCGGCCGCCGACCACTAAACGTTTGACCTTTAGTAACTATATAGTTACATTTTTCATATTATATAAATTGATTACGCGAGGTAACTAAAAATATTATATTTCTTACAAATTTATAAAAATTATATGCAATTTTGGTTAAAATTATAATGTTAAAATTTTTAAAAATATAGTATTTTAAGTTTAAGTTTCATAATTTGTTTGGTTTTAGTCATTATAAAAAGATAAAAAAAATATCGTTTTAATAATATAATTTATTTTGTAATTAAATATTTGTTAATTATTTTTTAAATAATGTTCAAATTTGTTAATATTATGATATTTTAGTAAATTAATTATTAATTTTTTATATATAAATTTTAAATTTTAAATATTTTTAAGCAATTAATATTGATTATTTGTCAAATTTAATTTGAGTATATAAATTATATTTTAAATACTAAAATATAGTATTGCAAATTTAAATATAAAATATTTTATATTTGAAATAAATTTCATTAGAGAAATAATTGTATACCCAATACATAAATAAGGGTTAAAAATGTAATTTAATTTGCATTTCTGAAATAAAAAAAGATTATTGGCAGGAGTAAATAATACTAAGGCCATTAACGAGCAAGGACGATATTGTATCATTAGCGTAATCCAATGACACTAAGACAAACTTAATTATTATAGCGTAATGAATGAATTAATGGTAGAGGAGCAAAGATTTTGTTAGGTATATAATATGAGTCACATGACAATGTTTCCATAATCCAAGTGGGCTCTACTTAGAGCTCCCAAGGAGTTTTGCCACAGTACACAAATATTTCCACGTGTTTGGATGTTTTGATTATATTTATGAAAATACTTACAAAAGTGTTTAAATTAATGTTATACAAAATATTTGTGCTTGGGAAAAAACCATGATTGACGTAGACAACATTTCGTTTTATTTATTTTGGGAGAATTTAAAGAGTAAATAACGCTATTGAGTTTCACAATTTCTTTTCATATTGTTAATTTTTTTATTCATATTCGTTTTGAAATTTGATTGTGTTTTTCAATTTGGTGATTGAATTTTTAGGTAATGAAATAATACAATTTTAGAGTGCCATGTCTTCACACATTAATGGAATCCAAATTTAAAAGACTAAGTAGCAAAAAGTTGTCAAGTTCATACACTAATTTAGACCAAGAAAAGTTTAAAGATTAAGTTGAGAAAAATTACCAAGTTCACCTCTAATTAAACCTCTTGATGTTCCTCGAGCAATGTTAATTTTCACCCAACCAGTCAATGGAGACCTCTATTCAATTTTTTGAATCACCTGGTATGGCTTGAGGAGTAATTATGGGTTGCAGTCTTAATACTTCTCGCCTAGACCCAATTCTATATTATTATCAACAAAAATATTCTCATCTACAAAGGCAATAAGATTTCTTTGTTTCTAGAGCTTCCAACAAATAATTCCAAATACAAGTTCCCATTTAATGTCATTAAAGGAAAAACCCGACACATTTTTCAATTTGCAAGCAACCCATGGAATACAAGGAAGACTGAAGAATCTATATGTAATGACCCAAAATTCACGGCCATCAGAAAAGTTCATTAACGGGCCTCCGTCTTAGTAAATTGAGTTCGAAAATAATTGTTAGAAATATTTATGAGTTTAGCGATGTGTTAAATTAAGTTTAGATTAGGTGAATTTAGCTTAATTTAGGGTATTTAGTAAAAAAGGACTAAATTAAATAAAGTGTGAAAGTTGAATTATAGATTAAAAGAAAATAAAAAGGACCAAAATGGCAATTATGCCATTTGTCCTAAGTGAGGCGGCATAAACATAAAAATCTGAGATTTTTATGTGTTAAAATATATATTAATTTATTATTATTAAAAGTAAAGTAAATAAAAAGGAAATAAAAGAAAAAGAAAGATAGAAAAAAAGAACAGAGAAGCTCACGAAACAGAGAAAGAAAGAAAAAGGAAAAATTGGAGAATTGAAGCTTGAAAGTTAAATTGGTAAGTTAATTAAGCCCTTTCCTTTCTAATTTTGGTATTTTTGAAGCTTTAAAGAAAGATTTTCTTAAATTCATGAGAAAATATTGAAAATTAATGAAGGTTTGATTAGAGTTTATGTTGAAGAAATGATGAAATTAGGGATTAATTTGATAAAATTTTGAATTTGAATTGAATTAGGGACTTAATTGTAAAACAAGCCATAAGTTTTGAGTTTTAGGAATTAAATTGAAAGAAATTCGGAATTATAGAAAAATGATGAAAATTTGATAGTTATATGAATATTTTGATGGAAATTGAATAGAAATAAGGTGTGAATTGGTGTTATAAACTTGGTTATTAGCATTTTACATCAAAACAGTTTTGGGAAGTAGCAATGGTCTGATTTTGAAAATTCACTTGAATTAGAGGATGAATAAGATATGAGATTAAAGCTTATTGGGTCTAGTTTCTTATAGTGGAAACAGTGTAAACAATGAATTTATGAATCAAGAGATATTTGAAATTTTGTAAGACTGGTTCAGGGTAATTTCGAGACACTCTGTTTTGACTTTGAAAAATCATTAAAAATTGTATAAAAATAATTATGGGTTGGAATTCACATGGTTAAAATCCTTAATGAACCTATTTTCAAGATAATTAAACGGAAACATTTTTCAAATCTTGTACAAGGAGATAAATAATTTTAAGTGAAGAGTGGTCAGAACTGTTGACAGCAGAACAGGGGCAACTTTAAAGAATAAACTGTACTTATTGGCTAAACCAAAAATTTTAAAAATTTTATGGTAAGAAGATATGTGAGTCTAGTTTCAGGGAAAATTAACAGATCTTAAATTGGAGTTTCTTAGCTTAAGATATAAATGATTTAGTAACAATGACTCAAGTAGACAGTTTTGAATGAACATATAAGTAAATAGTAGAATTATATGTACAAAATGGTTAAAATTGCATGTTTAGGCTTATGGATTAAATTAAATTGTGTTGTATTGATGGTTATAAATTATTATTATTTTCGTAGTTAACAAAGAACCCAAGATATCGGCGCACAAAGGAAAGGAGAAAACGACCGAGGATTAAAATGAGGAACTCACGGTTTGTATTACTATAATTCAAATTTCTTTTTATTAAATGTTTTATATAAATTCTATACTTAACAAGTGAGTTATAGGTAAGTATTGATATTGAGTTGAATAAGAATTGAATTGAATGGTGAATGTGTATGCATAATTGAATTGTAAATTGATTTGAATGTGAAAATTTTGATTGAAAAATAATCTTGGATTGGAAATGAAAGTGAATTGAGAATTGAAATACCCTATTAACTAGTCGGGCTAAGTCGGATATAATTGGCATGCCATAGGATCTAGAAGTGTACGGGATTTGCCGGCATTATCGATCAGGCACTTTATGTGTCGTATTTCAGGCACCTCGTGTGTCGTATCAGGCACCTCGTGTGTCGTTTTAGGCACTTTATGTGTCGTCTACTGATCAGGTACTATGTACCGTTTTAGGCACAATATGCCTACTGGTGTGTTTGGGTTGGAATCCGTGTATCCGTCAAAGTCCAGGTTTGTTAATAGGGTGAACATCTAAGTGAGAATTAAAATAAATTGATTGGTTATGTTATTGAAATATTGAAAGAAATGAGAAAGTTGAGTTATGGATTGAAATTGAGATTGTAAATGGAAGGCATGAATCTAATGTTCATGTAGTGATTGAAATTGTTACATGTGATATGTGATGGAAATTGAAGAATAGTTAAAGAAATTTTATTGTTATTATTAATTAATGAAAGTTTAAGAACGAATTGATATTGAGGAATTAAATAGCTACATGTTTGGTAATCGTGATTCTTTATTGCTATTATATTTTGAATTATGGTAATACCACTGAGTATGAAATACTCAGCGTGCGGTTATTTCCGTGCGCAGGTTAATAGGAGTCTAGTGTCTTGGTACAGCATCTGAACGATCCCGACTCCAGCAAATTTTTGGTGACGTTTTCTCCCTTAATTGAAAGTGGCATGTACTAGGTGTTGTATATTTTATATAAATATGCTTATAATGTTGGTTGTAAGAATGTTATATCATATTTTGTTACTAGTTTGATAAAATAGTAAAGATTATATTATATAAATTGGTATTTAGTTAGAATGGAAAAGGAATGAAGTGATTAGTTAATTTTTTATTAATATCATGAATGTTTAGTTATTAAATGATTATGTTAATGAATTGGTTATGATATTTGTATAATTAGGTTTAATTGTTTTTGACTATGTCATTGGTTTGAATTTGTTGGTTTTTGGTTGGAATTTGCAGGGGGTTTATGTAAAAATAAGGGGATTTGCTGTCGAAATTTAAAAAAAAAAAATTTATACATATATATATATTTCCAGAATATTCGAACAAGTCCTGTTTCGTTCTATTTTAATACATGTGTTGGGCTTCGAGAGTCAAATTTAGGGACTTAATTCTTAAATTTTACTATTAATGTTATAATAATTGTGAATTATTCGTAAGTTGTCTGATATGTCCGGTAATGCCTCGTAACCCTGTTCTGGCGACGGTTTTGGGTTAGGAGGTGTTACACTATACCATGTTGTATTTAGTATAAGTTTACTCCAAATGGCATTTGTGTGTCAAAGGCAATTCCACATCTACATCTCTTAACATTAGTCATCAATTTAACCTTTAAAACCAACCATAAGAAATTTATCACTCGTTGAGGTCCCTTGTAGCTTTACACATTAAACCAAGTTCCATCCTTTGGATCTTTGTTGTCCTTTGTTAAAAAATCATAAGCACCTAGAACTGAAAATTCCACATCCTTAGACCATTGCCATGTGAAATATTTAAACCAATATATACATTAGGCGGTTGAATGTCACAATATTCTCAATAAGCTAGCTTGGTCCAATTAGGGAGAAAACTTGCTCCATTGCCAATTCCCTCGTGCATCTACCATATCTTTACTTGTTAACTAAAAAAATACCAAGAAGGGTGAATTGGTGTTTAAGAAAATCTCAAAAGAAAGCTAGAAAGATTAAAAATAAACCAACACAAAAATTTATAGTGGTTCCACCTTAATTGCCTACCTCCACTACCTTGGCTTCTCTTACTAAGGATTTTCTCAATCCTTTATTTTAAAATTGATAATTTTCAAGGGTAATGTATAATATTTACAATCTCCTATCTTTTGAAGGTTTTCTATCCAAAATATTAAGAAAACCTTCACAAATGAGAAGAAAAGATTGGCAAACAAGGATTGACCTTTTTATGCTTATAAGTTTAAGCTCTCTCAATTACAAATGAACACTTCAATAAAGAAATGAAACTAAACTTAACAACTGTTTATGTAGAAAGTTTGAATGTGAAAAGAATAAAAGAATAAATCTTGAAATATAAGCTCTTTGATCTTTAAAACTTGTCTTTTTTTATTTTTTAAAGAGTTTGAAAGCTCAATTTACAAGCGCTTATTGTTTTTTTAGCAATTTAGGGTTATTGAAGGGAGTAAATAGTTGTTTGGAGCATTAAATGTGTGAGCTTTTACAACCTTGCACGTTAGGGGACCAATCCCTTAAAGATATTTTAGATACTAACTTTAGAGGGGATTGATCCCTTTGTACTTAAAACTACATTTTTTACTCGTAATCACTACATGTTGTATCTAATGCTTTTCAGTAAACTAAAATATATAAGATACAGATATAATCAATTCATACAAGTATTCTTGAGTTTGTTTAGACTTAAAATTTTTTTAAAGATCAAATTGTAAAGTTTTAAATGATGGATATGTAGTGAGTGTCTTGTTAAGAAGTCAAAATTGAGTATTTGAACTAATTTGGTATGTTTTATGTATGTTTTGAATCAATTGAAAGTGGTTGCTGAGTATATGTTGTAAGGTTTCGTTAGAAAGTATGAAATAGGTACTAAATGGTTCACTTTTACTAAAAATAGGGGCTATGTCATGACCTCAAATTTTAGATGTCGCAACGTTGCCATTACAGTGAGTGATGTTGTGACGAGCTAGGGCTTGTCGTCGCGACATGACATATTGAATGGCCACATCATGACGAGCACTAGATGAAGTTGCAACGTCTATCCATACATTTGTAAAACTTTACAATTTAGTCCTATTTCATACTTGACTTGTTAAAAGAGCTTTCATAAGCTCAATTAAGGCTCGAAATTATTTGTTTAACCTTAAATGAATGTGAATTACAATGAATTGAACGTGTAAATGATTGTTATTATGAACCTAATGGTAGTTGCTACGGTGACGATTGTAGCATCCTAAAACTTGGACCTAATGATTGGGTCGGGCGAGGGGTGTTACATTCCATCCATTAAGTCGATTCTAAATTTTATCAATAATAAATTGATATGTACTATTTGTTACCTTTATATTAAATAAAGGTACTCCAAAATATGTATCAAGGCTCGAAACTTGCTGAAACCCAAGCTTATTGCTTGTCAAAGTAGCCACCTCACTCATTCTATTTGTTGAGAACAATATTTGAGTTTTCTAAGCATTAATTTTATGCCCGGGGTAGAAACCTGCTAAAACCTAAACACTAATTAATGTTATGACCTAGCCTCTCTATGTTGATAATAAATAAATGGAAAGGGGATCTCATTTCCTAATACCTCTTATGTCCATCGAAGAAGTGGACACACATTGCATTGTAACTTGTATAGAATTGACTGGTGTTTGAGCTCCAATAGAGAATCCTTAATAAGGTCCCATTGTAACTAGCTGCATGCCTTCTCTGTGCCCACCTTAATTGCTATCAATCCTATTTTACCCTTTTGAATTTTTATCATTTTGACCTAAGTTTTTTATTTGGTGGTCTATATGCCAATGGAAGTGGCCCTTTCCACTATAATTGTGCCTGGTACAAAACTTGCCTTATTAGTTGGCATGTTTAACCAAAATATTTTGATGATTTGCTTACATTTTTTTTGAGGATTTGATGCAACCAATCTCATGTTTATGATTGGAGAAGAGATTGAATCAAGTAATATTATTTTTCAAGGATTTTTATATGGTCCACTTACCTTATATATTGAAATATGCTATCCATAAAGATATGAGCTAATTTGTGATATTTTGTATCCTTTTATTAAGTATAATTAATTTGATGAGATTTGGGCAAATCAAGATGGATTAAAAGTTATCTTGTAAATATGGATTCATATTCTAAATATGAAAGGCTTGTTCAACCTTGATAGAGGTTTTATTATTAAGGCAAGTACTTTTTTAAGTGGTTCTCGATGTACTAATAGAAATGGCCACTTGTTAGCACATCGACAAACAATATAACTTGCCTTATTTGGAGTTAAAAATCTTTTCAACCAAATTAGTTGAACAATGACTCAAAGGATTTTGTGGATATGTGTTAGCCCATATTTTAAGATCCATCTTGTGGAGTAACAAATCTTTAAAGATTGGATCAAATCAAGCAATCAAATCCCTTGCTTTGTGGAGATTAGATCGGGAGCATTGAAACATATCTTTCAACAATCCAACTTACCTTGGTCATTATTATATTAATATTATATTTAGCTATTTTAGTTGTTGTTTAATACAGATTTAGATTGGAATTGATCTCTAGTATGTTAGCAATTCTCGAATTTCTATATATTTGAAAGACTTGTATATGTTGAAGTACAAAAAGTTAATAACACTTATTTGTTAATCGAGAAATGTCTTGTGAGAGTGTATTGAGAGTGTAAAATAAGTTTATTTCTTGGTTTTTCGGCCTAAGTAATTTAGATGTGAGTGATTTAGTCTTTGGATACAAAGGTGATGTTACTATACCGGGGTGTGATAGAAGTAAGGTCACTTGTTGTATTGAGTTCAAAGATAGTGGATTCATCTTACTAAGTTAGGCTCCATAAATGTAGTGAAACCAAACTGTGTAAACAATTTCTTGTCTCTTATTTTTTTGTTGTTTTTCATATTTTCATTTGATCTGTCGTAATTTGATATGTCAAATTAAGCTTCCTATTACACTTAAAGAGCTTGTTTTTGAGCACTTTATATGTTTTTGTCGCATTTTTACTTAGTTTTCATTTTTTCTGTAATAAGTGAAATTGTGAGTTTTATGCTACTTTTGAGACCCAAAATGGCCAAATGCACCATAGGGGCCCTAACGGTTGATTGATGTTGTAGGGAGTCAATGATGGCCTGAACGTGCATGAAAACATCACCTAGAAGGGGATATTACGATATCAAAGCATGGAAGTCGTGATACCCTTGATAATGTTGAAACAAAAAGAATTGAGACCATCTATAGTGGTATCACGATACCAACCATGGGTATCATGATACCCAACATCCAAGTAGCCCCCCATGTCAAAACTGACATGGGTATCGCGATACCACTGTCGTGAGAGGATAATAAATGACTACAGGGGCCGGTAATCATTGTCCAACTTCAACACCTATCAAAACACATGTTGATGGGCATTTTGGTCAACAAAAATATGGTCTGATGCTTGCTGAAAAAGGCCAAAGTTAGGTTGGAGAGAGGGGACAGTAGACACAATTTTTAGCTTAGTTTTCTTAGTTTCTTCTTTATCTTTTTAGGGTTTAGTCTTCTCTATAGTTGTAGGGTTTAGTTTTTTCTTTATTTCTTAATTAGTTAAGTTCGTTATTACTGTAGTTCATGTTTATTTACATGTTCATCACCTTAAACTCTTTTGTAATCACATTTTAATCCTAGTTTAAAATAAGTTAACTTTGTTTTCCTTTACTTATTAAAAATCATCGCTTTAGTATTTTTATTCATTTATCTTGCTGCCATTGTTGTCTTCTCCAAACTTTGTAAGAAAGCTTGGTGTTTAAACATTAGCATGAGTAGCTAAATACTACGTGGTTGGTTGATGGAAGTGATTGGTAATTGATTCTTGGGTTTAGGGACTAAATCGAAAAAACTAGGCTAAATCGAATAGACTTTAAAACTTAGGATTGATGACCCTAAAGGAAAATTAAGATAAGTAAGACCGAGAGGAGATCTTATCGAGTATCAATTTGATAGTCCCATGTTAGTTTGGTGAGGTCGAGAGATAAATTGGACTAATTTGTCAAAATTGGTAAAGTTAAGGCCGGGAGGTAAAATTGAACCAATTTAAGATTAATAGCAATTTAGATCCCTAATTCGAAGGTTAACCAACCTCATGAAAACAACCAACCACTACATGTTATCGTATTTGTTCAAATTTGCTAGTTTCAGATTTTGTTTCATTTGCAATTTAGTTCTTTGTTGTTTTTAGGTAATTAATTAGCATAATTAAACTTGGGAATGGCTTGTAATAATATAGTACTTAGTGAATAGTTATCTAGACTCCTTTGGTTACATGTCCATAGTTTAGGAATTGCTTAATCACCAATTCCTTTGGGTTCGACCTCTTGGAATACTCTAGTGTTCCATCGAACAAAATAAACATTACAATTGACACTATCAGCTTGCAGTTAAAACTGCACCTTTAAAATTGCTTTATAAAATTGTTTGTTTTATGCACACGCGCCACACGCTATGATAGCAAGATAAATTCGTATTTTTAATATGTTTATTTTTGGATAATTATAAATTAAAATATTATTAAATTTGGAATTTTCTTATTAAGAATGAAGTTGGTGTGCTGAATTCAAACTCTTACAAAAAAAGAGCTAAATTGGAACAAAAAGCAAAGAGGAGGGCTTGATTGAAAGATTGAAGATTCAAAGATGATTGGATAAAGATTGAAGGGTTGAAGATTTTTTTTGAAAGTGGCTAGATAAAGATTGAAGAATTTTTGATGTTGTTACAACTCTGTAATTAGTTTAAATTCTAGTTTAAATTTGATATTTGATATTTGAATTATTTAGTGATAATATTTAGGAAAAATCTAGCTAAATTTTAGCACTAAAAGTTTGTATAAATACCTAGTGGCTACAACTAATTGAACACACTTTTACCTTTGGCATTTAATAAATTCTTTATTTTTTTTCTTTTCTCCCTTCTTGCGTCACCCATATTCTGTTCTTTCAATTTTTTTTCTTTAACTTTTAGCCTTTTGGTTTAATTGCCTTTCAAGGCCCTTTCCCTTTCCACCTTTCACAATTCCACAAAACTACTTTCAAAGCATGATTTTTTTCATGATTAACTAAATCATTTTTAGCCTTAGCCCGGTTATCACTTCGACAAAGTAATCGTGAGATATAAACCCACACTAAAGACTTTGCAATTCGGTATTCGCTATCTCTCCGATATATGGGATAGTACAAATTCGTCCCTCAAAGTTGATTCTATTTTAATTCAAAAGGCGTGCATTGGGTTGGAATCGTTTGGCGTACAGTTGGGAAGTTGAGTCGGCGGTGCTGTATTCAAAATCCCGCGAACAAATTGGCGTGTTCAATTGGAAAAAGCTAGTTGGATTCTGTTAAGGGAGATAGTGATCGGATTTAAACGACCCACGTGGTTGAGGTTGTTAATTCGAGATGGGCTTTTCAAATCACAAGACTGTCGAAGTCTTAAATTACGGGTACGTGCCACGTGGTTGGAAATTTGACAAGGGTCGATTTACAGGTGATACCAGGATTGACTATGAGAGGAAGAGTTGGCGATTTGAGGGATTCTCGATTGCTATAACTAGCTTATCGATTGGAAGGGAAAATCTATTTCAAGGATCGATTTAAGATTGGATTACATTGAGGCTAACGCTAAGCTTAAAAAATATTTTATTTTCTTAAATTTATTTTTGTATTTTCGAATATATTTTTATTTTATTTATTTTTCTTATTTCTTTATTTTATTATCTTAATAAATTTAAAAATCTTTTTTTTATTTTTTTCAGCACTACTACGCACAAGTCGTGGGAAAGACTGTGGCCGCGATAACGAATCTGGTTACAAGAAAAGGTGAAATTAGATAACCAGTCCTTGTGGATTTGACCCTACTACTCTATATTTCAATTTATTGTTCTATTTGTTTTAGGAATTTATATTTGGTGGTTTTGACGCCCATCAAATTTTGACGCTGTTGTCGGGGATTGGTAAAAATTTCTAATTTTTATTTATTTTCTTTATGACCAGGTCAGAATCGGGGACTTTAGCATTTGAACCAGAGATAGAAAAGTTGGCTCAAACACTTCGAAGAGAAGCAATTCAGCGCGGTAAACAACCACAACTTAATTTTGAAGAAGGATCTTACACCGAAGATATTTACTCATTCGAAGATTCAGACGGCATGACAGATCAAACTATACACCAACTTGCAACAGCACCAGACGAACAACAACCGCTATGCATAACTTATTCGGCGGGTGAAACACCGTTCGAGTTGAATGCGGGATTAATACATTTATTGCCTACTTTCCACGGTTTGGAAAATAAGAACCCCTATACTCATCTGAAAGAGTTCCAGATGGTTTGTCTAAGCATGAAACCAGAAGGAGTAATTGAGGATCAAATAAAACTACGAGCTTTTCCTTTTTCATTAACAGACTCTGCTAGGGAATGGTTGTTTTATTTACCTCTGGGATCTGTTAATACTTGGACTGATATGTCTCGATTATTTTTTGACAGGTTTTTCCAGCAGCTCGAGCAGCCGAATTAAGGAGGAGTATAGTCGGAATACAACAAAAAGAAGCAGAATCACTCTATGAATATTGGGAGCGAGACAAGAAGTTGTGCGCAAGTTGCCCACAACATGTTCTGTCTGAATAGTTACTCTTATAATATTTCTACGAGGGGTTACTCCAAATGGAAATGTAGATGATTAATGTTGCTAGTGGAGGGGCTATTGTGAACATGACTATCTAAAAAGCTAGAGAATTAATTTCAACTATGGCTGAAAATTCTCAATAGTATCGACCACATATGGAACCTATGAGAAGGATTCATGAGCTAAGTACTCCTTCCATAGTAAATAAAATTGATGAACTTACTAATGTGGTTAAAAATATGCTTGCATGACAGACGAACCTAGCTTAGTTGTGCAAGATTTGTGCTAAGCCTGATCATCTTACCGATTTGTTCCCGATTTTGCTTGAAGTCACAACTACACAAGTAAACGTCGTTAGGAACTTCCCAGTGCCACTTCAAAGGCGTTTTAATCCATATTCAAGTACGTACAATGTAGGGTGAAGGGATCACCCAAACCTGAACTATGGGTTGAACCCTTAATACAATCAACCATATCAACAAAGACCACCTCCGTCTCAACAATATCAACCTCTAAAGTCATCTTTTGAAGCTATAGTAGAGAGGTTAGCCGTTAGCACCAAAAAGTTCTAATAAAAGACTGAAGCACATTTCTAAAACCTCGATTAGCAAATAAGTAACCTAGCAGTTACGGTTAGTCGTTTGGAGAACCAAGAAAAATTTCCATCTCAAACTGAGTCAAAACCACATCAAAATGCAAGTGCTGTGACCGTAAAAGATGGAACAGAGTCAGAACAAGTGCTTAGCACAAATCGTGACCACGATGTTGAACAGAAAGTCGAACCAGTAGCTCCTACTGAGTCATAAACCATTTGTTATACCTCTCCCATACCCTGGAAGGCTCATCTAAGTTAAAAAAGAATGAAAGGAAAAAGAAATCCTTGAGATATTCCGAAAGGTATAAATTAATATTTCTTTACTTGATGCAATTAAATAGGTTCCATGCTATGCAAATTTTTTTAAAGAAGTGTGTACAGGTAAAAAAGAAGCTCTAAGGAAACGAATGGGTGAATGTGGGAGAAAATGTTTCTACAGTTCTACAAAGGAAAATCCCGCCTAAGTGTAAGGATCAAAGTATGTTTTCTATATCCTACAAAATAGGTAAATATTGGCATAAAGAAAGCTATGTGTGATTTAGGAGCATCTATTAATGTAATGCCTTTTTCTATTTTTAAATTGCTAAACATGAGTCCTTTGAAAGAAACAAAGGTGATTATTCAATTGGCAGATAGGTCATGCATATATCCAGAAGAGGTATCAGAAGATGTCCTCGTAAAGTTAAATGAGTTAATTTTTCCTGCAGACTTTTACATCATCGATATGGAGGACGACTACTCAAAAAATACTTTGATATTTTACTCGAGAGACCATTCCTAAGTACCGCAGTACAAAGATTGATCTTCAAAGTGGAACCCTCAATATGGAATTCGACAGTGAGGTGGTAAATTTTAATGTTTATGAGGCCAACCCAATACAATGTCGAATATTTCTAGTGTTGATATTATTGAACCACTAACGAAATTTCAATTTAAGTATGATGAAGAGGATGAGTTACAAATTGTGCTTTGGAGGAATTAATGACATTCAAAGAACCAATTCGTGAAACCATTATTCTATTGGAGACTCTACAATTTTCTAGAAGTTAAGGTAAATATTTTAAACTTTCTACTTCTAAAACTAAACTCTTGCCTTTATTTTGTAGGTTTCGGAACTGGAACTCAAATTGTTACTAGAACATTTAAGGATTCCGATAGAGGAAAACGCAAACCTGAATGGAGAAGCTCAAAGACGCCTTAATCCACCATTAATGAAAGAATTCCAAGTGCACATAATGGAAGAATTAATTCTTGAGAAACCAAACGAATAACACTCAGGTAGTCAAACTAACGACTTTAAACAAAAGCGCATAATGGGAGGAAACCCCCATTTATTTTTATTTATTTAATTTAGTTTTAAATTTTAGTTTAGTTTGAGAATTAAATAAAATATTATTTTAATCTATGTGATCGTGCTGTTTTCCAAGAGCAACCACCTTCAGCTGTGGACGAACAACTTCATCGCATTGAAGCTCGCCTTGAAATAATAGAAGCCAACATCTCAAACATCCTCACCGTTCTACAAAGTGATCACTTCCATTGCCCTCTGGCCCATTAAATATAAACAGGGAGTACACTTTCTCCATTCATATTATTCTTTTTACACATTGGGAGCAATATGGGCTAAGTAGTGGGAATTTTGGATCATGCCATACTTTCTTTTTGCATGTATTTTGCTAAGAATAATTTTTTAATTCGTTTCAGAAATAAACCTCTAATTCTTATGTTTAGTTTACTTAAATAAATGGGTGAATCATGAATAACTATTGCTTGCTTGATCAATGAATATTTTGTAGAATTGAAAATGTTATGCATTAGTCGATATTTCATGAAAATTGTTGGTTTTGTTGAACTTACCTAATGAAAGTACTCATTTAAATAAATAAATAAACAAAAAAATAAATAAATAGCTTGGTTAAGAGTGATGATTCGGAAATGTGACCAAGTTAAGTAACCGGGATGAGGTGCTTGGGTTGTCATCTCATTTCGCGTCAAAAGGTTTGGTGACAAGCTGAAGCTTGTAACACTCCGCTAATCGAGCTGCCTTGAGAAATAAATCGATTAAAGACATGTGAAACTGAGTAACCGGGATGAGGTGCTTGGGTTGTCATCTCATTTCGCGTCAAAAGGTTTGATTATGTCTCGAATTCATTAAAAGTAAAAAATTAAATAAAGAGAACGTGCTGAGTTGAGTAACCGGGGTGAGTTGCTTGGGTTGTCATCTCATTTCGCGTCAAAAGACTTGACTACGTTTGAAAAAAAATAAAACAAAAAAACAAAAATATATATATAAATATAAATAAAAGCATATATTGAGTATGACCGTTTTGCATGTTTGATTGAGCCTAAATTTAGTGAAATAGTTGAATTTGACATACTGTTTGAGATTTTATAAAATACTTATTGATTGAGATTAGCAATTATTTATTTTTTATTCAACTAATTGTTTGATGCATGCTTGACTAGGAAAGGGAGTTTTGATTTTGAAAGGGATTGACGAATTATTTTTAGTGGATATCATGCTTGAGGACAAGCATCGACTAAGTAGGGGGAATTTGATAGCAAGATAAGTTTGTATTTTTAATATATTTAATTTTGGATAATTATCAAATAAAATACTATTAAATTTGGATTTTTCTTATCAGAAATGAAGTTGGTGTGCTGAATCCAAACCCGTAAGAAAAAAAAAAGGGCTAGATTGGAACAAAAAGCAAAGAGGATGGCTTGATTGAAAGATTGAAGATTCAAAGATGATTGGATAAAGGTTGAAGGGTTGAAAATTTTTTTTAAAAGTGGCTGGATAAAGATTGAAGATTTTTGATATTATTACAACTTTGTAATTAATTTAAATTCTAGTTTAAATTTGATTTTTAAATTTTGAATTATTTAGTGATAATATTTAAAATTATTTAGTGACAATATTTAGGAAAAATCTAGCTAAATTTTAGCACTAAAAGTATGTATAAATATTTAATGGCTACAACCAATTGAACACACTTTCACCTTCGCATTTAATAAATTCTTTATTTATTTTTCTTTTCGTCCTTTCTGCGTGACCCATATTCTGTTCTTTCAATTTTTTTTCTTTAACTTTTAGCTTTTTGGTTTAATTCCTTCCAAGGCCCTTTCCCTTTCCACCTTTCACAATTCCACAAAACTACTTTCAAAGCATGATTTTTTTCATGATTAACTAAATCTTTTTTAACCTTAGCTCGGTTATCACTTCGACAAAGTAATCGTGAGATATAAACCTACACTAAAGACTTTGCAATTTGGTATTCGCTATCTCTCCAGTATATGAGATAGTGCAAATTCGTCTTTCAAAGTTGATTCGATTTCAATTCAAAAAATGCGCGTTGGGTTGGAATCGTTGGGCGTACAATTGAAAAGTTGAGTCGACGGTGCTGTATTCAAAATCTTGTGAACAAATTGGCGTGTTCAATTGGAAAAAGTTAGTTGGATTCCGTCAAGGGAGATAATGATCGAATTTAAATGACCCACATGGTTGAGGTCGTTAATTCGAGTTGGGCTTTTCCGATCACAAGACTGTCGAAGTCTTAAATTACGGATACGTGCCACGTAGTTGGAAATTTCACAAGGGTTGATTTACAGGTGATACTGGGATCGACTACGAGAGGAAGAGTTGATGGTTTGAGGAATTCTCGATTGCTATAACCAGCTTATCGATTGGAAGGGAAAATCTATTTCAAGGATCGATTCAAGATTGGAGTACACCGAGGCTAAGGCTAAGCTTAAAAAATATTTTATTTATCCATTTGTTTTATTTTCTTAAATTTATTGTTGTATTTTCGAATATATTTTTATTTTATTTATTTTTCGTAGTTCCTTATTTTATTACCTTAATCAATTTAAAACCTCTTTTTTTTTTTTTAGCACTACTATGCATAAGTCGTGGGAAAGACTGTGGTTGCGACAACGAATCTGGTTACAAAGAAAGGCGAAATTAGATAACCAGTTCTTATGGATTCGACCCTACTACTCTATATTTCAATTTATTATTATATTTGTTTTAAAAATTTATATTTGGTGGTTTCGATGTCCATCACGCAATCATCATCAGAAGTGCCCACTTCTACTGCCACTTCAATCACCACTTATGTATTATGTTTTTCTTGAGCAATTATCAACTGGCTTCGGATAACTCATGGAGCGAATGAGTTCTTGAGTAATCAAAATGTTGTTCGTAACCGTAAACTCACCAAAATAGGGGGAATCAAATAAGGCGTAACTTGCTTAAAACAATTAACTATTGTCTTCGTGCAGGTAACCTAAAATAAGGGAAAGTTTCGGAGCTATGAATTTTGGAGATTAAAATCAGAGTTCTATTCAACAAGTCCAGTTCTTGTCTTTCAACCTCTCATATGCTGCAAATTGAATGTCAATATTTGCAAAACCGTAACACGCAAATCGATGAGAATATTAATTTTCAGTTAAATTGTCGGTTCAATAATCATTAAAAAAATTATTAAAAAATCATAAATTAGTTCACTACTATTTTTTACCGATTCACGTTTATTCTATACTCAATTTTATACAATTGGTGGAACTAATCAAACTGCAGTTCCTTACTTCTCGACCCATCTAATCACTTCTGAGATCACTGTTGATCCCCTACCACGCACTCCATTGATTTTGGAAAAAATTAAGCACGTAGCCAGCAGCTTTTAAAAGATGCCATGTCAAATAAGGCAGTTTATTTAATTATATATATGTCATATGATGCAAACAGCATTTGATTAGCAGCTTATTTAACTATATATGTGTAAATATAAAATAGCTGTTTCCACAAACAAATAGTAATACGTAGCTGCTGCCAGGTGAAGTGATATATAAAAATCTTCTTTCATGTCGATCCAATGCCTATTGCCTAACATGACATCTTACCAACTTTATGAATCAAATCATCAATCTAACTAATTTTTGGGATTTCTCAACACTTCTGGTTAATTTTCATGTGATTATTACTGATATAGACGGTAGCATGTGCACTGCAGTCATATTTAGGTTATTACTTTAGGCGTTATTTGATAATAAAAAAAATCTATTTTAATTTTCAAAGTATGGAATTTATATTAATAAAAATTAAATACTAAATTTACTAATGTTGTTTGTCAATGAATTTATTTGAGCTTCATTGATCACTCTAGAGGTGATTTCATAATCTTGATCAAATAATGGTACGTGCAAGCATAAGCATGACGATGGGTGGAGTAAATCAGTCTCTTTCTTTTATTTTTGGGGAGGTTCATAAATCATAATCGTGCAAATTAGACAACAGGGAAAAGGACCAAATATTAGTGGGAGTCGAAAAATAGTGTCAAACATGTTGCCACATAAACGTTAAAAAGACAGCAAGCAAGCCATTGGTAAAAAGAATGTATGCCCTGATTGAGTGCATATCCAAACAGATTTGATTGAGCAAAGACACACCTTAATTTGGTCTCCAACAACGATGTTTTTTTCTCCAAATCTAATGGAATCAAGTTGTTATCCCACCCAATCTTCAATTTAGGGAACAAATATTTGGAGTTTGTTTTTTATATATATATCAATATGCCACCCCACCCAATCATATTTAACTTCTCAATATGATTAGCCTAGAAAAAAAGTTACCAAAAATGACCAATTGTGGTACGACGTGAAAAATACTGTCTGCCTCTTAGTTATAGGTTATATGAATAGTATATACTAATGATGTGGGTTTTAATTGATTAAGGCCGTCCAAATTATTTCTCCTACAAAACAATTAGGGCTTGTAATTTTCCAAAGTACAGTATTTTTTGTGTTCAATTTCAACGACATTCATCATATATATACGCGCCACTATAAATAAAGTTTAATTATCTGAATTAAATCTAAAGAAATAGGGGTATGTTATATGATGTTCTAAGTAAGTGTTAGATAAAACACAGTGAACAAAATAAATTAATTATAAATAAACATCTATGAAATAAAATATAAATAAAATGATTTATAAAAAATTTATCAAATACAAAAATTAAATAAAACCATAATAAACAGTTGAAATAAATGAGAATCGAGATTTTACAAAACGTTGAGGCCTATGAAACACAATTTCCTTAAGACAGATTCGGCTGCTCCTATGATACTTGGAGTAACGTTGGTCGAATATCTCATAGGATACAACAACAGTAGTAATCAAAGTAGTAGCACCTCTACCACGATCAACTAACGAACAATGATTTTTTCTATCACCGAAATATTTAAAAAAAAAAAAACAAAGGAAGAAAATAAAGAGTTTTGCGAGCAATAGAGTTTCGGCAAGAGAGATTATCAGATAGTACTAATGTATAAAAATCCTTCAGAAATCATGGCCTTTTATAGGCATAGAGTTTTGGAATTTTAGAAAATATATCCACAAAATCTGTCATTAAATCAATTTGATTTAAAATTTTAATCAGATTTATTGGAATCAAAGAGGAAAATAAATTCGAGTTAGGCTAAAATATCCATAAGTCCAAACATATTGCATCGCCCGCATCATGCAAGTTTGACCCAACCCTATCAAGTTTAAACCTACACACCCCCTTCATGCAAGGCAAGATTACAAGCTTAGTCATTCAATTACCCTTTAAGAGAGTTCACATATATAAACACATCTCACACTTTTTATCTAACCAATGTGGGATCTAAGCCTTTACTTTTCCTCAACAACATCTCCAAGTAGCTTACTTTGGGCATCAATTTCTCATTCATCACTCAACCATTTTGAGCTTATGGTATACCGTTGTAAAGGTCTCATGGAGAAGAATAAGAAAACCATAATTTTATGATTCAACTTTTCACCTTTATCTATTGAGAATATGCCTCAAAGTTCTCATAAAAACAATTTTTCCAACAGTAAGTACATACCAATAGTTTTAATCTTAATCAGTATTTCATCATCCTATAGTTTTCTTTGTCTTCAATTTTAATTATATAAAAATTTCCAGGGTTATCTTCATTTAGTGGTATACAGGAAATGCCTAGAAAATTTAATGTTTTAGGTTTTGATAAATCATTATAATGATTATGATTGTAAATATTTGAATGTATAAATTATAATTAAAATTCGTAAAAAACTAATTTTTTTAAAATTGTTCATGATTATGCCACATCAAACGCTTTAAAAATGTAAGTATGATGCATTAATCTCATATTAGAAAGAAAATGGAGGGACATCAAGTGCGTTGCACATCAAATCAAATATGATTTTTGAGAAGAAAATAACGATCTCATGATAAATGGTATCAAATTGACTCTTTAACTACTTTCTTTCATGCCAAGTACCTCAACGAGTTTGGTGAAATGTACACATGCACACCCAAACCCAATACTTACAAGTCATTCACATTCCTATATAATGATTTGGACAAGTGGACTAAACATTCTTTGTTATTTCTTTTCCTTTTCCTCTTGGAGTTGGATTTGGAAAGAAAGGAATTTATTTAAGATTCAATGATTAATCATTTTGGTAGGGGATGGAATTCCACAAATAATCTAAGCTACCAACCAAGCAAGCATACATGTCTTGATTGCAAAGCTTAATTGGCATATGGAGATATTAGTGGAGGGATGCTCCCTTTAGGTCTTTGCATTTTTCTCCATTGATCTCCATATAGATACTTGGTGTAGACGCGTGGCTATATGTACCACTGTGTATATTGGCTACAAACTTAGAAATTACTCCAATGGAAAAATGCGAGGATGGGAACAACTTTCAAGTTGCCTTTAAAGTGGATTCTAGAAACATTGACAAAATCAAATACCCTGACTTTGCCAAATTAAGGTTTATATGGGAGAAATGGATTCGATTTACATATGTCCTTTAAAATTATTAGCACCGTATGTAATGGCGGGTGTGGTTGAGAGAACAAATAGAATTAATATGACCATTTTTGTAGGTTTAAAGACAAGTCCCTATAGGGTCTCCATTTCCATTTATGCTTCACCGTTCTTTATTACATTTTTGCATTGTCTGTTAATTAAGGTTTCTACCTTAAAACTTCCGACATTTAAGAATATTAATAGACCAAGTCCTTTTCTCATTGTGTTTGAATCACTATTTGCGTGTTTCATGCGTTGCTTACAATTCGGTCGGAATGCAAGGCCGCAAACATGACGGTGCTGTGAAATCGCTTTCAAACTCCCAATCCCTCGAACAAAAAAGGGTGATCTGTATGAATGTATCTGATCTTAGCTACACACATATGACTCGCAGTTGCAATGATGTCCCTAACTCGGACTTTGTCTCCAATATCTACACGTGTATACCGACTCTTCTTGTATTGGTCAGTTTGTGCTACTTTCTGAAATGTAATGATGCTCCCCCAATGCTTTGGCTTTGAAAATAGTTAACAATATGTTTCATGTCATCAGGGCTTGATTGGTGTTAGTCTGCTCACCTTGATGGCTCCATTCGAAGTTTCTTAATTGGTGTATTATAGTTAGAGAGAATGCTGTCAACTGTAAACCTCATCCTTTCGCAGAATGATAACTGTTTGAATTTGTATCCGTTATTTTAACAAACAATATAGATTCGGATAATCCATTTTGAATTTATAATGAATAGTAATTTGAAAATTTAAATCTAAATTCGTAAAAAAACTATCAAATATTTACAAATACCCCACTCCGCAATATGAATTACCAACAACTTTTAAACACCTAATGATTGTTGTTGTGGAACTTCCGCAATACCTTTTCCATATTCTTCTACTTTTGTTAATTCCTTTCACATTTTATGAATTTTCAAAAGCCAACAAATGGATCCTTTCTCATCATATTTCTAATTGTGCAAATTTTATTGGTAGAGATGAAATCAAAAATCTGGAATTGTTAAAATTAAATTATAATTTTATGGTTTTTAGGAAGAATAAATTTAAAAATGAGAATGAAATAAGCTTGCTACCAATTCCAAAGAGGTTTTGTTCCATGTTAAAAAATAGGTTCAATTAGCATATTTGATTAATAAATAATATAAAAATTGGAAGATTAATTCGATGTTAATTAAATATTTTAAATTCAAGTTGTTATTCGAGTAGAATATGCATATAAATGATTGAATGAGTAAAACATTTGTGCGCCTGCAAGAGAATGGACAGCTAACCAGTAAATTTGATTGCAGAAGAGTAACGAATGGAGTCCCAAAATGATAAGTCCACCACTGTTGATAATCCAATGGAAATGAATGGAACATCCCACTTCAACCCACCACGCCAATGGAGTTTGCTGGGCTTTGATTTATTTAATTAAGTAAAACAATTGTAATAAACTAATAATAATTAAATTTAAGAAATGTGTTCAATATATAGTACAAAATCTACCGCAACTCACTTTAGAGTAGACAGGATATAGATCTAAAGCAACTTTTGAGCGAATGTGAGGATCAACTCTTTTATATACATTTGGAAAGAAAATTAAATTTAAAAAAAAACTGAATATAAATTTATGAAACATGTAAGTCAACATGCAAATTAGTCATTTTAATTTTATTTCTTTGGATATAAATTTTAAATGCTCAAATTTGCTCTTATTTATTTTATTTTATTATCATGTTGGTTAATTTTTATCTCATGGAGAATTTGTAGGGGGGCATTAAGGAAGATTTTTTTGTGGTTGTATTAACATTAAATGCCCCTCGAGTTACAAAAAGGGAAAAAAAGAAATTCTTATGACTTCTGTTCCCTTTCTTCGACTGCTCTTTCCTTTTCTGTCAACTTTCTTTATACTTTCAAGAATTACAAACTCACTTTCTTGGTTCATAATAGTTAGAGTGAAATGCGCAACAAAGAAAAAGGTTAGGAATCTCTCATTCTTCCTTGGAAATTTCTAAAGACAAGGCAACAACTGTTCAGACCAATGAAATTGACAAGGATAGCCTCCCTTATATTGATCAAGAGAGTAAACATATAGACCGATGGACTCCCTAATGGGTTTTTCACAAAATTGTTCATGCTTTTTTTACCATTTTGTCCTTCTGTTATTAGTATAAATAGAGGGTTGATTTCTTTATTTTTCACACTCAACAGAAACACAACCTTCTCTAAAAACATTTTTCTCCCTTGCTTTTTGTTTGTGATTTTTTTTTTATAAAATTTGACAATTTTCCCCAAATCACTTTTATAGAAAATTATGTTTAGGAGTTTGAGTTTTAAGTGGGATCGACTATGACCCCTCCAAACTTTCCTAGGAATTGTTCCTATTGTGATTTCCTAAGAAGATCAACACTAATTGAGTTCCATTTTCCATATTCGAGTGTACGAATATCAAAGTATTGTGTTAACCTTGGGAGACAACGTCCACTACACGATTACACCAATCAGGGTGAATTCGTTTCTAAGGCAGTGGATTTACCATGGCACAGTAATTTCTAATTTCATATTTAATTATTTATTTTTCCCAGTCAGTGTTAACAATTTTTTTTTCAGTAGATTATATTTCCAGCACCTAATACAACAAGCTAATGAAACATTAGGTGAAAAACAACTTGGAGATCAACCTGACAAGACACATGTTTGAACAGATGCTTGAATAGAAATTTGAACAGATAAAAAAACAATTTTAGAAAAGTGAATTGTTGAGAAAGACTCCAGTTGAGATGCTGACCTAATAAGTGACATTAAGAAGACATCCTGGTAGGGGGAACAACTTTTTGACAAAAGGGGATAGTATCGTATGTTTTTGTTAGGGGGAGTTTGAGTTTGATGGGCTGTTACTTTTTTCATTGCTGATGTTGAGTAATTTTAAAGGAACAGTTAAACAGTTTTTGACTCTATTGTTATGAAGTTTTCTTGCTGCTACTACTTTGAGGATATTTATTTATACTCCTGTGTAATGGTGGATGGTACTGATTAGCTAATTAATTTGGTTGGTATGGTGCTGGTTTGAGGGGGAGATGTGCTACTACATGGCTTCTATTGCTATACTATCTTTTATGCTTCCTTTGTTTTGTTGCTACTCTTCTTTTGATGGTTGTTGGTTTTATTCACTTTACTTTAAACTCTTTTGAGTGAGATATTGTTGATGTATTAAACATCTGTTATGAGCTTTTATACAATTGGTTCATTAGTATATCATGTGTGTTTTTGGCATAATGATAAGGGGTGTGTTTTTCATTTGCTTATGTTTTGCCAAAAAGCCAAATGAGGGTTTGTTGAGGCTAAAGTTGTGTAGTGTTGATGCTTAAACAACATATTTACACAACTGTCTAGACAGCTTTTCAAGACAGCTTAAGTGTTATTGGATGTCATCATTTTTTACTTGGACCTCCATATGTCATCATTTTTTACTTGGACCTCCATAATTATTTTCTCCATAAGCAAATGTATCCTAAAATGAGTTGTAACACCCCTATACCCGACACGATAATTGGATCAAGTATAGGAATGCTACATTAATTGTCAAAATAACATACTTTGACTTTTTGTTCAAAGTAAAATTAACACTTGTTGAATACTTTTAATTAATTGCCAAGATTAGGGATGAGGTAGATAATTTTATTTTTAAAACATCCTTGCATTTGAGACAGTATTCTAAACTTAAATGAGGGTTATTGTGAAAAACTACACATACGGCCGTATCTTCAGGCCATATGGATCTCGGGAATTGTGTGGTTTCAAAAATATTTGCTTCTAATATTCACATAGTCGTGTAACGGCCCGTGTCTGCTATACGGTTGTGTGGTTGGCCATGTAACTTTTATAACACCCCCTAACCCGTCTCCGTTGCCAGATTAGGGTTATAGAGTATTACATTACAATTCAGAACATTTGATTTCAAGCAGAACATTTATTCAATTTACATTATAACAACCATTTACATATTCCATTTATAGCATACAGTACACTTAGGGGCCTTAAACCGATCCTACAAGGCCCTAAAAATAGTTTGGGAACATTCTAGTATCAATTTGAAACAAAATAGAAAATTTTGTAAACAGGGGTCACACGGTCGTTCGACATAGCCCAAACCGTGTGGACATTCAAAGTCTGGACACATGACCGTGTCCCAGCCCTTGTGTTCGCCCATGTAGGTATTCGAAATAGGTCCACACGATTGTGTCGTAGGCCGTGTGCCAAACTGTATGCGCATTCGATGTTGTGTCACACGACCGTATGCCAAACCGTGTTACATACTATCTTAAGACACAAGGTCGTGTCGCAAACCCTGTGAAACCTACACCTAAAACAATAATAACACACAGCAGTGTGGGGTGGCCATGTGTGGTACACGGTCGTGTGACAACCCGTGTCCCAAGCCATGTGGCAGCCCATGTCCCAGGTCATGTACTTCTCAAAATAACCCTAAAACTAGCCAAAGCATTAACCTTTTCTTGCATAACAAACCATTTCAATCATTTTCACTTGGCCAAAACAGTTTGAAACATACCAAAACCAACCAAATTAGGTGCCTAACCAATATGCCATCGATTGACACCACAATTCAACATATTAACTTGACTCAATTCAACATTTCAAGTTCATTCATTAAGCCTAATTCATATATATCAAATAACCATTTCAAAGCATACCATTCAACCATATTTTACCTACTTTCATATGAGTATTCATAAATGTCACATACCATATTTTTACACTTTGATTTGCAATCTATCAACTAAGGATATTAAGACACATATAAGCTTGGCACAAACTCAAAACAAACCAAATTATCAAATCAACGTTCAAGCCCTATTACATGCCAAAACACATACATATTATTTCATCTAAATGTCTATCCAATATACCCTCATTGGTACCACAATTTAACATCCAAATCTATTCAAATCCAATGCCATAAATTCATACCTTAAACTTACATCACACGTCTACCATTTAACCACTTCATTCACACATCAATGAACCAAAAGCCACCTAAATCTCAAGGCATTCACAAGTGACCAAAACATATACTTAGATATTTACATTTATAAGCCGACATCAAAACATATAGGCAAATAAATTTAAACCACATCACATTGATAAATAACACAAAAACTCCTATTACACGCCATTTATAACCGTTAGCCAAAACAACCAAAACTACTAATATAATGAATGGATATTGTGATTGTGCTCCTATGCGATTCCAACCGATCAAGCTTTCTGTTGATCTACAGGAAAAGAAATCAACTAGCGTAAGCAAATAATGCTTAGTAAGCTTGTATAAATCTTAGACGTAATCTTATCAAATAGGCTCAATTTATGTAATTCATAAATAATTCCTTCGATATGCTTAAGAGATTATCCATTTCCTAATACAAAATCAATCTCACAAGTCAGGGAGTTTAATAATGAAACATCAAACATTCATTCATATCAAGGAACATATATTGGAAGCAAATCCATAAACATAACATTCATCACATCTCTAATATGTAACATTCATACCTTCAAAGCTTTTATGTCAAAACTTTCCATTCCATCTATTATAGTTTCATGACATTTTATATAATTAAGTTCATTCGTTTGAGTCTCTATTACCCGTTGAACCAAATGAAACAACGTCGGATACACGAGAACTATGCTCACACAAAGTGTGCCTATACATATAATTGAAACCTTTTTTGTAATACTCACACGAGCTGAGAAATGGGCCTACTCACACGAGCTGTGGGTTGGGATGTTAAGCTACACGATGTTGCTCACACGAAATGTGGAGAATCCGCAACAAAAGTAGGACCTCAACCATCAGGAAGATATCCAAGACCAGTACCTAAAACTGTATAACCCCTAATGACATGTCATTTGTATCCTAGTATTCACAAGGTTCAAATGGGACACATTGCAACCTTTGATTCCTTTTTCGATATAACATTTCACATACATATTCTTGAAATTTACATTTTTCACATTTCGACAATTGATCACCATAATCATTTAAACTCATTAAGCATATAACACATAATAATCATTTAGGATATAACTAACATAATTATTCATTAAAATTTAAACAAATTTGTAAATAATGAATTAACCATTATACGAACTTACCTCGACTACAATGGTTATAAAAGTAAAGTCGATGATTAATCCAAAATCTTAGCTTTTCCTCGATTCGAATCCGATTGATTTGTTTCTTGATTTAGATAATAATTTTAATTCAACTAAACCACTCAAATAACTTAATATAATTAATTCAACTTATAACCCTTATCAATAGGATATTTACGAATTTAGCCCCAATGTTTTACCTGTTATGCAATTTAGTCCTTAAACCCGAAACTTACAATTTAACCACTTTTAATTTAGATTCATGCTAGCCAATTTTACCTTAGTCTTATAATAGCCCATATTTTTCCTCATTTCACACAATTTACATTGAATTTTACTATTTCAACAATTTAATTCCTAAGCATTAAAATCATCAAAAATCACTAAACAAAATACTTATATTTAACTACCAACTTTAATAATCTATCGATTAAAATAAAAAACACATCAAACACATTAATTTTAAGTCCCTATACTTTTAACAATTTTACGAATTGATCCCCGGGCTAGCTAGATTAAGCTAAAATGATCACAAAAACATAAAAAAAAATTAAAAACGGGGATCAAAATCATACTATGCAAGCCAATAATGCTTGATTGAATGCCTCCTTCTTCTCTAATGGTTTTTGGTTGTGAAATTTTTTTTGAAGAAGATAACAACATTTGTTTTGGTTTTGTTTATGTTATTAATTTATTAAATTACCATTTTGTTCTTTAAACACTAATTAAATTTCATGAAAATTGCCATCAAAACTGTCCAAATTAATGATAAATGGTACATTTTCAATTTAAGTCTCCTTATTAATCTTTCCGTAGCCATTTGACACCATTATCTAATAGTAACTTACTTTTTCAACTTTTATGATTTAGTCCTTTTCGCTTAATTAATTATTTAAATATTAAAATTTCTTAACCAAATTTTATATGACACTAGTAATACTCCGTAAATATTATTAAATGTTTATAGGCTCAGTTTATAAAAACGAGGTCTCGATACTTCATTTTCTAAAACCACTTGACTTTAGGGATATACCACTTAAACCTAATTATTCTTTCAATTAACAAAAATTATTAAATTAAATTTCCACTTAATTCTATATTTGACTCGTAAATATTAAATAATAATATTTATGGACTCACTCGTCAGATTTGTGGCCCCAAAACCACCATTTTCGACATCACTGAAAAACAAGTTATTATAACTTTCGAAAATTGTGTCCCTGTTTGAACATTTAAGTTTTCTTTGTCAATTTAATAAATTTTACCTCTAATTCCCTGTAAACAGGTTTCAAATGCAACCAAACCTGTCACAACCAGGTTTGGCGAACTGATTCGATTCAAGAGACTACGTTGGCAAAAATCGCCTAAGTTGCGAGACGTAGACCGGATAAGGTTGGTAAATTCGTGGTGATGTACTTCGTAAAACTTCGTCAAAACTACGAAGTTCCAATTCGCGGATGGTGAGTTCTTGATAGAGGTGAAAACTTTATTAGATGGACCATGCCACTAATAAGTCTGCCACCTGTGCTTTTGTGTCACTGTTAATGTAAGCATAGTAGTTAGTGGGACACGTTTAAGTTATCTAGCATCCTAGTGGAGGTAACATGTTCATAATTAGGACACCTGCAGAGCCTCGTAGGATGCGATTAACTAGTAGAAGCATGTGAGAATAAGTAATGATTAGAGTAAATCCTGAGTGGGATTTGGATGTGAGTTATCTATAAATAGGATAGTTTCATAGTGGCAAAAAGATTTTTTTTTGTTTCAGATTCTCTACTAGAATTTGTTGTTATCGAATAAAAATCATAAGAGTTCTTTGTTGTTAACGAATGTGTTGTCTGTTAAGCTTAAAAGAGCTTCTTTGCTAATCGTTTGCTGGTAAATTCTTAAACCTTTTTTTAAGTTTTACCAAATAAATTGAAGCTAATGTAAGAGAGGTTTAATAGGATTTCTTTGGATACTTGATAGCAAGTAAGCTTCTACTTAGAAACTATTTGCATGTCTATAGATTCTTGACATTTCATAAAGTTTTGGTTTTTTTTTTTATGATTAAAGAGGTCGTTTTATTGTTTTAGCCAAAGAAATGGGAGAATGACCTAATAATAAAAGGAAAGAACCAGTAGAGAAAACAAAGCCTATATATTGTAGCAAAGAAAGAAATAAAGAAGGATCAATGAATATTGAAGGATAGAGAATTGAAAGTAATACCCCTTCACTAGTGAACAACACTGCACCTTCTACAAGCCGAGGAGTTATGGGAACAAAATCTTAGGAGGCCTTGATGGAAATGATGGGATATGTTATGGAATAGTGGTTTGACCGTTACATGGGAGCTATCCCAACCATTTCTTATAGACGTTGTGACGAGTTGGTGAGACCCAAGGAAACTGTGAGGACAGTAGAGGTTGTATGACCAGCAAACCCTTCACCTCCAACCTCAATTGTAATGGTGTTTAGAGGAGACCTTATGGAGATCATCCGTAAATGTGGTGCCAAAGAGTTTTGAGGCAGTAAAGAGGATGATCCAGTTATGGTAGAAAATTGGCTTTCTAGAGTTTGTCGGGTAGTTGAAGAGATGTAGTGCTCCCTAGCCGAGAGTTTGAGATGCACCATCTCTCTATTTGAGGATGAGGTGTATTAGTGGTGGACCATGGTATCCAGCATAGTCCCAAGAGAGCAGGTGACTTAGGACTTTTTCCTAAAGAAGGTCAGGAAAAAGTTCATTAACAGACTATTCGTTGAAAAAATGAAGAAAAACTTTTTAGAGCTCAAAAAAAAGGAAGAATGATAGTGTTTGAGTATGAGAAGGAGTTTATCAGGTTAAGTAAGTATACCAAGGACTTGGTCCCATATGAAGAGGGTTTGTGTGTTAGGTTTGAAAGAGGTTTAAATGATGAATTAAGGGTATTACTGTCTGCCCTCAAGATCAGGGATTTCGTTGCCTTTTCTACAAAAGCTCAAAGGATTGAAATAGTCATTCAAGAAAGAAATAAGGTTAGGGAAAGAGAAAGAAACAAGCACGAAGCTTTCAGCGTAGTGTCTAATGTTGGGTTTAAGAGACCCAGAAATGTAAAAAGACATTATGCTACCTCAGCAAGGGAGTCACAAACTATGGGTTTCCACCGAGAGCGGAGTGTATGCCAAGCAACTTTTATAGCAGCACTAGAGGAACCTAGATATTGAATATTCCTATGTGTAATAGTTGCGATAAAAACCATATTAGTGTATACTAGAAGGCCACCATGAGATGTAATAATTATGGGGCCCAGGATCATTACAAGAAGGATTCTCCTATAAGAAGAGCAAATACTAAACAAGCTGTTCAAGTAGTTAGGGAGTCCCAACCTAAGGTGAAAATTGGAGCGGTGTCGAAGTCAAGATCAATCTAGGGAGCCCTGATAAGAAATCCAGTTATGTTTTAGCCCAAAATCTTCAGCAAAGGTATATGTCATGCAGGAAAAAGAGGATGTCGAAGCCATGACATCATTATGGGTAGATTCTCTTTATTTGACACCTGTATATATACATTAATAGACACTGGGTTTACTCATTATTACATTTTTGATAAGTTTGTGGTTGAGAGGAGTCTTAGAGTTGTCCCTAGTAAGTTCAGAATGATAGTCACAAATCCTTTAGGCTGGAGTATTATAGTGTATAGAGTGGTAAAAGCTGTTCATTGAGTTTTGGCGGACATGCTTTCTTGGAGGATTTAATACTTCTAAGTATTCATAAGTTCGATGGTATTTAGGGTTTAGATTGGCTAACAAGACATAACGCAATGGTCGAGTACAAGTCTAGAGGGGTATGGTTAATATTCGTTGATGGCAATAAGGTATTTATCTCAAGAGTAGAACGTGATATGAGAAATAGTTTAGTTTATGCTATTTGAGCATAAAAAAAATGATTGTTAATAGTGAAGATTCTTACTTAGCATATATCCGAGATTCTAATATGGTAAGGGAAGACTTTGGACAGATACCAATTGTGAATGGATTTTCGGATGTCTTTATAGAGAAATTACCAAGGATTCTACCAAACAGAGACGTGGAGTTCTCTATTGATATAACATTAGGGATTGCCCGCATATCAAGTACGCCATACATAATGGCTCCAATAGAACTGAAAGAGTTGAAAGCTCATTTGCAAAAACTGTTGGATAAGGGGTTCATCCGACCAAGTGTATTACCTTGGGGTGTACCAATACTATTTGTAAAAAAGAAGGATGGGACCTTCTGTTTGCGTATTGATTACAAACAGTTGAATAAGGTAACTATTAAGAACAAGTATTTATTGTCCTGAATTGAGGACTTGTTCGATCAGCTAAGTGGAGCTAGGGTTCTCAAATATTGATATGAGGTCAGGGTGTTATCAGATGAAGATAAAAGGTGATGATATTTTTAAAACTGCATTCTACACGCGCTATGGTCACTATAAATTTTTAGTAATGCCTTCCGGCCTGACTAATGCACCAACAGTATTTATGGATTTAATTAACAGAGTATTTCAGCCCTACCTTAATCGTTGCATTGTTGCCTTCATTGATGACTTTTTGTTATACTCAAAGAGTGAGGTGGAGCACAAGGAACACTTGCAAATAGTTTTAAATTTCTCCGAAAGAACAAACTGTATGACAAATTTAACAACTGTGAATTTTGCCTGAAGGAGGTTCACTTCTTAGGCCATGTTATCTTCATGAAGGGAATCAAGGTATATCTCAAGAAGATTCGGGCTCTTCTCAAATAGAATTCGCCAAAGAGCATTACAGAGGTACGCAGTTTCCTTGGTCTTGCGGGATATTATAAGAGGTTTGTAAAGAGGTTCTTAATGATTGCAATGCCTTTGACGCGGTTATTAAAGAAAGATGGGAAGTTTCACTAGTCTGAAGAATGTTAACATGGTTTTAATGAGCTAAAGAACGCAGTGACTGAAGCCCCAGTATTGAGTAAGCCAGAATCAATGGTAGAATATGGCGTATTCACTGACACATCTTTGAATGGGTTAGTATATGTACTTATGCAGAGGGGAAAGGTGATCGCTTATGCATCACGCTAGCTTTAACCTCATAAGAATAATTACCCAACTCATGATTTGGAACTGGCCACAGTGGTGTTGGCTTTAAATATTTGAAGACACTATCTCCATGGAGAAAAGTGTCATATATTTTCAAATCACAAGAGCTTAAAGTATTTGTTCACTCAGAAGGATTTGAAACTACGCCAACAAAGATGGATCAAGTTGTTAAAAGATTATGACTTGACCATCAAATACCATCCAAGCAAGGCTAACATGGTGGTTGACGTATTAAGTAGGAAAAGCATATCAACTCTAGCTTCTCTGAAAGCAAGTGTGTCTAGCTAATGATGGGTCAATTCTCATTAAATTAAAAGTGCAACAAGTTTTCATTTCTTAGATATTGGAGTTGCAACTTAAGGATGCGAGATGCTATGAAATCAGGGAACGCATAAAGTCTGACAGTGCTAAGAATTTTAGCTTGGGAAATGAAAAAGAGCTATGCTTTATGGGAAGACTATATGTTCCCAACGAAAAAGGTATAAGGCAAGAGATCATGAAGTAAGCTCACCAATGACCCTACTCACTCCACTCAGGAAGTGTAAAAATGTATCGGGATTTGAGGACTTGTTTTGGTGGCTAGGAATAAAGAGAGAAAATCAGAATTTGTGATGAAATGCTTAACCTTCCAAAAGGTCAAGGCTGAACATTAGGTTCTTTCGAGTAAGTTTAGTTCATTATAGATCCCAAAATGAAAATGGGATAGGAGTACGATGGATTTTTATTTAGGCTTGCCCTTCAGTGCATCCAAGAAGAATTTTATTTGGGAGATCGTGGATCGATTAACCAAGTCAGCACACTTTGTGGTCGTGCGTATGAACTACTCATTGGAGAAGCTGGCAAATTTTTACATGTCAAAAATAGTTCACTTGCACGGTATACATTCATCAATTGTGTCTGATCGTGACCTTGGATTCATATCTAGGTTTTGAAAGCAGTTGTAGACATATCTAGGAACCAAGCTTCGGTTCAGCATTGCCTCCCATCCATAAACTGATGGGCAATTAGAAAGGCTGATCCAAGTGTTAAAAGATATGTTCAGAAGTTGTATGATCGATTTTAGGTTGAACTGGGAAAAGTAACTACCTCTTGCAGAGTTTGCATATAACAACAGTTATCACGCCAATTTAGGCATGTCACCTTTTGAGGCATTATATGGTAGAAAGTGTCGATCACCGATATACTGGATAGAGCTTAGCAAGAAAAAGCTAGTTAACCCAAACCTAGTCCATGAAACAGAAGAAAAGTAATGGTCATCAAGAACCACTTAAAGGTTACCCAAGATTGTCAAAAAGCATACACAGACAGAAGAAGAAAATATGTATCTTATGAAGTTGGTAACAAAATGTTTCTTAAGGTCTCACCTTGGAAGAATATCATTCGTTTTGGGTTGAAGGGGAAACTTAGCCTAAGATTTATCGGACCTAATGAAGTTTTGGAGTGTATAGATCTTACGAGGAAAAACCTATATGTATCTTGGATAGAGAAATCAAGACGCTCAAAAAAAAAAGAAATTATATTAGTTAAAGTGTTATGGCAAAACCACATAGTTGAAGAGACTACATAAGAAAAAGAAAGCTCAATGGGAGAGCAGTATCCACATCTCTTTGTAGGTACGAAATTTCGAGGATGAAATTTTTATGAGGGAGAGGGAGTTGTCACACCCAAGTTTGGCAAACCGGTTCGGTTCAAGAGGCTACGCTGGTGAAGATTGCCTAAGTTGCGAGACTTTGACTGAATAAAGTTGGTAACTTTATGGCGAAGTATTTTGTAAAACTTTTTCAAAATTACGGAGTTCCACTCCGCATATGGCAATTTCTTGATGGAGGTGAGAACTTTATTAGGTGGACATTTCTGCTAATAAGTCTGTCACCCATGTTTTTGTGTCGCTGCTGATGTAAGCATAGTTGTTAGTGGGACTTGTTTAAGTTATCTAGCATCCTAATAGATGTAACATTTCAATAATTAGGACACCTGCAGAGCCTCGTAGGATGTGATCAATTAGTGGAAGCGTGTAAGAATAAGTATTTGTTAGAGTAAATCCAGAGTGGGATTTGGGTGTGAGTTATCTATAAATAGGATAGTCTGATAGTGGAGAAAAGATTTTTTGTTTCATCTTCTCTACTAGACTTTGTTGTTATCGAAGAAAAACCATAAGAGTTCTTCGTTGTTAATGAATGTGTTGTTTGTTAAGCTTAGGAAAGCTTCTGTGCTAGTCGTTTGCTATTAGATTCTTAAACTTTTCTTTAAGTTTTACGAACTAGATGGAAGCTAATGTAAAAGAGGTTCAGCAGGATTTCTTTGAATACTGGATAGAAATGAAACTTCTACCTAGAAACTGTTTGCATGTCTATAGATTCTTGACATTTTATAAAGTTTTGGTTTTTTTTTTTTATGATTAAAGAGGTCATTTTATTGTTTTAGCCAAAGAAATAGGAGAAAGACCTAATAATAAAATGAAGGAACCAGTAGAGTAGACAAAGCCCTGACTAAAGTATTCTGGTGAGTTCTTTTGTATTTAGAGTTTGTATATCTGTGTTATTTTGGTTAATCGTTATGATTGTACTGCCTAGTAAGTGGCTCCATATCCGAACTTGTCTGAGGAGGCAACGAAGGGATGTTGTGTAAAATGATAAAAGAAGACACTGGATAATTTTTTTTGCCACCGATATGACATTTTGGTGCAAACCGTGACCGATGAAAACTTGGCCTTGCAGGGGAACATATATGTGTTCGAACAAAAAAGAAAGTTAAGAGGATATGGAGGTGATGTTTGTTAAATAGCTCTGAAAAGCGGATATGAAGATATAGGGAAATATGGTTCTTCAAAATTATGATCAGAAGTTAGCACAATGAAGTATGTGGAAAAAGGGGTGCATGCATGAAAATAATTGTGCACGTTCCATGTAAAATAAACAGAAAGCCTGATAGTGTAAAAGAGTAGTCGCTTAAGTGGTGTATTCGTAGAGCAAATGTACTCGTGTCTGCCATAGGTGAGTTTCCTAAAGCAGATAGAGTAACCTAGTAGACTGAGTCTGATCGCGGTAGTATTCGTTAGCAAAAACTTCGAATCATAAAAATTTGTATCCGCCAAGTATGGCTTGTTGGTCCGTTAGTTTGAGTATAAACTTTTATTTCCTGATAGTGTATATTGTGGGATGTATGTCCCAAGAGCTCACTGAGTTCTTACTAACTTACTCTGTTATTTCTTTTTAATTTTAGGTTTTTAGGCTAAACGTAGTGATTGAAGGGAAACAACCATATCAACGTCCATTTATGAGCCTTCTTTGTTTTCGTGAGTAACATGTAATTGTTAGAAGTATTATGATGATTGTTAGATGCTGCCATTTAAAATTATTAAATTATATTTTAAAACGATATTTTCTACTTCGAATGTTTATTGATAGCCTTGTTGGCTTAAGATTAATTATGGATTATGGTATTTTTGGATTAATTTAAGTAAAGTTTTAATCTACAAGCTCGAGTAATAACTCGAACGGAAATTTTGTTTGATTTTATGAATAATTTCTAAGCTGCCTTCAAAGGCTATATACTCGTAACTTTAAACCTTTAAAGTGGCGTGGTACCATTTTACATTTTGATTTCAATCATTTATTTCAAGTTAGTTGAATACTCCTCTGGTAAATGGGTACCCACCTAAGCAAAATGTTGGTTTAAAGGAAAGGTTTAATGTTTTCAATGGTTCTGCTTGTGACACTCCATACTTGGATCTGACGAACGAGTCGAATGTGGGGTGTTACAAAACCTATTTACAATTTAAGCATATAAATCATTCATACCATTCACTTATTATTATACACCACAAGCATATTGAGTTTCTGTTTAAGTTCTCAGAATTTATAAAGTTTGCAAATTTATATTTTTGTCCTTCATACCCATGCACACACTATTTAGCCTATTTACATGTCAAACTAAACCAAAATTTAGTGTCATACTCTTCTCTAAGCTTGGCGATGTGATAAGATGAGCCAACCATGATCTCAGTTCTAGCTTTCCAAATTTATTTTCAACCTACACGTTAAAAATAAACGCATTAAGATGGTGAAGGCTTAGTAAGTACATCAAGAATTTTAAAAAAATATTAGTTATATAAACTACTATACGTTACATTCATATATATTAAGTTTTGTTCATCACTATCATTAATTCAATTTTTTTCCTTTCAAACATTTACCAAAACTTACCATGTTACATTTTTGTTTGTTTATACCACATTTTGTTTAGTAGCCCATTGTAGACTAAATAGAACATTTAGGATATATGGAAACAAACACAGAGTCGTACCAAAGTGCATTAACAGAACGGAGATGCACCAAAGAGTAATTCAAAACGGAAGGCACTGAAGTTCTAAAAAAATAGAGGGTGCGCTAAATACCCTTAATTGCATGCCATATGTATCCTAATAGTTCACATCTCGTCTACATGGGATTTACTTCCAACGAATTGCAGCATTTTATATGTTTGAAAAGATACACTGTAATTTGTCACTTTTCACCATTTAGTCCTCGATTATATATATACCAGACTTGTAGATTTCATCACACAATTAATATTCATAACATCATAACTTTAATATTTTTCATATAAACCCTCTTTTTAACATTTCAAATTCTTATGACATATTTTGCTTTCTTTTCAATTTAGTCTCTTTTTTTTACCAATATTATGAATTACTTCATTTTCACATCATAAAATAGAATATACATAATTTACATAGATTTCCATAGATTTCCATCAACAATTATTTCATAAATTCATATAATACTAGTAATTAAAACATCTAAATAGCATAATTTTTTGCTAAATTAAAACTAAACAAGGTAAAATTCTAGAAGTACTTACAACCAAAGCTTGGATAATAAGGTTTCCTTTCTTCTTACTTCCTGATCACCTCTTTTCCTTTTTCTTCAATTTGATCCTCACCCTTCTTCTCTTTTCTTCAATTCCATATCAAAATATATAATATATTCATGTTAAAACCACAACCAAATAACTTTTCTATGTTATTTTATTGAAATAAACATGTATGCCTTAGTCACTTGAAATCACAACCTTATTCTTACTTTCTCTCTCCTTCAATACATCTATGAAGACTCTTCTCATGAAATTAAGGTAGCTAGTAAACTCCTCTATTGATTTTGCTAAGGAAATATGAAAGAAACTTGAAGAAATAAGCTTAGGAAGGTTCAAAAATGATGGAAAGACCTAAATGTAATAAAAACAAAAGTCTAAATGATGGAGAAAAATGGTGGTGGGGTGGGAATGGGAAAGATGAACGACTTTTCATTTTTTCTATTTAATTTTCTACACAATTCCACTAAAATATCTCTTAAGTTAATAATCAATTTTTATTAATTTGCAAATTAATCCACCAATCTCATTTCAACACAATTTCGTCCTTTAATCAGTATGTTTCCATAATTATTTAATTTAGCTAATTACCATTTTGTCCTTTACCTTTTTCCATAATACCATATGTGAATCATACCTTATTTTAGTAAAACTTCACTCCTAGTCCTTCCTTCTTTTTCCATCAATTCCATGTAATCATTTCAAAATTTTGATTTTCTCACTTTTGCCCCATCAATTTTTATTTTCCTACAATTTAGTCAATGTCCTAAATCAAGTTTTCTCATCTACTAAGCATTTCCTAATTTCTTATTAGCTTTAACTATTTTCTAAATCGACATTCAAAATTCCTATTTTATATTTTTCGAAAATTTCCTAATATTTCCTAACCTGATATATCATTGTACCTAGCTCCGAGGCATAACACGGATTTTACATGAGTTTCATTTCATATCAAACCATGGTGATCGAATTTAGCTGGTTAAGGAAGGCATGAGATCGACATGTATTATCTATTAAGGCTTATCTTATGGATTAAATTAATGATTTTATTTGGATAATAAAATAAGGTTGTGTCTTGGAATATATTTTGGAGGATTTTATCTTGGATTATATTGCACCAAAATAGAGTATTTATCTCTACAAAATCTTTTTTGGAAGGCTACCTAAATTGGCCTATATATACACAGTTTATTCGCATAAATGGATGCACCTTTTTGAAGAGTGTTTTATGTTGATATCGTTGGGATCTTTGCTATGATGTTTCTTGTATTTTACACTCATATTATAGGCATTCTTTGAGAGGATTTATATCTGATTGTAAGTGAAGTTTTGGGTGAGTGAGTGTAACAAGTTAGGACTAGCTATTGAAGATACAATTACTTCTTTGTGTAATGGTAGATTGGGCTTTAAACAATAGATTGTTAGATTAATTGTTGAATAAACCATTTATTAAGCAAGACTCCACAAAATAGGATTGTTTTCGAATTGCGTAAATAAACCTTGTGTGCTTATCTCTCTTTACTCTCCTTATCTGAACTGTTTTTATTTCTGTTCACTAACTCGTTCAAACTCGTGTCTGAACTAGTTGTTTAGAGAATTGTTTGAACAAGAAGCAATCTGTCTATTTATTTTCAAATATCTTTTGCAAGGAAATGAAATTTTTATTTTTATTTATAATCTTGAACTTCTTAAATATTGATTAAAAATTTAGCATTTTTTATTTAGAAATTATTGTTGCTAGTGTGATTATTATGAATCTTATGTTTGAAAATTGACATATTCCATTCTAGTGACACCAAAAAGCACTTAAATGATTTTCTTTTACTTATTATATATTGGCTTCACGAAAACTTTTTCTTTTAGTTATTGTTTAGTTTTATAATAGTCTTATATTTAACCCATATACATTGGTTTATCAAAGGTTAATATTATGTATTAATTTATATGACTTTTATAAACATTTTAATTTTTAAAAAAAAATTAACCCAAAATCCAAATTTTCTAATTTCACCCCGCCTAGACAAAGATATTGACTTAGATTTTGTTGCGGGTTGGATGGATCCAAAACGGGTTGCTACAAATGTCATGCTACACTAAGAGGGACTAAACGAAGTTGGAATGCGAATTTTGTAACCGGAGATATTTTATTTCTTGTAAATGTTGTTTAGGCTGTTTGATAGCAACACAAAGGTAACTTCAGGAATTTACTGAAATCATCTAAAATGAATTAAGATCCAAGATTTATATGAGAGAAACCGTTCATAATTTTGAGCTTGACATATATTCTGTCTCCCAATTAATTTATCACATTTGTCATTCTTGCTTAGATTTTTAGGTTAAGCATGCAAATTATATACATACATATATATATATATATATATGATATTTTGTAATATGAGTTTTGGAATGTAATTCAATTTTGATATTTGAATTTTGAATTTTAAAAATGTTGTTTTTGTTCGGCTGTTTTTCATGAAATAATTATAAAATTAGGAGACGAAATGATAACAACAAAGTCTGAATCTTGATCTTTAAAGTGTCGAATCATTGTTATTGGGAAAATTAATAAAAACTACTTTATATAGTTCGGTAACCCTAAATATATGCTTTGTTTTGCTTTTTATCTCCTAAAATCACCATAATCTAACCTTATCAATGAGAGTTATACATAGCATTATCGACATCTACTTTAAAATATAAATACTTGTTGTTAATGGTGCTATTTTTTCATTTACTACAAACGTTTGGATATCTCTAACATACAACATACCTATTGTCATAGGAGTAATTAATTGTAGTTTTTTAATCTATTAGCATCTGGTTTTTTACTTTAATTTGTGAAATTTTGTTTAGGTTAATTAAATTTTTTTTGGATAATATATGTGAGCAGAATGATTGAAATATTGGGTGATTAATTTGAAGATTTTAAAGTTTATAGACTATGAATGACATCAACATAGCATCGAGAGCCACCAAAACAGCCTGCTTTGCTCTCAATGCCTTCAACAGCAGCCCCTCTCTTCTCATAATTTTTCTAATAAACGTCACTTTAATTATCTTTTTCATATATTATATTGTTACGTTGCGTCCGAATTATCCAAGTAAAGATTGTAATTGTGTGCTCATATTTTGGAATCTTGCAATTTCAGCCTAGTTGAAGCAACTTACATGTGTCATATGTAGTAAATAATTTGTTATATACCAATATAAATATAGACCTTAGTTCTTTATTCAATCCAAATAAAACCCCAAAAAAATGCAAAATACATATTGATATCTTGTTATTCGTACACAAATTCATGTAAACCAGAGAGGGTATAATCCATTTGAAATGCTCATTTATCTTCAGAGAAGAAATGGTTAATGGCTGGCATGACTTCAGGGGGACGTGTTCTTAGGAATTTACGAAGCCCATGTTCTGCATATTTTTCTCCTTCCTCATAGTTTTCTAGCAATGCTTGGCTACGATCAGATTTGTTGATCCTGCAAAAAATAAACAATTTTGAGACCCAAAAATAAACATTAAATATACTTGTTTACGTAAGAAAAATTATGATTAAAAAACAAAAAAGTACCTGACAGCAGGATTTAAGAAAACGTTCCTTGTAAGCTGAAAGATACACATGCCAGTTACAAAGGCCATGGCTCCTACTAGAGGGTACACCTAAGAAAAAAAAAAGCCAATTAACCAAAGAAAATAAAATAATAAAAAATAAATTATTCATTTTGCCCTTACCTCTGGCTTCATCCAACGCCCCATAATGAACACCCTTTTCTTTTTTCGTGTGGTTAGTGAAAATAAACCTTGAAACACTGTAGGGTGGATTTGTTTTGTATAGGCAGAATTTGGTGATTGAAAGTGCAATTTGAGTATTTATATGAAAAAGGCAGGCCAGGGAAGTTTACGATGGCTGCTTGGCTTGACCTGTATTTCAGTGGGCTACATTTAATATTTTGACTTAACCCTTAAAATGAGACCCAAAACCATGTGCTAAAGCCTATGGTTTTTTCTTGAGTTGGTAACTTTGGAATATATTATCTTTTATTGCCTTATTGGCCTTGACTAATTTGGGTTTCTTTGAACTTAATGACTCTATAGAATGTTCCCAGTTCGTTTTTAGAACAAATCCAATTAGACCTTTTTAAAAAAAAAATTAAATTTGGTAATCACAAGGAACTAAGAAGATCATTTCCTTTCTTGATATTAGAAATTTCTCAAGGACTTGGACTTTTTTCTGTGTGGCTGTTCCAAATATACCCATCATTACAATCGGTTAATTTCTTAAGTTGCTATTCAATTAAAAAAGAAAATTCAACCTAAGCTTATCTCTCACATCTTCGATGACATTTATTATAGTATGAAATTAACAAATCAAATTATATTTGGACAGATTCACTATAAAGATCAAATTCATGCCATTACTTAATATCTTCTTCATGCGTTGCTTACAGTTATGTTAGAATGCGTAGCCGTAAACATGACAGTACTAAGAACTCATTTCCAACTCCATATCCCTCAAACAAACGGGTGATCTTAGCTACACATGCCTTGCAATGATGTCCCAAACCCTACCAACTCAGATTTCACCTGCAATGTGTAAATGTATATACCTACTCTTGTATTGGATGAGTTCGAGTTAAGAGAGGACATTGGTTAAAGTTTGGTCCCCAATGCTGCTTCGGCTTCAGAAAGTTAAAAAAGTTTCATATTATTGGGCTCTGCCTGCGCTCATCAGGGTGTCTGCTCAGAGTGATAGCTCCATTAGAAGTTTCTTAGTTGGTTCTGTTAGAGAAAGAGAAAGGTCTCAACTGTCAATCATGAATGGCCCCAATTCAACACAAAGTACCCAAACCTAACGGCTATACCTGATCCTGTTCCAACACAAAATATTTAGATACTAGTATATATAACAAATGGTTTTGCTTTCTTTCGCATTACACTAAGACAAACAGATTTACATTCCACTAATTAGGAACTTTTCCCCCCTAAGGCCTTAAAAATACAAATGCAATGCAATGATATACAAAAGTAACGGAAGGAAGGGCATGGTTAGAAAGTAGTACCAGCCTCCTTCCTCAATAGTCATCAGTTTGACAACCATCTTCCTCTCATTGCTCCCCGCACAGCAACTGCAAGTTGCAAATCAACATTCTTCAATGATTATTGTCCTACACATGACTTTTCCAAGTATGTTTATCTGATTGGTACATGCCCATTTCATAATCATAGTTCTTTAGTTAATCCATCTAATGGTCACATCTCAATCAAATAAAGGAATTGTTTTACTTGAATCGGCATTCCATTTGAGTACCATCATCGAAGGCAGTTTCTTCAATCATACTCCACTTAAAATCTCATCTCTACCATCTCCATCACCTTCAACATTGCATCCCAATTCACTGATCACATGACCTCATTCCTTCTCATCTCCTTCACCATAACTGCCAAAATTTCAAGAAAACAGCAATCTTGTAAGAAACGTGGTCTTGCAAAATACAACATTTGTCTCATTGAACGCTTTGATTTGAGCAACTTGATCCAATTAATAATCTGTTTACTAAATCACAAAAAAACAGAAACCACAAATCTGGAGTCAAATATTAATTGTCACCATTTGCTTAGTGCTGTTCTTCCTATTGGATACAGACAATAGAGACTACGAAAAGAGCTTGTAGTTAAATGACCTTTAAGTTCAATTCTTGACAAGTATTAAACAGAACAGAAAATATCTTAAGTTGATTTGAAGTTAGAAAAGTATAGAATTACACAGATAGGACAGAGCATTTGAGCCAATGCTCAAACATACCTAAACTTTTGCTTGTGTTGTTGATCAACTTGTTTTGTAAATCTTGAGCAGCTTCAATCATGCCATGAGTGTTGTAGGCTTGAATCATAGTTGCAAAAGTGATGTTATCCGGCATGCATTTTTTCTCTTTCATCAACATAAACAATTCAGCCATCCTTTTAATGTCATCAACCTGACCATAGGCACTGATGATACAGTTAAAAAAAGGGGTATCGAGTATCACATCAGAATTCTCCACCTGCCTCAAAATTGAATCAACCTTCTTAATTAACCCAGCCTTAGAGTAAGCACTAACAAGAGAACAATAAGTAATAGCATTTGGCTTCATTCCTTTATGCTTGATTTCCTTGAAATATTCCTCCATCTTGTCAATCTTTCCGGCCTTTCCTAATACTTCAATAACAATATTATAAGTAACAATGGTGGGGGAGAAAAATCTTTTGCTCATGAACTTCATGACCGAACCCATCTTCTCATACATGCCTGTTTTCCCAAAAGATTTAATAAGGATGTTGAAAGTGTTAATGTCTGGTCTTATTCCCATTAGCTGAAATTCTTCATACCACTTTTCCATCTTCTCAATCTGCCCACTGTTTCCATAAGCCCCAATAATAGAATTGAAGGTGAAAATATCAGGCAGGGAATCACCACTTTCAATCATATCTGTCAATAAGTTCTCCATATCCTCAAACAATTCAGCCTTACCATATCCATCAATAATAGTGTTGTATGTAACAGTGCTAAACCCAATTCCTAGATAAGACATCTCTGCAAGAATTCTACTGATGAGATCAAAGCGGCGATGTTTCACACAAGAGTCGATTAGAATGGAGTAAGTATACACATCAGGTTTGCAGTCAAAGACTGATTTCATATCTTCAACAGCAGAAAAAGCCTTGTCAATAAGGCCACTTTTGCCATATGCATGTACAAGAGCAGTATAGACATCAATGGCGGGTTTAAGTCCTTCCGAAAGCATTGTTTCGAATAGCAAACTGGCTTGCTCGGGTTGCTTGCATTTACCCAGCATCACTATCAATTTTGTGTATGTTTGCCATCTAGGCTCGTACCACTGTTGCTTACGTAGAAGTGCAAATATCTATGAAACAAGCGAGTAATAAAATATGTTGTAACCCATCTTATATAAATATTATTTACGAAGTAAGGCAAAACAGTTGAGAGGAGAAAGAGAATGAACGACCCAGTCCATAAATGACAAACCTCAAGAGCAGAGTACCAAGCGTTGTCCTTTATGGCTTCATCGAGAGCCTCCAAGACAGCCTTAGGCCAAAGCCTCTTGCGCTGCTTCTTGGACTTGGCTTTCCTCCCAATGCCTTCAATAGCAGCCTCCCTTCTTATAATCCGAGACAATGCGTCCTTGGAATCTTTCTGGGACCCCGTCAGGCAGTACACGGAGCTACGGTTTGATGAGCGAATGAGCTGTTGAGGGCGGATTTTTGTCGAACAAGTGGTGGGCGGTGAGGAGACTGACAGCGGGCAGCTTAAGTTGACGGCGCTAAGGGGACTTCGCAGCATTGGTGAGTGAAATACAAGCTGATAGTAATAAAGAAGTTACGAAAATGAGAGGGCGGAACGGAAGGGAAAGATGGGAAAGGGAGTCAGGAGGAATTAATGAGTCGATCCATTAAATGTGAGATGAGGTTTCATCGATGAGCAAAAAACCCCAAATTTTGGAATATTTTTATATATACACAATTTTCTTTCAAAAATATATTAATACAATTATGTAGTAGTGAGTTACGAAGAAAAGAAGCAACCAATTCAAGATCAGTCGTTAATCAGCAATCCCAAGACGTTGAAAGAAGACCTCAATTAGTGTAAGTAGGCATGTCCCATACAATCCATAACAAATTCTAACTACATTTATTAACCAAAAATAACTAATAATAAATGTTGCAACATAGCTTCTTCTTTTTTTTTTTAGATAATGGGTTAATGCAAAATTTGGGTTTGAATTTGCTAATGGGATTTAAATGTTTTTCAACTTAATATCATATCAGAATTTAATTTTTTTTAAGAAAATGTCAATGATTAATTTAGATAAAAAGAAATTCCAACTGTCACGTTCAGATATTAATTTGAATAAAAGGATTGTAGAAACATGTTCAAAGACTAAAATAAAATTAAATTAAAACTTGAGAATAATTGTCAAATATATGCTCTAAATAGTGTATTAACCCAGAAATTAACATTGGTAAAAGTATATATTTAGAGTTTATGGCTTTTAAACTTCCTTGAACCCTTTATATGCAAGAACTAAAAATCATTCCCTTTTTTTTCCATGTGTAAAATGCACCCCACATCTTATACTAACAACAAACCAATAATTTCTTTAAAAATCAACATATTTGCATTATCAACGTTACATTTTAACAGGACAAATTTTTTTGCAATCCAAATATACCCAAAACATTTCTATATTATACCCGCCATAGATTGGAATCATGATGTCTGTGTTTTGGTTAATAGACCAAAGATTTATTTTGGTTAATATTAATAATTCAAATAAGTAATAATTATCCAACAAATATATTCAAAATATTGAACATTCCGCTAGAGATTTCAACAACTTAAAAGCATGGAATAAGGATAAATTTATATGTTTCACATAATCCAGTAACTTCTATAAAATGAAAATAACGGAAATCAACTAACTAATAAACACTAAGTCTCTAAAACTGTTACAGACGATGGAACCAAACAACCAGCTTAAGTTCATATTTGATAGATTCACCCAGTTTTCACCCCCTACATCGATGCATCACTGGCTCTCCGAAAGTGGCTTTCGGGCCAAAAAGAAATACATAGGCGTAAATATCTCTTTCCTGAAATTGAAAACCAAAACAAAAATTAACATAATGTTAGCATATTAATTGGACCCAGACAGAGAAGCATAAAAAACCGTCACCCATCTCGTTTATTTAGTTTTTAATCTTTTAAATACCGATTAAGAATACATGGCAGCTTTTTAATCCTGCTTGTAGGATTAAAGAACTCTACCATCCGAGTATCATTCCAAATCAAACTTACATGCAGATGAAGTAATCATGGGGAAATAGGACTCAGTAATGTAACTCACCTGCCACCTTCAACCAACCCTTCTGCAGCTTTCTCTAGAAAATCTTGAACTCTTTGACTTCCCTTGGGAGCTAATCCCACAAATTCTAGAGCCTTTACCTGCAAAGAAATGGAAAAAAGTACTGGTAAGTGCTTATGATCTTAACATTGAGTCCATTGTTACTCAATGATGAGCATCATTAGAGTGGAACAATGTAGTGTTTCGTAGCTTTTACCATATTTCTAGTGATGAAGCGTCCAACAGATGTTAGACGGAAGCTACTCAATGAGAAGTGGCTTGTATCCAAAGGCAAGTACCAAGGGAGTGGGGAGCCAACAGCAAGATCTTTCTCCCAAATTATCTAGAATACAATATGAAAATGGTTAACAATATTAAAAGACAAAAAGTGAGGGACAAAGGGCAGAGACAAAAGTAAGAGTTCACCTCAAACCCAGCCTGTTTTAGAGCTTCCAGGCACTGTCCAGTCAACCTGATATCCGGAAGACCATCACCAATCTCAATTTCAGCCTGTATAAACAAAACTATCATTTAAGCTATACTCATGGATGCATAACAAACCGGTTGCATTTTAATGCCCTTAAGATGCCCACCTTAATTTTCTGATGTTCTGAGTTATTTGGATCAAATGAATCTGTCATGCACCACTCGTATGCAGCAAAATACTGTCCCGGCTTTAGTACTCTGTAAATCTCCTTGTAGCAGCCATACTATGTCATGACAGACAACAATCAAATCAATAAAGTGGTATAATATGAAAACAATTAAATCAAACCAAATCAAATCGATAAATAATGGAAACTTCATAATTCATTCCATCCAAGATGAAAATGATCTTGAGTGTGATGGGGGAATTTTAAATTGGCATACCGCATCCGGAGCATGGCAAGTAGCTTCAATTGCATAAACTGCATCAAAGGTGCTGTCAGGAAATGGCATCTTCATGAAGTCAGCCTGCATTAGACAATAAAAAAAGAAAATCAGCCATATCACTACTGTGCCTCGTGAAAAAACCTTTATTGCATGCTGTATGAAAAATTGTAAAACAGGGAATAATAATAGACATAATGTAAACTTGAGTGCAACAATAATAAAACTTGACACAGAATATTACCAACCTTCACAAAGTTGCAAGTCTTTTCCACTCCAGCAATGCGGTTTAATTCCTAAAATATTCACATTTTTAATAATCAAAAAGTAAATTTTACAGTAGTCAAGCGAAAACCTAGACACAACATGAAACACAAAAACAAAATAAAGAAACTAACATAACCATGATCCATCACTTTTAAAAAACTTGAGAAGTTCTTAAAATATTACCCTTCTTTTATCAACCCAATGCAGCTAATGATAATTTCAAAGATCAATAAACTTACAATCAGAAACAAGAGTTAAAAAGAAAAATGAAAAGAGAAATAAAAAGCCTATCTGCTGATCCATGGACGTTTCTATTGAGAATGAAGAGATATTCACCTTCCCTCTTGTTATTTGATATTCATTGTTGTTTATCCCAGTGACCGATGTGGAACTGCAGCAATCACCAGAAAAACATGACTTAAGAGTCCTTCAAGGTATTCTCTAGATAAGAATATCAACTACAAAAAAACTAGTCATGATTTATTCAAAAAATATATTGCTACAACTACAATACCATCAGATGGAACAGGGCAATGGTTCAACAGCTATGAAACACCAACAGAAGTTAGCTTACCTTAAAAGATAATTGCAACATTTTCCCCCTAATTTGAGCTTAATTATTTATTCAGCCAAAAGAAATTTAAGAAATAATTAGAAAAAACAGGTTTAATGAAAAACTAAAACTGATATCAGATGACTCTAGTCTCCATGCTCATCCATACACATACACGTAGAACAAAGAAAACTAGCCTATTAAGCAATATAAGCTACAAAAAGGGTACAAATAAACAAGGAAAAATACATAAAAGGAAGATGAAATAAAGCAAAAGGGCTTTGAAAACAAACTGCTATTTACCTGAATCGAGCAATTTCTCTAAGTGGTCCACCAATTCCACATCCAACATCCAACACCTAAAAGAAAATGTAAAATCTCAAGTCAAAAATCATACGTAACAGAAAACTCAGAAAGTAATGGCTCCCTGCTCTAATGAAGTGGGAAAACCTTGTGTCCAGGCTTCAACCCAAGTTGTAAAGCAAGAAAATGTTCATGCCGCTTTATGCTTTCTTTGAGAGACTCCCCATTCCATCTGCAGAAACAAATTTTATGATAATGATCAACAGTGACTTGAAAAAGCAACTGTACCATCTTCCTTGCATACACAAGATAGAGGTGAATGAATGGATACCTGGGAGCAAAATGGAAAGATTCACCCCATCCAAACTCATAAAAGCTGGTAACAAGATCATAGTATTTGTTAACCTGAATTCATAACATCAAATGAGTGTTTGCACATGCAATCAAATCCTAATTTAACTTTACCATTCCAATAAAACGGTAAGTGAGAATACAGTATTCATTAGTTTAAGACAAAATAGCAGGTATCAGATCATCATATAGCTTGATGAAACAGACAACTATATCTGCCAGTGTAACTAATACAGTCAAACAAAACAACAAAGCAAATATCCAAGCTCCTAATTCATAACTAACAGAAAAAGTTGAACATGAGCTAAAACTAAGAAACCAAGCAGTAGGTTGGAAGGATCGCTGAGAGCAAGATTGGTAAAAGAAGCTATTCTGACCATGTCAGTGTAGTTGGCTTTTCTCTCTTCCTCTTCGCCTCCATAAAAGACATGATATCGCTCATACCTGAAGCATTAAAATAATCTCATATAAATTTCAAAAACAATAGCAAAAATCTAAAGAGTAAAAGACAGCATTTCAAGTGATCATGCATCATGCAAGGATACACAGTATGAGTTCTAACTAACTACAAACAACCCTATGGTATTGGTCACTGTATAGCAGATTTTGCATGGGCACATATGTCTTATTTTTGTTTAATGATTTACAAAATATTTTGATGGCATGCTATCGATATCTTTGAATAACTTTCACCACATGGCTCTTCAGTTGGAGTTGGAAGTCTTTTTATGATTACATTGTCCAATACTCTCTTTGCATAGTAGGAAATAAATGAAGTTCTAACTTCTTTGAGAAAAATCAACAACTGAAATCAACAGACCTGCCAAATTAAATTTTTTTTATATAGTACAATCACCATTGAAGACCAAAGGGATGCTAACAACTAAGATAAAAGAAACCCATAAATCAGCTGCCAGTCATGTCATGTTGACACACAGGTACATTTAATTCCTTAATAATATCGTCATAGAAATCTATAGTCACTTGTATCTTTCAACCAAACCCGTCATGTTCTTAATGTTTCAGCCTTACCCAGTTACAGAAGAGTCAAAAAATAAAACAGGTACCAGTCATGATCCGGTCCATGTTCCGTGCAGTTATATAAATTTAATGACTTAATTATGGCCAACATCAAAGAATCTTAAATTTGGGAGATGGAAAATGAAACTTATTATGGACGTAATAAATGAGATTGTACTGCAAACTAACGTCACCTTGAGTGAGAGAGAGATGCTACCAATCAAAGGTTAAGTACACAGAAAATAAGCTTAGCAACTAGAGAAAGATTAAATCAAGCAAAAAGCTTAATCCATAGAGTGGGAAAGAAATTTTAAGTTACTTTAACTAAAAGACACATTAATCCAGAGAGAAAGAAGGGTCATAATCTTGTGAAGATTGAAGTGAAATATACATTCGTTAGGCATTTTTCACAATAATTATTGCTTTTATCTTATTTCTCTCTCTATAAAAAAAATTATTTCTTCGTACCATTTTTCTTTCCTGTCAAACACAACAATTAAAAAATATATATGCTTTCTATATTTCTTTCCACATTCCAAGTAAAAGCTTAAGTGATTTTTTTCTCTTTTATTCTCATTATGAACATTTACCAAACACAAAAAAAATGCATAAAAACTGAAAAAGGAGGGATCTATACTCAACTCTCAAGACATAATTAAAAAGTAAGAAAAAAATTAAAAAGGGGAGAATGAATACTGTTCAACAGCGGAAAGGACTTCGGCTTTCTCGATCTTGCCGCCGAGACCGGATGCCAGATCCAATGCACCAGCCTTCGACATTTTTCTCGGTCTCTCTCTCTCTCTCTCTCGTCACTAGCGGCACCCGCAACAAATCTAGTTAAAAAAAAAAACAACAACGAAGTTATTCAAGTTTCCACTTAAATGTAGATTCTTTTGCCTGACTATAAATACATACAGCGGATGCAGATAAGGGAAGCGAGAGGAAAAAAAGGCGGAGAGTGGCGTAAACAGATCAAACAATAAAACCAAAGCAAAGTACCGGACTGGACTTGGACTTGGATGAGAAATGCAACAACTTTGAGGAGAAATTTAAGGAGAGGGTGTTGCAAACGAATAATCTCATATAATGGTACAAAATTGCCCAACTGGACCAGCCTGTTACCCTAATAGGGCTGGGGCAGCCACAACGTGCACATTCTAAAAACTTATTAATACCATTGAAACATCCTTAAACAATACTCTAAATTCTAAATCAGTTCTAAACTTTTAAATTATTTTAATTAAGTACTCAAAGTATCAATTAGTTTAGCAGTTGATTTAGATGCTTAATGTGCAATGGCAAGCGACATTGTACTCCCAAATAAAAAATCTTGGTTCGAAATTTAGATTTCATTGATAATATGAGCACATTAGGAGTCTATTTGATAATATTAGAAATTTTATGACACGCATATGTATATGAAAATCATATATTTAGAATAAAAATTTGTGTTTAAAAATAATATATAATAAATAATGAAATGTATGATATCAAAATAAAAAAAAATAGATTAAACTGTAAGTAAATCGAAATTTAAACACATAAATACAGTTATTTATCATGGTATTATCATCAATTTTAAATTGATGTCGACTTAATTTGTGGCACCATCTCAGTTAACAACATTATTAATATATACAATTGATGAAGGTAATGAAGCGTGTATAAGAAAAATAAAATGTATAAAAATATCAAAATAAAACTTTAGTTGAGTGGTAAATTTAAAGTTTTACTAACCTAATTGGCATGGGTTCAAATTCTTTATATGCATATTTTTATTGAAATAGTTAACAATATTAAATACTTAAACTAACTAGTGACATTATAAAAGTAGAGAGACCAAATTATGTCAAAACTTAAAATATATAGATTAAATCTCAAGTTTCAACATAATATAAGAGTTAAAACTGAAGTTTGATAAACTCGAAAGAAATAAGAAGTCGCATGTCCATCTTTAAGGCCCTTAAGGCATTCAAATTACATACAACCAATCACCATTTTAATCAGAAATTTAATGATATTAATTATTTGGACTAACTAATAATATTATAAAAAAATACAATGACTAAATTATGTTAGAAAGTAAAATATAAATGATAAATCTTAAATTGAAGATAAATAAAAGGACCAAAACTTAAATTTATCACTTTTCTATAATGAAAAAAAAGAAAGAAATGTTGGGATAATATCTATCTAAATAATTTTCCTTTTATCTTAAAATTTGCCAAACTAAAAGAGATCGATCCCTTAAAAGAAAAAAACAATTATCAGTTATTTTTATTTTATGAAATATAAAATAATTAAAATATTTTATAATAAGATATTACTTATAAGTCTTAATTAGTAAGCCGTAAATAAATTATTCTAACTTCTTATATTTATTATATGATTTTTAGTTTCTATTAGTACGAAATTAATTTTACATAATAATTTGAACCCAATACTGTATTATATAATAAATAAAAATATAATTAATATGATTTTATCTATTATCATTCAATTCAGTTGTATAGTTAAATGAATAAAATATTTGTTATATTTATCATATTATTTTATATGACTTTAGCTATTATTAATTATTAATTAATATTAAAATATAAAAAACAAATAAAATCATTTTTAAATTTTATCTATTAATATTATTCAACATAGTTTAAATGTATAAAAACTCTATTATTATATTTATAAAACATTATTCATTACAAGTAACCTAATATTTTTATATTTATCAATAACCAATAAATTTACTATATTAATTTGTAGATAATATATAATTAATATAAATATAAATATATTACATTATATTATATTAAAATAAAATAATTTTTTCTTTATTATTGATGGAAACATAATAATTTAAATATAAAATAATGCAATATAAAATTTGAATTTTTATTTATTATTTTTATTTCTTTAATAAACGTCTTTTAATAGATCTATAATTTTTATTTATAAGTATGATAAATTAATTATCTAAGTAAAATTTTTAACCAATTATTTTGGTAAAACTAAAACTCTTATTATAAATTTGATAAATTTAATAAATAAATGAATTAATTAAAATGACAAATTCAACAATGGTTATATTGTGATGTTCAAAAGTTTTTCTAAACTTGTGCTTTTATATACATTATAAATAATTATTAATTTAAATTATTTATTAATGTTGATTGAGTCTTAGCTTGACTAACATGAGTATTGTTACCAATCTAAGAGAACGTGGGTTCAAGTAGCGCATTATCCTTTTATTTATGGGTTAGGGGCTATGAGTAACTTTAAATATTATTTTTTGTCAAAATAGCTATATGTAAAAGAAAAATTAATTATTGACTTTTATCTGGTTTCTCCTCTTCTTTTTTTTCAAAATTTTCATTGTTTCTTTTTGTTCAAGATTTATAAAGAGTTGGGTTTCAACCATCAATTCCTTTTCTTTTCTTTTCTTTTCTTTTTTATGTCTAAAAACGCCAAAATTGATGGTATGTTTGAATAGTATTTAAATCTATACTTTTTAGAATTTGCAATCTAATTCTTTTTGAGAATTAAGAATTTGTAAGGGCGAATATTCGATCAAATTAAGTGTAAAAGTTTTAGAATTAATTGAGTTGATGAGTCTCATTTTGTCATCCTATCTCAATTTAAATTTTTTTTTAAATCGGGTCGAGTGAAATGGAGTTCAAGTCGAATCGAATAAAACCAAATGAAATTGTTCGAGTTAAATTAAAAATTAAGCATGCCAAATTAAAATATTGTTGTAATATAATTAATTTAATATTAAAATACATAAATTTGAAAACTTTTTTAAAACAAAATAAGAGAAAAAAATAAGATATTTTAGTATGATAAACTTGAATAGTTAATTTACTTATTCATGTCCTTAAAATTATTATTTTAGAATTTTTTTTATAAAATTTTAAATTTTTTTATATATTTGATTTTTTTATAATTTTTATAATTTTTTTAAATATAAATTTTGAAATTTTTGTAAACATTTTGAATTTTTTTGTAATTTTGTTGAGATAAATTTACTTATTTTCAAAATTGACAGGGATGAAAATGATATTTACACCAATCATTATTTGAGTTATTCGAATTATAAAATTTAACTCAACTCGAACTCAAATTATTTATATGAGTTGCCTTAAAAAAATCGAATAATTCAATTCGATTAATTCAAAATTTAAAATTTTTTTAATTTTTTTAGTGAAATCGAATTGAAGTTTTGTTAATTCAATGGGTTTGTTGGATTCACTAGCGGTTGCTTTAATCAAGCCCTACAACTAGAGCTTTGAATGTGTTTCATTATTTTTACAAAATTTTAAAATAGTTTATTTTTTGTTAAAAAATTTTAATAGATCTACGAAGCAAAATTTTTAAAACAAATAAAAGAAAAGAAATCAATGATAAAAATAAAGGAGAAACAAGCAAAAGTAATTATGTAAATAATTAGAAGAAAAAATTGAATTTGTACCTTCCTCATTTTTTTTATATAAAATAAAACCCATTAAGAATGAACTTATATGGAAATTGATAATTAGTTTTTTTATAGAAAAAAAAATCCCCTGATGCAGTATATTGAATATGGAGATTTATGCTTAGGTGTAAATATAACGTAAAAGAAAATATCATATAGCTTAGCTTAATTGGTTATCACCGTAGCTTCAGTGATGGAAATGAGGGTAAAAAGTATTATGGAAGATTTTGTTTTAAAAGTTAAATTGTAATTTATTTTATTTATTTAAAAAATAAATAAATTAGTCATTGTATATTAAATTAAAGAGTAATTTGGTTCTTTCTGTTAAAATATCCATCCATTTCTATTATTAAAAAGTGGCGTGTTTGATAGAATAATGAAACAGTTACACAATGGCATATTATGTGTATCTTGTTCTAATATATGTGGATTGGTTTTTAATACTAGAAATGAATAATTTTTTTTTGATAAAATGACTAATTTATTCAGTTTTTGAATAAAGAAGATAAAAATACAAGGAAATCACCTCTAACCTAACCATAATTATTACAATTTTTTGGAAAAAAGTGGTTAATGTTGCCTTTTATTTAGTGCTACTCCATATTTATAGATTTCGTGACGGAATTGTAAGGCAACTCATGTACGTCTTGTAAAATTAAGAAGAAAGTATGTGGGCAAGAATAAGATCAGTTGTTTTCAAAGAATATTTTTAGGAGAAGACATAATATCAAATAACCACACCGGCATGGTAATTAAGGATCAAATTTGGAATAGCTACCAAGCTTCGAGGTTAGTGCAGACCAAAAAAGGTTCAAGGATGAAGATGTGAAACTTGCCGAATTGAAGGACTAAATGTTAATTTACCCCATTACTTTAATTAATATGCTTGGTGGGTTGATCTTGGCGTTTATCACGTGAGCTGTGACGTGTTGAGCGCGGTGAATACCTTAGCAAATGACAAGAAAAACAGCACATGTTATAGGGTGAAAGTAACATGTTGCCTATTGAAAAAAAAAAAAGGGAGAGAGGAAGGTAACCTGTCGCTCTCCTACAGTGACTGTATTATTAAAAAATCACACGCCTGCCTTTTACTAAATAAGTTATTATTAGGGTTATTTTTTTATATAAAATTAATAAAAAATTTACAAATTTTAAAATTTAAACAAAATATTATAATTTGTAATTCCTTAACTTTAACATTTCAATCCTTAAAAGTAAATTTTAATAAGTAAATTTTAAGGGTAAATTACACTAACAGTCATTTAATTTTGGGGTAGTTGACAAAACTGTAACTTGAGTTTCATTTCAGTCACTCAACTTTAAAAAAATAACAAAATAGTCCTTTTAATCATTTTCTGTTACATACAGAAAAGTGACATAGCTTTTAACGGTAGACTAGCTGTCATTTAAACAGTCCTTTTTAACCTAAACCCATTTTAGAGCTCTGGGCAGTAGAAGAAGAAGAGAAAAAGAAGAATAAGATAAGAAATGGAGAAGAAGAGGAAAAGAAGAAGAGGAGAAGAAGAAGAGAAAATGGAAGGAGCTTTGTTCTGCGATAGAACTTGAAAACCGTAAACTAAGAATTGTTAAAAACTTTGCATCACAACTGTAGGTAGGAGCACATACGATAGAACTTGAAGACTATAAACTAAGAATTGAATATGCAAAGAATGCAACATTTGCTGCCATGGATGAAGGGATAGTACCTGGTGGTGGTGCAACTTATATACATTTGTCAGAGCAGATTCACACAATAAAGAATTCAATGGAAGATTCAGATGAACAGATAGGTGCTGATATTGTAGCAAAAATATGTGATTCCTTGAGATAACTTTATTTTGGAGTCAACCATCTATTTGTATGTATTGAGAAGTTATTGTCTATTGATTTTTCATTATCTTTTTGGTCTTATTAGATAGATCACTGGTTTAAATTTTGACATTTTTGTCTGATGGACTGCGGGCACTTCTTGTACCTTCAAAAGTAATCGCAACTAATGCAGGTGTTGACGGAGAAGTTGTAGTGGAGAAGACTAGAAAGCTCGATTAGAAAATTTTCTACAATGCAATGTCAGGAAGATATGATGATCTAATCAATGTGAGAGTTATAGATCCTTGTCGAGTTTCAAGGTGTGCCTTACAAAGTGTTGTCTCTGTTGCTGGGATAGTTCTAACCACTCAAGCTATAATGGTAGAGAAAATAAAGACACCCAAGACTGTTTTCCCTCTTGTCCCAGGAATTAGTCCTTGAAAAAAAGGGTGTAAAAGAAGATAGTGGTAGGTTAAAGCTGAAGAAGAAGCCAATGAAAGTTGTATTTGCAATAGTTGAAACCAAGCTGAAAACTGGTTGGCTTGGTTCTCGAGAGCCAAAATGGATTTATCATGTGAGCCTTAAATACCATGGTTACTGAACTGCTTCCTTGTAGCTACAGTACATTGTATTTTTCCTGCATCCCCAGCAGCCAACAGCTCAAATTTTTTAGCTGTTTGTAAATTCTATCACTGTCTTCTTAGTGTTAAACACTTTGCATCACAACTGTAGGTAGGAGTACATTCGGATTGAAAAGAAAAAGACCCAAAGGAGATGGTAAAAGATGAGTTTGAGGGAGAAAGAAGATGAAGAGAAAGGAGAGAAGAACAAGAAAAAAAAAAGAAGCATAAGAAAACAGAGATTGAGGGAGAAAAAGATGAAGAAAAAGAAGGAAGAGACAAAGAAAGACCAATCATCTTTTCTTTTATTTTTGACCCTTTGACTACTCATCCAACGTGGCAAGTTAACTGGCCACGTCAGCTATCCCGTTAAGCATGTGATGAAAAACGTTAATGAGTGACTAATTTGTCACTTTTTAATAACGTTAGTGACTATTTTGTTATTTTTTCAAAGTTAAGTGACTGAAATGAAACTCAGGTGACTGTTGTGTTAGCTACCCTAAAGTTGAGTGATTGTTAGTGCAATTTACCCAAATTTTAATAAGTAAATTTTTTACATAAAATTTTTCACATATAAATGTGTTTTAAAATTTTAGTTTAAGCTTATTTTTTTTCTATACAATATTTTTACATCTTCCATCATCATCCATAATTGATTAATGAATATCCTTCTCCAACAAACTTTTCACGGAATGAGGTGAATCTTGAAGAATAACCAAGCAATTAACTCTATCTCCATCTATTTTTTCTATACAATACTAGGAGTAAGGGATTGGGATAACATGATTTGAACTTGTGACAAATAAATATCTGACAAGAGTTTTAACCACCGTTCCATTCCAAGTCAAGATAAAATTATGCCATTTTTTAGACAATAAATATTTATTTCATTAATATGCATTTGGCTTAATACATAATTTGGTACTTGAGTTTGATGTTGTTTTATTACGTGATACATGTGTTGTTTTTTAGTCAAATCTTGTATTGTATTTGACAAAAGTTATATATTTTGGTATTTAAAGATAATAGTGTTAACTTTTTAATGTTTAATACAAGTATTAGAGTTAATTTGATGAAAATTCATAATTAACTAATAATATTAACAATTAAATTCCATCAAATTAACTCTAAAATCAGAATTGGATCACATCCATCGAACTATATTTGACAAATTAAACAAAAAATTAAATAAATTCACAATTAATTAACACTAAATTTGTTTTATTAACAAAATCATGAAAAAATAAAACCTAATAATATTAACAATTAACTTTAATCAAATCAACCCTAAAACCTGAATTAAATACTAAATAATTAACATTATTATCTTTGAATACCAAAATATATAGCTTTTGTCAAATACAAATATTAAATTAGACAAAAAAACAACACATGTACCTATCAAACTTAACTACCAAATAATATATTTAACGTAGTTATTTTTATTTTAACATAAACTAATATTGACCGTATGGTAAGTAGATGATGAAAATTTGTCTTGTGCCGTTTTGGAAGCAAAGTTTAAAGCGCAGGAAGTATTTTAGGTATTGTTTGGAACTGTTTAGTAATTGAATTTGGGGAGTAGTTGTTTTTAATTATTATAATTAATGGGTCCTATCGAATTGGATCTAATTAGACTATCCAATGATGCTTTCTAATTTTTGTAAAGGAGGGTGAAAATTGGAGTAATTATATTGAAAGCCAATTTTAAAAATTTATTTTTTATACAAGTTACAAAAATTATATTATAACATGAACATATATGAGTGCTTGAGATGGTAAAAATTTATTATATTATAAGTTCTAAAAAAAATATGTATTTTATAAAATTATAACAAAAATTTATGTTATTTAAATCTTAAAAAAAATTCTAAAGTTATGGATAACGAGTTTATTATAAAAAATTATTTTACTTATTATAAAAGTATAATAATATATTTATTTATAAAAAATATAGTCAAGAAGTATTAATATAGCTTATTTATATATCTATACTATACGTTATAAAAATAATATAGTTATAACATATATATGAAACTAAAGTTATGGTAAAAAATTATATTATTTATAAGAAGTGTTAAATTTATAGAATTTTTTATAAGAGTTATATATTATAAAATTTATATTATTTTTAATTTAGTTTACGTATTATTAAAAAGGATATAACCTAGCGTAAATGTTTCTCCAAATTAAGTTTGTATAAGTTTTTATAATTAAAGTTATAAACAATTTGGACTGTAAACGCAAATATTATTAGATTGGTGCTAATTATGCAAATACATAATGTTTTCTCGCACCATATCGTTGGGTATGATACCATTTGAGAGAATGATGCCAAACACAAACACCATAGATGTAACAGCCTAATTTTTAATGATGCCAAAAATAGTGGTTTGAGACCACTAAATTCAGAAAATAAGCTCGTAAATTTATTTATTTAATAATTACGAGCCAAATGTAATTTTTGAGAGATTTTTTTGAATTAATAATTTGTGTTTTATAAAGATTTATTAAGTCAAGAAATTGAAGAAAAGAGGTATCGAGACCTCAATATTATAAATCGAGCTATAAATATTTTTATAAATATTTACGGAGTGTCAATAAGGTAGTATTAAAATTTCGTCAGAAAATTTTGACGTTTGGGTGGTTAATTAAATAAAAAGGACTAAATTGAAAAATAAATATAAAAGTTACTAAAAAGGATTAAATGGCTCAATTATCAAATGAGGAAGGACCCAAAGTGCAAATAAGCCCAAAGGAGATATTTTGGGCGGCAATAGCTGAGGAAAATCAGGAAATGGGTGAAATAAGGGCAAAATTAGAAAACTGCCAAAATTAGCTAAATAAAAATGGGACCAAATTGGAATATCGAGATTTCTCTTTATTTTTCTCCATTCTCATCAGCAAAAATGTCATGGAAGAGTTTTATTAAGCTGTTTTTTCATATTTTTACTGCAATTAAGTTAAATTCTTGATTATTTCTTGAAATTTGTGTTTTTGTGACTTTTACAACTAGATCCACTTGTTGAATTTATTAGTTTTTGATTCTATGAAAGAAATTGAAAGTTGCTGTGAATATGTGCTGGAAGTATATAATGATTTGGCATGGAATTAGAGCTTTAAATTGTTTATATGCTGATTTTATTGAAAGAATTGAATAGAAAGCGAATGTTTGGGACCTAATTGTAAAAGAGTTTGAATTTAGAGTTTTATGTGGAAATTCTGAATTTCAATAGTTTTTAAATAACTTATAATGTCTAGGAAAAGTATTAATTGAGAAAATTATCTTAATTGAGGGGTTAATTGAGCAAGAACTGAATTGTATGAGCTGTGAAATTTGGGGCAAAATGGAAATCAACATTTTGCACTAAAATAGTTTTAGACAGTAGCAGTTGTGTGACTTTGAAAAATCACAAAAAATTGTAGAAATCGAATTAGAGGATAAATAAAATATGAAATTAAAGCTTATTGAGTCTAGTTTCTTATAAAAGAAACGGTGTAAGCAATTGAATTGTAAATCATGAGATATAATAAATTTTGTGATACAAGCTTGGAATGATTTTGGGTTCCCCTGTTCTAACTTTGGAAAATCATCAAAAATTGTAAAAAAATAATTATGCATTATAATTTATATTCTTAAAATCCTGAATGAGTCTATTTTCAATAGAAATAAACGGGAACATGATATGAATCCCGTACGAGGAGATAATTAATTTTTAGTGAAGAAGGTTCAAAATTGTCAGATAGCAGAACAGGGGTGACTTTAAAGAATAAACTGTACTTATTGGTTAAACAAAAAATTCTAAAAATTTTATGGTAACAAGATACGTGAGTCTAGTTTTAGGAAAAATTAGCAGATCTTAATTTGGAATTCTTTAGCTCAAGATAAAAATAATTTAGTGACTATGACACAGATGGATAGCTTGAAAATTTACATAAGTAAATAGTTAAAATTATGGATAATGTTACTTACAAGTGTGTTATTTATACTAAGGATGTGGATGGAGAGGAGGAGGATGAAAAATATATGAATATTCAGTTAGTATGAGTTTACTTTAAAAATGGCAAATTTGCATGTTTTAGGTTCATGGATTAAATTGAATAAGAGTAAAACTTTAGGGGTAGTTCTGTAAAAATTTTAAAAATGACCAAATTGAAGAAAACGAATTGTTTTAGTGTTTAAATTAATAAATTGAATGAAATTATTAATTTAGATCAAGATCGGGTGAAAAATCGGGGAAAATAGAAAATTACCAAAATGCCCTTGAATCTTGATATTTCTGTAATTTAGCTTGGTAAGTTCATATGGGTGAATTGTGTGATTATTTGTTAAACTAGAAATGATGTGATGTTATTTACATATTATTATTGTATCTTTGATAATGAGAAATATTGTAAAGATCGGATTGGAAGCTCAAGTTAACGAAAAACGCAGGATTGAATACGTTCGTGGCGATGCCAATGATGAATTGACAGATGAATTGACGGATAAGACCATGGTTAACCCGTGGCAAAGTTATGATACGTAGGTATGGTATCAACCATAACGAGCTTGATACGTAGGTATGGTATCAACCATACTGAGTTATGACACGTAGGTATAGCATCGTCCATACCGAGCTATGACACGTAGGTATGGCATCGTCCATACCGAGTTATGAAACGTAGGTATGGTATTTTCCATACCGAGTTATGAAACGTAGGTATGGTATTTTCCATATCGAGTTGTGAAATGTAAGTATGGTATTTCAATGAGGAAAACCATACTGAGTTGTGAATCGTGGCACTGAGCAAACGACAAACTCAAATCATAATACGTTCTCTAAAATGACAAAGATTGGTAAGTGACATATGAAATTAGTATTGGAAGACTTATGTTTATTATTGATATTGATCTGAAATAAGTGTACCCATTGATATTTAAATGGTTCAAGGGGTAAAGTTCTGATATGAGATAATATGAGTTTGAAATGAATTATTACCGGTATATACTTGAAATATATGGAAATGATGGTACATGAAATATTGATATAATGAAATGAATGATATATGTTTAGAAAGAAACAACAAAAGAATGATATGTATCATGATATGTAAAAACGTGATTATCTTTAATATGTTGTTACAAGGAAATTATGTATGTTGAGACGAGCAATAAACTCAAGTGTGATATGATGAGAAAATAAGTTTATCTATGTTGAATTTATATGAATATGTTCAATTATGCTAACAAGTGTTGCTGTTGATGCTTAGACAAGTGCCAAGCTATTGGTTAAATGGTAATATGTTTATTTATATGATGTGTTAAAAGGGTGAGTGCTCAAATGAAAATATACTTGTGCTTGTGAGAAAGAGTGGCAAGTTTTAAGTTAAGCAATATCTTATGAAATGACTTATCATGTGATTAATTAAAAAGGGTTATGTTCGAATGCACTAGCTTGTGGGTATGATGGTATGGTATGCTTATGACCGGTGTGTTATACAAAAAGAATGAGTATGGAAAGTAAAGAAATACATATGAAAATAAAGAAACTCGGAAGAGTTAAAATTATTTAAAATCTTACTAAGCTAGAGATGATATGTATAAGTAATGCTGTGGATTTATTCACCTTGTGAATTGATGAATATAGCTTCATGAGTATTGTGTGAACCACACGGCCTGGCCACACAGCCGTGTGACCCCTATAGTGTTAAAATTTTTTAAATATTTTCGAAAATTTTTTTGAGTTCTCGGTTAAGTTCCGATATATATTCTGGGCCTAGATGGCTCACATAAAGGACACTATGATTAAATTTGATTGATTTTAGGTATGAATGTTATGTGAAGCGAAATTTCTGTTAAATGATATGTAAATTTTGGTAATGCTCCGAAACCCTGTTCTGGCGACGGATACGAGTTAAGGGTGTCACAATAGACAACTCATGAACTCTTTAATTTGAGGGATTCAATATTTCAAAATGTGATTGAGAAAATATTTTCTATTCTACAAAAAAAAAAAAATCTATATTAACAACATCACCTTAGTATAGCATAAAAAACAATGTTGGGTCATACTAACATGTTGCATATTTCATAACTTAAATCATAGGTGGAAGATTATCTATACTTCGAAGACTGTTAGGACTATAAATAATATCTAATATAAAATTAGAACTATAAAGCAGGATCTGTCATGTCAATAACCAACAGATGATGAACTCAGTCAATAACCAACAGATGATGATAAAGAGAACATGTTAAATATTAAAGAGGGAATAACTTAATAAATATGCAATAGAGAAATTAGATAAAATTGCATAGGATGTGTATTTTTTTTGTTATTTGTATTAATAATCATATTATCAACTAAATTTTTAGACTAACATAATACAAATGATGATTTGATTTTAATTTTTGTTGTTTAGAAATTATTTTTATCATACTAGTAATTTTTATAGTAATTAAACTTTTCTAAAAAGTATAAATTATATAAATGTGTAATTATAATTTATACTATCAAACATGACATAGAGAATTATGATGTAATTACACCCTTCTTCTAACACCCCTCACTCGGTTCGGTCGTTAGACCCGAGCTATGGGATGCTACTATTATTACTGGAGCAGATACATGCAGCTCATACCAAATAATTCAATCGAATGTCAATTCATTTCATAATTTCATGTGTAATATGATTTACAAACAAAACTGAGACTTAACTGAGCTTACAAAAGCTCTAAAATTGATCAGAGCATGAATGAGGACCAAACTCTAAACTTTTCAAAGTTTGAACATAGGTATCGATACCCAAATTAGGTACTAATACCATCTTTAGCTTTGATGTTTTAAAAATCGAGTAAAACTACACAAGTATCGATACCAAAATTAAGTATCGATACTATTTTGGCATTCTGCCATTTTCATGATTTTTGGAAACAAGTCAATCCATATCGATACCTTTATAGAGTATTGACCTTTGGGATTAAATACCAATACTTTATATTGGTATCGATACCAAATTGACATTTAGTCATTTTAAAACATTGTTCATTTGATAAAGTACTGATACTTCAACCTATAGTATGGATACTTTTTGCTAGAAAGTTAAAATCTCAATTTTTGATACTCTTTATGCTCAAATCAAAAGTCAAACCAAATCATACTTATAGACAATTATTCAATCTGCAACAACCAACTTCCAAACATACCAAATGCCACAATTCATTCATTAAACCAATCATGCACTCAATATACTTCACTTAGTAACTAACATATGCTTTTACCTATACAATTCAACAATTTAACCATGACGTAAACCAACTCCATTGATCAATCAACCATACAAATAGCCATTTGCAAGATCTTTCTAAACCATTAGACATCAATATCGTCCTTATACTAATGCATGACAACCTGTGAAGTAACAATTTATCAAACATAGAATGCTATTCAATTCCACCATCTACCACAACCATTTCTTTGTCAACTTTCACACTTATGAACAAAGTATATAACCATTCAAAATCAAGCCACATTTTATATTCAAAACACCATCATTCAAGGTACAACCATAAACATAACATTGCTTATATACATGCCACATAACCGACCCTAGAACAATAAAAAGACTATTGAATCAAAGGCTTGATAGCGTGAGCTTCGAACCGATCTGATCACCTTGTTCCTCAAAAGACAACTACAAACAGAGAAAACACAACAGAGTAAGCATTACGTATGCTTAGTAAGTTCATATGAGCTAAAATAGTAAACTCACCTCAATTTATAATAGAGGTGTTCATGGGCCGAGTCGGGTTCGGGCCGAGCTGGGCCCAAAAAATGGGCCTAAAATTTTGCCCAAACTCGACCCGGATAAAAATACTGAAACCTGGGCCCGGCCCGGCCCACCCGTATTAATTTTTATATTATTTTTAAATATATATAATACATTAAAAATACTAAAAATATCAAAATAAATATTTTCCAACAAATTGAAAATAAATTTTTAAAAATATGTAGACTTAAATAACACTAAGATAGATGCAACTTAACAAGCAAATGCCTCTAAAATAATAAAAAAAATTAACAAATGCCTTTAAAATAATAACAAAATTAATAATAAAATAAATTTTATACAATATCCAAACAATAACAACAAAATAGTAGTAAGATAATAGTAAAATGGTAACAAAATAGGGAGAAAACAACAAGAAAATAACATTCAAAAATAAAAAAAAATGCAGATTTTTTTTGTCCTTTAGTAAATTTGGGCCGGGCTGGGCCGAGCCCGGGCTAAAAATATCTTACCCAAGGCCCAACCTATTTTTAAAACGGGCCTTATTTTTTGTCCAAGTCTATTTTTCGGGCCTATATTTTTGCCCAAACCCTCCCACATTTTGGGCGGGCCTTCAGGCCGGGCCTGGTAGCCCAACCCATGAACACCTCTAATTCATAACAAACATAACGAATTAACTAATTATGCGACTTTTCTGTCATCACATTCTACATCAGTAAGGTGAGCTTGTAACACCCTAAACCCGGCCCAGACGTTACGGCCGAATTCAGCATGCCACATGGGAAAAAAGTTGTTACTCGTTTCATCAAAAACCTCTTACTTAGGGTTTAAAAACGTTAATATTATAAGTTTAAGTGAATGGAAGCTGTGCACCAGGTAGGAAGCCAGAAAAGAGGAGGTGAGTCTGTTGGACTGCTTAAGTACCAAGCTCTTCCCGGATCCAATCCTAGACATGCACACATCCATTGCCACACTTAAAGCATGTTGTGTGTTTACGAAGAATAAATCATGTTTAAGTCGAGTTTAGGTTATTAGTTTCTTGAAAAACGGTTGTTGTCTTGCGGAAGCTTTACACGTTACCGAGATATTTTGAAAACATTTAGTTTCTTAAAAAAAGCGTCCTAGTGCTAACCAGTTCAATAATCCATAGTTGAAATAATTTAATGAGCGGCCTTATTACAACCTTAATATAAAAATAATTAAAAATAAAAGAAGTGCGATCTAACTTAAAATCCAGAATTGTTCTTCATGGCCACTCTGAATCCCGCCCAGCTCCAAGTCCACCAATTAGGGCTCACCCGCAAGGATGGAAAGAAAAAGGGTGAGTTTGGGGAAACTCGGTATATCTGAGAAACCCATCCAAAGCCCAAATCAGCTCGAGCCCATTGGGCCTAAGCTCTATTCAGATAACAGTACACAGTGGACCGAAGCCCTTTTCAGAATACAGTAACAAGGCTTTAGCCCTTTTTCAGAACAGTGTGGCCCATCTACCAATTCGATAATAAGGCTTTAGCCCTTTTTCAGAACAATGTGGCCCATCGGCCCAATTCAAGAATACATGTAACAATAATAACAATGAATGCAATCCCGTTTGGGAGACTACTCAACCCACCAACCGCTACACTTCCCTTACCATTTCTACACTCCATGTGGGAATATCTCAACCCACCCAACCTACACTCCACGATTTGCGGCATTCTTTGCTCGCTTATCGATAAGGTGAGGCAAAGCCTCCATCAAGAAGGTGAGGCAAAGCCTCCAAAGACGTGGATAAACCACTTTAAGCACTTCCTCCATCAATATCCCAATCCCATGCAAGCAGATATTAATGAAAGCATATCATGCAGAATCAAGATTTATCAATCATGCATATTAGACAATTTAAACCCTAGGGTATATCGGTAATTTTTCTCTAGGGGTAAATTCGTAAACTTACACATATACACAGATTATTTTGTTAACTTTTATGATTATAAGCAATTTGAGTCCACCGACTAACTAATGTGCCAATTTGCCCATCTCTTACCCATGTTGGTCCGTAAGCTATTGGGCCCAATTTTGGCCCATCGAGGCCCACTTACCGACGTTCACGAATTATCGCATGAGACCAACTTACCACTTTGCGATGCCAAATCTAATCATTAGTCTATGACTTGAGAGCGTTCGCATACTCACAAGCCCATGAAATACCGGATTTTCAGTTTTTCGGCTTTTACCGATTTGAACAGAGAAAGGGTGTTGGTGACACACTGCTTTCATGACGATCGCCATCGAGATCCCTTACGATGTCCTACAATTATTCATCACCATTTTTAGCGTACAAGTTATGCTTAACAAACTCAAAATCCACCTTACCTTATTCGGCCAAAGAACCCTTATTGACCATAAGTTGCTTACCTTCACAGGGTCCAATAATACGGTTCAAGCTTATCCAAGTCGATACTCCAAGCCTCGCTGCTCCTCCAAAGTTGTCTATATCACACAGTCCAAGTCAGTCACTTGCCCACAAGGGCAAAATAGTCATTTAACACCCTAGGGGCAAAATGGTAATTCTACCCTACAGGGGCATTTTGGTAATTCTACCCTACAAGGGTATTTCACTAATTTTACAAACCAAGGGCATTTTGGTAATTTTGCAAACTAGGGATATTTTGGTAATTTTGCAAACCAGGTATTTTGGTAATTTTGCAAACCAGGGTATTTTGGTAATTTTGGTGAACTAAGTGTTTTAAACAAGGATAACAATACGAATGGGCCTAAAGCCCTTTCTCGGCCCAAATGGGCCGACACGCTCGTGTGGCCCTTTAGCCCAATTCTAGCCACAGATATGAGATTCACCTAGCCTAGTTCAATATTTACTACACAATCAAACAATTTATCCAATTAGGCCCGTAGGCCCATTTGAGCCCACATGGCCCTTTTTGGCCCATTGCGGCCCAAGTAGCCATCCTACAACCAAAGAAGTGAGAAATACACACCTAATAGGAGATTGGAGTTAATACGCGCGCCGAGCACTTCTAGCCGATGCCCAACCCAAACGAGCACGCCATAACGCGAAAGGATCACCAAGAAAGGTACATTTGCTTTCCTCATGGTTCTCTCTATTTAAAGCCGACCGCATCCACTCTTATGTTAGCTTATCGATGTGGGATCCTCCGTCATCGAGTTTAAATTCAACACCAACTCTTGTCGCCTCGTCGACCAAAATAAATGCTCTTTGGTTGCCATGGGATTCGAACCAAAGTCCTTCTATATGCCAACTCACGCCATCACCACTGTGCCACCAACTCATTTGTGTCATAAATCCAACACATTAAACTTTAAAGTGCACCTACTTGCTTCCAGATTTATTGAAAAGAAAAACCAAAATATATTGCAAGAGCCAAGACTTGAACCTTGGACCCCTTGCTTCCTCTATGGCATCACCTTGCCACTACACCACACTCCTTTTTGTATCATCTTTTCTCCAATAATATTCTTAAGGCCTACCTACTACACCCAGGGTTTGATCTACCTTAAATTTTTACTAGAATCCAAGTTTGAACCCAAGACTTCTCCAACACTTCTTGGCATACTTAACCACTAAAACAAGCCTTCATTAACGAAATTTACATGCACAACAAAATATTAAAAGCTGCCTTCAACCGCTCCCATGCTCAAGGCCCAAAACTTCTAGGCCCAAATTCAGGGTGTTACAGAGCTCATTAGTTACAATCTTATAACATTTCAATATGTACAATACATTTACATTCAGTTTCATTCTATCAGAATCATCGAACATATACGTCATTTCATCATTCCAACTACATATAGCCATTTTCATGTATACTACATATTATCAAACAAATATTTTCCATTTTACACTAACTGTTTAGCCCGATGAACTATAATAAACATATACGGATACGCGGGTAACCATCAAAACACACTAAATTGTTCATTCGAGCAATAAATCCAAAACACACATGAGCACTGAAGTGCTAAGCCCGTAGGGCATCATATGTAATAAAACATTACATACCTCTAGGAGAAACCAAGGTCTCCGTAGAGATAATCAATAACAGTGATCTCCGTAGAGACAAAACTCGGTAATCCGCAACAAATGTCAGATTTCGGTTAAAACAATGAATTCTCAGTACATCATTATCATCCGATATCATACCCCGTACAACGTGCAAATAACCCTATTGGCATGCCAATTGCATCCTATCCTATCTTGAGTTCATCTGGGCAAATTTAACAGATTATTTCATTTCTTTATAATTCAGTCTATTTCTCACCTTATTGTACTAACTTGTATACAATTCAAAACACATTAAAAGTATGTAAATTCGTAATTCAAATACATACATTAAATTTACATATACAACTATACCATATGAACTTACCAGACAAAACAACAATGAGTGAAGTGTAGATGACTAATCCGAAAATTTCCCTTTTCTTATATTATTTACCAGTTGATTCAAATCTTAATCTATATGGGTAATTGATTTCAATTTATCAGTTTCAATTACCTTATAACATTTTGGATTATACATATAAAAATTCAATTTTTTTTGAAATCCCTGAATTTTTATATTTTATTCAATTTAGTCCCTAAAATAGAAACAATCATAACTTTTGTAACACCCCTATATCATGTTCGACCCAAGGAACCTGATATAGGAATATTACATTAGGTGCCAAAGTGATTTTGGCTAATCACTAAATATATTTGAACATAAAAACAAATAATAAATTTAAATAATTTATATTTTAGTCCTTACTACTACTTGGAACATACTTGATCTTCCTAAGTACATGTCATTCTATTCAAAATTTTAAAACATACCCTCTTGATACTTGGAGATGTGATGAAATGAATACTCGCAATCTCAAATATAACTCTTAAAAATTACTGTACCTAATCTACGCACAGAAACAAACCGTACGCTGAGTATACACTCAGTGGTATTACTATAATTCAAATACTTAAGGTAAAAACAATAAATATGCACATTTAATCTTACCACCATTTACTTTCAATGAATCATTCATGCATTTAAACCTTAAATTTTCTTAATAATGTCTATCTTAAATAGCTTTTCTTCATTTTAATTTACATATCTCCTGACTATATCAATATCCATTTCATGCATTTCATCAATAACCATTTCATAAACCATTGTTTCATACATTTCATTTCTATATCCTAATTCAATATCTTATTCCATTTCATATCTAAAATCTTACAACATTAGTCTTTCAATAATCAGTTCATACGCTATTCTATCATTTCTTATTAATAGCTATTTCCAAATAGCACTTCTTTACTTAGATTTAAACATCATCTCACTATATCAAAAATCATATTATTTTTTTAATATTTCATTTTAATATCTTATTCCAATTCTTATTCAAAATCACTCAATATCTTTTCTATTACCAATTCATTTATTTACCCCTATTAACATGACTCGGACTTTAACGTATACACGGATCCAACCAAAACACACTAGTATGGCACCCAGTGCCTCATCGGATGGTTCGAAGCAATAGTTGACACCCAGTGTTTTATCGACCAAGCCGAAGTAAGTTGGTACCTAATACCTCATCGAATCTATCCGAAGTAACAATATGACACCCAGTGTCTCATCGACTCAAGGTCGAATTATCCTTGAACACTTCCAATCCTATGGCATGCCAACTATATCCAACTCAGCCCGACTAGTTAATAGGGAATTCAAAACACATTTCAATTCCACTTAATATTTATATCAATTTCACTTCAATCACAATTTCTCGTACTTTCAATTCAAATCACTTTCCACTTTCCAATCAATATACATTTCAAATACTCACATATATTCATAATTCAATTCAATTTTATTCAATGTAATATCAATACTCACCTCATTTTACTTACCATGCTTTTTAATTAAAATATAATAATTAATAATAAATAGATTTAAATTATAGTAATACAAACTGTATATCATCGTGTTATTCCTCGTCAACTTTCTCTTTCCCCTTCTTAGCCAATGTTTCTGGCACACGTTAGCTACGAAAATTAAAACAATTTAAAATTATCAAAACAACACCAATTCACATCAAATACTTTGATTTTCTATTTAACTTTTGCCTAAATTCCAATTTAATCTCTAACTAAAATTTTCTTCATTTTCATCTCCATTCACTCTTTATTTTCACTCTTTATTTAAGCCCTGTTTTCCAATCCAATTTCAATCACATCCTTTCACAGCCATCTAACATCCATAATTACAGAAATTTCATACTAATTTTGAAATGTTTACACTTTTGTCCTTTTTTTATTAAAATAACTATTTAATTTTACAAATTAGTCCTTTTTCATAACTAAACTCAAAATTTATCAATTTATTACCAAAAGCTTCAAGATTCAGCAATGATAACATTTAAATTCTGTAACATTTTTGCAAAATAATACCCATGTTAACTAAATCGAGCTACAATGATATTAGAAACATAAAATTTATGAAAAATGAGTTTGAACACACTTACCATGCAATAGTCGACTATTGGAGCATTCAACAATGGCTTCTATAACATCCCTTACCCGTTCTGGTCGTCGGACCTGAGTAATAGAATGCTATTAACAAATATCAAATAATTCCATGTAATTTATTTATCAAAATCTCAAATAAATATTAACACATCACATACGAGCAAGTATATCATGCTATTCAATTGATTTCAGGTTAATCGGGCATACAGAATCTTAAGAACAAATCGGTATTAAACAAAGATCAATTTGAATTGGGGTCACACGGCCGTGTCGTCAGGTTGTGTGATAAGGCTCAGCTCGTGTGGCTGAAGAACATGGCCATGTGGCCTGATCGTGTACAATTAAAATATAGGATCACACGATTGTGTCACTAGATCATGTAACTCCTAGAGATCGTGTGAACAAACCTGCACCAAAATTAAATAGGCCACACGGCCGTGTGGTAGATCGTGTACACCTAAAATAACTTCAATTTCAAGCTATTTCACCTACCATTGCTTGGATATCAAGCCATACTATTTGCATCTACAAATACCCATTTCAAAACACACCAAAGCATGTCAAAACATGCCATATACCATTCAACCTAAATGCCAAACCAATATGCCCACAAAGGCACCTCAATTTGCGATTCAAAACAACCAAAATGAATGTGCTCAAATATACCAATTCATTAACATTATATGACACTCTCACTATCATTTACTCAAGAACAACTAACCTTTAAATCAACCTCATGTTTCATACATCACATATATCAAATCATACCATACATCCTTCCACATCTAAGAATCAACCAAAAACATATTGTATAACAAGACATTTCTCTCAACCATAAGGATATTAAGCATACAATTCAAGCAATCTAACAAGTTATCAACCAAATACCATTACTTCTCATATATACATATATAAATATACACTTATAAACATAATAAGCAAGACCATCAATATACAATATGAACATTATAACCAAAAGACTTCCTAGGTACATGCTAAGACCAAAATGATCATATCACCAATGTTTGAGTTCAGAATTGTCATTGGATGCTGAGTCAACGATCAAATTGTAATGTACCTAACCTGCGTAAGGAAAACAAAACTATACACTAAGTATAACTCATTGATATTTCTATAATCGAACATTAAAACATATTATAAAGGTTATAATACATTTTAACATGTCAATCTACTAGTCCTATTACATCACCTAATTATTCAATCTAATTACATATCTTAAATTTAGCTATTATAGTTGCAACATATTCATTTTTCGCTATCTCAATTGAATTGATTAAATCGTACAATATCAAATCCCTAATTCCAAGCTTATAAATTATTAAGGACTAACCGTTCTTGTTTCAATTTCATTATACTCAATTTCTCAGTTCGATAATATAATTTCATCAACCAATCATTAAATCACATATGTGACAGCATGATTCATCACTAATTGAACTCAACTACATAATTAAAACAATATATCATATTTTTAAATCTATTCAATTTAGTCTTTTTTTACAAACAACTAATTCGAATCGGTTTAATTTAGCTCGTCTTATCATTTCCAGCTTACCTTATGTTATTATCATGCAACAATTGAAAAGGTCCAGGTTATAAAAATACAAACCGTAAACTCCAAGCTATTCATTGACGACCTTGTCTTTTCCTTTCTTTCTCGAGGATTCCGGGTTGACGTTAGTTACAAATTAAAAAATATATAATAAATTAACAATATACAACCCAATTCGCATTCAATTGCTAAATTATACGAATTTTGCATATTATTCAATTTAGTCCCTAAAAATGGGACTAACATAACTTTCTCAATTACGCCCCAAATTTTGAATTTTTCACAATTTAGTCCTTATTGTACAAAATCATAAATTGACTTTACAAATTAGTCCTATTTCACTTCTAACCTTAAAATCTATCAAAATAACACTTTAAACTTCAATTAATTAACAATGGCAACATCTTCGATCTTGAGTAATATCGAAAAATACTATATGGGCTAACTAGCTTGTATTACCAGGGTTTCGAAAACATAAAAATTACAACAAAAAGGACTAAATTGACTAACTAATTAAAGCATGCATCTTTCTCCATCTTCTTTTTTCTTCGAATGGTAACAATGTTTCTCTTTCAATCCATTATACCATCTTTTATTTATTTTATTTTATTTTATTTTTATTTTATAACCTTTTGTTTTGTTTTATTTATTAATGTTATCACATTTTATTTTATAACATCATTCATTATCATCCAATTTCATTAAACTAATGGTTTAATTGCCTTATGAGTCCCTTAGTTATGTTTTACTTTATGATTTAATTATAATTCAACTTTTGACTCTTACGTGATTTAGTCCCCGTACTTAAATTAAGCACTAATACAACGAAATTATAACACTCCTTACCCGTATTCAACACCTAAATAGGGTGTGAGGCATTATCAGATTTAAACACAATTTAAATCCCACAAAACCGGATCATAAAAATTCATTCCAAATTAAATATTATTCAAACACATGCTTAAAGTCCCTTATAAGGGCTTATGAGGCCCAAAACATCCGTTAAAGATAGTTCGGGACCAAATCAAAAACTTTCAGTGCTTTTAGAAAAGTTAAAAAAAAAATTTATGTAACAAGGCCACACGCCCGTGTGGATAGGGACACACCCGTGTAGGTTGGCCGTGTGGTCACACACGCCCGTGTCCCAAGCCCGTAGAGCTCTCTGAGTTGTATACAAGAAGAAACTTGAGTCACACGGCCTGAGCACACGCACGTTTTACTAGGCCGTGTGGTAATTAAATTTGACATTTTAGGTGCAGACTTTACAAGACCATATTACACGGCCATGTTAAAGCCAGTGTGAGTCACACGGCCAAGCCACACGCCCGTGTGCTAGACCATTTGCCTAAACCTGGACATTCTGTTTCTCATTTTTAAGTTGCAGGGGGCACACGGCCTTATCACGTGCCCATTAGGTAGGCCATGTGTGAGACACACGCCCGTGTGTCTACCCGTGTGGACGAAAACAGGCTATTTAAGGCCACTTTTCTCACCCTCATAATATTTTCCTGCACAAAATCACATTTGTACTCTAATAGAGTCCAACCAATCAACTATTTCAATCCAAAACATGTGTATTCCATTATCAAACACAACCATTATATTCAAATTTACTTTACGTACTTAATCATTCATACCATTACATTATCAAATCAACCCCTATACATGCCATATAAATAAAAAAGTTGATTAACAAAATCTACCGGAATAAATCTGGATAATGTGATCCTCGATGTAGATCCGATCCTTCGTATGTATATAAGTCAATCTACAAAACAAATAACATACACAAGTAAGCTTATAGAAGCTTAGTAAGCTCATAGGCATAGAAGAATAAATCTTACCTAACATTGTACACAATCATATATCATTTAATTTAACTAAACCTTTCTGTAAATCACAAAATCATTAATAAGCCCATTTGAATGATTTCCATATCGCTATTCACCAATTCTAGATCTCTTGGGCCCATTTCTCATTTACTTCCATAGTCAAATTAGGGAACAATAATGGAATTGAGTGCTTCATTATCACATTGCCATAGTAAAAACCATGGACTTGCACATAGTTACATATTACACACCGAAGCCATAGCCCCGCCATGGTCTTACACGGATCATATATCATACTGATGCCATATCCCAGATATGGTCTTATACAGATCACATATTATACCGATGCCATGTCTCATACATGGTCTTATACGGAAGCACATTATCACATCACACTGATGCCATAGCCCAGCTATGGTCTTATACGGGAGCACATATCACAATACACCGATGCCATAGCCCAGCTATGGTCTTATACAAGCACACATATCACATCTTTTTCGTCAATTCATCATGGTCATAGAATGAAAGCACTCAAAACCATTGTTCCAACTAATTTGCACTTTTATTTAAATATTATTTCGTAATTGTTACAATTTGAAAATATTCAATTACAATAATATACCATAGTGTTCAAGAAATTTTCATAATAAAACATTAAAATTTTCCATATAAACTTACCTGGGTTGATTTGCAAAAGTCGTAGAAATTTTAAGGACTATTCTTACAATTTCTCCTTTCCACGATTCACTTCGTTTTCTTGATCTATAATTATAAAATCATTCCCTCATTAGCATCTATTTCAATTCTATTCTACTTCACAATTTATGCCCTTTAATTTTTAAAATTACACTTTTACCCCAAACTTTTTAGTTTTTACAATTTAGTTATTGCTCAATTTATTCATCAATTGAACTAATTCCTCTCAAATATCATTTTATCTAAACATTATAAACTATTTAATATCCTTTGACATTCAAAGTTTCAACACAAAACCCTAATTTCAACAATTTTCACAATTTGATCCTAAAAATCAATTCCTATAAAAATCTCTTCATAAAATCATCATATAATAAAATTAGAACCCCAACTCCATACTAAATCATCATAAACTTTCAGCACTTACTCATGGCAACTTTCTAAATCATTCATAAAAGCAAAAACTAATGAATTAGATAATAGGACCTAGTTGTAAAAGTCTCAAAATCACAAAAATTACAAGAAATAATCAAGAATTAAGCTTACATGTAAAATAAGAGAAACCTGCTCTAAAAACTCTTTAATGGCTGTTTTTGGCTGGAGAAGATGAAGAAATATCTAGATTTTTCAATTACATCATTTTTAACTACTAAGCTTTATGATATTTCCAATTTTGCCCCTTGTTCACATTGTTTCCTTGTTAATTTCATACCCAAACCGTCCAGCCATTTTGCTTTGAGTCTAATTGCTCTTTAAGTCCCCCTTATTTATTATTTAAATTATTTAATCACTTCCCACAGTTTTACATCTTATTTAATTTAGTCCTTTTTATTTAATTGACTACCGAAATGTTAAAATTTCTTAACTAACTTAGTAACTTTCCATAAATATTTCTAAAAATATTTATGGCTCGGTTTATGAATTAGAGGTCTCGATACCTCGTTTTTATCTCATTTTATCTAAAATTCTCCTTTAATTCACAATTTCACTAATTCAATAACATTTCTAAAATCACACTTAACTTTTACTTACTAATATCTAAACTTACATGTCGAATTTAGTGATCTCACATCACTATTCCGAAACTACTGAAATTTGGGCCGTTACAGAAATGACCTAACTAAATTTCAAATTGCTTCTAATATAACTCCGTAAATATTTAGCAAAAATATTTACAGGTTCGGTTTACTGAAACGAGGTCCCAATATCTTAATTTCCAAAACCATTGACTGTAGAATCGATACACTTTTACCTTATCTATCCAAATAACCAAAATTATTAGACTAAGCTTCAGTTTAATACTGTAACACCCTTGTAAATATTAATAATTAATATTTACTGACTTTATCATCGAAAAATAGAATTCTAAAATCACTATTTTCGACACCACTGACTTCCAGGTATTACAACTTCCCTTGTTCTTTTTGGTGCAAAAACAGTGATGAAAGAAGGAATAATGAATATGGAAACATTTACTAATGTTTTAACTATTGTAAAATGGATGTTCATATAACTCCCATAACCCTCAAGAACTCATTTTCTTTTAACTCTTGTAGCCCTTAAAAATTTATAGGGTAGCTTAATTATATGTTTGTAGCCTATGGTAATTGAAGCGCTATAAATAGAGGGCATATATAAGCTTTTTGATATCTCAAGTGAAAGTTGCATAATCTTTTCATTTCTTTGTCTTTCTTTCTCTCTTAATCTTTATGTTCTTCTTTTAGGTTTATAATACATTATCAACACAATTTTATTCGAGAGTAATATGTTCTTAGTTTGTTTCAAAATTTTTTTGGGATCCAAGCATTGAAATTTAATTTTTTTTGGTTTAAAAATCATTAGAATCATGGCTATTTGATATTTGCTTGGGGATGATCTCTTTGTCTTTATTACAAAGGATTCTTATAATCACTACTTCTCATCCATGGTAACGTAAGTCAATCTAATCAACTTCTTTTGAAATTTGATTTGATTTCTATTAAAAAGTTTAATTTATATTGTCGAAACCATTTTTTATTTGGAAAAAAAGGGATCGACTTTGTTTGAAAACGAAAATTAGAGCGGGAGTCGCCACCGATCTTTATTAGGTGTGATAGGATCACCTTTGTTTTAATAAAACATTTTAGTTTACTAAAACGGTGTTTTTTTTTTTGGTCTACGAAATTCAAGAAAACAGGTTCGGGAGTCAGTTTCGTGCGAGGAAGGGTTAGCACCCTCGTCACGCCCAAAATTGGTACCAAATTGATTAGTTAGTGTCTTAATATCGAAAGTTAAAAATCGGGAATGGATTTAAAATACGATCCTTTTTTATTGACGTCGATTTAAAAACAATTGAATTAGCTCAAAACGATCGTTAAAGATTTCCTCGTTTCGAGATATCGGAGTATCCCATCCCGTAAGTTAGGACACGATATCATGAGTTCCCGAGCGCAAGTTCGTCTTTAGTTTTAATTGGAAATCTATGTATTTTAAAACTTAAAAGGATATTTGGCTATTTAGAATCAACGAGAGAAACGAAACCCCGTAAGTTAGAGCACAATTCCTCGATGTTCCAAAACGCAAAACATTGCCTTATTTTAAAAATTTTATTTTTGAATGATAACGAGTACAATATTTAAGTAACGTACGTTATTTGTTTGGATTAAAATAAATCGATCTAAGTTGGATAAACGTGTTGGGATTAAATTCATGAGGTGATAATATGAAGTAAAAAATATGGTAATGAACATAGAACAATGATGCATGAACACAACATTACGAATAAACAACAATAACGCAAAGATACGAAATAAACAAATCAAAATACACAAAGGTAATAATTACACAACATGCATTATTTAAATACTAATCACTAATAATTAAAGACAAATGAATTGAATAATATATAGCAATTTAAAAAATATAGAGCAAATTAAAATGAATAAAACGTAAAGCAAATTTTAAGATGATAAGAAATGGATTTAAAATAAGTAATGTAAAAATATGAAGAACTTTTAGAAATAGATAATATATGTATATACAAAAATATGAAACAACGTATGAAAAAAAAATAAAAAAGTTAAAGTCAATAATAATAACAAAACATTTCAAAATAAATAAATCGGGTTCAAAATAGAATATGTGAAACAATTTTAGAATAAACCATATATATATAAGTCAATTTAAAATAATGTATAACAGGTTTAAAATACATAACATGTAAAAGAATTAAAAATAGACAATATAAATATATTTTATAATAATAATAGTTCAAAGGTAACATAAAAAGAGTTATTTGAAATACATAATATACAATAACTTAAGAACAAACAACATAAAATAACTTGAAATAAATATATATAACAAAGCAGTTTTTAAAAGACTAATAAACATATAAGAAGCTTAAAATAAACTATGTATATACATGTGCATAATGAGTAAAGAATATAAAATATAAAATACCATAAAATAGATAGTAAACACTTGAATAAACAACATATTAAAATAAGTTAAAGTCATTGGAACATAAATAACCTATAAGACATGAAAAATAATCATATAACAAAACGTTTTAAAATAAACAAATAAATAAATAAATTAAAAGAACTAAGGACGTGATTGAAAATAAACTAGAATTCGAGGTATAGATTTGAAATAACTAAGATGAAATCAAAGGGCCAAATCGCAATGAGCTGAAAACGAACGGGGGTGAAATGGAAAATTCTCCAGACCCCATTATGCGCTGCATTTCAAAGGCCAAGCAGACGGAGGATCAGAATGAAAAAGAAACAAAATTCTACGGCAGAAATCGGGAAAAAATAAGGAAGGAACCACAATGGGACGCGCCCCAAAGGTGGAGGACCCAGCGCGTAAATATCCCAATGATGGGAAAGGCGCGAATCCTTCCTTGGATACGGGTCGGGTCGTGCCTGGACATATATAAACCAATTTTTTTTTTAAAATTCATTTCAGCCCTATTTTAAAAAAAAACAAAACAGAGAGCCTGTGCTCTTTCCTTCCCCTTGTTTGTGCTCTGTTAGGGTTTCAAAGGAAACCCATCCTCGCCGTCATTGCACCACCACCGCGACTGGTGGCCGGCGTCACTCAAATGGGTATTCTTTAGCCCTGATTTGGGTACCCCTTGAAGGCCACACCACTGAAACACGGAAACACCGAAAGGATGAGGCTCTCGGCTCCCTTTGAAGCCCGATTTCGACGATGGAGAGAGATCCACCGATGTCACGACCGTGGGAGGCCCCGAGTGAGTTTCTTTTGTGCTTTTATTATTTTTTATTTAAAATAATTTTGTAAAATGAAAATGAAAGAGACAGAACCGAAAGGAAAAGAAAACGAATCAACCTATTGTTTTTTGCTCTTCGATTTCTTAATAGTCTGTGTGTTCGAAAATTGTTTGTTCAAGGCTTTCTTATAGCCCAATACAAAGATTTTTGTCTACTGTTTATTACTATTTCGTTTTGCTTCTGCTACTTTGCTCTCTTTTTGCTTCTGTTTTGCAGGTCTAGAGGGTCAACGGGGCAGAAGCTTGCCATTTTGGTGCAAGCGGTGTCAGGGGAGCCGAGCCTCGGGCGTTGGACGTGCCGACGAGGCACGTGGGGTGCGCGACGCTAGAAAGAAACTAGGGTTTCTAGGTCTGCCAAAATTGGCTTGGGTTTTGGGCCTATTTGGCCATCAAAAATTGGGTTGGGGGTTTAGGTTTCATTTGTAAAGTGGGTTAGATATGATTTGGGCTATTCGGGCTTTTATAAATGGATTGTAATGATTTGGACTTTTTAAAATTTGAGTTTTGTTATTACCACTTGGTTTTCTGACGGGCTGGGCAAATTTGGGCCCGTACATATATAATATTTTATTTGTAAATCTATGAATTTATAAAACCATTCATGCATTTAGTTATTGGGATTTTTATGTGGAGATAATTTTTTTTTGTTCATTTTTAATAGAATTGATTAGTTTAATTTTAATTTTGATTAAAATATATGATTATTGTGGAATGGGAGTAAAAGTGCGTACTTGTCATGAACTTTGGGATATTCACCCTGCCTATATAGTTTCATGATTATCGTAAAATTTGAAATGAAATTATGCCATAAGAGGTGGAGGTTAAAAAATGTTAATATTTAAACTCTTATAGTTGTAAAGTTACTTTAACCTTACATTATAATATTTTGTATTTTATTGTGTTATGGTATATAGAAAAATATTATTTAACCATAGTGATTTATTAGTAACATGGATTTATTATTTGTTATGTTTAATATATGTTTTATTTATGCCTATTCATTTTATTTTTATATGAATAAATAATTTTTTTGAAGATCAAAATTTTTTATCATTCACGTTGAGAAAAAGTGCAAAAGTGTATATTATTTAAAATCAATTAAGCATTCATTAAGGTTAGGTAATAAAATGATTACATGCTCCTGAAGAGCTAATATTGCATCAAATTGTAAAAAGCTCTTTAAGAGCTAATATTTTACCTCATTGTGATGTAAACATTGATGTGTTTTACATTAAAACCATATATAAAAACAACATGAGATACTCGTGTATTTATATTATATATATATTCCTTGAAGGAATACATTACACTTATATGATTGAAATATCTAATGTGCTCCTGCAGTAGCAATAAACAATCTCATACCTTCTAGTGGCTAAGCAAAATAAAAAGTTACTGATGGAAAACCATGAAATTCTTCCCACTAGTTCTGCTTCACTCCTTGAAGTGAATATAATAGTACATAACAATTATGAAAAATGAAAACACAGAGATCGTGGTTGTCATTGTAATTGAGGATGTGGTTAGAGACGTATTAATAATCGTTGTCATGGTGGTTATAATTGTAGTACTTCTAACTACTAGAAAAAGAATAATAATGAAAAATAAGAAATGGTGATCAAAATATTTGAAAGTTATTGAAACTTCATGCTACCTATATGGTACGAAAATGCACTAGTCACATACCTATCATACATTTATGCATCTAGTAAATATTTATCAAAGCACCCATTAAGAAGGAAGGGAAACAAAAATATCTGGGTGTCTCATTCTTCCATAATAAAGTGGACATTGATACTTTTCAGTTTATCTTGGACAAAGTTTGTACTCGGCTAAATGGATGGAAGGCAAGAAAGTTATCTTTGGCTGGTCGCTTGACATTGGTCCGGTATTACTTAGCATCCCAAACTATTTCATGACAATAGCTAGAATACCTATATCAATTTGTAATGAGATTGAAAAACTGGCTTGTGGTTTCTTATAGGTATCAACATCTTTTGAGAGAAAACCATCACTTGTGAATTGGGAGGTTTGTTGTAAACCTCAGGAATGTGGGGGCTTAGGCATTCAGAGATTACAAATTTAGAACAAATTATTTTCTTGTAAAGTTACGTTATAAATTGGTTGCTAATACAAATGAATTGTGGGTCCAAGTTTTGAGGAATAAGTACAAAGTACATGGGATACTGCCAGACAACATACATCGAAGCAACTACTCTTATATTTGGCACTCCATAGCCAACATTTTGAATGAGGTAAAAAATGAGATTTATTGGACAGTAGGTGATGGGAGATTGGTGAACTTTTGGAACGATGTTTGGTTACCAAATGTGGGCATTCTACGACATTTTTATATCGGGCAAGGGATTCCATTAGACTCATTCCGAGTTTTGTGATGTGATGACAGAAGAGGTGTGGGACCGATAATGGCTAGCCTCGGTACTCTCGCAAGAGATTGTGGAACATATTCTGGCTTGTACACCTCCTTCACTAAATGTAAGGATAGATCACCTAACGTGGAGATGGTTATCTGGAGGAAATTTCTCCATATCGAAAACGTAGAAGCACTTTTTCGTTGACAATCCGAATGTTAAAGCGATGAACTGACATGGAAAGTGAGAACACCACAACGAGTTTGGATCTTTCTTTGGTTACTTGCTTATGGTAAACTCTTAACAAATGAGGAACGGTCCAAACGAGGTATGACTAATTTTCCCTTTTGTAAAAGGTGTGGTCTAGACATTGAAAATATAATGCATGTTGTTAGGGATTGTGGTTTTCTAAATCAATCTGGAAATCAGTTGTACCTAGCAGCATTTGGAATGTTTTCTTTAGATTATCAACTGTCTAGTAGCTTATTTGGAACATTTAGAATGAAGGTAAGATAGTCATCCGAAAAGGGGAATTACTTACTTTCTTTTCCATTATAAGTTGGTTTCTTCGGAAAAGTCGGAACGACTTCATTTTCAAACATATAAGTTGCAATAGTCAGGCTCTGTTAACCATGGCGAAAGCATGGACAAGGTCCTTGGATGCTAAAGGAGGATCAGACGAGTAATTCTAAGACTAAAGGATGTTGGCAGTTTCCATCTAATGAATGGATCAAAGTGAATGTGGATGGCTCGGTGTTAACAACGAGACCAAAGGTATCCGCAGAGGGAGTGGTGATAGGATCGAATAGAGGTAGCATGGGGGGCTTTGAGATGATGATAAGACTGTCAGATATTTTTCAGGTTGAAGCTCGAGCACTGCTTGATGGATTAAAATTTGTTTGGGCACAAGGATACTGCCAAGTGGAGATTGAAGGCGGCAATGCTTTACTGATTGTCGTAATCCAAAACGGGTTAGTTGTGAGTAGCAAGTACAATGAAGTTCGTCAAGTATACGAGTGGTGCTTCAAAGTTTGGGATGTGACATTCCATTAGATCTTAAGGGATAGCAACAGGGTAGCTGATCGTATTGCTAAAGAGACTAGAGGTGAAATGGAGCAGTTAATTACCCATGTAGATCTATCAAAACATGTGATAAATCTACTAAAAGATGATATCCATCGTGCGATGCATATATTGATGGCTGAAGATCAACACTAGTACAATTTAGCCTTGGCTAATGTTTTATCATTTACCAAAAAAATAAATAAATAAATAAAATGTTGATGTGTTGTGCAAGTAAAAACACTTGTAAAAAAAAAAAAGTTCATTATTAACTAATATATATTTTTAATTGTATATAAAATTATTCAATGAATTCATTTAAAGTAAATATACATGTCATGCTATAAATTTGAAACATGACATATAAAATTAATAGTGTCATATCGGTACGAAGTATACAGGAATTGCCATTCAGATTGTCACACTAACATAGTTAAAAAATTAATATTTTAGACAATAGTTCCATTAAAAATAGTTATTGAACTCTTTTTAAAAAGTTAAAATTCAAATTTAGCACAAAAAATTACCACATTGAAAGTTTTTTTACATTAATAGTATGAAAAAAATAATTACAAAGCTAGGGTGGAAAGCAAATAATTTATGAGAATGAGTCATTCTGAAAAATAAAAAGCTATATTGCCAATGCAACACCACCTATAAAAAAATAATATTTTTAATAAAAATAATAATATTTTAATTTCAAAAGGATTTGGCCACACTCCTTTTTCACGTCTTTTTTTATTTTATATTTTAAACAAATTTTTTATGTTTTTAGTTTTATATTTATATTTTATAGTTTTTATAATTTTATTTTATTTAATAATTGTTTTAGTTTCATAAATTTTTTAATATTTTACAATTACAAATTTTTAAATATTTAAAATAATGACTGAATTGATAAATTTTTTGTAAAATTGACATAACAACATTAGGGTAAACTGTCTTGGTCTCCGAAATTTTTAATATTTATAAAAAATGGTTGAGTTGTTTTGTTTTTCTAATTTTATATTTTAAATATTTTATAATTATAAAATTTTGAATATTTAGAATAATAACCGAGTTGACAATGTGTAAACATTGATGGCAGAGGCGAATCTAGGGGGGTTGACAGTAGCCCCGCCCCCCTTAAAATACAAAATTATTATTTAAACCCTTAAAATTTTTTAAAATTTTAAGTTAATAAAATTAAAATTGCACTTTATCCCCCAAAAATTATAAAAATTTGATTTAATTCTTTAAAAACTATGAAGATATAGACTATTAAAAATTAAAATTTCGTTCGACCCACCTAAAAAAATTTTCTAGCTTTGCCCCTAATTGAGGGCAAAACATACTGAATTTTTTAGAAATATAATCAACTTGATAAAATATGTAAAATATTAGGGGCTAATTTATTATTACACCAATCAAAGGCAACATTGACATTCTATTTGCTGACCAAATACATTTTAATGGTAAAGTAATTAGAATTGAAAATTCACCTAATAAGAATAATGGAATTAACAAAAAATAAAAATAAAAATTGGTGACCAAAATAGAAACTCGTTAAAAAACTTGAGTGACTATTTAACTAGTTTACCCTAATGTTTTTTGTCAATTTTACAAAAAAAAAAAAAGTATCAATTGGTCATTATTTTAAATATTCAAAATTTTATAATTAAAGATTTATAAATTTATAAAATTAAAACATCTTATCTTTTTTATTAAATAAAATAAAATTATAAAAACTATAAAATATAAAAATAAAAATACAACATGAGAAAAAGAGGTGTCCACAACCCTTTTGAAATTAAAATATTATTTTTTTATTTTTTTATCAAAATATTATTTTTTATAAGTGATATTGTCTGACATATTAACACACTATCTTTTACTGTTCGAAACGATCTAAATAAAATAATTAATATTTTATATTATCAATGTAAAAAGAATCTAAATTAACAAAATATGTAAATTAAATTTATTATTATGGGTATGATATATTATATTCGTGCTGAAATGTGACTTAGTTGAACTGTTCAAATATTCGGGGACAATCTGACAATAAATCCTAGAAATTGATGAGAATACCCTGGTCTATATGTATATAAAAAGGACTCCAAAAAGACCCAGTGGATTCGTACGTACCGTCTTTGATAATTTTCTATTTGTCTTGGATTCATATATTATTATTACATATGAATCTAGATTCACCACTCACATGTTTCAATCTCAACTTGCTCCTCCATTTCTGCTCCTCGTAATATTGCAACAATTTGCATCCACTCGTTCCACCTCCTGCTAAAGATTCATCAGCACAATGAAAATTGTGACAAATTTTACATCCCAGCCCCCCAAAAAAGAAGACATTGATTTGTAGCTAATAAAGAATTTGTATCAAATTTTGGATTTGGAAACACGAATAAGAAAAGAAAATAAGGAAAAAAAAAAAAAAAAAACAAGACACCTTTAACTTAATTGCCAAAGATGCCGTCGGTAACCACATCCGCAAACATCACCTTCCATCCATGCTTTTTAAGATTTGATGCCGCCAGTGTAAGCTTTTCTGGGAAGATGGTTGCTCTTATTGCAATATATGTTCTTAGCAGAGTTGTGCACCACCTTTTAAAGCCTTTCTCCCAACCTTACATGACTTCTGATCTTGTCGTATGTATCTAATTCCCATGTTGTCCTGAAATTGATTTCATTGCATTAGTTTGTGATTATATATAATAACTAAAGCTAAGTTATACGTTGGTGTTTCTAATGCATGCAGATAGGGCTGATTCTTGCAAGCTTACCACACGCACGTGATTCTTTCAGGAGTCTATTCAGCATTACTTTGGAAAACATTGTTGACTTCGGCATGATTTCATATGCCTTCGTTTTGGGTCTAGAAATGGACCCTTATGTGATCTTTAAGTCCCCGACTCGACATGCGATGGTGGCCTACACCGGAACAGTGTCCACATTTGTTGCAGCGTGCGCTATAACTCCATGGCTGCATTATTTGAGAAATTCAAGCGTGATAACCTTCACCTTGTCCCTGTCCATCAGTCTTTCCGGTAGTGGCTCTCACATACTTACCCGCCTCATGACCTATCTCAAAGTAGGCAAGTCGGATATAGGAAAGCTTAGTCTTGATGCAGGGGTGCACTCTGATATGATAACCATGTTTTCGGTGGTCCTGTCATTTGTCTTTTTTCCATTGCAAGAGACTGCGAATTTTAGAGAAGGAATTAAGACCACCGTCAAAACCGGGGCTGCACTTATGCTTCAAACACTGTTGGCAGCAAAGATTTCACCGGTTTTCATGAATTGGATCAACCAGTCAAACCCTGAAGGAAAGCCCCTCAAGGGCTCCCACCTTGTCCTATCAATGGCCTTCATGACTGTTATATGCTCCTTGGCACCATGGATGGGTTACAACTCGTGTTTGAGTGCATTTATGGGAGGGCTCTTTTTACCATCGGAGGGGCGAATATCAAAATGGACGATTAGCAGAATCAACAACTTGTTAAGCACACTTTTTTACCCACTTTTCTTCTTCTGGGTGGGGCTGAGGGTTGATATCTCAAGTTTTGCAGTAGGCAATATTGGAACATGGGTGAGGCTTTTCTGTCTTATACTGATCGCAACAATCGGAAAAGTGGGAGGAACACTCATCTGTGGCTTAACGTTAGGTTGCCATAGGCCAGAATTGGTAGCAGTTGGATTACTTTTGACGGCCAAGGGTCATTTTCATGTATACTTCGCTGTTGATGCACTCAGGGTTAGTTTACTCTTTCCAACGTGATTATAATTCTAAAAAAATAACAGAGTAAAGCTAAAATATAAATGAATTAAATTGCAGCAAGGAAAGATCGATGTCACAACATGTATCTCGATGGTGATTCTGATATTCTTATCTGTGATACACACACCGTTTGTTGTGAAGCATATAATAGAACGGGCAAGGAAACGCGTACCAGTTCAACGGATGACTCTACGGTGGCTTGATCCTTCAAGCGAACTTAGAATTTTGCTATGCCTGCATGGAACTCATAATGTGGAGTCTGGCATCAGCTTAATGGAGATCTCTCGAGGCAAACCTGCGCCTGGACTTTTTGTTCATGTCACTGACATGATTGAGCTGACGGAGAAGATAGCTTCAACGCTGGTACCTGGTGAAGGAGTAGACAATATGACAATAACCGATAACTCAGTCACAGAAATGAGAGATGAAATCACCCGTGCTTTTCAAACTCACATAAATGAAAATGTGGATGGTGGTATCATGCTTAGCCGAATGCTAGTACTTTCCACATTCAATAGCATGCCACACGATATTAGTGTTTTAGCAGAAGACTTGATGGTTTCCCTTATTTTGTTGCCCTTCCATAAGAGATTGAAAGCAGATGGTACCCTGGATGAAGGTCATCCTGGTTTCAGACATGTGAATCGTAAGGTAATAAGAACAAGAGAGGTCAACCATTATTTCAAGTACCTGAAATTTTCAGAATAACAATATTTTTTTGGTTGTTTAACAGCTGCTTAGAAACGCCCCATGTTCTATTGGAATCATGGTGGACAGAGGGTTTGGATTTACTGAAAGATTGTCAACATCATCTGTATCAAAAGTGGCTGTCATTTTTATCGGAGGCAAAGATGATCAAGAAGCTCTAGCCTACGCTGGTCGTGTAGCATGGCATCCTGGAGTAAAGCTGACAGTAATAAGATTCCTAGTAGATAAAAATTCGGAACACACACCGCGGAGAGTGAATAACAGAGCAAGTGTGGCAGAGCAAGAAGAAGAGATGAAACTTGATGACGAGTGCTTCGCTGAATTCTATGAGAAATATGTAGCAGGGGGGAACGTGGCTTATATGGAGAAGCATCTTGCAAATTCATCTGAGACCTACACTAATCTTATGTCGATAGAAGGACAATATTCTCTTATCATTGTAGGCTGGAAGAGTAAATACAGTATTGACACAGGGACTTAATGATTGGCAACAATGTCCAGAATTGGGTCCTGTTGGGGACGTACTTTCGGGGTCTAATTCCGCATCTGGTACCTCCATTTTGATTATCCAACTGCACAATATTAAAGGACAACTGGATGGCCTTAGTGATGAGTTCTCCATTATGTAAACACCAATCCTAGCAAGGTAGGTTTAAAACTTAGGATATCAAAATCCAACCAGATAAATGTAGCTTGTAGGATGATATATATATATATATATACACACACATGCATATACATATACGTATATATGTAGCTTGTAGAAATGCTACTTACTTCAAAGGACATTCCAGAACCCAGCTTTACAAACTCTTATCATTCCAAAAGTACAGAACCATTAAGCGAATATATGTAAAAAGCAAGAAAAATGCACAGCTAGTATGAAACACAGAATCATTTAACTATCAAATATCATTAGCAAATGCACAAATATATCATAGATAAGTAACATTTTTCAATCAGTCAGCTTGGTTAGGAAAACATAATAGAGAAAGCAGAAGGATTGTTTCTTGAACAACTTTGAGACAGATTTCAAAATAGTGTCATTACAAAAGCCTGAATAGCATGCATTGCAGATGTCTCAAAGTTATTTGGTTGTTTTTCCTTTCAAAGTCATAACACAAAACCCCTGGTTAACTGAGCGCCTCAAACACACATTAGAAGTCCCTTGAATGCTTTTCTACCTCAATCTACAAAGTGAAGTATAAAAAGCATAAGGATGAAGCTCAATACAAGCACGAAACTCACCAGAACTATCAAAATGAATGATTTTTAACATTAATATATCAATAAAATATTCAATTTTAAGTAAATTGGTAGTTATGTCATATGTGAAAGCTTCTGTTGTGTGTTTGTGTGTGAGACACAGAGAGAGAGAGAGAGAGAGAGAGAGAGAGAATTATAATCCTAATTTGTCACAGGTTCATGAAAGTGCACCCTAAGCAGATCATTCTATTTGGACAAGTGAAGAAGTGATTCAAGCAATTTTATGAGTAGAGTTATATAGGCAAACTGATGACTAGTCTACAATAAGAAAAAAGGTACTTTAATAGGAAATATGATAGTTATCACAAATCATGGGTTGGAGAAGTAGTGGTATAAGTACTTGAATTTCTTCATGGAATCTTAAGTTAGATTATATTAACTACCTTGCAGTCGGATACAAAAGCAATTTCCCCAATGTAAACGAAATTTAACTGACAGTAGCACTAGTAAGTTATGAAGAAAGACAAATGTCACCTCAAATGCACTCTTCAGATGATCAAGTTCCTTATCCAGATCGTTTATAGCCTGATTATATGCTTGCATTGGAGAAGACTGACTGGTTGTGTGGATCTACGAAATTGCATCAAATTGGTTAAAACCCGAAAACAACTGGCACCGGAATGCATTCGATAAAATCCAAAAAATTAATAGCGTTTAGCCCTATCCAACAAAGAAAAAGACTAACCCTAACAAGGATTTTGTACTGCAGAGGATGAGGAAGCTTGTAGCCAGCAAACAAAACGTTCTCATCTCCATGCAATTGCCTGATTGTTTATCACCGTTAACAACAAAGGGAGGAAAAGACAAATAATTAGGAGCTTAATCCAGCAAAAATAAGCAAAAAGAGACGAAGTTTGAAAGGGGACGAATATCGTATGATGCGTACATTCGGAGGATGTTGCCGATGGTGTGGTCCTCTCTCTCGATTGTGAAGGTGGCCGCATTTATTATTTTGGTGTCTCTCTCGTAAGAAACCCTAAAAGTTTAACCAACAAATATGTAACAGTGAGTTTGATAAACAGAGGATTTAGGGAGAAAGAGCCTACTTTTTGGTCCCCTCGGGGACGACGAATCTCTCGTAACGGTCGGGGGCGTTCATGGCCTTCTCACTCTTTCTCTTCTCTTCTGCAAACTCTTGCTCTCACCGCCGCCGGAGAAAATCAAAATGGTTTGGTGGCTCAGCCTCAGTGCCAGTGTAACTGTTGCATGAACTGGGAAGACCCCGTGGGAATGAGTCGTTACGATGTCGTTTCAACTTGTGATTAAGAAAAATAATATCTCAAAAATTAATTTTCCTCCCGTGATCTATTGGTTAAAGTTTATTACAAGTCCCTCTATCATATCATCAAGTTCATTTTAATTTCTATATTTAAAAAATTAACATTTTAGTCCTTACCCATTAATTTTATTGTTAATAAAATGACGTGATTTGACGATGACTGATGTGGTATTAAATCAAATTAAAATATTACATATCAGCTTTGAAGCTTTTACCCCAAATTAAATTCATAGAATTTGAATATTAGATGTGTGCTAGCTTTACAAACACCATAAACACAACACCAATTTTTTTGCTGGTCAAACTTGAACCTACTCAAAAAATTCTTTTTTCATCGAAATGAAATTGTAAATTTTAATAGCTTAAATATTTATAATTTTTAAAAAATTAAATTAAAATTTTATCATTTTTAAGAGGTTAAAGTACAATTTTACTTTTATAAATTTTAAATTTTAAAATTTTGAAAGGAACTAAATGAATAATTTTTCAAGGGCGGGCCTAAATTAAATTGTAATTTTCAATAGTCTAAATATTTATAATTTTTAAAAGATTAAATTAAAATTTTATCATTTTTAAGATGTCAAAATATAATTTTATCTTTATTAATCTAAAATTTTAAAATTTTTAAAAGAATTAAATGAACAATTTTTCATTTTAGGTGGGCCGGGCCTACCAACCCCTAAATACGGGACTGTTGATAATATCATACATATATTCTCATTTCTAAAATTTTCCATTTTTCTTCTGCATTTTTTTTTGGTAGAAACAATAGAGATAGAAATTACAGGATCTTCTAGAATATTAAGTTTAGGTAAAGTGAGCTTTGGCTAAGTTATTAGTTTGGTTAAAGTGGGGGAAGTTAAGAAAAAAATGCCCCCCTTCTAATTTTATCTATATTACTTATGAAATATTTTATTATTTTGGTATCACTCATTTTTTAGGTCACAATTCATTTAAAAAATTATTTTATTTATAATAAATATATAGATACTTGGTAAAGCTAAAACAAGAACAATTCAATTGATAAAATTATCCACAAAATGTGGTTTTTTTACTTTCGATGCGTTTGGCAACAAGTATTTTAACATACACAAAATCACTCAAATATTTATACTATGATCAAGTATTTTAACATTATACATGTTATATGTAGTAGACCAATAGATAATTTTATCCTAATTTAGGATTGAGATGAGCAAGGTGGTGAAACATCTCCTCGATAAGATAATATAACATTAGCACATGAAGATGAAGCTTGTTTAGTTTCTTCAGCCTTTAAAGCTACATTTTGCAAATAGATCTGCCGGCAAGGAACACTCTGGCTGCAGTCGAATTTCATGGCCACGTTCGAGGCACTTGTTCCTCTGATGTTTTGGTAAAGCACATTGCTCACTTGTACCGCTGATGTCTGCACACATATAATTTATTTAATGCTTTGGCGTTTAACGATTTGTGTTTAAGTGAATAGATAGGTAAAGGAATTTTAACCTGTTTGCGACATGGTTTTTCTTGATCACAATAATTTTGATCAATGATTATAGGGTTACTGACGTTGTACATTAGGATGTTTTGAAATTTTATGTTTTTGGCATATCCTGATCCTCCCTGTAATAGAATTTTCGATCATATTAATTTAAATTATAAAAACATTGAATTGAATCAACAAACAATTAACAGACCTTATCATTAATTTAAGGAGGATTGTTGATGATGTTATAATATAAAGAATAATATGCAATGAATGAATCACGTTCCTTGAAAAGCAAATTAAGCACTTTGTGTTTGGAAAACCTTTAGAATTTCACTGGGATTAGGCAATATATGAAAGAATTTCTTCGTCGACGGTTGAAAATTTAGGTCAACAAATTGTATGGAAAAAGTCAAGAAGTAAGTGGAAATCATTAGAGGTTGTCTGTTTGAAGTCGTTGGCATGCTGTAATCGTTCAGTTCCATATTTTTTCTACTCTTTCTCAATTAAATTTAGTTGTTTTGCTTCTTGTTGGTAAGAAAAATTGCGCCTCAATTATAGGATAATACTCATCATTAACCCAAAATTTTAATCCAATTTTATTTTAGTAAAGTTTTTAAACTTAACAACTAGTCGCTGATATAATTACCTGCCATGTCTTTATTCGAACTCCGTTGTCGGTTCCAGAAAGTGTTGCTTTATTAACTATTACATTAGACACATATGCCGCAGTGTTTCCGGCTCCCAAGCTCCCAATGCTGCAAAAATACAAAATCATTAGGAATTTCACTTTATATTTGCCTGAAAATTTAGTGGTGAATTAGAGACCTGATTCCATGGCCTGGTCCGCAAGTTATACCGGTGGCACGTACATTCTTGGAGCCGCTCACTATTGAGATGCAATCATCGCCTTCATTTTCAAAACATAAACATGATTTTTATCAGCATATATACCAATTTCGATAGCCGATTGTGTATGCATGGTATATATATATACCTGTCCCGATGACACAGTTGTTAATGTAAATATTCTGGGTTCCAGTCACATGAATGCCATCAGTGTTGGGACTGTTCCCAGGTGCCGTCACCAAAAGGTTAAATGCTTTTACATTCACACATTTTTGAAATATAACGTGCATTTGTTGTGCATCTTTTATACGAAGACTTGATACTCTCAGGTTAGTGCATTCATTGAAGGTTACAGCCTGCATGTAGGTAAATATATATATATATATATATATATATATCAATACACAATACACACGTACGTATACGCCATATACAAAGAAGTACAGAAATAGAAAAGCTTACAGTTGGAGCTTCCTTGCAAGGCTGCAATTTTTTATGATGGAAATACAGAAATAGAAGAAGAAGAAGAAGCAAAATAATTAGTTGTTGATATTGAAATATTAATTGGTTGATGGAAAATAATGAGAAAATCGCTTACGAGGGCTTTGTTGACTTTGCAGGACTTTTCCCACCATGTTTTGCCATTACCATCGATGATGCCTCCACCTTCGACTCGTAAATTTTCAACGTTATCAAAGTAAAGCCATCGTCTTCCATTATCTTGGTAATCCGAGTGATCCTCAGTGGCTTCGAGTGTTCCATAGATCTATCATGTTGAATATTACAGGGAAAATTGTGATATAACCATGCATGAGGCATGCAAAAAAATAAAATTTAAAAAAAAAAAAAAAACTCACCTTCAATAGAAGAGGAGATTTGCAGGGTCCTGAGAAGTTAATTGGCTTAAGACGATAAATCTTCTTCTTGGGGACCACCATAATAGCTCCTTGAGATGAAGAACAAGCATAATTCCAAGCTTTCTTAAATGCCTATGTCAAAGAAAAAAAATTGATCATCACAGGCAGAATAAGATAAATAATCTTTTTTGTTATAAAAATGGGGTAATACCTACCTGAGAATCGTCTCTTCCATTAGCTTTAGCTCCGAAATCATCTACATTGACTACCTTCGGAGTCGCTGCACCACTTGCTCTGTCAAGCCTTGACTGGATTTCGTTATTATAGTAGGGATTATGATAGTTTCGCTGACCGCGAACACCGAAGGTGCGAAAATACGGATGGCGATACGATGTCCGGTGGTGATAAGCCCGGCCTCGACGAAAATCAACGTGAAATGGGTCCTCCTCTCTGTACCTGCCAAGGCCAAAGCAATAGGAGGACAAAGAAAGGAATGTAATCACAAGTGGGAGACAAAGAGTTTTTAGGAACATCATGTAACTTCACTTTTAGATGCGTACTTAAAAAAAAGGAGCTAATGAATTGAATATGCTTTAATTTGTCATCAAGTGAACATATATTTATAGGGAAGCTTGGAAGTTGCTGTTTAATTTGGAGAATTAATGAAATTGTATGTCCAATTGCAATCAATGCAATTAGGTCCTATAATTAGAGAATGCTGATGACTGCTGAAGTCAGACTGAAAGTCAAGAGGTATGCATGTGGATTATACTTTTCTATAAATTCAGACAAAACCCGAAACTTGTTGGTAATTTCATGTTAGTTAGAGCAGTTAATGGTTAATACATGGGAGTTGCACATGCATGAATAAAGGGCAGTAGTGGTAATGGATGATGGAATTAGGTGCAAATACAAACATATTTTTCAGTCGTTTTGGTATTAGACCACCTATATTTTTGTATGTGAAAAGCAGCTTATTGTAATTTAAAATTTTGACCATCACCGGCCGAAACGCAGCAAATTCCTCTATACTTTGACTATAAAAAGCTAGTAGTTTAGTTCTAACAGAACTGATTCTGAGAACGGCTGTTTATATTATTGTCAAACATTAATTTACACGTATAATCATTTTTTGTTTTGAAGTTGCTCGTCTAAATCATTGTTAAATTCAAAAATGGCCAAGATGACGTGGATTTTTCTTTATATACTAGAATTTATACTGGCTAAGTTCCGAAATTTAAAACATTAATCATAAATAAATTTAATTTTAATTATATTAAATATATACTAACTGCTAACAAGCTGAAGAAATAAGTGGTTTCAAATGTTGTTACATGCTAAATTTTTAATATAATAATTTAGGATTACGTTCAAATAATAAGATACATTAAAATAGACCACATAAAAATGAAATGAAAATAATTAGTTAATATTTTTTTAATTTAATTACTATGAAAAATTATTTCAATCATTTTAATCAAAAATAAGGATTAGAATACAAATATTCTTTTAAAAAATTATTAAAAAATCACCATAACAAATAAGGTAAAGCATTAAATGGGAGTTTTTAATTAATTTTTTTGAAAACTTAAATTATTAATATACATAAAATAGATTAACTCGTAAAATTTTACAAAAAATATAAACACAATTTTTTCTTTTTCATTTTCATTTTATCTCTTTTCTCTATCCTTCATTTCGGGTCACTACCAAAAAAGCTTAATATAAAAGTTACCCCCTAAACTATACTTGTTTTCCCAAATAAGCATCTAAACCTTTTTTGTTCAATTTGAATACCTAAACTAAATTTTTTCCCACATTAATACCCATTAATTCTCTGTTAGTTAGGCTTTAGTATCCAATCACCAATTGACACGTAGCAAAAAAGACCCACATAAACAAACCTCATTATTTTGTATAAAATAATTTCAAAAAATAAAAAAACTAAAATTATTTTTCTGATTTTATAATTTTATATTAATATTTATATTAAGATTAATTGAGAATAATATTAAAAATTGTTTCCCCATCCCATCCCTCTCCCACCGTCCCCCCCCCCAAATCCTCGCCCCCCTCTCATCCCAACCCTCTCCTTCTGCTAACCCTTCAATTATATTTTCATTAAAAGAATTTTTTTTCTCTTCTTTATTTCTTCAACATTGATTCATTGTCCCACGGTTGCCTTCAAATCCGTCCACCACATGTTTGAGAAAATGACCCTAAAAAAAATAAACTTCTAGCCTGAAATCGGTGTTTTCCTTTTCATGTATCAAATTTAATAAGGATAATAAGTTTATATCTAAACATTTTTGTGGATAAAGGTTTTGTGTTTGTTAGTTTGGTTTAGTAGACTCTTAATTTTATTTATGACCTTCTTCCAATTTGGAGTTTGTATTTGTATTCTGAAATTCTGAAGTGCTCATAATTAAATAAAATACCTTCACTATACCAATTGTTTGTGCCTCCTATAATAAAATCCAAAAAACAGAGGAAAGTGTTGAGAAGAATGGGGCTTTGATGTTTGAATTCTTGGCTTAATGTTGTTCGGGTAGATGGAAGATGAAGTCTCCATTGATCAAAGGAAATTGAGATGCCAATTGTCTCGGGAGAGGGAGAGGGAGAGGGTTGGGGTGGGTGGGGAGGAGGAGGGAGGGACGGGGGTGATGGTGGGAGAGGGAAATATTTTTTTAATATTATTTTTAATTGATATTAATATTGATATAAAATTATAAAATCAAAAAATAATTCTAATTTTTTATATTTTTATTTTGCCATATGTCGATCGGTGATTGGGCTACATCATCGTTGATTAAGGTTGACTAATGGGTTACCAATGTGGGAAAAAAATTAGGTACTCAAATTGATAAAAAAAAATTTAAGCACCTATTTGAGAAAATGAGTACAGTTTAGGGAACAAATTTTATATTAAGCTAAAAAAATTATATTTTTATTATAAAGTATCTATTTTTATTCATAACCCTTCACAACTCTTAAATTCTTAAATTAGAGAAAAACCTGTTTAAATACATTCAAACCCATGTACTCTTAATTATTGCGATAACAACAATGTCACTTGAATTAAGACTTACTAAAAAAAATTATTATGTAAAACACCTACAATATACGTTTAATATATATCTTGCCTAAAAGTAGTGAAATATGAAACAATATGATGTACGACCTCCTAAACTGAAAAATAAAAACAATATTATATGCATATAAAAAAGTTACAACGTATAGAATAATTTCAAATGAAAGTTAAAAACAATTAGTTTAAAGTCAAAGCGTGAGATATACCAAACATTGACCTTCCCTTGCTAGTTAGATAGAATTCAAAGGCAAATTAGATAAAATAATGGAATTGGTATCCAAAGTTCCAAAAGTGCTTAACTCCTTTTTCAACTATAAAATTACAGAATTTGGTAAAATCGGTTGTAGAGGCAAAACATAAGGAGAAATGAGGCCGAATATTGGTGTGATTAGAGGAACCACAACTTGGACTGTGCTACTACATGTGTCATCATGTGCCGTGCTAATGGGCACATGCTCATCTTCTATAATTACACAAATTTGTTGCCAACTTTCCTTCCTTTCCTTTTTCGGTCATTCCATCCAACAATGATACGTCGCTTTCTCTGCTGCATTAAGTTTTGTGGAGTTTTATCTATTTTGGTGAGCACTGATGATCACATGGATGAGCCCAAAACAAAATAACCTGCATAAATACACAAATGTAATGCAGTGATGCATAAAGCGGCTAGCAAGGTCTCATTAAGATTGTGACAATAGCACTTGCTAAAAGCATGGTTATATCCCAAACTTTTACACGCTCTCCTGCAATCTAATCACCCATGATGTCTTTGTATTAGGATTTTAAAATTATTATAGATATTCTAAATATTTATTATTTGAATTTAAATTGTTTATTTGATTAAAAGATGTGAATTTGAATTAAAATATTTAAATTTATCTATTACAAAATGTTTATAATTTTGATTTTTGTATGTATATTTTTTTAATGAATTTAAATTTAAATTTTTGCATATTTAAACAGGCGAAAATATATAAATATAAATATCCAATTTATATTAATATTTAATTCGAATTTAGATTTTAATAAGTGATAGGCATGCGTACATTGGAATTGGTGGTGGGTGTGCAGAGGAGGATTTGAGTTGCTAAGCTAGAGCCGGTCAAGTCATGTGTTGTCGTATGGTTGGGTAGGGTGAGGGTCTTTCGTTTCACCGTCATGGCCACAGACTAGATGAGTGAACAATTTGGGTCACATATGAATTAGCGGACCCAATGCCTTCCATGGACCTTATCTCCTACCCTCTCCCATTCTATGTTTTTATATCCATATATGTAAATTGGTATTAATGTATTTTAATATATGATTCATATTTTTAATTTTTTTATATGTTTATAACTTATTTTTAATTTTTTATAAAATATATAATATATTTACATTTAAATATATTTTAATTATGTAAAAAATTTAAAGTAGCTTTAAGGTATAAAAATTTAATCTAACGATTATATTTTACTTCTAATGTAATTTTTAAAATAAACTTATTCGTATTACTAATTCTTTGGGTTTTTTTAAAGAGAAATAACAATTTCATTAGTCGAAATGACATTACAACGTATAAATTAGTAGGGTAACAAACTAGAATAACACTAGCGGGACTTATCTACCTGAAAAAGTACTGCAAAAGCAACTAAAAATGTGAAGATTGAGAACAATATTGGTAGGAAAATTGAGTAGTGCCAACTGTTTCAGGGATTGCTAAAGAACAAAGATGATCATAATGATATGTTTAAGCAATTTGGTTTCCCCACGCCTATGGGGTCTTGCCTAGAAAGACAATCGACTATCTTAACACCTTGTACAACAAGTGATTAAAAGTTCTAACACTCGCCAAATTAGCAACCTCATTTTTATACCTAAGATCTAGATCGTTCTCCTCTAGATTCCTCCTTCAAAATCAAATAACTTACTTGTTTTCACACTAATTACACTTCCAATTACAAGTTGCTTATTGAAAAAGTAAGTGCTAAAACTCTCTACCCAAAATTTATACAAATCTCAAGTATTTAAACTACTATCAGTTTGCTAACATACTAGATCAATTACAATTGATCTTCCCATCAAAATAGTATAATAATAAGCTTGGTGAATATCTTCAATAAGTCTAGGATAAGTCTTCAATCTTTAGATATATTACCAAGTTACCCTATTCGATCTAACACAATCTTCTCAAAATAGGGAAGTCAATTTGCTTGAATCTGTTAGAGTTTTGTGACCCGAATCCCATTTGATCTGGCTTGAAAAGTTCGATGTGCAATTCGATTTTTAAAGAAATAAAATAGAGAGGCAAAATTTAGGATCTATGGGGACCTTGCCGCACAAGTTGAATCCGTATAAGATCTGCTTATAGCCAAAAACCTCTTGTGTTGTTGTTTTTCCAACATTAATGAATTTTTTCTCCTCTGCCCATGGTTTTTTCATGATAGGGTTTTTCATGTAAAATCCTCGTGTTCTTATTTTCTTTTTTATTCCTTTGCGATCATCCTTACTGCCATTATTGACGTATATTATAACAAATTGGTATCAGAGCGTTCAGGTTGCTTGTCTCGATCATGGTAATGGCGACACTAAAATATGATATTCTGCTGTTAGATAGCAACATCAGATCCGTGTTGTGGCAGTTAAAGATGTAGGCAATTTTTGCGTAGATGGATTTGGACAATGCCTTGTGATAAACCATAAAAGTAACATGTTTTAATCCCATTCTTGACGTGTTTTTGGATGATTTATTATGTAAATTAGTGAATTTGATGCTCCTAATTCTTTAAATTCATGTTTCTATACTTATGTGAGCATAGGGAAGTGAAATGAGTGAAAAACGGGTCAAAATCAGACAAAAAGAGCTATTTTCAAGAACCACACGGGCTGGGAATTTCCACACGGGCTTGGCACACGCCCTTGTGAGCCACACTGGCTGGACACACGCCCATGTGGCAGCCTGTGTCGATATCGCTCCTTGTTTCCCAAACACGCTAAAAAACTAAATTGTTAGGCTTTTTCAGCATTCTAAAGTCTATAAATACACACTAGAAGAGGACTTAAGGAGACACGCAGAGAAGAATGAAGAAAATACTCGTAGAACGCTATGGGATTCAATTCAGAAGTAGGATCTCCTTCAAGATTGAATATCTTCATTCAATTTCTTTAGAAGTTTTATTGGGTTTCTTTATGTCTTGTTGTTATTCTAATTTTGAGATGATTAAATTCCAAATTATGAACTAAATTCCCTAGATACCTAGGGAAGATGAAACCTATGAGGGATCTTATTATTTCATTTCTAAATTACATGATAAATACTTGATTCTTGTTCTCAGTTATGTATGTTTATTTCGTGTTTTTAATAATTTTAGGATATTAATTCATGCTTAATGTGCTTATTTCAATGGAGCAAAAGTCCCTTTTTAAGAGTAGATCTAGCATAATTGAGTGGAGTTGCATGCAACCCTAGTGTAGCGACGTAAAAATTTTGGTTTGGTCGCTAATTGTGGCGATTTATTAAAAATTTGAAAATGGAAGTTTGATTTTGAAATAAGAAAGGAGTCGCCACTGATCTTTTTTCTAGGTGCGATCGGACACCTATTAGATTTTTTCTTTAAAAACGAGAAAAAGGCCGAGTTAAGGTCTACGTTAAAAGCCAGAGAAAAATTAGAGTTCGGGAGTCGGTTACGCGCGAGGAAGGTATTAGCACCCTCGCGACGCCCAAAAATTGGTATCTCATAAACATGTGTTGTCTTGATTTTCAAAAATACGAGTTCAATATAAGATTTAATCATGATCCGATTGAAAAGACGAGAACTTTCAATTTTTTTAATTTTCGAGAAGGACATACCGTTTTAACACGAGTCGACTAATATTCACCCAACATAGCGATGAAATCGACTATTTAATGTTAAATCGGCATGTTGCCTTGTTTATTAGAATAAATAAAATAAGGAATGTGAATGAAATACTTTTAAAATAGTGAATAGCGACATGATACGAAATGGGCGGGCAACAGAAAAATGAAGGTTAGAAATACATCAAGGTATAGTAATATAATGATATACGAAAAGAATACTATATGTAAAATGTATATACAAGAATAAAATATATGTACAAATATTAGTGATAAATGTAGTAGGAATAAAACAAATGTAATAATAAAATATATACAATATGATATATAAAATAAACGTATACATATAATAGAGTTTAAAAATATATATACATGGGGTAATATGGAAATATGTACGTAGAGTAATATATACAAAAATATAACTAATAATATTGAAAATACGTGTTCATAATATATAAAACATACACACGATATAATATTAAAACATTTACATAATATGTACACACATAATTACGATGTTAAAGACATATTAATATTAATAATAATACTAATATTACGTAAAATATACTTGTATAAATATATATTGAAGATATATACATATATAACAAAATACATAAATAATACGATATTTGATATATACTTAATATGTATAATAAAAACAATAATATACATAATATATAAAAATACATAATATATACATATATAACAAAACATATACTATGATTAATGATAATAACAATGATGATATAAAAATGTATACATACAACAACATATTCACTATATTAACAATCATGATAGTGATGGTATTAAAATACAAGGAACAACAATGTAATATAACAAAAACACTATATATAAATCTATACACATAAATAAAAATATACACTATTATAATAATGATAATAATAAATATAATAATAATATTAAAATATAAAAGCAAGCATAGCATTTGAATATTAGAAAAAAAGTAGCTAAAAATGCTAAGCATAAATACATATATATATATACGCCTATAATAAAAATATATAAAAATATATAAAAATATTAATAATATTAATAATATAAAAATGACAAGGATATTCAATAAAGAAGTGAAAATAAACGAAAAAAGGACTAAAGTAAAACTAAAAACAAAGTTGTGGGGCGAATTGGAAAATAAAAGGAAATGAGAGGGTTTATTTGAACACGCTAGAGGCGTGAAGGGACCAAAACAGCAAAATTACCCTCCCCTCAAAACGTAGCGCATGGACAGGGATTGAATTGTAAGGCGCAAAAATCTTCAGGGAAAATTAAAATAAATAAATAACGTAATTGCAAAACCCCAGAAAAGCGGAAGGGCTAGAAGTACAATTAGCCCTTCCAAAGAAAACACGCGGATCCTGACCTCGACCCGACCCGCGTTCAAAACGACGTCGTTTCAAGCTAAATAGGGGGGACCAAAACGCACCGTTTTGGTCCCCAATGTAAGTTAAAATTTTTTAAAAAAAATCATTTTGAACAGCTGAAAAAAAAAAAAAAGAATGAGAAAGGAGAGAGGGGAGAAGGGAGGTCCGGCCAGGGGGCCGATCACCGGTCCGGCCACCGTACACGGTGGCCAGAAAGGTAAAATTTCGAAATTTTTTCTTCTTTTTTTTCTTTATTTGTTTTATATGATATTTTTGTGTAGATTTAGTGTAATTTTATTATACATGTATGCAAAACGGACCTAAAACAGTAACAAAAAAGAATCACCTTAGACTTTACTCACTTTTGAATCTTCAATCTTTTGTGTTCGGTCTGCTTGGATGTTATTTTTGTGTTCAAACTCAGATTGGATTGCTATTTTTGCTCTGGAATAGGCTGTTTTCTTATTTTCTTTTTTTTTTTTTAATTTTCTCCAACAACCTTTTACAGAAAGCCAAATAGGCTTTTATAGCCTTTACAAAATTGTATTTAATATTTACTGTCTTGTCTTCTTACTGGTCTTGCAGGGGATGGGCGAACGGCGGTGGCAGAGGGCAGTTGGGGGTGGTTGCTACTGGTCGACTTTGGTGTGATGGTGGCGTATGCCGAAAAGTGGGGCTAGGGTTTGGGGTTAGGTGTGATTAGGGTTAGGGGTAATTTGGGCTATTGGGTTTAGGGATTAGTGGGTTTGTTGGCATATAAGTGGGCCGGTTGATTTAGGTTATTGGGCTCCGGGTATATGGGTTTATGGATATTGGGTTTTGGTTGTAAATTGGTGTGGGTTTTTAGTTGGTATTGGGTTTGTAAAAAATGCAAATGGGTTTGGGTTTTAATGTATTGGGTTTGGGCTGGCAAAATTGGATGTGTACAGCTGCCCCTCTTTGCTCATTGTCGTGTAACGGGAATAGAGCAAAGACAAAATGAAAGGCCAATTTTGCCTCGTCTTGCCGAGTCTTGACCTCATTGGTGCTATTCTTGTTCAGATAGTCTCCTTCCAATCCACTATATCTTGTAGCTTTGGTTCAATCCACTGTATCTTCTGACATATGTCTCGCAGCTTCGATCTTCTCCAATGTAACTTCAATTGTATGAGATTTTGTGGCTTCGACCTGCTTTACTTGTAGCTTCAGAAAGATAAGATCTACAGCTTTGATCTCCTCTTCTATCGTTTTAGTGAGAAAAGGTTTGTGGTCTTCTCTTTTGTAACTCTAGAAAAGCAAGATCTGATATCCTCGATTAGCTTCACTGCAACTTCAGAGAGACAAGATCTGGCATCTTCAACCAGCTTCAATCTCTATTCTCTACTCGGCATGTGATCCTGAGCTTAACTCATTTCTCACAATATGAATTGACTCTTTAAAAACAGACATTTAGAAACAGAAATTGAAAATAGCTCAGCACATAAGCTAAGGCTCAACTCACTTTTCGCAATGTGAGTTGATTTTTGAAAACAGAATTTGAAAGGCACAACTCACCTCTCGCAATATGAGTTGCTTTTTGAAAAACAGAAATTAAAAGGCTCAACTCACCTCTCGCAATATGAGTTGAATTTTGAACAACATAAATTGAAAATAGAAATTAAAGGCTCAACTCACCTCTCGCAATATGAGTCGATTTTTTTAAAAAGAAATTAAAAGGCTCAACTCACTCTCGCAATATGAGTTGATTTTTGAAAAACAGGAATTAAAAGTAGAAATTAAAAGGCTCAACTCACCTCTCGCAATATGAGTTGATTTTTGAACAACATAAATTGAAAACAGAAATTAAAGGCTCAACTCACCTCTCGCAATATGAGTCAATTTTAAAAAAAAGAAATTAAAAGGCTCAACTCACCTCTCGTAATATGAGTTGATTTTTGAAAAACAGAAATTAAAGGCTCAACTCACCTCTCGCAATATGAGTCGATTTTTTTAAAAAGAAATTAAAAGGCTCAACTCACCTCTCGCAATATGAGTTGATTTTTGAAAAACAAGAATTAAAAGTAGAAATTAAAAGGCTCAACTCACCTCTCGCAATATGAGTTGATTTTTGAACAACATAAATTGAAAACAGAAATTAAAGGCTAAACTCATCTCTCGCAATATGAGTCAATTTTTAAAAAAAAAGAAATTAAAAGGCTCAACTCACCTCTCGCAATATGAGTTGATTTTTGAAAAACAGAAATTAAAAATACCTCTGCGTGTCCTAAGGCTAAACTCACCTCTCACAATATGAGTTGATTTTTGAAACATAAATTGAAATTACCTCAATGTGTCTTGAGGCTCAACTCACCTCTCGCAATATGAGTTGATTTTTGAAACATAAATTGAAATTACCTCAACGTGTCTTGAGGCTCAACTCACCTCTCGCAACATGAGTTGATTTTTGGAAAAGTAAGAATTAAAAACGGAATTTGAATAACAGAATTTGAAAATACCTCGGCATGTGACCCGAGGCTCAACTTACCTCTCGCAATATGAGTTGATTTTTGAAAAACCAAATTGGAAAACAGAAATTGAAATTACCTCAGCGTGCCCTGAGGCTCAACTCACCTCTCGCAATATGAGTTGATTTCTGAGAACATAATTTAAACATAAAAAATACCAAAACCTGTCATTTGGTAGAACTCAGGAGTCTTTTCTTTTGATTCAATACAACTATCATCACGTCCTTTTGCTCTACTGGATTACCTGTATATGCCATGCATGATGTTATCATGATATGCACATGTTTGTCTTAAATGCCTTTATGCCTACATGATTATGCAGTGATCCTTAAGTATGTTTGTTGTATGTCCTTTTCACCACAATTATTGAGGATCTACATTCATTACTTTGATTCTCGACTTTTTCTTCAGGCCTCGTATCCGTATTCAAGCTTCACGAGTAATCAACATTTCTCAGATATCACTCTTCTGCCCCCGATTGAACTCTGTTCTTACTTTGAGACTCTTGTGCTTATCAAAATTTCATCCAGGTAATGCTTAACATTTCTTTTGTTTAGAGTATGTTATTTCACTATTTATCATGTAAATAAACACATAATGAGATGCATGAAAAAGGTCAGGTAGGGAAAAATAATATCTCATATTTATTTATTTCAAGTGTGGCAAACAAAGAAAGTTAACCAATGAGAGTAAAAAAAAATGTCAAAGAGAAAAAAAGGATCGTATTCAATGGATACAAATGCTCTAGATATTCAACACATGAACTCTTCCACGTTCCTCAATCAATAATCTTTTCGAGCATGGCTTCTTGCGTAGAAGATTTCAAGCTTTCAGAGATGCTTCAAATACTGTAATCTCGCTGTTTGCCGTCCCGTTTAAACGCCTTACCTTGTAAGCCGAGTGTTTGCTTCATTAGAACGCCCTTTCGGGTTTTCATCCTAATCTTTTGTGTTTAATCAAAACGCCCATTTCGGGTTTTCACTTTGATCCCTTTTTTTTTTAGATGCCCTTTTCGGGTTTTCATCTTGATTTTCTTTTTCAAGCATAATATTTCTTCACCGCATCTGAGTTCACTGGATTCGGTAACTCCTTTCCGTCCATCTCGGTAAGGATCAAAGCTCCTCCTGAGAATGCCTTCTTTACAACGTATGGCCCCTCCCAATTTGGTGCCCATTTTCCTCGCAGATCTTTTTGTATTGGGAGAATTTTCCTCAGCACGAGTTCTCCTTCATGGAATTCTCTTAGTCGTATCTTCTTGTCATGGGCTGTGATCATTCTCTTCTGGTACATCTGCCCGTGACAAATTGCCCTTAGACGTCTTTCTTCGATGAGGTTCAACTGATCATATCGAGCTTGAACCCATTCTGTTTCTTCTAACTTTGATTCCATTAAGACTCGCAGAGAGGGGATCTCAACCTCGATAGGTAGCACAGCTTCCATTCCATAGACCAGAGAGAAAGGCGTTGCTCCCGTAGATGTTCGTACAGATGTACGATATGCATACAAAGCAAATTGTAGTTTCTCGTGCCAATCTTTATATGTCTCAGTCATTTTCCCAATGATCTTCTTGATATTTTTGTTGGCTGCTTCAACAGCCCCGTTCATTTTTGGGCGGTAGGGCGAGGAGTTATGATGCTTTATTTGGAATTGCTCGCACACTTCTTTCATCATCTTGTTATTCAGATTCATGGCATTATCTGAAATGATTCTTTCAGGCAAACCATATCGGCAAATGATTTCCTTTTTCGAAAACCTACAAACTGCAGTCTTTGTCACATTGGAAAACGAAGCGGCTTCTATCCATTTTGTGAAGTAATCGATAACCACAAAAATGAATCGATGTCCATTTGAGGCTTTTGGAGAAATTGGCCCTATAACATCCATGCCCCACATAGAAAAAGGCCACGGAGAGGTCATGACATGAAGAGGAGAATGGGCTACATGAATTTTATCGCCATAGATTTGACATTTGTGGCATTTTCTTGCAAAATTGATGCAGTCACTTTCCATTGTCAGCCAATAATAACCGAGTCTCATGATCTTTCTGGCCATATTGAAACCATTGGCATGTGTTCTGCAAATTCCCTCATGGACCTCTTCAAGTATTTTCCTAGCTTCAACATCATCCACGCATCTCAAGAGTATCTGATCCTTTCCTCTTTTGTACAGGATATCTCCATCAAGAACAAACCCCACTGCCATTCTTCTGATTGTTCTTTTGTCGTTCTCATTCACTTGTTCGGGATAACTTTGATTCTTGATATATTCTAAGATATCATGGAACCATGGACGTCTGTCTGCTTCTTTCTTAATGCTACAACAGTGTGCAGGTACCTCATATATGCTCATTTTGAGGGGCATTATTTCTGCTTCTTTACTTGCTTTGAACATTGAAGCCAAAGTGGCCAGGGCATCAGCCAATTGGTTTTCTTCTCATGGGAAATAATGAAAAGTTATTTCTTTGAATTCCTTGATCAATTCAGCCACCAAATCACTGTACTTAATCAATTTTAGGTCCCTCACTTCCCAACCTCCACGAATCTGGTAAATCACTAGGGCTGAGTCCCCGTACACCTCTAAGATTTCGATGTTTCGTTCAATATTTTGCGAAAGCCCATGATACAGGCCTCATATTCTGCAATATTATTGGTACAGAAGAAGTTCAGTCTTGCAGTAAACGGATAATGATTCCCCTCTGGTAATACCAGGATTGCTCCAATTTCATGCCCTAAAGCATTCGACGCACCGTCAAAACACATCTTCCATGACTTCTCTTTTGATGACTCAGACTCCATTTCTGTGATGCACATTAAGTCTTCGTCTGGGAAATCGAATCTTAAAGGCTCATATTCTTCTGTCATTCGAGTCGCTAAAAAGTCAGCTATTGCGCTCCCTTTTATCGACTTCTGACTTACATAGGCAATGTCGTATTCCGAAAGGAGGATCTGCCATCGTGCCATTCTACCTGATAGTGCCGGCAATTCCATCATGTATTCAGCTTTGAAATCAACCATGTCGTATGGTACAACATATATTGTCTGAGTCTCCGAGCTACCTAAACCAGAGCGCAACAAAATTTTTTGATGGACGAATACTTTGCCTCATATTCAGTGAACTTTTTACTGAGGTAATAGATCACCTTTTCTTTCTTTCCTGACTCGTCGTGTTGCCCCAATACGCATCCCATTGAACTTTTGAACACGGTCAAATACAATATCAATGGTCTTCCTAGGGTTGGCGGTACTAACACTGGAGGACTAGACAAATATTGCTTTATCTTATCAAAGGCCACCTGGCATTCCTCATTCCATTCTCCCGGGTTATGTTTTCGAAGAAGCCGAAAGATTGGGTCGCATTGGTTAGTAAGTTGAGCGATAAATCGGGCGATGTAGTTTAATCTCCCTAAAAATCCTCTAACTTCTTTTTGCGTGCGTAGAGGTGGTACCTCTTGAATGGCTTTTATTTTATCTGGATCAACCTCGATACCTCTTTCACTGACAATGAAACCTAGCAACTTTCCCGAGGTAGCCCCAAACGTACATTTGGCTGGATTAAGCTTAAACTGGAACTTTCTCAGCCTGTCGAACAACTTCTTCAAGTTCACTACATGCTCTCCTTCCCCTCGGGATTTAGCAATCATATCATCGACGTAGACCTCTATTTCTTTATGCATCATGTCATGGAATAACGTCACCATAGCCCTCTGATATGTTGCCCTAGCATTCTTTAACCCGAATGGCATCACCTTGTAGCAGAACGTTCCCCACATTGTTATGAAGGTAGTTTTCTCCATATCCTCAGGGGCCATCTTGATCTGATTATACCCCGAGAATCCATCCATGAAAGAAAACAATGAATGTTTTGCTGTGTTGTCCACCAACGTATCAATATGTGGTAAAGGAAAATTATCTTTTGGGCTTGCTCGATTCAGGTCACGGTAATCCATGCACATTCGTACTTTGCCATCTTTCTTTGGTACTGGGACTATGTTAGCCACCCATTCTAGATATTTGGAGGCTTGTAGGAAACCAACATTAAATTGCTTCTTGACTTTCTCTTTTATTTTCAACAGCATTTCGGGTCTCATCCGTCTTAACTTTTGCTGGATGGGTTTGCATTCTGGCTTTAATGGGAGCTTATAGACCACTAAATCTTCATCTAACCCTGGCATGTCCTGATATGACCATGCGAATACATCTTTGTACTCGCGAAGCAAAGCGATCAAATTATGCCTGGTGCTCTCTGAAATAGAAGTCCCAATCTTCACTTCTTGCTTCCTTTCTTCAGTGCCCAAATTTATTGTTTCCACAGATTCTTCATGAGGCAAAATTGTTTATTCTCTTGTTCCACCATTCTTAACAATTCAGGAGACGAGACGTAATCTTCAGCATTTTCTTCGGCTTCAAATTCTCCTAAACAAACAGCCTTCTCAAAATCAATTTCAAGATTCGTAACGGGCTTATTCATGTCGTCGATATCTGAGCACCTAAAAGTTGAATGGAAAAGGAAACTATAGAGGGGCATCCAAGTATTGGAATCAACAAACGAAATGTTATGTCATGGCATAAGGCAAATGTAAGGATAGGCTATGAAATGAGAAAATGATTATGAAATTAGTGATAATGCAAAAAATCGTGACAAAATGCATCTTCATTGATATTCATTTAAATGAAAAAGAGAAAATGCAAGCTCTTACAAAACAATTCTATTATATCTAAGGAAACAATAGAATGTTAACGTTTGAGCATTACTCTGAAGATTTATAAACTACAAGAAGGTCTTCGGCAGTCCAATTGTTTAACATGGAACCCGGGGGACAAGGGCGTATCCTTGAGACGTCTTTACTCGCGTCAGCTCCTTTGTTAATGACATTTATACTGACATTCTGAAAAACCTTTTCAATTAACCACAGTGTGTTTCGTGGACCATCTTGTCTAGGGTACATCATTCCCGCAGATGTAAATGTTTTTGACAAAGGAGGGTACTCTATTGGTTCCCACTCTGGTTCTCGGCCCAAAGTTCTCGCGATCCTTCTCTCTTGATCCTTCTTCCACTGTTTTCTTCTTTGACGCATGTCAGGCTGGAACCCTAAACCGTATCGGGCCTTGTGGTGCGCTGGCTTTAAAGCCCTGACTATTCCTTGCAGATATCTCCCTAAACCTCTTCTCGCTCGAGCTCCCCTTCCTACGGTCAATTTGACACCCATTCTGGTATTTCTTGACAGTTTTGGCACCAGAATTCTGTTTCCCTTAGTGACAAAGGTGGCATTGACGAATTCAAGGGATCGAAAGGAGCATTCTACTGCGTCCTTGCTTACTTCAAGGTATGGCGCATCAGCAGAGATAGATGCGACAATGTCTTCTTCGCCCTCGATTGTGACCAAACAGCCGTCCATGATAAATTTCACCTTTTGATGGAGGAATGATGGGACTGCTCCACCAGAATGGATCTAGGGTCTTTCCAAAAGGCAGTTATATGAGGGTGTAATGTCCATGACTTGGAACTCGACCTCATAAATGTAAGGGCCCACTTCCAAAGGGATTGAAATTTTTCCCATGACTTCACGCCTTGTCCCGTCGAATGCCCTTACTGTGGAATGACAGGGCCTTAAATAGGACAAATCCATTGGAATTCTGAAAAGTGTGGCCAATGGCATAACATTTAGCGCTGACCTATTATCGATTAGCACGTTCGGTATTATGTAGCCCTTGCAGCGAGTCGTAATATACAGCGCTTTCACCGAGCCTCTGCCGTTTGGCGGTATCTCATCATCACAAAAAGAAATGAAATTGTCCGCATTCAGATTGTTTACCTACCTATCAAGCTTCTCAACAGATATGTTGTTGGCTACATAAGCTTGATTTAACACCTTCAGTAAAGCGTTCCGGTGTGGCTCTGAATTTAATAGTAGAGATAAAACTGAGATTCGTGCTGGCTGCTTACTCAATTGTTCCACCACACTATACTCGCTGTGCTTGATAAATTTTAAGAATTCCTAAGCTTCTTCCTCATTCACAGGCTTTTTAGTTTCTTGCACGGGTGGAATTTCTTGCTCGACTTCAACTTCGTGCATCACTGCTTTCCCTTTTTGCTTCAAGTCACTACTTTTCTTTGTCGGCTCAATCTCTTTGGAATAACAACGCCCACTGCGGGTAAAATGGCCTACTTCCCTAATGTCTTCAGTTGTGGCTTCGGGCTTTTCACCTTCAGGTGCGACGATGTTAACATCGTACCTTCACGGTACTATTTTATTGTCCTTATAAGGGAAAGGAGATGGTACTTCGATTATCACTTTTGGTTTCACCGGCTCCTTCTTCGCGTCATAATAAATTATTAATCGGATTTTCGCTTATACGGGAAACCTGATGATTGATTGTCAGAGGCACATATTTCTCCACTATCGGCCTCTTTGGCTTTACAAAAAATCCCGATCTCCTTATTATCCATCATATTTTACAGTAAACTTCTGAACTCCTCGCAGGACTGAATGTCGTGCCCCCCAATACCATAGAGCTCGCAAAAACTGTGACATTTTGCATCTTTTCCTTCGAATACTCCATTAAGACGACAGAGAAACCCTTTTTCAACTAGTACCTCCCAGATTTTCTGCAGAGGTGTTCTTATTTCGTAAAACCCATCTTCTCCTTTGCCGTCGTCTTCTTCTTTTCCATCGCACTCACATTCCCTTCGGTGTGGTTTGGGAATGGATTCTCGGTCGTACCGCCAGTACCATCAAATCGCAAAATGCCCGCATCGATGAGCCCTTGAACTCTCCTTTTGAAGGCAAGACAGTTCTCAGTAGAATGTCCCTGGTTCTCGGCATGGTATGCACAACTAGCGTTTGGATCGTACCATTTCGGTATGGAGGTTTAAGGGGTGCCATGTAATGGGGAGATATCAATTGTTTCTCCAAGAGTTTTGGGTACAATTCCCCATACGACACAGGGATAGGAGTAAATTGTGGCTTCTCGGGGTTGGGCCTTGTTGGTCTTAGTTCGTTTCTGGGTTGGCTTTGAACGGGTGCAGTGTTTTGTGAGAAAGTGGTAACGGGTCTTTGGCTATTCGTGGCATATACGGGGTAGGAAGGAGGTGGTGCTTGGTAGTATGGGGCTTGAGGAGGATAATAGAAATTTGGAGGTGGATAATTTCGAGGTCGGGGTTGGTTTGGATATGGATTAGAGGCATAACGGTTTCCCATTCCCACCATGTGGGCTTCTGGTTCTTTCTTTTTCATAGGCGCTGCCCTTTTTGAACCTTCTGAACCTTCTATTCTACTGCTCTTGACGGCATTCTCTATAAGTTCACCGGATATTACAATATCCGCAAAATCTTTCGTGGCACTTCCCACTAGTTTGTCATAAAATGGCGCCTTTAAGGTGTTGATAAAGAGAACGGTTATCTCCGTTTTTGTTAGTGGGGGTTCCACTTGGGCTGAGACGTCTCTCCATCTCTACGCGTACTGTCTAAAGGTCTCTGACGGCTTTTTCTCCATCATTTGCAAGGTCATCCGGTCTGGCACCATATCTGACACATGCTTGTACTGCTCGCAGAATGCTGACGCCAAGTCCTTCCAGGATCGAATCTTTTCTCTACTAAGTTGGTTGTACCACCGAAGAGTTGACCCTGTTAGACTATCTTGAAAGAAATGTATGAGTAGCTTATCCTCGTTCATATAACCGGTCATTTTTCAACAGAACATGATGAGATGTGCTTTTGGGCACCTTATCCCATCATATTTTTCAAAATCAGGCACCTTGAACTTCGGAGGCAAAATTAGATCGGGTACCAAACTGAGTTCTTTGGCACCTAATGCGGAGAAGACTTCATTACCTTCTATCGCTTTGAGTCTTTCCTCTAGACTCCTATATTTTGCGTCATGATTATCCAATTTCAACTTGGCTACCTCACTGGTCGCCCAAATCGGAACTAGTGGATCAGCAGGACTAGCCCCTGGGTTCGACGCGAACATTCCTTGCCCCAAATTAGTGGGTGGAGCAGGTGGCATAGGTCGTTGTTCCAAGCCTGTGGGTTCCCCTTGAGTATACCCTCTTTGTGTTGCGTGGGCATGCGGTGGAATGAATCCAAGGGGATAGAGTGGATCTTGATCGTGGTGAATTCTTGGTTGAGATTCCATAACGTCGGGGTTCTGCATGGGCCCTTTTCCTTTGACCAAAACTGTCATCATTTCTATCATTTTGGCCATTTGATCTTTCTGTTCAAGTGACTCCTCTCGAGATCTCAACATTAAGTCTCTTGTCTCTTGCTGCGATTTGGCCAGTTGCTCTTGTAATTCCTTTTGAATTCTTTCCACCCTTTCGATCCTTTCGTTGAATTCTGCCTCCATTACTCTAGCTTGTCGGCGCGTTTTATACGGATGACGTGGTTCCAGTCTTGTGGTATTACAACTGCGAATTATATGATTCTAGCCTTAGCGAATGAGTATGGGATATGCAATAGATGAATGAATGAATGCATGAATGTCGAAATGTTAGTTACGAAAGGAATGCAAAAAAATGGTGTTGATTTCAAGATAGCCCTATTTAGGCATTTCATTCATCAAAATATTTTATTACAAAACATTTTGCCGTTTCCTATTCAACTATTAGACAAACTTCCTAGCTATATTGCCATATTTCTGTACTCGCTCTAAGAATTCCGATATGCTCGATCGTTGGCTTGGCGGGAATTGGCAACTGAGATCCTCTGCTTCGTCTGATAGTTGTAACACGTGCATGGCTACCCCACGAATCTCATTGATCAAATAGCTAAGTTGCATTTCTTTTTCTTGGAGACCCTCTTCGTATGCGTGAACATATTGATTAGTCTTTTCTCCCAAATCCTTCAAGAGAGTATCTAATTACTGTTGACGATCTTGTAGCGTACCTTCTAAATCCTGTATCCTCTCTTTTAGTTCTTGACGCTTAGACCGATTAGTCATTACCTCGGCAGACATAGCTTCACATTCGGCATTCTTTTTCCTTAGCTCCATCATAGCCCGCGCAGCCTTTTCTTCTTCTTTCTTTGCTTTTCCTTTCCAAAATTCCATTCCACCTTTGATGTTGCTTATTTCTTCTTTCCATTCTGCCGACGACTTACCTAGCCCACTGTTCTTTATTATGCCTCTTAACTTCTTAATTTCCAGGTGAAGAGATCTCAAGTCATTTCTTACGACTTCGGCCTCTTTTTGCACTTTCTCGATTCTGGATCTTTCAATCTGAACGTCGATCTTCAATTGGTAGTTTGCTTCTTGAAGGGCACTAAGGTCCCGAGACATCTTGGCCTTTTTTCGTTCAAATTCCTGTCTTGCCATTTCTAGTTGAGACGGCATTTCTCTCAGAAAAGATTACGGACGGTGTAGTTTGTTGATTGAGATTTTGTCGACTATTTACCCGTTGCTTCCTCCATAGGTCGTAATCTTGGTTTAGGGTATCAGCATATAGGGCCAATTCCATCAGATGAATTTTCTTCTAAGATTTTACAGTGTCTCGGACCCTCTTCATATATCCCTCACCCGCAAAAGCAAACTCGAACTGCATTAGTCCTCCAGTGGTGGGTATAAATTGTCGTGAAGAAAATTGCCTTTGGACTAAAAGTGGGGCATATCCAACTCCTCCCCATAATCCGAGTAGTACCAGTCTTGATCTCTGACCCTGTATAGTAGAACTGAAGGGCGTATCTATGGAGCTCTCCACGTTATATCTTTGGCACGAAGGTTCTGAAAAACTGAGACCCAATGTTGCTCAGTGACTTCTTTTGGCCATTCTTTCTTGAGGTAAGCTTCCAACGGGGAGAATGTTTTAGAAAACATATGGAACAGAGTGCGCTCTACTTTCCAGAAGCGGCTCAAAATCCAAACATTGAACAACTGTGCACATCTAATAAATCGTCCTTCCCCTTTCCTTCGACAACTACTCAAGGATTTGAAAGTCTCGGCTAGGATAGTCGGGACAGGGTTGATTCCTTGTTTTAACCTTTCAAAGAAATCAACTATTGCAACTTCAAGATGTCTGAGAACTTTCGGGAAAATGACCAAACCATAAATGGCCAAAGCGAATAGATTCACCCTTTTCAGCATGTCGGGATGGTTCAGAACCAAATCTCGTAGGGAAGACCATGGAATGCAAATGGTTTCATTCTTCTTCTTTATCTATTTTTCGGCCCATGTGTCGGTCATGTCTGTCAATCTCATTAACTTTTTCTTGAAGGTCAACGGTTTAGGTTCTTTCACATATATCTTATAGGGTTGTACATTATTGACATGAAGCAAGGCAACGTACTCTTCTATAGTTGGGGTCATGTCTTCCTGGTTAAAAGTAAAACATTGGTAAGCCGGATCCCAAAATCTGACCATGGCTTGGATCAACCGTTCGTCTATATTGACAGCAATCAAGTTGGCTATGTCCCCATATCTCTTAGTGAAGATACCCCTAGTGTCCGGGTCCCACTGATTCCAAATCCAAACCAAATCTTCGAGGTTGTTTTGGCGAACATTCACAGTTACGTACTCGGGCAGATTGGCAATACATCCCTCCACTAGACTATCCCCTTTTTCTTTCTGAGTTTTTAGAGACCAATCCCGGACCATGGCATTTTTCTCGGTTGTTGGTATAATTAACTCTTCCATTAGAAACCCGTTTTTTGGCAATTGATCTTTAGTCAACACCTTTCTAATATGATGCCTATAATGCATGATGAAAAACAATAAAGCAAAAACAACCCTGATTAGTGATTTAATACAGGCAGAAAAACATGGAGAATTCAACAAATTGAACTACCCGATCTAGTTTATTAAGCAGACCCAATCCCCTTGTATAGAAAGTGAAAATGCAAAAGGCAAGAAGCGTTCCTCCCGTGCACTTATTTTGGGAACTATTAAATGGTCGGAGGTTCGGCATGGCTCTAGTTAGGTGGCTCGTATGGTTCATTATATGCAGTTCTGGTTCTAGATAGGTACTCGAATTGCCCATACTATCATCTGCTAAGATTAGTACGAAGTCTCGGTCATAGCCCATCACAGGCTCACGAGTTCAATTCGAGGGATTACATTTAATTATGCCTATGCGGAGGGACAAGTTAACTCACGAAAGCATAAGTCATATGTAACCCGAAAGTATTCACTAGCCTGTGCGGAGGGACGAGTTAACTCACGAAGGCGTAATGTTTACTTTCACTTAAACGGACGGAGCCCGGGTAGAGAGCTCATGTTATGCAAAATGTAAGTGCACGGTGTGTGGGGAGAAACTCACAAACCTTTCGTTTTATTTAAAAAAGACTACAAAACTAAAACCATAAAACTTAAAGCTGAAAAGCAAAAAGGACAAAACGAGTTAGAAAACATAATGCGAATGCATGACTTTTGAAAACAAAAATTTGAGGATCACAAATAGACGTTAATTTGAACAAGGAACTTTGAAAACTTTGACAACACGAGTTTAATTCCAGGCACGACTCTCAAAAAGGTGTCCCCAGTGGAGTCGCCAGCTGTAGCGACGTAAAAATTTTGGTTTGGTCGCTAATTGTGGCGATTTATTAAAAATTTGAAAATGGAAGTTTGATTTTGAAATAAAAAAGGAGTCGCCACCGATCTTTTTTCTAGGTGCAATCGGACACCTATTAGATTTTTTCTTTAAAAACGAGAAAAAGGCCGAGTTAAGGTCTACGTTAAAAGCCAGAGAAAAATTAGGGTTCGGGGAGATTCTGCATGCGCGAGGAAGGTATTAGCACCCTCGCGACGCCCAAAAATTGGTATCTCATAAACATGTGTTGTCTTGATTTTCAAAAATACGAGTTCAATATAAGATTTAACCATGATCTGATTGAAAAGACGAGAACTTTCAATTTTTTTAATTTTCGAGAAGGACATACCGTTTTAACACGAGTCGACTAATATTCACCCAACATAGCGATGAAATCGACGATTTAATGTTAAATCGGTATGTTGCCTTATTTATTAGAATAAATAAAATAAGGAATGTGGATGAAATACTTTTAAAATAGTGAATAGCGACATGATACGAAATGGGCGGGCAACAGAAAAATGAAGGTTAGAAATACATCAAGGTATAGTAATATAATGATATACGAAAAGAATACTATATGTAAAATGTATATACAAGAATAAAATATATGTACAAATATTAGTGATAAATGTAGTAGGAATAAAACAAATGTAATAATAAAATATATACAATATGATATATAAAATAAACATATACATATAATAGAGTTTAAAAATATATATACATGGGGTAATATGGAAATACGTACGTAGAGTAATATATACAAAAATATAACTAATAATATTGAAAATACGTGTTCATAATATATAAAACATACACACGATATAATATTAAAACATTTACATAATATGTACACACATAATTACGATGTTAAAGACATATTAATATTAATAATAATACTAATATTACGTAAAATATACTTGTATAAATATATATTGAAGATATATACATATATAACAAAATACATAAATAATACGATATTTGATATATACTTAATATGTATAATAAAAATAATAATATACATGATATATAAAAATACATAATATATACATATATAACAAAACATATACTATGATTAATTATAATAACAATGATGATATAAAAATGTATACATACAACAACACATTCACTATATTAACAATCATGATAGTGATGGTATTAAAATACAATGAACAACAATGTAATATAACAAAAACACTATATATAAATCTATACACATAAATAAAAATATACACTATTATAATAATGATAATAATAAATATAATAATAATATCAAAATATAAAAGCAAGCATAGCATTTGAATATTAGAAAAAAAGTAGCTAAAAATGCTAAGCATAAATACATATATATATATACGCCTATAATAAAAATATATAATAATAATAATATTAATAATATAAAAATGACAAGGATATTCAATAAAGAAGTGAAAATAAACGAAAAAAGGACTAAAGTAAAACTAAAAACAAAGTTGTGGGGCGAATTGGAAAATAAAAGGAAAGGAGAGGGTTTATTTGAACACGCTAGACGTGTGAATGGACCAAAACAGCAAAATTACCCTCCCCTCAAAACGCAGCGCATGGACAGGGATTGAATTGTAAGGCGCGAAAATCTTCAGGGCAAATTAAAATAAATAAATAACGTAATTGCAAAACCCCAGAAAAGCGGAAGGGCTAGAAGTGCAATTAGCCCTTCCAAAGAAAACACGCGGATCCTGACCTCGACCCGACCCGCGTTCAAAACGACGTCGTTTCAAGCTAAATAGGGGGGACCAAAACGCACCGTTTTGGTCCCCTATATAAGTTAAAATTTTTAAAAAAAATCATTTTGAACAGCTGAAGAAAAAAAAAAAGAATGAGAAAGGAGAGAGGGGAGAAGGGAGGTCCGGCCAGGGGGCCAATCACCGGTCCGGCCACCGGACCCTGGCCGGCTCCGGCCACGGTACACGGTGGCCGGAAAGGTAAAATTTCGAAATTTTTCTTCTTTTTCTTCTTTATTTGTTTTATATGATATTTTTGTGTAGGTTTAGTGTAATTTTATTATACATGTATGCAAAACGGACCTAAAACGGTAACAAAAAAGAATCACCTTAGACTTTACTCACTTTTGAATCTTCAATCTTTTGTGTTCGGTCTGCTTGGATGTTATTTTTGTATTCAAACTCAGATTGGATTGCTATTTTTGCTCTGGAATCGGCTGTTTTCTTATTTCCTTTTTTTGTTTTAATTTTCTCCAACAACCTTTTACAGAAAGCCAAATAGGCTTTTATAGCCTTTACAAAATTGTATTTAATATTTACTGTCTTGTCTTCTTACTGGTCTTGCAGGGGATGGGCGAACGGCGGTGGCAGAGGGCAGGTGGGGGTGGTTGCGGCGCTGGTCAGACTTTGGTGACAGTGGCGGCACAAGTGGGTGCCAAAAGTGGGGCTAGGGTTTGGGGTTAAGTGTGATTAGGGTTAGGGGTAATTTGGGCTATTGGGTTTTAGGGATTAATGGGTTTGTTGGCATATAAGTGGGCCGGTTGATTTTGGTTATTGGGCTCCGGGTATATGGGTTTATGGATATTGGGTTTTGGTTGTAAATTGGTGTGGGTTTTTAGTTGGTATTAGGTTTGTAAAAAATGCAAATGGGTTGGGTTTTAATGTATTGGGTTTGGGCTGGCAAAATTGGGTGTGTACACCTAGAAACAGGACGACATAAATCTATCAGATTAGAGTCAAATCTAATAGAGGAATCCATAGATCGAGTTAATGTGACAATTTACTCTTGAAAGAGATATTAACATAATTTAGGGATTTCTACGGATCAAGGCGCAAGTGAATAAATCATTTAATTCAGATTCAGAATAGTAAGTGAAGTATAGGTGGATTCTTTCCTGGGTATTGTCTATCTCATTGGTTTTCTTCAAATGTTTTCTTAATTCATTCTCTGATGTGTTCTTAGTAATTAGTTAGTAAATTTTAGATTAAAATCAATCCCATTAATTTGTCGGCTAAATAATAGAAAAACAATAATTACTAATACTTTTAGTCCTCGTGGATACGATATTCCTGACTCACCAAAGTTATAATATTATTTGATAGGTGCGCTTGCCTTTGTCGTAATTTTAGTTAGTTTAGTGACCATCACCTTGCTAGGTTAGATAAGATGCTCTCTGTAACGGCCCAAATTTTAGTGATGTCGGAATAGTGATTTGAGATCATTAAATCTAAAAAATGAGTAGAAAATATTACTAATTTAATGAAAATAAGTTAGATGTGAAGTTAGGAAAATGATTGAAATAGTGAATAGTATTTTATAATAAATACTAATTAATTTGGAAGTGAAAATGAGGTATCGAGACCTCAAAATATTAAATCGAGCCATAAATATTTTTATAAATATTTATGGAGTGTTAGTAAGTTAGTATTAAAGTTTTGTCAAGAAATTTTAAGATTTCAGTAGTCAATTGGGTAAAAAGAACTAAATTGAATAAGTTGTAAAATTGTGGGAAATGATGAAATAGCATAAGTAATAAATAAGAAGGATTTGAGGCATAAATATGCCTAAAATAAATGCATGGAAGAAGAAAATTTTGAAATTAGGTGTGAACTAAAGGTAAATTTAGTTAAAATTTAATAGTTAAAAATTTGATTAAATTAGAATATCTAGAGTTTTCTTCATTTTTGTTCATCCTTTCCAGCAAAAACACCATTGAATGGTTCTTTTAAGCTGGTCTCTCATATTTTTATTACATGTAAGCTCAATTCTTGATTATTTCTTGTAATTTTTGTGTTTTTGAGACTTTTACAACTAAGTCCACTTATTTAATTCAATAGTTTTTGATTTCATGGATAATTTTAAAAGTTTCCATGAATAAGTACTGAAATTTTATGATGACTTATCATGAAATTGAGGTTTTAATTTTATTATATGATGATTTTATGAAGAGATTTTTATAGAAATTAATTTTTAGGATTTAATTGTGAAAGTTGTTGGAAGTAGGGTTTTGTGATGAAATTTTGAGTGTTAAAGGCTTTTAAGTAGTTTATAATGTCTTGATAAAGTGTTATTTGAGAGGAATTAGCTCAATCGATGAATAAATTGAGCAGAGACTAAATTGTAAAAACTAAAAAGTTTAGGGTAATACTGTAATTTCAAAAATTAAAGGGTATAAATTTTGAAGTAGAATAGAATTGAAATAGATGCTAATGAATGAATGATTTTATAATTATAGATCAAGAAAACGAAGTGAATCGTGAAAAGGAAAAATTGTAAGACTAGTCCTTGAATTTTTACGACTTTTGAAAATTAGCCAAGGTAAGTTCATATGGCAAATTTCAATGTTTTATTATGAAAATTTTATGATTGCTAAGGTATCTTATTGTAGATGAATACTATAAATTGTATTAATTACTAAATAATGTTTAACTAAAGGTACAAATTAGTTGGAACAATAGTTTTGAGTGCTTTCATTTTATGACCATGATGAATTGACGGAAAAGATTGATATGTGCGCCCGTATAAGACCATAGCTAGGCTATGGCATCGGTGTAACGTGATACTTGTTCCCGTATAATACCATACCTGGGCTGTGACAGCCCTAATTTGACCCTAGTCGGAAAGTGGTTTCTGGACCACAAAACCGAGTCATAAAAATAATTAACCGTCATATTCTATGTTTATTATATGTGAATATGCATGTGTGAAAGTTTCATACTTTACTTTTGTCATTTGTATGTGAAATTTATTAGTTGGGACTTAAGTGAGACAATTGTGAAATGTGTTAGGCAAATGTAAAAGTGATCTAATAGTACATGTTGTCAAAAAGGTTGGACTTGCATTTCAAATTAGCTAATTCTTTTAGATAGTGGCCGGCCATGTTATTGATTAAAACATATTATATTTATTTTATGTTAATATTTTATATTACAAAAGGAAATAATGAATAAAGAAAAATAAAATATTGATTAGTGGGAGGAGAAACCAAAGTTAGTCCATGCTTGCTCCTCCATTGCCGTAACTAGAAGAAGAAGAAAAAGAAAATCTTTGGGAAAATTTGACTATAGTGGTTGGCTAAATTAAGGTAAGTTCAATGTTATTCTTGAAAACTTAAGCATCATTTGGATGACTTGAAGGTAGGTTTATGGTTTGAAGGTAGGTTTTGAATGAGTTAAGATTCGGCTAAGGTGTTTTAAAAAAAATTATGGTGGATTGCTTTGATGTCATTAGCATGGTAATTGTGAAGCATTAAGTAGATGATACATATGATTGTGAAGTGGCTATTCGGGTTCTATAATGAAATTTTGCCAAAGCCGAATGTGTCATGAAGAAAAATGTTATATGTGCATTATATAAGTATATGTGTATTCGGCCAAATGAATTTGATTAAAGTTTTGATAGGTTGAGGGATGAATGGCCGAATGAGCTATAGGCTATGTAAGGATGAAATTTGTATATAAGTTGTGTGTGTATGTGTGGCTTTATTAGTTAATGGCATTCGGCATTATTCTTCATTTATATATATGTGCATTCGGTCTTTGGGAGTAAATAGATGAAGTTAAAATGATAAAGAATGTTTCTAAGACTTGTTAAGTCGTTGTGGCTATTGCCGAATGTATGTTTGGTTAAAGGAAATTTTCAATCATTTATGCATGAGTATGTGAACTAAATATTTAATGAATATTCGGCAAAATGGGGTTAAGCGTTAAGTCATAAGAATTTTGGGTGGTATTCATATTTGGACATTAAGGTGATATATACTTTGGCTATGTGAGTTAGGGTTAAGTAACCTAATTATTTGATATGCATATTCGGTCATTGTTTGGCAATGATGTAACCTATGTGTAATTTGCTACATTTGATCATGAGATGGAATTTGTATATGAAAGTTTAAGCTTGAGTAGTTAGGGTTAAATGGGTCATATAATGATCTTAAATGGATTGTATGCATATGAGTGTCTAGGTATTTGTGTGTGCAACATTGAAGCTAAATGGAAATTGGTATTGTGGTAAATGTTGATAAGATGACATTCGGAGTTAGCTATATGTTTTGGAACTATACTGTAATTTGAAAATAAAAGTGTATAATATTAAAGTATGCATTATATATATATATATGCATGTGTATATGCGGTTGTGCATAATTATGAGTAAATGATTAAGTGATGATAATCATATATAGGTATGAATATATATATATATGTCTTATGTATGTATCATGTACTTATAGTGACAATCGGATGTATGATTGAATTCATGCATATGAAAGCATGATAAGTTATATGAATCTTTGTTATGTATGCGAATTAGATATTGATTAAATAAGTATGAAACCGATTCATGACATATTTTATAAAATATAATATGTATTGGAGTTTTATATGATTGTCAAATGTGACTACTAAGAAGTAAAGTTGAGTAAGTAATTTAAATAAATCTATTTGTTTTAATTAAGCTCAAGAGCAAATGGGGTCTAAACCAAATAGGGGAAAGGAGAAAGCAGTCGAGTAGATTATCCGCAACTGTTCAAAATATCCGAGGTAAGTTTTAAGTAGTCTCCTTTAGTATATAATTGACGATGTCTTTATAAGAGTATATTAGGTGAATTGCGATCTTTGGTTTGCACTTGAATAAAGTTGAATAATAGATAATGCATGTATATGACTTATAGTCTGATGGTCACTTTGAGTTTAAGATTAAATGGTGAAAAGAATGAGTGATATAAGATATAACTCTTGAGATAAAATGTGAATGATGATATGCATATTGAGTTTATATTCGAATGTAATATATGACTATTAAGTGATAAGATGGCTGAGATGTGTTATAATATAACCAAGTATGTATGAGACTAGAAATATATCCGGACATGAGGTCCGCAGGCTATATGCTGGAAATATATCCGGACATGAGGTCTGCAGGCTATGCTAGAAATATATCCGGACATGAGGTCCGCAGGCTATATGCTGGAAATATATCCGGACATGAGATCCGCAGGCTATGCTAGAAATATATCCGGACATGAGGTCCGCAGGCTATATGCTGGAAATATATCCGGACATGAGATCCGCAGGCTACGTGCTGAAAAAAAAATATCCAGGTTAAAGAGCCGCAGGCTTATGCTAGTAATGTATTAGAGCTCTAAGACTTGACAGAACCGATGCCAGTAAGTTAAGTAAGATTACGACTTCGAATGTCCGTGGTAAACATCGTTGTGTAAGTATTATATATTTTACATGTTAAGGTTCGTGTTTCGTGCTCATAATATTTGAATTGATTTCTAAGTGATTTATTAGTATCAAAGAATGATATATGTATATATGTATGTGAATGAGTTCGGTGTTTGAGGATAAGACAATGATATATATATATTTGGTCAATGTAAGTCATCATATGAAAGAATGTGACTAAAAGTAGTAGTATAAGCTATGTAGATAGTGAAATATGTGTTAGAAGTTTTCTTGTGTATACATACATACATATTCGGCCAATAGGTTTTATAACTAATGTACTGGTGTATATTTGGCCAAGTGAATTGCAATTAGAATACGAGTTTTGTGATACTCAATGTTCAATTTTAATGACAAGCTTTAATAGTATGAATTGTTTAAAACTTACTAAGCCTCGAAAGCTTACTCTGTTTCTTATTTCTTTGCTTTATAGATTGTTGATTTTTGACTATCGACTCGGGGATCATCAGCAGTTCTTCATACTATCGATCTTTTTGGTACAGTTATATTTTGGACTCGATATGGCATGTATAGGTTAGGCTGTTGACAAATAAGTTTTGTAATCGTAAATATTTTGGCCATATGAAAATGGCATATATAACTCAAGGTTCAGTATGTATTCAGCTCAATTTCTGCTTTTATTGCTAAATTTTTGTGAATGAAAAATTAAATGTTTAGCTCAGTAATACCTTGTAGCCTAACCGGCGATTGGACTCGGGCTTGGGGTGTTACATGGGATATGGCATCGGTATGATGTGATAATGTGATTCCGTATAAGACCATGTCTAGGATATTGCATCGGTATTATATGTGATCCGTGTAAGACCATGGCAGGGCTATGGTTTCGGTGTGTGATATGTGACTATGTGCAAGTCAATGGTTTTACCATGGCAATGTGATTGTGAAGCACTCAATTCCATTATTGTTCCCTAATTTAACAATGGAAGTGAATAAGAAACGGGCCCAAAAGAGTTAAATTTGTGAATAGCAACATGAAAATTATTCAAATGAGCTTATTAATGAATTTGTGATTTACAGGATGAATTAGTTAACTTAAAAGATATATGTTTGTGTACCATGTTCGGTAAGATTTATATTTTATGCCTATGAGCTTATTAAGCTTTTATAAGCTTACTTGTGTATGTCATTTTTTTTTGTAGATTGATTTATATACAAACGGAGGATCGGATCTACATCAAGTATCACGCTATCTAGACTCCGGTAGATTTTGTTAAACAACTTTTTGATTTATATGGCATGTATAAGGGTTGATTTGTTAATGTAATTGCATGAATGATTAAGTATATAAGTAAGTTGAATGTAATGTTTGTGTTAGATAATGAAATATACATGTTTTGGCTTGAATTGGTGGATTGGTTGGACTTTATAAGTATATAATTGTGTTTTTATGTAGGAGGTTAGTATGAGGGTGAGAAAAATGGTTTTAAATGGCCTATTTTCGTCCACACAGGTAGACACACGGGCATGTGTCTAGGCCGTGTGTGACACACGGTAAGTCCACGGGCGTTTGATATGACCGTGTGTCCTCTGTATCCTTAAATATGAAGTCAGGATAGTACACGGGCGAAAGAGACGGCCGTGAGTCTTGGTTGTGAGAAGGACACGGGTTTTAAGCATGGGCGTGTGTTAGAATTGTGTGAAAATGGCTTAAAAATGGTGAAAAATCAGTTTACCAAACGGCCTAGCCACATGGGTGTGTGCCCAGGCCATGTGCCCTCTGATACTTAAAAAATTGCAAGTCAGAATTCCACACGGGCTGGCCACACGGCCATGTCCTAGGCCACACGGGCGTCTGCCCCTATCTTCAAGGAAAAATTTCTAAAGTTGCCAGTTTAGTTTCGAACCACTTCCAAAGCATGTATTGGGCCCCGTAGGCCTATATTAAGGACTTTATGGTGAAATTTCAAAAGAATTGACTTTGGAATGAAATTTTTTATGACTCAGTTTTGTATAAATGATAGTATATAAGTCTGAGAATACCTCGTAATCCTATTCCAGTGATGGATTCGAGTTAGGGGTGTTACATTTAGTGGTATCAGAGTCAAGTTTAGCCGGTTCTCAGAATATGTGTAATATGTACAGTGCTTAGAAATACATGCCATATAAATCTATGATAGTGTGATGTGTATGATCCGATCTAATCCTTGTTTTTATTATAGATTATCTTTGATATGAAAAGATGTCAAATAGACCAGAACAAATTGAGTAAGAAGAAGTTAATAGTAGAGTACAAACCTCTGAACAAGGAACAAGTAGTGAGGTTCCAATTTCATTGATGAGAGAAACAAGAACTCAAAAATATGATTTATGGGTTTATGAATCAGTGGTATAATGAGAATGTGCGGGAAAGAAATCAGGCTCAGCAACCTCCTCCCCCTATTTCAACAGCAGTAGTACCCCTAGTTGCTCCTCCACCTCCTCCAAAAACTAAATCTAGTAAACGTTCTCCGTTTAAAAAGCTCAGAAAACATGGGGCTGAAGAATTTCGAGGAAGAACAGATGATGATCTTGTCAAAGCTGAGTATTGGTTGCAAAGTATAATGAGGGTTTTTAAACAAATGGCATGCTCACTAGATGATTACTTAATGTGTGTTGTGTCCTTATTGAAAGAAGAAGCTTATAACTAGTGGGAAACAATAGAAGCTGTGGTACTGACTGAGAAAATTACTTGAGAATTTTTCTAGAATGAATTTAAGAAGAAACATGTTGGTAAAATATATTTGGATAAGAAGAAAAGAGAATTTCTCGACTTACGACAAGGAAATAAGCCAGTGGCTGAATATGAGAGAGAATTTGTTTATCTCAGCAAATATGCTCGAGATATTGTACCTACTGAGGAGGAAATGTGTATCAGGTTTGAAGACGGGTTTAATGATGAGATCAGAATGATGATAGGGGGCACTGAGATACGAAAATTTGTTGTTCTATCGGGTGGTGCTCAGAAACTTGAAGAAGTATATAATAAAAAGATGCAACGAGATAGAAGGAGCAATGAATCTTTCAAAAGAAGTGCATCTAAGTCATTTTCAGCTTTACCAGCAAAGAAATCTAAAGAGGATTTTAGTTGAGCCACTTCAGCACCGGAAAGATCAGGAAAGAGTAGACCAAGACAATCTGATTATAAGGCATCTGATAGACCTGCTGTTAGCGTAGGTAGTGTACAAAATACCCAACGGCCTAAATGCCAACATTGTGGAAGAAGTCACCCCGGTGAATGTAGAAGTAAGTTGGGGGCTTGTTACAAATGTAGGTCCACTGATCACTTTATTCGCGATTGTCCCCAACTACAAGTGGAAGAAATGGAATAGAAGGAGAAATAGAAAACTCCTCCTCAAAAAGGAAGACGCTCTAGTCAGAGCAGTGCTATAGGGGCTACTCGTTCGGAAAGGTTTTTACAAGGAAAGGTTGTTTACAAAGAGAGAATGCTGAAAATAAAAAGAAAAGATTTCTAAACTATTTTTTTGATGCCTCTTTTGGGCTCTTTACATTCTTATTTATAGTAGAATTTACAAATTCTTTTTAATTTCTTCTTCAATCCCGAACAGTGTTTCTGATAAGGATGAATTTATTGTTGCTTCCACGTATGTTGTCAGTTGTCATTTCATCTCTTTGTCCATACTTGGATGCCTTGAATTTTTATTTATTGCCAATCTTGAAAATCTTCTTGAAAATCTTCTTGACTTTCCACGTGGTCTTTGTTTTGTCTTTATCCTTCTTGGATGTTGTCAAGATTTAGTGTCTCAATTTCATCCAGATGTAAAGATTCTGGTGATGGCTCTGGTGAGTTTCAATCCTTCCACGTGTTTTTGATTTCTTCTGTTATGTCAGAAGGAAAATCATCGATTTCCATATCTGCTATTTTCTTTAGCAGTTGTATGGATTCTTCATCTCTCGACTTCTGCATTACACTATTTTTATCAGCTATTATTCTTCTTCCATCAGTATATAGCGTATATGTCTGATCTTGAAGTACATGTCGAGCTGTTGACATTAAATCAATTCCTGCTTAGATTTGAAGATATTTTGGATGATTGTAACACTTGTCAATGGTTTTTGTCAAGTGTTTTTTGTCTTCTTTGGCTACTGATAAATAAGGACTATCAATCATTTTTTAAATAATCCATATTTGATAGGGTTGATAAAAACGTTCTTTTTCAGCAATACCAATTAGACTGCTTATTTGGATATAAAAATAATAGAAAAAATCATCTGCATATACTAATAGTGATAATATGGCTTTTATAATAGCAGGAAAATTTTTTAAAAGATGAAAGGAAAAATTTTGTACTCCTATTTCTCTAACAAAACCCAATTCAATACTGCTTATATCAAATGGTTCATGATCTAGCCTAAATTATATAGTAGGAAATTCTTCTCCTATTTCATTTATGTAAATAAAGGATTGTAAAAAGTACTCAGAAAAGACTTTTTTAAATTGAGCTTGCTGGTTGCAAATAGCTCTATTAATTTTTTCAAAAACTTCAAATGGTAATATATTCTTAGATTTATTATATAAGCATATTCTAAACATTTTATTCATAATGGGACTATTTGTTCCTTTATGAATAAAATATTGAAATATATCAATAAGATTGTTTATCTTATTGATATTTTTAAACTCTATTTCGAATTCTTTCCAATCTTTGTATAAAATAGATTTTAATAATAAATCATGTGCTTCATTTTCTTTAGTTGTTTTTTCAACTAAAAATTGGGAGAGTTTTGTAAGAGCTCTTCTAAAATTTGCTCTTTGATCTGTAATATGGGTTTTCCATATTTCATTAATAAGGTTATATAAATTTATTGGTAGACCTGGGTTATAGAAGTCTTTTACTTCAGGAAAAATTTGTTGTTGTTTCAACAAATTTTCTGCTCCTTTTATGACCTCGGAATAACTAGCTTGAAACGTTGAGTTTGGATCCTGAGACCAAGGGTATTGACTTATTGTTCTTGGTGGGTATTGGTTTACCATTTTTGATGCATAAGATGGAGAAGATCCAATTGGTTGTCTTACCATTGGATAAGGAACATAATATCCTTGATTAGCATAATATGATTGTAATATCGGAGTAAATCCTTGATTAGAACTTGTTTGCTTCCCTTTGTTGGGTTTCTTATGAACCGTAGTCCATTCTCCGACTTGTTCTAGAGGTTTTTTACCTCTATCCATAAGGCCTGCTAAGATAATCAGCAATAATATTGTCAGCGCCTTTAACATATAAAACTTCAAAATTAAAAGTACATAATTCATTGTACCATCTAATTCTTCTAGGTACATTTTCTAAACTATTATTAGTAAGAAATTGTTTAACTGCCTGATTGTCAGTTTTGACAATAAAATTTTCAGATGCCAGATATATAAGAAAGGTTTTTATTGCTTTTTTAATGGCTAATAATTCTTTTTCATATATAGCATAATTAATTTCGTTTGGTTTAAATTTTCCAGAACTATATCCGCATATTAGTTCTTCATTTTTTGCTGTTTTAGCTTTTAAAATACATCCCCAATAATTTTGTGATGCATCAGTTTCTAAAATTAATCTATCACCTTGTTTTGGTAAATAGACTTTTGGGATATAATTTATTTCTGATTTTATATTTTAAATAATTTCTGAGTCTTCTTTAGACCAGCTAAAAGTTTTGCCTTTTTTTAATTTTTCATATAAATTACCTATTTTTTGAGATAAGTTAGGAAAGAAGTTTCTTCCATAATTAACTATTCTTAAAAATTGTTGAAGTTCTTTTTGATCTTTAATTTCTTCAGGAAATTCTTTTATTTTAATTATAATATGATCTTGTAGTTTAAGCCCATCAGCAGATAAATTTAAACCTAAAAATTCTATTTCTGTTTTTTCTAATTCTATTTTCTTAGGACTCAAAATAATTCCATGTTTTATGAATTCTTGAGAGATAATATTTAAATGTTTTCTATGTTTTTCCAATGTTTCTGAAAATATTAAAATATCATCTATATAAACTACACAAAATTTTTTATATGTATTAAATATAGAATCCATCCATCTTTGGAAGATTTGAGGTGCATTACATAATCCAAATGGCATTACTCTCCATTGATAATGACCATTGGGTGCACTAAAGGCTGTTAATGGTTTAGATTCATCAGTTAGCATTATTTTCCAAAATCCTGATTTACAGTCAAATTTACTAAAATATTTTGCTTGTTTAGCTTGATTAATCAAAACATCTTTTCTTGGTATAAAGTATCCATCAAAAATAGTATTTTGGTTTAGTCTTTTATAATTAATTACCATTCTGGCTTTTCCTCTTTTTATTTCAGCATGGTTTCTTACTATAAAGGCTGGACTTGAGTGTGGACTATTAGTTTTTTCTATTAATCCTTTTTCTAATAATTCCTTAATTTGTATATCAAATTCATCTATATCTTGTTTAGTATAGATCATGGGTTTGATTCTAATAATTTTATTAGGATTTTTTAATTTTATCTCGCAAAATCTTGGACTATTTTCCTATAGTTTTAATGGTTCTTCACTAAAATTATTTTCTAAAATTTTAAACAACCAATGATTTGTTTCTAGTTGTTTAATTTGTTCTTTTCTTGTTGGTCTAAAACCTTTATCACATATAAATTTATGATTTTCTATTAAAGGTATTTCTACAGAAGTTTTTTCTGTTGATAATATAATTAAATTTTTATCTATAGAAAACGGTAAATGATGATATATAAAATTATTTCCTAATAATATATCTCCATGCATTTCAGGAAAACATAATATTTTAGGAATTACAAATCTTACATTATTTATGTAGATTGGTATATTTCTAGCTTTAAATTGAATTATGGTTTCTTTACCATCTATTCCTATAGCTCTAATTGGGTTTTTCATTAATTCCCATTTTTCTCTGTGTATCGTGATTTCTCCGCAACTCATTGGTGGTAGCTCCTGTATCTAACAAAGCATGTAAAGAATATGTTTTATATTCTCTAAATTGAAATGTAATTTCTATATATGTATAATACTTTCTAGGTTGAAAGTTTGAAAATGTAATAATATCATTTTTTCCCATTTTCATTTGTTGAATAATAGTGGCTGATTGTATTTCTTCCATTCTAGTATTTCTAGAATTTCTACTAGGTTCTGTAGGAAAAATAGGTATCTGAACTGTTTTCATACCTATTGGTGTTGAATTTGTACTTATATTATCCTCATCTTCTTCTGTTTGAGAATTAGAGGGTAAAACTAAATTGTCATTCGTATTTGTTATAGCATTATTTTTAAAATATAGTCTATCTCCTGATGACACATATTCTATTGTACTTACTGGTTTTGAAGTACTGGCTCCACTTATTCTATCTATCATCCAATCTCTTGGTATTGATAAATCTTTTAAATGTAATAATTTAGGCTGAATTTCTGTAGTAAATTTATTAGGCTCAAATAACCCAATTATTTTATTATTAATTTCTTTAATTTCTACTTCTGCCGTGTTGGTATATTCATTGATAGAAGTCCAACTTATTGCTAGATCTTCTGCTAAATCTTTAATTTCAGAATTTTTTGTCTGAATTCTTAAACATAAACATTCTTCTATTAGAGGATCTGTAATGGATATAAAATAATTTGGTTTTACTTTAAATCCTATTACTCCATTATGTAAATTAGACTGAATACCTCCAATAAGTGCTTTTATTGAATTTTCAAATCTTTTACCTAATAATACTGCTGTTATAGGTATATCATGACCTCTTCTAAATAAAGCTCTAATTGTTATCATGATTATTCCTAAATGTATATATCTAACTTGAGGGTATTTCTTTTTAATCCTCATGATTTTTTCTTTAGTGAATAATGGGATTTCTGTTAATCCTCCTCTAGTATCTTTAGCGACTGTATTGCCACTAATTTTCTCTATATGTCTTTGACTCCAAATTTTAAATTTAGATATTTTATATATTTCTTCTTTAGAAATATGATTTTTATTAATTTTTTCTATTATTTCATCAGAAAAGTCTTTTTCTTCTCCAATTAAATTTCCTAATTTAATATCTTGTTGTTCTTTTTGAGGAATTTCTTCTAATTGATTTTTAGAACTACTTCCTACATTAAACATAAATATATATTCTTCTTCATCTGAATCTGAATCAGAATCTGTTTCTGATATTAGCTCATATAATATTTCTTCGGGATTTATTTCCTCTTCAAAACAAATTTCTAAATCTTGATTATCTTAAAACCCATATATCTGTTATTTTGTCTTGATTTTGCCTGTTTAAGTCTAGGAGAGAGACGTTAGGCCCTTGTGTTTAAGACAAAATAATAACAGAAGGTTTTAGGTACCGAAGATGAATAACATGGAAGAAACAGATTGTTTATATAAAGATAAAACCTGCAGTCATATTATGCATATAGATTCTAAACAAGAAAATAATATTTCGGCCCTTAGTAAAGGATTTAATAGTCTAATAGATATAACCTCTATATATTTTAATAAAATATATAATAAAGCCAGTAATATAGAAGAAAAGGTAAATGATCTAGGAAATATTAAGGAATTAGATTTGAACAACAAATCTAAAGAAATATTGTCAGAAGTTAATAATAAATTAGAACAAGTTATAAATAATAATATAGAATCAGACATAGATTTAGGTCCTTTATATTATGGTAATAGTAATATAATTTTAACTTTATCAGATTAAGAAGAAGAAACTTCTTCAGAAGAATCATCTACTACTATAAAAAGAAATAAAAATTCTGAAAAAAGAAAATCTATAACTCAACAAAAATATGATTTCTAATCCTATAAAGAACTTATAGAACATTGGAAAAGAAGATTTACTAACAGTAAAGATAAAAATGAAAGAGTAGAATATCTAAAATTAATAGAAGAACTTTATGAAAATCATAAAGATCTATTTGCAATGTTTAATAAAAGAACGATCTTCCGCTTCTATCTCAACCCTAGTAACTGGATTTTACTTTTAATATTTTTAATAATTGTAGATTAAAGATAGAAGCGGAAGATCGTTCTTTTATTAAAAGTAAAGGAAAGGTTTTTACAAGGAAAGGCTGTTTACAAAGAGAGAATACTGAAAATAAAAAGAAAAGATTTCTAAACTATTTTTTAGATGCCTCTTTTGGGCTCTTTAAATTCTTATTTATAGTAGAATTTACAAATTCTTTTTAATTTCTTCTTCAATCCCGAACTGTAATATCCTAATTTTGGGCTTAGTCGGAATAGTAGTTTCGTGACCACAAAATTTGAGATAGAAATAATTATTTTATGATTATTTTGATGATTATGATATGATTGCATGACTGTGTGAAAATTTCGTGATGAAATTCTATGCCTAAAGTGTTTAAATTGAAAGTAGGGACTAAATCGAATAAGTTGCAAAATTTGCATTCTAGAAGTTTTTAGTATGAAATTGCATTGAAATATTAATTAGGAGGTCTTAAATAGAAATTTGACCAATTTTAAGTTCATGGACAAAATTAGGACATGGAAGGAATTTTTGAAAGTTTAGTAGTAAGGGCATTTTGGTCATTTAGGGGTAAAATAAATTAAAATACAAAATTAAAAGCCAATTTTGCTCATCTTCTTCATGGAGGCCGAAATTAGCATGGGGGAAGCCATGGCTAGGGTTTTCAAGCTTTCCAAGCTCAATAGTAAGTGATTCCAAGCCCCGTTTTAATGTTCTTTACGTTTTTGGAATCCAGTAGCTCGATTAAGCTTATTCTAGCAATAATTTAAGCTAGGGTTCATATTTGGAAAAATACCCATATGTGAAATGTGTTTATTTTGATGTTTTATGGTAGAATATGAAGCTTGAAATTGTGTTAAACAACTTTTGCTAAGTGATTTTATGTAAAAACGAGTAAAACGACATAATCGGTAAAAATACCTAATGTTCATAAGTACATGTTAGAGTGAGAATTTGATGTTGCTATAGAAGGAAAAATGATTAGAATGTCATAAAACATAAGAAAATAGGCTGAAGTTTAATTTATTTGAGCTTTGGGGAAAAAGTGTAAATATGCAAAAGTTTAGGGGCAAAATTGTAATTTTGCCAAAATATGATTTTGGGTCAATTTGAATAATGTGAGTCCTAATTAGACTATATTTTAAATGATAGAGCAAGGAAAACTGAAATTCGGGCTAAAATGGGGAAAATACCAAGTTGTGGACGAAATGGTAAAAGTAGTCATTTTCGCATACGAGGTAAGTTCATGTGTAAATAATGTAGTATAATTGTTTTTTTTAAATTATTGATGTTAATTATATGATATGCTGATTTTTATCATGAAATATATGCTTTGTGGTTATTTTCGAATAAAATGCAAATTATTTGTATTATTTGTTAAATATAAAGTGTTACTTAGAGTATTGGTTTTGGTATTTTACGGAAGATGGCAAGGATATGTGTTCGAGGAAAATCCCGTTTGAACCTTAGGAATAGATTAGGATACAAGTGACATGTCACTAGGATGGTTGAGCATCCGAACTCGTTGAGTTGAGTCCGAGTTCACTTATGGATGCGAATGTTCGAACTCGTTGAGTTGAGTCCGAGTTCGAGAGATATAACTAGGCATCCGAGCTCGTTGAGTTGAGTCCGAGTTCACTTATGGATGCGAACGCCCGAGCTCGTTGAGTTGAGTCCGAGTTCACTTATGGGCGGGTTACATGATTTCTTGATTACATATATGGCACTTATGTGCAAATTATCCGTGTATCCGAATTATATTCCGATGTGTTCAACGGGTAAAGTTCTACTCAAATGGAGGAATACTAGAGATGAAAGGGACATATTGGTAAGTGTTGTGAGATGGATACTTTGAACAGGTATGTACTTAACCCTCGGGTTGAAAACTCGATATATCAACAATGTGGTAAGATGATAAATGAAAATATGACATGAATGTCTTGATGATGATTATGCAAATGATATTTTATGTTTGCTTATATGGTTATGTTACTTGCTATTTGCATGTGAACTTACTAAGCATTTATGCTTACTCCCTCCTTTTCATTCCTTGTAGTTTTGACAAGTCAGCTCGGAAATCGGGAACGGTCGGAGGCTCGCTCACACTATCCGTATACCATCTTGGCATAATGGCTTGTATATTTTGAGTATGGCATGTATAGCACTATAATCATTTTGTATATATGGTCTTATGATATGGTTATTGAGTGGTATGAAAATTCTTGGTAATGATTAGCCATTGGAATGGCTAATCATGATCATATTTGGTGTTATGTATGTCAAATTGCTAGCTAATCCATGGAAACCATGAAATAGGTAAAATTTACCATAAAATAGATTCAGACAGTAGTAGTGACGTGAATTTGAAAAATCACTAAAAATAGTAGAAATGGAATTAAATAATGAATAAGTTATGGAATCGGAGCCTGATGAGTCTATTTTCATATGGAATGAACAAAATAGGCATATAAATTATATTTTATGAGATATTTAAACTTTTGTGAAACAGGGCAAGAGTGATTTCTGGATCCCCTGTTCTGACTTTAAAAATTCATAATAAATTTTACAAAAATAATTAGAAGTTGTTATTTATATGTACAGATTATTTATTGAGTCTAGTTTAAATATAAACAAACCTCATAGTCATTGAAATTTTGTATAGAAAGATATCTAAATCGTAATACACAGAGGTCAGAGTAGTCGAACCCTGAAATAGGGGAGATTTTAACTAATAAACTGTACTATTTGGCTCAACCAAAAATTCTAGAAAAAAATTAGTAGATAGAAATATGAGTCTAGTTTCATATAAAATTTACAGATCTTAATTTTTAGTTTCGTAACTCGAGATATGAATTTTTAAGCGACTGTGACGCAGATTTTCAGCTTGTTTGAAAATTTTAAAATTAAATTGTTTGAGCTGTTTAAGTAATGAATTAAGTCTGTTAACACCTCGTATTCGAATCCAGCGACGGTCTCGGGTACGGGGTGTTACACGAATAGTGTTTTTGATAAGGATGAATTTATTGTTGCTTCCACGTATGTTGTCAGTTGCTTCCACATATAATTTTCTTATATATAGAGGTTATATCTATTAGACTATTAAATCCTTTACTAAGGGCCGAAATATTATTTTCTTATTTAGAATCTATATGCATAATATGACTGCAGGTTTTATCTTTATATAAACAATCTGTTTCTTCCATGTTATTCATCTTCGGTACCTAAAACCTTACATTATTGTTTTGTCTTAAAACACAAGGGCCTAACGTCTCTCTCCTAGACTTAAACAGGCAAAATCAAGACAAAATAACAGATATATGGGTTTTAAGATAAATAACCACAAAATTAACGTAATTGTAGATTAAAGATAAGAACTTACAGTGGATATTTGATATAGATTACCTATTTCATTTGTTGAATAATAGTGGCTGATTTTATTTCTTCCATTCTAGTATTTCTAGAATTTCTACTAGGTTCTGTAGGAAAAATAGGTATCTGAACTGTTTTCATACCTATTGGTGTTGAATTTGTACTTATATTATCCTCATCTTCTTCTGTTTGAGAATTAGAGGTAAAACTAAATTGTCATTCGTATTTGTTATAGCATTATTTTTAAAATATAGTCTATCTCCGATGACACATATTCTATTGTACTTACTGGTTTTGAAATCTCTGCTCCACTTATTCTATCTATCATCCAATCTCTTGGTATTGATAAATCTTTTAAATGTAATAATTTAGGCTGAATTTCAGTAGTAAATTTATTAGGCTCAAATAACTCAATTATTTTATTATTAATTTCTTTAATTTCTATATTGCGTGTTGGTATATTCATTGATAGAAGTCCAACTTATTGCTAGATCTTCTGCTAAATCTTTAATTTCAAAATTTTTTGTGCGAATTCTTAAACATAAACATTCTTCTATTAGAGGATCTCATAATGGATATAAAATAATTTGGTTTTACTTTAAATCCTATTACTCCATTATGTAAATTAGATGAATACCTCCAATAAGTGCTTTTATTGGATTTTCAAATCTTTTATCTAATAATACTGCTATTATAGGTATATCATGACCTCTTCTAAATAAAGCTCTAATTGTTATCATGATTATTCCTAAATGTATATATCTAACTTGAGGTATTTTTTTTTAATCCTCATGATTTTTTCTTTAGTGAATAATGGGATTTCTGTTAATCCTCCTCTAGTATCTTTAGCGACTGTATTGCCACTAATTTTCTCTATATGTCTTTGACTCCAAATTTTAAATTTAGATATTTTATATATTTCTTCTTTAGAAATATGATTTTTATTAATTTTTTCTATCATTTCATCAGAAAAGTCTTTTTTTTCTCCAATTAAATTTCCTAATTTAATATCTTGTTGTTCTTTTTGAGGAATTTCTTCTAATTGATTTTTAGAACTACTTCCTACATTAAACATAAATATATATACTTCTTAATCTGAATCAGAATCTGTTTATGATATTAGCTCATATAATATTTCTTCGGGATTTATTTCCTCTTCAAAACATATTTCTAAATCTTGTTCTTCAAGACTTTTAATTACCTTTTTAGCATTTTTGCCTTTGTTAGGACAGTTTGTTGCTATATGACCTTCTTCATCACATAAAAAACATTTACATGTTTTTTTTTTTAGATTTTTTAGAAGTTTTTCTTCTAATAAATTTTTTCTTTTTCTTATTATTATTTCCAGTATATTTTTTATTTCCTGGCTTCCATCTAACAAATTTATATTTTCTATTTTTCTTTCTATGTTTTTTGTAAGTACTAGGACGTATTATTTTACATCCAAATTCCCATTCATTTTCTAGAACTTTTGTACAATGACTATAACTTAATTTATTTTTTACTTGTTTAGCAGCTTTGGTTTGTAAGCAATGCAAAGTTATTCTTTCTTTTGCAAAATTTATCCTATTACCTATAGAATCTATATTTTCTTTTGCTATTCCTGCTTCTTTACTATGTTTATCTAAATAAGATACATATTTCTTTATACATATCTCATCCAATGGTGGAGGTAATTTATGAAAATATTAGTTTTTCCAAAATTCTATATTTTCATTTTTTAACTTTTGATATTCATGAAGAATTTTTTTAGAAAATTCTTCTAAATATCTTATATCACATAATTTTATTTTTGACAAAACATAACTAGCTATACTATCTTGATCTTTTTTATCAAAATAACCACAAAATTCTATTTTTAGAATATTTGTTAATCCTTTTAAGAGGTCTTTAGGGGTACCTATCTGATTAATTAATTGTCCTTTTTGGATTTTACCTACATCAGATTCTTTCCATCTTCTTAAAAATTGTAAAACATCTCCTTGAAAAGTTCCAACAAAATAGTTTAAAAATTTTTCTTTTGACCAAGTACTGTTATTGTTTACAACAATTGTCATTGACTGTGCCCAATCATCTATGGTTTTTTCATAGTCTGCTATTTGAATATTAGTTAAATCTAAATATATTCCTCCTTGGGCCACATTTCTTTTATTTAAGTCATCTATCCTATGTGGTATAGGTATAGTTTGACTAGGTTGTTGATTAGAGGATTCTCCCGTATATTCGGTTTTAATTTCATTAGTAGCTATATCTTCGGTTTGATTACCAAAAATCCTAATTGTATTATCTATTGTTTCAAAATCTTTGTTTAAAGTTCTCAGATAATCATCTTTTTGAGTATCTGATTCTATTTTTCTTTTACCATAAGGATCTGTTTTTTCAATATCCATAGGTTCTGGTATTTCTATGTTTTCTTCCTCATCTGTTGAAGTGTCTTCTTCATCAGATTTATAACTAGTGACTTTTAAATCTTCTTGATTATCAGAATTACTAGAACTACTACTTTCTGTAGAGTCGTAATTTAACATATAATGATAATTAAACATTGCAAATAGATCTTTATGTTTTTCATAAAGTTCTTCCACTAATTTTAGATATTCTACTCTTTCATTTTTATCTTTACTGTTAGTAAATCTTCTTTTCCAATGTTCTATAAGTTCTTTATAGGATTGGAAATCATATTTTTGTTGAGTTGTAGATTTTCTTTTTTCAGAATTTTTATTTCTTTTTATAGTAGTAGATGATTCTTCTGAAGAAGTTTCTTCTTCTTCGTTTAATAAAGTTAAAATTATATTACTATTACCATAATATAAAGGACCTAAATCTATGTCTGATTCTATATTATTAATTATAACTTGTTCTAATTTATTATTAACTTCTGACAATATTTCTTTAGATTTGTTGTTCAAATCTAATTCCTTAATATTTCCTAGATTATTTACCTTTTCTTCTATATTACTGACTTTATTATATATTTTATTAAAATATATAGAGGTTATATCTATTAGACTATTAAATCCTTTACTAAGGGCCGAAATATTATTTTCTTGTTTAGAATCTATATGCATAATATGACTGCAGGTTTTATCTTTATATAAACAATCTGTTTCTTCCATGTTATTCATCTTCGGTACCTAAAACCTTCTGTTATTATTTTGTCTTAAACACAAGGGCCTAACGTCTCTCTCCTAGACTTAAACAGGAAAAATCAAGACAAAATAATAGATATATGGGTTTTAAGATAAATAACCACAGAATTAACGTAATTGTAGATTAAAGATAAGAACTTACAGTGGATATTTGATATAGATTCTCCAAGAATCGTTACTCCGGAGGCCTCTGATACCAGTTACTAGGGTTGAGATAGAAGCAGAAGATCGTTCTTTTATTAAAAGTAAAGGAAAGGTTTTTACAAGGAAAGGTTGTTTACAAAGAGAGAATACTGAAAATAAAAAGAAAAGATTTCTAAACTATTTTTTTGATGCCTCTTTTGGGCTCTTTACATTCTTATTTATAGTAGAATTTACAAATTCTTTTTAATTTCTTCTTCAATCCCGAACAGTGTTTCTGATAAGGATGAATTTATTGTTCCTTTTACGTATGTTGTCAGTTGTCATTTCATCTCTTTGTCCATACTTGGATGCCTTGAATTTTTATTTACTGCCAATCTTGAAAATCTTCTTGAGAATCTTCTTGACTTTCCACGTGGTCTTTGTTTTGTCTTTATCCTTCTTGGATGTTGTCAAGATTTAGTGTCTCAATTTCATCCAGATGTAAAGATTCTGGTGATGGCTCTGGTGAGTTCCAATCCTTCCACGTGTTTTTGATTTCTTCTGTTATGTCAGAAGGAAAATCATCGATTTCCATATGTAAAGAAGATAATATTTAAATGTTTTCTATGTTTTTCCAGTGTTTCTGAAAATATTAAAATATCATCTATATAAACTACACAAAATTTTTTATATTTATTAAATATAGAATCCATCCATCTTTGGAAGATTTGAGGTGCATTACATAATCCAAATGGCATTACTCTCCATTGATAATGACCATTGGGTGCACTAAAGGCTGTTAATGGTTTAGATTCATCAGTTAGCATTATTTGCCAAAATCCTGATTTACAGTCAAATTTACTAAAATATTTTGCTTGTTTAGCTTGATTAATCAAAACATCTTTTCTTGGTATAAAGTATCCATCAAAAATAGTATTTTGGTTTAGTCTTTTATAATTAATTACCATTCTGGCTTTTCCTCTTTTTATTTCAAAGCATGGTTTCTTACCATAAAAATTTGGACTTGAGTGTGGACTATTAGTTTTTCTATTAATCCTTTTTCTAATAATTCCTTAATTTGTATATCAAATTCATCTATATCTTGTTTAGTATAGATCATGGGTTTGATTCTAATAATTTTATTAGGATTTTTTAATTTTATCTCGCAAAATCTTGGACTATTTTCCCATAGTTTTAATGGTTCTTCACTAAAATTATTTTCTAAAGTTTTAAACATCCAATGATTTGTTTCTAGTTGTGTAATTTGTTCAGAAGTTAGGGCCCTTGCTCGTACTTATGCCATTCGATCAAGAGAAGAAGCGATAGCTTCAGACGTAATTGCTGGTACTTTCTATCTTTATGATGTTCCTATGTATGTTTTAATAAACTTTGGGTCTACGCATTCATATATTTGTACTATGTTAGCATCTGAAAAGAATTTATTTGTTGAGCCTACTGATTATGATGTACAAGTTACAAATCCGTTAGGTCAAAGTGTGGTAGTTAAATCTAATATGGAATAACTGTCCACTGAAAGTTAAGGGCTGTGAATTCTCCACTAATTTGATGTTGTTACCCTTCCGGGAATTTGATATTATCTTGGGCATGGACTGGTTAATGAAACATGATGCGGTAGTGAATTGTCGAGAAAAATGAATCAGTTTGAAATGTTAGACAGGTGATATTATTTTGGTTGAATCTCGAAATTTGGGTGATACTGTTAGAATGATTTCATCTATTTCTGCTAAAAAATTGAATGATTTCATCTATTTCTGCTCAGAAATTGTTGTGCAAAGGAAATGAGGCATATTTAGCTTATATTCTTGATACTCGAAATACCGGTTGTAAATGAATTCATGGATGTATTTCCTGAAGAATTACTAGGTTTACCACCCGATAGAGAGGTTGAGTTTGTGATAGGTGTGCTTCTGGGAACAGCTCCCGTATTAGTTATGTCGTATAGAATGGCTCCAGCAGAATTAAAAGAGTTAAAGACACAGTTACAAGAGTTGTTGAACAAAAGGTTTATTAGATCGAGTATGTTGCCATGGGGTGCACCTGTCTTATTTTTTAAAAAGAAGGACAGTTCATTAAGGCTGTGTATAGCTTACAAGTAGTTGAATAAGGTAACGATTAAAAATAAATATCCTTTGCCTTGTATTGATGATTTATTCGATCAGTTTAAAGATGTTGCGGTGTTTTAGAAAAAAGATCTTAGATCGGGGTATTATCAGTTTAAGGTAAAGGAATGTGATGTGCCGAAAATAGCTTTTAGAACTCAGTATGGTCATTATGAGTTCTTAGTTATGCTATTCGGTTTGACAAATGCTCCTGCTACTTTTATGGATTTAATGAATCAAATTTTTTAGTCTTACCTGGATAGATTTGTGGTTATGTTTATTGACGATATACTAATATATTCAAAGACAGAATCCGAGCATGCTCAGAACTTGAGAATTGTACTACAGATTTTGAGGGAAAAATAGTTATATGTAAAACTCAGCAAATGTGAATTTTGACTTCACAAAGTGGGATTCTTAGATCACATTATGTCGACTGATGGTATACAAGTAGATCCGAGCAAGGTGTCAGCAGGGATTAATTGGAAAACTCCAAAGAATGTTACGGAAGTGCGAAGTTTTCTTGGATTAGCCAGTTACTACCACTGATTTGTGAAAGACTTTTCAATGATTGCTTCACTGATGATCCGATTACTACAGAAGAATGTTGGATTTGTATTGTCTGATAAGTGTCAACGAAGTTTTGATTAGTTAAAGAAAATGTTGACAGAGGCTCCAGTGTTAACTTAGCCTGAATCTGGTGTGTCGTATGTGGTATATAGTGATGCATCTTTGAATGGTTTAGGCTGTTTACTGATGCAATCAGGAAAAGTGGTAGCATATGCTTCTCGACAATTGAAATCACATTACAGGAACTACCCTACACACAATCTTGAGTTAACGGCTATTGTATTTGCTTTAAAAATCTGGAGACACTACCTATATGGGGAGAAATGTTATGTGTATACAGACCACAAAAGTTTGAAGTATTTAATGTCGTAGAAAGAGCTGAACTTGAGATAGAGACGATAGCTAGAGCTATTGAAAGATTACGACCTTGTTATTGACTACCATCCGGGAAAGGAAAATGTAGTGGCAGATGCACTTAGTCGGAAATCATCATTATTTGCTCTTCGAGTGTTAAATGCTCATTTGTCTGTTAATGAAGATAGTTCTGTGGTAGCAAAATTAAAGTCAAAACCAGTATTCTTTCAACGAATTCGGTAGTTACAAGATGAAGATCTGAAGTTGGTGTTGAAACGACAGATGGTTAAAGACAACTTGAACTAGAATACTCTATTGATGATAGTGGTATGTTATACTATCGCAATAGAATTTGTGTTCCGAATAATTCAGATTTGAAAAATGACATTTTATCAGAATCTCATATTAGCATGCACTTGATTCATCCGGGTAGTACGAAGATGTATTATGATTTGAATAAAATGTATTGGTGGCCTGGTATGAAATAGGAAATTTGTGAATTTGTGGCGAAATGTTTGATCTGTCAACAAGTAAAAGCAGAACATCAGGTACCCACAGGTTTGCTACAACCTGTAATGATTCCAGAATGGAAGTGGGAATATGTGACGATGGATTTTGTATTTGGGTTGCCTGTGACTCCGAAGAAGAAAGATTCGATTTGGCTCATAGTGGACAGATTGACTAAATCAGCGCATCTTATTCCGGTTAGAATGGATTTTTCGCTTGAAAAATTAGTGGAATTATATGTGTCAGAAATTGTGATATTACATGGAGTGCCGATGTCTATTATTTCTAATCGAGATCCGAGGTTTACTTCAAGATTTTGGGGTAAATTACAAGAAGCTTTGGGCACCAAGTTAAACTTCAGCACAGTTTTTCATCCTCAGACCGACGGGCAATCGGAGCGAGTGATTTAGATTTTGGAAGATAAGTTGAGGTGTTGTATACTCAAGTTCGGTGGTAGCTGGGAAAGGTATTTACCTTTAGCTGAATTTGCTTATAATAATAGTTATCAAGTTAGTATCAAAATGACACCATTTGAAGTTCTGTATGGAAGAAAATGTAAAACTCCATTGCATTGGTTAGAATTAAGTGAATCGAAATTAGTGGGAGTGGATTTAATTCGGGAAACTAAAGAGAAAGTTCAGATTATTCGAGAAAGTTTGAAAGCTGCTTCTGATCATCAGAAGTCATATGCAGATTTGAAAAAAAGAGATATAGAGTTCAATGTGGGTGATCGTGTGTTCTTGAAAGTTTCCCCGTGGATGAAAGTTCTACTGTTTGGTAGAAAGGGAAAGTTTAGTCCAGATTTATTGGGCCGTATGGGGTCATTAAGAGAATTGGTCCAGTAGCTTATAGATTGGCCTTGCCTCCGGAACTTAAAAAATCCATAGTGTATTTCATATATCTATGTTGAGATGGTATAGATCAGACCCTTCACATGTGATTCCTCATACTGAGATAGAGCTACAATCAAATATGACTTATTTGGAGGAACCAGTGAAAATATTAGTTCGGGAAGTTAAAGAGCTATGGAATAAACGAGTACCGTTAGTAAAAGTATTATGGCATCGACAGGGATTGGAGGAGGCAACTTGGGAAACAGAGGAATCAATGAAATCACAATATCTGCATTTGTTTTCAGGTATGAAATTTCGAGGACAAAATTTCATAAGAGGGAGAGTTGTAACGGCCCAAATTTTAGTGATATCGGAATAGTGATTTGAGATCACTAAATCCGACAAATGAGTAGAAAATATTACTAATTTAATGAAAATAAGTTAGATGTGAAGTTAGAAAAATGATTGAAATAGTGAATAGTATTTTATAATAAATACTAAACAATTTGGAAGTGAGAATGAGGTATCGAGACCTCAAAATATTAAATCGAGCCATAAATATTTTTATAAATATTTATGGAGTGTTAGTAAGTTAGTATTAAAGTTTTGTCAAAAAATTTTTAAGGTTTTGGTAGTCAATTGGGTAAAAAGGACTAAATTGAATAAGTTGTAAAACTGTGGGAAATGATGAAATAGCATAAGTAATAAATAAGAAGGATTTGAGGCATAAATAGACCTAAAAGAAATACATGAGGCGGCATAGAAGAAGAAAAATCTGAAATTAGGTGTGAACTAAGGGTAAATTGGTAATTTAGTTAAAATTTAATAGTTAAAAATTTGATTAAATTAGAATATCTAGAGTTTTCTTCATTTTTCTTCATCCTCTCCAGCAAAAACACCATTTAAGGGTTCTTTTAAGCTGGTCTCTCATATTTTGATTACATGTAAGCTCAATTCTTGATTATTTCTTATAATTTTTGTGTTTTTGAGACTTTTACAACTAGGCCCACTTGTTTAATTCATTAGTTTTTGATTTCATGGATAATTTTGAAAGTTTCCATGAACAAGTACTGAAATTTTATGATGATTTATCATGGAATTGAGGTTTTAATTTTATTATATGATGATTTTATGAAGAGATTTTTATAGAAATCAATTTTTAGGATTTAATTGTGAAAGTTGTTGGAATTAGGGTTTTGTGATGAAATTTTGAGTGTTAAAGGCTTTTAAGTTGTTTATAATGTCATGATAAAGTGTTATTTGAGAGGAACTAGCTCAATCAATGAATAAATTGAGCAGGGACTAAATTATAAAAAATAAAAAGTTTGGGGTAATAGTGTAATTTTAAAAATTAATGGGCATAAATTGTGAAGTAGAATAGAATTGAAATAGATGCTAATGAAGGAATGATTTTATAATTATAGATCAAGAAAACGAAGTGAATCATGAAAAAGAGAAATTGCAAGAATAGTCCCTGAATTTCTATGACTTTTGTAAATTAGCCTAGGTAAGTTCATATGGCAAAGTTCAATGTTTTATTATGAAAATTTTATGATTGCTAAGGTATCTTATTGTATTTGAATACTATAAAATTGTATTAATTACTAAATAATGTTTAACTAAAGGTACAAATTAGTTGGAACAATGGTTTTGAGTGCTTTCATAAATTTAAATAAAACTCTTAAGTATACTAGAACTTTAATTCACTTAAATACTTACTGACATAAAAATCCTAAATAACTCAAAATATTTAATAATTATAAAAAAATTAGAATAAAAAATAATAAAATAATAAGAGCTGATAAATAAAATATTGGGCTCATATATAATAAAAATTAAGCCTAAAATCTAAACCCAATATGATTTAAGCTCGAATTAAAAGCTCAAAATCGTAATTTTCGTCATAATCCCATACAGAAATTATGCTCATGCAGTCTTCACTAAAATAGTCATAACTTGAGATCCTGAACTCAGAATCGAGTGATTCAAAGTGTGTTTTGAAGCAAAGAGATAGATCTTAGAACGCCATGAAAACATCTTGTTAGAGTTAAGTGACCCGAATCCTTATTTAAATAAAATAAAAGAAGAATTCATATAGAATTACATTTCTTTTATTTTATTTTAGAATAAGGTTTTTTAAACCTTATTAAATTCCATCTATTTGATATTGATTAAAATAAGATGTTTCAGTCTTACTAGAATATGGCTTTACAAGCCTATAAATTGACATAGCCTATTCCTCTTGTAATCATTCGAATTCGACATAGTAAATTTTCTTCTCCTCTGCCCATGGTTTTTTTTCCTGAAAGGGTTTCCACGTAAAAATCTGTGTGTTCTTTATTTTATTTTATATTTTTTTCACAAATTGGTATCAGAGCTTCCGGGTTAATCATCTCGATTACGGTAATGGCGTATTTGAAGTATGAAATTTCGCTGTTGGATCGTAGCACCAGATTTGCGTTGTGGCAAATTAAGATGCAAGCAGTTCTTGCGCAGATGGATCTAGAGGATGCGCTGCTAGGGATAGATAAGATGCCTTTCAACATTAACAGATGAAAAGAAAAAGCGTAAGGATCGAAAGGCGTTAACACAATTACATCTACATTTGTCCAACGAAATTTTGCAGGATGTAATGAAAGAGAAGATTGTCACTGCATTATGGAAGAGGCTAGAACAAATATGTATGTCGAAAACTCTAACAAGCAAGTTGCATATGAAGCAGCGTCTTTATGCTCATGGTTTGGAGGAAGGTGCGTCTGGACACGAACACTTAACAGTGTTTAAAGAAATTCTCTCAAACTTAGAGGCCATGGAGGTTCAGTATGATAAGGAAGATCTAGGGTTGATTCTACTTTGTTCATTGCCCCCATCTTATTCAACCTTTAGAGACACAATTTTATATAGCCGTGAGTCTCTCACAGTTGATGAAGTTTATGATTCTTTAACCTCGTATGATAAGATGAAGCATCTTGTGGTTAAACTTGACTCTCAGAGAGAGGGTCTCATTGTTCGCGGGAGACAAGATCAAAATGCTAATGATGATTGTGGTAGGACACAGGAACGGAATCCTCGTGGTAAATTTAAGTGTAGATCAAAGTCTTCAAACAGAGGTAAAACTTGTAACTTCTGCAAAAAGAAAGGGCAAATTAAATCTGAGTGCTATAAGCTACAGAACAAGATTAAAAGGAAGGCTACAAATCAAAAGGGAAAACAACCAGAAAATTTCGGTGAAGCTGATGTTGTAGAAGACTACAGCGATGGTGAACTTCTAGTCGCTTCTGTCAATGATTCTAAAGTAAACGAGGAGTGGATACTTGATTCAGGCTGCACCTTCCATATGAGTCCTAATCAGGGTTGGTTTACAACTTACGAAACAGTGTCTGAAGGTATTATTTTGATAGGAAATAATGCTTCATATAAAATCGTAGGTGTTGGAACAATTAAAGTTAAGATGTTTGATGGAGTTGTTAGAACACTTAGTGACGTACGACATGTTCTAGAATTGAAAAGAAATTTAATTTCGTTGAGTACTCTTAATTCAAAAGGGTACAGACACACAGCTGAAAGTAGGGTTTTAAAAATTTTCAAAGGTTCCCTTGTTGTGATGAAAGGGCAGAGAAAGACTGCCAAGTTATATGTTTTGGGGGTTCTCATCATATCGTGATCCAATTGCCGCTTCTTCTTTCTTGTCAGATGATGATATTACTAAACTTTGGCATATGCGCCTAGGGCATATGAGTGAGAATGGCATGGCGAAATTGAGCAAAAAAGGACTTCTTGATGGGCAAGGAATTTGCAAACTGAATTTCTGTGAGCATTGTGTTTTTAGGAAGCAGAAAAGAGTTCGATTCACCAGAGGAATCTATAACACGAAGGGAACGTTGGAGTATATTCATTCTGATCTGTGGGGGCCATCCAGAATGCCTTCGAGAGGTGGAGCTAATTATATGCTAACCTTTATTGATGATTTTTCCAGAAAAATTTGGGCATTCTTCTTGAAGCAGAAAAGTGATGTGTTTTTTGCATTTAAGTCTTAGAAAATTATGATTGAAAAACAGACGGGAAAATAAATAAAATACCTCCTCACAGACAATGACTTAGAGTTCTGTTCTGATGAGTTTAATATATTTTGCAAGTCAGATTGCAGAACGAATGAACAGAACGATCATGGAGAAGGTTCGATGTATGTTTTCAAATGCCAACTTACCAAAGTCGTTTTGGGCCGAAGCAGCTTCTACTGCATGTTTTTTGATCTACAGATCCCCATCTGTTGCCATTGAGAAAAAGACTCCACAAGAGGTATGGTCTGGTAATCCTACTAATTATTCTGATTTAAAGATCTTTGGGTGTCCTATGTATGCTTATGTTGATAATGGAAAATTGGAACCAAGATCTATTAAATGTGTTTTTCTTGGTTATAAAGCTGGTGTAAAAGGGTATAAGTTATGGTGTCCTAAAAATAGAAAAGTTGTGATTAGCAAAGATACTGTTTTTGATGAAAATGCTATGCTACCTAACTTATCTATTAAAGACTCTTCCAATAAAGAAAATCAAAAGTAGGTGGAGCATCAGATTAATACAGAGTCGACTCCTCAAGCCAGTACAAAAATTGAGAATAGAGTTGCTTCTTCACCGTAATACAATTATTTTGAGGCGATTAGCTGTGAAGACTCAGAAAAGTAGATGTTTGCTATGCAAGAGGAGATGGAATCACTCCACAAAAACAGAACATGGGATCTTATAAAACTTCCTAAAGGTAAAAAGACTGTTCGTTGTAAATGGGTGTTTAAAAAGAAAGAAGGGACTTTAGGAGTTGAAGAACCCAGATATAAAGCAAGACTTTTTGCAAAGGGTTACAGTTAAATTCTAGGAGTGGACTTCACAGATGTGTTCTCCCCAGTTGTTAAACATAGTTCGATTCGAGCTTTGCTTGGTATTGTGGCCATGCATGATTTTGAGCTTGAGTAGTTAGATGTAAAAATTGCATTTTTGCATGGAGAACTTGAGGAGGATATTTACATGCAACAACCAGAGGGTTTTACAGTCTCAGAAAAAGAGGACTATATTTGCTTGCTTTGAAAAAGTCCCTTTACTGATTGGAAACTTGATCACCAAGACAAGTGGTACAAGAGGTTTGATTCCTTTATGACTTCTCATGATTTCAAAAGAAGTAGTTTTGACAGTTGTGTTTACTTTAAGAAAAATAGTGATGGTTCTTTTGTGTATCTACTTCTTTATGTTGATGACATGTTGATAGCAGCAAAAGATAAAGGAGAGATAAAAAAGGTCAAAACTCAACTAAGTGAAGAATTTGAGATGAAAGATTTAGGACCAGCAAAGAAGATACTTGGTATGGAGATTCTTAGAGATAGAAAAGCAAGTAAATTGTACCTAAGTCAGAAGGGGTACATTGAGAAAGTTCTTTGCAGGTTCAATATATAGAGTTCTAAGCCTGTTAGTACTCCTTTAGCAGCCCATTTCAGACTTTCATCAGCTTTGTCTCCACAATCAGATGATGAGATTGAGTACATGTCACATGTTCCATACTCTAGTGCAGTGGGATCTCTCATGTATGCCATGGTTTGTTCACGTCTAGATTTATTATATGCAGTTAGTGCAGTTAGCAGATATATGGCAAATCCCGGTAAAGAACATTGGAAATCAGTTCAGTAGATTTAAGATATTTACGAGGTACTACTGATGTTTGCTTACAGTTTGGAAGAACTAGAGATGGAGTAATTGGGCATGTTGATGCTGATTTTGCTGAAGACCTTGATAGAAGAAGATCTCTCACAGGTTATGTCTTTACAATCAGAGGTTGTGCAATTAGTTGGAAAGCCACTTTGTAAACTACAGTCGCTTTGTCTACCACTGAAGCTGAGTACATGGTCATTATTGAGGCTTGTAAATAAGCTATTTGGTTGAAGGGACTCTTTAGTGAACTCAATGAAGACCTTCAAATCAGCACAGTATTTTGTGATAGTCAGAGTGCCATCTTTCTTACAAAAGATCAAATGTTTCATGAGAGAACAAAACACATTGATGTTCGGTATCATTTTGTTCGTGATATTATTGCTCGTGGTGATATTGTTGTGAGCAAAATTAGTACTCATGAAAATCCTGCAGATATGATGACTAAGTCACTTCCTATAACCAAGTTTGAGCATTGCTTAGACTTGGTTGGTGTTCATTGTTGAAGTTAAACCCTTAAGGGGTTTTATGGAAGAGGTGGAAAACTTGTTCGTTGAGAGTTCGCGATGAAGAACTTGTTCATTGAGAATTTGTGTTAAGGTAGAGATTGTTAGAATTAAGTGACCCGAATCCTTATTTAAATAAAATACAGTGCTAAAATAAAATAAAAGAAGAATCAATATAGAATTACACTTCTTTTATTTTATTTTAGAATAAGGTTTTTTAAACCTTATTAAATTCCATTTATTTGATATTGATTAGAATAAGGTGTTTCAGTCTTACTAGAATATGGCTTTACAAGCCTATAAATAGACATAGTCTATTCCTCTTGTAATCATTCGAATTCGACATAGTGAATTTTCTTCTCCTCTGCACATGGTTTTTTTTCCCGAAAGGGTTTCCACTTAAAAATCTTTGTGTGTTCTTTATTTTAATTTTTTTTTCACACATCTTAACCAAGAAACGCTTGGATCCTATCCAAAAAGTCGTCACATTTTAACATGTCAATCTACTAGTCCTACTACATCACCTAATTGTTCAATCTAATTACATATCTTAAACCGAGCTATTATAGTTGCAACATATTCATTTTTCCCTATCTCAATCGAATTGATTAAATCGTACATTATGAAATCCCTAATTCTAAGCTTATTAATTGATAAGGACTGACCGTTCTTGTTTCAATTTCATTATACTCAATTTCTCAGTTCTATAATATAATTTCATTAACCAATCATTAAATCACATATGTGACAGCATAATTCATCACTAATTGAACTCAACTGCATAATTAAAACAATATATCATATTTCCAAATCTATTCAATTTAGTCCTTTTCATAAACAACTAATTCGAATCGGTTCTATTCAGCTCGTCCTATCATTTCCAGCTTACCTTACGTTATTATCCTACAACAATTGAAAAGGTCCAGGTTATAAAAATATAAACCGTAAACTTCGAGCTATTCGTTGACGACCTTGTCTTTTCCTTTATTTCTCGAGGATTCCAGGTTCACGTTAGCTACAGATTAAAACAAATATAATAAATTAACAATACACAACCCAATACGCATTCAATTGCTAAATTATACAACTTTTTCATATTATTCAATTTAGTCCCTAAAAATGGGACTAACTTAACTTTCACAATTAACCCTCCAAACTTTATGTCGAATTTGCTAGAGTCCTTATAGGACTTCTTATTTCTCAATTACGCCCTAAATTTTGAACTTTTCACAATTTAGTCCTTATTATACAAAATCATCAATTGACTTTACAAATTAGTCCTATTTCACTTCTAACCTTGAAGAACTTTTCCTAACTGAGACCAATCTTTGTTCTCACCTATCTATGAACGAGGAGAATCTACGAGGATACGCGGGCAACCCACGTATGAGAGATCTGGTCCTTTCGGCTCTAATTCTTTCTCAAATCAAGCGGACTGGGATGGGAATGGATCAGTGGGTAGGAGCCCTTAATAGAGTTACGATGAAATAGCCTGTTTTAGGGCATAAACCTTATTTTTCTATCAAAATAACACCTTAAACTTCAATTATTTAACAATGGCAACATCTTCGATCTTGAATAATACCGAAAAATACTATATGGGTTAGCTAGCTTGTATAAAAATCACAACAAAAAGGACTAAATTGACTAACCAATTAAAGCGTGCATCTTTCTCCATCTTCTTTTTTCTTCGAATGGTAACAATGTTTCTCTTTTACCATCTTTTATTTATTTTGTTTTTATTTTATTTTTGTTTTGTAACCTTATGTTTTGTTTTATTTATTAATTTTATTACATTTTATTTTATAACATCATTTATTATCATCCACTTTCATTAAACCAATGGTATAATTACCTTATGAGTCCCTTAGTTATGTTTTACTTTATGATTTAATTATAATTCAACTTTTGATTCTTACGTGATTTAGTCCCCTTACTTAAATTAAGTACTAATTCAACAAAATAACCTAACAAAATTTCAAATTGCTTCTAATATAACTCTGTAAATATTTAGTAAAAATATTTACGGGTCCGGTTTACGGAAACGAGGTCCCAATACCTCAATTTCCAAAACCATTGACTTTAGAATTGATACACTTTTACCTTATCTAACTTTCCAAATAACCAAAATTATTAGATCAAGCTTCAGTTTATACTGTAAAACCCTTGTAAATATTAATAATTAATATTTACTGGCTTTATCATCAGAAAACAGAATTCTAAAACCACTGTTTTCGACACCACTGACTTTCGGATCATTACAACTTCCCTTGTTCTTTTTGGTGTAAAAACAGTGATGAAAGAAGGAATAATGAATATGGAAACATTTACGAATGTTTTAACTATTGTAAAATGGATGTTCATATAACTCCCATAACCCTCAAGAATTCATTTTCTTGTAACTCTTGTAGTCCTAAAAATTTATAGGGTACCTTAATTATATGTTTGTAACCTATGGTAATTGAGGTCCTATAAATAGAGGGCATATATAAGCTTTTTGATATCTCAAGTGAAAGTTGCATCATCTTTTCATTTCTTTGTCTTTCTTTCTCTCTTAATCTTTATATTCTTGTTGTAGTTTTATAATACATTATCAGCAACTTTTTATTCGAGAGTAATATGTTCTTAGTTTGTTTCAAAATTTTGTTGGGATCCAAGCATTGAAATTTAACTTTTTTGGTTTAAAAATCATTAGAATCATGGTTGTTTGATATTTGCTTGGGGATGATCACTTTCTCTTTATTACAAAGGATGCTTATAATCACTACTTCTCATCCATGGTAACGTAAGTCAGTCTAATCAACTTCTTTTGAAATTTGATTTGATTTCTATTAAAAAGTTCAATTTATATAATATTTTATTCGTATATCTATGAATTTATAAAACCATTCACGAATGAATTTATATAATATTTTATGTGGAGATAAATATTTTTATGTTCATTTTTAATAGAATTGATTGGTTTAATTTTAATTTTGATTAAAATATATGATTATTGCGGAATGGGAGTAAAAGTGAGTACTTGTCATGAACTTTGGGATATTCACCCTGTCTATATAGTTTCATGATTATCGTAAAATTTGAAATGAAATTATGCCATAAGAGGTGGAGGTTAAAAAATATTAATATTTAAACTCTTATAGTTGTAAAGTTACTTTAACCCGACATTATAATATTTTGTATTTTATTGTGTTATGGTATATAGAAAAATATTATTTAACCATAGTGATTTATTAGTAACATGAATTTATTATTTGTTATGTTTAATATATGTTTTATTTATACCTATTCATTTTATTTTTATATGAATAAATAAATTTTTTGAAGATCAAAATTTTTTATCATTCATGTTGAAAAGAAGTGCAAAAGTGTATATTATTTAAAATAAATTAAGCACATTAAGGTTATGTAATAAAATGATTACATGCTCCAGCTAATATTGCATCAAACTGTAAAAAAACTATTTAAGAGCTAATACTTTACCTCATTGTGATGTAAACATTGATGTGTTTTACATTCAAACCATATATAAAAACAACATGAGATACTCATGTATTTATATTATATATATTCCTTGAAGGAATACATTACGCTTATATGATTGAAATATCTAATGTGCTCCTGCAGTAGCAATATTGTGAAATGACTTTAAAAAGTATTTTGAAACGATCTCATATCTTCTAGTGGCTAAGCAAATTAAAAAGTTACTGATGGAAAACCATGAAATTCTTCCCACTAGTTCTGCTTCATCCCCTAAAGTGAATATAATAGTACATAGCAATTATGAAAAATGAAAACATAAAGATCGTGGTTGTCGTTGTAATTGAGGATGTGTTTAGAGACGTACTAATAATCATTGTCATAGTGGTTATAATAGTGGTACTTCTAACCACTAGAAAAATAATAATAATGAAAAATAAGAAATGGTGGTCAAAATATTTGAAAGTTGTTGAAAATTCATGCTACCTATATGGTACGAAAATGCACTAGTCACATACCTGTCGTAAATTTAAGCATCTAGTAAACATTTATCAAAGCATCCATTAAAAAGGAAGGGAAACAAAAATATCTGGGTGTCCCATTCTTCCACAATAAAGTGGACATTGGTACTTTTCAGTTTATCTTGGACAAAGTTTGTACTCGGCTAAATGGATGGGAGGCAAGAAAGTTATCTTTGGTTGGTCGTTTGACATTGGTTAAGTTAGTATTACTTAGCATCCCAAACTATTTCATGACAATAGCTAGAATACCTATATCAATTTGTAATGAGATTGAAAAATTGGCTCGTGGTTTCTTATGGGGATCAATATCTTTTGAGAGAAAACCATCTCGTGGTTTCTTATGGGGATCAATATCTTTTGAGAGAAAACCATCACTTGTAAATTGGGAGGCTTGTTGTAAACCTCGGCAATGTAGGGGCTTAGGCATTCAGAGATTACAAATTCAGAACAAATTATTTTCTTGTAAAGTTAGGTTATAAATTGGTTGCTAATACAAATGAATTGTGGGTCCAAGTTTTGAGGAATAAGTACAAAGTACATGGGATACTGCCAGACAACATACATCGAAGCAACTACTCTTATATTTGGTGCTCCATAGCCAACATTTGGAATGAGGTAAAAAATGAGATCTATTGGATAGTAGGTGATGGGAGATTGGTGAACTTTTGGAACGACGTTTGGTTACCAAATGTGGGCATTCTACGACATTTTTATATCGGGCAAGGGATTCTATTAGACTCATTCCAGGTTTGTGATGTGATGACAGAAGAGGTGTGGGACCGATAATGGCTAGCCTCGGTATTCTTGCAAGAGATTGTAGAACATATTCTGGCTTGTACACCTCCTTCACTGAATGTAGGGACAAATCACCTAACGTGGAGATGATTATCTGGAGGAAATTTCTCCATATCGAAAACATATAAGCACTTGTTTGTTGACAATCCCAGTGTTAGAGTTGAAAGCGATGAACTGACATGGAAAGTGAGAACACCACAACGAGTTTGGATCTTTCTCTGGTTACTTGATCGTGGTAAACTTTTAACAAATAAAGAACAGTTCAAACGAGGTATGACTAATTTTTCTTTTTGTGAAAGGTGTGGTCTAGACATTGAAAATATAATGCATGTCGTTAGGGATTGTGGTTTTTCTAAATCAGTCTGGAAATCAGTTGTACCTAGCAGCCTTTGGAATGTTTCTTTAGATTATCAACTGTCTAGTAGCTTATTTGGAACATTTAGAATGAAGGTAACATAGTCATCCAAAAAGGGGAATGACTTACTTTCTTTTCCATTATAAGTTGGTTTCTTTGGAATGACTTCATTTTAAAACATATAAGTTGCAATAGTCAGGCTCTGTTAACCATGAAGGAAGCATAGACAAGGTCCTTGGGTGCTAAAGGAGGATCGGACAAATAATTCTAAGAATAAAGGATGTTGGCAGTTTCCAGTTAATGAATGGATCAAAGTGAATGTGGATGGCTCGGTGTTAACAACAAGACCAAAGGTATCCATAGAGGGAGTGGTGATAGGACCGAATGGAGGTTGGATAGGGACTTTGAGATGAAGATAAGACTGTCAGATATTTTTCAAGTTGAAGCTCGAGCACTGCTTGAGGGATTAAAATTTGTTTGGGCACAAGGATACTGCCAAGTGGAGATTGAAAGCGGCAGTGCTTTGCTGATTGTCATAATCCAAAACGGGTTAGTTGTGAGTAGCAAGTACAATGAAGTTTGTCAAGTATACGAATGGTGCTTCAAAGTTTGGGATGTGACATTCCATTAGATCTTGAGGGATAGTAACAGGGTAGCTGATTGTATTGCTAAAGAGGCTAGAGGTGAAATAGAGTAGTTAATTACCCATGTAGATCCATCAAAACATGTGATAAGTCTATTAGAAGACAATATCCATCGTGTGATGCATATATTAATGGCTGAAGATCAACACTAATACAATTTAGCCTTGGCTAATTTTTATCATTTACCAAAAAAAAAAAATGTTGATGTGTTGTGCAAGTAAAAACACTTGTAAAAAAGAAAAAACTTATTATTAACTAATATATATTTTTAATTGTATATAAAATTATTCAATGAATTCATTTAAAGTAAATATACATGTCACGCTATAAATTTGAAACATGACATATAAAATTAATAATGTCATATCAGTATGAAGCATACAGGAATTGCCATTCAGATTGTCACACTAACATAGTTAAAAAATTAATATTTTAGACAATATTTTCATTAAAAATAGTTATTGAACTCTTTTTAAAAATTTAATAGTCAAATTTAGCACAAAAAATTACCACATTGAAAGTTTTTTACATTAATAGTATGAAAAAAATAATTACAAAACTGGGGTGGAAAGCAAATAATTTATGAGAATGAGTCGTTTTGAACAGTAAAAAGATATATTGCCAACGCAACCCCACCTATAAAAATAATATTTTAATAAAAATAAGAATATTTTAATTTCAAAAGGGTTTGGCCACACTCCTTTTTCACGTCTTTTTTTATTTTATATTTTAAACAAATTTTTTATGTTTTTAGTTTTATATTTATATTTTATAGTTTTTATAATTTTATTTTATTTAATAATTGTTTTAGTTTCATAATATTTTTAATATTTGTAATTACAAATTTTTGAATATTTAAAATAATGAGTAAATTGATAAATTTTTTTTGTAAAATTGACATAACAATATTAGGGTAAACTGTCTTGGTCTCCAAAATTTTTCATATTTATAAAAAATGGTTGAGTTGTTTTGTTTTTCTAATTTTATATTTTTAATATTTTATAATTATAAATTTTTGAATATTAATGTGCAAATATTAATGGCAGAGGCGAATCTAGGGGGTGGACAGTAGCCCCGCCCCCCTAAAATACAAAATTACTATTTAGGCCCTTAAATTTTTTTAAAATTCTAAGTTAATAAAGGTAAAATTACACTTTGTCCCCTAAAATTATAAACTTTAAAAATTATGAAGATATAGACTATTAAAAATTAAAATTTCATTCGACCCACCTAAACAATTTTTCTGGCTTTGCCCCTGATTGAGAGTAAAACATATTGAATTTTTTAGAAATAGAATCAACTTGATAAAATATGTAAAATATTAGGAGCTAAATTTATTATTACACCAATCAAACGAAGGCAACATCGACATTCTATTTGCTGACCAAATACATTTTAATAGTGAAGTAATTAGAATTAAAAATTCACCTAATAAGAATAATGGAATTAACAAAAATTAAAAATAAAAATTGCTGGCCAAAATAGCTAAAATAGGAACTCGTTAAAAAACTTAAGTGACTATTTAACTAGTTTACCCTAATATTTTTTATGTCAATTTTACAAAAAAAAGTATCAATTGGTCATATTTTAAATATTCAAAATTTTATAAGTAAAGATTTATAAATTTATAAAAAATGAGAAAAAGAGATGTCCACAACCCTTCTGAAATTAAAATATTATTATTTTATTTATTTTTATTAAAATATTATTTTTTATAAGTGATATTGTCAGATATATTGACCACACTATCTTTTACTGTTCGAAGCGACCTAAATAAAATAATTAATACTTTATATTATCAATGTAAAAAGACTCTAAATTAACAAAATATGTAAATTAAATTTATTATTATGGGTATGATATTATATTCGTACTGAAATGTGACTTAGTTGAACTGTTCAAATATTCGGAGACAATCAGAAAATAAATCCTAGAAATTGATGAGAATACCCTGGTCTATATATATATATAAAAAGGACTCCAAAAAGACCCAGTGTCTTTGATAATTTTCTATTTGTCTTGGATTCATATATTATTATATATATGAATCTAGATTCACCACTCACATGTTTCAATCTCCTCGACTTGCTCCTCCATTTCTGCTCCTCGTAATATTGCAACAATTTGCATCCACTCGTTCCAGCTCCTGCTAAAGATTCACCAGCACAATGAAAATTGTGACAAATTTTACATCCCACCCCCCAAAAAAAGAAGACATTGATTTGTAGCTAATAAAGAATTTGTATCAAATTTTGGATTTGGAAACACGAATAAGAAAAGAAAATAAGGAAAAAAAAAAAAAAAAACAAGACACCTTTAACTTAATTGCCAAAGATGCCGCCGGTAACCACATCCGCAAACGTCACCTTCCATCCATGCTTTTTAAGATTTGATGCCGCCAGTGTAAGCTTTTCTGGGAAGATGGTTGCTCTTATTGCAACATATGTTCTTAGCAGAGTTGTGCACCACCTTTTAAAGCCTTTCTCCCAACCTTACATGACTTCTGATCTTGTCGTATGTATCTAATTCTCATGTTGTCCTGAAATTGAGTTCATTGCATTGGTTTGTGATTATATATAATAACTAAAGCTAAGTTATACGTTGGTGTTTCTAATGCATGCAGATAGGGCTGATTCTTGCAAGCTTACCACACGCACGTGATTCTTTCACAAGTCTATTCAGCATTACTTTGGAAAACATCGTTGACTTCGGCATGATTTCATATGCCTTCGTTTTGGGTCTAGAAATGGACCCTTATGTTATCCTTAAGTCCCCGACTCGACATGCGATGGTGGCCTACGCCGGAACAGTGTCCACGTTTGTTGCAGCGTGCGCTATAACTCCATGGCTGCATTATTTGAGAAATTCAAGCGTGATAACCTTCACCTTGTCCCTGTCCATCAGTCTTTCCGGTAGTGGCTCTCACATACTTACCCGCCTCATGACCTATCTCAAAGTAGGCAAGTCGGATATAGGAAAGCTTAGTATTGGTGCAGGGGTGCACTCTGATATGATAACCATGTTTTCGGTGGTCCTGTCATTTGTCTTTTTTCCATTGCAAGAGACTGCGAATTTTAGAGAAGGAATTAAGACCGCCGTCAAAACCGGGGCTGCACTTATGCTTCAAACACTGTTGGCAGCAAAGATTTCACCGGTTTTCATGAATTGGATCAACCAGTCAAACCCTGAAGGAAAGCCCCTCAAGGGCTCCCACCTTGTCCTATCAATGGCCTTCATGACTGTTATATGCTCCTTGGCACCATGGATGGGTTATAACTCGTGTTTGAGTGCATTTATGGGAGGGCTCTTTTTACCATCGGAGGGGCGAATATCAAAATGGACGATTAGCAGAATCAACAACTTGTTAAGCACACTTTTTTACCCACTTTTCTTCTTCTGGGTGGGGCTGAGGGTTGATATCTCAAGTTTTGCAGTAGGCAATATTGGAACATGGGTGAGGCTTTTCTGTCTTATACTGATCGCAACAATCGGAAAAGTGGGTGGAACACTCATCTGTGGCTTAACGTTAGGTTACCATAGGCCAGAATTGGTAGCAGTTGGATTACTTTTGACGGCCAAGGGTCATTTTCACGTATACTTCGCTGTTGATGCACTCAGGGTTAGTTTACTCTTTCCAACGTGATTATAATTCTACAAAAATAACAGAGTAAAGCTAAAATATAAATGAATTAAATTGCAGCAAGGAAAGATCGATGTCACAACATGTATCTCGATGGTGATTCTGATATTCTTATCTGTGATACACACACCGTTTGTTGTGAAGCATATAATAGAACGGGCAAGGAAACGCGTACCAGTTCAACGGATGACTCTACGGTGGCTTGATCCTTCAAGCGAACTTAGAATTTTGCTATGCCTGCGTGGAACTCATAATTTGGAATCTGGCATCAGCTTAATGGAGATCTCTCGAGGCAAACCTGCGCCTGGACTTTTTGTTCATGTCACTGACATGATTGAGCTGACAGAGAAGATAGCTTCAACGCTGGTACCTGGTGAAGGAGTAGACAATATGACAATAACCGATAACTCAGTCACAGAAATGAGAGATGAAATCACCCGTGCTTTTCAAACTCACATAAATGAAAATGTGGATGGTGGTATCATGCTTAGCCGAATGCTAGTACTTTCCACATTCAATAGCATGCCACACGATATTAGTGTTTTAGCAGAAGACTTGATGGTTTCCCTTATTTTGTTGCCCTTCCATAAGAGATTGAAAGCAGATGGCATCCTAGATGAAGGTCATCCCGGTTTCAGACATGTGAATCGCAAGGTAATAAGAACACGAGAGGTCAACCATTATTTCAAGTACCTGTAATTTTCAGAATAACAATATTTTTTGGTTGTTTAACAGCTGCTTAGAAACGCCCCATGTTCTATTGGAATCTTGGTGGACAGAGGGTTTGGATTTACTGAAAGATTGTCAACATCATCTGTATCAAAAGTGGCTGTCATTTTTATCGGAGGCAAAGATGATCAAGAAGCTCTAGCCTATGCTGGTCGTGTTGCGTGGCATCCTGGAGTAAAGCTGACAGTAATAAGATTCCTAGTAGACAAAAATTCGGAACACGAACCACGGAGAGTGAATAACAGAGCAAGTGTGGCAGAGCAAGAAGAAGAGATGAAACTTGATGACGAGTGCTTCGCTGAATTCTATGAAAAATATGTAGCAGGGGGGAACGTGGCTTATATGGAGAAGCATCTTGCAAATTCATCTGAGACCTACACTAATCTTATGTCAATAGAAGGACAATATTCTCTTATCATTGTAGGGCGGGCTGGAAGAGTAAATACAATATTGACGCAGGGACTTAATGATTGGCAACAATGTCCAGAATTGGGTCCTGTTGGGGACGTACTTTCAGGGTCTAATTCCGCATCCGGTACCTCCATTTTGATTATCCAACTGCACAATATTAAAGGACAACTGGATGGCCTTAGTGATGAGTTCTCCATTATGTAAACACCAATCCTAGCAAGGTAGGTTTAAAACTTAGGATATCAAAATCCAAACCTTATAAATGTAGCTTGTAGGATGATATATATATACATATACGTATATATGTATATATGTATATATGTAGCTTGTAGAAATGCTACTTACTTCAAAGGACATTCCAGAACCCAGCTTTACAAACTCTTATCATTCCAAAAGTACAGAACCATTAAGCAAATATATGTAAAAAACAAGACAAATGCACAGCTAGTATGTAATACAGAATCATTTAACTATCAAATATCATTAGCAAATGCACAAATATATCATAGACAAGTAACATTTTTCAATCAGTCAGCTTGGTTAGGAAAACATAATAGAGAAAGCAGAAGGATTGTTTCTTGAACAACTTTGAGACAGATTTCAAAATAGTGTCATTACAAAAGCCTGAATAGCATGCATTGCAGATGTCTCAAAGTTATTTGGTTGTTTTTCCTTTCAAAGTCATAACACAAAACCCCTGGTTAACTGAGCGCCTCAAACACACATTAGAAGTCCCTTGAATGCTTTTCTACCTCAACCTACAAAGTGAAATATAAAAGGCATAAGGATGAAGCTCAATACAAGCACGAAACTCACCAGAACTATCAAAATGAATGATTTTTAACATTAATATATCAATAAAATATTCAATTTTAAGTAAATTGGTAGTTATGTCATATGTGAAAGCTTCTGTTGTGTGTTTGTGTGTGAGACACACACACAGAGAGAGAGAGAGAGAGAGAGAGAGAATTATAATCCTAATTTGTCACAGGTTCATGAAAGTGCACCCTAAGCAGATCATTCTAATTGGACAAGTGAAGAAGTGATTCAAGCAATTTTATGAGTAGAGTTATATAGGCAAACTGATGACTAGTCTACAATAAGAAAAAAGGTACTTTAATAGGAAATATGATAGTTATCACAAATCATGGGTTGGAGAAGTAGTGGTATAAGTACTTGAATTTCTTCATGGAATCTTAAGTTAGATTATATTAACTACCTTGCAGTCGGATACAAAAGCAATTTCCCCAATGTAAACGAAATTTAACTGACAGTAGCACTAGTAAGTTATGAAGAAAGACAAATGTCACCTCAAATGCACTCTTCAGATGATCAAGTTCCTTATCCAGATCGTTTATAGCCTGATTATATGCTTGCATTGGAGAAGACTGACTGGTTGTGTGGATCTACGAAATTGCATCAAATTGGTTAAAACCCGAAAACAACTGGCACCTGAATGCATTCGATAAAATCCAAAAAATTAATAGCGTTTAGCCCTATCCAACAAAGAAAAAGACTAACCCTAACAAGGATTTTGTACTGCAGAGGGTGAGGAAGCTTGTAGCCAGCAAACAAAACGTTCTCATCTCCATGCAATTGCCTGATTGTATATCACCGTTAACAATAAAGGGAGGAAAAGACAAATAATTAGGAGCTTAATCCAGCAAAAATAAGCAAAAAGAGACGAAGTTTGAAAGGGGACGAATATCGTATGATGCGTACATTCGGAGGATGTTGCCGATGGTGTGGTCCTCTCTCTCGATTGTGAAGGTGGCCGCATTTATTATTTTGGTGTCTCTCTCGTAAGAAACCCTAAAAATTTAACCAACAAATATGTAACAGTGAGTTTGATAAACAGAGGATTTAGGGATAAAGAGCCTACTTTTTGGTCCCCTCGGGGACGACGAATCTCTCGTAACGGTCGGGGGCGTTCATGGCCTTCTCACTCTTTCTCTTCTCTTCTGCAAACTCTTGCTCTCACCGCCGCCGGAGAAAATCAAAATGGTTTGGTGGCTCAGCCTCAGTGCCAGTGTAACTGTTGCATGAAATGGAAAGACCCCGTGGGAATGAGTCATTACGATATCGTTTCAACTTGTGCTTAAGAAAAATAATATCTCAAAAATTAATTTTCCTCCCTGTAATCTATTGGTTAAACTTTATTACAAGTCCCTCTATCATATCATCAAGTTCATTTTAATTTCTATATTTGAAAAACTAACATTTTAGTCCTTACACATTAATTTTATTGTTAATAAAATGACGTGATTTAATGATGACTGATGTGGTATTAAATCAAATTAAAATGTTACATATCAGCTTTGAAGCTTTTACCCCAAATTAAATTCATAGAATTTGAATATTAGATGTGTGCTAGCTTTACAAACATCTTAAACACGACACCAATTTTTTTGCTAGTTAAACTTGAACCTACTTAATTTGTAGGGGAGAAGCCAAAAAATTCTTTTTGCGCCGAAATTAAATTATAAATTTCAATAGCTTAAATATTTATATATTTTAAAGGATTAAATCAAAATTTTATTATTTTTAAGGGGCTAAAGTGCTATTTTAATTTTATTAATTTAAAATTTTAAAATTTTTAAAGGAACTAAATGAATAATTTTTTAAGGGGCGAAGACAGAAGATATTTTTAGAGGCCTAAATTAAATTGTAATTTTCAATAGTCTAAGTATTTATAATTTTTAAAGGATTAAATTAAAATTTTATATTTTTAAAGTGTCAAAATATAATTTTATCTTTACTAATTTAATTTTTTAAAATTTTTAAAAGAATTAAATGAACAATTTTTCATTTTAGATGTCCCTAAATACGGCACTGTTGATTTGTATAATTAAGTTCACTTATAAAGATTCATTTTATATGTTCTCCTTTGGCTCTACTCCAACTTTTGGATGATAATATCATATCAGAATTTAACAATTAATATCATATATTCTCATTTCTAAAATTTTCCATTTTTCTTCTGCATTTTTTTTTTTGGTAGAAACAATAGAGTTAGAAATTACAGGATCTTCTAGAATATTAAGTTTAGGTAAAGTGAGCTTTGGATAAGTTATTAGTTTGGTTAAAGTGGGGGAAGTTAAGAAAACAATGCCCCTCTTCTAATTTTATCTAAATTACTTATAAAATATTTTATTATTTTAGTATCACTCATTATTTGGGTCACAGTTCAGTTAAAAAATTATTAAAAAATTTATTTTATTTATAATAAATATATAGATACTTGGTGAAGCTAAAACAAAAACAATTCAATTGCTAAAACTATCCACAAAATGTGATTTTTTTTTTTACTTTCAATGCGTTTGGCAACAAGTATTTTAACATACACAAAATCACTCAAATATTTATACTATGATCAAGTATTTTAACATTATACATGTTATATGTAGTAGACCAATAGATAATTTTATCCTAATTTAGGATTGAGATGAGCAAGGTGGTGAAACATCTCTGCAATAATGTAAGGCCCAAAATTTGCCCGGCCCGTATAAAAATGAAAATACAAAAAAATAAGCCACAAAATACAGCAGTCCAGTTTTTTTACAATCCATTAGCTAAAGCCCAAACCTAATGCAACCCAATAGCCTAAAATCCTAAATGATTTAACCCAATACCCTAAATGGCCCAGAGGTTAAGCCCGATTTCGGTAAACCCTAGGGCAGAGGGGTCCTCGCGCCGCAACCAGCAACCCCAGTAGCTCCAGGCCTCCGTACGCCCCAGACTCCTGGTCCCACGCACGCCCTAGCGCCGCAGCAGCCTCCAGCGTTGTACAAACCTCCAGCGCCGAACAAGTCTCCAACAGCCACGCCACGCCCCGTACCTGCAAACAAAAACAGATGAACACAGCAGCAAATACAAACACACAGCAGAACAGACAAAAAAAAAACAACGGAGAATATTGTATTTTTGATTTATTTCCTACCATTTTTCTCTTTCTTTTCGGCTATAAAAGCCAAGCTTTCAATCAGTTGTAAAAGGGGGGGATGCACGATAGGCAATACAAAAAGGCAACCAATATCGGAAGGTGGTTTATCCGATCTAAATTTCTGGGCTTTCTTTTTGATTATTCTCGTGCTTTGTATTTATTTTATTTTATTTTATTTCGAAAACAAATAAAGTGAGGATAGGAGCCTTACCTTGCGGACAAGCCATCGATTTCCATTTTCACTCCGTTGAAATCGGAGTCAGAAAGGGATCTCGAGGCTGAAAACCACCTCCCCCGAAACCCGAATACACTGGTCGTCAATGGCAGTGGCAGATCGGCATTCGAGTAAATGGGGATCAGGGTTTGGCTGAGTAAAGAAAGAGGATGGGGGCTCGGTTTCTTGTTCTAGGTTCCTAAATGGCTAAGTATATTAGCTTTAGGGTTAATGAGTTAATAAAAGGGGTTTATATGGGTTGATTTAAGAGACGGTGGCATATAGGGGCAACAGGATCCGCGCGTCAACCCATTTCCAGACCCGGATCCGTGCCCCTGCGCGTCAAATGTGAAAATTGCGCACTAGAACCCTCCCTTTTCGCGCCGTGTTTAAATCATCCCAGATTTGCGTTTCCTTTGTTTTTTTTAATTTTTTTTCCCTGTAATTTGTGCTTATTTTCAATTATACATGCTTTAATGCAGCGTTTCAAGATCAGGGACATTTATACTTTTAGTCCCTGTGAATTCGCATATGTCACGCGTGGATCCCTACTTTCAGCAGTTTATTTCATTTTAAAAGTTATCCTCTTCATCTTAATTTGTTTTCAATTTGGTTTCCTTTTAGATTCATTTCATGTCTTTTTATTATTCGTGTTTAGTTATTTGTATAAATTGCATCATTTATATCATTTACTCATTTTATTTATTGTAATTTTGGTTATCGTACTTCCACGTTTTGCATATTATTTTTTAAATGTTCTTTTTATATACATAATTATATAGATATATATATATATACACGTATTTTATAACAAAGTTAGTTTTATTTCATGTATACTAATAACCCCATATTATTTTACACATGATTCCTTTTAAATTTATTCTCATATATTATTATATGATCCTACATAATATATTTTTTAGGTTATTATTAAGTAAGTGCATGTATTTATTGATACCTATATTTGATCTACACATGTTATTAAATCGATGTATTTTAGCATATATTTTTATTGTTCTAACATGTTTTGTATATATGTTCCATATAAATTATTTTTATACTTACCTATAATAGTATATATATTTGATTTACATACATTATTAAACTTATACATATTATCATTTTCTATAGGAATTTATATGTACTCACTTTTAAATTTATATATACATTAATACACTTATTACATTAATAGATTTTTTTTATTTTAAAACACCTTTTACCTTGTGATTTATCAAGTATTTTCTTTATGTATATATGAAGTAATTTTGAAAACTTCGTTTTTTTTGTAATTATTAAAATTATTATTTTTTCTTTACATCATATGGCTTTGGTGTTTGTATAGTCTATTATCATAAATGTTTTAATATAAGAACACGTATAATTTTTAGACTAACTCAAATTTTATATATATATCTTATTATTAATCTCATGTTTTTTTTCAATAGATTAACATGTGCATACGTTTTATAAATCCATTTTTGTATTGAGTCTTGTCATATATCCTTGTTATTCTTTCATACCATATATATGTTGTTTGAATTATCATATACTCTGTCAACTTTTTAAGGAATTTGTGTTTAAAGTATTTTATATGTGATTTGATTTAAACTTCCACTTTATGATGTCTATTTCAAAAATTATATATCTATCCCTGGTCTTCTATATGCAAATTTGTCAACCTACGTTTTATGTGTCCATTTATTTGTCATTACTTTGAAATGGTTTTATACCTTATTATTTCTTCGATTTGCATTTTGTTTTGTGTATCTAGTAGTAGTCATATTACATTATGCCATGCATGTTATCGTTGCATTATTTATTTGTTCATTGTTTTATATTGCCATGTTGATTATTCCTCATGCATGATTGAGATTGAGCTATATTTCCAAGATAATCGTACTTAGTCGTAAGTGTTTGTTAGTTGGTTAAATAAATTGTATCGTCTCTACTCTTCCATTGTCGTATTTTATGCGTACACATATTACCCCATATCATCGTTTTCTACTCGATTTTTGAAATATGGTTTTATGAAGCCCAAATTTTATGATTAATTTCATTTTATTTCAAATCGAATTAATACTTTTTAAGCTAGTTTCACAATTATTTAAGACGAATGTGATATTCGATATTTGACAATTCGTGGAATCGTGCCCTAATGTGTTGGGTTGCAATTTCTCGTTTGCTCAAAGTAATCGAAGGTCCTTTCAAAATTTCACTCACTTTTTCTAAAAACTATTTAAAACGAAAGAAATGTTTGGTGTTTGGCAATTCGGGGAATAGTGCCCTATCGTGCTAGGTTGCAATCTCCCGTTTGTTCAAAATAATCGAATATCTCTTCGGAATTCCGCTCACATTTTCTAAGGTGAGGCAATGGTCAATGTTTGGAAATTCGAGGAATCGTACCCTACTGTTCTGGGTTTCGATTTTCCGTTGGACTAAATAGTTGAGCATCCTTTTGTGATTTTCGAATTATAAATTTTCGAATGTCAAAACATGAAGATTTTTGACACCCAACTCAGTTATTCAAATGTTATTAAAAAAGAACCACATTTCAAAAACATTTTTAATTTTAGACATGAGGACAGTATTTAATCGATTTGGTACCAATTTTGGGCGTAGTGAGGGTGCTAATCCTTCCTCATACGTAACCGACTACCCGAGCCCGTTTTCTCATATTTTCGTAGACCAGGATCGTTTTTTAGTAAACCAAAATATTTTATTAAAATAACCAAATTCTTAGGTGATCCGATCACACCAAAACAAAAAGATCGGTGGCGACTCCATATTTCTATTTTTCAAAAGTCGATCCCCCATTTTTATTAAACATAAAATTTTTAAATCTAAAAATGGTTTCGACAGCTTGGCGACTCCGCTGGGGACGTCACGAGAGAGTCAAGCCATAAAATTGATTGTTTGCTGTCCTTTTGTCAAAAACTGAAAATTTGTTTTGAAATCATGATTGCATTTGATTGTATGATTGTTTTGGTGCGGGTCTTATAGAATAATATTGCATTGCATTGCATGACCGCTGTGGTCACACCTTCTAAGTGCGAGTAAGAAACTACGCTTTCGTGAGGTTTTTACCTCCGCATGGGCTAGTGGATTGCTTTCGGGGTACATCCATACCTATAATTTCGTGAGATTTTCGTCTCCGCATGGTCATAGGGAAATGTATCCCCCCGGAACCGAACTCGATCTATATGAGCCTATAATGGGTGAGGATTGAGGAATCTGCTGGTTCGGGTACCTTATCCCTAGAATCGAGCCACATATAGAGAGACCTAGGAACTTACCCTGGTTAGAGCCACTCTGAATCCCTAGTAATCACCCAATTAGGTACTTTGTTGGTTTTTTTATTTCTGTACTAACGTGTTTTGTTTTTTTTGTTTGTTCATGACTGCATTGCATTACATCATCATAGGAAGGAGGTGTTGATTCATGTTCAATTGCTAAATAGAACAATTTGTCATAAGAAAACGAATTTCTTAATAACGCGGATTACAATACAGTTGTCCGAATTCGGTCCAAGTGAACAAGACAAAAGAAGGCTAACAATTCATGGAGAAAAACAAAACTTTACCTAAGGATTCAAGTTGATAAGGATTATCCAAAAGCCGTCGCGTCCCGACTTTCTTAAAGGAGTTAATCAATATTGCGAGGATAGTAATTCGCTGCCTGGATCAAGCAAAAGGAGCTAGTAGAGGCATGCATTGGAAGCTTGCGAGATTTGACTTTCACGAAGAAAGGGGATCAGTTCCCTCTCCAGAAATACGAAAGTAAGGCCGTATACGTAATTCGTTTTATGAAAAAGAATTTGTTTTATAGAAAAGTTGTTCTAGGGGAATTGAATTCAAGATCAACATCTTTCTTTCCTTTGTATCCATCCCATGCATTTGTATTGCATTGCATCATATGCATTGCATTGCATCATTTGCATTAGATTTTCCTAAAACGACCTTAATTAGGTAAAATTATTTCAGAACTGACAAAAGATATGGACCAAAGGTTAGAGAGAATGGAGCAAAGGCAAATATAGATGCAAGAGCAATTGATCAGAATTCAACAAGATATGCGAGAAATGCTAGAACTCCAAAGAAATATGATGAGCCAGTTAACCCCGTTACTGGCCGGAGAATTTGAAAAAATGAGTGGCCCAATGATCAATAGTGAGGATGATGTTGAAGAGATCATCTACTCCCCAAGCTTTACCCCAATAAGCATTCCGACCCAACCAGACATGCAAGGGGTACCCGTTGTTATCGGACACCAATATCAGATGGATACATCAGCACTGTTGAGCTTTTCGATGGGTTCAGGTTTCAACCCGAAAGATGATCAAGCCGAGCCAGTTGTTCTGGCAGAAATAAAGGCAAAGGGAGAGTAGACTTTAAAAGCCCAGAAGGTAAATAGTATGAGTAGGTATAACAAGGGTCGTTCAGAGTCGATTATAGCAGGCCGACCAAGGTCAGTAACTACCAGCCATCAGGCCTCCTCAAGGCAAGAACCCAATCGAAGATCGAGCTCAGAAAAACCCCAATACACGCCCTTTCCAATCACATACGGAGAGTTGTACCGCGTTTTGTTCGACGCAAATGTCGTATCCCTTTTTTACATGAAACCTATACTGTCCCCATATCCTAAATGGTACGATGCAAGCAGCCAATGTGAATACCACGCGGGAATCATGGGGCATTCCATCGAGAACTGTACCACTTTTAAAAAGATTGTCGAAAGACTCACCAATTTGGGTATCGTAAAATTCGATGATCCCTTTGAAGCAGGAAATCGATTATCCAACCTTTCTGTTAAAGAGGCGAACGTTATGAGTTCCATGCTGGATTGGGGTATGAGATTTAAGGGTACATCAAGCTCGGAACTCTAATGCGAGGCCTGGTATTGGGGAACCCAAACATCAACGACGTATCAGAAGAGGAAACTCGGGAGTAGACTTTTCCAAGCTTCTGAACTTACGTACTTAGAGTGTTTTAAACAATGGGACTGTGAAAGAGATCCTTGTATTTTTAAGAGCTAATCTAGAGTAATATTCAAAACACACTTGTTGTTTTAAGCCTAGAAGCAACAAGAATCCTTTTGTAAAATAGGCTTATATCTAAAATCTTTATTTCAATGAAATACATGTTTGAGTAAATTTTCTTTTATTATTTCCATTTTATACTGTTGAAACGATTATTCTTAGATTCTTTCATTTATGATCATACCATACAAATAATCATCCTTAGAATCATTTATTGGAATATGCCTTCGTACCTATAACAGGTCTCCAGACGTCAATGACGTAAGCGACGCTGTCACTAATTTTGAGTCTCTCTTTAAGCAAGATATGTGTCTAGAGGGATCTCAGGACCGTGAAGATGACAGAGATTGTGACTTATTTCTCGATTTGTTAAGGACGGTAGAACAAGATGAAAAAACCGATCCTACTTTACGAAGGGTCAATGGACATGGTGAACAAGGGGCAAAGGTTGAAACCTGAGTCACCACAGGGACAAAATAAATTGTCTTTGAGTTACTTCAAGAAATTCAAAGATATTTTCACAATAATCATGTCGAGATATATTTGATATTAAGATCTGGGGATGATATAAAATGTCTATATAGTGCCAGAAGGACACATGTCAAAGGTTTCATGGTAGCCACGCTAATCATGAGGTTTAGGTATTGATGATCCACCATGGAAGGGGATTACATTGGTTAAAGCCACCTTCATTTCTTCACAGATTTTCTCTATATGAGGCAAAGATGTTATCATGCCATTCTCATCAATTTATCTTGGCAGTCATTGATTACTTCACGAAGGGGGTGAGGGTCGCTTCATATGTCAATAATTACAAGATCAATAGTCGTCAAAATTCAAAAATAAAAAAAATAAAAAAGAGGGGTTGCTGACAAGTAATATCAGAAAGGATCAATTTTAAATACAACTGCACAATCTCAAAAGTTTGTAGTTTGTTCAAAGATTAGACACTATATCACAGTACAGTAAAAGCAGCCAAAAAGAAAGACAAAAGTTAAAAAAAAGGGGGAAAAACAAACAATAGAACAAAAGTCATAGTGAAAAATGACTGAGTCTTGTAAATACTGGCATAAAGAAGTTATCATTTACCCTCTATATTCGTCGAACGTCTGCCAAAACCTTCACCGGGGCAACACATTGTTCGAAACGATTTTGAAAGTAAGATTTCTTTTGGTCAAGTCTTAGCTGAAGTTGGATTAGGCAGAATAGATCTAACCCCAATATGATCAGTTGAATTTGAAGAAAGGAGGTTGAAAGCCATATGACATGGCCCAATGTACCATAAATGAATGATGCAAGCTTACATCGGAAAGGTTCTTCCTAGAGGATTCCATGAGGGGGACCTGGCACTGAAAAGTTCCTTTTTACACGAAAAGACTTCCAAGGAAAGTGAAAGGCCACGGCAACAACCCTCAAATGATGCCTTGAGATCTTCAAAAAAAAAAAGAAGAAGAAGAAAAGAAAAGAAAGAAATAAAGAAGAAAAAGAAAAAATGAAAAGGAGAGGCCAAGGCGAAAACCCGCAAAGGGTGCCTTGAGACCAAAGGGTATTTTGAGTTGAAAACCCGAAAAGGGCAGCTCAAATTTGAATAAAAGTGGGGCATACAGTAGTCTTGCTATGCCTGAATTAACAATGAAGAAGTATGCTACGTCTTGGGGATCGACAAAGTACCCCAGATCCCTTAAACACATATTGAGCTCAGAAAGGTCCTCAAGAAGTTGGTACAGAGAAGCTCAAGCTGCGATATCTAGGGCACCTAGTTTCCATTTTGCTCATTTTGAATTTGTTATCTTTGATTACCTTATTCTTTTTAGGATACGTCCCAATAAACTTCCTTCTTATTGCATCGTTATCTTTGATTAACTTATTCATGTTGAGTTAATTTCCTTTTATTGTATTTGTAATTTTTGATTAATCTATTTATTTCGAGCTACCCTCTTAACCAATTTCCTTCTTGACCATTGTTTTGATCCTTTTCAAGCATTTTGCATTGAAATAACGATTAATGGACTAATAATACCTTCGCAAAAGGGGTTCTGCATATTACTCTAGAAGCTTCTAAACAGCATAGGAACCTGAAACAGGACCATCATTTAGAACTCACCAAGCCTAAAGGTTGAAAATGTTTCTAAATTGCGACTATCTCTTTGAATTTTCTGTCAAAGATATCAGTTGAATGAAAAGGCAAGATATTTCGTCGGTGATATAACCTCAACAAATGACGAGCAATGTCAACCTAAGGGGGTTCATTCTCGAGAAAAGAAAAATGATACTCTACCTTCATGCAAATATCGAGCATAATGGGTCATTACACCCAGGGGCTGGTGTAACAGATCAAATTGATTGAAGATGAAACAAATCCTATACCCTGAGTTGCAGTGCGTTGGATAAGTAAAAAACTCCATAAAGTTTGAGTGGGGCAAGCTTGTCAAGCAGATGAGATTGTTTCTTCGAGTTTTCTATTAAGAATTCCAGCTAAACAAGACGACAGAATAATACGTCAATAATAAAACCTCGGTGAACGACGAGTAATATCAAATCAAGCATTAAAAATGACATTTTGCATTCATACAAACGTCATTCATACACATCTACCTAGGAGCATTTGGCTCATTCGAGTCATGGTATCCTAATCATTAGGCATGAACCCATACGCATTATACAGGTTAAGTCCTTCAAGGGACAATGAAGATTGATGTGCCTTAATCCCCTAAGCAGTAGGGTAACAGGCTAAAGCATAGCAGATCTGATATCTCTGTATCAGGCGGGGAGCAGATCGAAGAAATAGCTGATTTGGCTTTCACGTGTTTATGTTGAAGCAAATCTAAGAAGATTTGGCGTCTCTGTAGCGGCGGAGAGCAGATCGAAGATAACAGATTTGACGTCTCTGTAGCGGCGGAGAGCAAATCGAAGATAACAGATTTGGCGTCTCTATAGCGGCGGAGAGTAGATCGAAGATAACAGATTTGGCGTCTCTGTAGCGGCGGAGAGCAGATCGAAGATAACAGGTTTGGCATCTCTGTAGTGGCGGAGAGCAGATCGAAGATAACAGATTTAGCGTCTCTGTAGGGGCAGAGAGCAGATCGAAGATAACAGATTTGGCGTCTCTGTAGCGGCAGAGAGCAGATCGAAGATAACTGATTTGGTATCTCTGTAGTGGCGGGGAGCAGATCAAAGATAATGATTTGGCATCTCAGTAGCGGAGAAGCGATCGAAGATAGCAGATTTGGCATCTCTATAGCGGCGGAGAGCAGATCGAAGATAGCAGATTTGGCATCTCTGTAGTAGCGGAGAGCAGATCGAAGATAGCAGATTTGGCATCTCTGTAGTAGCGGAGAGCAGATCGAAGATGACAGATTTGGCGTCTCTATATTGACAGAGAGCAGATCAAAGATAGCAGATTTGGCATCTCTGTAGCGGCGGAGAGCAGATTGAAGATAGCAGATTTGGTATTTCTGTAGTAGCGGAGAGCAGATCGAAGATAGCAGGTTTGGCATCTCTGTAGTAGCGGAGAGCAGATCGAAGATAACAGATTTGGCGTCTTTGTGTTGACAGAGAGCAGATCGAAGATGCCAGATTTGGCGTCTCTGTATTGGCAGAGAGCAGATCGAAAATAACATATTGGTGTTCCCGAGTTTTCAAAAAGCAAGTGGAAGATAGCCAATTTGACACTCTTGAAGACATCAGAATACCTTTAGGGAAGATGAGGATCAAGACTTTGAGACTTAGCCAGACCGGGCAAATTTGGTCCTTTTTATAGTCTTTGCTCCATTCTCGTTGCACAACAATGAGTAAAGAGGGGCAGCTGTAAGGCCCAAAATTTGCCCGTCTCGTATAAAAATGAAAAAACAAAATGAAAATACAAAAAAATAAGCCGCAAAATACAGCAGTCCAGTTTTTTTACAATCCATTAGCTAAAGCCCAAACCTAATGCAACCCAATAGCCTAAAATCCTAAATAATTTAACCCAATACCCTAAACGGCCCAGAGGTTAAGCCCGATTTCGGTAAACCCTAGGGCAGAGGGGTCCTTGCGCCGCAACCAGCAACCCCAGTAGCTCCAGGCCTCCGTACGCCCCAGCCTCCTAGTCCCACGCACGCCCTAGCGCCGCAGCAGCCTCCAGCGTCGTACAAACCTCCAGCGCCAAACAAGTCTCCAACAGCCATGCCACGCCTGCACTGCAAACAGAAAAACAGAGGAACACAAAGAAGAAATACAAACACACAGCAGAACAGACAAAAAAAAAAACAACGGAGAATATTGTATTTTTGATTTATTTCCTACCATTTTTCTCTTTCTTTTCGGCTATAAAAGCCAAGCTTTCAATCAGTTGTAAAAGGGGGGATACACGATAGGCAATACAAAAAAGCAACCAATATCGGAAGGTGGTTTCTCCGATCTAAATTTTCGGGCTTTCTTTTTTATTATTTTCGTGCTTTGTATTTATTTTATTTTATTTTATTTCAAAAACAAATAAAGTGAAAAAGGATAGGAGCCTTACCTTGCAGACAAGCCACCGATTTCCATTTTCACTTCGTTGAAATCGGAGTCAGAAAGGGATCTCGAGGCTGAAAACCACCTCCCCCGAAACCCGAATACACTGGTCGTCAATGGCGGTGGCAGATCGGCATTCGAGTAAATGGGAATCAGGGTTTGGCTGAGTAAAGAAAGAGGATGGGGGCTCAGTTTCTTGTTCTGGGTTCCTAAATGGCTAAGTATATTAGCTTTAGGGTTAATAAGTTAATAAAAGGGGTTTATATGGGTTGATAAGAGGATCCGCGCGTCAACCCATTTCCAGACCCGGATCCGTGCCCCTACGCGTCAAATGGGAAAATTGCGCACTAGAACCCTCCCTTTTCGCGCCGTGTTTAAATCATCCCAGATTTGCGTTTCCTTTTTTTTTTTTAATTTTTTTCCCTATAATTTGTGCTTATTTTCAATTGGATCCATGCTTTAATGCAGCGTTTCAGGATCAGGGACATTTACACTTTTAGTCCCTGTGAATTCGCATATGTCACGCGTGGATCCCTACTTTCAACAGTTTATTTCATTTTAAAAGTTATCCTCTTCATCTTAATTTGTTTTCAATTTGGTTTCCTTTTAGATTCATTTCATGTCTTTTTATTATTCGTGTTTAGTTATTTGTATAAATTGCATCATTTATATCATTTACTCATTTTATTTATTGTAATTTTGGTTATCGTACTTCCACGTTTTGCATACTATTTTTTAAATGTTCTTTTTATATACGTAATTATATAGATATGTATATATATACACGTATTTTATAACAAAGTTAGTCTTATTTCATGTATACTAATAACCCCATATTATTTTACACATGATTCCTTTTAAATTTATTCTCATATATTATTATATGATCCTACATAATATATTTTTTAGGTTATTATTACGTAAGTGCATGTATTTATTGATACCTATATTTGATCTACACATGTTATTAAATCGATGTATTTTAGCATATATTTTTATTGTTCTAACATGTTTTGTATATATGTTCCATATAAGTTATTTTTATACTTACCTATAATAGTATATATATTTGATTTACATACATTATTAAACTTATACATATTATCATTTTCTATAGGAATTTATATGTACTCACTTTTAAATTTATATATACATTAATACACTTATTACTTTAATAGATTTTTTTATTTTAAAACACCTTTTACCTTGTGATTTATCAAGTATTTTCTTTATGTATATATGAAGTAATTTTGGAAACTTTGTTTTTTTTTTGTAATTATTAAAATTATTATTTTTTCTTTACATCATATGGCTTTGGTGTTTGTATAGTCTATTATTATAAATGTTTTAATATAAGAACACGTATAATTTTTAGACTAACTCAAATTTTATATATATATCTTATTATTAATCTCATGTTTTTTTTCAATAGATTAACATGTGCATACGTTTTATAAATCCATTTTTGTATTAAGTCTTGTCATATATCCTTGTTATTCTTTCATACCATATATATGTTGTTTGAATTATCATATACTCTGTCAACTTTTTAAGGAATTTGTGTTTAAAGTATTTTATATGTGATTTGATTTAAACTTCCACTTTATGATGTCTATTTCAAAAATTATATATCTATCCCTAGTCTTCTATATGCAAATTTGTCAACCTATGTTTTATGTGTCCATTTATTTGTCATTACTTTGAAATGGTTTTATACCTTATTATTTCTCCGATTTGCATTTTGTTTTGTGTATCTAGTAGTAGTCATATTACATTATGCCATGCATGTTATCGTTGCATTATTTATTTGTTCATTGTTTTATATTGCCATGTTGATTATTCCTCATGCATGATTGAGATTGAGCTATATTTCCAAGATAATCGTACTTAGTCGTAAGTGTTTGTTAGTTGGTTAAATAAATCGTATCGTCTCTACTCTTCCATTGTCATATTTTATGCGTACACATATTACCCCATATCATCGTTTTCTACTCGATTTTTGAAATATGGTTTTATGAAGCCCAAATTTTATGATTAATTTCGTTTTATTTCAAATCGAATTAATACGTCTTGAGCTAGTTTCACAATTATTTAAGACGAAGGTGATATTCGATATTTGACAATTCGTGGAATCGTACCCTAATGTGTTGGATTGCAATTTCTTGTTTGCTCAAAGTAATCGAAGGTCCCTTCAAAATTTCACTCACGTTTTCTAAAAACTATTTAAAACGAAAGAAATGTTTGGTGTTTGGCAATTCGGGGAATAGTGCCCTATCGTGCTGGGTTGCAATCTCCTGTTTGTTCAAAATAATCGAATATCTTTTCGGAATTCCACTCGCATTTTCTAAGGTGAGGCAATGGTCAATGTTTGGAAATTCGAGGAATCGTACCCTACTGTGCTGGGTTTCGATTTTCCGTTGGACTAAATAGTTGAGCATCCTTTTGTGATTTTCGAATTATAAATTTTCGAATGTCAAAACATGAAGATTTTTGACAACCAACTCAGTTATTCAAATGTTATTAAAAAGAACCGCATTTCAAAAACATTTTTAATTTTAGACATGAGGACAGTATTTAATCGATTGGTACCAATTTTGGGCGTAGTGAGGGTGCTAATCCTTCCTCATACGTAACCGACTCCTGAGCCCGTTTTCTCATATTTTCGTAGACCAGGATCGTTGTTTTAGTAAACCAAAATATTTTATTAAAATAACCAAATTCTTAGGTGATCCGATCACACCAAAACAAAAAGATCGGTGGCGACTCCATATTTCTGTTTTTCAAAAGTCGATCCCCCATTTTTATTAAACATAAAATTTTTAAATCTAAAAATGGTTTCGACAAATAAGATAATATAATATTAGCACATGAAGATGAAGCTTGTTTAGTTTCTTCAGCCTTTAAAACTACATTTTGCAAATAGATCTGCCGGCAAGGAACACTCTGGCTGCAGTCGGATTTCATGGCCACGTTCGAGGCACTTGTTCCTCTGATGTTTTGGTAAAGTACATTGCTCACTTGTACCGCTGATGTCTGCACACATATAATTTATTTAATGCCTTGGCGTTTAAGGGTTCGTGTTTAAATGACTAGATAGGTAAAGGAATTTTAACCTATTTGCGACATGGTTTTTCTTGATCACAATAATTTTGATCAATGATTATAGGGTTACTAATGTTGTACATCAAGATGTTTTGAAATTTTATGTTTTTGGCACATCCTGATCCACCCTGTAATAAAATTTTTGATCATATTAATTAAAATTATAAAAACATTGAATTGAATCAACAAACAATTGGCAGACCTTATCATTAATTTAAGGAGGATTGTTGATGATGTTATAATATAAAGTATAATATGCAATGAATGAATGACGTTCCTTGAAAAGCAAATTAAGCACTTTGTGTTTGGAAAACCTTTAGAATTTCATTGGGATTAGGCAATGAATGAAAGAATTTCTCCGTCGACAGTTGAAAATTTAGGTCAACAAATTGTATGGAAAAGTCAAGAAGTAAGTGGAAATTATTAGAGGTTGTTTGTTTGAAGTCGTTGGCATGCTGTAATCGTTCAGTTCCATATTTTTTCTACTCTTTCTCAATTAAATCTAGTAGTTTTGCTTCTTGTTGGTAAGAGTTTTCTCATCTCAAGTATTGCGCCTCAATTATAGGATAATACTCATCATTAACCCAAAACTTTAATCCATATTTATTTTAGTAAAAGTTTTTAAACTTAACAACTAATCGCTCATATAATTACCTCGGTTCCGGAAAGTGTTGCTTTATTAACTATTACATTAGACACATATGCCGCAGTGTTTCCGGCTCCCAAGCTCCCAATGCTGCAAAAATACAAAATCATTAGGAATTTCGCTTTATATTTGCCTGAAAATTTAGTGGTGAATTAGAGACCTGATTCCATGGCCTGGTCCGCAAGTTATACCGGTGGCACGTACATTCTTGGAGCTGCTCACTATTGAGATGCAATCATCGCCTTCATTTTCAAAACATAAACATGATTTTTATCAGCATATATACCAATCTCGATAGCCGATTGTGTATGCATGGTATATATATATACCTGTCCCGATGACACAGTTGTTAATGTAAATATTTTGGGTTCCAGTTACATGAATGCCATCAGTGTTGGGACTGTTCCCAGGTGCCGTCACCAAAAGGTTAAATGCTTTTACATTCACACATTTTTGAAATATAACGTGCATTTGTTGTGCATCTTTTATACGAAGACTTGATACTCTTAGGTTAGTGCATTCATTGAAGGTTACAGCCTGCATGTAGGTAAATATATATATATATATATATATATATATATCAATACACAATACACACGTACGTATACGCCATATACAAAGAAGTACAGAAATAGAAAAGCTTACAGTTGGAGCTTCCTTGCAAGGCTGCAATTTTTGATGATGGAAATACAGAAATAGAAGAAGAAGAAGAAGCAAAATAATTAGTCGTTGATATTGAAATATTAATTGGTTGATGGAAAATGATGAGAAAATGGCTTACGAGGGCTTTATTGACTTTTCAGGACTTTTCCCACCATGTTTTGCCATTACCATCGATGATGCCTCCACCTTCGACTCGTAAATTTTCAACGTTATCAAAGTAAAGCCATCGTCTTCCATTATCTTGGTAATCCGAGTGATCCTTAGTGGCTTCGAATGTTCCATAGATCTATCATGTTGAATATTACAGGGAAAATTGTGATATAATTCCATGCATGAGGCATGCAAAAAAATTAAATTAAAAAAAAAAAAAAACTCACCTTCAATAGAAGAGGAGATTTGCAGGGTCCTGAGAAGTTAATTGGCTTAAGACGATAAATCTTCTTCTTGGGGACCACCATAATAGCTCCTTGAGATGAAGAACAAGCATAATTCCAAGCTATCTTAAATGCCTATGTCAAAGAAAAAAAATTGATCATCACCGGCAGAATAAGATAAATAATCTTTTTTGTTATAAAAATGGGGTAATACCTACCTGAGAGTCGTCTCTTCCATTAGCTTTAGCTCCGAAATCATTTACATTGACTACCTTCGGAGTCGCTGCACCACTTGCTCTGTCAAGCCTCGACTAGATTTCGTTATTATAGTAGGGATTATGATAGTTTCGCTGACCGCGAACACCGAAGGTGCGAAAATACGGATGGCGATACGATGTCGGGTGGTGATAAGCACGGCCTCGACGAAAATCAACGTGAAATGGGTCCTCCTCTCTGTACCTGCCAAGGCCAAAGCAATAGGAGGACAGAGAAAGGAATGTAATCACAAGTGGGAGACAAAGAGCTTTTAGGAACATCATGTAACTTCACTTTTAGATGGGTACTTAAAAAAAAAAGGAGCTAATGAATTGAATATGCTTTAATTTGTCACCAAGTGAACATATATTTATAGGGAAGCTTGAAAGTTGCTGTTTAATTTGGAGAATTAATGAAATTCTATGTCCAATTGCTATCAATGCAATTAGGTCCTATAATTAGAGAATGCTGATGACTGCTGAAGTCAGACTCAAAGTCAAGAGTTATGCATGTGGATTATAATTTTTTATAAATTCAGACAAAACCCGAAACTTGTTGGAAAGCCCCATAATTTCATGTTAGCTAGAGCAGTTAATGGTTAATACATGGGAGTTGCACATGCATGAATAAAGGGCAGTAGTGGTAATGGATGATGGAATTAGGTACAAATACAAACATATTTTTCAGTCGTTTTGGTATTAGACCACCTATATTTTTGTACGTGAAAAGCAGCTTATTGTAATTTAAAATTTTGACCATCACCGGCCGAAAGCAGCAAATTCCTCCGTACTTTGACTATAAAAAGCTAGTAGTTTAGTTTTAACAGAACTGATTCTGAGAACGTCTGTTTATATTATTGTCAAACATTAATTTACACGTATAATCATTTTTTGTTTTGAAGTTGCTCGTCTAATCATTGTTAAATTCAAAAATGGCCAAGATGACGTGGATTTTTCTTTATATACTAGAATTTATACTGGCTAAGTTCCGAAATTTAAAACATTAATCATAAATAAATGTAATTTTAATTATATTAAATATATACTAACTGCTAACAAGCTGAAGAAATAAGTGGTTTCAAATGTTGTTACATGCTAAATTTTTAATATAATAATTTAGGATTACGTTCAAATAATAAGATACATTAAAATAGATCACATAAAAATGCAATGAAAATAATTAGTTAATATTTTTTTAATTTAATTACTTTGAAAAATTACACTACAGCAAAATAGGTTTTTAGCGGCATTTGAATGAAAAACGCCACTAAAGAACGAGCATTAGCGGCGCTTTTTAAAAACGCCGCTAAAGATTGAGTATTAGCGGCGCTTTTTTAAAAACGCCGCTATATGTACACCTTTAGCGCTTTTTAGAAAACGCCGCAAAAAAAATTAACACAATGTCGTCGTTTTGTGTTGAGCCTTTGGTGGCTTTAGCGGCGCTTTTTTAAAAACGCCGCTATATGTACACCTTTAGCGGCGCTTTTTAGAAAACGCCGCTAATGCTTGATCTTTAGCGCGCAAAATAATTTTGTAAAACGCCATCGTTTTGTATTGAGATTTTAGTGGCTTTAGCGGCGCTTTTTAAAAAAAACGCCGCTAATGCTCGATCTTTAGCGGCGTTTTTTGAAAAACGCCACAAAAATGGAAAAAATTAAAATACTATTATTTAAAATAATTTTAAAGATTTTTGGCATATGACTAATTGTTTTTTAATTTATATGTTAAATATTTTCTTATATAATTGTAAAAGAGATAGCATTAATTTTAAAATATTGAATTAATTATCATTATATTTTAAGGTTTACGGTATATGGTTAAGGGTTTAATGCTTATGAGTTACTATTGTAAGGTTTATGGATTATGGGTTTAGGGATTATAGTTTATGGGTTAAAGTTTATGGTTTAAGTTTTAAGGGGTTGGGGTTTAAAGTTTAAAGTTTAGGGGTTAAGGGTTAAGGATTTATGTTTTATTGTTTAAGGTTTAGGGGTTAGGGGTTTAGGGTTTAGATTAATTAGTATTTTTTAATTTATATATTAACTAATTTCTTATATAATTGTAAAAAAGATAATACTAATTTTAATATATTAAAATTATGATTATAGTTTAAATTATTTAAGAGATAATAGATAAACTTTATATATATTAAATGGTTTAGGATTTAAAGTTTACTTAAGATTTGTTAAATGATGAAATTTTTTACAATCAATTAATACTTTTATATTTAAAAATATTTAATCTAAACCATTTGATATATTTAAATATTAGATTTAAAAAAATATTGATAAATAAATAAAAAAAGTAATAGATCATTGATATGGATAGGTAACTATCTATTTTGGATAGGACCAGATTATAACAAATAAAAATGAAATACAAAAACTAAAATCATTCCACATCGAATTCTAGCAAAATAGTTATATTTTAGTTAGGAAGAAATATCTCTAATGAAATAGAGATTAGATTGGAAAAAAATAATATAAAATCATGATTAACGTCTCAATCTTTAATAGAAATTTAATACGTGAGGAATTGATTACTTACATTAGATAATTTTTACTTAATAATTAATCACATCCATTTATTATTTGTTTTCTTGTTAAAATACAATATATTTATTTTCAGAGTACTTAATTTTTTATTTATAAAAACTAATTTATAAAAAATAGTAATAAAAAATATTTTATAAAATTATTTAACTAATAATTTTTAACATATAAAATAAAAAATTTTTTTTTGAAGTAAAATAAAATTAAAAAAAACTTTTAACAAAGCAAAACAGTGTCATTTTATTTAAAATAAAATAATTTTTTACCGGCGTTTTTATGAAAAACACCACAAAAAGTTAACAATAACGGCGTTTTTTATAAAAACGCCACAAATAAAACATCTCAAAAGGGCGCGATTTTATTCCCAAATTTTCCCTCTCTGAAGCCCCTAATTTTTTCCCCTAAAATCGATATCCTCAAAACACCCCCTTTGCGATTGCTCTTCTCAGCCTCTTCTCACAATCCCTGAAGGTATTCCCAGATCTGGCTCGATCTCATCTCCTCCTTTCTTGTTTCCGTTCATTGATTCTTTTTGGTGTTAAAAGTTAAGTCAAACATAAACAATATTCATATATAGGACCCATAAACTGCTTTTGGGACTTTGGTCGGTCGAATGGATACGCAAAATCTAATTTGGAAATTCTTCGATTGATAGAATACCCTTAATGGGCTTTTCTTTTCACAGCAATTTACTCTCATGTGGTATTTATTTAGTTATTTATTGTTTTATTTTATTGCAGTTTCTTCTGGTCAAGTTTGCAAAAATGATTAGTGTAACTGTATCCAAGTTTTGGAGGCCGGATGTCACTCATGTGATTGCCTCTACAAATGAGAATGGTGCATGCACTAGGACACTTAAAGTTCTCATGGCCATTTCAAACGGGAAGTGGGTTCTTAAATTAAATTGTGAGTTCGTTGTTCTTTTCCTGTTTTAGAAGGTAGAACTTGCTCTTTCTCTGTATATCTGTATTGTAATAGTCATATGAGCTCTTTTGAGTTTGGCAGCAACTAATTGAACTTAGATGGGGCATTTTCATCATTACATAAGCAAAGTTATTTTTTGACTTGTACAATACCATTATAACAGCCATGAACTGGAATTACATGTGATATTAGTAACTTATACCAGCCCTTAAGGCTTCGACTTTACTTAAAACAGGAAATACATGTGATCTTTGGCAATTTTGCCCAGTAGAATTAAGCTAATTTTATGGTTCTATCTTTAATTAAAGGCAAATGCTTTAGCAGATATAGTTTGCAACTAAGCATTAATATTTTGCATCTGATTTAAATCAAGTGATTGGAAATGGAAATATAGTTGCCTTGGTTATCTTTTATGGTATTTTATAAGACACTGAGAATGGGCTACATTCGGTACCTTTTACAGGCCAATTATCATTGCAATTATGAGTAGGAAGATAACTATAGATGAATTTAGTGGAGAGGAGAAAAACATAGTTGTCTTTAAGATCATATGTAAAATATTTTCTCTCTTTCTTTCTATCTGATCAGACTTCAGGGAAGAAAAATGGGTGCACCAACAGACCCAGCCCTCGATCTCGATGAACAGATCTCGTAGCTGATGCAATGTAAGCCACTTTCGGAGCAGTAGGTACTTTTTTATTTTCACGATCTGTTTGTTTCTCAAGAAAGTATGGAAATTTTGAGCATTTAATTTAATTGTATAATTATTTTAATAGATTAGGCTATATTTGGCTGCGAAATGAATACCAAAACGATTTTGAATTGAATTTGTTTTAAGATATTATTCCAATAGCATTAGTTTCTATAGCCGTGTGAACTTTTAGTTATAATTAATGAAAAAAAAATCAGCTTTTTTCTCTCTTCCATTTAAAACATTTATATATTCTTTTGATTTATTTGATGTAGTTGATTTCGAAAGAACTTGGTGTATTTGCAAGACTTTTCTACGTTTTACTTGTATTGTTTTGTTCTCAGGTTGATCAATAGAAGTCCTCGTTTTCCTTCCCTGTTTCATCTGGGTTATAATTGGTTGTAACTCTGTTTTCATGTTATCTTGTTTAGGTCAGAGCATTATGCGACAAGGCATAAAATATGCATCTCAAAGACTAGATACATTTGCATGTGTTAGGTATAGAGAAAGGTGTTTCCATTTTGGTGTTAAGATTTTATGCAGTGTTATTGCTTACTGTCTTACATTATGTTGTCCTTTTAGGCAAAATGGTTGAACAAGCAATTGAGCATTAAATAATTTTAAAAAATCACTATAACAAATTAAGGATTAAATTAAGGATTAGAATACAAATATTCTTTTAAAAAATCACTATAACAAATTAGGTAAAGCATTAAATGGGAGTTTTTAATTAATTTTTTCATAGTAATATTATAATACTTTAAACAAATGGAAATTTTACAAAAATATAAACACAAAAATATAAGTGTTGAGAAGAATGGGGCTTTGATGTTTGAATTCTTGGCTTAATGTTGTTCGGGTAGATGGAAGATGAAGTCTCCATTGATCAAAGGAAATTGAGATGCCAATTGTCTCGGGAGAGGGAGAGGGAGAGGGTTGGGGTGGGTGGGGGAGGGAGGGAGGGAGGGACGGGGGTGATGGTGGGAGAGGGAAATATTTTTTTAATATTATTTTTAATTGATATTAATATTGATATAAAATTATAAAATCAAAAAAATAATTCTAATTTTTTATATTTTTATTTTGCCATATGTCGATCGGTGATTGGGCTACATCATCGTTGATTAAGGTTGACTAATGGGTTACCAATGTGGGAAAAAAGTTAGGTACTCAAATTGATAAAAAAAAATTTAAGCACCTATTTGAGAAAATGAGTACAGTTTAGGGAACAAATTTTATATTAAGCTAAAAAAATTATATTTTTATTATAAAGTATCTATTTTTATTCATAACCCTTCACAACTCTTAAATTCTTAAATTAGAGAAAAACCTGTTTAAATACATTCAAACCCATGTACTCTTAATTATTGCGATAACAACAATGTCACTTGAATTAAGACTTACTAAAAAAAATTATTATGTAAAACACCTACAATATACGTTTAATATATATCTTGCCTAAAAGTAGTGAAATATGAAACAATATGATGTACGACCTCCTAAACTGAAAAATAAAAACAATATTATATGCATATAAAAAGTTACAACGTATAGAATAATTTCAAATGAAAGTTAAAAACAATTAGTTTAAAGTCAAAGCGTGAGATATACCAAACATTGACCTTCCCTTGCTAGTTAGATAGAATTCAAAGGCAAATTAGATAAAATAATGGAATTGGTATCCAAAGTTCCAAAAGTGCTTAACTCCTTTTTCAACTATAAAATTACAGAATTTGGTAAAATCGGTTGTAGAGGCAAAACATAAGGAGAAATGAGGCCGAATATTGGTGTGATTAGAGGAACCACAACTTGGACTGTGCTACTACATGTGTCATCATGTGCCGTGCTAATGGGCACATGCTCATCTTCTATAATTACACAAATTTGTTGCCAACTTTCCTTCCTTTCCTTTTTCGGTCATTCCATCCAACAATGATACGTCGCTTTCTCTGCTGCATTAAGTTTTGTGGAGTTTTATCTATTTTGGTGAGCACTGATGATCACATGGATGAGCCCAAAACAAAATAACCTGCATAAATACACAAATGTAATGCAGTGATGCATAAAGCGGCTAGCAAGGTCTCATTAAGATTGTGACAATAGCACTTGCTAAAAGCATGGTTATATCCCAAACTTTTACACGCTCTCCTGCAATCTAATCACCCATGATGTCTTTGTATTAGGATTTTAAAATTATTATAGATATTCTAAATATTTATTATTTGAATTTAAATTGTTTATTTGATTAAAAGATGTGAATTTGAATTAAAATATTTAAATTTATCTATTACAAAATGTTTATAATTTTGATTTTTGTATGTATATTTTTTAATGAATTTAAATTTAAATTTTTGCATATTTAAACAGTGAAAATATATAAATATAAATATCCAATTTATATTAATATTTAATTCGAATTTAGATTTTAATAAGTGATAGGCATGCGTACATTGGAATTGGTGGTGGGTGTGCAGAGGAGGATTTGAGTTGCTAAGCTAGAGCCGGTCAAGTCATGTGTTGTCGTATGGTTGGGTAGGGTGAGGGTCTTTCGTTTCACCGTCATGGCCACAGACTAGATGAGTGAACAATTTGGGTCACATATGAATTAGCGGACCCAATGCCTTCCATGGACCTTATCTCCTACCCTCTCCCATTCTATGTTTTTATATCCATATATGTAAATTGGTATTAATGTATTTTAATATATGATTCATATTTTTAATTTTTTTATATGTTTATAACTTATTTTTAATTTTTTATAAAATATATAATATATTTACATTTAAATATATTTTAATTATGTAAAAAATTTAAAGTAGCTTTAAGGTATAAAAATTTAATCTAACGATTATATTTTACTTCTAATGTAATTTTTAAAATAAACTTATTCGTATTACTAATTCTTTGGGTTTTTTTAAAGAGAAATAACAATTTCATTAGTCGAAATGACATTACAACGTATAAATTAGTAGGGTAACAAACTAGAATAACACTAGCGGGACTTATCTACTCGAAAAGTATCGCAAAAGCAACTAAAAATGTGAAGATTGAGAACAATATTGGTAGGAAAATTGAGTAGTGCCAACTGTTTCAGGGATTGCTAAAGAACAAAGATGATCATAATGATATGTTTAAGCAATTTGGTTTCCCTACGCCTATGGGGTCTTGCCTAGAGAGACAATCCACTATCTTAACACCTTGTACAACAAGTGATTAAAAGTTCTAACACTCGCCAAATTAGCAACCTCATTTTTATACCTAAGATCTAGATCGTTCTCCTCTAGGTTCCTCATTCAAAACCAAGTAACTTACTTGTTTTCACGGTCACTACATTTCCAATTACAAGTTCTCAATAAGTAAGTGCTAAAACTCTCTACACAAAAATTATACAAATCTCAAGTATTTAAACTACTATCAGTTTGCTACCATACTAGATCAATTACAATTGATCTTCCCATCAAAATAGTATAATAATAAGCTTGGTGAATATTTTCAATAAGTCTAGGATAAGTCTTCAATCTTTAGATATATTACCAAGTTACCCTATCCGATCTAAAACAATCTTCTCAAAATAGGGAAGTCAATTTGCTTGAATCTGTTAGAGTTGTGTGACCTGAATCCCGTTTGATCTGGCTTGAAAAGTTCGATGTGCAATTCACTTGTTAAAGAAATAAAATAGAGAGGCAAAATTGGGGATCTATGGGGACATTGCAGCACAAGTTGAATCCATATAGGACTATACTTCTTCTATTAGATAGGTTGTTTAACCCTTTAAAAGCTGGGTATAGCCACATACCTCTTGTGTTGTTGTTTTTCCAACATTAATGAATTTTTACTCCTCTGCCCGTGGTTTTTTCATGATAGGGGTTTTTCATGTAAAATTCGCGTGTTCTTATTTTCTTTTTTATTCCTTTGCAATCATTCTTATTGCCATTATTGACGTATATTATAACAAATTGGTATCAGAGTGTTCAGATTGTTTATCTCGATCATGGTAATGGCGACATTGAAATATGATATTCTGCTGTTAGATAGTAACATCAAATCCGTGTTGTGGTAGTTAAAGATGTAGGCAATTCTTGCGCAAATGGATTGGACGATGCCTTGTGATAAACCATAAAAGTAACATGTTTTAATCCCATTCTTGACATGTTTTTGGATGATTTATTATGTAAATTAGTGAATTTGGTGCTCCTAATTTTTTAAATTCATGTTTCTATACTTATGTGAGCATAGGGAAGTGAAAGGAGTGAAAAACGGGCCAAAATCAGACAAAAAGAGCTGTTTTCAAGAACCACACAGCTTGAAAATTTCCACACGGGCTTGGCACACGCCCGTGTGAGCCACACTGGCTAGACACACGCCCATGTGCCAGCCTGTGTCGATATCGCTCTCTATTTCCCAAACACGCAAAAAACCCAATTGTTAGGCTTTTTGAGCATTATAAAGTCTATAAATACACACTAGAAGAGGACTTAAGGAGACACGTAGAGAAGAATGAAGAAAAGACTCGTAGAACGCCATGAGATTCAATTCAGAAGCAGGATTTCTTTCAAGATTGAATATCTCTATTCAATTTCTTTAGAAGTTTTATTAAGTTTCTTTATGTCTTGTTGTTATTCTAATTTTGAGATGATTACATTCCAAATTATGAACTAAATTCCCTAGATACCTAGGGAAGATGAAACCTATGATGGATCTTATTATTTGATTTCTAAATTACATGATAAACACTTGATTCTTGTTCTCAATTATGTATGCTTATTTCATGTTTTAATATTCTCAGAATATTAATTCATGCTTAATGTGCTTATTTTAATGGAGCAAAAGTCCCTGTTTAAGAGTAGATCTAGCATAATTGAGTGGAGTTGCATGTAATCCTAGAAATAGGACGACATAAATATATCGGATTAAAGTCAAACCTAATAGGGGAATCCATAGATAGAGTTAATACGATAATAGGGGTTTTAATTAGAAAGAGACTTCAATTAATCAACCTAGAGTCAGTTGTTTTTACTCTCGAAAGAGATATTAACATAATTTAGGGATTTCTACGGATCAAGGCGCAAGTGAATAAATCGTTTAATTCAGATTCAGAATAATAAGTGAAGTATAGGTGGATTCTTTTCTGGGTATTGTCTATCTCATTGGTTTTCTTCAAATATTGGTAATTAATCATTCTTGAAACTAACTATTATCGCGATGTAGGCAAGTGTACCTATCAAACAGTAGTATAGTTTTAGCAAGACCGGATTGTCGAACCCAAAGGAACTAAAAGTACTAGTAATGACTGTCTTTTTATTATCTAGCTTAAGAATAAAGAGGTTTTGTTTTAACTAACTAATTATCTAAACTAAGAACTCACAGAGAATAGAATTGGGGAATTGCTTTTGGAAAAATCGATTGAATTAAGATAATACCTAAGGAAAAATCCACCTAGACTATACTTGTTATTCTGGCTTTGAATCAGATGATTTATTCATTTAACTTGTTCCGTAGAAATCCCTAAGTTATGTTATTATCCCTATTCAAGACTAATAATGTAACAGCCTAATTTCAGTGGTGTCGGAATAATGATTCGAGATCACAAAATCCGACAAATGAGTAGGAAATATTATTAATTTAGTGAGTATAAGTTAAATGTTAAGTTAGGAAAAATTTTGAAATAGTGAATAGTGTACAAAAAATATATATATATATATATATATATATTAAAATAATTAGAATCAAAACGAGGTATCGAGACCTCAAAATTTTTAATCGAGCCATAAATATTTTTATAAATATTTATGGAGTGTTAATAAGTTAGTATTAAAGTTTCGTCAAGAAATTTTAAAGTACTGATAGCTAATTAAATAAAAAGGACTAAATTGAAAAAGGTGAAAAAGTTACTAAAATGATTAAATAGCTTAATTTTCAAATGAGGAAGGACCTAAAGTGCAAATAAGCCCAAAGGAGATATTTTGGGCGGCAATAGCTGAGAAAAATCAGAAAATGGGTGAAATAAGGGCAAAATTGGAAAATTGCCAAAATTAACTAAATAAAATGGGACTAAATTGGAATATCTAGAATTCTCTTCATTTCTCTTCATATTCATCAGCTGAAAAACAGTCATGGATGAGGGTTCAAGCTGGTTTTCATACTCTAGCTTCATGTAAGTTTAATTCTTGCTTTCTCCTTGAAATTTTTATGTTTTTGGACTTTTACAATTGGGTCCAACTTACTATTTCATTAGTTTTTGATTCCATGGCTAATTTTTGAAGTTTTTATGGATGATTACTGGAAGAATATGATGAATAAACATAGAATTGAAGTTTTAATTTTGACATATGGTGATTTTATCAAGTAAAATTGATGAAAATTGGTTTAGGACCTAATTGTGAAAGAGTTTGGAATTAAGGTCTAGTGTTAAAGTTCTGGTTTTCAAGGGTTATGAAGTAGTTTAAAATGATGGAATAAAGTATTAAATGAGAAAAATTATCTCAATTGAGGAGTTAATTGAACAAGGATTGAATTGTATGAACTATGAAATTTGGGGCTAAATGGAAATCAATATTTTTCACTAAAACTGTTTTGGGCAGCAGCAGTATCCTAACTTTGAAAAATCACCAAAAATTGTAGAAATCGAATTATAGGATGAATAAAATATGAAATTAAAGCTTATTGAGTCTAGTTTCTTATAAAAGAAATTATGTAAGCAATGGAGTTGTAAATCATGAGCTACAATAACTTTTGTGAGACAAGGTCAGAATGATTTCTGGTTCCCCTGTTCTGAATTTGGAAAATCATCAAAAATTGGATAAAAATAATTAGAGGCTTAAATTTATATGTTTAGAATCCTTAATGAGTCTATTTTCAATAGAAATAAGCGGGAACATGATCCAAATCTCGTACGATGAGATAATTAATTCTTAGTGAAGAAGGGTCGGAACTGTCAGACAGCAGAACAGGGTAACTTTAAAGAATAAACTGTACTTATTGGCTAAACCAAAAATTGTGAAAATTTTATGGTAATAAGATATGTAAGTCTAGTTTCAGGAAAATTAGCGGATCTTAATTTCGAGTTCTGTACCTTAAGATATAAATAATTTAGTAACTATGACGCAAATGGACAGTTTTGAATATACATATAAGTAAATAGTGAAATTATTGATAATGTTACTTGTTGCATGTTATATAAATAAAGGATGTGGAATGGAGAGGAGGAGGAGGAAAATATGTATGAATATTCAGCTAGCATGGCTAATTTGCATGTTTTAGGCTCATGGACTAAATTGAATAAAAGTAAAAAAATTTATGGGCAATTTTGTAAAAATGTCAGAAATGACCAAATTGCATGAAATGAATTATTTTATTATTTAAAATTACAAAATTGAATGAAATTATTAATTTAGCTCAAGATCATGGAAAAACATATTTTAAGGATTAAATTGAAAAGTGTTGAAATTATGGAAAATTCTGATATTTTATAGAATTCATGGGTCGTTATCAATTTGTTTGAGAATAACGGCTGGAAATAAAGATTAAATTGCAATAATTTTATTTTATTTTAACCTAAGGATGAAATCGTCATTAATTAAAAGTTTAGGGGTAAAATGGTAATTTTGTTTAGAGTATTAGTTGAATGTATTACAACATGAAATAAATGAAAACGACGATCAAATTTCTTTATAAAGATCCGGATAACTCGAATACGAGACTTGAACGTGGAAAAGAAAAGATATCGGATTAATGAAATTATAAACATGTATAAGTAACGAGGTAAGTTAGTATAACTTGAATTGTATTTTTAAATGCATGAAATATCGATATAATGAATTTCGATTTTATGTTTATGAAGAAATGGCAAGAGAATGATATTTATCATGACATGTAAATAGGTGATTATTTTTATACGTTAATACAAGGAAATTAATTAAATTGAGACGAGTAATAAATTTAAGTAAAACATATCGAGAAAAATAAGTACGTTAAGGGACAATATGTTTGATTTTAATTGGTTCCAAATATGAACGTTAGATAAAATAAAATATCCGATAAATAAATCAGTAACTCCGTAATGCTCCATAACTCTATTTCGGTGACGGATTCGGGTTAGGGCGTTACATTTAGTGGTATCGAGCTAAGGTTTAGTCGGTTCTCGGACCGAATGTAGTACATGTGAAGTATGATTATATGTGAATATCTCAAATATGTATTGGTATTGAATTGTATAATCGAATAGAAAGTGGAAATGTGAATTTGAATTGAATTGAATGGAATGGAATGGAATTATGATTAATTGAAGTGTGTATTACTATAATTCAAATTTTAATTATTATTGATTGCTGAATTTTTAATTGTTATGTATGGTAAGTAAGAATTATTGTGTTTTGCAATTGAAATGGATTGATATAGTATGTGATGAATTTATTGAATTTATATTGATTGAATTGGTGTATATATATATATTGAATATATATTGATTATTTGAATTGAATTGAATTATGAGTATATTTGATTATTTGAATTGAAATATAAATTGTTTGAAAATTTTAAATATGAGATTTGTGATATTTGAATATTTGTTATTGAAAAGTGAATTGAATTGTATAGAATTAGAATTTATGTGAATAATTGAAATATATTTGTTGAATTAAATGAAAATGTATGAAATTATGAAAATGTGTGAATATATATGAATATTAGATTGGTATATTGATAAAGGAATTATTAAATTGAGAAAGTGAATCAAATACCCTATTAATAAAGATCGGACTAGATTGGATACAAATGGCATGCCATTGGATTTGTGATGTGATGAGGAGATTTGTAGTTCGCCGAGAAGATGTTTCGTTATTGTAACTTCGGTTTATCCAAGAGGCATTAAATGCCTTTCTCGGTGTGTTATGGAGGACTTATAATATTCCGGTGTGTTTGGTTGGACATTCTCGTGTGTGTTTGGGGATATGATATAATCGTGTGTTTGGGAGGCTATATTATACTGGTGTGTTATGGAGGATTTATAATATTCGGTGTGTTTGGGCTGGATATTTCGTGTGTTTGGGTGAAATCGCATATCCGCCAAAGTCCGAGTCTTGTTAATAGGGGTAAATATGAATATTAAGTAAAATTGAAATAAGAATTAAATTCCTATTAACTTGTCGGGCTAGTCGGATATAATTGGCATGCCATAGGATTGGAAGAGTACGGATTTATTTATGGCTTTACCGATCGTGCACGTATGTGTTTGTTTATCATTATCATAACGATTCGGCACTTTGTGTGTCTGATATTGTTACCGCATCATATCATATCGTTCGGATTTGTTCCGATGAGGTACTCGTGTACCATATCGCCATCGTTATCGCTTTCGCTTTTGGCCGACCGATGAGGCACTATGTGCCGCATCGTGTGTTTGGGTTGAACGTGTATCCGTCAAAGTCCGGATTGTTAATAGGGTGAATAAATCGAAATGAGAAAATTAAATAAATTTGGTTGCTCGTGACTATTAAAAATATATATATATGAGAAAGAAATTATGAGTTGAATTTTCAATTGAAATGAAATGTAAGATTTGGAAAGGTTCATGAATTTGCTAAAATATTGAATTATTGATATTGAAATCAGCTTGAATAAATGAAATGAGAAAATCAAATGAATTTGATCGATTGAACTTTTGAAAGTATGAAAAAAAAAGAGTGGAATTAAAAATTGAAATGTGAATTGAAATTGAGATATGAGATTGAAAGCTTGAACCAAAGGTTCATGAATTGATTAAAGATAGTATAGATGATATATGATGCTATTTGATGAAAGACTATTGTTTAGATATGAAATTAAAGCATAATTAACACATATGACTTATATTGTTACATGTTTGATGTTTATTATTTATTATAGTTTTAATAATTTGAATTATGGCAATACCATCGAGTATAAACGTACTCAACGTATGGTTGTATTACTATAATTCAAATTATTTATTATTAAATGTTAAATTTAAATTATGTATATGGTAAGAGAAGTATGAGTTAGCGATATTGAGATAATTGAAATGTGTTTATGATGAGAAGGAACTTAGAAATGTATGAATAGAAGTTCATGATATGTATGTGATAATGTACGAAATGAGATAATCAAAAGTTGAGAAATGATGAAACGTGAATGAAATGAAAGTTTAAATTGTGATAAGCTTATCTATGTTTGTATGGCATTCATATGATATTATGTGTCTGACTTGTTTGGTTAAGTAAATGCTATGAGTAAATTTACTCAAAATTCATGAAATGTATGTTTAATTACACTAGTTTGAAATGGATAACTGAAAAGTTCGTGGTAACATAATTATGTATGTTAATTTGTTTTAAGTGAATTATGTAATTGTGATGATATGATGTTGATGATAAATGCTAAGTTATATGTGTGTATTTATGAGAGCTCGGTTAGAGGCCTTACGACTCACCCTCTTACCAATGTAGTATTTTATAACTAAAATTTACAAAAAAAAAAAAAAAAAAAAATTGTTGAATAAGTTCACAAATGGGAAACTAAAGAGTACAAAGAATGGAATAATTAATAATGTAGTCGGAGTTGAAAATAGTTTGACAAGTAAATACGCTTTTGAAAAAGATATCGACATTACTCTAAAGATCATTCAGATTACGTAATGACACGGTTAAAGAAAAAGTTAACCTCGGCTAGTCGACTTATTCAGATATGATATCCAAGTATGTGTTTATCAAATTTTTCCCGAATTGGTTTTCGTTAGTGAATGGAATGATGCGGGGTTCATGATGACAGTAATTAGTTAGAAAAATGATAATTGAGTAGTAAAGATGATTGTGCGTGATAGTTACAGTTGAAACGAATATGATAATCTTTTCTGGGTATTCTATATATTCTTTTATCCTCAGAGATATGTGTGTGGTTATTCGGTCGTGGTGGAGTTCGATGTTTTGAGAATGCTAGTTAATTATGATGTTAGATTTAAAGCTCTATTGGTCCTGGTCGGTTTATGATCGTCATTTCTTCATCTTTTGGAATTCTATTTTAATATGTTGGAAATGAAGTTAATGGTAAAAATTTATGTGAGACTATTCTTATGTTTCTACCGATCATGATTTTGTTTTATACATGCGGAGGATATATTATCTCTGTTATGATGGAAGTCCACAGTCGGTAAGCAATGTTTTTCTTTTGGCTTTCTTTGAGAAATTATCAAGATCTTTATTATCTTTTTGTGAGTTAGATGTACTAGTGATTGTATGAGCATTACATAATATTTTTGAGTTCATATTCAGATGTCTATTTGTTAGCAAGTGTTTTAACATTAAGAACATTTAGGATTATTGCGATCGGTGATAATACTAGTGTGTTATGAGATAGAATGACTATAGATTTCGAATTGGGATTGTCATTAACATCGGAAAGGAAAATGTTATTTAGTTTATGGTTGTTCATTTGACAAAGAAAGATCTGTATGATCATTTCAGTAAGTACAGAGTTTTCCTTTGACAGATCGCCTAAGTATATGTGTCCCCGAGAGGTAATTTAGAATTTTGACAAGACGTTCCAACATTGTGTTCTAGAGTTCAAAGGTGACAGGAAAAGAGATTCGAGGTTAAATCAAATTGTGATTCGAGAAATTAGTAAAAGTGTTTATGAGTGTTGAAAGTAACTTCTTCTAGTAAGATTTTTGGGACTAAAATCCCTAAAAAAGGGGGAGAGTTGTAATAAACCTAATTTCAAGTGGTGTCGGAATAATGATTTGAGATCACAAAATCCGACAAATGAGTAGGAAATATTATTAATTTAGTGAGTATAAGTTAAATGTTAAGTTAGGAAAAATTTTGAAATAGTGAATAGTGTACAAAAAATATATATATATATATATATTAAAATAATTAGAATCGAAAACGAGGTATCGAGACCTCAAAATTTTTAATCGAGCCATAAATATTTTTATAAATATTTATGGAGTGTTAATAAGTTAGTATTAAAGTTTTCACAAGAAATTTTAAAGCACTGATAGCTAATTAAATAAAAAGGACTAAATTGAAAAAGGTGAAAAAGTTACTAAAATGATTAAATAGCTTAATTTTCAAATGAGGAAGGACCTAAAGTGAAAATAAGCCCAAAGGAGATATTTTGGGCGGCAATAGCTGAGAAAAATCAGAAAATGGGTGAAATAAGGGCAAAATTGGAAAATTGCCAAAATTAACTAAATAAAAATGGGACTAAATTGGAATATCTAGAATTCTCTTCATTTCTCTTCATATTCATCAGCTGAAAAACAGTCATGGATGAGGGTTCAAGCTGGTTTTCATACTCTAGCTTCATGTAAGTTTAATTCTTGCTTTCTCCTTGAAATTTTTATGTTTTTGGACTTTTACAATTGGGTCCAACTTACTATTTCATTAGTTTTTGATTCCATGGCTAATTTTTGAAGTTTTTATGGATGATTACTGGAAGAATATGATGAATAAACATAGAATTGAAGTTTTAATTTTGACATATGGTGATTTTATCAAGTAAAATTGATGAAAATTGGTTTAGGACCTAATTGTGAAAGAGTTTGGAATTAAGGTCTAGTGTTAAAGTTCTGGTTTTCAAGGGTTATGAAGTAGTTTAAAATGATGGAATAAAGTATTAAATGAGAAAAATTATCTCAATTGAGGAGTTAATTGAACAAGGATTGAATTGTATGAACTATGAAATTTGGGGCTAAATGGAAATCAATATTTTTCACTAAAACTGTTTTGGGCAGCAGCAGTATCCTAACTTTGAAAAATCACCAAAAATTGTAGAAATCGAATTATAGGATGAATAAAATATGAAATTAAAGCTTATTGAGTCTAGTTTCTTATAAAAGAAATTATGTAAGCAATGGAGCTGTAAATCATGAGCTACAATAACTTTTGTGAGACAAGGTCAGAATGATTTCGGGTTCCCTGTTCTGAATTTGGAAAATCATCAAAAATTGGATAAAAATAATTAGAGGCTTAAATTTATATGTTTAGAATCCTTAATGAGTCTATTTTCAATAGAAATAAGCGGGAACATGATCCAAATCTCGTAATGATGAGATAATTAATTCTTAGTGAAGAAGGGTCGGAACTGTCAGACAGCAGAACAGGGGTAACTTTAAAGAATAAACTGTACTTATTGGCTAAACCAAAAATTGTGAAAATTTTATGGTAATAAGATATGTAAGTCTAGTTTCAGGAAAATTAGCGGATCTTAATTTCTGAGTTCTGTACCTTAAGATATAAATAATTTAGTAACTATGATGCAAATGGACAGTTTTGAATATACATATAAGTAAATAGTGAAATTATTGATAATGTTACTTGTTGCATGTTATATAAATAAAGGATGTGGAATGGAGAGGAGGAGGAGGAAAATATGTATGAATATTCAGCTAGCATGGCTAATTTGCATGTTTTAGGCTCATGGACTAAATTGAATAAAAGTAAAAAAATTTATGGGCAATTTTGTAAAATGTCAGAAATGACCAAATTGCATGAAATGAATTATTTTATTATTTAAAATTACAAAATTGAATGAAATTATTAATTTAGCTCAAGATCAGGGAAAAACATATTTTAAGGATTAAATTGAAAAGTGTTGAAATTATGGAAAATTCTGATATTTTATAGAATTCATGGGTCGTTATCAATTTGTTTGAGAATAACGGCTGGAAATAAAGATTAAATTGCAATAATTTTATTTTATTTTAACCTAAGGATGAAATCGTCATTAATTAAAAGTTTAGGGGTAAAATGGTAATTTTGTTTAGAGTATTAGTTGAATGTATTACAACATGAAATAAATGAAAACGACGATCAAATTTCTTTATAAAGATCCGGATAACTCGAATACGAGACTTGAACGTGGAAAAGAAAAGATATCGGATTAATGAAATTATAAACATGTATAAGTAACGAGGTAAGTTAGTATAACTTGAATTGTATTTTTAAATGCATGAAATATCGATATAATGAATTTCTCGATTTTATGTTTATGAAGAAATGGCAAGAGAATGATATTTATCATGACATGTAAATAGGTGATTATTTTTATACGTTAATACAAGGAAATTAATTAAATTGAGACGAGTAATAAATTTAAGTAAAACATATCGAGAAAAATAAGTACGTTAAGGGACAATATGTTTGATTTTAATTGGTTCCAAATATGAACGTTAGATAAAATGAAATATCTGATAAATAAATCGGTAACTCCGGTAATGCTCCATAACTCTATTTCGGTGACGGATTCGGGTTAGGGGCGTTACAAATAACGTCTAATCCCTAGATTGAATAATTGAGACCTTTCTCTAATTAACACCCTAGGGTTGCATTAACTCGATTTATGGATCCCCTTATTAGGTTTTACCCTAATCCGGCAAAATCTTGTCACCCTATGTCTAGGCGCGCAATCAACTCCGCTTAATTATGACAAATGTACTGTTAGACAGGGTCTATTCCTTCTCTGAATAAGAGCTTATCTTGAATCAGTATCCTGGGATATCAAAACAAAAATTAAGAACACATAATTAAGAACAAGTTAAATATTTATCATACAATTCAGAAAATAATAACAAGATTCGCCTTAGGTTTCATTCTCCTTAGGCATTTAGGGGTTTTAGTTCATAACTAAATAAGAAAACATCTCAAAATAATAAAGAATACAAAACATAAAGAAAACCCAAAACTCCTGAAAGGGAAATTGAGGAGAGATCTTCAGTCTTGATGATGAATCCGGCTTCTGAGATGGATCAATCGGCTTCCTTGGAGTAATTCCTTACTCCCTATTCTGTGTGTCCCCTTTCTTCCTCCTCTAGGGTGTATTTATAGGCTTTGGAATGCCTAAGAGCCCTCTAAATTAGCCTTTTCTGAATTGGACTCAACTTGGGCTCGGCAGGGACACGCCCGTGTGACACGCCCGTGTGTGATTACTTCAGGCCGTGCTCGAGCCTGCCAAATTGACACGGTCGTATGGTATGTCTGTGTTAGGAGGTCCAGGCCGTGTTGATTTCATACTTTGGCCCATTTTCTCCGTTTTTGGCCCGTTTCTCGTTCCTTTTGCTCTCTTATGCTCTCCTAAGTATAAAACATGAAATTAAAGCATTAGGAGCATCGAATTCACCAATTCTAATGGGAAATCATCCATAAAATGCGTTAAACATGGGGTAAAAATATGTATAAATTATGGTTTATCAAATACCCCCATACTTAAGCTTTTGCTTATCCTCAAGCACAAATTCTCAACTCATAATCAAAATAAATTCTTCTCAACTTATAATTTCTATCGACAATATCTCAAAATAATCTATAGGTAATCATACATTGAGAATTCAACTAAAAGAACATAAAAGTTTCAAACATTCCAAGTTGAGCATTTTATTCTGAAAACATAGGTGTCTCCCTTCGTTTAGGTAATTACCTTGAATTCAAAATGTCACAGAGTTTTACATCCTCACTAAAGATTCACTCAAATAACTCGAAGTGTTTAAGGATAATAAATGAAGCACTCGTTAGTCAATATGAAAAGTTATTACCATAGGCTTGCATGGAAATCAAATCTCCACTACTATAATTTAAGATGATACATCAATCAAAAGGTCTTTAGAGGGTTGTAATGAGGCTTGGTTAGGGGGTGTGGTCATAAGCTCAAAGAAAGGGTTAGAATCGAGATTGAGTTGAAAAATTACTTAACTAGAAAAAGATTTAATCATCACTTGCATACAACAGAGCTTTTCTCAGAAAATGGAATTTAACTTCTTTAGCTCAGAAGATTACTACTATTAAGATGTATACACATTTTTTTTAAAGAACAAGTTAAATAACATAGACTAACTAATAAGACCAAGACATAGCTAAGCAATTTATTCAACTCAAATCTCGACAAAAATAGGGATCAAAAATAATTGAGGAGATTTCAACAAAAAATGGGTTAAGGGTTAATATTAAGGGTAATACAAGAAATGGTTTGTTAGGCTTAAGGGGGTTTACTAGGGGTTAATCGTGGAGGTAGGCTTTTCATGGCATGAGTGGGTTAATCCTAAGTGCCTTAATCATTTTGACATATCAAATCAAATGGTGTGGTCTTGACATGCATAATCAAGCAAGTTATAGAATAAGAGTTCAATACTGATGCACTCAAAGCAATAATAAAAGTGAGCATGAAAGAATTAATAGATGCTTAAAAGGATAAAAAATCTCACAAAAATTATGGCTTTTTTATGTTTAAAACTTGTGGATTCCAACTCTATGTAATACCTAAACTTTGGAGAAACAACCTAAAATTTTAAATTCCTAAAAATCAACTTATCATGCTTGATTCTCTAATGTCTTAAGGTTTAAACAATCAATGCATAAATTCCTATGTTTTAATTTAAGATATATCAATCAAAATCATAAATCAATCAAAATTTATCCTAAATATGATATGAGAGCTTTTCAAGAGAACAAGACAGTCATTCAGGGATTTTTCTGATAATGAAATAAATACCCCCCACACTTAAGATGTACATTGTCCTCAATGTACAAAGATAGATACATTGAAAAGAATATAAAAATAAGATAGGGAGAGAAGTGAAACTTCCTGAATTAAGAATGGATGATATTCCTGGATTGGTGAGATTGAGTATTGGAAATAATGCTGGAGGGCAAGCATGATTCTGAATGATAAAAAGAGAATTGAGGGAATAATCTGATAGTAGTCATAAAGATAAGCCGTGTTAAAAAAAAACAAATAAATCTTTAAAACTTAATAAAAGAAAAATAAAATAAGAGAAATAATCTAATTTTTCAAGTGGCACGGCCAGTGCACACGCCCGTGTGGCTCGTGTCCCGTCTGTGTTTGTCGAGAATTGAGATGTCGTCGTACGGCCTTCTGGCACGCCCTTATGGGTACATGATCATGTTACACGATCGTGTGTGATGTGGTTCACTTTTCCCACGGTCGTGTAGTTCTGCGCACTCCCGTGTTGTTTTGACAGTGTTGTCCATGGGTGCTAGACACGGGCGTGTCGCGTGCCCGTGTTCATTTGGCAGATTTGACCACGGCCAAGTCGCACGCCCGTGGCCACTTATCGCATCCCGTGTTGGGAAAGATAACTTTTAACCTATTTTCGCACGACCGTGTGATTAGCCATGTGGGGTTGGGAACTTGTGCTCAAAGACTCTGTTAGTGACCTAGATGTTTAAAATTTGAGACTTAAATAATTTAAAACCGTTAGTACTCGGGTTGCCTCCCGAGAAGCGCTTATTTATAGTCTAAACTCGACTGTTACATTGTTGGTTTATTCCGGGAAATTTGTGGAGTTGTAGCTCCTCTCCATCGTCTTTAAAATTCTTATCGTTATAAAGTTTGAGACGATGCCCATTTACTTTGAAAGTATCGTGTGATGGGTGACTTACCTCTATTTTGCCATATGGAAGAACATATTGAATTACGAAAGGTCTTGACCATCGTGATTTAAGTTTCCTAGGAAATAATTTGAGTCTTGAGTTGTATAGTAGGACAAGATCTCCAACTTTAAATTGTTTGCGTTGCTTCAAACGAGTGTCATGGCGCCGTTTTGTTGCTTCATTGTATAGGTGATAAACTGTAATATATACATATTTTTACCCCATTTTTAACGCATTTTATGGATGATTCCTATTAGAATTGGTGAATTTGATGCTCCTAATGCTTTAATTTCATGTTTTATATTTAGGAGAGCATAGGAGAGCGAAAGGAACGATAAACAGGCCAAAAACGGAGAAAATGGGCCAAAGTACGAAATCACACGGCCTGGACCTTCTCACACGGGCAGACCACACGCCGTGTCAATTTGGCAGGCTCGAGCACGGCCTAAAGTAATCATACATAAGCTTGTCACACGGGCGTGTCCCTGCCGAGCCCAAGTTGAGTCCAATTCGAAAAAGGCTAATTTTGAGGGCTCTTAGGCATTCCAAAGCCTATAAATACACCCTAGAGGAGGAAGAAAAGGACACACAGAATAGGGAGAAAGAAATTACTCCAAGGAAGCCGATTGATCCATCTCAGAAGCCGGATTCATCATCAAGACTGAAGATCCCAATTTCTCGTGGTGCGGTCAAGGAAATCAAAGACCACAACATCCTCCGGGTTTTCAACAACCACCCTATCAACAGGAAAAGAAGCTGAATCTTGAAGAGATGCTCTCAAAGTTTATATCGGTGTCAGAAACTCATTTTTAGAACATCGAGACAACACTTAAAAATCAACAAGCGTCGATCCAAGGGCCTGAAACTCAAATAGGCCAGCTTTCCAAACTAATCTCCGAACGACCACAAGGTAGCTTGCCAAGTAATACTGAACCCAACCGAAGGGAAAAGCTCAATTCAATTAATATTCAAGATGACGAAGGAGTCGTTGAGCCTGAACCAGAACCGAGGCAAGAAACTGTGGTAAGCAAAGGTAAAGGTGAGGTAGGTCATAATAAAAACAAATCAATGAATGTCGAATATAAACCTCGTGTGCCATACCCCAACGCGACAAGGAAAAACCGCTTAGATGCACAATTTGGTAAATTCCTTAAACTTTTAAAAAAATTACACATTAACTTACCATTTATTGAAGCTCTATCGCAGATGCCAAACGCAATGAAATTTTCAAAGGAGCTTTTAGCAAATAAGCAAAAGTTGGACGAGGTGTCGCATGTGGAGTTAAACGCAGTTTGCTCAGCTATTCTCCAAAATAAACTACCCAACAAACTAAAAGATCCAGGGAGTTTTACGATTCCTTGCTTAATTGGTAGTTTAGATGTTAATAATGCATTAGCTAATTTAGGGGCTAGTATCAACATCATGCCTTACAAGATGTTTAAGCAACTAAGTCTCGAGAAACCCAAACAGACTAGGATGAGCATTCAATTAGCAGATAAAACTATAAGATTCCCTAGGGGTATTATTGAAGATGTGCTAGTTAAAATCGATAAATTTATATTTCCCGTTGACTTCATTATTCTAGACATAGAGGAGGATAACAACACTCCTTTAATTCTAGGAAGGCCCTTTTTAGCAACTGCTAAAACAATTATTGATGTTGTCACAGGTGAACTCACACTCCCTGCGGGAGACGAAACAATCACTCTTCAAGCTCGTAATTCTGGCAACATATCAGAAATTGAAGGTGATCATTTAACCTATTCTACTAAAACTGACAATATGGTACAACTTACTCTGCAGGAAATGAGGCTGAAGGAAGTACATGAGCCATTATCAAACAATAGTAGAGGCCTATTCATGAAGAACAAAGGCTACAAATCGAGGAGCTAGATGAATGGCGGACGCATAAACCAAAAACACACGATAAACCAAAACTACGCCAGGATGAGCTCAATACCTTTCCAAAGCAACTTAAGGTTGGAGACAAAGTCTTATTATATGTCGCAGATCCCCACATTTTCACTACCACACCGAATGAAGAAATCCCTCTTACGGTACTCAGCATTTTCCTATTCGGTACGGCCGAGGTGAGTCATCCTAAGTTTGGCACTTTTAAGGTAAACAACACCTATTCAAAACCTTATTTTGATGGCAGGAATGATGAGTATAAACTCCTCAAACCACCATGATCATTCAACGGAGAGGTAAGTTGAGCTTAGACTATAAATAAGCGCTTCTCGGAAGGCAACCCGAGTACTAACTCTATTAACTTCTTTAAAATTTAGTCTTCAACACCTAACTTACTAACGGAGCTCTTGAATACAGGTTTTCCATAGAGACATGGCCAAGCACACGGGCGTGCTTAGGGCCGTGTAAAAACAAGAAAAAGATTTTCCCAAACACGGGCTACGATAAAACGCCACGGCCGTGCGACATGGCCGTGGTCAAGCCTGCCAAAACAACACAGGTGTGCGGCACGCCCGTGTGGAAGAACCATGTGCGAACTTGTTAAAACAGCACGGGTGTGCGACACGCCTGTGTCTAGCACCCGTGGTTGGATATGTTAGATTGACACAGGCGTGGGTCATAATACACGGGTGTGAGAGAAGCGAACAACGCCAGACACGGCTGTGTGACAAGGCCGTGTGCACCCACACGCCCAAAGAACACGGACGTGGACTAAATGTCAGACGCGCCCAAATTCAAAATTCGCGAATCACAAGGGCTGAAATTGGGGAACACGGGCGTGTTACCTGGCCGTGTGCCCCAAAATCTATAAATACCCTACACTATTCATTGTCTTCCCCACTCAAAAACCCTAACCCTAGCCGCTGTAATTCCACATGGCCTTCCTGCCACGCCCGTGCGCCGCCTCCAACTCTATTTTTGACGTCTGATTTCTCTCCCTTAGCATTTGTTTACTCTTTTCACCTTTATTCTACTTACTTTTAATGTTTATTTTTAAAATAATCTTTATTTTTCTCTTACTATTTCCATTTTGTTCATTATTTATGCATTATTAGATTATTTATCATACATTTCATGTTAAATCGAGTTGTTAGGAAAGCCTTACTCTTTTGTCATACACATGCCATTACTATGCCCATTCTCATGCCATTACAATGATAATGTCACAAAATTATGCTCTCAAAATAATTATGTTGGTTATGTTTGGTTAATATTAGTAGTTGTGGCTGAAATTCTGATTTTTATTTGAAATTCATCTTCATTTTACTTTGATCATTCCTCAAGATGAATTAATGTTTTTGATTGCAGGTACCATGTCGTCTTTACGAGGAAAGAAAACCACCGTACCTGCTTCGAAGAAGAGAAAGGGAGCGTCATCTTCTGCGAGTCCAACCACAGAAATTCGTCACCCTCTCCTGCAATTCCCCCGAGGGCCCCAAGAAGAACTTTTCCAAATACTTCGGGCCCGACATTTAATTGCGGGCCGCTGCATCGACTGGGCTACCATAGAACAAGTTCAGTTGGCTGATGCGATTCGGGCCCTCCTAACCACCAATCATTGGAAGCTGTTCTTTGGGATCATCGAGCTAACATACCTCGAGCTCACTATGGAACTGTGCTCAATGTTCTATCTTCAGACCGTAATAACGAACTACGATGATCTCGGCATGGTCCAATTTCGCCTAAGTAGATTAATCCACCAGTTATGCGTCCCAGAGTTCGGTGCTGCACTGGGCTTATATACGGAGGAGTGCAAGGAGAAGAATGAACTACATGCTCTCACTCGCCACATACACTTCTCTCCCTCGAAGTGCTGGCACACTTTGGCCCCTAGCGCTGCCTCCTACAATCCTAGCCGTTCCAAGGCATCAATTCTCCCACCATCCTTGAGGTACTTACACGCCATTTTGGCTCACACGATAACGGGGAGGCGAGAGAGCACTGGTGTCGTCAATACCCACGTCGTCGACCTTGCCTATTTCATTGCCCTCGCGATTCAGCACTAGACGGAGCGACATAGGAAGGGGGTCATCCCCATTGGCCCCTATGTGACGTGATTGGCTCGACACTTCGAGCTCCTCAGCACCGCAGCCCAAGAATCATCCTTAATCCTCAGTGGCCAGATGTCTCCACAAGGTATCTCGAGCATGTTTAGCATGAGAATGATCGAAAAGCGCCGAGGAACCTACCCTCTTCAATATCGTCTCGCCCAATCTACCGACGAGGAGGCTTACGAGGACATTCCTGATGATGTCCCTCCACAGCACGAGGACCCACCGACTCAGTAACCACCACCCTCTCGTCCAATTCATGCGATGGCTTCATATACTGACATCTCTGAGTGCCTCACTTGATTCGAGCAGCAGTGTTTTCAATGATTTGAGAACATTGATGCTACTCTACAGCAGATTTGTCAGCACCTCCACATCTCATCACTAGTCCCACCTCGCGAACCATCCAGCGATGAAGATGTTTAAAAACATGTATTTATTATTTTATGTTTTTAATTTTTATTAAAACTACTTTTTATTTTTATTAGATTTTAGAATTTTATTTTTAATTATCAATTTCGGTTATTTCTTTATGAGTAATTATTCTTCCTAATATCCCCTAAAAAGTTCCTGATTTTATCACAGTTATATAGAGCTCTTAAACTCATCATCGCATAGGAACTAAAAACTCCACCGGGAAAAGTTCTCCACGACTGCCATGTCTTGATCGACTACGACCATAGCTACCACTAGATATAATATTCTTTTGGCACAGGACTTATGGACTAATGAACCTCTACCACCGGCTGAGTATCCTCCTCCACTCTCGCACCGATTACTCTCTAAAACTCCAGTTCGAGGAATTCATCATATAGGAAGTTTCACTTCTCTCCCTATCTTATTTTTATATTCTAATATCTATCTTTGTACATTGAGGGCAATGTACATCTTAAATGTGGGGGGGTATTTATTTCATTATCAGAAAAATCCCTGAATGACTGCCTTGTTCTCTTGAAAAGCTCTCATATCATATTTAGGATAAATTTTGATTGATTTATGACGTTGATTGATATATCTTAAATTAAAACATAGGCATTTATGCATTGATTGTTTAAACCTCAAGACATTAGAGAATTAAGCATGATAAGTTGATTTTTAAGAATTTAAAATCTTAGGTTGTTTCTTCAAAGTTTAGGTATTACTTTGAATTGGAATTCACAAGTTTTAAAAAAAGCCATAATTTTTGTGAAATTTTTGAGCCTTTTGAGCATCTATTAATTCTTTCATGCTCACTTTTATTATTGCTTTGAGTGCGTCAGTATTGAACTGTTATTCTAGAACTTGCTTGATTATGCATGTCAAGACCACACTATTTGATTTGATATGTCAAAATGATTAAGGCACTTAGGATTAACCCACTCATGCCATGAAAAACCTACCTCCACGATTAACCCCTAGTAAACCCCCTTGAGCCTAACAAACCATTTCTTGTATTACCCTTAATATTAACCCTTAACCCATTTTTTGTTGAAATCTCCTCAATTATTTTTTATCTTTACTTTTTTCGAGATTTGAGTTGAATAAATTGCTTAGCTATGTTTTGTTCTTAATAGTTAGTCTATGTTATTTAACTTGTTCTTAAAAAAAATGTGTATACATCTTAATAGTAGTAATCTTCTGGGCTAAAGAAGTTAAATTCCATTTTCTGAGAAAAGCTCTGTTGTATGCAAGCGATGATTAAATCTTTTTCTAGTTAAGTAATTTTTCAACTCAATCTCGATTCTAACCCTTTCTTTCAGCTTATGACTACACCCTCTAACCAAGCCTCATTACAACCCTCTAAAGACCTTTTGATTGATGTATCATCTTAAATTATAGTGGTAGAGATTTAATTTTCATGCAAGCCTATGGTAATAACTTTTCATATTGACTAATGAGTGCTTCATTTATTATACTTAAACACCTCGAGTGATTTGAGTGAATCTTTAGTGAGGATGTAAAACTCTGTGACATTTTGAATTCAAGGTAATTACCTAGACGAAGGGAGACACCTATGTTTTCAGAATAAAATGCTCAACTTGGAATGTTTGAAACTTTTATGTTCTTTTAGTTGAGTTCTCAATGTATGATTACCTATGGATTATTTTGAGATATTATCGATAGAAATTATAAGTTGAGAAGAATTTATTTTGATTATGAGTTGAAAATTTTTGCTTGAGGACAAGCAAATGCTTAAGTGTGGGGGTATTTGATAAACCGTAATTTATACATATTTTTACCCCATGTTTAACGCATTTTATGGATGATTTCCTATTAGAATTGGTGAATTTGATGCTCCTAAAGCTTTAATTTCATGTTTTATACTTAGGAGAGCATAGGAGAGCGAAAGGAACAAGAAACGGGCCAAAAACGGAGAAAATGGGCCAAAGTACAAAATCAACACGGCCTGGACCTTCTCACACGGGCATACCACACGGCTGTGTCAATTTGCCAGGCTTGAGCACGGCCTGAAATAATCGCACACGAGCGTATCACAAGGGCGTGTCCCTGCCGAGCCCAAGTTGAGTCCAATTCGGAAAAGGCTAATTTTGAGGGCTCTTAGGCATTCCAAAGCCTATAAATACACCCTAGAGGAGGAAGAAAAGGACACACAGAATAGGGAGTAAGGAATTACTTCAAGGAAGCCGATTGATCCATCTCAGAAGCCGGGTTCATCATCAAGACTGAAGATCTCTCATCAATTTCCCTTTCAAGAGTTTTGGGTTTTCTTTATGTTTTGTATTCTTTATTATTCTGAGATGTTTTCTTATTTAGTTATGAACTAAAACCCTAAATACCTAAGGGAAATGAAACTTAAGATGAATCTTGTTATTATTTTCTGAACTGTATGATAAATATTTAACTTGTTCTTAATTATGTGTTCTTAATTCTTGTTTTGATATCCCAGGGTACTGATTCAAGATAAGCTCTTATTCAGAGGAGGAATAGACCCTGTATAAGAGTATATTTGTCATAATTAAGCGGAGTTGATTGCACACCTAGACATAGGGTGACAAGATTTTGCCGGATTAGGGTGAAACCTAATAAGGGGATCCATAATTGAGTTAATGCAACCCTAGGGTGTTAATTAGAGAAAGGTCTCAATTATTCAATCTAGGGATTAGACGTTATTAGTCTTGAATAGGGATAATAACATAACTTAGGGATTTCTACGGAACAAGTTAAATAAATAAATCGTCCGATTCAGAGCCAGAATAACAAGTATAGTGTAGGTGGATTTTTCCTTAGGTATTGTCTTAATTCAATCGATTTTCCCAAAAGTAATTCCCCAATTCTATTCTCTGTAAGTTCTTAGTTTAGATAATTAGTTAGTTAAAATAAAATCTCTTTATTCTTAGGCTAGATAATAAAAAGACAATCATTACTAGTACTTTTAGTTCCTTTCCGGTCTTGTTAAAACTATACTACTATTTGATAAGTACACTTGCCTACATCGCGATAATAGTTAGTTTCAAGAATGGTTAATTATAAATATTTAAAACCTATCACGAAATCACGCGATCAATAGGCGTGAGTTTTTGTATGCATTGGCTCGCCACTCATCAAGTTCATTTAACTGCATCATCTATTTTTTCCTGCAAGTTCGGGATTAAGGTTTAAAAATTTAATAGCCCAAAAAGCTTTATGCTCTAGTTCGAATGGTAGATGACAACTTTTTCTATAAACAAGTCTGTAAGGTGATGTCCCTATGGAGGTCTTAAAAGCAGTTCTGTAAGCCCATAAGGCATCATCTACTTTAATTACCCAATATTTTCTGTTTGATTCTACTGTTTTTTCAAGGATCCATTTGATCTCTTGGTTTGCCACTTCAACTTGTCCATTAGTTTGAGGATGATATGGGGTGGCTGTTCTATGATGAACTCCATATTTCTTAAGCGTTTTTTCAAATTGAGTATTACAAAAATGAGTGCCCCTGTCACTGATAATTGCTCTAGGTGTTCCAAATCCCGAGAAGAGTTTTTTTAGGAAACGTACTACCACTCTAGCATCATTAGTAGGTAGAGCTTGGGCTTCTACCCATTTGGACATGTAATCAACTGCTACTAAGATGTATTTATTCCCAAATGAACTGGGGCATGGGCCCATGAAATTGATACCCCAAACGTCAAATATTTCACATGAAAGTATATAGTTTTGAGGCATTGCATCACGTTTAGATATGTTACCTGTCCGTTGGCATTTGTCACATGAAGTAATGTGCCTGTTAGCGTCTTTGAATAACGATGGCCAATAAAAACCTGATTCAATGATTTTATGTGCAGCTTTAGTTCCACTATAGTGTCCTCCAGTTGGCCTTGAGTGACAATGTTCCAATATTTTTGATGTTTCTGATCTTGTAACGCATCTTCTAATGACTTGATCTGCACATATGCAGAAAAGAAAGGGGTCGTCCTAAAAGTAGTTTTTCACATCATTAAAGAATTGCTTCTTTTGTTGGTGTGTTAACCCTTTTGGGATAATGTTAGTGGCTAAAAAATTTGCGATGTCTGCAAACCACGGTACCTTAGAGTCAGATATAGTGAAAAATTGTTCCTTAAGAAACGAATCATTTATTTCAACTTCATCTAGTTCTTTGGTATTGGAGTTCTCAAGCCTGGACAGATGATCAGCCACGAGATTTTCAGCTCTTTTCTTATCCTAAATTTCCAAGTCAAATTCCTGTAATAGGAGAATCTATCGAATCAGTCGAGGCTTTGCATCAGTTTTAGTTAAAAGGTAGCGAAGGGCGGAATGGTCAGTGTAAACAACAACTTTAGAAAATATGATATATGATCGAAATTTATCAAATGCAAAAACCACTGCTAGCAATTCTTTTTCCGTAGTAGTATAATTCTCTTGTGTAGCTGTCAAAATTTTGCTAGCATAATAGATAGGTTGAAAATGCTTGTCTCTTCGCTGCCCCAATACTGCACCTACTGCAAAATCACTTGCATCACACATTAATTCAAATGGTAAGTTCCAATCAGGTGCAATTATGATTGGAGCATTAAGTAATTTATCCTTTAAAGTATTAAATGCTTCTAAACACTCCTGATCGAAATTAAAAGGTATATCTTTCTCTAGCAATTTAGTCAAAGGCTTAGCTATTTTAGAAAAATCCTTAATAAATCTTCTATAAAAACCAGCATGTCCTAAGAAGCTTCTAATAGCCTTAACCGAACTAGGAGAGGGTAATTTTCTATTGTTTCTATTTTAGATTTGTCTACTTCAATCCCTTTACTAGAAATTTTATGCCCTAATACAATACCTTCTTGAACCATGAAGTGACATTTCTCCCAGTTAAGCACAAGGTTCGTTTCCTCACATCTTATTAAAACTCGTTTTAAATTTTTAAGGCAGAGATGGAAAGAGTTACCGAATACCGAGAAATCATCCATAAATACTTTCATGATATCTTCTGCGAGTTCATCAAAGATAGCCATCATACAGCGCTGAAAGGTGGCAGGAGCGTTACATAATCCAAAATGCATTCTACGATAAGCAAACATACCATATGGGCATGTAAATGTCGTCTTTTCTTGATCTTTAGGAGCTATTGGGATTTGGAAGTAGCCAGAGAGTCCGTCTAAAAAGCATTAGTACATGTGCCCGGATAATCTTTCTAACATTTGATCAATGAATGGCAAGGGGAAATGATCTTTTATTGTGGCATCATTTTTCTGTAATCGATGCAAACTCTCCATCCTGTGACTGTCCTTGTTGGGATCAATTCATTCTTCTCGTTGGTTACAACTGTCATGCCGCCTTTCCTAGGGACAACCTGCACTAGACTTACCCAAGAACTGTTAGAAATAGGATAAATAATCTCAGCATCTAGAAGTTTAATTACCTCAGCTTTTACAACTTCCTTCATGTTGGGGTTCAGTCGTCTTTGAGCTTGCACACACGGTTTGTATTCATCTTCCATCAAAATTTTATGGGTGAAAAAAGAAGGGCTGATTCCTTTAATGTTAGAAATTTTCCAAGCTATGGCATTTTTATGTTCTTTTAATACTTGGATCAATTCCTCTTTCTCCTTGGGTTGCAAGTTAGAAGCAATAATAACTGGTAATGTAGAATTATTTCCAAGGAATGCGTACTCCAAGTGGTTTGGTAATTGTTTAAGTTCCAGTTTGGGAGGCTCTTCAATAGAGGGTTTTTGCTTAAGTTCATCGTTTATCTTTATGCCCTCATATTCTACTTGCCTTGAAGAATGCTCATTAAGTTCATCACCTGTCTCCTCTTCTTGAGCTAGATACAATTCCATCGTGTCCTTTTGTATAATTTCTTGAAAAGAGTCTTGAGTAGTATGATCAATAGAGTCAATAAAATAACATGAATCATCCTGTTCCCTAGAAAACCTCATAGCATCATAAATTTTAAAGATAATCTCCTCGTCACCTACTCTAAGTACCAAGTTACCGTCACCCACATCGATTATAGCCCTAGCAGTGGCTAAAAATAGGTGCCCTAAGATTAAAGGCACTTCTACATCTTCGTCCATGTCAAGCACAACAAAGTCAACAGGAAATATAAATTTATCTATTTTCACAAGTACGTCTTCTATAATACCCCTAGGATATTTAACAGATCTATCGACTAATTGAACACTCATCCTAGTGGGTTTAGGTTCCCTAAGACCAAGTTGTTTGAACATTTTATATGGCATCAGATTAATGATAGCGCCTAAATCAGCTAGTGCTTTCTCAACATTCATACTACTAATTAAGCAAGGAATAGTAAAACTTCCTAGATCTTTCAGTTTGGTAGGCAGTTTGTTTTGGAGTATGGCTGAGCATTCCTCGTTGAGTTTTACTGTAGATACATCCTCGAACTTCCTTTTATTCGTTAGAAGCTCTTTCAAAAATTTTACGTATGTAGGCATCTGCGAGATGGCTTCAACAAAAGGTAAGTTGATATGTAATTGCTTAAAAAGTTCAAAAAAATTACCGAATTGTGCATCAATACGGTTTTTTTTTCAATTTTTCTAGGTATGGAACTGGTGGTTTATATTCCTTCGGCACTGGTTTGTTACTATTTTTGGGTTTTTCTTCCCCCTTTCGCTCATCGCGGCTTCTTGTGTTAGCTTCTTTTCAGATTCCGCTAGCACTTTTCCACTCCTTAGTGTAACTGCTTTTACATGCTCTTTTGATTTGGTGTTACTAGGTAAACTTCCTAGTGGTCTTTCGGAGATTAGTTTGGGCAGCTGGCCTATCTAAGTTTTGAGCCATTGGATTGACGCTTGTTCATTTTTAAGTGCTGTCTCGGTATTCTAAAAATGGGTTTCTAACACTGATATAAACTTTGAGAGCGTCTCTTCAAGGTTCGGCTTCTTTTCCTGTTGATAGGGTGGTTGTTGAAAACCCGGAGGATGTTGTGGTCTTTGATTTCCTTAACCGCCCCACGAGAAATTGGGATGGTTCCTTTAACCTGCATTGTAAGTGTTACTATATGGGTTATTTTGGGATTGAAAGTTATTGTTACCCATGTATTGGACTTGTTCCTCCTCGATGTTAGGGTTGAAGGGTTGATACTCTGTGTATGCTCCTCCTCCATTCGTCTCACACCTCATTAATGGATGTTCCCGAATAGAACCAAGTAAACCATCAATCTTTTTATTTAGAAGTTCTACCTAGTTTGACAACATAGTAACCAAATCGACGTTATAAATGCCTGCTGTTTTAGTTGGCTTAGTCCTCATGACTTGCCACGGATAGTTATTCAGTGACATCTCCTCTATAAACTCATAGGCATCTTCAGGTGTTTTATCATTGATGGTTCCGCCAGCAGCTGCGTCAACCATTTGTCGAGTCGAAGGATTCAGGCCATTATGGAATGTTTGAACCTGTAGCCAAAGCGGTAACCCATGGTGAGGGCACCTTCTCAGTAAGTCTTTGTATCTCTCCTATGCATCGTAAAGAGTTTCTAAGTCCATCTGCACAAACGAAGAGTTATCATTACGTAATTTAGCCGTTTTAGTCGGTGAAAAATATTTTAATAGAAATTTTTCGGTCATTTGTTCCCAAGTAGTGATTGACCCTCGTGGTGACGAGTTCAACCACTGTTTAGCTTTGTTCCTCAATGAAAAGGGAAACAACCGAAGACGTATGGCATCATTAGAAACGCCATTGATTTTAAATGTATCACATAGTTCTAAAAAGTTTGGTAAGTAAGCGTTGGGATCTTCATCCTGCAAACCTTCAAATTGAACAAATTGTTGTATCATTTGAATAGTGTTAGGTTTTAGTTCAAAAGTATTTGTAGCTACAGCAGGTCTAACTATGCTCGATTCAGTTCCTGTTAAAGAAGGTTTAGCATAATCATACATAGTGCGTGGAGCAGGATTTTGATTAACCACAATTGCAAGAGGTAGCTGATTGTCTTGGTTTTCAGCCATCTCTCCGGTTGGGGGTTGAGTATCGTCCTCTTGCTCATTCTCTGTGTATCTTAAGCTTCGCCTTATTTCTCTTTGGTGTCTGCGAACTGTGCGATCGATTTCTTCATCAAAAAGTAATGGTTCTGACGGGTTTCTTCTAGTCATAAACTATAAAAACCTGCCAAGATAAAGAAAAAGTAAATTAATAAATAATAATAATAATAAAATTAAATTAAATTGCAAGAAAAATAAATGGCTAAAGTAATAAAAAATAAGCGCTCCTAATATCTTAGTTCTCCGGCAACGGCGCCAAAAACTTGATCGCGTGATTTCGTGATAGGTTTTAAATATTTATAATTAATCGTTCTTGAAACTAACTATTATCGCGATATAGGCAAGTGTACCTATCGAACAGTAGTATAGTTTTAGCAAGACTGGATTGTCGAACCCAAAGGAACTAAAAGTACTAGTAATGACTGTCTTTTTATTATCTAGCCTAAGAATAAAGAGGTTTTGTTTTAACTAACTAATTATCTAAACTAAGAACTCATAGAGAATAGAATTGGGGAATTGCTTTTGGGAAAATCGATTGAATTAAGACAATACCTAAGGAAAAATCCACCTAGACTGTACTTGTTATTCTGGCTTCGAATCGGACAATTTATTCATTTAACTTGTTCCGTAGAGATCCCTAAGTTATGTGATTATCCCTATTCAAGACTAATAACGTCTAATCCCTAGATTGAATAATTGAGACCTTTCTCTAATTAACACCCTAGGGTTGCATTAGCTCGATCTATGGATCCCTTTATTAGGTTTCACCCTAATCTGGCAAAATCTTGTCACCCTATGTTTAGGCGCAATCAACTTCGCTTGATTATGACGAATGTACTCTTAGATAGGGTCTATTCCTCCTCTGAATAAGAGCTTATCTTGAATCAGTATCCTGGGATATCAAAACAAGAATTAAGAACACATAATTAAGAACAAGTTAAATATTTATCATACAATTTAGAAAATAATAACAAGATTCGTCTTAGTGTAATTCCCCTTAGGTATTTAAGGGTTTTAGTTCATAACTAAATAAGAAAACATCTCAGAAACATAAAGAAAACCCAAAACTCCTGAAAGGGAAATTGAGGAAAGATCTTCAGTCTTGATAACGAATCAGGCTTCTAAGATGGATCAATCGACTTCCTTGGAGTAATTCCTTACTCCCTATTCTGTGTGTCCCTTTTCTTCCTCCTCTAAGGTGTATTTATAGGCTTTGGAATGCCTAAGAGCCTGTAAATTAGCCTTTTCTGAATTGGACTCAACTTGGGCTCGGCAGGAACATGCCAGTGTGCGATTACTTTAGGCCGTGCTCGAGCCTGCCAAATTGACACGGCCGTGTGGTATGCCCGTGTTAGGAGGTCCAAGCCGTGTTGATTTTGTACTTTGGCCCATTTTCTCCATTTTTGGCCCGTTTCTCGCTCATTTTGCTCTTCTAAGTATAAAACATGAAATTAAAGCATTAGGAGCATCGAATTCACCAATTCTAATGGGAAATCATCCATAAAATGCATTAAACATGGGGTAAAAATTTGTATAAATTACGATTTATCAATTTTCTTAATTCATTCTCTGTTATGTTCTTAGTAATTAGTTAGTAAATTTTAGATTAAAATCTACCCCATTAATTTGTCGGCTAAATAATAGAAAAACAATCATTACTAGTACTTTTAGTCCTCGTGTATACGATATTCCTGACTCACCATAGTTATAATTTTATTTGATAGGTGCGCTTGCCTTTGTCGTAATTTTAGTTAGTTTAGTGACCATCACCTTGCTAGGTTAGATAAGATGCTTTCAAGATTGACGCTTGAAGAAAAGCAGTGTAAGGATCGAAAGGCCTTATCGCAGTTACATCTGCAATTGTCAAATGAAATTCTAAATGACATATTGAAGGAGAAGACAGCCGCTGCATTATGGTTGAAGCTGGTGCAACTATGCATGTCGAAAACCCTAACTAGCAAGTGATACAGATGAATGGAATAGGATCGTAAAGTTTGTCCAATTCGAAAATTTGACTTAGTGCTCTAGACGTTCGAAAAGAAACTTGGATTTTGACACAACTTGAAACTCAAACAAATCCAAGTCAGATAAAAAAATTAAAGGAAGCAATTAAAATAAATAATTAAGATAATAAAATAGAACAATAAATCAAAGATTAGACAATAAAAAGAGATAATAAAGAAGATGAAACGTGGTGTGTAGAAATCTTAAAGAGCCTTGGAAACAAGAAGAATCCGCAACCCCCTTTAAGCGATTCTAATTTCCCCTCCAAGAAAGAAAACTTGGCAAGAAAAAATTTGAAGATGATTCCCACAATTTGAAAAGATTGTTAAAACTATTCTAAAAGAAAACTCAAGAAAAATTTGTAAAAATAAAAACTCAAAGAAAATTTATTAACTCAAAAGAGAAGTTGAATAATAATGAATTGATTAAATTGTGCACAATGCGAAAGCCTTTATATAGGCTAGCTAAATAAATTTAAATAAAACTCTTAAGCATACGAGAACTCTAATTAACTTAAATAAGAAATAGTTTAAAACTAAACTTTCTTACTGACATAAAACTCCTAAATAACTCAAAATATTTAATAATTATAAAAAATTTGGAATAAAAAATAGTAAAATAATAAGAGCTGATAAATAAAATATTGGGCTCATATATAATAAAAATTAAGCCTAAAACCTGAACCCAATATGATTTAAGCTCGAATTAAAAGCTCAAACTCGTAATTTTCATCATAATCCCATACAGAAATTATATTCATGAAGTCTTTGTCCAGACCATTTTTAAATCGAGTTTTTGAAAAATGGGAATCGACTTTAAAAAACGAAAACGGGAGTCGCCACCAATCTTTTTAGGTGTGATTGGATCACCTTTAAAACATTTGTTTTAAAATCGTCGGTTTTGGTCTACGAAATCAAAAGAATGGGTTCGGGAGTCGATTACGTATGAGGAAGGGTTAGCAGCCTCGTAACGCCCAAAAATTGGTACCTAATTGATTATCGAAATGTCTTTAATGTCGGAAATTAAAAATTTTGAGATGTAATCCTCTTTAAAGTATTTGAAAATTTCGGTTTACTTGTATCAAAGTATTGACTATAAGTTAGCCTTTTAGAAATCTCTATCTTAAAGCAGCAAAATGCTACATCCAGTAAGTTAGGACATATCACTTTGCAATTCCAAGACAATCACTTATATTTTGAAATCCTTTAAAAACCTTAGAAGGGTACTTGACTATTCGAACTTAACGAGAAAAGTTGCAATCCAATAAGTTAGGGCACTACTTTTTCGAAATTTCCAAACACCAAGCATTGCCTTTATATTTTTTGAAAATTTTGCAACCTTGTCTTTTTAAAGATGATGCGTGGAAAATTGTATTACATTGAAAATCATAATAATATATTATTGTACTAGATAAATAAAGATGAATACTACGATGAAAAGAATAAAAAAATGCAAACAAATATATATATATATATATATATATATATATATATATATATAGCATGTATTGAAAATGAACAAACAAAGCATACAAACATACGAAATAATATTTAAATGATGCATGATATAAACAAAACATAACCGAATAATGTATGATATATAAATAGAAGAAATATAGTGTCAATGTGCATGTTCACAAAATATAACATATAATAATAATAATAATAATAATAATAATAATAACATTTAACACATACATGATACATAAAAAAAAAAAAAAAGAATGATTGATTGCTAGCAAAATATATATAATTAAAGATAAGATACTTCATAACAATTTTTAAATAGTATTTAATATATAATATATAATATATAATATATAATATCGAGAATAATAATTATATGGTAATATATTGGTTTAAGAGCATGTAAGAGAATTTATAATATAACAATATAAATTTTAAAATGAAATAATATAATAGATAAATAAATAAATAATAATGAAATGTGTATATAATATGAGTTTAAAATATGATTTAATAATAATAATTTACAAATTCTAAATAATATATATATGATATAAACATGAATAATATGATTGGTAATATGTGATATATAATATTTATAAAAATAATAAGTGGTGTAAAACTAAACATAATAAATGTTTTAATAAAATATATGGGAAATAAGAAATATAATAAATATAATATGAAATAATGAAAACAATAATATATAAATAATTAATAAATATATATAATATTTATGAAAATATAATAATAATATATAAAAAATGATATGCAATAATATTTTTGAAAAAATAATATATAACAAATAATAGTAATATATATATTAAAAATAATACTTATAATAAAATAATCTTATAACGTGTAATATAAAAATAAAACAAGTAACAATATAGATAAAAAATTATATAAATAGAATAATAAAAATAAATATAGGATTAAATTTAAAGTTCAGCAAAATGTCAGGGCGAATTTCAAAGAAACAGAACTGGATTAAGGCCCAATTTAAAATGCGCGTAAAATTAGAGGGACTCACTGGGCAAATTGCCCTATTCCCAAAACGGCCACGTTTCCCAGAATTTGATTTAACAACTGTCAGGACCAAATTAAAACTAAAATAAAATAATAAGGCTAAATCATAAATAAAATAAAATTTAATTGAAAATACAAAAGGGGTAGAAGGGCCGATTGGGAAATTAACCCAATTTTAAAAAATGCACGAATCCTCCCCGGGTAATCGGGTCAACACGCAGACCCTGGGGGTCTGAAAACGATGCCGTTTTATCAAGGGAATATAAGCCATTCTCGCAGCTTTAAAATCATTTTAGAACCAGTCTAAAAAAAAAATTTCTGAAATGCTCTGCAGAGGAGAAAAGAGGTCCCGACCACGGCCTCCGATCACGCAGTGCGATTGCTTTTTGCACACGCGCCTCACGCGCCGTCGTATACGGTGGTCTGAAGGCTTAAAAACCTTCATCCTTCCACAGGTAGTCTCTTTTCCCTTAACTCCTTACTCAAATATGCTACAATAATTCATATGTGTTTAAAAAATAAAGCATGAGATATGCGATTAAATCACCTGTTGAGACTGTTGGTATTTTGAAAGAATAACTATGAGTATTTTATTTCGTAAAGAAAAAATCCGTCCTTTACAACTGTTTTGATTCGGGCTTTTATAGCCACTGTTATCATTACATTTCTGGAAAGAAATCTTTTTCTTTCCTTCTATATTTGTTTTGATACTGTGGTTCCTTCTTTCTTTGCAGGTACTTGCGAAAAATCTGGTGATGGGAGGGTTGCTGGCGTTGATGGAGGCCTGAAGTCTGGTGATGGTGTCGGTGAGGCGCTGATTACGGAGGCAGAGCCTTGAGTGATGGCCTCGATTGGGGAGCTAGACAGACGCTTCCCGAATTTTCCAGAAGCAATTGCGGCGCAAGGGAGCAGAGCTAGGGTTGGAAACCCTAGCTGGAAATTTTGGGTTTTGGGCCTAGTTCATTTTGGGCCATTGTATTGGGTTAAAGGGATAATGGGCATAGGATAGGCTTACGGGATATTTGGGCTACCGAGTGTAACAGGTTTATTTGGGTTCTGTAACGGGTATTGGGTTGTAACCGGGTTTAGGTTTATTTAATTTTTTTGGGCCTACGGATTAGTGGGCCATGGTATTTGGGTCCTGTAAAGGGTTAAATGGACTGTTTAAATAAACACTCTCTTTATTTTAAAGCCCGGTCAAATTTGGGCTATTACAGCTGCCCCTCTTTGCTCATTGCTATGTAATAGGAATCGAGCAAAGACTCATAGAAAGACCTAATTTGACCGGCCTTATCAAATAATGGAATTCAATTTTATGACTGTCATGTTGATATCTTTGATCTGCTCCCTGCCGATCATAGAGATGTCGAATCAACTTGAGTCTGTTCTGAGAGTCAAATCTGCTATGTCCTAGATTTGTTCCTTGTAAGCACAAGGATGCCAAACCATCTTGAGTCTGTTTGAGAACATCTGAGAGTCTAATCTGCTATGTCCTCAATTTGTTCCTTGTAAGCACAAGGATGCCAAATCATCTTGAGTCTATTTGAGAACATCTGAGAGTCATATCTGTTATGTCATCGATTTGTTTCTTGTAAGCACAAGAATGCCAAACCATCTTGAGTCTATTTGAGAACATTTGAGAGTCATATCTGTTATGTCCTCGATTTGTTTCTTGTAAGCACAAGAATGCCAAACCATCTTGAGTTTGTTTGAGAACATTTGAGAGTCATATCTGTTATGTCTTCGATTTGTTTCTTGTAAGCACAAGAATGCCAAACCATCTTGAGTCTGTTTGAGAACATTTGAGAGTCATATCTGCTAGGTCCTCGATCTGTTCCTTGTAAGCACAAGGATGCCAAATCATCTTGAGTTTGTTTGAGAACATTTGAGAGTCATATCTGTTACGTCCTTGATCTGTTCCTTGTGAGCATAAGGATGCCAAATCATCTTGAGTTTGTTTGAGAAAATTTGAGAGTCATATCTGTTATGTCCTCGATTTGTTTCTTGTAAGCACAAGAATGCCAAACCATCTTGAGTCTGTTTGAGAACATTTGAGAGTCATATCTACTACGTCCTCGATCTGTTCCTTGTAAGCACAAGGATGCCAAATCATCTTGAGTTTGTTTGAGAACATTTGAGAGTCATATCCGCTACGTCCTCGATCTGTTCCTTGTAAGCACAAGGATGCCAAATCATCTTGAGTGTGTTTGAGAACATTTGAGAGTCATATCTGTTATGTCCTCGATTTATTTCTTGTAAGCACAAGAATACCAAATCATCTTGGATCTGCTTCAGTATAAACATCTGAAGGTTAGATCTACTATATCTGAGAATATCTGAGAGTCAAATCTATTATGTCCTTGATTTGTTTCTTGTAAACACAAGAATACTAAATCATCTTGGATCTGCTTCAGTATAAACATCTGAAGGTTAGATCTGCTATATCTGAGAACATCTGAGAGTCAAATCTGCTATGTCCTCGATTTGTTCCTTGTAAACACAAGAATACCAAATCATCTTGGATGCGCTTGGTCTAATTGTGCGGAAGGTCGGATCGCTATACTCATGACTTATTACCCTGTTATTTAGGGAATTTAAAGCACGCCGTCTTTGATAACCTGTAGACTGATTATGCTTGATAGTTAAGATGCTATACTCAAAGTGAGTCGAATGTCCCTAATCAAACATGTTATGATGCAAAGTGTTGTGAATATGACCCCTATCCTAAGCGTCGCCATTCATTCCCTCATTTGTCTTTTTCTTTTTCTCAAAATTTTAATTTTACTCAGCTTGTAGGCATTCTTCCAATGCTACGATCTACTGAGGATGTCTTGTAAGAATTGAATCATTGGTTTTGTCCATTTCCTTTTGGACTAGAAAAAAGAAATTCCTCGAGTTCCTTCATCTCTTACTTACGTGAATTTCTCGAACAATTATCCTGTTTTAGTTTCTTGCATTATCTAGAAATTCCAAAGTAATATGCAAAACTTCGTTTGTGAAAATATTTTAGTCCATCTATCATTATTTCAATGCAACATACTTTAATAATATCGGAAGATGAATAAACCTTTAAGAATAATTGAATTTGAATGAAATAAGTCTGATAGCATATCTTTAAGAAGAAATAGAATCTAAAGATAGCAAACAGGATAAAAATTAGATGCCCTAAATATCGCCGCTTGAGCGTCTATACATTAGTTCCATGAAACCTTTCTTGAGTTCGACATGTGTTTAAAGGATCCAAGATACTTTGTTAATGCCCCAATGTACACCATGCTTTACTCTTCGCCGAGTCAGATATAGCCAAATTGCTGTACGCCTTCAAAATTTGAGCTGCCCTTTTGGGTTTTCAACTCAAAACCCCTTTGGTCTCAAAGCGCCCTTTGCGGGTTTTCACCTTGGCCTCTCCATTTTTTTTTTTTGAAAATTCAAGGCGCCCTTTGCGGGTTTTCACCTTGGATTCTTTTCTCTTTTAGACAAAGTACTTTTTGACTGAGTCTGAGTTCACTGGATTGTGTAGGCTCTTTCCATCCATTTCTGTCAAAATCAATGCACCGCCAGAAAAAGCTTTCTTCACGATGTATGGCCCTTCCCAATTTGGCATCCATTTTCCTCTAAAGTCCTTCTGAATGGGAAGGAATTTCTTTAGCACAAGGTCCCCCACATGGAATTCCCTTGGACGAACCTTTTTATCATAAGCTCGCATCATACGCTTCTGGTACATCTGACCATGTCGGATAGCTTTCAGCCTCTTTTCCTCAATCAAGTTTAGCTGGTCATATCGGGATCGAACCCATTCAGCCTCATCTAACCTTATCTCTGTCAAAATTTGGAGAGAAGGTATTTCCACTTCAATAGGTAACACTGCTTCCATCCCGTAAACTAACGAGAACGGGGTTGCCCCAGTAGAAGTTCTGACAGATGTTCGATAGGCCAAGAGTGCAAACGGTAGCTTTTCATGCCAATCCCTATAAGTCTTAGTCATCTTTCCCACTATTTTCTTAATGTTCTTATTGGCAGCCTCCACTGCCCCATTCATCTTTGGACGTTATGGTGAGGAGTTGTGATGCTTGATTTTGAACTGGTCGCAAACATCTGCTATTGTTTTGTTGTTCAAATTCAATGCATTGTCGGATATGATCCTCTCAGGCATTCCATATCGACAAATGATTTCCTTCTTCAAAAATCGATTTACAGCTGACTTAGTAACATTTGCGTAAGAAGTAGCCTCTACCCATTTTGTAAAGTAGTCAATCACCACGAAGATAAACTGATGTCCATTCGAAGCTTTCGGCGATATTGGTCCGATAACATCTATGCCCCACATGGAAAACGGCCATGGAGACGTCATGACATGTAAAGGTGAGGGTGGTACATGAATTTTGTCCCCATAAATCTGACACTTATGGCATTTTTTGGCATAGTTGATGCAGTCTCCTTCCATAGTGGCCCAATAATAGCCAAACCTCATGATTTGTCTTGCCATCATGAACCCATTTGCATGCATACCACATACACTTTCATGAACCTCTTCTAGAATTAGCTTAGCTTCCACAGCGTCGATACATCTCAAAAGTACTTGGTCTTTCCTTCTCTTGTACAGAACATACCCGTCCAAAACATAGTCACAAGCTAACCTTCTCAGGGTTCGTTTTTCATTTTCGGTTGCCTGTTCTGGATATTTACGATCTCTTACATATCGCAATATATCTTGATACCAAGGATTGTCATCCTTTTCTTCCTCTTCAAGGTTACAACAGCTAGTTGGAGCTTTATAGACACTCATTTGAATTGGAATCATCTCTTCCTCTTTATTTGCCTTAATCATTAAGGCCAAGGTTGCTAGAGCATCTGCCATCTGATTTTCGTCTCCTGGGAGATAATTAAAGGTGATATCATCAAACTCCTTAAGTAACCCCAAAACTACCTTTCGATAATTGATCAATTTAGGGTCCTTTGTTTCCCATTCACCTCTAAGCTGATAAATTACCAACGTCGAATCTCCATATACTTCTAGGATTCTTATACCTCGCTCTATGGCCGCTTGAAGTCCCATGATGCATGCTTCATACTCAGCCATATTGTTTGTGCAGTCAAAGTTCAACTTGCACGTGAATGGGTAGTGATCACCATTACGGGATACCAAGACTGCCCCAATTCCATTTCCCACTGCATTAGAAGCCCCATCAAAATTAAGCTTCCACGGAGAATCTTCAGTCATTGATATACACATTAACTCCTCATTTGGAAAATCAAAATTTAATGGCTCATAATCCTCTAGAGCTCTACTAGCCAAGAAATCAGCTACCGCACTTCCTTTTATAGCCTTCTGACTTACGTAGACTATATCGAACTTTGAAAGTAAAATTTGCCACCTTGCCATCCTTCCATTTAGAGCAATTGAATCCATCATGTATTTCAATGGATCCAACTTGGAGATAAGCCAAGTGGTATGGTATAGCATGTACTGTCTTAATCTCCGGGTAGTCCAGATTAGCACGCAACACAACTTTTCAATTGGAAAATATCTCATTTCACAGTCAGTGAATTTTTTACTGAGATAATAAATTGCTTTCTCCCTTTTCCCTGACTCGTCATGTTGACCAAGCACACATCCCATAGAATTGCTGAACACTGACAAGTATAGTATTAACGGTTTATCTGGACTAGGTGGAGATAACACTGGAGCAGTCAACAAATACTGCTTGACTTTTTCAAAAGCATTCTGGCATTCTTCATCCCAAGTAACTTGATTGTGCTTTCTGAGGAAGCGAAAGATAGGATCACATTTCTCGGTCAATTGTGAAATGAACCGAGCGACGTAATTCAACCTTCCTAGGAATCCTAGAACTTTTTTTTGAGTACGTGGTGGAGGCAACTCTCGTATGGCTCTGACCTTGTCTGAGTCAACTTCAATTCCCTTTTCACTGACTACGAAGCCTAATAACTTCCCCGATCTAGCTCCAAAGGTGCACTTTGCTAGATTGAGCTTCAACTGAAATTTTCTCAACCTTAAGAACAATCTTCTCAAGACCTCAAAGTGTTCTTTTTCTGTTCGCGACTTGGCGATCATATCATCAATGTATACCTCAATATCCTTATGCATCATGTCGTGAAACAAGTTTACCATGGCTCGTTGATATGTTGCCCCTGCATTCTTCAGCCCAAACGGCATTACTTTGTAACAAAAGGTGCCCCACAATGTTATGAAAGTAGTTTTATCCATATCCTCTGGATGCATCTTTATCTGATTGTATCCTGAGAAGCCATCCATGAAAGAGAATAATGAATATCCCGCTGTGTTGTCTACTAAAGTGTCAATATGTGGTAGAGGAAAATTATCCTTTAGGATTACTTTGTTTAAATCTCTGTAATCAACGTACATTCGTACCTTCCCGTCCTTCTTAGGAACAGGTACAATGTTAGCTACCCATTCGGAGTACTTCACTTCTTGCAAGAATCCTGCATCAAACTGCTTCTTGACTTTATCCTTTATTTTCAGGACAATATCCGGTCGCATTCTCCGCAACTTCTGTTGAACTGGTTTGCAATCTTGTCTTATAGGAAGACGATGTACTACAATGTCGGTACTCAATCCTGGCATTTCCTGATAAGACCATGCAAAAATATCCTTGAATTCCTGAAGCAACTCAATCAAGCTACGCCTTGTGTCTTTGGTAATCAGTGTTTCAATTTTCACCTTCTTCCCTTCCTTTAGGGCTATATTCTCTATTACCTCTTTCTCATGTGGCATGATTTGTTTCTCCTCCTGTTTTACCATTCTTAATAAATCGAGAGATACGTCACAATCTTGAACATCTTTAAAATCCTGAGGTTCCTCTAAACACATGTCTTGCTCATAAGAGAAATCAGGAGCGGCAGTATTAGCGCTCATATCATTGATATCTAGAGACCTGTGAGGGGTATGAAAGAATATACAAAGAATGAATGAATTTAAGAATGATCGTTTATGTGCTATGAATAAAAGAATAAGAGTTGTTAGAATTTAAAGGAATATTGGTTGATAAAAATGAAGCAGTACTCTTTTAAATTGATAAAAGTTATATTTTATTTGAATAATAATAGATGAACATGAGCCTATTTTCACAAATGTAATCTTACTACTCCTAGGCCCTAGAGTAATAAACATGTTTCGAGAATTACTCTAAAAAATTTCTAAAGACTACAGGAAGATCCTCCGCAGTCCAATTGTTCAGAGAGCTCCCCGGGTCGTAAGGGCAAATACCCTCAAGGTTTTTCTGTCCCAACCACTCATTATGTACAACATTGATTTGATGACTCTCTTCTAGCAGCAACCCTCCTGACTTAAAGGTTTTGGATATAGGTGGGAATGTCAACGGTTCCCACTCTACTTCTCCTCCGTTCAAACGCGCCTTCCTTCTTGCTTGACGCTTTTCCATCTCTTGTCTCTTGTGTTTATGGTCTGGCTTGAAACCCAAACTAAAGTGATCCTTCTTCTTCATCAATTTTGGGATTTGAATCCTTCCTTGCAACTGTTTTCCTAGTCTTTTTCCCAGTGATGCTCCCTTTCCCATTATCATTTGCAGGGCCATCCTTGTAGCTCTAGACATTTTGGGCACTAGCACCTCACTTCCTTCCGAAATGAAAGTTGCGTTGATAATTTCTAAAGAACGAAAAGAACATTCAACAGACTCTTCATTGGCCTCAACATAAGGGGCTTTGCCAGTGACCTTTGCTATGATATCCTCCTCCGCATTGATAGTTATTAACCGTCCATCTGTTACTAACTTCAATTTCTGGTGTAATGAGGAGGGCACTGCTCCTACCGAGTGTATCCATGGTCTCCCCAACAAGCAATTATAGAAGGGTTTGATATCCATCATCAAGAAATCGACTTCATACGTATTTGGCCCGATTTCCAAGGGGATATCAATTTGCCCCATCACCTTCCTTTCGGTTCCGTCAAAGGCTCTTACCACATTATGACATGTCTTCATGTGCGAACTGTCAATGGGTAATCTGTTCAATGTAGATAATGGAAGGACGTTCAAAGCGGACCCATTATCAACGAGTACACTTGGAAGCGTGTATCCTTTGCAACGAGTAGTGATGTGTAAAGCCTTAGTTGACCCTATGCCCCTAGGTGGAATTTCATCATCATCGAAGTAGATGAAATTATCAGCACTGATATTATTTATCAACCGGTCCAACTTATTGACAGATATATCATGAGTGACATATGTCTCGTTGAGTACCTTCAACAAAGCTTCTTGATGCACTTCAGAGCTTAGCAGTAAGGCCAAAACTGATATGCGTGCTGGTTGCTTACGCAACTGCTTGACCACACTGTACTCACTATGCTTAAGGAACTTTAGAAATTCCTTAGCCTCCTCCTCCCTCACTGGCTCGTTAACAGGTACTTCGCTCTTTCTCTCAATCTCAACACTCTTGGATTTTGTGGGCTCCACTCTGACGTCCCTCATATCATAACGCTTCCCACTCCGCGTATGGGAACCTTCAACTTGTACATCTTTAGATGCGCTGGCTATATTTCCTTCCTCCGGCACTGTCACGCTACAGTCATAACTCCATGGTACTTTCTTGCTATCCTTGTAAGGGAAAGGAGTAGATGTATGGATAATGACCGTGGGCGCTGCTGGTGTCCCCACTTCATTATTCCCTGGTAGGGAGATAATGATCCTTGGTCTGCTGGTTCTTTGCTGTTCATTTTCCAACGCACATACTTGCTTTTCACTAGAGCTACCTTCACAAATCTGTAGCTCTTTATTGTGTATAAAGCCTTGTACCAAGGCCTTGAATTCCTGGCAATCTTCAAGGAACTCACCGTAGTCCTTCGTTCCTTCTCTCATATTTTTAGAGGTCAACATACCTCTCTTCGTCATCTCCTCCCAGATCACCCTCATAGGCGTCCTTATCTCCGCAACATTTTCTTTTTTTCTTCCACCAGCTTCAACAATGGCATTTACTCCCTGATTATCATGGTTCGACAAAGGGCTCTCAGTATTTGAGGTACTCTCAAATTTCAAAACCCCATTCTTGATTAATCTCTCTACGGCTTTCTTAAATCCCGTACAGTTTTCAATTGAGTGCCCTGATATTCCAGCATGATACTCACATCTGGCATTCGCATCATACCATTTAGGATATGGAGGTTGTAATGGTTTCAAATGGAAAGGGGCTATAGCATGCGCATTATATAGGTTTTGATAGAGCTCCCTATACGTCACAGGTATAGGTGTAAATTGCATCCTCTCATGCCTGGTGTTAGATTCCTACTTTTGAGACCCCTGTTGCCCAACTGTGGCTACTTTGGGCTGGCTAACTGTGACTGCTTTTGAATTAAAACCACTTATATTGTTCACCTCATTGTCTTTTCTTCTTGGGGCTGATCTTTTGGCCACTTCCCCCTTAATTCTTCCCCCTCTTATGGCATTCTCTATCATCTCTCCTGCCATAACTATATCTGCAAAACTTTTAGTAGTGATCCCAATCATATGAGTAATAAATGGGGCTTTCAAAGTATTAATAAATAACATAGTGGTCTCCTTTTCCAACAATGGTGGCTGAACCTGCATTGCTACCTCTCTCCACCTCTGTGCATATTGCCTAAAATTCTCATTTTCTTCTCCATGTTTTGTAGGGTAATCCTGTCAGGGGTCGTGTCTGTCATATGATTGTACTGCTGCATGAAGGCTTGTGCAAGATCCCTCCATGAACTTATTCTAGCCCGGCTCAACTGATTGTACCATCTGGCTGCTGCACCTATCAAACTATCTTGAAAACAATGGATCAACAGCTGACCATTATTTACATACCCCGTCATCCTTTTGCAAAACATTATGATGTGAGCCTCTGGGTAAGTAGTGCCATTGTACTTTTCAAATTCTGGCATTTTGAATTTGTGAGGCAACACTAGGTTTGGGACTAGACTTAAATCCTTGGCATCAACCCCATGATTATTGCCATTGCCTTCTAAAGCCTTGAACTTTTCTTCTAACCATCTGCAGCGTTCATCCAATTGCCTTGCAGCTTCGACTTTCAAATCCTTATTTTCCATCATATCTAGATCGGGAACAAGAGGATTAGTAGGATTGTCACCCATATTAAACCCTGAACCAGCCGGGAAATTCATATGGACACCAGCATCAATTGGCCCATGCTGAGGCCTCACAGTAGCAGATGGCCTTCTAGAAAGTGCCTCAGTTGCAATGGTACATGAGGCGGAGTAAAACCTGGAGGAGGACCCTCATTTTCCTCTTCAGTGATGGCCATAGGAGCCTTTCCTTTATCAGTGGCCCTCAGTAACTGAGCTATTTCAGCCATCATATTCCTCTGAGCTTCCATCATTTGCTCCCTCATCTCATTCTGCATTTTAGCCAACTGCTCTTGCAACTGCTCTTGCATATCCTTTTGCAACTGCTCAAATATTTGATCCATGTTTTTAGTCTTAGTACGAGTGCCGTAGGGATGTGTGATTTCTAGATTTTCTTTTCTACCTTTATAAAGAAACTTTAACTAATTAGGGTCCTCCTACAATCTTGAATGCATATGATATGATGTAATGCAAATGCATGAATGCAACAAAGGCATCAATCTCAATTCAATCTCATTTAGAAAACTTTATTTAGAAAAAGAATATCTTTACATATAAATGGATTACAAGTACGCTTTCGCCCTAATGCCCAAAGTTTTAACTCTATCTAATAAAAGGGCTAACTCTCGTCCTATATCTGACGATGACCCACACATTAGACTCAATACATCGGCTCGTACTACCAAATCCTGTACATATTCAGCAACCTCTAGAATCTGGGCTATGGCTTCTCCCATGACATGATCCCTTTCTTTGACCTTCCCTCTAGACTGATGAAGCTCTCCCTTTAGATAATCTTCTTGCGTCTTGAGCTGTTCAATCCGAAGTTTACCTTTATGCAATGCTGCTTCCAAATATTCAACTTTACTTTTTAATTCCTTTAATTTGACCTTAGAATCACGACTACGATACCAACGAAGGGATCTTCCAAGCTCAGTTACTTTGGATTTCAACCCTTCATTTTCTTCTTTTAACGCCAAATTTCGCGACTGCATCTCCTGGAACTTCTTCTCCCAGTACTCAGCTCTAACCTTTCCTTCGTAGACTCTCCTCATACCAAGCGATCCGAGGACCCTCCTACTCTTGCTCTCCTGAAGGATACCTGTGCCTTTTTGTAGTGTTCCTTCAAATCATCTCTATCCTCTTCGATTTTCCTCTTTTCCTTTCTTTCTTTTTTGACCTCCATCTTTTGGACATCAATGTCTAAACTCAAGTACATCTTTTCTTCTTCGAGCTTTGCTATCCTTTTCTCAAGCTCCAAATTTTTCCTCTCAAATTCTTGCTTCATAATTTCCAACTCCGAGGGCATCACTTGCAAATATTCCTCCATCGGTCGAGCTCCTTCCACGTTTGGCTCAGGAATATTATCATTGATCCTTTTACCTCTCCATTCAACATATTCTGGAGTCGTAACAGGGCCAATAGCTACTCCTTTCAACTGACACGTCTTGTTTCAAGCACTAGAGATCTCATCGACCCTTTTCTTGTAATCAGCTCCTCTATACGCGAACTCACTTTGAGCCAGCCCCTGAGTTGCTGGCACAAACTGCCTTAAACCAAATTGCCTCAACACGAGTAAGGGGGTATAACCAATGGCACCCTAAATTCCCAATAGAGGAACCCAATCGAAATTGTCGCACCGGTAAAGAATCTCACCAGGAATCATCCACGGAGCTCTCCACTCAACATCTTTCGATTGAAGATTCTGAAATAGTGCTGTCCAATTCTCCTCTAGAACATCAACTCTCCTAGTTGAAGTGACTATGTCCTTCAGCGGTGAATAATCTTCGAAGAAAACCCGACAAATAACCCTATCTATTAACCGAAAATGGCTATAGAACCAAGCTAGAAGTAATTGGGTACAACCAACAAACCTGCCTGCACCAGTCTTTCTACATGTGCCAAGGACCTGAATGTCTCCGCTAAAATCGCAGGGACAGAAGTGACCCTCTTACTGAGTCGATAGAAAAGGTCCGTGGTTGCCTCATCCACATATCCCAAAGCTCTGGGGAACACCACCAATCCATACAAACTTAAGGCAAAAACATCTACCTTCTTTGTTTCATCAGGATGCGTCAAAATCAGACCCTTCAAAGCGTCCCATGAAATGCACTTGCACTCACCCTTCTCTTTAATTCTGGCCGTAATCCACTGCTCGTTCATCCCTATAATAGTCATCAATTTCTTCTAAAAGGTAGGGACATTAGCAGCTCGAGAATAGATTCTATCAACCTGGAACCTGGGACAACGTAACAAGGCAGTGTACTCCTCTACGGTAGGTACCAAGTCTACCTCCCCAAAAGTGAAACAACTATATGCTGGATTCCAAAACTGAGCGAGGGCTCGGAATAAATGCTCATTTATTTGAACATCAAGCAAGTAAGGTAAGTCTCCGTAATTACCGTAGAATAACTTTTTAGTCTCGTTGCCCCATTGATCCTAAATCTTCTTAAGCTCTTGAAGATTATTCTACGTGACACTGATGCCAGTATATCCCGACAGCTCCAACATATATCCCACAGCTATACTATCTCCCTTTTCTAACTGAGTTTGCTCAGACCATCTATGGACGTTGGCTTTGCCCTCCACTCTATCAAGAAGTCCGTTCCCCATAACAAAACTCTCTAACTTAGAAACTGACCGTGAATCGATACCTTTGTAAATGCAAAATGTTATGCAAACAAAAGAAAAGAAATAGTCAGTATCACATGATATCAATAAATCTCAACAATAATTTATAAGGGTAATATCTAGAGTTTAACTCTAACTAAGTTGGGCTCTTACGGTTTTTTTTATATGAGGTTGGTTCTAAAGTTTTAGGTACCTGAACCAGCAGATTCCTCGATCCTCACCCATTATAGGCTCATTCGAATCGAGTTCAGTTCAGGGGGACACATTTCCCTATGGCTACACGGAGATGAAAATCTCACGAAACTATAGGTACGGATGTATCCCGAAAGTGATCCACTATCCTGCACGGAGGCAAAAACCTCACGAAGGCGTAGCTTCTCACTCCCACTTAAGGGTGTGACCACAACAGTTATGCAAATGCAATACGTATTAGAATATAACAACACATGCAATAATACAAACATATGCAAAGAGGATTAAATTTTAAATTTTTTAATTCCCGACATTAAGACAAGAGATAATCAATTACACTGCTTGACTCTTTTATTGGTCCCCAGTGGAGTCGCCAAGCTGTCGAGACCATTTTTAAACCAGGTTTTTGGAAAATGGGAATCGACTTTAAAAAACGAAAACGGGAGTCGCCACCAATCTTTTTAGGTGTGATTGGATCACCTTTAAAACATTTGTTTTAAAATCGTTGGTTTTGGTCTCACGAAATCAAAAGAATGGGTTAGGAGTGAGTTACACGCATGAGGAAGGGTTAGCACCCTCGTAATGCCCAAAAATTGGTACCTAATTGATTATCGAAATGTCTTTAATGTCGGAAATTAAAAATTTTGAGATGTAATCCTCTTTAAAGTATTTGAAAATTTGGGTTTACTTGTATCAAAGTATTGACTATAAGTTAGCCTTTTAGAAATCTCTATCTCAAAGCAGCAAAATGCTACATCCAGTAAGTTAGGACATATCACTTTGCAATTCCAAGACAATCACTTATATGTTGAAATCCTTTAAAAACCTTAGAAGGGTACTTGACTATTCGAACTTAACGAGAAAAGTTGCAATCCAATAAGTTAGGGCACTACTTTTTCAAAATTTCCAAACACCAAGCATTGCCTTTATATTTTTTGAAAATTTTGCAACCTTGTCTTTTTAAAGATGATGCGTGGAAAATTGTATTACATTGAAAATCATAATAATATATTATTGTACTAGATAAATAAAGATGAATACTACGATGAAAAGAATTAAAAAAAATGCAAACAAAGATATATATATATACATATATATATATATATATATATATAGCATGTATTGAAAATGAACAAACAAAGCATACAAACATACGAAATAATATTTAAATGATGCATGATATAAACAAAACATAACCGAATAATGTATGATATATAAATAGAAGAAATATAGTGTCAATGTGCATGTTCACAAAATATAACATATAATAATAATAATAATAATAATAATAATAATAATAATAACATTTAACACATACATGATACATAAAAAAAAAAAAAGAATGATTGATTGCTAGCAAAATATATATAATTAAAGATAAGATACTTCATAACAATTTTTAAATAGTATTTAATATATAATATATAATATATAATATCGAGAATAATAATTATATGGTAATATATTGGTTTAAGAGCATGTAAGAGAATTTATAATATAACAATATAAATTTTAAAATGAAATAATATAATAGATAAATAAATAAATAATAATGAAATGTGTATATAATATGAGTTTAAAATATGACTTAATAATAATAATTTACAAATTCTAAATAATATATATATGATATAAACATGAATAATATGATTGGTAATATGTGCTATATAATATTTATAAAAATAATAAGTGGTGTAAAAATAAAACATAATAAATGTTATAATAAAATATATGGGAAATAAGAAATATAATAATATAATATAAAATAATGAAAACAATAATATATAAATAATTAATAAATATATATAATATTTATGAAAATATAATAATAATTTAAAAAAATGATATGCAATAATATTTTTGAAAAAAATAATATATAACAAATAATAGTAATATATATATTAAAAATAATGCTTATAATAAAATAATCTTATAACGTGTAATATAAAAATAAAACAAGTAACAATATAGATAAAAAATATATAAATAGAATAATAAAAATAAATATAGGATTAAATTTAAAGTTCAGCAAAATGTCAGGGCGAATTTCAAAGAAACAAAACTGGATTAAGGCCCAATTTAAAACGCGCGTAAAATCAGAGGGACTCACTGGGCAAATTGCCCTATTCCTAAAATGGCCATGTTTCCCAGAATTTGATTTAACAACTGTCAGGACCAAATTAAAACTAAAATAAAATAATAGGGCCAAATCATAAATAAAATAAAATTTAATTGAAAATACAAAAGGTAGAAGGGCCGATTGGGAAATTAACCCAATTTTAAAAAATGCGCGGATCCTCCCCGGGTAATCGGGTCAACACGCGGACCCTGGGGGTCTGAAAACGACGCCGCTTTATCAAGGCTATATAAGCCATTCTCGCAGCTTTAAAATCATTTTAGCACCAGTCTAAACAAAAAATTTCTAAAATGCTCTGTAGAGGGAAAGAGAGGTCCCCAGCCCTGGCCTCCAGTCACGGTGCAGTGCTTGCACACGCGCCTCACGCGCCGTCGTATACGGTGGTCTGAAGGCTTAAAAACCTTCATCCTTCCACAGGTAGTCTCTTTTCCCTTAACTCCTTACTCAAATATGCTAGAATAATTCATATGTTTTTAAAAAATAAAGCATGAGATATGCGATTAAATCACCTGTTGAGACTGTTGGTATTTTGAAAGAATAACTATGAGTATTTTATTTCGTAAAGAAAAAATCCGTCATTTACAACTATTTTGATTCGGGCTTTTATAGCCACTGTTATCATTACATTTCTGGAAAGAAATCTTTTTCTTTCCTTCTATATTTGTTTTGCTGCTGTGGTTCCTTCTTTCTTTGCAGGTATTTGAGAAAAATCCGGCGATGGAAGGGTTGCTGGCGTTGATGGAGGCCTGAAGTCTGGTGATGGTGTCGGTGAGGCGCTGATTACGGAGGCAGAGCCTTAAGTGATGGCCTCGATTGGGGAGCTGGACTGACGCTCCCCGAATCTTCCAGAAACAGTTGCGGCGCAAGGGAGCATAGCTAGGGTTGGAAACCCTAGCTGGAAATTTTGGGTTTTGGGCCTAGTTCATTTTGGGCCATTGTATTGGGTCAAAGGGATAATGGGCATAGGATAGGCTTACGGGATATTTGGGCTACCGGGTGTAATAGGTCTATTTGGGTTCAGTAACGGGTATTGGGTTGTAACCGGGTTTAGGTTTATTTAATTTTTTTGGGCCTACGGGTTAGTGGGCCATGGTATTTGGGTCCTGTAAAGGCTTAAATGGACTGTTTAAATAAACACTCTATTTATTTTAAAGCCTGGTCAAATTTGGGCTGTTATAGTCTTCATTAAAATAGTCATAACTTGAGATCCTGAACTCGGAATCGAGTGATTCAAAGTGCATTTTGAAGCTAAGAGATAGATCTTAGAACGCCATGTAAAATATTAACCAAGAAACACTTGGATCCCATCCAAAAAGTCGTCACAAGTCTGTTGATTCCTTAAACTTAAAAACTAGTAGCTTTGGTGAATGAAATTTAATAAATTTCACCCATTTCATGCATATATCATTCCTCGTTTCCTCAGAAATATTCATCCTCACATATTGCCTTTGATTGAATCTTGGTTTGATTTGTTTGGCCTTTGATCTTATTGTGGGACCTTGAGGTAGTGTAAGTCCATCACATCCATGGGTCTAAAATTGGGCCTTGAGACTTGTATCATTCCCCCTTCCTCAAAAAGATTCGTCCTCAAATCTTTAATTGCATAAAAAGAAAAGTTATAAGTCGTAATTTATACATATTTTATCCCATGCTTAAGCACATTTTTGGATGAATTATCATTAGATTTGTGGAATTTAATGCTCCTAATCCTTTAATTTCATGTTTTATACTTAGGTGAGCATAGGAGAGTAAAAAGAGCGAGAAACAAGCCAAAAACGGAGAAAATGGGTCAACGTGGGAAATCAACACGGCTTGGACTTCCTCACACGGGTAGACCACACACCCGTGTCTATTTAGCAAACTCTAACACGACCTAAGCCACCCCACACGGGCGTGTCCCTGTCGAGCCCAAGTCTAGTTCTACTCGGAAAAGGCCACTTTGGGGGGTTCTTAGGCATTCTAAATCATATATAAACACCTTAGAGGAGGATTACAAGGGGAGACGGAGTAGGAGGCAAGGAATTACTCGAAGAAAGCCGATTGATCCATCTCAAAAGCCGGATTCTTCTTCAATACTGAAGATCTCCCTTCAATTTCCTTCAGGGGTTTTTTTGGGATTCTTTATGTTTTGTTATTATTATTCTTCTCAGATGTTTTCTTTTACACATATGAACTAAATCTCCTAAATACCTAAAGGGGATAAAACCTAAAACGGATCTTGTTATTATTTTCTGAATTATATGATAAATACTTGATTTGTTCTTAATTATGTGTTCTTAATTCTTGCTTTAATATTTCAGGATATTGATTCAAGTATTGATGTGCTTATTTAGAGGAGCAAAAGTCCCTGTCTAAGAGTAGATCTAGCATAATTAAGCGGAGTTGATTGCACCCTTGGACATAGGGCAACGTAAATCGGCCGGATTAGGGTCAAACCTAATAAGGGAATCCATAGATCGAGTTAATGCAACACTAGGGGTTTTAATTAGAAAGAGATTTCAATTAATCAACCTAGGGTTAGACGTTGTTAGTCTCAAGAGAGATAATAATATAAATTAGGGATTTCTACGGATCGGGTTAAGTGAATAAATCGTCTAGTTCAGAGTCAAATAACAAGTGAAGTCTAGGTGGATTTTCCCTTGGGTATTGTCCAAATCAATCAGTTTTCCTAAAAGTATTTCCCCAATTTACTTCCTGTGCATTGTTAGCTTAGTTAATTAGTTTAGATAAAACAAATCCTCTTATTTTTACGCTAGATAATAAAAAGAAGGTTAATACTAGTACTTTTAGTTCCTGTGGGTTCGACATTCTGGTCTTGCTATAAGCTATACTACTGTTAGATAGGTGCGCTTGCCTTTGTTGTGATAATAGTTAGTTTTCAAGTACGATCAACCATAAATATAAGGCTTATCACGCACATCAAGTTTTTGCGCCGTTGCTGGGGAGCTGAAATATTAGGAATGCTTAATTTTTATTACTTTAGCCATTTATTTTATTGCAATTTAATTTTTATTTTAATTTTGTTTATATCACTAAATTTTTTTTATTTACTAATTGAACAAAAGGGACTAAATTGTATCAAATGCAAAATTGTGAAAAATGATTAAATAGCTTAAATGATAAAAGAAAGAGGGTTTAAAAGGCAAATAGACCCAATGTCTATTTGGGCTGGACGGCAAGGGCATGAAATCAGCAAGAAAATAAGGAGAATTAAGGGTAAAATTGGAAAATTACAAAATTTACTTAATAAAGCTAGGACTAAAACGAAATTATCTAGATTTCTCTTTATTTTTCTGCATTCTCATCAGCAAAAACACCATGGAAGAGTTCCCTTAAGCTGGTTTTTCATATTTTTACTGCAAGTAAGTTCAATTCTTGATTATTTCTTGAGATTTTTGTGTTTTTGTGACTTTTACAACTAGGTCCACTTGTTGAATTCATTAGTTTTTGATTCTATGAAAGAAATTTAAAGTATGAATATGTGCTGGAAGTATATGATGATTTGGCATGGAATTAGAACTTTAAATTGTTTATATGCTGATTTTATTGAAAGAATTCAATAGAAAGTGAATGTTTGGGACCTAAATTGTGTAAGAGTTTGAAGTTAGAGTTTTATGTGGAAATTCTGAATTTCAATAGTTGTGAAATAACTTATAATGTCTAGGAAAGGTATTAATTGAGAAAATTAGCTTAATTGAGGGGTTAATTGAGCAAGGACTGAATTGTATGAACTGTGAAATTTGGGGTAAAATGAAAATCAACATTTTGCACTAAAACAGTTTTGGACAGCAGCAATAGTCTAATTTTGAAAAATCACCAAAAATTGTAGAAATTGAATTAGAGGATGAATAAAATATGAAATTAAAGCTTATTGAGTCTAGTTTCTTATATAAGAAACGGTGTAAGCAATGGAATTGTAAATCATGAGATGTAATAAGTTTTGTGAGACAATATTAGAATGATCTCGGGTTCCCCTGTTCTGACTTTGGAAAATCATAAAAAATTGGAGAAAAATTTATATGTTTAAAATCCTTAATGAGTCTATTTTCAATAGAAATAAGCAGGAACATCATTCGAATCTCGTACGATGAGATAATTAATTCTTAGTGAAGAAGGGTCAGAACTGTTAGACAGCAGAACAGGGGTAACTTTAAAGAATAAAATGTATTTATTGGCTAAACCAAAAATTTTAAAAATTTTATGGTAATAAGATATGTAAGTCTGGTTTCAGGAAAAATTAGCGGATCTTAATTTCGAGTTCTTTAGCTTAAGATATAAATAATTTAGTAACTATGACGCAAATGGACATTTTTAAATATACATATAAGTAAATAGTGAAATTATTAATAATGTTACTTGTTGCATATTATATAAATTAAGGATGTGGAATGGAGAGGAGGAGGAGGAAAATATGTATGAATATTCAGCTAGCATGGCTAATTTGCATGTTTTTGGCTCATGGACTAAATTGAATAAAAGTAAAATTTTATGGGCAATTTTGTAAAAATGTTAGAAATGACCAATTTGCATGAAGTGGATTATTTTATTATTTAAAATTAAAAAATTGAATGAAATTATTAATTTAACTCAAGATCAGGGAAAAACATGTTTTAAGGATTAAATTGAAAAGTGTTGAAATTATGGAAAATTTTGATATTTTATAGAATTCATGGGTTGTTATCCTTTTTTTTTTAGAATAACAGCTGTAAATAAGGATTAAATTGCAAGAATTTTATTTTATTTTAACCTAAGGATGAAATCGTCATTAATTAAAAGTTTAGGGGTAAAATGAAAGTTTTGTTTATAGCATGAGTTGAATGTATTACAACATGAAATAAATGAAAACGACGATCAAATTTCTTTATAAAGATCCAGATGACTCGAATACGAGACTTAAATGTGGAAAAGAAAAGATATCAGATTAATGAAATTATAAACATGTACAAGCAACGAGGTAAGTTAGTGTAACTTGAATTCTATTTTTAAATGCATGAAATATTTGATAAATAAATCGGTAACTCCGGTAATGCTCCGTAACTCTATTCCGGTGACCGATTTGGGTTAGGGGCGTTACATCTACGACACTTTTAAGATCAATGGCGTTTCTAACGACGCCATACGCCTTTGGTTGTTTCCATTCTCATTGAGGAACAAAGCTAAACAATGGTTGAACTCGTTACCACGAGGGTCAATCACAACTTGGGAACAAATGATTGAAAAATTTTTACTAAAATATTTTTCGTCGGGTAAAACGGCTAAACTAAGGAATGATATCTCTTCTTTTGTGCAGATGGATCTAGAAACCCTGTATGATGCATGGGAGAGATACAAACCTATTAAGAAGGTGCCCTCACCATGGGTTACCTCTATGGCTGCAGGTTCAGACTTTTTACAATAGTGTGAATCCCTCAACAAGACAACTCATCGACACAGCCGCGGTGGAGCTTTAAACAATAAAACACCTGAAGAGGCTTATGAATTTATTGAAGAGATGTCACCGAATAACTATCAGTGGTAAGTTACTGACAAAAGTAGCTGGTGTTTTCAACCTCGACGCGGTCACTATGCTGTCAAACCAGGTAGAACTTTTAAATAAAAAGATTGATAGTTTATATGGTTCTACTCAGGTGCATCCAATGATGAGGTGTGATTCAAATGGAGGAATGCACGACCCAAATTTTCCACCCTTCAACCCTGGCACCGAGGAGGAACAAGTTCAATATATGGGTAACAATAATTCTAGACCTCAAAATAACTCATATAGTAACACTTATAATGCAGGTTGGAGGAACCATCCCAACTTCTCGTGGGGTGGCCAAGGAAATAAAAGGCCACAACATCCCCCAGGTTTTCAACAACCACCTTACCAGCAGGAAAAGAAGCCAAACCTTGAAGAGATGCTAACGAAATTTATCTCGGTGTCAGAAACTCATTTTTAGAATACCGAGACAGCACTTAAGAATCAACAAGCGTGGATCCAAGGGCTCGAAACTCAAATAGACCAGCTTGCTAAACTGAATTTTGAACGAACACAAGGAAATTTGCCGAGTAATACTAAAGCTAACCCAAGAGAGCAGTTTAATGCGATTACCGTTCAAGATGAGAAAGGGTTAGTTGAACCTAAACCAGAACCAAGGCAAGGAATTGTGGTAAGTAAAGGTAAAAGTAAGGTGGACCACAGTGAGCAAAAACCGGTAAGTAAAGAATACAAATCTCGTCTGTCATACCCCATTGCGACAAGGAAAGACCACACGGATGAACAATTTGGTAAATTCCTTAAACTATTAAAGAAATTAGATATTAACTTACCGTTTATTGAAGCTCTTTCGCAGATGCCGAATGCAGTTAAATTTTTAAAGGAGCTTTTAGCAAATAAGCGGAAGTTGGATAAGGCGTCGCATGTAGAGTTGAACGCAGTTTGCTCAGCCATTCTACAGAATAAGCTACCCAACAAGTTGAAATATCCAGGGAGTGAGTTTTACGATTCCTTGTTTAATTGGTAGTTTAAACGTTAACGATGCTTTGGCTGATTTAGGGGCTAGTATTAATGTCATGCCCTATAAAATGTTTAAACAACTAGGTCTTGGGAAACCTAAACAAACTAGGATGAGCATTCAATTGGTAGATAAAACAATCAGATTTCCTAGGGGTATTATTGAAGATGTAATTGTTAAAATTGATAAATTTATATTCCCAATTGATTTTGTTGTTCTAGACATAGAAGAGGATAGTGACATGCTTTTAATTTTAGGAATGTCCTTTTTAGCAACTGCTAGAACTATTATTGATGTTGGTACAGGTGAACTCACACTTCGTGTGGGTGATGAAACAATCACTCTTCAAGCTCGTAATTCGAGTAACACATCAAATATTGAGGGTGGTTGTATAAATTATACTACTAATACTGATCATGTGGTGCAACCTTCTTTACAGGAAACACGTTCAAAGAGCATATATGAGCCATGTTCAAGTAACAAAAAAGGACCTATCTATGAAGAACGAAGACTTCAGATCAAGGAACTAGATGAATGGCGGACACAAAAACTGAGAACACACGATAAACCAAAACTATACCATGAGGGACTCAATGTTTCACCAAATCAACTTAAGGTTGGAGACAAAGTACTATTAGATGCAGCAGACCCTCGTATCACCACTTCTGAACCTAATGGAGCAATCTCTTTTATGGTACTTAACATTTTCCCATACGGTACAGTCGAGGTAACTCACTCCAAATTCAGTACATTTAAGGTAAATAGTACTCATCTAAAACCTTATTTTGATAAAATTGATAGCAGGAATGAGGAGTGTAAACCCCTCGCACCACCATGACCACGCAACAGAGAGGTAAGTCAAGCTTAAACTCTAAATAAACGCTTCTCCGGAGGCAACCCGAGCACTAACGGTATTGATTTCTTTAAATTTAAGTTTTTAACATCTAAATTACTAACTGAGTCCTTGAACACAGGTTTTCTAAAATCCACACGGCCAGGCACACTGGTGGACCTTAGGCCATACTCAGACCATGGGCGGCGACACAGCAATGCGATACGGCCATGTGAAAACAGAGTAAAATTTTCCCCAAACACGGGATTCAATACGTTGCCACGGCCTTGCGACATAGCCGTGGGCAATCATCCCAAATCAACACAGGCGTGTGGCCGTGGTAGAAACTGAAAAATTAACACGGGCGTGCGACACGCCCGTGGCCACCACCCGTGGTCGAAGCTGTCAAGATAACACAGGCATGTGCATATATACACGTACGTGGGAGAAGTGAACGAAACAGGACATGGCCGTGTGACACAGCGTGTGAACCAACACGCCCAAAGAACATGGGCGTGGGCTGAATTCCAAACGTGCCCAAATTTGAAAAGCAAGAAACACACGGGCTAAAATAAGGGCACACGGGCGTGCCCTACAGCCGTGTACCACAAAATCTATATATACCCACACTATTCATCATCCCCTTCCCCAATACCCTAACTCTAGCCGCTGCTTTCGCCGCTGCCATCACCACCTAAGCTCTGATCATTACCCCAAAATCCACCCTTTATCCTTCATTTTCCTCCATACACATCAAAACTTCTCTTGTACTCCCTTTCCTATACATTCTTCCTTTCTTCTTTTCCCCCCTTCCCTCTCACTTCCTCTGGCCGCCACGTACCACCGCACCTTCTCCGATCACCACTCTCAGTTTTCTTTCTTGCATTTTTCACTCTATTTTACTATTTTAATTTTACATATGAATGATGACTTTCTCAGTTCATTTAGAAATTCTTTATTTCATGTTCTATATGATTATATTATTAGTATTACTACTATTCTTGCTTTAACATTTTTAATGTTCATTATGTGTCATTGCTTCAAATAGAACTTAGGAATATACTATATAGATATTAGGACCGTTTGTTTTGAATAGAATTTATAATAGCTTTTATTGAGTGATTCATTAGTTAGCTTCTTTATTGTTCCAGAGGCAGTATTACCACTTGGTTTTGACATGCTTGCATAATTTGTTCATATTATCGTACGAGCAAGTGATTATTTTAGACAATTATGATGAATGGTTGATTTGGGGATTATCTTAATGATTAAACTCGTATTTGCAGTTATCATGACAAACCCAAAATTGCAAGAAAACTGCGGTTCCTACCTCGAAGAAACGAAAAGGAGCAGCATCCTCCTCGGGTCCTACCACCGAGATACGACACTCATTCCTCCAATTTCCACCGTGATTTTGTGTAATAAGTTTTATATATTTATAATTAATCGTTATTAAAACTAACTATTATCACGATATAGGCAAGTGTACTTATCGAACAGTAGTATAGTTTTAGCAAGACCGGATTGTCGAACCCAGAGGAACTAAAAGTACTAGTAATGACTGTTTTTTTATTATCTAGCCTAAAAATAAGGTGGTTTTGTTTTAACTAACTAATTAAATAATCTAAGAATTCACAGAGAATGGAATTGGGGATTACTTTTGGAAAACGATTGAATTAAGACAATACCTAAGGAAAATCCACTGCATCAGATTTGCTATTCGCCCGAATCGGACGATTTATTCATTTAACTTGTTAAAGTAGAGATCCCTAAGTTATGTTATTATCCCTATTCAAGACTAATAACGTCTAACCCCTAGATTGAATAATTGAGACTTTTCTCTAATTAACACCCTAGGGTTGCATTAACTCGATCTATGGATCCCCCTATTAGGTTTCACCCTAATCTGACAAAAATTTGTCACCCTATCTCTAGGCGCACAAACAAATCCGCTTAATTATGACAAATGTACTCTTAGACAGGTTCTATTCCTCCTCTGAATAAGAGCTTATCTTGAATCAGTATCCTGGGATATCAAAACAAGAGTTAAGAACACATAATTAAGAACAAGTTAAATATTTATCATACAATTCAGAAAATAATAACAAGATTCGTCTTAGGTTTCATTCCCCTTAGGTACTTAGGGGATTTAGTTCATAACTAAAAAGGAAAACATCTCAGAAGAATAATGAATACAAAACATAAAGAAAACCTAAAACTCCAGAAGGGAAATTGAGGGGAGATCTTCAATCTTGATGATGAATCCAGCTTCTGAGATGGATTAATCGGCTTTCTTCGAGTAATTCCTTCCTCCCTCTCTATGTCCCCTTACTTTCCTCCTCTAGGTTGTATTTATAGGCTTTAGAATGCCTAGAAGCCCTCAAAATTGGCCTGTTCTGAATTGGACTCAACTTGGGCTCGGCAGGGACACGCCCGTGTAAGTCGTGCTTGGAATCTGCCAAATTGACACAACCGTGTGGTCTGCCCGTGTGAGGAGGTCCAGACCGTGTTGAATTCGTACTTTGGCTCATTTTTCTCTATTTTTAGCCAGTTTCTCGTTCCTTTCGCTCTCCTATGCTCTCCTAAGTATAAAACATGGAATTAAAGCATTAGGAGCATCGAATTCACCAATTCTAATGAGAAATCATCCATAAAATGAGTTAAACATGGGGTAAAAATATGTATAAATTATGGTTTATGAAATACCCCCACACTTAAGCATTTGCTTATCCTCAAGCAAAATTCTCAACTTATAATCAAAATAAATTCTTCTCAAATTATAATTTCTATTGATAATATCTCAAAATAATCCATAGGTAATCATACATTAATAATTCAACTAAAAGAACACCACAGTTTCAATCATTCCAAGTTGAGCATTTTTTTTCTGAAAATATAGGTGTCTCCCCTCGTCTAGGTAATTACCTTATATTCAAAATGTCACAGAGTTTTAAATCCTTACTAAAGATTCACTCAAATCACTCGAGGTGTTTAAGGACAATAAATGAAGCACTCAATAGTCAACAATAAAAAGTCATTACCATAGGCTTGCATGAAAATCAAATCTTCACCACTATAATTTGAGATGATACATCAATCAAAAGGTCTTTAGAGGGTTGTAATGAGGCTTGGTTAGGGGGTGTGGTCACAAGATGAAAGAAAAGGTTAAAATCGAGATTGACCTGAAAAATTTTCCTAACTAGAAAAATAGCTAGTCATCAATTGCGTACAACAGAGCTTTTCTTAGAATATGGAATTTAACTTCTTTAGCTCAGAAGATTACTACTATTAAGATGTATACACTACTATTAAGATGTATACAAAGTAGAATAAAACTTAGCTAAGCAACTATTTCAATTCCAATCTCGACAAAAAATTGGGGATCAAATTAATTTAAGGGATTTCAACAATAATGGGTTAAGGGTTAATATTAAGGGTAATACAAGAAATGGCTTGTTAGCTCAACGGGGTTTACTAAAGGTTAATCGTGGAGGTAGGCTTTTCATGGCATGAGTGGGTTATTCCTAAGTGCCTTTCTCATTTTGATATATCAAATCAAATGGTGTGGTCTTGATATGCATAATCAAGCAAGTTCTAGAATAACAGTTCAATACTGATGCGCTCAAAGCAATAATAAAAGTGAGCATGAAAGAATTAATAGATGCTAAAAGGCTAAAAAATCTCACAAAAATTATGGCTTTTTGATGTTTAAAACTTGTGAATTCCAACTCAAAGTAATACCTAAACTTTTGGGAAACAACCTAAAATTTTAAATTCTTAAAAATCAACTTATCATGCTTGATTCTCTAATGTCTTAAGGTTTAAACAATCAATGCATTAATGTCTATGTTTTAATTCAAGATATATCAATCAAAATCATAAATCAATCAAAATTTATCCTAAATATGATGTGAGAGCTTTTCAAGAGAACAAGGCAGTCATTCAGGGATTTTTCTGATAATGAAATAAATACCCCCCACACTTAAGATGTACATTGCCCTCAATGTACAAAGATAGATAGGAAAAGATAAATTTGTAAACATAAGATAGAGGGAGAAGTGAAACTTCCTGTATTGATGAATTCCTCGAACTGGAGTTTGAGAGAGTAATCGGTGCGAGAGTGGAGGAGGATACTCCGCCGGTGGTAGAGGTTCATTAGTCCATAAGTCCTACGCTAAAAGAATATTATATCTAGTGGTAGCTATGGTCGTGGTCGATCAGGATATGGTAGTCGTGGAGAACCTTTCCCTGTGGAGTTTTTAGTTCCTATGCGATGATGAGCTTAGGAGCTCTATATAACTGTGATAAAATCAGGAACTTATTAGGGGATATTAGTAAGAATAATTACTCTTAATGAAATAACCGAAGTTGATAATTAAATAAAATTCTAAAATCTTAATAAAAATAAAAAGTAGTTTTAATAAAAATTAAAAGCATAAAATAATAAATAAATATTTTTAAACATCTTCATCGCTGGATGGTTCGCAAGGTGGGACTGGCGATGAGATGTGGAGGTGCTGACAAATCTACTGTAGAGTAGATCAATATTGTCAAATCGTTGAAAACACTGCTGCTCGAATCGAGTGAGGCGCTCAGAGATGTCAGCATATGAAGCCGCCGCATGAACTGGACAAGAGGGTGGTGGTGGCTGAGTCGGTGGGTCCTCGTGCTGTGGAGGGGCATCATCAGGAATGTCCTCGTAGGCCTCCTCCTCGTTAGATTGGGCGAGACGATATTAAGGAGGGTAGGTTTCTCGGCACTTTTCGATCATCCTCATGCTAAGCATGCTCGATATGCCTTGTGGAGACATCTGGCCAATGAGGGTTAAGGGTGATTCTTGGGCTACGGTGCTGAGGAGCCTGAAGTGTCAAGCCAACCGAGTAACATAGGGGCCAATGGAGATGACCCCCTTCCTATACCGCTCCATCTGGTGCTGAATTGCGAGGGCGATGAAATAGGCAAGGTCAATGATGTGCCCGTGCGACATACACCATAAAAAATAGGTGTCGTGAGTGTTGATAACGCCAGTGCTCTCTCGCCGTCCTATAATCGTTTAAGCCAAAATGGCGTGTAGGTATCTCAAAGATGGAGGGAGAGCCGATGCCTTGGAGCGGCTAGGATTGTAGGTGGCCCCACCTGGTACTAGTGCGTCCCAACATCGTGAAGGAGAAAGATGGATGTGGCGGTTGAGAGCATGTAAGTCATTCTCCTCTTTGAATTCCTCCGTATATAAACCCAGTGCAGTACCAAATTCTGGTACGCTGAGCTGGCAAATTAATCCGCCTAGGTAAAATTGCACCGTGCTGGGATCATCGTAGTTCATCATCATGGTCTGAAGATGAAATGTGGAGCATAATTCGATCATAAGCTCGAGATACGTCAGCTCGATGATCCCAAAGAAAAGCTCCCAAGGGTCGGTGGTTAGGAGGGCCCGAATCGCATCAGCCAACTGAACTTGTTCTATTACAGCCCAGTCGATACAGCGGCCTGTAATTAAAGGTTGGGCCCGGAGTATTTAGAATAGTTCTTCTTGGGGCCTGATGGGGAATCTCAAGAAAGGGTGACAAACTTCCGCGGTAGTACCCGAGGAAGATGACGCTCCCTTTCTTTTCTTTGAAGCAAGGATAGCAGCCTTTTTACCACGTGAGGATGACATGATACCTGCAATTATAAAGGAGGATAATAGTAGGTAAACGAATTTGAAAAGCCATGAATTTGAACTAACAATTTCAACCAAAATTACTAAAACGAACCAATCTCAGCCAACATAATAATTTTGATAGCATAATTTCGTGACATTGGCATGAGAATGGGCATCAAATTTCATGGAAATATAAAGAGCATAAATTTGGCACATGGAATGAGTTGTAATGGTAAATAACAAAAAGCAATTGAAAACTATGAATATTGATTTAGAATAGGTGAATAAGGCATGAGAGTTTCATAAAAATATGTCATGGGGAATGAATGATAACTAATCTTAAAATAAATGAAACTTGAATGATAGCATAGTGTGAGATACATGAAGATTATAGAATTAAAAATGCGTGGAGTTAAAGGTAAAGAGTGAACAAACGCTAAAAAATAGAAGAATAAGCCTCAAGAATGAAGTTGGAAGCGACGCATAGGTATGGCAGGGAGGGCGTGTGGACTTGCAGCGGCTAGGGTTAGGGTTTTTGGGTGAAGAAGACAATGAATAGTGCAACCTATTTATAGATTTTGAGGCACACGGCCAGGTAACACACCCATGTTCCCCAATTTCAGCCCGTGTGATTCGCAAATTTTGAGTTTGGGCGCGTCTGACATTTAGTACATGCCCGTGTTCCTTGGGCGTGTGGGTGCACACGGTCGTTTCGTATGGCCGTGTCTGGCGTTGTTCGCTTCTCCCACGCCCGTGTCAATCTAACAGGTTCGACCAAGGGTACTAGACACGGGTGTGTCACACGCCCGTGCTATTTTAACAGGTTCATCCACGGTTCTTCCACACAGGCATGTCGCACGCCCTTTTTGTTTTGGCAGGTTCGACCACAGCCATGTCGCACGGTCGTGGCATTTTATCGTAGCCCGTGTTTGGAAAAATTGTTGCCCTACTTTTACACTGCCCTAAGCACGCCCGTGTGCTTGGCCGTGTCTCTGTAGAAAAGCTGTATTCAAGAGCTCCGTTAGTAAGTTAGGTGTTAAAGACTAAATTTTAAAGAAGTTAATACAGTTAGTGCTCGGGTTGCCTCCCGAGAAGCACTTATTTATAGTCTAAGCTCGACTTACCTCTCCATTGAATGATCATGGTTGTTTGAGGAGTTTATACTCGTCATTCCTGCTATCATTCTCATTAGAATAAGGTTTTAGACGAGTGTTCTTTACTTTAAAAGTGCTGAACTTGGGATGACTCACCTCGACTATACCGAATGGGAAAATGCTAAGTACCATAAGAGGGATTTCTTCATTCGATGTGGTAGTGACAATATGAGGATCTGCGGCATCTAATAAGACTTTATCTCCAACCTTAAGTTGATTTGGAAAGGTATTGAGCTCGTTCTGGCATAGTTTTGGTTTATCGTGTGTTCTCCGTTTATGCGTCCGCCATTCATCTAGCTCCTCGATTTGTAACCTTCGATCTTGATGAACAGGTCCTCTACTATTGCTTGAGAATGACTCATATGCTTCCTTCAGACTCATTTCCTGCAAAGTAAGTTGTACTATATTGTCAGTTTTAGTAGAATGGGTTAAACGATCACCTTCAATTTCCAATGTGTTGTCAGAATTGCTAGTTTAAAGAGTGATTGTTTCGTCTCCCATACGAAGTGTGAGTTCACCTGTGCCAACATTAATAATCATTTTAGCAGTTGCTAAAAAGGGCCTTTCTAAGATCAAATGAGTGTTGCTATCTTCCTCTATGTCTAAAACAATGAAGTCAACGGGAAATATAAATTTATCGATTTTAACTAGCACATCTTCAATAATACCCCTAGGAAATCTTATAGTTTTGCCTGCTAATTGAATGCTCATCCTAGTCTGTTTGGGTTTCTCGAGACCTAATTGTTTGAACATTTTGTAGGGCATGACGCTAATACTAGCCCCTAAATCAGCTAATGCATTATTAACATCTAAACTACCAATTAAGCAAGGAATCGTAAAACTCCCTGGATCTTTTAGTTTGTTGGGTAGTTTATTTTGGAGAATAGCTGAGCAAACTGCGTTTAGCTCCACATGTGATGCCTCCTCCAACTTCCGTTTATTTGCTAAAAGCTCTTTTAAAAATTTCATTACGTTTGGCATCTGCGACAGAGCTTCAATAAACAGTAAGTTAATATGTAATTTTTTCAAGAGTTTAAGGAATTTACCAAATTATTCATATGAGGGGTCTTTGCTTTTCGCGTTGAGGTATGGCACACGAGGTTTATAGTCGACATTCACTAATTTATTTTTATTATGACCTGCCTCACCTTGACCTCTGCTTACCTTAGTTTCTTGTCTCGGTTCTGGCTCAGGCTCAACGACTCCTTCTTCATCTTAAATATTAATTGCGTTGAGCTGTTCCCTTGGGTTGGGTTTAGTATTACTTGGCAAGCTACCTTGTGATCATTCAGAGATTAGTTTGGACAGCTGGCCTATCTGAGTTTCGAGCCATTGGATCGATGCATGTTGATTCTTAAGTGCTGTCTTGGTATTCTAAAAATGAGTTTCTGACACTGATATAAACTTTGAGAGCATCTCTTCAAGGTTCGGCTTCTTTTCCTGTTGGTAGGGTGGTTGTTGGTAGCCTGGAGGTGGTCTCTGATTTCCTTAACCTACCCATAAGAAATTTGGGTGGTTCCTCCAACCTGCATTGTAAGTGTTACTATATGGATTATTTTGAGATTGATGATTATTACCCATGTAATTTAACTGCTCATTATCCATGTTGTGGCCATAAGGTTGGTATTCTGAATTGTTTGATCCACCTCCACTTACTTCGCACTGCATTACTGGGTGAACCTGTGAAGAATTAAGAAAACCATCAATCTTTTTATTTAGAAGTTCTACCTGGTTTGACAGTATAGTAACCGAATCGACGTTATAAACACCTGCTGTTTTAGTTGGCTTAGTCCTCATGACTTGCCACTGATAGTTATTCAGTGGCATCTCCTCTATAAACTCATAAGCATCTTCAGGTGTTTTATTATTGATGGTTCCGCCAGCAGCTGCGTCAACCATTTATCGAGTCGAAGGATTCAGGCCATTATGGAATGTTTGAACCTAAAGCCAAAGCGGTAACCCATGGTGAGGGCACCTTCTTAGTAAGTCCTTGTATCTTTCCCATGCATCGTAAAGAGTTTCTAAGTCTATCTGCACAAACGAAGAGATATCATTACATAATTTAGCCATTTTAGCCGGCAGAAAATATTTTAGTAAAAATTTTTCAGTCATTTGTTCCCAAGTAGTAATTGACCGTCATGGTAATGAGTTCAACCACTGTTTAACTTTGTTCCTCAGTGAAAAAGGGAATAACCGAAGACGAATGGCATCATCAGAAACACCATTAATTTTAAATGTATCGCATAGTTCCAAAAAGTTTGCTAAATGAGCGTTGGGATCCTCATCCTGCAAACCATCAAATTGAACAAATTGTTGTATCATTTGAATAGTGTTAGGTTTTAGTTCAAAAGTATTTGCAGATATAGCAGGTCTAACTTTGCTCGATTTAGTTCCTGTTAAAGAAGGTTTAGCATAATCATACATAGTGCGTGGAGCAGGATTTTGATTAACTACAATTACAGGAGGTAGCTGATTGTCTTGGTTTTCAGCCATCTCTTCGGTTGGGGATTGAGTATCGTTCTCTTGCACGTTCTCTATGTATCTTAAGCTTCGCCTTATTTCTCTTTGGTTTCTACTAACTGTGCGATTGATTTCTTCGTCAAAGAGTAGTGGTCCTGACTGGTTTCTTTTAGTCATAAACTATAAAAACCTGCAAAGAGAAAGAAAAAGTAAATTAATAAAAAAATATTAATAATAAATTAAATTAAATTAAATTAAATTGCAAGAAAAATAAATGGCTAAAGTAATAAAAATTGAGCGTTCCTAATATCTTAGTTCCCCGGCAATGGCGCCAAAAACTTGATCGCGTGATTTTGTGTGATAAGTTTTATATATTTATAATTAATCGTTCTTGAAACTAACTATTATCGCGATGTAGGCAAGTGTACCTATCGAACAGTAGTATAGTTTTAGCAAGACCAGATTGTCGAACCCAAAGGAACTAAAAGTACTAGTAATGACTGTCTTTTTATTATCTAGCCTAAAAATAATGTGGTTTTGTTTTAACTAACTAATTAACTAATCTAAGAATTCACAGAGAATGGAATTGGGGATTACTTTTGGAAAACGATTGAATTAAGACAATACCTAAGGAAAAATCCACCTAGATTGTACTTATTATTCTGGCTCCGAATCGGATGATTTATTCATTTAACTTGTTCCGTAAAGATCTCTAAGTTATGTTATTATCCTTATTCAGGACTAATAACGTCTAATTCCTAGATTGAATAATTGAGACTTTTCTCTAATTAACACTCTAGAGTTGCATTAACTCGATCTATGGATCCCCCTATTAGGTTTCACCCTAATCCGGCAAAATCTTGTCACCCTATCTTTAGGCGCGCAAACAAATCCGCTTAATTATGAAACTCTTAGACAGTGTCTATTCCTCCTCTGAATAAGAGCTTATCTTGAATCAGTATCCTGGGATATCAAAACAAGAGTTAAGAACACATAATTAAGAACAAGTTAAATATTTATCATACAATTCAGAAAATAATAACAAGATTCGTCTTAGGTTTCATTCCCCTTAGGTATTTAGGGGATTTAGTTCATAACTAAAAAGGAAAACATCTCAGAAGAATAATGAATACAAAACATAAAGAAAACCCAAAACTCCTGAAGGGAAATTAAGGGGAGATCTTCAGTCTTGATGATGAATCCAGCTTCTGAGATGGATCAATCAGCTTTCTTCGAGTAATTCCTTCCTCCATCTCTGTGTCCCCTTACTTTCCTCCTCTAGGGTGTATTTATAGGCTTTAGAATGCCTAGAAGCCCTCAAAATTGGCCTTTTCTGAATTGGACTCAACTTGGGCTCGGCAGGGACATGCCCGTGTGAGTCGTGCTTCGAATCTGCCAAATTGACACGGCCGTGTAGTCTGCCCGTGTAAGGAGGTCCATGCCGTGTTGAATTCGTACTTTGACCCATTTTTCTCTGTTTTTGGCCCGTTTCTCATTCCTTTCGCTCTCCTATGCTCTCTTAAGTATAAAACATGAAATTAAAGCATTAGGAGCATCGAATTCACCAATTCTAATGGGAAATCATCCATAAAATGCATTAAACATTGGGTAAAAATATGTATAAATTACAGTTTATCATGCGTCAATATTGATTTTTTATTCTAGAACTTGCTTCGATTATGCATGTCAAGACCACAACATTGATTTGATATATCGAGATGATAAAGACACTTAGGTTTAACCCACTCACTCCATAAAAGTATACCTTCATAATTAACCCTTAGTGAACCTCCTTGAGCTTAACAAGCCCTTCATTGATTTACCCTCAATACTAACCCATAACCCATTATTGTTGAAATCCCTTCAATTAATTTGATCCTTATTTTTGTCGAGATTTGATTTGAATAAATTTCTTAGCTATGTTTTATTTTTGATAGTTAGCAAAGTTTTATGTTCTTAAAAAAAAACGAAGTGCTGCAATTGAGATTTGTCGTCTAGCATATGATGAAATTATGTAATGCTTGGATTAAAACGATGTTATCCATGAAGAAAAGCTCAATTCTAGGATCATTTAATTAGGGATGTAATTTGTCAGTTTTAGTATTTTTCTAGTTAGGTAATTTTTCAATTCAATCTCGATTCTAACTTTCTCTTTCAGCTTGTGACCACACCCCCTAACCAAAGCCACGTTACAACCATCGAAAGACCTTTTGATTGATGTATCATCTCAATATATAGTGGTGGAGATTTGATTTTCACGCAAACCTATAGTAATAACTTTTCATATTGACTGATGAGTGCTAAATTTGTTGTCCTTAAACACCTCGAGTGATTTGAGTGAATCTTTAGTGAGGATGTTAAATTCTGTGATATTTTGAGTCAAAGGTGATTACTTAGATGAGGGCAGACACCTATGTTTTCGTGATAAAATGCTCAACTTGGAATGTTTGAAACTTTGATGTTCTTCTAGTTGAATTCTCAATGTATGATTACTTATTGATTATTTTAAGATATTATTGATAGGAATTATAAGTTGAGAAAAATAAATCCTTAATTGTGAATTGAGGACTTTGCTTGAGGACAAGCAAACGCTTAAGTGTAGGGATATTTGATAAGTCGTAATTTATACATATTTTATCTTATGCTTAAGCACATTTTTAGATGAATTATCATTAGATTTGTGGAATTTGATGCTCCTAATCCTTTAATTTCATGTTTTATACTTAGGTGAGCATAGGAGAGTAAAAAGAGCGAGAAACAAGCCAAAAATGAATAAAATTGGTCAACGTGAGAAATCAACACAGCCTGGACTTCCTCACACGGGTAGACCACATGCCCGTGTCTATTTAGCAGACTCTAACACGGTTTAAGCCATCCTATACGGGCGTGTCACACGGGCGTGTCCCTGTCGAGCCCAAGTCTAGTTCTACTCAAAAAAGGCCACTTTAGAGGGTTCTTAGGCATTCTAAAGCATATATAAACACCCTAGAGGAGGATTACAAAGAGAGACAGAGTAGGAGGTAATGAATTACTCGAAGAAAGCCGATTGATCCATTTCAGAAGCCGGATTCTTCTTCAAGACTGAAGATCTCCCTTCAATTTCCTTCAGGGTTTTTTTGGTATTCTTTATGTTTTGTTATTATTATTCTTCTGAGATATTTTCTTTTACACATATGAACTAAATCCCCTAAATACCTAAGGGGGATGAAACCTAAGACGGATCTTGTTATTATTTTCTGAATTATATGATAAATACTTGATTTGTTCTTAATTATGTGTTCTTAATTCTTGCTTTAATATTCCAGGATATTGATTCAAGTATTGATGTGCTTATTCAGAGGAGCAAAAGTCTATGTCTAAGAGTAGATCTAGCATAATTAAACGGAGTTGATTGCACCCCTAGACATAGGGCGACATAAATCTGCCGGATTAGGGTCAAACCTAATAAAAGAATCCATAGATCGAGTTAATGCAACACTAAGGGTTTTAATTAGAAAGAGATTTTAATTAATCAACCTAGGGTTAGACGTTGTTAGTCTCGAGAGAGATAATAATATAAATTAGGGATTTCTACGGATCGAGTCAAGTGAATAAATCGTCTAGTTCAGAGTCAAATAACAAGTGAAGTCTAGGTGGATTTTCCCTTGGGTATTTTCCAAATCAATCAGTTTTCCTAAAAGTATTTCCCCAATTTACTTCCTGTGCATTCTTAGCTTATTTAATTAGTTTAGATAAAGCAAATCCTCTTATTTTTAGGCTAGATAATAAAAAGAAGGTTAATACTAGTACTTTTAGTTCCTGTAGGTTCGACATTCCTGTCTTGCTATAAGCTATACTACTGTTCGATAGGTGCGCTTGCCTTTATCGTGATAATAGTTAGTTTTCAAGTACGATCAATCATAAATATAAGACTTATCACGCACATCAAAAAGATATTATAATTAACAATAAAATGAAAAAAATAATTACCTATGATTTCTTGGACACCAAAACTATTACCTATGATTTCTTGGACACCAAAACTATCTCTAGGATCAAAGACATTATTTTGATCATTCAAATTAGCTTTGATCATGGACGTCTCCTTTAAAAACAATGTATCAACACCAAACAAAGAAATGTTAGGCACGTCAGTGTTCAAGTAAAATATAACTTGTTTCCTATTTTCTTTCCTCTCACTTTTCTTTCCAATCAAGCACACTCAAAATTTATTTTCTTTTCACTTTTCTACTCCCTCCTCCCATCCCTTCACTTTTTCTCCCAACGAAGCCCGCCCTTAATCTTATTGTTGTTTATGATATTACCTACTTGCTTCAAATTTGAATGTATAACGATTAAATTCCTCACTTTAAAATTTAAGGACTAATTTGCTCGAAGCTTACAATACAAGGACCTTCTAGATAGTTTAACCTTTTATTTTCTAGAGATCCACAAAAATAAAATGCTATGAATCACAAAGCTTGGTGCACCTTGAAAAATCAAATTCAAACTCTTTAAAAACAATTTTTTGTTGGACTTACTTTTTATCTCATATATATATATATATATATATATATATATAACTAATTATTTCCTTTAGACTCGTGTCAATAATTATTATCTCACTTTTTATACATATATATATATATATATATATATATATATATATATATATATATATAACTAAGTTTTCATGTTATTTGTTTTAGTCCCTTTATTGTCCAATTTGAAAATTCTTTTCTCGAAGATGACAAGTATTACATTATTAGTTGTTGCTTTCATTGCAAACAAAGCAAAGGTCTAAAACACATGAAAACACCTCTTTCCTATCACTCTTTTTTTTTTTTCAAGTTTATCCTATATACAAAAGGAAAAAAAAGGTTTTTATTGCAATTCAAGACATAAAAATATGATTGCTTTCTAATAATTGGAACCCTAAAAAATTAGTTTTTTTTAATCCCATTTCAATGTCATTGTTTGATTACTTTGGAAAATTTATTTTATGGATCCTTCCCACCATATCAACCATAGTCTCTTTCCAATTATGTAATGACATTTCAGCAAATTTTTTTATGTCATATACATAATTTTAGTAGTTTTTTACCCTAAACTCTGAACCCTAAACTTTAAACCCCAAATCCAAAACCTTAAATCTGGAATCTCAAATCTTGAACTAACATGAAACCCTAAACATCAAAACCAAACTCAAATCTTGAACCTCAAACCCTAATCTTTAAGGTTTGAGGTTCAAGATTTAAGGTTTGAGTTTGAGGTTGGAGGTTTGGGGTTTGAGTTAGAGGATAAGGTTTGGGATTTAGGGCAAAAAATTATCAAAATTATGTATCATTGACATTGAAAAATTGCTGAAATGTCATTAAATAATTAGAAAGGGACCATGAATGATTTGGTGGGAATGGTTCATAAAAAAAATTTTAATTACTTTGTGATATTTATATTGACCGATTAGCCGTTGAGACTGACATGTCTTTGTACTATAGGTTGAGGAGAAGTAAAAAAAAAAAAAAAGAGTAAATATTTTAAATGGTAGTAACTTTAAACATTAAAAAGTTAACTTTCCGTGTTTTAAAATCACTAAAAAGCCCAAAATTCAACATTTTTTTGAAACAACACACCTATCTACCTTGACCCCTATAAAATGGAAAATTGTTGTTTTAGACCCAAAATTCATAAAATATTAAGTTAATATATATTAAAATTATAGTTTGACTCCAAAAATGCTAGAATTTTGATTTAGTCCTTTTGAAAAATATAGGTTAATACAATAGTGAAATTACAATTTTACTCTTTTAAAAATCTATAACTTAATTTCTGCCCCCATCCTAAAAAAATTCCTCGTTTCGCCCTTGATCGACCTTACACTAAGAGTGCTTTTTCGTATTAAGAGATAGAGATGAGTTCTTGGTAAGGTAGCATTTTTTAAAGTTTAAGATTACATATTTGCTTTAAAATTATATATATATATATATATATATATATATATATTATAATATTAACAATTAAATTACTCACTTTTATAGTTGAGGGACTAGTTTGCTTGAAGATTACAATACGAGGACCTGTTGGGCAATTTAACCTTTTATTTTCTAGGGATCCAAACAAAAGAAAATGATGCCATGAAGCACAAAGCTTTTCGCAAGTGAATTGCTTGGTTGAAACTTGAAATTAGGATCCAACGCCCCCACAATTTTAATTAATTTCATGTTAATTTATATATAGGTTGGATTGGTCATTAGGGTATCTCAAATTTCACCATTGTCAATGCAAAAGGAAAGTTCCAAAAAGGAAAATTTTGAATTTTCTAGGAAAATGTATAAATAAATTCATGCAAGCGTTAGTCAGACAGCTAAATTCTACATAATAAAGGGAAAAGGTCAAATTTTGAATTTGGTCCCTTTATTATAGTCAAACTTAGGATTTAGTTCTTATACTTTAGCTTGGCATAATTTGATCTCTTTTATAATGCTATTAATTAGTTTAATAGTTAACATAGATAGTATTATGGTTATAATAGTTACGATCTTTTTCTTAAAAAATTCTATTCAATATAATGAATTAAAAGAGATGTTTTGAAAAAAACTATGTCAATATTTTAATTGAATAGTCAAAAGTATTAGTTATTTGAATTAACTGATAACATTATAAAAATAAGGATAAATTACACCCATGATCGCTCTAAATTAAATAAGATCTGTCCTATTTTTGCCACTCCATTTTTTTCTTCATTTAGTCGCTCTAAATAAGATAATTGTGCGAACTAGTCACAGATAAATTACACCCATGATCACTCTAAAATAGAGTCTGTCCTATTTTAGTCACTCTATTTTTTTTAATTTAGTCACTCTAAATAAGATAATTGTGCAAATTAGTCACTATTGTTTAATTTTCGTTTTTTTTAATGGATTGCTGACATGGCACATTGAGTGATTGGTGGGTGGCATTTTTGGTTGACTTTTGACTAAAGTTTAGGGACATGTTTATAATTAGTCCAAAACTTTTCCCCCTAGACTTTATAGAAAGGTCCCTAAGCTTGAGTCAAAGGTCAACAAAAAGAATGTTATATGTCAATTACTCAATGAGCTAATGTGTCATATTAACAATTCGTTAAAAGAAAATAAAAATTTTAACAACAGTGACTAATTCACACAATTATCTTATTTAGAGTGACTAAATTAAGAAAAAAAATTTGAAGTGATTAAAATAGAACAGACCCTATTTTAAAATGATTATAGATGTAATTTACCCTCAAAATAAATCAACCAAAATATATCAAATTAAAAACATCAAATCTTGAAATTGAGCATAATAAAAGTACCAAAACTATACTTTGAAGATAAAAGAAATAGATTATAAACGTATAGATGAAAGAAAGACGAAGAAAGAAAGATAGGAAACTAATTCAAATGTAATCAAGTGATTATAAAAGGCATGTCTAATATAATCGTGAGGTCAATTTTACATTTATGATGGATACTTTTTCCTTGTTGTATTTTGAAAATTTTTATTGAATTAATCATTTTGATCAAAGAGTAATTTATTCATTGAATAGTTCGTTTAAACGAATCCAAAAATTCTTATATACTTATCACATGAATCGTCACTAAATCACGTTAAAATTTATTTAGAAATTTCTTCATCGTATCTTATAAAGCTCTCAAAAGCTTTATCATTGATTTCTAAAAGTTTAATCGGATCGCATCCAAATTTCTATGGCTTTACTATTAGCCTCTCATTGAATGACACATGTTTGGATGGGTTTGTGTCAAAGTCCAGTCTTTATATGAATTCGCTATCAAAACTTTACTCAAACAACTTCATGATTCGCCCACACTTTTAACCATTATTAACATCTTTCAACATTTTGTTCGAGTCTTTCGATTTCTTACACTAACTTTATATCAAGAGTTTTGAATTAGATTCTGAGTTTTAATAAAATAATTATGATATCTTTTGTAATGGCCTAAATTCAAGGTTATCGGAATAGTGGTTTCATAACCACAAATTCGATTTAAAGAGAAATTTATTTTAATATTTTTGCATGAAAATTTATATGATAGGAAAGTCGTATGAAAATATTGATAGAAAAATTTTATCGATTTAGTGGCTAGTTAAAAAAAATTTATTGAAGAAATTAGGTAAAAATAAGTTATCGAGACCTCTATCTCGTAAAAACCGAGTCGAAAATAATTTTATAAATATTTATGAAATGTTATTAATGTGGTATTAAAATTTCGTTAGGAAATTTTAATGTTTGGGTAGTCAATTAAATGAAAAGGACTAAATTGTAATAGGTGTAAAAGTTGCTAGAGTGATTAAATAGCTTAAGAGTCTAATGAGAAAGGATTTAAAAGGCAATTAGACCCAAAATTTATTTGGGCTGGACGGCAAGGGTATGAATCAGCAGAAAAATTGATAAATTAAGGGTAAAATTGGAATATTGCAAAATTAACTAAATAAAACTAGGACTAAATAGGAAATATCTAGATTTCTCTTCATTTCTCTTCAATTCCAGCAGCTAAAAACGCCATAGGAGGGTTCTCTAAGCTGGTATTTCATAATTTTTGCACCAAAAGATTCAAATACGAAGCTGGATCGAGGAAAGGAAAAAGTTCGGGATTAGTAGATTTTTGCTGTTTACAAACAAGTATCAAGGTAAGTTCATGTAACTTGAATTATATTCTTAAATACTTGAAATGTAAGTTATTGATGTGAATATGATTTGAATGTTCATTATATGAAATTTGATGAAACATTGATATATTTGATATAAAGGGAAGAAATCCGGTTGTATGAAAGAAAAATTCGATGGATCTCGAAAAGGAATTGACGGTAAAAAGGTCTAGCCGGACGGGTGATCCTATCTGATATAGCCCTCCAGAAGAATATGTGGAAAATGGATTTAGCCGGACGGGTAATCCGAATTAGGTCGAATTTAGCTTGGACTGTAATTCGGATCCAAGCTCATTAGAGTAATTGTCGTTGCTGAGGATTTAGCTCGGTCGTAATCCCGACAATACTCTATGAGTTTATATTGTATGAGATTTAGCACTGGGTGGTAATCTGCTTTTGCAAGGTTGAGGTTCGCGGGAGTGTGCTCTCTGAAATGGAAATGTGCGCACATGAATATGAATTGACGGACACGGATTTGTACACTAAATGTGTACCTCTGAAAAATCCATCGAAATTCCGAGTAATTCAACGGGATAAATATGGAAAAATAACAAGGGAATGGAAATCATAGTATTGATGAGCTCATCAATCATGATATATATTATTGATATATAGAAATTATTGTACTAACTTGAATGTTGAGTTTGTGCATGTTAGGGTAATAATGCATTGAATGGATATATGTAATGTTTATTGTATTGTCTTGAAAATATTAGGTAAGTGTAATTCTTGTTACATGAGCTTACTAAGCACAAAGTGCTTACCACATTTCCTTTTCTCTGTTTTTGTAGTGTTAAGAGCTCGGAGGTCGGATTTGGGTGGAGACACATCACACTATCAACCTCGGGATTTCGGTATATAAAGGAACTTTATTTTGGGAACCAATGGCATGTATAAGCTAACAAAGTAAATGTTAACGTGAAATGAATGTAAAGTTAGCCATTAGTATGGTTAACAAACCTGGTTATAGATATGTGATGACGTTATCTTATATAAATGCATGAATCTATCATGAAAATATGTTAAATTGATTTGATTGATGTGGATTGGTCTCGATTTAATATTACAGGGAAGTTTAGATATTTATAAAAGGGCTATATTCAATAAAAAAAAATTTAATTCGTAAACTCCGGTAATGCCTCGCACCCTATTCCGGCAATGAATACGGGTAGGGGTATTACATCTTTTATATCTATTTTATGATTCATGAATATTAATTCTTTTAAAGTCTGTGATTACTCTTTTCAATAATATTACCTTCTGTAGTTTAAAATGGAGTTTTCATCATAACGCTAAACGGATATAATATATATAAATACATAAGAATTTTATGGTTAAATTTCTTGCATTCTATGAAGATATATATCCTAAATGTCGTTTTATCTTTGATGTTGGCAATATTAGGAGGAAAGACGACAAAGAGTAAGATGTCATTTGAAATGGTTGTAATAAGAGTTCTAAAATAAGGAATATGGCACGTGGATGAGGATCGTGAGAGAGTGTAGTGTACAGTTTCTTTTAAGGTTAAAGTATCTTATAGGTTCTTGTATTATAAATAGAGGTGTGCATGGTCGGGCTGGGCCAGCCCATAAAAAATTTCGGCCCGTTTTCAAGGCGGGGGCCGGCCTGCCCGAAATATGGGCCTAGAATTTTGTCCAAGCCCGCCCGAGAAAAAAATGATAGGCTGAGCAGGGCCTGCCCTGACGGCCAGCGAGCCATATTAATTTTTTTTTTACTTTTTTATTAAATAAAAAACTTTAAAATATAATAAATCAAATGCATTTAAAACATAAAAAAATATTAAAAAAATGGGACTAAAATAATTCTTAAAATAATATATAAATTAAAAATATAATAAAAATAATTATATTAAAATTAAAAATTGAAATAAATTAGAACTAAATTAAGAACTAAATTATATTAATAACAAAAATTTTACAATATCAAAATAACATTAAAAACAATAAAAAAAACCTAAAGTAAAAAAACTAAAGTTACTTAAAATTTAAAATAAAAATAATTTAATATTAAAAATCGGTAGGAAGAGCAGTGCCCCGCCAAAAATCTTGCCCGAGGCCCGCCCGTTTTCTAAACGGGCCTCTTTTTTTGCCCAAGCCCATTTTTGGGCCTATATTTTTACCCAAACCCTCCCATTTTTGGAGGCGGGCCTTGGTGAAGCCGCCGCCGACCCATGCACACCTCTAATTATAAAGACTTGATCAAATTAGTTCCTTTATTATTAAATATATTAATTTAATTCTTTTATTATTAAAAAGAACTAAATAAATCCAAATTATAACAGAATTAATATTTATTGTATAAAAACTATCTTGAAAATTATTATTTTTAATTGCAATTAAATTTCAAATAAAAAATTTTATTTATAGAACTATAAAAATTTTAAAAATATTAACTCTATTAAATAGTAAAGGTTAGATCTATTCCAATTTAATCTTATTTGATTCTTTTTAATAATACAAATATTAAATTGATCCATATAATAATATAGGGACTAATTTAATTAGATTCCTATAATAGAGGGACCTATTAGGTATATTCACCTTTCTTGTAATAAAAAATTCACAAGCTTTTCTGTATATGAAAACGTCCCAATGAGGGCCATTGTTGCCATTGCTTACCAAAAAAGAAAAAGTGAAACACGGAAATAAAGAAGGAAAGATTTTTATTACACTTTTGCTTCAGGGAAAATGAGACAAACAGTTGAATTCTCAAATAGAACTTAACATTGTCTGTTTTTTGTTTTTTCCAAGTCGTTTTCTTTTTCAAGCGAAGCCATTCTTTCAGGTAAAAATCAAGTCTTTTTATCTTTTTGCTTGATATTTGTGTTGTTTCATGTTACATTTCATTATTGAGCATTGTACTTTTCTTAGTATTTGATGTTTTTGGTAATGTTTTCAATACTTTGAGTATGATTTTCTCTCTGGGTTTTGCTTATCTCCTTTTTTCTGTTTCATTTTCCAAGAAAATTCCATTTTCTCGGAAAAGAAAATTCATGGCTTCCTTTTTCTTTTTTTTTTCCGCAAAGCTTGTTTACAGCGAGCTCTCTACTACTCGGAGTTTAGTTTTCTCTGATAACTTTTTTTTCTCTTTGATCCTTGAAACTCTGTTTTCTTCAAGTTCATGTTAAATTTTTACATTAAAAAATTGCGAACTTTAGATAATAAAAAAAAGAGAGTAGTTTTCTTTGATTGGATTCAATGAATAAAACATAATTTTCATTAAAGACAAAATGTTTGGTCCAAAATCATAATTTTCATTTCTGGTTTCAATAATGGAAGCACCCAAAAAAGATAATACAAAGTGGAAACATGTTTCTTTTGTTTTGTTTTGTTTTGTGTAAGGATATTTAATTAAATTCATTTGGTGGCAACCTTATTTTGTTCCTTTATTTGTAAATTTTGTCTCAATTGGTTATGGTTGGTGGTAGTGGATGTGTTTCTCATTGAGTTTCTTTGAAGGAATTATTTGCATTATTTGTTTGTTAGTTAGGTCCTTCATACATGCATATATGTATATATATATAGTTTCTTAGTTCATGATTGAACTATTTTCAGGTTTTTGAAGCAGAGGACATATATTAATCCTTCCGTTTTTTCGATTCGACTGGGGGGATTCATGCCAATGCCGAAAGCAAGGTACGATCAATTGTCAGTTGATCTAATTATTGCATTTTGATGATTTAGATTGTAAAGATTTATGTCATATTGTTAGAAATGGTGCAACCATCGGCTTCTTGGCTTAACCAGCCGTTTTAACTAATGGTCGAGTCATATGATGCACTGTGTTGTTTTAGGCTTTTAGCCATAGGCTTCATTGGTTTTCATGTTATGACAATAGAATAAGCTCGGTGGTAGTGCCTCGAAAAAAATCTCCTATGAACCACAAACTGCTCGACAATTGAAGATACCCGAAGCCAATTCGTGTTCTGTTTCATCGCCAAATACGGCAAGTAAGGCGTCGAAATTCTGAAGTCCTAAGGTTACTGAGCATAAAGCATTGAAAAGTCCGGTGTCTGAGGTATTCTTTAGTCACTTATATTATAAAACATTTGGTTATTTCTTCACAAGCTTATGTGATTACCATTTTTTGTATGTGTTCTAGAAGAATGAACCAAGCTGAGTGACGAAACTTGAAGCATAGCTCGATCAACTCCAAGGTGATTTGAAGAAGACAAATGATCAGCTATGTAACATCCCGATTTAGGGTCTAGTCGGAGCAGTGGTTTCAAGATCACAAATTCGAAGTAAGAAAATTTATTTTTATTATATTTTTATGACCTTCAATTTCACGGGATGATTTTGTGAAAATTTCGTTCGAAAATTTTGACGTTTGGGCACTTAATTTAGTCAAAAGGACTAAATTGTAAAAAGTGCAAAACTTGAGTTCTAGAAGCTAGATGTGTCTAATTGCTATGAAATTTTAAATTGGAGGTCATTACATGGTAATTAGACCATTGGTTAATTTTTTGGACAAAAATGGACATGAAATGGGTGAAATAGAATTTTTTAAGTTAGGGGCATTTTGGTCATTTGGTAATTAAAATAATAAAAAGGGAAAATAAAAGCCAAATTTATGCTCATATTTAACCTTTGGCTGAAATTTGCATGGAAGCCATGGCTAGGGTTTTGTTCAAGCTTTACAAGCTCAATAGTAAGTCCGTTCTTGCCCCGTTTTTAATGATTTTTACATTTTTGAAATCCTCGTAACAAGATCTAGTTATTTCTACCATTTATTTGAGCAAGGGTTGATGTTTAAAATTCTACCCATGTGCTACATGTGTGTATCTTGATGTTTAAGGGAGGAATATGAATGTTTTTTGTGTGTTAAACGACTTTTACTAAGTAGTTTTCGGTGAAAACGCTAAAAAGGATTGATTTGTAAAAGTTATAAATTTGTCATATAAGTGTGATTTAATGGAAACTGTGGGATGCTATAGTTGTGAAAATGATTCGGCTAGCCTTAAAGTACAAAGAAATTGAATAAATTTCATTTTACGAGCCTAGGGGCAAAATGTAAATATGACAAAGTTTAGGGGTAAAAATGTAATTTTTCCATAATATAATTTTTGGGTCACAATGAATAATGTGACTAATTAGTAAGCTAAATGTGATATTATAGATCAAGGAAAATGAGAATCGGACTTAGATCGGGGAAAAACAGGTATTTGACGGTTAAGTCCTTTTTTCACCATTTTTGGTATCGATGTAAGTTCATACGATAATAATAATGCAATGTTATACTCGAATGTTAATGCTTGATATTACAAGAATTGTAAGTACATGTGTAAATAATGTGACATTATAGCATGTTTTGATGTGTTGATACTATGTGATAAATATTTTACCATTATTATGTATGTCATGCTTAATAATGGTTATGAAATTATGAATAATATTATGGTTGTTATCCACGATGTCACGAGCAAGTGTGATAGAGGTGCTATGTGCAAATGAAGAAAATCCCGTTTGAACTTTAGGAATAGTTTAGGATACAAGTGACATGTCATTAGGAATTAAGGAATCCGAACTCATTGAGCGGTCTAGGTTCGTGATATATATGTGACATCTAAGCTCATTGAGTGGTCTTGTAACGCCCCTAACCCGAATCCGTCACCGAAATAGAGTTAAGGAGCATTACCGGAGTTACCGATTTATTTATCAGATATTTCATTTTATCTAACGTTCATATTTGGAACCAATTAAAATCAAACATATTGTCCCTTAACGTACTTATTTTTCTCGATATGTTTTACTTGAATTTATTACTCGTCTCAATTTAATTAATTTTCTTATATCAACGTATAAAAAATAATCACCTATTTACATGTCATGATAAATATCATTCTCTTGCCATTTCTTCATAAACATAAAATCAGGGAATTCATTATATCGATATTTCATGCATTTAAAAATACAATTCAAGTTATACTAACTTACCTCGTTACTTGTACATGTTTATAATTTCATTAATCCGATATCTTTTCTTTTCCACGTTCAAGTCTCATATTCGAGTTATCCGGATCTTTATAAAGAAATTTGATCGTCGTTTTCATTTATTTCATGTTGTAATACATTCAATTAATACTTTAAACAAAATTACCATTTTACCCCTAAACTTTTAATTAATGACGATTTCATCCTTAGGTTAAAATAAAATAAAATTATTGCAATTTAATCCTTATTTCCAGCCGTTATTCTCAAACAAATTGATAACGACCCATGAATTCTATAATATATCAGAATTTTCCATAATTTCAACACTTTTCAATTTAATCCTTAAAATATGTTTTTCCCTGATCTTGAGCTAAATTAATAATTTCATTCAATTTTGTAATTTTAAATAATAAAATAATTCATTTCATGCAATTTGGTCATTTCGACATTTTACAAAATTGCCCATAAATTTTTACTTTTATTCAATTTAGTCCATGAGCCTAAAACATGCAAATTAGCCATGCTAGCTGAATATTCATACATATTTTCCTCCTTCTCCTCTCCATTCCACATCCTTTATTTATATAACATGCAACAAGTAACATTATCAATAATTTCACTATTTACTTATATGTACATTCAAAACTGTCCATTTGCGTCATAGTCACTAAATTATTTATATATTAAGATACAGAACTCGAAATTAAGATCCGCTAATTTTCCCTGAAACTAGACTTACATATATTATTACCTTGAAATTTTTACAATTTTTGGTTTAGCCAATAAGTACAGTTTATTCTTTAAAGTTACCCCTGTTCTGCTGTCTGACAGTTCCGACCCTTCTTCACTAAGAATTAATTATCTCATCGTACGAGATTTGGATGATGTTACCGCTTATTTCTATTGAAAATAGACTCATTAAGGATTCTAAACATATAAATTTAAGCCCCTAATTATATTTATCCAATTTTTTATGATTTTCCAAATTCAGAACAGGGGAACCCGAAATCATTCTGACCTTGTCTCACAAAAGTTATTGTAGCTCATGATTTACAATTCCATTGCTTACATAATTTCTTTTATAAGAAACTAGACTCAATAAGCTTTAATTTCATATTTTATTCATCCTATAATTAAAATTCTACAATTTTTGGTGATTTTTCAAAGTTAGGCTACTGCTGCTGCCCAAAACAGTTTTAGTGAAAAATATTGATTTCCATTTAGCCCCAAATTTCATAGTTCATACAATTCAATCCTTGTTCAATTAACTCCTCAATTGAGATAATTTTTCTCATTTAATACTTTATTCCATCATTTTAAACTACTTCATAACCCTTGAAAACCAGAACTTTAACACTAGACCTTAATTCCAAACTCTTTCACAATTAGGTCCTAAACCAATTTTCATCAATTTTACTTGATAAAATCACCATATGTCAAAATTAAAACTTCAATTCTATGTTTATTCATCATATTCTTCCAGTAATCATCCATAAAAACTTCAAAAATTAGCCATGGAATCAAAAACTAATGAAATAGTAAGTTGGACCCAATTGTAAAAGTCCAAAAACATAAAAATTTCAAGGAGAAAGCAAGAATTAAACTTACATGAAGCTAGAGTATGAAAACCAGCTTGAACCCTCATCCATGACTGTTTTTCAGCTGATGAATATGAAGAGAAATGAAGAGAATTCTAGATATTCCAATTTAGTCCCATTTTTATTTAGTTAATTTTGGCAATTTTCCAATTTTGCCCTTATTTCACCCATTTTCTGATTTTTCTCAGCTATTGCCGCCCAAAATATCTCCTTTGGGCTTATTTTCACTTTAGGTCCTTCCTCATTTGAAAATTAAGCTATTTAATCATTTTAGTAACTTTTTCACCTTTTTCAATTTAGTCCTTTTATTTAATTAGCTATCAAGATTTTTAAAATTTCTTGTGAAACTTTAATACTAACTTATTAACACTCCATAAATATTTATAAAAATATTTATGGCTCGATTTAAAATTTTTGAGGTCTCGATACCTCGTTTTCGATTCTAATTATTTTAATATATATATTTTTTGTACACTATTCACTATTTCAAAATTTTTCCTAACTTAACATTTAACTTATACTCACTAAATTAATAATATTTCCTACTCATTTGTCGGATTTAGTGATCTCGAATCATTGTTCTGACACCACTGAAATTAGGCTGTTACAGGTCTGAGTTCATGATGTATGATATACATGTAATTTGGTTCCGGGTACTAGTCTTGTGTGTCTTACCGGTTGCTAGGTAGTCCTAAGTGGTTCGGATACATGACAGTTTATGGGAGCAGCCCGCGTAGTTACACCCTGACCTATAGCTTATGCTAGCAGGCCCGTGAGTAGCTCCATTGTGAGCGTTACATATTATGAGGTAGCTTTAGCTATGCGTGTATGTATGGCACTTATGTGCAAGTTTTCTGTGTATCCAATAGTATTCCAAATGTTCAACGAGTAGTTCAAATAATGATTTGATGATAGTCCCAAAAAGGGTATGTCAAAGACAAGAATGAAAATGTGAAAAATGTTGAAAGGGTACAGGTATATACGCTAAGCTTATGGTTATTGAGATTTTTAAATGTCGAGACATCGGTGAGCTAAGATGTATGAATTATGATTATGAATTTTTTTGCAATACCACGCTAACTTACATTGTGTGATTGAACATGGAATCCTAATATGGTGAGTTCATGATTAGTTGAAAATGAACTTATGATAGTTATCATTATATTGCATTAAAATAGTTTTAGATAGCAGCAGTAGTCTGACTTTGAAAATCCACCAAAAATTGTGGAAATCGAATTAGAGACTAAATAAAATATTAAATTAAATATTATTGAGTCTAGTCTTACATAGAAGAAACCTTGTAAGTAAAATAATTTCATATTATGAGATATTTGAATTTTCGTAAGACAAGGTCAGAATGATTCCAGATTCTCTTGTTTTGACTTTGGAAAATCACTAAAAATTGTAAAAAAATAATTATGGGTTAGAATTTTTATGAATAAATTATTAATGAGTCTATTTTCAAGAGAAATAGACGGGAACACCATCTGAATCCGGTATTAAGATATAATTATTTTTTAGTAAAGAAAGGTCAAAGCTGTCAAACAGCAGGATAGGGGTAACTTTGAAGAATAAAATGTACTTATTGGCTAATCCATAAATTCTAAAAATTTCATGGTAGAAAGAAATATGAGTCTAATTTTAAATTCTTTTAACGGATCTTAATTTATAATTTTTTAGCTCAAGTTATAAAGAAAGTGACTATGACTCGAGTGGATAGCTTGTCAGGAATATAAGTAAAAAAGTGCAAATATGATTGTATTACCTTGAGATCATGTTGTGAGAATTGGTAGAAGGACGTTAATAAAATGCTTATTATTTTCATATGGACTTACTAAGCTTTAAAGCTTACTCCCCTTCTTTTCCCATCTCTTATAGGTTAATTTAGCTAGCTCGGGTTGGAGATCGTCGGATATGCTATTACACTATCAAGCTATCATGTTGGGTATAAATGAATGCAAACCCCTTTAAGTTTATGGCATGTTTAGGGACTTGGTTATTTGCTGTATGAGTCATTCTGAATTGGTTAAATGTATTGGCTTGTGAAGGCTAAAGGTTGGATGTAATTTGTAGCCATGCAAATTGGCTATATTGGCTAATTGGTTGTAAGCCCATATAATTATACATGTGCATATGGCATTGTTTTGTGATGTCATTTATATTTTCTTGATATATATATATAATGGATATGAATTTATTCATATGTTAATGCCTTTTGAGTGTGAATTCAGCATGGAGTGATTTGGTAAAGCATGATGTTATAATGCATGATAGATGATGGTGTGAAAATGATACGTTATTGCCTAGTGGTAGTTTATTTATGCCATGAAATGTACTATTGTAGTTGTGTTTGAGTATGTGCAAATAAGGGTGACAAATGACTTGGTAAATAGCCATTTTCTTAGCCACAAAGGCAGAGACACGGCCGTGTGGAGGACACGGCCTTAGCACATGGGCGTGTGACTTGGCCGTGTGACCCTATTTCGATTGATGACATCATAAACAGTGAGTTACACAGGCTGAAGACACGGGCGTGTCCCAAGCCACACGGGCGTGTGTGACCACATGGTTTACCCACACGGGCGTGTGACTCCTGTTTTGAAGAAAAAAATTTAAGTAATATGAAAGTTTCGAAAGTTCTCGGTTTAGTCCCGAACTACACCCATTGTATGTTTTGGGCCTCGAGGACCCATATAAGGGACGGTATGCATATGAATGAAAAGTTTTAAATTTGAACTGAAATCTATGTCTCGACTTTGTACGAATGCTTGAGTCCGGTAAAGCTTCAAACCCTATCCCAGCGTCGGATACGGGTAAGGGGTGTTACAAGCTAACTGCATCTGAGTCGTGGAAGAGATTGTCCTTACAGGAGGCTGAGGAGGCGAAGAAAGAGGTATTGATAATGTCGGCTAAGCTTGAAGAATCCAAACGACAATTGATGGAAGTTTCTGCTTTTGAGGATGATTAAGTGGAAGAACTCTATAAAATCTCGAAAGATCGAGATAAAGCATGGCAGTCCGAACTTAAGGCTATCCAGAAACAACACTCAATGGATTTAAATGCATTGGTTTCTGCTATGAACGAAATTCAAAAGTTTAAAGTTTAGCTTGAAAAGGTCTATAAATCTGAATCTACTCAAATGAAGCATGCTGAATCTGCACATGCTAAGATTCAGATTATGAAAATGGAATTGACCGAAACTCTTTCCTTGGTCAAAAAACTCAAGTCCTAGCTCACTGATTGCCAAGAATCTGAAGCATGGGGTCTTGAACTTGTTAGCAAAACCCGAATACAACTTGAAGTAGCAAATAAAATGATCGAAAATCTACGTTCCAATGCAACCAAAGAAACTGAAGCTTAGAACATGTTACTATTGGAGTTGGAACAATCAAAAGGTAGAGTTAAGTCATTAGAAGGACTTGTTAGTAAGTTACAAGTAGAACTGGTTGGTAATGGCTGTATTAAGGATCCCGAACAAAAAAATGAAAAAAATAAGGAGATGAAAAGGGTTAAAACCGAGCTTAATTTTGTGAAATAAAAATCAGTCAATTGATATCAGCATTGGATAAAGCTAAAGTGAGGTACCCAGAAGAATATATCAAAAGCACATTACAAATTAGGAGTGCTTATGAATAAGTAGAATGTATAAAAATAGAGTTGTCCCAAAAGGAAGCCAAACTCAGGGCCGAATTAACTAGAACCAAAGCCAATGTTAAAGAATTGAGACAAAAAAAAGAAGGTCTTCGAGAATCCAAACTTCGGCGGAGTTGAAGAAGTTAGAGTTTGATTTGAAATAACTGAAAGATAACTTGACCGTCAATGAAACAGAACTAAAGACCATGACCAAGCAAAACAAAATGCTCAAAAGAGAAATTGAGAGCAAAATGAAGAGTGATGAATCGGTTGTTGTGTCGTTAGAAGCATCAAAAGCTGTAGAGCAAGCAGCATTGATAAGAGTCAAATATTTAACTAAAGAAACCGATAAATTTAACCGAGGAGCAGCTCGATTGACTGAAGAGCTTGAATCAGTGCAAGCAGCAAACACATAAATGGAAGTCGAGTTGAAGAGACTTAAAGTACAAGTAAATCGATGGAGAGAAGCAGCTACTACTATGTTGTCTAACAATGGGAAATATTCAGACAAGACAGTACCTTTTGATATAACCATCGGGTCACCGAAATGGGAAAGCATCGATGATGACGACGATGATGGCAATGATTTATCGAAAGAGAAGAACAATATGTTGAGAAAGATTGGTGTGTTATGGAAGAAAGGTCAAAATTAAAGATTATTGTATTTGCATTTCAGGTTTGCATATAATTTTGGTATAAATTATGTTTATTTTAAAACAATGTAAATCATAAGTTTTGATCATATTTGCTTTTCTTTTTAACCCATAAATAGTCAACCCATAAATAGGAGGGTAATACTTTAAGGGCACTTGAACCCACATCCTCTTACATTGAAAACATATATTGCATTCATTCAAATACCTAATCGTTCCTATCAAATTAACATATATTGGTACAGTTTACGTAGTTATAAGTTGATCGAAGTGGGTAGAGTCTAAATGCATTTTCTACTTCATAAAAGGTAAAATTGCACAAATAATATGAATTATTGCTATAAAAGTAAAGTATAGACAACCTAGAATGAGAGCAACTGTAACATCCCAAAATAGAACCTAGTCAGAATAGTGGTTTCGGGACCACAAATCCGACATCAAAATATTAATTTTATGATTATTATGAGGCCTAGAATATGATTATATGCATGTGTTAAAGTTTCATGAAGAAATTCTTTGAGTAAGGTGTTCAATTGGAAATTAGGGACTAAATTGAATAAATTGCAAAAGTTGAATTCTAGAAGCAATTTGTATGAAATTGCTTTGGGTTATGAATTAGAAGGTCTTGGAGAGTAATTTTCCCAATTTCTAAATTTTTAGACAAAAATGGGCTTTCATGGATGAAATTTTAAAGAAAGGGCATGAGGGCATTTTGGTCATTTGGCTTTTTAATGAAATAAAATGGGAAAAATCAAGCCAAAATCAGCCATTCTTCTTCTCCATGCTGCCGAAATTCTCTTTTCACCATAGCTAGGGTTTTCAAGCTTTCCAAGCTCAATAGTAAGTGCTCCTAAGCGCCGTTTTTAATATTCTTTGTATTTTTAAAATAAATCTCAGTAGCTTGCTCTCTCCATTTCTACCCATATTTCATGCTAAGGTTCATGTTTAAAAATTTACCCATGCATGATTCACTTGTATTTTGATGGATTATGGAGGAACATGAAAGATGAATATGTGTTAAACATCTTTTCCTAGGTGATTTTCATGAAAAACCCTTGTAGGGACCATTTTGGAAAAGTTGTAAAATGTGTGGTAGAAGTGTGAAAATAATGGAAAATGAGGGTTACCATAAGAAGGAAAAGTTTTCGGCTAGGCTTGGGTAAGGTAGAAATTGCAAGTGTTTCATTATACGAGCTTAAGGACTAAATCGTAAAAATATCAAAGGTTAGGGGCAAAACGGTCATTTGGACCGGGGGTGAGAATTAGACTTGTGATGTATAATGTTGGGTATTAATGATATAATTTTGTTGTTATAGACCCCGAGGAACAAATTTCGGAGGTTGATCGAGGTAAACGCAAGGTTTCGGAATAACTGAAACACAACTCCGAAACAAATACCAGGTAAGTTCGGATAACTTAAAGTAAACCCCAAATATGCATAATTGTATGACTTATGAATGCATGATTATTGCATTTATTATTGGCATGAAATATCATAGAAATGCATATTTGATGGTAACATGTGAAAAATGTCTCGGTTGAGGTTGAAAAAGGGAATTCGAAGGATAAACCCTGATTGATATGTGAAATGAGATCCTGCATGTGTTGCAGTAAGGATTTAGCCCGGACGGGTAATCCGTTGATCTCAATTATGAAAAGGATCTAGCCCGGACGGGTGTTCCTTGAATGATCGAGCCTCTCGAAGAATATGTGTGCATTATGGATTTAGCCCGGACGGGTAATCAGATTAGGGTCTAAATTTAGCCTGGACTGGTAATTCAGATCTGAGCTCATTAAGGGTGTTTGTCGTATTAAAGGATTTAGCTTGGACTGGTAATCCCGACATCACCTTATGAGTTCATAAAATGGGGGATTTAGCCTGGACTGGTAATCCCGCCATAAAATTTAAGGTTCGCGGGAGTGCATATATGTGAAATGATCATTCGTAAGAATTGACGGATAATGGGTATTCCATCGAGATTTCCTAGAAACTCAACAGGATTAATATGATGTATGTCAATAAGATGATGAATGATGAGTTCATCTACATAAATTACATGATGCTTTGTTATGTGACTAACTCATTGATTAAGTGCATGTGATAGGGAATCATTTCATAATTGATGATTTCATGATTTAAATATGGATGTATGATAATTACTCGGTAAGTTTACTTTCCGGTTATTCGAGCTTATTAAGTATGTAAATGCTTACCCCTCTCTTTTTCCTTATCTCACAGAGCTCGAAGACTCATAAGGACTGGAAGACGATTAGAGAGTCGACACACTATCAACAAGTCAAGTTTTGGTATAAAGACATTTTTATTTTGTTCAATGGCATGTATAGGATTTTTGAGTATTTTGTTATATATGTGTCATTTGATTTGCCAAATGAAGGCATGTAAAAATATGTTTATCTTTTTGTATATGGCCATGAAAATTGGCTTAATTAAAGTAAGCTATGACCTACGAATTTTTGTATGGTTTTATTTACAAGTGATGGGTTGTTACCAATTGGCAATGAGTTACATGAACGAGCCAATTTCAGACAAATTAAAGTGACATGGAAACCCATAAACACTAAATGGGAAATAACCTTTCATGTATGAAACCAATGATATGAGGTTTTCATATAACTAGTTTTATCAAGATTATTTACAAGTGTATAATCATGTTTTCCTTCAAACTTGGTAACTACTACGTATAAGGAGTAGAAAGGGGTGACTTAAGGCTTGGAAAATAGCCTATTAGGATCCACATAGTCGGACACACGGGCGTGTGTCTAGGCCGTGTGTGTGTCTAGGCCGTGTGTGACACACGGTTCCTTTCCACGGGTGTGGGCTATGGCCATGTGTCCCCTGCACTTAAAATTTTAAATCAAAAATGCACACGAGTCTGCCACACGGACATGTGTCCTTGTCGTGTCTAAAAGACAGTTTTGTCCACGGGCAAGCAGCACGGGCGTGTGCTACAGCCATGTTGATAAATCAGTGTTGCACACGGCCGAAGGGCATGGGCGTGTCCCAAGTCACACAAGCGTCTGAGTCCACACGGCCCATCTACACGGGCGTGTAACACTTTAAGATAAGGAAAATTTTTCTAAGGAGCCCAAGTCAAATGTGCCCGAATTTGTCCCGCACTGCCTCTAGGTATGTTATAGGCCTCAAAGGCCTATATAAGGGAAGAGATATTCATGGTTGAAAGGTTTTAAACTTGAGCAAAAAAAAAAATTTGCGACCCAAATAGTGTGTTATAAGTGTAAAGCCCCGGTAATGCCTCAAACCCTATCCCGGCGTCAGATACGGGTGAGGGGTGTTACAGCAACATGTAGATCTGCACCGATAAGACATTGAGCCAAGTGTTTTTTCTGCAATTGAGTGAGGAATAGATGTATCATTGAACTAAAAACATTTTAACAATCTTATGCTTCAATAATAAATAATACCCTCCACCTCCACATGATTGAGGAACCAATATAAGTGTTGAGTGTTCATTTCTCTCTCCATCCTCATAGAGGCTCATTTTCATGTTTATAAGGTATGGTCCACTGATGTGACGTACTAGGGGTAATTAGGCACCATGCGTGGAAACATGTTACCCCTTAAGGGTGACACATATCCTTAGGTGCCCTCAAGACAATGTTGGTGAACAGGGGAGAGCGAGCACGACAGTGGCTAGCTAAACTATACCTTGTGGACTAGGATAAGTGATGAGCACACATGTCCTTGATAGAAAAGTTGGTTTGGGTCAAACATTCAGTCGGTTTATAGCATGCTCTATATCCTATATATAACAACTCTTCCCCTGCCTTGTCGAAGGAGAGTTATAAAATGACTCTTCTGAGACAAGCTTACACGAACAAGTCTTGTATTTGAGGCTTGTTATATACATTTTATTGTAACGTGTCCCCAAACAAGGCTCCTAGTTAGCCGTAATACGTCACATCAGTGTACCATGATTTATAAATACAAAGATGAACCTCCATGAGGAGGGAGAGAGAAATAAACACTCAACAATAAGTAAAATGGGATGATATCTCACCCAATAGTTTTGAGAAGTTGATTCACATAGCCTTTCCACATTTCAGGCATTGGTTTAAATGTATCAAATCTGAATATCAAAGACATGCCAAATATTTTCAAAATAAATGGTAGAAATGAACATCATCACTAAACCGCAAACGTATAAAAAGTAAATAAAGTATACCATTGACAAAGAAATACTAACTAAAATCCTTTAGTTTTAATCTCCTTTCCTTTTCATTTTAACAATCAACAAGTTGATTTGTTATTTTATCCTTATTCTTCTTCATATTTGGAACAAAAATATCCCTATAATCTATTTTCAAATATACATATGTAAACACTTCCTAATATCCTCACTCTTTTAATGCGAAGTGAAGAACAATGCAACACAATGACATATAATAATTCTACAACAATAGAAAAAGGGAAAAGAGCATCAACTATATCCTTGTTGTAATACTCACTTTTGCATAGCTTGAGGTAACTCAAATACTCCAAACTTCTTAAGTTGCTTCATCGACATATGTCTTTTAGAGAGCTTAGAGTGGTTCTTCAAAGCCCTAATTTGAGAGCCAATAAACATAAGTCAACCTTTCGCGAAATTATTAAGAAGGATTCAATTGTTGAATTTAATACTTCTAGATCCTTACATATATTTTTTAGCTGAATCACCACCTTGAAGAAGTTCATACAATATCTTATCTGCCATGCTTCTTTTTTTTTTTTGGAAAACTATGAAAAAAGACATCAACATTACATCTGTTCTACTAACTACAAAGTCTTAAAGCACCATTATTCAAACAACAAAATGTTACATTGGAATCAGCTAGTAAAAAAATTTCATGATTAGGTTCCGATAGCTTGGAATATACTTTACCATTTTCTTCAACATCTATAGATGTAAAATTATAATTTGTCTCATATCAAAACTAAGATATAATACATATTGAAATGTTTACAATCAGCAATACTAGAAACACTTTGTAAACTAGAGGAACCCGAGAATGAGAAATTTACTAAATATAATACATAAATTAACCAAAAAAGCATTGAATATTTATATATATATATATAGAGAGAGAGAGAGAGGAAGATAAGTGTAAACTTTTGGAAACCTTTCTTCGATGATGCATTAGAGGAAAGAGCAATGACTGCTTTAGTGTTAGAAATTTCTTTTCCATCTTCTTCAACCAATGTTTTTTGTTTTTCTTCTATTCTTCAAGAAGCTCGGGAAAAATAGTGCTTCATCGATTCAATCCACTTTGCCACCATTATTAATAATGATTTACAGTTCCCTTCTTCTTTTACTTTTGTTTAAGTTTTATTGTTGTTATTTTTATTTTGCTTATTTGAATTTATTGTAGTTTAATTTTGTTGTTATTGGATTTTGGTTAGTTGGTTAGTATATTAATAGATAGTTTAAATTTAAAAGATAGAAAACATGCCTCCAAGAACAATAAAGGGAGCGAGATCCCAACCGGAACCACCTTCATCGCTGAAGTATGTTTCAGTTGAATTTAAATCAAAAGAGGCCGAAGCTTTTTTCTTAACTATGCGACCGTATTGCACTGTGAAGAGATATGGGATCTTGTATGCTTTCATGGTTAGATGAGTTTCTCTTTATTCCTGACAACACTGGTTGTTATATCGGTAGTTTTAGAGTTTTACTCCAATTTAAAAAATTTAAAAAAAAATCATGTGTTTGTTAGGAGTAAATTTTTTTTACTCCATTCGTGATTATTACGGCGTCCCTCAATATAGAAGGGATGAGTTATCCAATCTAGACCTCAAAAAATTTATTAATGTTGACATGGATGTCGTTTCATCATATTTAACTAAAAGTCGGGGAGAGTGGAAGCGTGACGGGTATTCTAATCACCCACTGTCTTTTAAACAAGCTATCATGTTCCTGATTACGAAACTATAAATGTAGTTTATCTGCACTTGTATTGCCCCCTACTTAACACTAATACTGTTTGTTGGAAAATATGGACATCACATATATAATAAGGGTAATTACATGTTATTATTTACTATCATGATAGGTTAGCCCAAATTAAAAGTGATCTAATTTGGTTAAAATTTTATTGGGCTTTAATTATTAAATAAAGTATGGGTCAAATATGTATAGACACTCTAGTAATTCAGTTCTAATCAAATTCTAGTTAATGATGGGCTAATTAGAATTTGATTAGAATTAATATGCCACAGTTATAAATATTAGGGTTATGGTCCCTAAATTATACACAAGATATCTTTTCTAATATCCCATCATTAGGAAAGAGAGAGCAGATATTCTCTGAATTTCTTGTGTGCTAATTTGGAAGATCAAATCCCGAAGTTCCAGAAAGTTTCAAGGAAGCTATGGATTCAGGTACGCTTCCGCATATAGCTCTGTTATTTATTTATTCTTAATAATTTGACATGATAGATCCTGGTTTATTAAGTTTTATTTTAGATTTATTTTATAAATCTAACAAGTGGTATCAGAGCCTCGTCATATCGAATAATTGGGAATTGATTCAGGTTCTTCATTTGAATAATTGATTCATGAAATTTCATGGGTTTTATATTTCGGATATATATGTTGTTTTTTGAATATTTATATTAAAGTTTTTTATTATCTTGAATTTGAGGATTAATACATATCAATGATTTTGAGGATTAATGCATGATTATAGTTTGTGTGAACAGGTGTTTATAATCATTATTCAATAAAATATCTTTTATAGTTTAATTGGTGAAATTAAGTTTTGATGGATATCATTGAAGTTATTATTTTTTTTATTTTTTTGTTATGGTTATATATTCAATTTTATGGGTTTGGTACAAATTCATGTAAACTATATACATATTTAAATATTTTGGTTTTAAATTTAGTTATATAATCTTAGGTTTTGCTATCTTATGGTTCCAAATATTTAGTTAAATTATGATGATATGATTTATTGTATGAATTGTGGGATATGTCAACTATTATGATTTTGTTTTTTGAGATTTATTGGCTTGAAAATATTTTTCAAGTATTTATGTGAATATCTATTTAATCATAAATACAACTTTGGATTTACATGGTAAATTCAGGGTAAGTTTTTCTATTTGATTATGAATACATGTATATGCGTGAATTGCTTTGGTGCTTTTATCCATGCTAAAATTATGAATACATGTGCTTGTTAATTATTTGGCTTTGAACCACTACATTATTTCTATTTGGTTTTGATACATATGATTTTGGAACAAAAAAAATTAAAGTTTTCGATTTTTTATTGCATTATTAAAACAACATTATTTTGGGTTATTTCAGAGTCTATAAAGTAATAAAAAATAGTTTTAACATTTGACTATTGGGAAAATTTAAATTTGAATATTGATATATATATTTTAAAATAACTTAATTGAAGCAAAAAGTCACCAAAGTGATTTTTTTTTGTATAAATTATTTTGTTTTAAAATATAAAAGTTTGTGTGCATGTAACTTAAGTTATGTTAATATTGATTGGCCCAAATGAAGGTTAATAATATTACATGTGCAATTATGGTGATAAACATGTGACGGTTATTCGGTTTTACATGTGAGTAATAAATTGGCCCAAAGGAAGATTTATTATTCGACATGTTCTTATTGTCAATGTTTAATTATTCGACCAAGATATCACTTACAAGTTAATATTTTGTCCAAAGATGAAATATTAATGGAGTGTCCAATATCTTGATATTAGGTTTTCCTTTATTCAAATTATTTTAGTTTAAATTTAAAGTCTTATCTGAGATTATTCTGATTTATTCAGCTATTATTATATTTGCCAACATCACTATATGTTGTTTTGGGATAAATATATATATAAATATATATTATTATCTTTTAATTTGATTGAAAGATGAAATTAAGGTAAATATTTTGGAACAAATAAATTTAAATTTTGGCTTTTAATTAAGGATATATAATATTTTAAATAAATTAGTTGAAACAAAATGCCGCCAAAGTGACCTCTTTTGTGTAGATTAGTTTATTTGAAATATTAAGATGGTTATATGTTTTTGTAATTCATGCGTTTATTGATTGACCCAAAGGTAAGTTAATATTTGGCAAAATTACAACGACATCTGTGGTGATAAATGTGTGACAATTATAAGGTATTTTATATGAGTAATAAGTTAGTCCAAAGATTAATTCATTGCTTGATATAGTTTATTGTCAATGTTTGATTGCTACAACAAGAGTACTGCTTACTGTTAATATTATTGTCCAAAGACTTGATATTAATGTAGTGTTTGGTATCTTGAGATGGGATTAGCCATCCTGAATTTATTGTTTACCTATGAATATTGATGTGAGCTTTTTACTTATTTTTTGTTCTATATTCAGCTAATTCATATTCTACTGCCACAATATCTGCTAATATAAATTCTATACCCATGCTTAATGGGACTAATTTCAATGAATGGAAAAGGCACTTACTTATAGTGCTTGGCTGTATGGACATAGACTTTGTACTAAGGGAAGAACAACCTGCACCTCTCATGCAGAAAGCACCCCCTATGTTATAAGGGATTTTGAAAGGTGGAATCATTCAAATTGCATAAGTCTAATGATCATGAAGCACAACATTTTAGAAGTCTTTAAGGGCATAGAATCTGAAAAGATTACTCAGGCTAAGGTTTCCTTGACGAAATTAAGAAACGTTTGGCTAAAAACGATAAAATTAAAATGACATCATTTCTAACTTCTTTGATGTCTATAAAGTATAAGGGTCAAGGAAATATTGAGCGATCTAAGGGCTATGAATTTTATGATCCCATAATTAGGAATATTTTTGAGACGAGAATTGCAACATTCTTTTAGGATGTTGAGTTTGGAGGGAGAAATAAGGTTAGAGACATTGTTTTTAAGGAGGAATTGAATTTTAACTCAGTTCCTACTATCACCTTTGATGATGTTTAGGTTCTCATACGTATCATTGATTAAGAAGTGAATCTAGAACCTCAATAAGACAATGTTAAGCAACTCCCTAATCAAGATGAGGTAATTGTTCCAGAAGAACAATCTCAACAACCTTAAGAATGAATGTTATTAAAAATGTCCATTAGGGAAAGGGTTATAATGGCTTTAGTGGAATATTTTGACATTAAGCTGCATCAGATGAATATTAAGTTAATGGTTTCTCAATGGTATCATTGATCATACATTTATATGGTGCAATTAAAAAAAAAAACTTTGTGTCTGATGATGCAAAGGTAATGATTTACAGATTAAAGAACTTCACCTATGGGCTTAAGTGGACTTCTCGTCAATAATATTATAAAATTTACCAAATGATTATCTCATTCGATTTAGAGATGAATTTTGTTGATAATTGTATATATCATAAGTTAGTGGGAGTAAGGTTCTATATTTGGTTTTATATGTTAATAACATACTGCTTGTCAATAATAAGTATAGCCTCAATCAATGCCCTAAGAATGATTTTGAGATTACAAAAATGCATAAGATTTTTTACATTTTAGCAATAGAAAATCTAATGTACATTCAGGTTTGTACACATTGGAATATTGTGTATATTATTGGGGTGTTAGGCAGATATTTTAAGCAACCCTGGTTTGGACTATTGGATAGCATCCAAAAGGGTTATAAGGTATTTTTAGAGAACAAAAGATTACAGGCTCACATATCAGAGATCTAATTTGTTAAAGATCATCAGGTATATAAACTCCGATTTTGATGGAATATGGATACAAGATTTTGTCACTAAGGTGCAAATTGTGAAAACAAATTGCAGTCTTTTATTCCAATAGTAACAGGAGCACATTAAAGTCAAAACACATAGACTTTAAATTCTTAGTTGTTAAAGTAAAAGTTCAGAGTGGTTAGGTACTTACAAAGCATATTAGGACAAACTCCATGATTGCGGATCCGCTTACTAAGAAACTACACCTAAGGTTTTATAGGAGCACATTGCTCATGTGGGTGTAATGTCATTTAAAGGATATTTGGTTTTAGTAGGAGTTTGTATTTTTAAATGCTTTTATGTTATAGACACATTTTCAGTTATTTTAGTTTAAAGATAATAAGTTTATTTTTTGCAGAAATAAAGTTTATTTGGTTTATTCACACTCTAATTTTGGTAAGGTTTGATCTCACTAAGGAGGACCAGTTGGAAATAGACATGTTTAGATCATATTGCATGTAATTTCCATGCTACACATCCATACTTGATCTATGTCATTTGGTTGTGTTAATATACGTGATCATGGATGGATTTAGTTACGATATATGTAACAAAAGTCACATTAGTTCTATGTTAACATAATTAATGGACGAGATCGTACGGAATGCCTTTTGGATATGATAGTAAAATTTTGAGCTCATAAGGTTATATAATGACATGTAATTATAAATTAATTAGTATATATATGTGGTCCAAGTGGGAGATTGTTGGAAAATATGGACATCACATATATAATAAGGGTAATTACATGTTATTATTTACTATCATGATAGGTTAGCCCAAATTAAAAGTGATCTAATTTGGTTAAAATATTATTGGGCTTTAATTATTAAATAAAGTATGGGTCAAATATGTGCAGATACTCTAGTAATTCAATTCTAATCAAATTCTAATTAATGATGAGCTAATTAGAATTTGATTAGAATTAATATGCCACAGTTATAAATATTAGGGTTATGGTTCCCAAATTATACACAAGATATCTTTTCTAATATCCCATCATTAGGAAAGAGAGAGCAGATATTCTCTAAATTTCATGTGTGCTAATTTGGAAGATCAAATCCCTAAGTTCCAGAAAGTTTCAAGGAATCCATGGATTCAGGTACGCTTTCGCATATAGTTCTGTTATTTATTTATTCTTGATAATTTGACATCATAGATCCTGGTTTATTAAGTTTTATTTTAGATTTATTTTATAAATCTAATACTGTTAACATGTTTTGAGCTACCCTATTATATTGTATTTTGCAGAGAAAGAGAAATTTGACAATGTGTGTCAAAGATAAAGGTTGGCATATATTTTTCGCACCTAATCACGGACTTAAGCCGTTAAGCAATGGTGTTCATAGATCCAACCGAGTAGTTCCACCACCCCACACAGAGCATAATAGAAGATAACATGCTCTGGCAATTTTAGGAGCTACAAAGGAAGCAAATCCGTGAGTGGAATCAACGGCAGAAGAAAAAGATGGATTTGCCTTTAGCCCCACTGAAGAAACCCACAAAAAAAAGGGTGTAGGAAGGCACAGATTGGCAACGTAAATTGTTTAAAGAGATGCATCATACCACGCATGATAGGAGCAATAAAACCATTTCTTGATAAACTAGCAGTGAGCCAAGGGATTGAGGGTCCACAATGGCCCGAGGATTTAAGTGATTCAGTTGTAGGTGGAGCTATTGAGGAGGGAGAGATGGAAAAAGCAACAGAAAATAAGGATTATGAGGCGATGGAGGCTGATTTACCATGACGACTTTAAAGAGGTCTTTGTGCCTGCGCACCCGTCCACTACGAGCGTCATCATCAGAGACCCTAACGACCAACCCATGCAGTCTTATAATAGGAAGGCCGTCAAAGGAAAGGGCAAAAGGGATTACGGGACCGAGTGAGGCTCCTGGAGATGATTCGAATTAGTTACATGTTTACGTAGTCTTTTATTGTTATTTTTGTGACATGTAAACTATTTAAACTACTGAACTATTTTAGATTTCTTTTTGGTTATTTTTATTTTTATTATTTACGTCTGTGTTATGTTTCTTTGTTTTTATGTGAAGCCGATCACCCAAAGCTACACTACAATCCCAAGTTTTAACGAGGAGGTGGATGACTCGAGCTAGTCTAATGCTCCTTCTAGGGACGTTCGATAACCTCCTATATTTCATTTTATGCACACATTGGGGATAATTTGTAGTTTAAGTGTTAGTTTTGTTTTCTTTGTTTTTTGTTTTTGTGTTTATTTCAATTTTTAAGCAGTTCTTTAAAAAAATTTCAAAAATTTCCAAAAATATTTTTGTTTATTTTCTTTGTTTTGTGTATTTGCATGGTGTTTGGACAATAATTGGGTAATAGTGCAGTGGGGGTAAAAATCAAATAAGTATGTTGAATTGCCAAGCATGTAAATTTTGATTAATGCTAGATAACTTGTTGTTCTTGTAACACCCCTCACCCGTATCTGATGCTAGGATAGGGTTCGCGTTGCTATCTGCCTTAAACATCTCTTTTCACAAGCAATCTATCTCGTATACGGGCTTATGAGGCCCAAAACATAGATCTAGGGTAATTCGGAACCCAACCGGGACCTCATGAAAAACTTAGAAAACTTCATGCATCAAGGCTCCACACGCCCGTGTGGGTATAGAACGCACGACCGTGTGCTAGGGACACTGCCATGTCCCGAACCCGTGTCTAAAAACTTGGGCATTTCGCCAAATCTACACTGCCCAAGCACGCACCCGTGCCCTATAACCATGTCCTTCACACGGCCAAGACACACAGCCGTGTCTCTTGTCCGTGTGCTACAAGCATGCATACTGACTTTATGAAACGGCTTGGGCACACGCCCGTGTGGCCTGCCTGTGTACTAAAATGACTGAAAAGTTTTAAGTGTAGAGGACGTATGGCCATGACACACACCCATGGGTGTGAGCCGTGTGTCACACATGGCCTAGACACACGCCCGTGTGTCTTACCCGTGTGGACAAACTAGGCTATTTCCCAAGCCATTTTGTCACCCATTTTGTACAACCTACACAAGATCATGTCACTATACAATTTTCACCCCAAAAGACACCAATTCATTCAAAGAAAGAACATTATATGCATTCATCAAAATGAATAATAGCCATTATTTCAGGCCTAATACAAAATGAAGGGCTTTTATCTTAAACCAAAATACATGAACAAATTCTCAATAATACAACTTACTAGCCTAGCCTTATACATGCCACAATAAAAAAAATATGAATCCAGCTATACCAGGTATAACGGATGATAGTGTGATCAATATCTCTGAATTCAAGGGATCCTTGAGTAAATTGACAGTACTGAAAGAAAAGGGAAAATAAAGAGAGTAAGCATAAAGCTTAGTAAGTATACAACAACATTCTTACCATTTTCCATCATGCGTATAGCTCAAAGGTAAGCATAACTTAACTTACTCAAGTCTCAATTTCTAAATTAAGCTCATTTCTCACGCTTATCATATAGGTACCTGTAACACTCGTAACCTGATCATCCTTTCTTTATCAAAATTGAACTATAACTTTCACCATTGAACCGTTTTGGGATACTACTAGATATTCTATGAACCTTCGACATGGGATAAATTGCCAATGATATGTCCCAGACATGGTCTTATACTAGCTCTCATATATGCGTACTGATGCATGTCCCAAACATGTCTTACACTAGCACAACTCTTAGCCGATGCGTGTCCCAGACATGTCTTACACTGGCTATCTCTGTCGAGGCCGATGCATGCCCTAGACATTTCTTATTCTGGCACTCATAATATGGCTGAAGCATGTCCCAGACATGTCTTACACTAGCCCTTGTCTAGATGCCGATGCCATGTCCCATACATGGTCTTATACTAGCTCTCATAGTGCGGCCGAGGCATGTCCCAGACATGTCTTACACTGGCAGACAAATCACCCAATGTCTTGGCACGAATATCCAATTCATATCCTAAGGTTCAACGGGATATTTTTACTATCTAAAATATCACAAGGTATTCTCAATTTATAACTTAACAATTTGTACAATATTAATTCAATGGCAATATGAATACAAGTATTAACAATGTAGTTGTACTATTTACATACAACCTACCTTGGACTACAAAAAGTGCTTGACTAAACGGCTTAATCGGATTGCTTGGCTTTGCCTCGATCTAGGCTTGGTCTTAGAAAATCTTGATCTATATTAACAATATACATCCTTTTAGTCATTAAACACAATTAAGCATTCATAAATTCACAACTTTGGTAAAATGACCATTTTGCCCTTAGGCCTTGGCAAAATGACCATTTTACCCCTATGCTCATAAATTATTTTTTATCGAATTTATTCATATTTTTAGCCTAGCTAAACTCTTTTTACTACTATAGCAATCCCAAGTTCTCACTATATCACACACTTATTACTTAATTTGCAACTTATGCAAACTAACCCCTTTAGGTGTTTTCATGCTAACACCTTTCACAAAAGTTGTTTATAGCACAACTAGGACTCATATTTTCCATAAAAACTCAGCATATAACACAAATTCATCCATGGAAAAATATTAAACTCTAGACTATTTTGTAAGATATCACCCTCATTTGAAAGTTCATTCTTCAAGGGTTTCAAAAATATTAAAAAAAAACTTGAAGAAAACTCATTAAAATCACTTACTTATGAGTGCTTTAAGTTGATACAGATTTTTGAGCCTTCAAACCCCCATTTTAGCTTATATTTTCGATGGTAGAGAAGAAGATGAGAAGGTGATATCATTTTTTCTTATTTTATTACTATATTAGTCAAATTAGCCACCAAACCCAACCAAACTTGGACTTTTTGACCAATTTGTCTCCCATGGCCAGCCAAGCACTCTAAAAAGGGTCTAATTTCCCTTTAAATACTCCAAATTTTGATTCTCTAGCTATTTAACACATTTGGGTACTAAAAGGTAACTTTTACCTTTTATACGATTTTGTCTCTTATCGCAATCACGCTTGAAAACGTTAAAATCAACTCACTAAATTTTTCATGCACTAATATAATCATGCTATAATATCATAATTATAATAAAAATAATTTTTCTATCTTCAGATTTGTGGTCCCGAGACCACTGTTCCGACTAGGCCCTAAATCGGGTTATTACAGTTCTTAATTATAGACTAATTAGTTTGATTAGTTAATTTGTATAATAGAGTAGAGGCAATAACTTTTAATGAAAGCGTATAAAGTGTACCATAGGATGAATAAAGTGTGTAGATCCTTATAGATAAATAAATTGAATTGTTAATTATTCATTTGAATAGATGCATGCATGATTGAAGTTGTGTTTTGTGAATATTTCGGGAAAGACTTTAGGCATTGTTTATTTAGCCTAGAGTCTAAAAGCTTTACCTTTTACTATATACCACTAGTTCCTGTATTTTGAGTCTCAAGTTTCATTTTCTTATTAAGTCTTAATATGGAAGCCTTAAGCCTAAATGAGTCGAGAACTCAACCCTTCATTGTCCTGAATGCTAAAACGCACTATGTAATGGACATTGGGCCATGGACATTAAGGGTTAGGTAGAAACATTATGGTGATTTCTTGTGTGAAACATATAGAACTTTGCTAAGTCGAGTCATAAAACAAAATAAAAAATACAAAAAGAGAAATGTTGAGTGAATAAAAGCATTGTGAGGGTTAAAAGCATTATAATTGAAAGAGTGCAAAATGTAAAAAAGAGCTTAAACAAAATCAAGGTCGAGCTTGGAAAGAAAATCTTTCATGTCATAATGTATTAGTGCTTGTTAGTTTTGTATGTTCTAATGTTGCGCAGTATATTCTAAAGTTTTGGAGAAATAAGATAGGTGAGAGAAGAAGGCGAGCTTGTAAATTAATTAGGATGAATAGGAAACAATGTCATGTGATTAACCATTTCTAGTGCTTGAAACCGTTTTGAGATATATTTGTTTGAACTCTGAACTGTAACACCTTTAACCCGTATCCGTGGCTAGAATAGGGTTTCAGAGCATTACTAGAATATTTAGAACATTTTTAAATTAATTTACGTAAATTACTATTTATTTATCGAGATCATTCATAACGTCCCTTGGTTAGACCCTCGAGGCCCAATACGAGCATTAGAAACGAGTCGGGACTTAATCGAGACCTCTAAGAATTTTTTACAACTTTTCAAAATTTTTCCAAGGTGCAGGGCTCACACGCCCGTGTGATCCAAGGGACACGCCCGTGTTGGAGGCCGTGTTTAACCTCGTGTAACTCTCTGACTTGTACACACGGCCATGCCACACGCCCATGTGCTAGGCCGTGTGGTTAATTATTTCAATTTGAATTAGATGCAAGTTTCACACGGCCAAGACATACGTCCGTTTTCTAGGCCGTGTGACACACACGGCTGAGACACATGCTCGTGTCTTTGCCCGTGTGCTCAATTCTGAGCATTCTATTTCTCAAAACTAGGGTGCAGGGGCACACAGCCTAACCACATGCCAGTGTTACCAGGCCATGTGTCACACACGGTCTAGACAACCGCCTGTGTGTCTACCCCTGTGGACAAAATGAAGCCTTTTCTAGCCTCATTTCTCACCCAAAATTTCACCCAAGACTTGCACTTGAAACACACAACCAATACCAACCAATTTAAGCATTCAAATTGGGCAACCCTCATCATTCATCAAGGCATATCACTACATGCATATGTGTTTGTAAACTTACCTTGGAGTAACTTAGGCATTAGCATCATTGATCACATATACATAATGTAACAGCCTGATTTAGGGCCTAGTCGAAATAGTGGTCTCGAGACCACAAATTCAAAGTTGAATAAATTATTTTATAATTTCTTAGATGTTATAGCATGTTTTTAGGAGTGCATGAAAAACTTGGTAAGTTAATTGTGACGTTTGTGAGCCCGATTGTGAAAAAAGACTAAATCGCATAAAATGCAAAAGTCCTATTGTTATTTCTAAAAGTTCCAAATAGCTAGAGAACCTATATTGGAGGTCTTTAAAGGGAAATTAAGCCCTTTAGGGAGGCATGGCTAGCCATAGGAGACAAGGGTGGTCAAATTTTCAAAATTTGGTACGTTAGATGGCTTATTTTGACTAAAATAGGAGAAATTAAAAGAAAGATGATATCATCCTTTTTTTCATATTCTCTCTCACCGAAAATCAGCCATTGAAGGGGGTTTGAAAGCTTAAAAATTTTAGCAACTTTAAGCCTTCACAAGTAAGTGATTCTCCAACCCTTTGTTGAATATTTTTGTACTTTTGAGACCCTTGAAGCATGAGCTTTCAAATAAGGGTACTATTTTGCAAAATGATTAAGAGTGTAAGGTTTTTCCATGAATTTTTTTGTAATTTTTGCTGAGTTTTTATGGAATAAAATAAGTTTTGGGTGTATTATGAACAATTTTTGTGAAATGTGTTAGCATGAAAACACCTAAAAGGACTATATTGCATAAGTTGTAAAATAGATGTTAAGTATATGAAATAGTGAGAATTTGGAGTTTCTATACGAGTAAAAAGGGTTAGAATAGGCTTAAGATTCGAAGAAATTCGATAAAAATTGATTTTCGAGTTTAGGGGTAAAATGGTCATTTTGCAAAAGTCTAGGGGCGAGTTAGTCATTTTACCCAATTATGAATTGTAAGTGCCTAGATTGATAAAGTGACAAAATAAGTGCATTTTTTTATTATAGATCAAGAAATATCGAATCCGAACCTAGACCAGGGGAAAGCCAAGCAAAGCGACTAAATCAACTACTCGCCACATTTTGTAATCCGAGGTAAGTTGTATGTAAATAATACAACCGCATTGATAATATATGCGTTTGAATTGCATTGAAATTATTATAGTATAAATTGCTTGATTATGGAAATAAGAGAATATGATGAGAATAGAGATAGTAGAATTCCAAAATAAACCTTAGGAAATAAATCGGATATTCATACCATGATGTTTGGGTCATTTGCGTGAGCTAGTGTAAGACATGTCTGGGACATGCATCAGCCACATTATGAGAACCAGTGTAAGACCATGTTTGGGATATGGCATCGGTATTAAGACGAGTGCTAGTGTAAGACATGTTTGGGACATGCATCGGCTACGAGATGTGTTAGTGTAAGACCATGTCTGCGACATGGAATCGGCACAGATATGCTAAAGCTTGTGTAAGACCATGTCTGGGACATAGCATCGGCACCTGCACTCATGTTTGAGGCTAAATGAGTATCCGATAATGTCTCAAATGGTTCAACGGTGAAAGTAAGATTTCAAGTTAATAAGGAAAGTATAACCGTGCTATGAGTGGTACAGGTACCTATATGATATGTATGAAATGTGAGCTCAATATATGCTATATAAGGTGTATTGAATATTGATGAGTAAGCTTTGCTTATGCCACTTGTGTATTATGATGCTTGTTGATGGATGATAAAGTTATGTTGTATATTTATTTATGTGCAACTTACTAAGCTTTATGCTTACTCCTTCTCCTTTTTCATTTTCTTATTGTGCCGCCTATCTAGCTCAAGGACCAAAGGAAGTCAGAGATATCGATCACACTATCAATTGAAGTTTTCGGTATAGTTTGATTTATATTTTTGAATATGGCATGTATAGGGCTTAGACTTTACTAATTTTTGTGTCATTGAGAACTGGCCCAATGTATTGGCTTGGGTTGGAAACCCTTCATTTTGTATTAAGCCTTGAATGATGGCTATTATTCATTTTAATTTATATGCAAAGATGTTATTTTCATGGATAAATAAAATGCAGAAAATGGAATGTTATTTGTTGTGGCTGATTTGGTTGTATGAGATAGCCTTATATTGGTTTTGGTTGCCATTGAGCAGGTTGTGTAAATAAGGGTGGCTAAAAGGCTCGGTAAATAGCCTTATATTATCGACACGGGTAGACACACGGGCGTGTGTCTAGGCAATGTGTGACACACGGTCTACCTTATGGGTGTGTGGTTCGGTCGTGTGTCCCCTGCACATAAAAATTTCAAGTCAGTATGCATGATAGTAAACACACGGGCAGAGACACGGCCATGTGTCTCAGCCGTGTGGGGAACACGGCCTAGCACACGAGCGTGTGCCTTGGCCGTGTGACATTTTGAGGATGCTGACGTTAGAAATAGAATGTCCATATTTTTGCATACGGGCGTGTGCCAGGCCATGTAAAAACCCCTGTAGGTGTGCATTTAGAATTAATGGCTACACGGGCGTGTGCCTTGTTCCAGAGCCAAATTTTTTATAGATGGTTTAAGGACCCGAGTTGATCCCGAATAGTTTTTAATGGTCGATTTGGGGCTCGTAGGCCCAAAATAAGAAGTTTAAAGTAGAAATTGAAAAGTTCTTAAGTGGACCAAGTCTTGACGAAATGGGGAATGCTTGTGTACATGAGATCGAATTAGGTAATGCCTCATATTCCGCTCTGGCCTGGGTTACGAGTATGGGGTGATGCACATAACATATTACATATGAATATAACATCATAACTTACTTAATTATGCCAAAATAAACCATTACTAGCCATTCCAATAGCTAGGTTACAAAATAACATTTTCAGGCCATAATTGTCCAAGTTGTCCTATACATGCCATTATACCAAAATGATTTCACTAAATATACCCAAAATACTAGTTGATAGTGTAACAATGCTCCAATGATCTTCCAACTTTCACGAGCTTCCAAACACTATAAAACAGGGAAAAATAAACGGAGTAAGCATTACATGCTTAGTAAGTTCGTATAACAGAAACTAAATTTATCCATCTGGTTTATTAAAATCTAGGCATACAAAGTTATGTTTCCATCGATTTGGCTAAATTGCCTAATCGCATACATCCAATCAAGCATGTTAGTCACCAAAATATTCATATCAATCAAGTAATATAGATGAGCTCATCAAGCAATATTCCTTCAAGTCATTATCATTTCATCTCAAGGTTTTCATGCCATGTCAAAAGTTATATGTCCGTTGAATTATTGAATTCCGATGGATGCTTAAGTAGTACATTCGAAGTGTATGATTCAACAATCCGTCAATTCCTTACTCAAGGGTACCAAACACTCTCTCGAGCCACTTATTGTATAACAGGATTACCAATCCAGGCTAAATCCTTTATATAACGTAAGCTTAGAGGAGCTCGATTAGGATTTCCAGTCTAGGCTAAACCCTAATCATAACGTATGCTCGAGAGGTATTATATCAAGATTACCCGTCCGGGCTAAATCCCTTCTATAACAAGGTCATTGGGATTACTCGTCTGAGCTAAATCTCACCCGTAACAAATATAGGACCCTATTTGTTTCGGGAAAGCACATATAATCATCGGAATTCAACATCCAATTGGGATTTAACCCCCTTTTCACCATTTTCAAGCATGCATCAATTTTCTCATGGTAGCATTCAAGTAATGTACATCAATATAAATCACATTCCATACAACACAACATTCAATTAAATATATTTACATGCTGGATTAAGTTACACGAACTTACCTCGACACTTGTTCGCGTAAAAGTCTACTAATCCTAAATTTTTTTTCCTTGATCTAACCTCGAAATAGTGTTGTCCAGATCCAATTAAGCCTTGAAGTTTTTCCTCTCTCTCCTAGGGTTTCCATAAAATTTTAGGTTGAAGATGATGAAAATAAGATGATATACTTCTTTTTATCTTTTAATTAATTAAGTATTTTGGTATTTTCAATTTAGTCCTTGCCCTTTTTTTATAATTTCATGGATTAGTCACCAAGAAAAATCTACATACTTTTCTTAATGGTCTACTTATCATATAAGGACCTTTAGTTTTGAATTCCATAGCTATTTGATCCTCATAGCTACTATAATTTAACTTTCGCATTTTATGCGATTTAGTCCTTCTCGTAATTAAGCACTAAATCGATAAAATTTTTGTATCAAAACTTTCACACGATATATCTACCATGTTACGAACCATATAATGAAATAAAAATAAACCTTATTTTCGGGTCAAATTTGTGGTCCCGAAACTACTGTTCTGATTTCACTGAAAAATAGGCTATTACACGAACCGTCCTTAAACCTTAGAACGTTACAAGCCTAGAATACCTTTGGAACCAGAATTATTCACTAACATAATAATTTTTGAATTGCTTGCATTTGTCCTAATGAACATGACCAATTCATTTTAGATATCTATGAGCGATCCATATAATTCATTTTGATGGATAACACTTGTGCATACATTCATTTTAATTGCCTCCATATTTATTAGTACTTTAACTTATTGAACTAATTGTGTTTCCATTAAGAATATCCAAGTTAGCTAGATATCACTCTTAAGTTACATGTGAGTTAGTTTTCATACAAGTTTGATGTTTTACCACCATGTGACCTATTTGTCCGATTTAGTTCAAGGGTAATCTTTTTGCATGTTTTATGTGTTTGCTTGAGGAAAAGCAAAGAATTAAGTGTAGGGGAGTTTGATATGTCGTAATTTGATATGTCAAATTAGACTTCCCCGCTAAATTTAAGGAGTGTCCTTGTGTTATCTAGCCTTAAAAAATTTAACCATTTACTTTTATTTAAAAAAAATTAATCTTTTTTCCTATTTAATTTGAAAATTAAATATTAATTAATAACAATATATTTTTGTATAATCTGAATTATTAAAAAATTTGATTTAAAAATTAAGTTAATATTGATAAAATATAATCAATTTAGTTATTTTTTTATTGTCTGATTATTTTATTCATCAATGGTTAATAGGGTTATACACCGCAAAGTTCATCAAGCATAAGTCCATTAAAATATAGTAGAAGTTAGGTAGAATTGCTATATCGTACTTTAGTTTTTAAATTAGATAAGTAGATAGATTAAATTTTAAAAGTACGAAAAGTACAAGAACCGATATTAGAAATTAGACCAAAATATAAATTTAATCTCTAAAATGACGTGGCCCCCTATATGCCAACAAGTACCAGCCACTTACATACAATAATTATGCACACTTCCCTGGTTTCTCCACCACTATCAGTTTCAGAATAGGAGAGAAATGGCGGAGGAAAAGGCGAAGCTGGTGAACGATGACGGCGTGGGAACTGAAAAGGGAATCCTGGAGGTGAAACCCAGCCCCCAAAAAGGTCTAAAATCGACACTGATTGACTGGTTGGAGCAGTTGATAGTTAAGCTTATGTATGATTCTTCTCAGCCTCAACATTATCTATCGGGTAACTTCGGTCCTGTTCCTACCGAAACTCCTCCCACCCATAATCTTCCCGTCAAAGGCCATCTCCCTGTAAGCTGATTTAGCTGAAACTGATTGTTATTTGGATTCACTTAATGAATTAAATAGTTACTTTTGTTTTCAATTGCTTATTATTGTGTGATATTAGTAATATAATATTTTCTGGGAATTTTGTATGTGTTTTTCCAGGAATGTTTGAATGGTGAATTTGTAAGGGTTGGGCCTAACCCCAAGTTTCCCCCTGTTGCTGCATATCACTGGTATGTTTATTTTCAACTCTTCTGTTTTTTTTTTTCTTGTGAATTAACTTTCATGGTCATCACTTCTAATTCTTTGTTCTTTTTTTTTTCTTTGTAATTTCTTTGCCTTCCAGGTTTGATGGAGATGGGTATGTTTTCTTCAATTTAACCATTTATATAGCACTACTTCTTTGCTTTAGTTGCCCACTGGTTCTCTGATTAACTGCTTTATGTTTTGCTCCAACTATGTGGATGCTTGTCATAGTGCCAGTTCAGATCTTTTTCTTTGCTTCTTACCTTTTACTGGATGTGGTTGCACTTGCATGATAGGACAGAATTAACATAATGTAACCTGTTTGTTGATTGTGGAATTTATAGAATGATTCATGGTCTGCGCATCAAAGATGGAAAGGCAACATATGTGTCTCGTTTTGTCAAGACATCGCGTCTTAAACAAGAAGAGTTTTTCGGGGGGTCAAAATTTATGAAGGTATATTTTGCAAGTTGCCTTCTTGACACGAAAGGTTGAAATTATTCATTGTAATGTTAGCTAAGTTGTACCGGCTATGTTTTTATTCCACTAAGCTGCTTCTAAGTAATGGGGCTTTTTGAAAACTAAACAGCAATGACTGACCTGCAGTTAGAAGCTTTAAGTTCAATTTTAACTGTGTAAAACCTCTGTCACAAATGCTTGGCATGTCGCTATCCTCCTCTTGAATATGATATTTTTCAGGTTGGAGACCTTAAAGGATTATTTGGATTGCTCATGGTCAATATATATAAGCTGAGAGAAAAGGCTAAAGTGTTAGATTTATCATACGGGAATGGAACAGGTAATTTTGTTGAGTCTGTTTCTGCTAAATGCAAAGATAATGCAATGGATTACATGTGATGTTCCATTAATACACAGTTGCACAAATTTTTTAGAAAGGATTTTATTGCTTATGCATTTGTGCTTTATCTCTATTGAGTGCTAGTATTTGTATGCTCTGGTGTCTGTTCCATATAGAGAGAGTAAAGGTATGGCTGCATGGTTCTAAGATCCCTGTTATTTCTCCAAACCTTCATAGAAAGGAAATGTTAGTAGAACATTGAGTGAGTTAGAATGTATTATAGATTACATCTTCATTCTGATCCATTGAGTTGATGTGGCACATTTCCAGATGGGGGCTCTGAAACTTATGTGTCCTTTAATTTATTTCATGATCCTTGGCAGTGGCACATATATCCCTTAAAATGCAATCTGAAAACAATTTCACCCTTTCCATTTTTTTGTTGTTGCTCATCACTGGTAGTTTACCTGTTTTAAAATATTTATCTTATTGATGTGAGACTCTGACCTGCCATATCATAATTGAACAGCTAATACAAATCTCATATATCACCATGGGAAACTTCTGGCACTTCAAGAGGCCGATAAACCTTGTAAGTTTGTCTTCTCTCTTTCAGTTCTGTTAAGAAAGAATGGGGGTTTAAGGATGCTAACATTCACATCTGTTTGCATTTCTTATTATTTCTTTGATGAAGCTTGGGTATTAAATTGTATTGCCTGTTATAACAAACAGATGTGCTCAAAGTTTTGGAGGATGGAGATCTCCAAACTCTTGGCATGATTGATTATGACAAGCGGTTGGCACATTCCTTCACTGCTCATCCAAAGGTTGATCCAGTCACTGGTGAGACACATTATTTAAAAATGAGATAAGTTATTAGTTACCGGTGGTGAAACACTTTTGATTTTTGATGTTTCTGCATGCAGGTGAGATGTTTACTTTTGGTTATGGACACGAAGGGCCACCTTATATTACATACAGAGTTATTTCAAAAGATGGTTTCATGCACGACCCGGTACCAATAACAATATCAGAACCAATCATGATGCATGACTTTGCAATTACTGAGAATTATGCAATTTTCTTGGATCTTCCCTTGTATTTTCGACCAAAGGTATGCCACTTTCAATAGAAATTTCTGTTTATTTTTCTATCAGATACCAGCTTTCAAACTCTTGTTGAGGTTGATATGTGACTTGGGTGCCTAAAATGTTCTATGATTCATCAAGAACTTTTATTTTTGGTGGGTAATTAAGACTATTGATGTACCATAATAGAATTTAGCTTCTGACATCATTGTTGAGAATCATAGTAATTGCATCTTATGATTGTTGACATTTAAATTTTCAGGATATGGTTAAAGACAAGAAGCTGATATACTCATTTGATGCTTCAAAGAAGGCTCGCTTTGGTGTCCTTCCACGATATGCAAAGGATGACCTGCTAATCAGATGGTTTGAGCTTCCTAATTGCTTTATATTCCACAATGGTATTGTATGCATTTTATAATTTTTTTTACTCAATCCTTTATTTATACCTACTTCCAGTTTGGATAAAATTGTTATATGCTTAATATTTTATCAAGTACATGGATGGATTAGACACTTAACTGCTTTTATGATGTTCTGTTTCTAGCGAATGCTTGGGAGGAGGGAGACGAAGTTGTTCTGATCACTTGCCGTCTTGAGAACCCAGATCTGGACATGGTCAATGGGGAGGTCAAAGAGAAGCTTGAAAATTTCTCAAATGAGCTGTGAGAACTCTGACCTCTTATGTGCATATGCAAATGATCTTTGTACAAGGTTGTTTCTCATTCTTATCATTTAAATCAGGTATGAGATGAGGTTCAACATGAAAAGTGGTCTTGCTTCACAGAAGAAACTATCAGCTTCTGCTGTGGATTTCCCGAGGGTGAATGAATACTACACTGGCAGGTACATGATCTAAAAACATACTGTTTGATATGCTTACCTTCTTTGATCGAAGTTTATACTTCTGACTTGTCATTTTTTTCCATCTCTTGTGTGAATTTAGAAAACAAAGTTATGTGTATGGAACCATTTTGGACAGCATTGCGAAAGTCAAGGGAATTGTGAAATTTGATCTGCACACGGAACCAGAGGCAGGAAAAGAAAAGATTGAAGTTGGGGGGAATGTTGTTGGGGTATTTGACTTGGGTCCTGGTAGATTCGGTTCAGAAGCTGTTTTTGTGCCTCGTGAGCCTGGGACCACTTGTGAAGAAGACGATGGCTACTTGATATTCTTTGCACATGATGAAAATACTGGGTTTGTCTCTCCTTTACTCTTGCCATACACTATCTGAGTATTTCCGTTTGCTCGGTCTTTTCTGACTATTGTTTTTGACTGAACAGAAAATCAGCAGTGAATGTGATTGATGCAAAAACGATGTCAGCAGATCCTGTTGCAGTTGTTGAATTACCCTACAGGGTTCCTTATGGGTTTCATGCTTTCTTTGTGACAGAGGTTAGTAAAAGCATAACAAATAATTTAACATCTAGAGATGATAAAATCTTTCTGCTTTTCTAATTTTGTGTGATTTTTTGGCTTTTGCTGCCCGTGGAACAGGAACAACTTAAAGAGCAAGCATACTAGAAATTGTTGGAGACTTCTATTTTCAGACAAATTAAGAGACAAGACACATTATATCACACAGTTGACAGCAGTGTTGTTGACAACTGGTTTTTTTTTTTTTTTCTGTAAGACCAATAATGCTTCTCCTGCATTACACACATTTATAACTGTCTTGGGCATGTAAAAAAATACCATATATTTTAAATTTTAGCCAATGGGAAAGGTCTTCATTTGTCTAGAGTTATTGGGGCCAGGGGATGATATTTGGCGCTATTCATGAGCCTCCTCAAAAGGTATCAAGCATGTAATGCATATACCTCTGTTTTCCAGGAGAGCGTTAACCAAAAATCTCAATGCCTCAGATTTGTCTTTTTATCATTTAGACGCGTTTCTCATATAAGAACTAGAAAAATAAATGGAAAGGAGAGAAGCAACAGCAGGAAGCATTTATACATTATTAAGGCCACACTCATGTAAATGCTAAAACTCTTTAGTCATACGTAAGTTCTGCTTCAGTTCACAAGTTCTAATATAAGTTGTTTCAAATTATACACTTTTGTAGGTAGCACGATACCACACACGATACCACACATTATCTTTCTACAAAGGGATCAATAGGAGGAACAGCAGTGTGTGGATAAAACCAAAGACCACATAATTCCCCATATGATAACCCCTTAACCAAACCAAAGCCAAGAATGATTTGCCTGAGAGACGCCACTCTGGGAGGGATTCCGCCACCCAACATCTAAGGGACAAATACCTCCAGCGCTGCCTATATAAAAAAAAGACTCCATTAGATACAGAGACATAAAATGGACATGAGTTACCGAACACTAAACATGCAGAGCGCTGTGGGATAGAGTCACCCACCTCAAGGAGGAATCTCATTTAATTGAAGGGGACCCATGTTGTGCCCCATTCCCTTGCACGATATCCCTCTGCTGGTGGAAGTAGTTACCCGTCTCAGCATCATTAGATGATAAGTGGGGTGTACCATTAGTTAAAGGCTGTGCTTCATGCAAATCCTTAACTAGTGACACATTTCCCTCTTGCTGTCCGTAGAAGGAACTCAAATTTCCAGTACCACTGGAAGATAAGCACTCAAACCCAGATAAGTAAGCTGATTTAGCTGAAATGTTTTCATCTGAATTCATACCCTTTTCTGAGTTAGGACTGGTGATGTGATCATCCAGCTTCTTTTTATTCAGAAAACGACCTCCACTACCCCTAGCCCTTCTCATAGCATGCAGATGCCGTGATTCATGAAGGTATGGCTGTAGTCAATGCCAACACAGTTTCAGTCCTGAGCCTCTCTAATTATACATTTCTTCCAACCACAAAGAAAAAGAAAAGCCTAAAAGTACCGTTTCTACCTTTCTAACTTTAATGATTTTCTTTTCAAGCTCAGCCTTGGCACGTATTTGTCTTCGCCTTAAAATTCCATGATATTGCTTTGCATTTACATAAACAGGCTCCTCTTCCATTTGAAGAGGCAAAGGCATTCTAGCATGATGCATTCCATATAGTGGTGACACCTAGCACATCGTAGTTGGAGTTATCCAAAATGTGGACATCACAAATTTAGGTAGCAAGAGAATGCAATAAGTTCATTGGTTCCACATTAGTTCCATGTGGAGTAATGTGATACATACAGACATCTATTAAACCTTCGAAATGATAAGTTCATCAACCTCATCCCCAGTAGTGAAAACACGTGAAACTCATTTGAAGATAATTAGATGCAATAACTCCCTAAAATGAGAGCTTTTATGTCAATGACCAACAATAATTATGCCAAAAACAGTTCAGATAAATTAAAAGAAAGAGGAAGGGTAGATGATAGTCACATAAATTAGATGGTAAAGTTGCTCTTCGATAATTACACACAATTTGTGAAACAATTAGCAAATAAAGTTTGAACTATTAGTGAACAAGGTCACTTTGCTTCCAAGAAAAGCAAGAAGATGGTGAACTCATTTGCTTGAAATTCTAAGTACTATTTTTGACACACTGTAACAACTTTACATGGAACAAATGAGCCATGATCCTAAGTAGAAGCATCACCAATGCAAAAGCTTTTGTTAAAGTATACAAAGTGATCTAATGAATTCTAGGGCAAAAGGATACAAGATATTCTAATAATCAGATGCCTCTATCTACTACAAAATAATAGTCGATAAATTATCTTTTCCTGCTATTCAATACAACTCAAAACAAGAGACTCAGATCATACCATTATTTGTGGCCCATATGAAGCCAGTATTCCACTGTACTGCGAATCTGAACAGGGGTAAGATTTCAAGACCTGAAAGGTTTGAAGCAAAATTTCTTCCGCAGTCAAAGTGAGACTCAATATGAACTAATAGAAATTTAAAGAATAAAAAAGTAGTTTGACCGCTAAAATACATGGATGGATGCATGTCAGTGCAAGCTCGTGACCGCTTCTATAGGTATGGTATGTAAATGTGTGAATGGGTTTGTTTGAGTAAGAGAGAGAGAGGACTTACAATTGAGTGGCCAGCTAGTTCCATTTGGGAATTTGGTTCAAGGTGTTCAACCAATGTAAGGGGGGCTGCAGAAGGGACATGCTTGAGATATTGTTCATCATGTCCATTTCGCCCATCTGATCCAGAAACAAAGAATACATCAAAATGTAATGAGTACATGGTATGCACCAATTTTTATACAAGAAGCAGAGATATCACATGGCACTAGTTATTATTGTCACATGGCACTACGTAAGAAATTGAGACAGATCGTATAAAGTTATTAAGACCACTAAAAACGACGCTCCATCGATACCAAATTACATAATTCACTAGGTCCCAAAACTGATGTCTTGTTAGCATAAAAAAAAGAAGCATCATCCCATCTTTAACTAATACGAGAAATCCAAGTAGTGATCCTACACTAATCAGATTCTCTTAACTGGATTACCTCCATCTGCTGTTGGACCATTTTTTTTCTCTGCAGAGGGTGACTTTGAAGCAGCTTCACCTAAGAGGTCAATCCCTACTGCTTTCCACCAGGGCTCCAAGGAGGCAGTTGAGTTCAACACACTTTGAGCACCATGGTGCATCCGTTGATCTTCATTCCGCGGTTTTGCTGGCATTATTCACTACTTTACTCTGGGAATCAGAAGCCCAGCCCCTTAAAAAAACAAAGAAACGGACACAAGAAATGAACAAATACAATTTAGAGACTAATTAACAAAACAGAGAAACAGAGTGAATTGAAGTCCAGCTGAACTTAATACAACTAAGTAATTAGATTTCTAATTTTGCATTTTGGGCACGACTAATTCTAGCCCCCCATAAATCGTGTAAATATTCTTTCCTCCAATTTTCTCATAAACCAAAGACGAAACTCACATAACATCAAAGAAGAAAAAGAAAATTGACGAGTTGAGTGATTAAAAACCCTAAAGTAATCGTCTTCGAAATATTGGATCAAATCTAGGGAAAAAAAGAAGTAGAAGAAAGATCATTTCAAGAGGAAAAAGTTGAAAAAATAAAAAAGAATATTTGGATAAATGCAGAGGACTTACTGTAGGAAAAGCATAGAAGGAAGAGGGGCTGAAAGGATTTGATTTTGAGAAGCAAAGATCACAGAGATTGGTCCATTTTGCGCTCTATCTATGCAACCTTAACAGAGACATGGCGACAGGCATTGATTTTCTTTTTTAATGGGTAGGCGGCATTCAAAATTTTTTTACTTTTTTTAATTCTGCAGCACGTTCAATTTTTTCACATTTCAATTTGATTGATATACAAAGGTGTGATTTTATTAATTTATGTATTTTAGAAAAATTAAAAAATTAAAAAAAATTTATATTTGGTTTCGTATTTTATAAAAGTTTAAAATTATATTATTTTTCGATTTTTTTTGAAAGAGTTAATTTCGTTTTATTTTATCAAAATATAAATTTTGCATTTTTTATTAAAAATTATATGGTATTTTTCATAATGTAAGTTTTAATTATAGATTTTGAAACGATTACTATTTATGAACCACAAAATAATTAAGAAAAAAACATGAATAATAAAAAAAATCTTATCCGAGTGACATGTATCTATACCTGAACCTAACAGTGCAAAATAGGTTTGGTTGTGGACATTTAAAATTACGAAAAGAAAGCAAACTGAAGATCGAACTCAAATATGTTGGATTGGTATTATGGATAAGCAATTAAGCACGTAGTGGAAGTTCCAACTTACAACAAGCAGCCGTCCCACTAATATTCATCACTTAAATCTATAACCTTTTTATTACTTAATCCAATCCAACCAAACTGACCTTTATATGCCTACATTTTATACCACTTCATAATATCGAATATAAATATATATATATCAATTAAAATAAATTAAATGAAAATTGAAAATTTCTAAAGGGAAAATTCTCTTTCTAAACCCAAAATTTTCAATTTGTTGTTAAATCCACGGAAAGTCAAATGGTTTCTACAGGGAATAAACTAATAATAAAAATGGCCATCGGCCAGCACCACCATTTTTGTATTACATGAATAAAATATATAGGCAAGCTGAATGACCGGCAAAAATCCCCCTTCTTAATGGTAATCATTAAGAGACACATGGATTGATCCAAAATTGATATTTAAAAACAAACCCCACTTTATTATTATTTTTTTCATTTAAATATCATTTTCGTTTGTGTTTAAGGATAGCGCCCCCATTAACATTCTATAACTATCATCACCCTCTATATTATATTTATTTCTTTAATCAAATTAATTAGTGGGACATTAATTTAATTAATTTTTTTAAAAGATTTTTTTTATTTAAAAATATAAAATGTTGATTTTTTTATTTTTTATATAAAATCTACACAAAAAAAATTTAAATATGTTATACGATACGTTTGAATGTCTCTCACGTCTTCTCGTATAAGCACCTCTTGCAACCATGAAGAAGGTATCATCGTGATGCCACTAAGAATGTCTACTACATCAAATCCAATCTTACCATGTTTCAAACTTTCCAAGGTAACCAATTTCGAAAAAAGTCATATTTGGGCCAACCTCTAATTTGCGTTTAAATTTGACAATACTAAAGGTGCAATCATAAGATTAAGCGTCCACTACCCCAAGCCCTCATTCATATGTAAATATCTCTTTTTAATAAAGAGAAAGGAACAAGACCAAATGCATAACCTATACTCTACACATATAATTCTAAATCACTAATTTTAGTGACTCTTCACGCTATCTAGGATGTGAATCACCTCTATCCCAATCATTCTCTACATCTCTTATGATGTGAATCACTACCTTTGTATCATCCAACACCTTAATAACTTTATTATTATAACAAAACTCAAAATAAATACAAAATCTCAATTTTACCATTTCAAAATTTTATTTAATTTTTACATATTTTTTATATAAATGTACTTTGATATAAGTTCTTTTTTCACATTTATTTATAAAACACAAAATAGATAACTTGATTGGACTCACACTAACACCTAGACACAATTGTCAACTGACACTAGAGTCGCTTATGGGCCGGGTCAAGTCAAATTGAAGCCCAACTAAAAAATTTTAAGTCCAAGCTTATTTTTTAGCCGATTTGTCGAAAAAGTTCGTTTCACCATTCAAAATTAATAAAATATTTAAAATATTTTTAATTTATATTTTTATAATTAAATTTAAATAATAATAAAAATATTACTTAAATTAAACTTGACTCGATGCAAAAATTCTTATCCAAGCCCAACTTGAGCTAGGCGAGCTACTTTACCCTTGCATTGGCCTAACCGGCACCAACAATCACACGTTTGATACACGTACAACATATCATACTTAGGACATAATGATGGGGCCCACCCTTTTCAAGTCTTGCCATGTCTTCATCATTTTTATTAGGGTAAAATATAGAATTTTTTTATCTAAATAATATAAAAAACAATTAATTATGAAAAAAATATAGAAAACAAAATAATTACGAAAATAAGCATTTGTTATAGTGTTCTAACGGTGCTGCCTGATATATTGGCGGCACCTGATGAAAATGTGATGATCTAAAAACTTCAGGACCTTATATGAAAATTTTCCTTTTTAATTGGCAGCTAAAAAGACGCTTGAAGGGTGCTGCTTGACAGTTACTAAATTTTAAAAGGGTAAATTGCACCTTAAACCCCTTATTTATAATTAATTTTTATTCTCCTTTAACACCAAAAATAGATTGGCCTCTTATCAATTAGTCTAAAATATTTTTCTACTAAAAAAGTATTTTTGTAAGTAAGCTGATTCCAACTTGAAATGAATTTTATTTAATTTCATTTCAAGTTGGAATCAACTTACTTACAAAAATACTTTTTTTGTAGAAAAATATTTTAGACTAATTGATAAGAGGCCAATCTATTTTTGGTGTTAGCAAAGGATAAAAAATAATAATAAATAAGGGGGTTCAGGGTGCAATTTATCCTTTTAAAGTTTGGTGCCGCCATACTGTAGGTGGCACCCTTTTAAGTGTTTTTTCAACACCTAATTAAAATGGGAAATTTATATAAGGTCCCTGGAGTTTTTAAATCATCACATTTTAGTCTGGTGCCGCCAATATGTCAGGCGACACCGTCAAAATACTGTAGCAAATGTCTATTTTCGTAATTATTCTATTTTCTATACCTTTTTCGTAATTAATTATTTTTTATATTATTAGGGTAAAAAACCTTAAAATACACCATTAGTCATTAAACTATGAGTAATTTTTCATTTGGGCTACTAAAATAAAAAAAAAAAGTTACGGTTTGATTACTGAACTATTTAAAAGTTTTCATCTAAGTCACTGTGTTGTTAAAATAAATGATATATGGCTTACTTTGTTAGCACTACCTACATCAATCAAAAGCTCTCTTTTCCTTTTCTTTTATAGTTTAATTTTTTTTATGAAACAACTTTGGACATTACAAATTTGCAAACAAAAATATAAACAACTTTTTTTCTCCAATCTCTAACATTGACTGTCAGATTGACTTAGATTTAAGGTATGTTCTTCTACTCATTGATGAGTAGTGATTCCACCATACAAATCGTCGAATCACCGCTTGGAGCTTACTGGCGAAACTTTTTTTTTTAGAAAAAACTTAATATCCCAAAGATTTAAATAAAAACTTTTGAATAGTTCAATGACTTAAAATGAAAACTTCCAAATAGTTAAATTACCAAACTGTAACTTTTTTTAGTTAAGTGGCCAAAACGAAAACTTGTCCATAGTTTAGTGACTAATGATGTAGTTTATTCTTTTTATTTTTAATTTGTAACCCTATTCATCTTGTCGTGCTTCTTTAACGACATTATAACGTTTCCATTGCCCTTGAAACGATTACATAATAGTTTCCACCCTACTAGTAGTATTAGTTTCTTCACTTTCCTGCATTTAGGGGTGTTCAAACTTCAATTAAAACTGAATTAACTGACTGAACTAATCTAATTCGGTTAATTAGTCGATTAACAGGTCTAATTCGGTCGAAAGTCGGTTAAAGGTTTTTTGGAATTTCAATTAATGATTAATTCGGTTCAAAATCGGGTAATTAATCAAAGTAATAAAATGTAATAAATAATATTATATATTATATGTATTATTCTATTACTAATTCGGTTAATTAAGTCAAATGAACATTATCAATTTATTTATTTTATATGTTTTATACTTGTTTTAACAAAAGAAAAATATAAATTTCAATTAATTCGGTTAACTAACGGAATTAACTGAAATATTTCAATTCAGTTAATTTTTATATTTAAAAATTTCGGTTTGATTAACAATTAAAAGATTAAAAGATTCAATTAATTCGATTAATACTAATTTAATTTGGTTAACTGACCGATTAACCGTTTGAACATCTCACATGCAAGTAAATTGACTTCTCTGCTAATGTGGGTAACATATTGTTATTAAATTCATAAATAAACATAGAAGACTGAAAATATTAGTAGTAATGTTGGTAGTTATAAATTGAAGGGTAATTACATTTTAGGTATCTTAATTCATGCAATTCATATACTTCTAATTTTATCAAATTATATCATTGGATTTCTTTTATGAATAAATTACTTATGGTAACTTAATTAAATAATTTTTATGGAAGTGCTCGTTTAAAATGCATACATGACACAACACAAAAATTTCAAATTTGATTTTATTTAAAAAATGTATCGTATATATTTTACAATAAAATTAATTAACAAAATTTGTATGAATGATTCAATTTATTAATAATAGAAGTTGAATGATATAATTTAGTCAAATAAAAAGTTTGTTACTGAGAATTGAAGTTAAATTCAAAGCTAGCCTAAATTAAATTTGAAGCACATTTTTTTTTCATGTCTAGTAAATTGATTTCAGTGAAATATAAGAATTGTTATTCTCATACTTATCCATAATTGACTTTTATTATATCCTTATTTGCATTAGGATATGTGGCAAGTTTAGAAAATACTTTAACAATAAACTTGTCACTAGCGAGTCGGAAAGTCACTTGTGAACTCACTCTCCCGAGATGATTATCCAAACAACAGATGGTCCAATCTTCATTGTAAATATGAAGTTGTTTGGTTACCAAACATCACGTAGGCTTAACTGTTTTATCCCATTAGAGTTAGAATGAATTATAGGATCTGTCCTGTCATAAATATCTTCGTCCCATCAAAGACATCCCTCCATGCACTTTGTAATAATGGTTAAATGATAAGTCCAACACATTAACACTATATGACACATGACCTTTGCTTGTAAATACTCTCAGGAATGATGAAGAAAGAATCAACCCTTCAAGAATACTAAGCTTACACTTTATCTACACACTCTCAGCTCCCTCAACAGTTACATTTAATATTTTAACAAATATAGATTTGTTTAGATTTTTCAAAATATACACAAATTGACTTATTTGTATTTACATAGGTAATTTATTTGTATATTTGAATTTAACTAAAGTAATTATTATCATAAATACATTTAACTATACAATTGTTTATAGTTTGTGTGGATATCCTATTGGTTACCATCTTTTGCTCATATACCTTCGATGAACCGCGATGAGCTTCATGGGCTGGATTTGTATGGGAGGAACGACACCTATGCGCCTAATGGATTGATTACTGGAAGGCTCATCTTTAAAATATTGTGGAGGATGCATGATCTTGAATTATAATTTTGCACAATCAATGGCATACTTTGACTGATATATAACCCATAAAAAATGGTATCCCACTGGCGAAGGATGGCCTTCTTGACCTTTGCAATGTCATATACCACTGAGTTGTCAATAGAGGCCTCGAAAATCGTATGTCTAACATGCCTAACCTCAACATTTGATTGCATCTTCATATCAATTGGGGAATGAAGCTAGTCAAATGTTGGCAAACATGGAGAGTGTGTCCATGTATTGTCCCTTCTATCCACTACATCATCTTCATTAATAGACACTTTGGGTGGTGATTTTGCTTTTATCCCACCCATTTCAAGTAAGTTCATTTATCGTATTACCTCAAGGTAAAGATTGAGGTGAGGTTGAAGATTTGTACAATCAATATATTGGTAGAATTTAACATTTAATTATAGACAATTACGTTGTGAAACAACATTACAATTTTTTGAATGATTGTATATATTTAATTAAGTTTTATATAATTTATTTATTTCTTTTGTTTAATTCAATTAACTTTATATTTGATTGGATTGGATGTTATATTAAATAGTAATAGGTAAAATTACTAACAAACTAAATAAAGTTTGATAATATAATATTTAAACATTAATATTTCATTTTGCAAACATTAAATCTTCACGTCCACAATTCACTCAATTAGAAAACACCACATCAACATCTTAATTGGTTAAAAATCATGGTATCATATACATGGTGAGATTCATCCACTACTAAGACAACTCATTCATGGTCTTTTGCAAGTGTTTAAGAATTGCATAAGAAATAACCACATCAAAAACTTAATTAATAATATTTAATAGTTACAAAACTGAATTTAAAAAGTTGCTCATCTAACTTGACCTCGAAGCCACCAAATGGCTGAACAACTATTAATTTTAGTATGCATTGGCTAATTAAGAGGGTCATCCTTGTAGCATTTATCATATAACACAGCTTTACAAAATTTTCACTTAGCTCTTATTTGCTCACTTATGTCACCAAGCATAACCCAAAATACTTTTTTGTTTCAGTGCAAACAATTCTTTTAAGGTATTATAATGAGCTTATGAAGTTCTAGTCAAAAGGCAACCTTTCCAAATTAATTTCCTACATTTTTTTACAGACGATAATCACTTGTTTTGTTCCCTATTGACACGTTACAACTCCAAATGCCATGGCCTTCTATCTAATCTCAGTCATTCCATTGTTTTCATCAAGACAAGTGCACAAATTCCGAACCAATGAAGTGTTTTCACTTTCAACCTGCACATATCAGTGCAAGCCATTCAATATTGCCCTACCCTCGGCTTGGAAAACAATAGCAGTCAATAGCAGTCCCTATACTTCTTCTAAAACAGACAATCCAATTTCCATTACTATTACGGAGTGCACCACCAATTGCTGTCATCTTTCTATCGAGACTAACCGAACCATCCGGGTTAAGTTTGACCCAACTTGTTTTCGATGGTTGCCACACCTTGTCGCTACCGTAAGCAAGAGAGAGATGCATCATTCAAGGGTCAAGTGCTAGTGCCTTTTCCCACGATAAGCTGGAGTATAGGATGGTGAGGCTATTACTATGCTGATCTCTAAATATGAACTTTTTGATGGGATCACCACAAGGTGGAGGGCCACAGTTTAAAGTGGTCAAGGAGAATAGGGAGGTAGGAAAAGAGAATGATCAGGATTCAGGAGGGGAGAGAGCTTGCTTCTGGTCTTTAGGCTTTGTATATCATTAACCTTGGTCTTGAGGTGTCATGTGTTGAGTTCTCATAAAAAGATCAAAAGCAAGTGGCCAAATGGTTTGCTACTATAGGTCTAGATAAGGTGGTGATAAAATAGACTTTCAATTATCTCTGATGAGACGTGTTAGTTAGAGTCTAGTGTAGCACCGAGGCCCTTCTTGAGTATTGAGTCTAAGGGTATTTTCGAGTGCTCCTAAGAGGTTTATAAATAGGGTTTATTTAGACCACTCGTAGGTTTATTGTTCAATTCTAAAGCTAGTGTATAACAAATTCATTTATGCTTTTCTAGAGTTTCCAAATACAAATTGAGAACAGAGAACTCCAATCTATACTCTCATTTCTTACTATATATTTTTTAATAAATTGTTTTAGCTTATATAATATATAAAAATATATATAATTATTTCAATTAAGTCTTGGTACAGTTGGTAAAAAATTAAGATTTTGGATCTTAAATACTCAAGTTCAAGATGTATTGTAATGATTTGATTCTAGTTTGTACTTATTCTGGCATGTACTTATATTTATGCTTACATTGTGTTTCTATTTGTATTTGTGAAAAGGTTTCCTCCAACTATGACTATTTTGAGTTAGGTATCTAAACTTTTTTTTGCCAGCTAAAATTATAATTTTATAACCAATGTTGACCTTTACCCTTAAATTATAATTCTATAACCAATCAAATTGTGGTACGAGAAACTTTACTTTATTTTCTTATTTATTTATTTCTCTTTTTATTTTTTTCCCCATTTTTTCTTCTTTTCTCTCTAGAGGTGTACAAATAGTTAATCGAACTGAATTAGTATTAATCGAATTTTTTAATATTTTAATTATTAATCGAATCGAATTTTTTTAAAAAAATTAACCAAACCGAAATATTTCGATTAATTTGGTCGGTTAATTGAATTAACTAAAATTTTTATGTTTTATTTTTATTGTTAAAACAAGTATATAACATATAAAAAAATTAATAATACTCATTTGACCGAATTATCCGAATTAATAATAGCCTAATATACATAATATATAATATTATTTATTAAGTTCAGTTAATTTGATTAATTATCCGATTTTGAATCAAATTATCCGTTAACTAAAATTTTAAAAAAACCTTTAACTGACTAAACTTGATTGGCTAACCAACCAATTCACTGAATTAGATCAATTTGATAGGTTAATTAGATCTTAACTGGAGTTTCAACACACCTATTACTCCCCTCTTCTTCTTCCCCTACAATCCGTATGCTTACAAAAGCATAGTTTTTTTTTTTTTTTTTTAATTTGCTGTTGCAATGCTAACAAAATTTTAAGGTGATTTCATTTTAATTAACAACAAACTTTATTTGCAGGTTTATGATTGGAGTAGAGAGGGGGGAGGGGAACGGGAAGAGAGGGAGAAGATGGAGAGGGGGAAGGGGGAAGAGGGAGCCGGAGGGTGGGAGGGAGAAGATGGAGAGGAAAGAGAGAAGAGGGAGACGGAGAAGGAAAGGGAGCGGGAGGGTGGGATGGAGAGAGAAAGAGGTACGGGATATTTTTATTTTATTTAATTAATTTTTTTTCAATTTTCTAGGTAAAATATTGTATTTTATTTAAATTTTATAAAAAAATAACATAAAATTTATTTAATATTTCAGGTAAGTAAGAATTGAAAAAAATTTTAATTTTTTATCGACTTCAACTATTAAAATTTTAAATGAAATTTAAATTAGTAAAAAGTATGATTATTTGAATTTGACCTTCAATTAAATTAATTAGACTGTAAAATAATATTAGTTTAGAGAAAAATATTTCGTCAAAATTTTTTTAAATTGAATAATTAAATTAATTTTTTTAAATATTTATAAATATTTTAATAATTTATTTAATTAAATTAAAGATGATAATCGAACCAATTATTTTAATGAATTGGATCGATCCTTACAAATTTTAAAAACTTTGGGGGAAGGTATAAAACTCAGATTGGGTCGGAGCTAGAACCGGCCCGCCCGGTTGCCATCTCTAAATGTCGGCAGTCTTCCGGATACTGGTCCGGGTCCGGGTGTGTTGAAGGATCTCGTTGTTTCACTGTCACTTTCGTTTCTTGTAAGTAAGCATTTCTCTGCTTTAGAACAAGAGCTATTATTTCATTTACTTTTCTCTATCTTCTTTGGCAAGGGAGAGAGAGAGAGAGAGAGAGAGAGAGAGAGAGCTCTTTGTTAGTCTGCATTGCTTGTCTCTTTCGTTCCTCAATTCTTCATTTGCAAGGTTGGTACATCACTTTTCTCTCTTAGATTTCCATTTCTCTCGCTGCTTTCCCGCAAGATCTGATGTAGATTTGTTCTCCTTTTGCAAGAGATTGAAGCCAATTTGTCGCTTTTGAGTTCGATTTCGCTTTTTATGCGTCCAACTCTTTTTCTCATGTTTGTTTTCACTCTAAAACTTGTGGTTATATAGCCTTAGCTTTGGATAATGTTTTCTTGGTTTATTCGCGAATTTGTTTTAATATTTTGAAATATATTGTGTTTGATTTGTAATCGCATTCCGTTAGAACCTTTTTTGCTCTTGAATTTACAATCGGAGTAGTTAACTCTTTCTATTTTTCTCAGTCTGATTTCGCATAGAAACCTCAGATCGTGGTTATTTTGGTTAACTCTTTCAGTTGGAACTCAATTAAGTTGCGTTTATCGTACATATGAAGAAAATTTTAAACGGTGGAATGTCTAAGAATAAGATACTTCAAATTTAGTTGCATTTTCCATTAAAAGTACTTTCTTGGAAATAGTTTCCGAGGCATGGGAAATGCTAGTTAGTGAACGATAATCTCTTTTCTCATTGTTTATTTATTTATTTTTTCAGATTGAGATCAACAACTTACTCTTGAAGTGGAGGATTAATTGAAGTGAATTGCTAAATTCATCTGTAAATAAAAGGCATGCACATGTCTTATTGATATTTGGACGACCTGTTATATCCCTTGTTCTCAGCTAAAGAAAGAAGCACGTGACAATGGAATCGGAAGGAGATATTGGGGTATGCAATGAAAGAAATATTCATAGTTGTCTCCGGTTTGCTGTTTGCTTTATTGATTAGAAAAGTTGAAGGCAAAAGAAAATTAAACCACGTATGGGTCCATTATTTTTTCTTGGCTAAAAATTGTATCCCAGTTAAGCTAAATACCTGCAACAGGTCCTCGAGTAAAAACTATTGCTTTTTGGTTCCATGATTTTAAGGAGTCCGAGTTGACCATGTTTGCAATTGGTTTCCTGAATTTATTATGACAATCACAACCTAGTTATCACTGCTTGTGATGATTTCCCTATACCTTCTGTTTTCTTAGTACTTATAGTTGGACATATTTGCTAGGTTTAAATGTTTATACTTAGATTAACGAAGTCATCTATTTCTGTTGCGAAATGTGTGAATTGTTACTCTTTGATTGATCAGGGCAAGCCCATGAAGAATCTTGGTGGCCAGACATGCCAAATCTGTGGTGACAATGTTGGCAAAAATACAGATGGTGATCCATTCATTGCTTGCAATGTATGTGCATTTCCTGTATGCAGGCCTTGTTATGAATATGAAAGGAAGGACGGGAATCAGTCTTGCCCTCAATGCAAGACCAGATACAAGTGGCAAAAAGGTACTTTGAACATTAATGTTTTACTAGATATGCACATGGTCCAAAGTTCCACAAATATATATTTGTGAGATATTTTGTTGTTTGTAGGATCTGTTCATTAACACAAAATGTTGAATACATTTTCACATTATTGTACTCAAATTATCCTTCAATTTTACCGATAATTATCAATGGTTTTCCAATTATAGTTATTACTGGTTCCAGGCAGTCCTGCTATTCTTGGAGACAGAGAAACGGGTGGTGATGCAGATGATGGCGCCAGTGATTTCAATTACTCAGAAAACCAAGAGCAGAAGCAGAAACTTGCAGAAAGGACGCTGGGCTGGAATGCAAAGTATGATAGAGGGGAGGATGTTGGTGCTCCAACTTATGATAAAGAAATTTCTCATAACCATATTCCTCTGATCACCAGTGGGCAGGAGGTAATTGATTTGCTGTCTAAAAGCTAGTGATTTGATGTGAGATTGATCATGCATAGACTGATGGATTGGAACTTTGCTTTTTCTCTTGGAATATTGTAGGTTTCTGGTGAGCTCTCTGCTGCATCACCTGAGCGGCTTTCTATGGCATCTCCTGGAGTTGCTGGTGGGAAATGTATGAATCCTCTTCCTTGTGTCGCTGAGATCAATTAATTGCACAAACAGAAATTTATTGTTCAGTCGATAGGTACCTATGGGTAGTTGATATAAGTATTGTAATTCCTGTGCAGCGAATATTAGGGTTGTGGATCCAGTGAGGGAGTTTGGTTCATCAGGATTAGGCAATGTAGCCTGGAAGGAGAGAGTTGATGGCTGGAAGATGAAGCAGGAGAAGAATACTGTTCCTATGAGTACATGCCAGGCTACTTCTGAAAGAGGTCTTGGAGATATTGATGCCAGCACTGATGTGCTTGTGGATGACTCTCTACTGTGCGTTCCTATCTGTTTAATTTCTAGAACTTTTGTGAGGTTTTTTGTTCTTGTGCATAGTTGTCCAGGGAAAGTCAAAAAATTATATGAATCATGATTACACTTCAGTACTTTGTCTATGGTATTTCTGAGTCCTACAATGTATATAAGTGTGTGTATATTCATACATATTTTGAAATAGGAGAAACCTAGTTTAAGCAACCACTGTGAAATTCTTGGTGTGTGGAACCTGAGTCCTGCTATAAATCTGTCTTGCCTAGTTTAATTGTCAGCACTCTTGCTTCTTAATTTGCAGGAATGATGAAGCTAGACAGCCTCTATCAAGGAAGGTTTCCGTTCCCTCATCTAAAATAAATCCTTATCGGATGGTCATCATACTGCGTCTTCTTATTCTCTGCATTTTCTTGCACTACCGAATAACAAACCCTGTTCCAAATGCCTATGCTCTATGGTTGATATCTGTGATATGTGAGATTTGGTTTGCAATATCCTGGATATTGGATCAGTTCCCCAAATGGCTTCCTGTTAATCGTGAGACATATCTTGATAGGCTTGCCTTAAGGTGGAATGTTTCTTCCTGCCAATCTCATGAATCCTTGCTAATATTTTGAGCTGTTCTGCCAACTCAGTCCCTGTGATTTTTCTTGTTTTGTGATTTCAATTCCTTGGATGAATTACAGATATGATCGAGAAGGAGAACTGTCAGAATTAGCTGCAGTTGACATATTTGTGAGTACTGTCGACCCATTAAAGGAGCCTCCACTTGTGACAGCCAACACTGTACTATCCATTCTTGCTGTTGACTACCCAGTTGACAAGGTCTCTTGCTATGTTTCTGATGATGGTGCTGCCATGTTAACCTTTGAAGCACTGTCTGAGACATCAGAGTTTGCCAGGAAATGGGTACCTTTCTGCAAGAAGTATAACATTGAGCCTCGGGCTCCAGAATGGTATTTTGCACAGAAGATTGACTACCTGAAGGATAAAGTTCAAACATCTTTTGTTAAAGATCGTAGAGCTATGAAGGTAAGGGTCTGATTGGTTGTGCCATATTGCTCCATATTCAAAATTTCATCATGTTCAATTCTTTGTTTCTGTTGCAGAGAGAATATGAAGAATTTAAAGTTCGAATTAATGGGCTTGTCGCAAAGGCACAGAAAGTTCCTGAAGAAGGATGGATTATGCAGGATGGTACTCCATGGCCCGGTAATAACACCAGAGATCATCCAGGAATGATCCAGGTAGGACAATTTTTTGCATTCATAGATACACTACACATGCACCAACCCTGATCAGGATGGCATATGTTCCTAATTTCTAGATTATATGATTCTATGCACTCAAAGGCAAAGTGGACTGGAAAAACTCCAACAGTGCATATTAATGGACGCATGAGAGGAAAACAAATCTGCTTGAGTTATTCCACTCCATTTTCAAGTTTATTACTTATTTATTTTGTTATCCACATGGTTTTCATTATTCAGAATGAAGTTTATTGGGTTTCCAGAGGTATAAGTAATTTGGATCCATTAATAACTACAATAAGGTTTTGTAAAATTTGTAGGTTTTCTTAGGCCAGAGTGGGGGCCTTGATGCTGAGGGCAATGAGCTGCCAAGGTTGGTTTATGTTTCTCGTGAAAAGCGTCCAGGCTTCCAACACCATAAGAAAGCTGGTGCTATGAATGCACTCGTAAGTTACTTCTTAAATAATACTTTATTTGTATTCTTTGTTGTCTGTCATATGTCAATCTAGTTTTCAATGAATCTTTCTTGCAGGTTCGAGTGTCAGCAGTTCTTACGAATGGACCTTTCCTGTTGAATCTTGATTGTGATCACTACATAAATAATAGCAAGGCCTTAAGGGAAGCTATGTGTTTTCTGATGGATCCAAACCTTGGGAAGCAAGTTTGTTATGTTCAGTTCCCACAAAGATTTGATGGTATTGATCGGAATGATCGATATGCCAACAGAAATACTGTTTTCTTTGATGTAAGCAAAATGTTTCACTCATGTAGATGATGTTACTGCAGCCATGTAGAATGATTTGTGTGTATCAATTTTTTATAGAACATACTGGCAGTAGAATTCCTTTTGACGCATCTTATATACTTTGTTAAACTATAGATAAACTTGAGGGGTCTGGATGGCATTCAAGGACCTGTTTATGTCGGTACGGGATGTGTCTTCAATAGAACAGCATTATATGGATATGAACCTCCACTTAAGCCCAAGCATAAAAGGGCAGGGGTGCTGTCTTCACTCTGTGGGGGTTCTCGGAAGAAGAGTTCAAAATCAAGTAAAAAGGGATCAGACAAGAAGAAATCTGGCAAGCCTGTTGATCCTACTGTACCAGTATTCAGTCTAGATGATATAGAGGAGGGTGTTGAAGGTAAAATGCACTTTTTTGTCTTTTGAGTTAAGTGGTGATTGTTATGTATTAGTTCCATGCCTTTTTTGGCCTAATGAGGAAAAGCCCTTCCATATCCTACGTTGTGCTTATGTGAAATTAGGTGCTGGGTTTGATGATGAAAAGTCACTACTAATGTCGCAAATGAGCCTGGAGCAACGTTTTGGACAGTCTGCTGTTTTTGTTGCCTCTACCCTTATGGAGAATGGCGGTGTTCCTCAGTCTGCTACGCCAGAAACACTTCTTAAGGAAGCAATTCATGTTATCAGCTGTGGATATGAAGACAAAACAGACTGGGGAAGTGAGGTAAGTTGTTCTCCTTCTTGTCCCTTTTTTCACTGCACCTAAAAGTTTATTGCTCATCTTAAGATAGTGTGGTTCCTTTATATGTAAAATTGATATCTGGATTTATAGCTATTCAGTTGATGTTCATAATGTACTGAATTATTTACAATGATTGTTTTAGGGCATTAGAAGAAGAAAAGAAAGAGTATAATATAACCCAAAAAAAAAATTACTGTTGAATATAAGCTTGTTTTGGGTGCATTTTGTGCTCCTAGATCAGTGACTCTTATTCAAAACTCAGTTTTGAATTTTAGAATTGCCATTCTGGGAAGTTAGACAAATGCTTGCTTTTATTCCAATTTAAATTTCAATTTTTGTTGCTTGTGCAGGATAATCTCTTGTCCTTTATGCATGTATTTTTGTTTAATCTTCTTAACATCTTTCTCCTTCAATCTGCCATAGTGGACTTAAACTTTCATGTTCGTTTTGCCTACAGATTGGATGGATCTATGGTTCTGTTACAGAAGATATTCTTACTGGATTCAAAATGCATGCCCGTGGTTGGCGGTCAATTTACTGCATGCCAAAACGCCCAGCCTTTAAAGGGTCTGCTCCTATTAATCTTTCAGATCGTCTCAACCAAGTGCTTCGATGGGCCCTTGGTTCTGTGGAAATTCTTTTTAGTAGGCATTGTCCTATCTGGTATGGTTATGGTGGTAGGCTGAAGTGGCTTGAACGATTTGCATATGTTAACACTACCATCTACCCAGTCACCGCTATTCCTCTTCTCATGTATTGCACATTGCCTGCTGTCTGTCTGCTCACCAACAAGTTCATTATCCCACAGGTTAGTCTTTTCTACATAATCAATGTTTCATTTGCAAAAATGCACATGGACTTATCACCTAACATAGACTTATCTATTAGGAAGGTCGGTCAATTAACAATTTAAAGTAATTAATATAAATTAGTAATTCATGTTATATTCATTATTTTTTATTTTCAAAAATTTACTTTTACTTAAGGTCATTCAGGTCCATGTCAATACAGTCCCTATGATTTTGGTTCAGATATTTTTTTATGGTTTAAGTTGTTGAATTTTATGGTCAAATCAGGTTGGCTAGTGGTTAGATGGGATCTTTTGGCTGCTGAGGAGAATTAACTGGTTTAATTGCACATATAACTAACCTCATTTACCTTCAACTTGATTTTCATTTACCTTAAATTTGTATTTTTAATCGGTATCCTTTTATTATTTTATAGGTTATTTGAACTGTTATGAGTCTGGAAATAATTCATGTGAAGATACATCTTCTCCGAAAAAGACCTTATTCACATACTTTTTGATAGATTATTAGTGCTTTCCTAACTCCCAACAGTTTTGTTATGGTGAAAGCTACAAATGGGTGAATCTTATGTTAATTTCTGTTGCTTGATTTGCTGTGACTGCAGATTAGTAACATTGCAAGTATATGGTTTATATCTCTCTTTCTTTCCATCTTTGCAACTGGTATTTTAGAAATGAGGTGGAGTGGTGTTGGAATAGATGAGTGGTGGAGAAACGAACAGTTTTGGGTTATTGGTGGTGTCTCCGCACATCTTTTTGCTGTTTTTCAAGGGCTTCTCAAAGTTCTTGCTGGCATTGACACTAACTTCACTGTTACCTCGAAAGCATCAGATGAAGACGGAGATTTTGCGGAACTTTACATGTTCAAATGGACAACCCTTCTCATCCCACCGACTACTCTCCTTATTATAAACTTGGTGGGGGTTGTTGCAGGAATCTCTTATGCCATCAACAGTGGTTATCAATCATGGGGTCCTCTCTTTGGTAAGTTGTTCTTTGCCTTCTGGGTGATCATCCATCTCTACCCCTTCCTGAAGGGTCTAATGGGACGGCAAAACCGGACACCGACCATCGTTGTTGTATGGTCAATTCTGCTTGCCTCCATTTTCTCTTTGTTATGGGTGCGGATTGATCCCTTCACCACTAGAGTTACTGGGCCAGATGTAGAGCTGTGTGGAATCAACTGCTAAGTTCATAGAAAAGGTGGGAATGAACGAATTATGATGTTGTCTTTAATTAAAACTCAGTTCACATCATGTGCAGTATATATATATATAGGTCATATAATATCATGTTTTATCAGGAATGTGATGTAACATTTTGGACATGCCTTAAGGTTACAGCCTGTGGAAAATACTGGTATTTATTCAGGTATATACATACACATTATTAGAAACTCATGAATGAATGAATGGGTTTATTCTTCAATCAAAACTACTATGTTCAGTATATATGCCACACGTTTATACAACAAGAGAACTTCACCAACTGATTCATAACACCCCTCTAACAGAGTCTAACAACACTCTTAACCGAATCTAACTGACACAATTACTTTAACATTCCCCCTCCAGTATGTTGACACAAAACACTTGCAGCAACAACATTCATTCGATCATGACAACGAGAAAAAGCTCCAACCGTTAATGATTTGGTCAACACATCAGCCACCTAATCACAACCGGGAACAAAACTCACGCACAGCTGATTACTGAGAACCTTCTCACGAACAAAATGAATGTCCAACTCCAAATGTTTAACCTTAGCATGTAGAACAGGATTAGCAGCTAAGGATACATTACTAGAATTATCACACCAAAAATTGGTGTACCACGAAGCTTTATCCCTATCTCAGTCAACAAAGAATGAAACCACGTTAACTCGAATGTCACATTAGCTAAACTTCTATATTCAGCCTTTATCCCTATCTCAGTCAACAAAGAATGAAACCACGTTAACTCGAATGTCACATTAGCTAAGCTTCTATATTCAGCCTTTGAAGTAGACTGGGATATAACACTTTATTTCTTGGATATCCAACCAACAAGATTATCACCAAAATACACAAAATCCAGAAGTAAACTTGCGATCTTCAAGTGAACTCACCCAATCAGCATCACTAAAACCAATTAAACTCATACTCAATGCTTGAAACAACAACCCATAATCAATTGTACCCTTGACACACCGCAAGATACGTTTTACAGCTCTCCAATGCACATCATGAGGTTTATGCATATATTAACTAACTTTATTGACAACAAATGACAAATCAGGGCGAGTTAAACACAAATACTACAAACTACTGACAACCTGCCGATACAATGTACCATCTGACAATGGCGACCCAACCAAGGATGTGAGAGTCGGAGAACTCACCATAGGAGTGTTTACTGGCTTGTCATTCGCCATGTTTGCGCGTTCTAACAACTCACGAGCATATTTTTGCGGAGACACATGCATCCGATCCTTATGTCTAAACACCTTAAGCCCAAGAAAGAAATTCAGCTCCCTAAAGTCTTTTAGAGAAAACTGACGATCAAAACATGAGATAACAAAATCTAATTCAACACAATCACCATCTGTAACGATAATATCATCAACTTACACAAGAAAAGAAACACTTCCAGCAGTTATGTGCTTGTAAAATAATGAAGAATCAGCTTTTAAAGCCTTAAATTGCAATTGTTGTACTAAAAAATTCCTCAACTTTTCAAACCATGCCCCTTGTTTAAGACCATATATGACCTTATTCAACCTACATGCCAGAGGTTGTCCATGAGCATCAAACAACTCAAACCCGGGAGGTTGCTTCATGTAAATATCTTCAGCTAGTTCTCCATTCAGAAACACATTGTTCACATCAACTTGCCGAAGCTTCCACTTTTGAGATACAACTAAGGCAAGAATCATGCGTACAGTATTTGCTTTGACAACTGGACTAAAGGTCTCATGATAGTCCAGTCCAGCTGCTTGAGAGAATCCTTGAGCCACCAAGCAAACCTTATTACGTGCCACACTTCCATCAGGATTCTTTTTTTATTTTAAACAACCATTTGCCAACCGACTAAAGGTCAATCAGCCGGTACTGGAACTAAATCCCACGTATGATTTCGAATTAAGGCTTGAAGCTCATCATGTACTACTTGCTGCCAAGAAGGAATCGTCATTGCCTCATGAATAGTTGAGGGCTCCACATCACTAACTATTGTCGTATAGACCTTCGGTTTGTAAACCCCCATTTTACTTCTAGTCATCATGGGATGGCAATTCACTAAAATAGGCACCTGCTGCTCAATAGGTGGAGTAGACACCGGCTACTCAACCGTTGGTTCTGAAGTACCCACTGAACTCATTGAAGGAGAGACAAGGGCATCATTAGAAGAAGAACCCAAGACACTAGCATCTGAAGAAAAACCCCAGACACCAATATCTCTAGCTGAAACCAAAATAGGTCAAGATTGTGCTGAACTCACTACTACAAGAACCATGAACACTGGCAAGGTAGTAACAACTCTTGTTTAACGACTAGCATTGTCGTCAGTAACGGATACTTCAGAAGCAAATGCTTGAACAAATGGAAAAACATTCTCATCAAATTGAACATGTCAAGAAATGTAAACATGACTAGATCGATCAACACATTTATACCCATTGTGATTTGAAGCATAACCAATAAACGTACAGGGTGCTGACCTATACTGCAGCTTGTGTCGATTATACGGTCGAAGAAGTGGATAACAACAACATCCAAACACGCGAAGCTGATGATAATCAGGTTTGTGATCGAAGAGCTTCTTTCTTGGAGATACACTATTTAGTACCTTCGTGGGAAGAACATTCATAAGGTGCATGGCTGTAGCAAACACATTAGCCCAATAAGAAATGGGCAAAGAAGCTTGAGCTAACAACAATAGCCTTGTTTCAATAATCTGTCGATGGCACCATTCTACTAAGCCATTCTGCTCAGAGGTATGTGGACAAGACATGCGATGAAGAATTCCACATTGTTGAAGATACGAAGTAAAGGGCTGAATCTCCCCACCTCCATCGGTCTGAATTTGTTTAACACCTAACTGTAGTTCAACACAGGTCTTAAATGACACAAAGGCATGAAAAGCATTAGATTTCTTTTTGAAGAAAATATATCCATGTGTGCTGTGAGAACGAATCTACAAATAACAAGTAGTATTGATAGCCAGAAGAGTAATAAGGAGCTAGTTCCCACACATCAGCTACCACAAGTTATAAAGGAGTAGTATACACTGAATCAGAAGAAACAAATGGTAATTTGTGACCTTTACCGAGTTCACATGCATTACATAATAAGTAACTCTTATTTCTAGAGATTCTAACATTACAAGCATCCAAAAAACTGCGAACAACTCCATGTGACGGATGATCCAATCGTCTATGCCACTGGTCAAATTGAGCATTTGACCCCTGTTGTTGAGGAGACCCTGCACTAGTTGTACTTGCAGCATTAAAGGCAGACTCAAACTTTGCAGTATCAAATTGATACAACCGATTCAATTCACTTCCGCAAAGCAACGTCTGATGAGTATCCAGATCCTTGACAAAGCAATAGTTAGGATAAAACTCAAAAACACACCATTGTCCTTTGCAAACTTCGAAACAGACAACAAATTTTTTCAATTATCAGGAACATACAATAAGTCCTTAAGCAACAATAGACTAGAATGTTTAGCTAAGATAGAGCACCCACTAACACGCGTAATAGGTTGAATCTAATCAAAGGCAAAAGGAGAGTGAAACTGCTGACTTGAACCATGGTGAACCTGATCTGCCTCATAAGCTAAAGGTTGAATCTATCGAAATGGACCATGTACTACTGGATCAGGAACATAGTGATGAGACTGCAACCCAGACCAAGTTGATCCACTACCCGTATAGGACATATATGCAGTAATGGGCTTAAGAACCACATGAGACACAGATCCAATCCAGTTGGAATTCTCATTATTAGCCCTCATTCTAGGGTTTTCTCCCTCGCCGTCAGGCGCCGAATCATACCTGTAGAAGCATATCCGAGCAAGGTGCCCGAACTTTCCACAAATCTAACATTGAGGCCTCATGCTACCACTACGTCATCCTCTATCTCGACCTCGATCGCGACGAGAGAACGCAGATCCACGAGATGATCGAAACATCTCTAGCGACAGTTGTCCAGCATACGATGGAACATCTGGTGCCAAAACAGTCTTGCTTGCCACCGCAACATTCGTCATAAACGAAGCCTGAGATAAATGGCCTTGCTGTCGAGCCTCAGCATCCAACAGAGCAGTCATGACTCCTTGGAGATCAAATGGAACTCTACTGGTAGTGATAATTAACATCACATGGTCAAGCTCTGTTGGTAAATCATTTAAAATAGTACTGTTATTCTTCCATCGATACTCGTTAACCACACCCTGCCAATGAATCACAAAGATGTTTGATCTCTACTAAATAGGCAGACATTGACAACTCATTTTTCCGAACACTATGCAACAACGATCGATAGCGTCAACCACCATTTTTTGAGGAATAGTAACTATCCCATCTATAAACATTTGTAAGTGATGAATCTTAACAATCAACAACATGTATTATTTTCGAGCCAAGAAATTCCCATCATCCACTAGAACGGCCACATTCTGTGACGCAAGAACCAGAAACTTATCTGTTTCTAACTCTACAGACGACATCACCCACAAGGCAACCACTTACACGAGAAAATATTGCTCTAATACCATATTAGAAACTCATGAATATTCTTCAATCAAAACTACTATGTTCAGTATACAAGCCATACATTTATACAACAAGAGAACTTCACTAACTAATTCATAACACCCATCTAACAGAGTCTAACAACACTAACAGAATCTAATTGACATAGTTACTCTAACACACACATATGTTTCCGAATGTAGAAGCAAAATTGAATAGATCAACCTTGATGGCCCAAACTAGTTAATCGATATGTTTCGTTTTGGTTTAGTTTTATATGGGTTGCTTGAATCTATGATTCACACACACTCTCTCATGTATGCAAAATACAAATGTAACACACACCAATAATTTGGTATAATTTATTATTTGGAACACAATATTGGATTCTGAATTGTAGTTTAAGACGCTGTTGAAACAATAAAGATCATTAGTCCATTGCATTAGATTATAGGGATCGAGGCAAATGGTGCATTACTTGATATTGTGCTTTTTTTTTCCATTAGATAATTAAAAAGAAGTTACAATTTAATCACTAAATATTCGGAATTGTTCTTTTAGTCACTTGACTATTAAGTGGTTAACTTTTTTAGTAGGTTTAATAACAATTTTGTCTTTCGCTTTTATACTTTTTGTGTATCGAATCCTAATCCTAATGCTATATAAAAATTATAAAAAAAAAAAACTCAAGATTATTTTTAAAAAGCTAGAAAATTCTATATAAATTTAAATTATTGCAATAACAAATCTTCATCATTACCGTAAAATCATGAAAACGAATAAAAAATAGATCAATTTCAATCTCTTAATATTCATTAGGTATAAAGCTTAAATATGATTTAAAACAAATGTTTATACAAGAAAACTCTAGATTTTATTGCGGTAAAGCCTAAAATTATTCAATATTGAGATATAAGAACGAATATGGTCATTTAATAGAATCCAATAACAAATAAAAAATAAAATAGAACCAGGTTAGTAATACTTTCAAGGCGAGTTCCATGTTGAAGAACTTCTTCTAGAACAAATATTATAGAATCTTATAAAATTGACTCTCATGCCATTTTTTTAGCTAAAAGATACAAAATGTATTACAAAATTTCCTTTTTTTAAACTCAATTGATCACATTCATAGGAGTTCGTCTATGTTTCTGCTTTACGAATATGATATTTTATGGGCATTTCTAATAATATCAAGTGCTATTCCTATTTTGGCATTTCTAATTTCTGGAGTTTTAGCCCCGATTAGAAAGGGTTCAGAAAAACTTTCTAGTTATGAATCGGGTATAGAACCAATGGGCGATGCTTGGTTACAATTTCGAATCCGTTATTATATGTTTGCTCTAGTTTTTGTTGTTTTTGATGTTGAAACGGTTTTTCTTTATCCATGGGCAATGAGTTTCGAGGGTACCCGTATTCATAAAAGCTTTCATTTTCCTACTTATCCTAATTGTTGGTTCAGTTTATGTATGGCGAAAAGGAGCATTGGAATGGTCTTAGTTCCTGAATATTCAGATAATAAAAAGAAAGAAAAAAGTCAAAATAATAATAACATTGAGTATGAGTTCCATCGAATTTCCCTTACTTGATCGAACAACCCAAAATTCAGTTATTTCAACTACATTAAATGATCTAATTTCAGTTCATTTAAATTATTTTTCAAAACCCAAATCGTAAAAAACAAATTTATATTTTGACTTTTTTTTCTTTCCTTATAATGTGAAACAATTTTCTCTCGTTTATCTAATTTTATCTTTTTTTTTGAATTTTTGAAATTTTTTATGTTTATATAAAATTTTCTAAATTTTTAGAAAAATTCAAATTTTTATCATATAATGAAGGTTAAAAAGTTGAAAACTAAAACTATTATTATACTAATTAAAGAAACTTCACCATTAATCACTTAATGATGGATAAAAAATTAATTTTAAAATCTTAGTGATGAAATTGTATTTTTTAGTAAAATGACTCCAAGAAGAACTCATAATTGTGTCACTAATGCTATAGTTAAATAAATAAATAAATAAAGCTACAAAGTCTTTTTGTAAATTTTTTTGAGAGGAATGACTTTCTTCTTCTATTTTAACTGGCCAAAAAAAAGCCATATTACATGATAGGCATGAAAAATAAGTCATCCAATAAATCTATTAAAATCTTTAACTTCTAGAACAAAATCCATAACTTCTCTCCTAAATATATTATTTACATATTTAACAGATATTTGCATATCTTAATATATTCTCTAGCTTCTTTTCTAATACCCCCTCAAGTTGGTGCGTGAAGATTACAAACCTCCAACTTGCGTAGAAGATACCTAAACTATTGTGTCCCCAATGCTTTAGTGAAGATATCAGCTAATTGCTCAGAGCTACGGACATAAACAGTTTGAACATGTCCATGTTGAATCTTGATAAACCGTAATTTATATATACTTATAACCCATGCTTAACGCATTTTATGAATGATTTCTCCTTAGATTTGGTGAATTCGATGCTCCTAATGCCTTAATTTCATGTTTTATCCTTAGGTAAGCATAGGAGAACGAAAGGAACGAGAAATGGGCCAAAAACAGAGAAAATGAACTAAAACACGAAATCAACACGGCCTGGACCTCCTCACACGGGCAGATCACACGGCCGTGTCAATCTGGCAGAATTGAAGCACGATTCACAAGGGCAGCTCACACGCCCGTGCCAATCTAACAATCTCGAACACGGCTTGAAGTAATCGCACATGACCGTGCCACACGGGCGTGTCCCTGTCGAACCCTAGTTAAGCTTCATTCGGAAAAGGCCAAATTTTAGGGCTTCTTAGGCATTCCAAAGCCTATAAATACACCCTAAAAGAGGAAGAAGAGGGAGACGGAGAATAGGGAGTAATGAATTACTCCGAGGAAGCTGATTGATCCATCTCAGAAGCCGGAGCCACCATCAAGACTGAAAATCTCTCCTCAACCTCCCCTTCAGGAGTTTTGGGTTTTTTTTTTGTTTTGTAATTTTTATTATTCTGAGATGTGTTCTTGTTTAATTATGAATAAAACCCTAAATACCTAAGGGGGATGAAACCTATGAATAAACCTTGTTATTATTTCTGAATCGTATGATAAATATTTAACTTGTTCTTAATTACGTGTTCTTAATTCTTGTTTTGGTATTTCAGGATATCACTTCAAGTTACTACTCTTAGTTGGAGGAGGAATAGACCCTGACTAAGAGTAACTTTGTCGTAATTAAGCAGAGTTGATTGCGCGCCTAGAGATAGGGTGACAGGATTTTGCTGGATTAGGGTGAAGCCTAATAAGGGAATCCATAGAACGAGTTAATGCAACCTTAGGGTGTTAATTAGAGATAACTCTCGGTTGAAGGATTAGACGTTGTTAGTGTCGAAAGGGATAATAATATACATTAGGGATTTTTACGGAACAAGTTAAATGAATAAATCGTCTGGTTCGGAGCCAGAATAACAAGTAAGAGTCTAGGTGGATTTTTCCTTAGTTATTGTCTCAATCAATCGTTTTCCACAACAGTAATTTCCCAATTTCTATTTTCTGCAAGCTCTTAATTTAATTAGTTAGTCAAAAAAATCCTCTTTTATTCGGCTAGATAATAAAAAGACGGTCATTACTAGTACTCATAGTCCTTTAGGTTCGACAATCCGGTCTTGCTAAAGCTATACTACTGTTCGATAGGTACACTTGCCTAGGTCGTGATCATAGTTAGTTTCAAGAATGAGTCATTACAAATTTATAAAACTTATTACACGGAAAATCGACGATCAAGTTTTTGGCGCCGTTGCCGGGGACTAAGATATTAGGAACGCTCAATTTTTATTACTTTAGCCATTTATTTTCTTGCAATTTAACTTTAATTTTTACTTTACTAATTTTCTTTCTTTTTCTCCTAGCAGGTTCTTATAGTTTATGACTAGAAGAAACCCGTCAGGACCATTGCTTTTCGACGAGAAAATTGATCGTACAGCTCGTAAAAACCGACGAGAAATCAGACGCAGCTTAAGATACATAGAAGAAGAACAATAGGACGATATCTCAACTACTACTGAAGAGATGGCTGAAAATCAAGACAATCCGCTACCTCCAGCCATACCCGCTGAATTAGCAAATCAGAATCCTGCTCCTCATACTATGTATGATTATGTTAAACCTAATTTTACAGGAACTGAGTCAAGTATAGTTAGACCTGCTATTGCTGCAAATAATTTTGAACTGAAACCTAACATGATCCAGATGATACAGCAATTTGTTCAGTTTGATGGTTTGCAGGATGAGAACCCCAACACGCACTTGGCAAATTTCCTAGAAATGTGCAACACTTTCAAAATTAATGGTGTTTCTGATGATGCCATTCGCCTTCGGTTATTCCCTTTTTCACTGAGGAATAAAGCTAAACAGTGGTTGAACTCACTACCACGGGGGCCCATTACCACTTGGGAGCAAATGACCGAAAAATTTCTATTAAAATATTTTCCACGGGCAAAAATAGCTAAGTTGCATAATGATATTTCTTTTTTTGTGCAGATAGACTTAGAAACGCTTTACGATGCATGGGAGAGATTCAAGGACTTTTTGCGAAGGTGCCCACACCATGGGTTACCTCTATGGCTGCAAGTTCAAACGTTCTACAACGGTGTGAACCCTTCGACAAGACAAATGATTGATGCAGCTGCCGGTGGAACCATCAGTAACAAGACACCTAAAGAGGCTTCTGAATTCATTGAGGAAATGTCATTGAATAACTGTTAGCGGAAATTCATGAGGACTAAGCCAACGAAAACAGCAGGCGTTTATAATGTCGATTCGGTCACCATGTTGTCAAATCAAGTAGAACTTCAGAATAAAAAAATTGATGGTTTACTTGGTTCTACGCAGGTATATCCAGCGATGAGGTGCGATTCAAGTGGAGGAGGTGTGCCTACAGAATACCCACCATTCAATCCTACAGCCGAAGAGGAACAAGTCAACTATATGCGTAACAATAATTTTAGATCTCAAAATAACCCATATAGTAATACTTAAAATGCAGGTTGGAAGAACCACCCAAATTTCTCTTGGGGCAGTCAAGGAAATCAAAGGCCACAGAATCCTTAGGGTTTCCAACAGCCACCTTATCAACAGAAAAAGGAGCCGAACCTTGAGAAGATGCTATCCAAATTCATCTCGGCGTTAGAAACTTATTTTCAGAATACCGAGACAGCACTCAAAAATCAACAAGCATTAATTCAAGGGCTCGAGACTCAGATAGGTTAGCTATCCAAGTTAAATCTGAACGACCACAAGGTAGTTTGCCAAGTAATACTGAACCAAACCCAAGGGAACAACTCAATGCAATTGATGCTCAAGAAGGATGCGTTGAGGCTGAGCCATAACCAAGGCAAGAAAATGTGGAAAGCAAAGGTGATGGTGAGGTAAGTCATAATGAAACGGTGAATGAAGAATGTAAACCTTGTGTGCCATATCCTAACGCGACAAGGAAAGACTGCTCAGATGAACAATTCGGTAAATTCCTTAAACTTTTGAAAAAATTACATATTAACATACCGTTTATTGAAGCTCTGTCACAGATGCCAAATGCAATGAAATTTCTAAAAGAGCTTCTAGCAAACAAGCGGAAGTTGGACGAAGCGTCACACGTGGAGCTAAACGCAATGTGCTCGGCTATTCTACAGAATAAGCTACCCAAAAAATTGAAGGATCTAGGGAGTTTTACAATTCCTTGCTTAATTGGTAGTTTATATGTGAATAATGCATTAGTTGATTTAGGGGCGAGTATCAATGTCATGCCTTACAAAATATTTAAGCAACTAGGTCTTGGGAAACCCAAAAAAACTAGGATGAGCATTCAACTGGCAGATAAAACTATAAGATTTCCTAGGGGTATTATTGAAAATGTACTAGTAAAAGTGGATAAATTTATATTTCCCATTGATTTCGATGTTTTAGACATAGAGGAGGATACCAACACCCCTTTGATTTTACGGAGGCCCTTTTTAGCAACTGCTGAGACAATTATTGATGTTGGCACAGGTGAACTTACACTTCATGTGGAAGACAAAACGATCACCCTTCAAGCTCGTAATTCTAGCATCACATCGAACATGGAAGGTAATGTTCCACACAATCCTATTAAAACTGATAATATGATAAAATCTATTGTGCAGAAATTAAGTTTGAAAGAAGTTCACGAGCCATGTTCTAACAACACTAGAAGACCCATTCATGAAGAACGAAGGCTACAGATAGAGGAGCTAGACGAATGGTGAGCATATAAACCGAAAACACCCGACAAACTGAAACTACGCCAAAATAAGCTCGAAACCTCTCCACATCAACTTAAGGTTGGAGATCAAGTCTTATTAGATGCCGCAGACCCTTACATTGTCACTCCCAACTCGAATGAAGAAACTCCTCTTACAGTACTCAGTATTTTCCCATTCGGTACAGTGGAGGTAATTCATCCCAAGTTCGGCACCTTTAAGGTAAACAATTCCCGGCTCAAACTTTATTTTGATAAGAGTGATAGCAGGAATGAGGAGTACGAACTCCTTAAACCAGATTGACCATTCAACAGAGAGGTAAGTCGAGCTTAGACTATAAATAAGTATTTCTCGGGAGGCAACCCGAGCACTAACTGTATTAACTTATTTAAATTTTAGTGTTTAACACTTTATATGACTAACGTTGTTCTTGAAAACAGTTTACCACAGGGACACGGCCAAGCACACAGACATGTGTAAGACCGTATGGAAACAGGGCAAGATTTTTCTAAAACACGGGCGACGATAAAATGCCACGGCCGTGCGACATGGTCGTGGACGAACCTGCCAAAACAACACAGGCGTGCGACATGCCTGTGCCTGAGGACCGTGGTCGAAACTGAGAAACTAGCACGGGCGTGAGACACGCCCGTATCGACCACCCGTAGGCGAACCTGTCAAATTAACACGGGTGTGGGATAAGTGAACAAGGCAAAACACGGTCGTGCGACAAGGCCGTGTTAAACAATACGCCCAAGGAACAAGGGCGTGTGCCGAATTTCTGACAATCTAAAAAAGGAAAAACGCGAAACACACGACCTGAAATTGGGACACACGGACGTGTCCCCTGGCCGTGTGCCCTAAAATCTATAAATACCCTGCACTATTCATTGTCTTCCCCACTCAAAAACCCTAACCCTAGCCGCTGTAACTCCACACGGCCTCCACACCACGCCCGTGCGCTACCTCCAACTTTGTTTTTGACGCATTTTCTTCTCTTCATAGCGTTTGTTTACTTCTTCCTTTTCTATTTTATTGATTTTTAGGCTTATCTAGCATGACTATATGCAAGTTTTTGATTTTTTTTTCTATATTTTCATCATTCAAATATCATAATCTAGAATATTCATCATTTGTTTTGAGTTATTGCATGCTTTCTTTACTCCATTCATTTAGTTAGATATAAAAATTTCATGATAAAAGTAGTTGACATTGTTCATGCATTCTTGGTGTATGGCCATTTTCTCATCTATTTAATTTATTGCTTTACATTCCTTGTCATCTCTGCTTCATGCCACAATGCCAAAAAAATGTGTTAATGAACTCTAAATTATTGTGGCTGAAATACTTATGAGGATTTTTAGGAAATTTTCATTCTTTTATCATTCACATGCCATTCATATGCTCATCCACATGTCTTCACATTGATAAATAGCACAAAAATATACTGTTAAAAGAAATGGGGTTGGTTATGCTTGGTTCATTTTTTGCTGAATTTATTTGTTCAAAATTATGACTCTTCAATGTGTATACCTATTGTTATTTCTTTCTTCAATCATAGGTACAATGTCTTCACGAGAAAATAAAACAGCCGTCCCTGCCTCAAAGAAAAAGAAGGGAGCGTCATCTTCCTCGGGTCCTACCGCGGAAGTTCGCCACCCGTTCTTCTAATTCCCCAAAGGGCTCCAAGAGAAACTCTTTCAGATACTACGAGCCCGACCTTTTGCAATGGGCCGCTGCATAGACTGGGCTGCCATCGAACAAGTCCAGTTGGCTGACGCAATTCGGGCCCTCCTTCCTACCGATCCATGGGAATTACTTTTTGGGATCATCGAGCCAACATATTTAGAGCTGACGATGGAGCTATGTTCCACGTTTCATCTTCAAACTGTGATGACAAACTATGATGATCCCGGTACTATACAGTTTCGCTTAGGCGGATTAATCCGCCAACTAAGCATTCTCGAGTTCGGTACCGCCTTGGGTCTCTATATCGAGGAGTTTAGAGAGGAGAATGACTTACACGCCCTTGATCGCCATATCCATCATTCTCCCTCACGGTGTTGGGACGCCCTCGTCCCACGATCGGCTACTTACGACTCCATTCGCACAAAGGCATCGTCTCTCCCTCCGTCCCTAAGGTACGTCCATTCTCTTTTATCTCACACTTTGACAGGACGGAAAGGGAGCACCGGCGTCGTCACTACTCACGACGTCTACTACTTGTGGTGTATGTCCAACGGGCACGTCATCGACCTCGCCTACTTTATCGCCCTTGCCATACGCCACCAAACGGAGCGACATCGGAGAGGGGGTCATCTCTATTAGCCCCTACGTGACTCGATTGGCGCGACACTTCGGACTCCTCGACAACGCGGCCCAAGAATAATCCTTGACCCTCATTGGCCAGATGTCTTCACAAGGCATCTCGAGCATGCTTAGTATGAGGATGATCGAGAGGCGCCGAGGAACCTACCCTCCCCAATAGTGTCTCGCTCAATCCACCAAAGAGGAGGTTCCCGAGGACATTACTGATGATGTCTCTACCCAACACGAGGACCCGCTTCACCGTCCACCACCACCACCTTCTCGGCCAGTTCATGCGGCGGCTTCATATGCTGGCATCTCTGAGCGCCTCAACCGATTCGAGCAATAATATTTTCAACGATTTGACAACATTGATGCTACTCTACAGCAGATTTGTCATCACCTCCACATCTCATCGCCAGCCCCACCTCGCGAACCATATAGCGATGAAGATGTTTAGAAATTTTTATTTTATGTTTTTATTTTGATTTAAAGACATCTTTTCATTTTTCTTTCATTTTATTAGGACTTATAATACTTATCTAACAATTTTTACTATCAGCTAATATTTTACTAGTAAATCACTCTTCCTAATATCCCCTAAATAGTTCCTACTTTTATCACAGTTATCACAGAGCTCCAAAGCTCGCAATCATTTAGGAATTTCCAACTCTGATGGAAAAGGTTCGCCACGGTTATCATGCCCTGTTCAATAAAGAGATATAATATTCTTTTGGCACAGCACCTGTGGTACCCAACCTCTACCACCACTAGAGTATCCTCCTCCACCTCCATTTCTCCAAACTAGAGAACTCATTCATTCAAAACTCAGGAAGTTTCAATTCTCTCCCTATCTTATGATCTTATATTTTTCTTATATATCTAACCTTGTACATTGAGGGCAATGTACATCTTAAGTGTTGGGGGGTATTTATTTCATTATCTGAAAAATCCTTGAATATTGCTTTGTTCTCTTGTGAATCTCTCATATCATGTTTAAAATGAATTTTGATTGATATATCTTAAATTAAAACATAGGCATTCATGCATTGATTGTTAAACTTTAAAACACTAGAAAATCAAGCATGATAAGATGATGTTAAGAATTTAAAATTTTAGGTTGTTTCACTAAATTTAGGTATTATCTTGAATTGAATCCCACAGATTTAAACATAAAAAGCCATAATTTTTGTGAAATTTTTGAGCCTTTTGAACATCTATTAATTCTTTCATGCTCACTTCTATTATTGCTTTGAGTGTACCAATATTGAACTATTGTTCTAGAACTTGCCTGATTATACATGTTGAGACCATACTATTTGATTTGATATATCAAAATGATAGAGGCACTTAGGATTAACCCACTCATGCCATGAAAAGCCTACCTCTACAGTTAACTCTTAGTAAACCCTTTTGAGCCTAACAAACCATTCCTTGTATTACTCTTAATATTAACCCTTAACCCATTATTGTTGAAATCTCCTAAATTAATTCGATCCTCAATTTTTGTCGAGAATTGAGTTGGATAAATTGCTTAGCTATGTCTTGTTCTTAATAATTAGTTATGATTATTTAAATTGTTCTTAAAAAAAATGTATACATATTAGCAGTTACCTTTTGTTATAAGCTTCATTATTCAAATTCCATAGTCAGAAAAGAAGCTATGTTGTACCCAAGTGGTGATTAAATATTTTTCTAGTTAAGTAATTTTTCAGTTCAATCTCGATTCTAACCTTTTCTTTCAGCTTGTGACCACACCCCCTAACCAAGCCTCATTACAACCCTTTAAAGACCTTTTGATTGATGTATCATCTCGATTTATAGTGGTGGAGATTTGATTTTCATGCAAGCCTATGGTAACTACTTTTCATATTGACTAATGAGTACTAATTTCATTGTCCTTAAACACTTCGAGTGATTTGAATGAATCTTTAGTGAGGATGTTAAACTCTGTGAGGTTCCGAATCAATGATAACTACTTAGATGAAGGGAGATGCCTAAGTTTTTCATGATTAAATATTCAACTTGGAATGTTTGAGGCTTTAATGTTCTTATAGTTGAGTTCTCAATGTATGATTACTTATGAGATAATTTGAGATAATATTGATCGGAACTATAAGTTAAGAAAAAGGAGATTTTAACTATGATCTGAGGATTTTGCTTGAGGACAAGCAAACGCTTAAGTATGGGGGTATTTGATAAACCGTAATTTATACATATTTATAACCCATGCTTAACGCATTTTATGAATGATTTCTCCTTAGATTTGGTGAATTTGATGCTCCTAATGCCTTAATTTCATGTTTTATCCTTAGGTAAGCACAGGAGAGCGAAAGGAACGAGAAACGGGCCAAAAACGGAGAAAATAGGCCAAAACACGAAATTAACACGACCTGGACCTCCCTACACGGGCAGATCACACGGCCGTGTCAATCTGGCAGAATTGAAGCACGATTCACACGGGCAGCTCACACGCCCGTACTAATCTAATAGGCTCGAACACGGCCTGAAGTAATCGTACACGGCCGTGCCACACGAGCGTGTCCCTGCCAAACCCTAGTTAAGCTTCATTTCGAAAAATGCCAAATTTTAGGGCTTCTTAGGCATTCCAAAGCCTATAAATACACCCTAAAGGAGGAAGAAAAAGGAGACGGAGAATAGGGAGTAAGGAATTACTTCGAGGAAGCCGATTGATCTATTTCAGAAGCCAGAGCCACCATCAAGACTGAAGATCTCTCCTCAACCTCACCTTCAGGAGTTTTGGGTTTTCTTTATGTTTTGTAATTTTTATTATTCTGAGATGTGTTTTTGTTTAGTTATGAATAAACCCCTAAATATCTAAGGGGGATGAAACCTATGACTAAACATTGTTATTATTTTTGAATCGTATGACAAATATTTAACTTGTTCTTAATTATGTGTTCTTAATTCTTGTTTTGGTATTTCAGGATATCACTTCAAGTTAATACTATTAGTTGGAGGAGGAATAGACCCTGACTAAGAGTAACTTTGTCGTAATTAAGCGGATTTGATTGCGCGCCTAGAGATAGGGTGACAAGATTTTGCCGGATTAGAGTGAAACCTAATAAGGGAATCCATAGATCGAGTTAATGCAACCTTAGGGTGTTAATTAGAGATAACTCTCGGTTATTCAACCTAAGGATTAGACGTTGGTAGTCTCGAAAGGGATAATAATATACATTAAAGATTTCTACAGAACAAGTTGAATGAATAAATAAAAATGCAGTTGGAGCCGAATAACAAGTAAGGGTTTAGGTGGATTTTTTCTTAGGAATTATCCGAATCAATCGTTTTCCACAACAGTAATTTCCCAATTTCTATATTCTGCAAGCTCTTAGTTTAATTAGTTAGTCAAAAAAATCCTCTTTTATTCGGCTAGATAATAAAAAGACGGTCATTACTAGTACTCATAGTCCTTTGGGTTTGACAATCCAGTCTGGCTAAAGCTATACTACTGTTCGATAGGTACACTTGCCTAGGTCGTGATCATAGTTAGTTTCAAGAACGAGTCATTACAAATTTATAAAACTTATCACACGAAAAATCGACGATCAAATCTCATCACGAATAAAATAACAATCAATTTCAATGTGCTTTGGTCTCTCATTAAACACATGGTTTGCACTAATATGTAAGGCTGCTTGACTATCACAATACAACAACATAGTATTGGAGTGAACAACACCAAGAGACCTTTTAACCATTTCAGTTCACGCACAGTTGTAGCCATGGAACGATATTATGCTTCAGTAGAAGATTTCAACACTATATATTTCCTTTTAGTCTTCAAAGAAATAAGAGAGGTGCCTAGTATAACAAAATACCCAGTGAGAGATCGTCGCATTAAAAGACAACTTCCCCAATTAGAGTTACAATGACATATAGTCATTGATCACAATCAGCACGTAAAAGTATTCCTTGTCCAGGACTTCCCTTCAAATAATGAACCATGCGTAATGTTGCTTTCTAATGAGCTTTCCCTGTTTGATGCATAAATTGTGTCAAGATATGGACATAGTAGGACAACTCAGGTTGAGTAAGAGTCAAGTAAATCAATCTCCCCATCAATCTCTGATAATTTTCTGAATATTCCAACAACGCACTTTTTGCCGAGGCTAAATGATGATTTTATTCGATGGGAAAACCAGATGGTTTAGCATCCAATAACCCAACTTCACTAATAATATCCAAAGAAGATTTTTGTTGGAAAAAAAATCCCTTCGCAATTTTGTGCCATTTCTATGCCCAAAAAATATTTCAATGTTCCCAAATCTTTCATATAGAAACAGTGGCATAAGTAATCTTTAAACTTCTGAATGGCAACACTATTATTTCCTGCAATAACAAGATCATCAACATACACCAGTATACTCAACTATATCTTATCTTGATTCAAAGTAAACAATGAACAGTAAGATTGGGACCGCTTTAATGCAGTTGTCAACTTCAAACCAATAGCGAGGGGCCTATCGTAACCCATAACGTGATTTACGTAATCTATAGACTTTGCCAGCTTGTTTGTGTAACGAAATTAGGAGGCATCTTCATGTACACCTCCATACAAGAATGCATTATGAACATCCATTTGATGAAGTTTCCATTTCTTTGTTACCGCCATCGAAAGAAACATACGAACAGTCACCATTTTTTATACAGGGGTGAACGTCTCACTGTAATCAGTTCCTTCAATCTGATTATTGTGAAGAATCACCAATTGAGCTTTATAACGTTTAACTAAACCATTTGAATTATATTTGGTCTTGTAAACCCATTTACTCCCTATAGCTCATTTTCCCGGTGGTAAAGATTTTAAAGTCCATGTCCCATTAGCTTTAAGAACCTCAATTTCTTTCGTCATAGCTTTTTTCCTTCGAATATCTTTTATGGCTTGAACTTATGAAGTAGGCTCCTTTTCGGCTTCCATAGCTACTAGAAAAGAAAGATGTTTTGGAGAAAAATTGTTACAATTTACATAATGTGATATAGGATAAAAGATACTTGGGGACAAAATTGGTTTGGATGAACATGCAGAGGGGCTTATTCCTTGTGCAGTATATGTCACAAAATCTCGCAGTCAAGTAGAAATTTGTTTTGTTCTATGACCACGCCCAAGTTGTTTTTAAACAAATTTACTTAAGAATTCAGAAACACCCTTTGTCATCGTTATCACATTGAATCACGGTTGAATTCTCAAGTACCTCACTTTCTTTGACTTCATTCAACTCATCATTAGCATGGTTGGTGATATTGAAATGAGTATTTTGTGCTAGTTCTGGTTGTGCGCCCTTCTTACTAACATCAAATGGAAATTCATATTCAGAATACACAATATTTCTCAATTCAAAATACTTTCTTGTATCAAGATCATAAACTCTCCACCCTTTTTTTCCAAAATTATATCCTACAAATACACAACATTGACTTCTGCTAGGAAACTTTTCTTTCTCCTTATTCAAGTTTTGAACATAACAAAGGCATCTAAAAGTTTGAATATGATTATAACTAGAAGGTTTACCAAACAAGATCCCATAAGGAGTTTTTCCTCCCACTAGTTTAAAGATGTCCAATTGATTAAATATCTAACCGTCAAAACATATTCTCTCCAAAACTTGATGGGAAGATTGCCTTGAAATCTTAAAGCTCTAGCTATATTTAATATATGGTAATGCTTCCTCTCAACACAACTATTCTGTTGAGGTGTTTCTACACATGAAATCTAATATAAAATTCTATTTTTAGAAAAATAGTCTTTCAAACACGTAAAAATTTAGCCCCATTATCGCTTCTAACTACTTTTACATCTTTATAAAATTGTCTTTTAGTCATAGCAAAGAAATTACGCAAGATAATGCCCACTTCTATTTTTTCAGTCAACAACTATATCCATACAAAACACCACAAGAAGTATTAACACGATAAGGTCCCCAAAAATTACAATGAATTAATTCAAAATTTTCATTTGCTTTAATGTCACTATAAACAAAAACTTCTCTTGTTTTCTTAGCTCTTAAACAAATGTCACATGGTTTATTCTTTACTAAACTATTACTCAGTTTAATATAAGGAAGATATTCTATTATTTTTGCAGATGGATGCCCCATCCTCCTATGCCATAATTCAAAATAATCTACATGGCTAGCCTTGCATGCTTGGACTGATGTTGTCGACTTCAAACAGTAAAGCCCCTTGCATTGTTCACCCGCTCCAATCACCATCCTCGAGGTGCGGTCTTGTATAACACAAATTTTATTAGTAAATTGGGCATTACAATTAGACCTATCGACCAACTGTGACACAGATGTCAAATTGCAATTCAAGTTTGGAACATAAAGAACATTGTCTAGTTTGATAAGTTTTCCCAAACAAACCAATCCCTCCTTCAACACCATTACCTCCTTACCATTAGACAAACCAATTGGACATGCCTCAATTTCTTTCAATTTTGTTAAACATTCTAAAGTATCTGTCATATGTTAGGAAGCACCCAAATCAATGATCAAACTTAGATTACTCTTGCCATTCAACTTTTTGGTAGTACCAGATTTGCATGTTTTCAAAAATTTGAGAAAGAGTGTCCATTGTTCAGTTGTTTAGGTCTTATACGTTGTACATTCCCCTATTACTTCCATTGATGATAATGGTTGCCCAATTACATGAGTTGAATTCACCATTGGCGCATTACTACGTCATTGCCCTACACTCTGTCCCCCTTTTCCACGTCGAGTCCCTTTGGATCGGTCACCCCACCATTTCGGACATCCAATAAGTTGGAAACAAGTTTCAAAATCATGTCCCTTTCTTTTGCAATGTGAGCAAACAATTGATTTGTCTCTCATTTATGTTTTATACTTGCGACCTCCTATTTTGGCCTGCATAAAAATTTCACAACTTCTCCATGTTCCTCCTTCCCTTATGAAATTTTTTTAATACATTCTTCTTAGCACACCAACAAGTATGCCTTGTTTAAGTTTGGCAATGAACCTGTGCTCAAAATATTGGAACAAATAGTTCCATATAACGCATCTTCAAACCCCATAAAAAATTGATGAAGTCTCTCTTCTTCTCGTTTCTTGTCGAGTTTAGTTTTAATATTACAATCACATTTTCCACAATAGTAGATGGGAATTTGCTCATAATTTGCATGTTCTTCCCATAGTTATTTCAATTTCCCATAGCAAGTCACAATTGGAAAACCTCTCTATTTATAGTTGGCAAGTTCTACCTTGATCTACTGAACACGAGGTCTATTAGCAATGGAGAATCGTTCTTTGATATCCTCCAATAAATCCTTTGCAATCTCCATATAAGTTATAGTAGATTACAGGGTTGGCTCGATTGTGTTGAGCGTTCATGAAACCAACATAGAATTTATAGTCCACCAATCCTCCAATTCAGAGAAATCATTATCAAGTTGTTCAATTTTTCCATCAATAAATGTGAATTTCTTTTTAGCCCTCAATGCAGTTTGCATAGCTTTAGCCTAGGATTATCACTCAAAGTCAACACATAGGTGGAAGCAGGTTTGTTTCCTTCTATGTTCATGGTTATTTTGTTTTTCTATGGCTCTTGATACCATGTAAGAACTTTTGAGCGGAATGACTTTCTTCTTCTATTTTAACAAGCAAAAAAAGAGCCATATAAATATATGATAGACATGGAAAATAAGTCGTCCAATAAATCTATTAAATCCCTAATTTTTAAAACAAAATTCTTAACTTCTCTCCTAAATATATTATTTACATATTTAATAGCAAAATAAGGCCCACAGGCCAATTTTTTTTAATTAGGATTTTACATCACTTTTAAAATTAATTAGGGATATAAGTCGATTTAACTGGAAAACGCGCCTAGCCACGTCCAACTGGACGAGCTTTCTGGTAAGCTCGGCTAGCTAGGCATGCTTCTTAGTTCTCCTTCTTAGGGTTAAGGTTTTAATTTTATTAGGGTCAAGGTTTTGGTTTTAGGTATTTTAAAAGTGTTTAGGGTTTTCGACTGAAATGTCAAAAATTATTAAATAGTTTTGAGGGGTCGGGGATGTGATAATGTGCCTCAACACACATACATTTCATATGTCACAGCGAGATAGGACCATGACCTTAGAAACCCATCGTGAGAAAATTCGGTTTCAAGGTAATAATATTTGATACAATCAGGGGTTGAATTCAATGTGAAGGTCCCATCCGGTGGCCGTGATACGGTCACGGGTTCAAATATAATTAAAGAGCCAGATGATGGTCGTTACGCGATCAAGAGTCCAAGCTTTTTGGATACCCACTAACAATTTCCTATAAATAAACCATACATAAGATTGAGCCTTAATTATATAGAAAAACTCTGGGGACTACCTGTGTAATCAACATAATTTTTTTCTCTATTTCCAAGTAACCAATATCTTTTGTAACACTCCTTACCCATATTCGACACCGGAAACAGGGTACAAGGCACTACCGGACATAAACTCACACAATCATACAAAACCGATACTTGAATTTTCTTCCAAATTTAAAACTTTTCATTCACATGCATATCGTCCCTTATATGGACCTTCGAGGCCCAAAACATACATTGGGTGTGATTCGGGACTAAACTAAGAACTCTCGAAACTTATACAACGCTTAGAAAATTTTCCTATTTTGGAAGGTCACACGCCTATGTGGGTAGGCCGTGTGGTCATATACGCCCATGTGACTTGGGACACGCCCGTGTCCTCAGCCCGTATAACTCTTTATTTATGATGTCATCAACTAAATTGAGGTCACACGGCCAAGTCACATGCCCGTGTGTTTGGGCCATGTCCTCTACACGGCTGAGACACACGACCGTGTCCCTACCCATGTGTTTACTACTGAGCATTCCATTTTACCTAATTAGGATGCAAGGGATACACGGCCGGATCACACGTCCATAGGGCAGACCGTGTGTCACACACGGCCAAGACACATGCCCGTGTGTCTACCCGTGTGGACAACTTTGAGGCTATTTTCCAAGCCTTTTGTCACCCTCAATAACACAGGTACACTTGCACATCTCAATGACATCCTACATGGCATAAATGAGCACTTACACATTCATAAACATGGCTCATACATGTCAACTTCTTTCAATTTATACTTGCTTAAGACTTCATATTTTATTTAGACCAAGCTTACCAAATCATATGCAATATGTAACATCAATTTACTTCCATTTTATACATTCATGCCTTAGATGTTATTATGCCATTTACTCACAATTTCATCATCAAACATCCATGATCATATCCAAAATTCATCTATGCCAAATGAATTTAACCACAACATGAGTGACCTTAGCACATGCATGCATATAGCTTAATATATTTCAAATTGTATAAACTCTTTCTTTCCATACTTTCTTAACCATTTTAATAGGCAATTAGGCTAATATTTCCTTTCACTCATAACCGATCAATCACAATTCAAATGAACAACATTTACTATCTCACCAATCAATTGGGCCTCCAAGGCCTAACATATAGTCATCAACCGTGTTTACATGCATTTATACATCATGTCCATAAATCAACAATTATAGGGCTATCTCAAAGTCACTTTCATAGTGATCATACCTCACAATATCATAAAGTCAATACTTAAAATCTTTATGTACATACCTGTACCATCTCGTAACATAACCACTTACTTTCTCATCTTTGGCATGCCCTTTGAACACTTAGGATACTAAATGGATACACGGAAAGTCTTTACACATAAGTGCCACATATGTAGCTAAAGCTACATCATATCTCATATCACATAAATGCTCACTCACGAGTAAATCTCGGGCCTACTCACATGAGGTGACGGTTAAGATGCAACTACGCAATGCTGCTCACATAAGCTATCAGGTATCCGCAACACATGCCGGACTACCCAGCCACTGGTAGACATACGAGACCAGCACCTAGATCACATAATCACACATACATCACAAATATCCTCAGTGACATGTCACTCGTATCCTATTCTATTCCTAAGGTTTAAACGAGATTTTTCCCACTTATCCGAATTTCGTCAAATACAATCATGGAATCAATCATTTATTTCATACATTATCAAAGTATTTAGAATATTTAAAACACAAACATAACATAGCATTATTTACATACGAACTTTCCTCGAAACCAAAATGGCAAAGAGGGACCTAACTGTCAATTACTCATTTTCTCTCATTCTAGGCATGAATCTCGTTTTCTTTGATAATCGAGCTTGAAAGCTTGAAAAACCCTAGCCATGGCTTCCTCTTGCAAATTTTGGCCAAGGAGGAAGATGGACAAACTTTTTGGCTTTTATTTTTGTTTTTAATTCATTTTAATAATTAAATGACCAAAACGCCTTTAATGAAAAACTTTGGAAACATGCCTAACCATGTACATTTTTGTCCACCAACTTAACCAATGGTCTAATTACCATATAAGGATCTTCAATTTAAAATTTCATAACAATTGGACATCTCTAGAATGTAGAACTCAACTTTTGCACTTTTTACGATTTAGTCCTTTTCACCAATTTGAGTTCCCAAACGTCAAAATTTTCAAACAAAATTTTCATGAAATCATTTTGTGAAATCTTAGACCATAAAAATATAATAAAAATAATTTTTTTACGTCAAATTTGTGGTCTCGAAACCACTATTTTGACTAGACCTAAATCAGGATGTTACATCTCTAACCTTCCATTCTTGTTCGAAGGCCAACATCAAGGTGGACACAAGAGGGATCTCAGGAGGAAAGCGAATGTTTCAACATAGAAAAGGTCAAACTCGAGTCCGTGCAGCAGCGGTTGTAGTTATTAATGGGTTATGTAATAATGACAACCATCATTGATCTAAAAGGAGCATCACTTTTACTGCACCGTAATAGTCGTTCCCCACTTGAAAGTCCTCTTGCATCCACGACGGTGGCAAATTTTGAACAAGAATGAAGGTTAAAGGTACCGGTTGCCCGGAAATAAAAAAAAATTATATTGATTATAGCTAGAAACCCTAGATTTTTTCCATATGATTATGCTCTTTAAATTTCATATGGTATTTATAGGGCATTATTTCCATGTATTCGAAAAGATTGAGCTCGTGGCTGCGTAGCGACTGTCAACTGGCTCCCCCATTATACCCCGATCCATTACCGCATAACGACCATTGATTGAGACCTTCACGTCAACTTTCAGCCTTGACCGTACAAAGCAAAATCACCCATAACCGACTTCCCTAAGATAAGTTTCGGTGGAAATGATCCCATCTCGGTATGATATATGAAATGTGTGCAGCTTGGAGTCATATCGCATCATTGACGACTCAAGAATAAGTCGAATATAAACCAAATAATTTTAGCGATCGGAATTTTTAAGGTTGGAAAATGGTTTATGGTGGAGAAATAGAAAGGATTGGATAGAAATTATATAAGTGAGGGATGATGAAGCTTGGCATGTAAGAGTTATTTTATAGTCGCATAGAAGGGTCTGTTTGCAAAGGAAAACCTTCAAAGTGCATTGCAACATATTCTAAACATGTTAAAATATTTAAATCATTCGAATTGTTCGAAGCGTCAGGCTTTTCAGCCCCAGGAATGGTTAGTATGTTAGAGAATGCTCGCCTAACTTGGGAGCAAGAAATCCCCCAGTTGGGTGAGCTTTCTCTAACATATTTTACCATCCCAGGTAGAAAGTACCTTTTCAAATGACTGTTGTGCACGTTATGAAATGTAGAATCTCGATAAAATTATATGAGTTTTGAATGCATGATAAAATTTATTTGCACCATACACTATGCAACTAATATGTGTATTTGTAACAAAATTCATAGCACGTAATCTCTTTCTCCCTACATGATTTTCTTATAAAATCGATGTAATTTTCATATCATAGACACACATCAAGTTAATATCAAACAAAAAAAGCTTACATCACAGGTGAGAGTTGTGAGTACTCATTCATACAACTCTCTACTTATTTATTTGCGTTTATTCATCCAAACCGTGACCAATATTGAAATGAGTCAACGAGTGAAATCCGTTATATACTACGATGGTCAAATCTGTAATATAAAGTTTGAGGTGGTGTTTGTAGGAGCGAAGTCCATAGAATTAATATTTAATAGTACCATTCAAATGCGTGAGCTACGGACCCAGATCAGGAGTAAAGTTAAGGGATCGAGCTGGGGAAGAATTACGAGGTTACAATATAGATTTCTTATATCTGTTGACCCCTATAAGTATGAGTTATTCGTTGTCATTATTGAGATGCATCTCGAAATGGTCATATCATTGCACATCTCAAGCGAAAATGATATTATTTAGTTATATGTCAAGTTCATCAATGCTGATAGATCTAGCCCATATTCGACCTTCGTTGCGATGAATACAAGTACTGAAGTTCAAATAGAAAGTCCTACTACATAGTTGTGTGATGGGTTTTCCGACCTCTTTTAAAGCGGCTACTTAGATTTTCCTGGGATATCGATGGGAAGATACTTATCGATCTCCGGCATCAACCTAAATTTCAAGGATTAGTACCAGTCGGGGTATCAGCATAACTCAAATCTAGACAATCGGGCTCGACATTCAATCAATGCATCTGATTTCAACTTTGGCATTGGGTCAATATTATGGGGTGGAAGCAGTTATACTAGGGGATCATTGACGTACACCAGTCATCAACCCGAAGATTATTCTAGCGGGTAAATGGGTTACAAGAGAATTGATGACCTACTCCTTTCGACGGGGGTTGGCGAGGGTATGTCCAACACCATATTGGAAGTTGACAATGAAGGCGCGGGTGAGGAAGGGGATGTAGGTGAGCAAGAAGGGACTGTGGATACAAACGAAGGGGAGGAGTCAGAACTTGAGCAAATTTGATAACGCAGTCCGAATGGTTCAAAAGTGGAACTATTTTTTGAACCAGATCTAGTTACAATAGAACCAAAACCTTGTGAGTTTAACGATGACACCTTGGACAATACTCTGACCCAGATCTATGATTTAAAATGTATGAACCTCCACCCCATATGACGAACATCGACCAATTAGCTAAAAGTGGTTTAGAGTTTTCTTGACTTCTGCACAAAACAACTTGGTCATGCAAGGCAGTGATTTAAGAGTACTAGATGTTGGAATCGAATACCCCAAAAAAGGTACTTTTCTTGCTGCACTAAAGTGGTACAACATCAAGAAAGGTGTAAACTACTACGTCACAAAGTCTCACTTTGAAAAATTCAAAAGAAAGTGTGTAATAACGGACAGAAGGTGTAACACCCCCTAACCCTTATCTGTCATCGAAACAGGGTTACGGAGCAATACCAGACAATTCAGATCAATTATGAACATTAAATAAATTAAATTACCTATACGTTATAAATTAATCATATAGTCCCTTTACAGGTCCTCGAAGCCCAATATATGTATTTAAAATGAATGGGGACTTAATTAGAAGATCAGTGAATTTTTCACGAAATTTCAAAAATTTTCCTATATACAGGGCTCACACGCCCATGTGACCCTAAAACATGCCCGTGCTTCAGGCTGTGTCTTACCCCGTGTAACTCTCTGACTTACCTCACACGGCCAAGCCACACGTCCGTGTGCTAGGCCGTGTACCTCACACAGCTGACACATACGCCCGTGTCTCTACCCGTGTGGCAATACCTGGGCATTTTGTTTTTAAAATTTTAAGTTGTAGGGGACATACGGCCTAACCACATACCCATTTGTAAGCCGTGTGTCTCACACGGTCTGGCTACACGCTTGTGTTCTAGGCCGTGTGGACTCAAAATGAGCCTTATACAACAATTTTACCAACCCTGCAAATCATGAACAACAAGCAACTCAAAATCCAATCTTTCAACTAGAACAAAACATAAATAAATACATCTAAAACATGTCAGGACTATCAATATAATGATCTAACTCATGCATGTTCATAGATATCTAACATAAGTTATCTAATCAATTCAATTAAATACCATTCAATCAATTCAAACTAAACCATATAAATGGCTATAATATAAGACAAATGTTTATATATATAAATCAACCAATATCATTTTATAAACCATTAATATTCATATCTCAAAATGACATCAAAAGACAACCTAGGTACATTCCATTCTCAAAAGAGAAAATACTTCACCACGTGTTTGAGTTCGAGATTGACTTTGGATGCTGATTCAATAATCGTACTTTACCTGACCTGCGCACGGAAACAAACCGTACGCTGAATATACACTCAATGGTATTTTTATAATCCGAATACTTATTAAAAAAAATTATAATATTTATATACATAATAATAATCATTCAATAAATAACCAATTTCATAAGCTCATCATCCACATCACTTTCAAATCATCATATCTTCTATTTCAATCTCACAATTGTTATTCAATAGCATTTCACATTAAATTTCTCAATTTCAATTTCAATATCAATATACATTTCTTATTCAATATCATTCATATATCCCTATTAACACGACTCAGACTCCGATGGATACATGGATCCAACCCAAACACACCATTACGGCACCCAATGCCTCATCGACCATACCGAAGTAAAACAATACGGTACTTTGTACATCATCGAATTTATCCGAAGCAATAATAATACGGCACATAGTGCCTCATCGACTCGAAGTCGAAGTATTCCTGAACACCTCCAATCCTGTGGCATGCCAACTATATCTGACTTAGCCTGATATTGTTAATAAGGTGTTTTAATACATAATTCAATTTCCAATCAATATACTATTTCAATAAATTCCAATTCAATATACTTTCCAATCATACACATAATTTCACAAAATAATTCAATTCAATGTCAATATATCAAACTCACCTCAATTTCACTTACCATATATAATAATAAATACAACAAATAATTTTAGCTTTCGGATTATAGAAATACAACCGTATTTTCCGAGCTAATCCTCGTTGACTTTTTCCTTTTATTTTTAGCCGAGGCCTCCGGCTCAATGTTAGCTACGGAAATCGGAACAATTAAAATTTATCAATACACTACAATTTAACATTGAATATTTCAATTTCTATATAACTTTTACTTTAATTCCAATTTAGTCCTTAAATCAAACAAACTATTTTCTTACAAAACTAATTCCATATCTCAATTCAATTTCCACTTTAATCTAATTTCAACTCCCTAATTTCACCATAAAACTCTAATTTTGAAATTCTTTCAATTTAGTCCCTACTACATAAAACTTATGATTTGTTTTGCAATTTAATCTCTTTCTCAATTCTAACTTGAAATTCTATCAATTCAAACCCTAATTCTTCAATTAATTTAACATAACTCACATCTAAAAATCTACTAAATTTTAAAATTTCCACTTATATCAAGTAGCATTTTGTTCTACGATTCCAAAAACATCAAGATTACAAGAAAATGGATTAAATTGACTTACCACTTAAGCTTGAAACCTTAAAATCCCTATTTCCCCTTTCTTTCTTTCTTTCTCTTTTTCTCCCCTGTTCTTCTCTATTTCGTCTATTTACTTTCTCCTTTTCTATCTTTATTTCATTTATTATTTATTTTATGTTATGTTTTATTATATTAAAACCATAAGCGGCGCATCTTCTACTGAAGCGGATAACGAACTCGTCGTCTGAGTTGTCTGACTGCGTTTCCTCGTGATATGCTGTGACAGTCGATGTGACCTCTTTGCCTAAATTTGCTGACTCCTCTCCTCTGGTAATAGCAGATACGGCTTACCTATAAATCTGAGTCATGCCAAGTATTCATCAGTTGTTGTCGTCTCTATTGAGAAAAATTGTTCGTGAATGGGTATAGATTACATCCTACGACCCCATGCTTCGATGTACTCCTCGTGCCGCTTCGAACAGTCAATGTTGTCATTCCCCTGCATGTCTACTTTGTGCAGATCCTTCAAATCTTGCAGTGGCGATAGAATTCATTGCCTCCACTCGAACTGCTGCAACACCTATTTTATTTCGTGCATTTCCATCATCGCGTACACTATCAACGACACATTCACATCCCACATCTTCAATTGCATAACACTTTCAGTGAAATGCAAGATATGACATCGGTGTCGGTGTACGACATCCATTCAAGCTGAAAAGCAAAATTGTAAATATTATTATTTATGAATTTTTTTACCAATCATTACGTAATAAACATAGGTTCAAAAGAATAGGTCACTACCTCAGCTTCCGAGCATTGATTTAACAACAACCTAATATCTTCTAAATCATCGAGCAGTCCCACGTAGCTCGGCCTATGGTTCCACCTGTACAAGTGATATGTTAGTCGAAACGTATAATAATAAAAATTACTATACAAACTATGTATTTTTTAATAAATTATGTTTAGCTCGTCACCAATGGAAACATATATGGGTTGGTCACCTTGAGACGTAGAATCAATATTCACCACCAAGCCCACGACTGCAGTAGGAGCAAACAACCACTGGTCGATGCCGCACTGATAAACCTCAAAAGTAACATATTTTAATCCTATTCTTGGAATATTTTTGGATGATTTATCATAAGATTTAGTGGATTTGATGCTCCTAATCCTTTAATTTCATATTTTATATCCAGATGAGCATAAGAAACTGAAAAGTGCAAGAAAAAGGCCAAAAACGGACAAAATGGGTTTATTTCAGTGCTTCACACGGCCTAGACACTTTTCACATGGGTAATCCATACACCCTGTGACACACATGGGTCGGCCACACGTCTGTGTGTCATGGCTGTGTTGACTTAAAACCATGTCAGAATTACACACGGCCTGAGCACCATCACACAAGCGTACCACACTGCCGTGTCCCTATCGAGACCTATTTTAATTCTACTCGAAAAAGGCTAATTTTGGGGCTATTTTGGGCATTCCAAAGTCTATTTAAACACATGAGAAGAGGATCAAAGGGGGGATGCAGAGTAGAACATAGGAATTACTCGAAGAACGCCAACGGATTCAGCTCGAAAGCAAGATCTCCTTCAAGACTGAAGATCTTTCTTCAATTTCTCTCGAAGTTTTTGGATTTCTTCATGTTTTATTATTTTCCTATTTTTTAGATGTTTTCCTACTACATTATGAACTAAACTCCCTAAATACCTAGGGAGGATGAAAACCTAAGATGGATATTATTATTTAATTACCTGAATTACACGATAAATACTTGTTCTTAATTATGTGTTCTTAATCATCGTTTTAATATTTTCAGGATATTATTCCAAATTTGATGTGTTTATTCAGTGGAGCAAAAGTCCTTGTTTAATAGTAGATCTAGCATAATTAAGCGGAGTTGCATGCAATCCTAGAAATAGGACGACATAAATGTGCCGGATTAGAGTCAAATCTAATAGGGAAATCCATAAATCGAGTTAATGCGACGATAAGGGTTTTAATTAGAAAGAGATTTCAATTAATCAACCTAGAGTCAGTTATTCTTAGTCTCGAAAGAGATATTAATATAATTTAGGGATTTCTACAGATCAAGACAAGTGAATAAATCATTTGATTCAGAGTCAGAATAATAAGTGAAGTCTAGGTGGATTCTTTCCTGGATATTTTCCTCTTTATAAGTTTTCTTCAAGTATTTTTCCCAAGTCGCTCTCTGTCGCGTTCATTAGTTAACAAATCTTTTATATTTTAGGCTAAATAATAGAAAGACAGTTAATACTAGTACTTTTAGTATGACAGCCCTAATTTGACCCTAGTTAAAAAGTGGTTTTGAGACCACAAAACTGAGTTATATAAAAATATTATAAGTTATATTTCATGTTTATGAAGTGAGTAAATACATGTGTGAAAGTTTAAACTTTGATTTGGTCATTTGCATGTGAATTTATTTATTAGGATTCATATGTGACACTTTCGAAATATGATAGGTAAATTTATAAAGGTCTAATAATGCATGTGTGGAAAAGAATGGTTTTGCATGTTAAATTAACCATTTCTAGATAGTGGCCGGCCATGTTACTAATTATGATATAAAAAAATGAATTTTCTATTAACTTTATTTAGTTAAATGGCATAATATCATGAATTAATATTAATAAAAAATAGAAAGTGGGTGAAAACAACAAAGTGTTCACCTTGTTCGTTCCAAAAGCCGAAAGTAAAGAGGAGTTGGGGAGAAAGGAACCATTCGGTCATCTTAGGTCTTCATTAAGGTAAGAGATTCATGTGAATTCTTGAAATTTTAGATAAATTTGAACTAGTTACCAAGTTCTTTAGGTAACCCATGTTAGAAATTTTGATTTTGGGATGACTAGAACTTTCGGCCATAGTAGTTATTGAAGATTAAGGTTTTTGTTTCATGTTAATTTGGATGAATCTTGGTGTATGGGTGTTTGAACTAAACTAATGATCAAATAGATGCATAGATACTAAGTAGGAAGAATCGGCTATTATGTTTGATACTATTGCCGAATATGAAAATGTTATACTTGAGTAATGTATGTGGTTTGAGTTGATAATACGAAAAGAATGGTTAAATGTGTTATAATCAATTAGGTGTTAAATTAAAAGTTGCTAAAATTCCATTGTTTTAGCCGAATATGTGTTTGATTAAAGAAGAAATTGTTGAAGAATGTATGTAAACATGGCAAGTGTATTCGGCTTAGTGCATAAATGATATGAAAATTTTGGAATTTATTTTTGATTATGTGTATGTATGACCAAGTATAATCGGCCACATGAGTAATATGAGTACATGATGTTATATTATAATTATTGAGCTTAAGTATATGGGTGTATGTATATGTGGTCATATAATGGCGTTTTGGCTTGAAAGTTGAATGATGAATTGTTATTTAAGTTATATGAACATTCGGCAAAAGTAGCCATGGTGTATAAAATTGTATTATTTATGAAATTGTAAGTTTAAAATTAATTGTGGTAATGATAAATTATAATAAAATGAGTTTGATATGTGATTGCCGAATGTGATTAATAAGTAAACATTATTGATCAAAATATTGAATACTTCTATTTGTATTCATTAAGCTCAAGAGCAAGGGGGATCAAAGTTAGATAGGGGAAAAGAGAAAGCAATAGAGTAATCAATCCACAACCGTTCTAATATACCGAGGTAAGATCTTAAGTAGTCTCCTCTAGTATACATAATTGATGATGCCTATAAGAATATGGTAGATGAATCGAAATTTTTGGTTTGCACTTGAATAAAACTGTTTATTATTTAATGTGAGTATGCGACTCATAGTGAGGGTCATTTGGAGTTAAGTCTGTAAATCTTTGATATGAATATGTGATTTTGAGTATAACTTTGGAGTTGAAATGTGAATGATGATATGTATATTGAGACAAATATCTGGACATGAGGTCATGAGCTATAAGCTAGAATCTATCAGGACATGAGGTCCATGAGCTATATGCTAGAATCTATCAGGACTAGAGGTCCATGAGCTATGATTTGGAAAAAATATCCGGGTTAAGGACCCGCAGGCCCTTGCTGGCAATGTATTCCGAGCTTAAAGATTTAACAGAACCGATGCTAGTAATGTAAGTAAGTTTGCAATTTCGAATGTCTGTGGTAAACATTATTGTTTAAGTACCATATAGCTTACATGTTAATGTTCGCATTACAAACTCATATTTGAATTGATTTCTATGTGAATTAATAGTATTAAAGTACGGTATATATATATGTGTGTGAATTAATTCGACGATTGAGGATAAGATAATGGTATAATCAATTAGTGTTAGTTATCATATTAAAGAATATGATTAAAGATAATAGTATAAGCTTTGTAATTAGTGAGTATGTGTTAGAAATTTACATATATATATATGTACATACATATTTGGTCAAATGGTAACCAATTTGAATATTAGTATGTGATTTTAAGTACTTGATTTAAATAGTAAGTTTTAAATTGTTGTATTACTTAAAACTTACTAAGCATCAATATGCTCACTCTGCTGCCTTAATTCTTTGTTTTATAGATTCTGCTCGTCAGCTACGGTCTCAGGGATCTCAAAGTTAAAGTCGTCTACACTATCTAGACTTTTGGTACTCTATAGTTAAAATTTGATAATGGCATGTATAGGCTTAACTTTTTGTTGTTAAATAATTATCTTTTGATGATGTATATATATATGTGTAGCAATGCGAAAATGGCTTGAAAAATTACTATATGTGTTCCAAATGGTTAAGCTGAATGTGTGGTTGAGATTTAATTAATGTTTTCAATGTTTGATGTGAATGGAACTTAAGAATGAATCACTATACGTAGTTAACTTAATATGACTCTTTTGTTTATAGTAATACTCTTTAAACCCTCTTGTGACGGGTTCGGGTTAAGGGTGTTACATTTAGTCCTTGTGGATACAATATTCTGGACTCACCATAGCTATACTACCATTCGATAGGTGCGCTTGCCTTAACCATGATCGTAGTCTAGTTTAGTGATTCATAAAATGATCATCACATTTTTGGCGCTGTTGCCGGGGACTAAGATATTAGGAACGCTTGATTTTTATTACTTTAGCCATTTTTTAATTTTATTGCGAATTACTTTTTATTTTAATTTGATTTTTACTTCTCTTCTAATCCCCCTGTTATTTACTTCTGGCAGGAATCTCTAGTTTATGACTAGAAGGAACCTGTCAAGACCGTTGCTATTTGACAGTGAGATAGAAAGTACAGCTCATAGAAATCGAAGAGAAATAAGGCGAAGCCTACCGTATATAGAGGAAGAGCAAGAGGACGTGACCGATATACCCGAAGAGATGGCAGACAATCTGAATAATCTGCTACCTCCTGTAGTTGCTGCAAATCTAGTAAATCAGAATCCTACTCCTCGTACTATGTATGATTATACTAAGCCTACTCTAACAGAAACTGAATCGAGTATTGTTAGACCTGCTGTTTCTGCAAATAATTTTAAACTAAAACCTAACACGATTCAAATGATACAACATTTTGTTCAGTTTGATGGTTTGCAGGACGGGGATCCAAACACTCATTTAGCAAATTTTCTGAAATTTCGCGACACCTTTAAGATCAATGGCGTTTCTGACGATGCCATTCGCTTTCGGTTGTTTCCCTTTTCATTACGAAATAAGGCTAAACAGTGGTTGAACTCGTTACCACGAGGGTCAATTACTACTCGAGAACAAATGACCAAAAAATTTTTGCTTAAATATTTTTCGCCGGCTAAAATGGCTAAGTTGAAGAATGATATCTCTTCTTTTGTGCAGATGGATTTAGAAACTCTTTATGATGCATGGAAGAGGTATAAGGACTTATTGAGAAGGTGCCCTCACTATGGGCTACCTTTATGGCTACAGGTTCAGACATTCTACAATAGTCTGAACCCTTCAACTAGACAACTAATCGATGCAGCCACTGGTGGAACCCTAAATAACAAAACACCCGATGAGGCTTATGAATTTATTAAAGAGATGTCACTGAATAACTATCAGTGGCAAGTCATGAGGATAAAGTCTAATAAAGCAGCCAATGTTTTCAACCTCTACACGGTCACTATATTATCAAATCAGGTAGAGCTTTTAAATAAAAAGATTGATAGTTTATGTGTCTCTACACAGGTACATCTGGTGATGTAGTGCAGCACAAGTGGAGGAGGAATGACTAGTACAGAATGCCTAACCTATGACCCTAACACTACAAACAAACAAGTCAACTATATGGGTAACAATTCAAGACCTCAGAATAACCCCTATAGTATTACTTACAATGCAGGTTGGAGGAACCATCCCAACTTCTCTTGGGGTGGACAAGGTAATCAAAAATTGCAACCCCCTCTAAGCTTCCTAACACCTTACCAGCAGGAAAAGAAGACGAACTTTAAGGAGATACTATCGAAATTCATCTCGATGTCAGAAACACACTTCCAAAACACTGAAACAGTGCTTAAAAATCAACAAGCGTCAATTCAATGTCTCGAGACTCAAATAGGTCAGCTTGCTAAGCTGATCTCAAAATGATTACAAGGTAGCTTGCCTAGCAACACCGAGACTAACCCAAGAGAGCACCTTCATGCGATTACTATTCAATATGAAGAAGGGTTAGTTGAGTCCAAACCAGAACCAAGGCAAAAAACTATGGTAAATAACGGTAAGGGTAGTGAAAGCCACATTAAACAGAAACCGGTGAGCACAGAATATACACCTCCCGTGCCATACCTTAAAGTGACAAAGAAAGACCGCACAGACGAACAATTTGGTAAATTTCTTAACATTTTAAAAAGTCACATATTAACTTATCATTTATTGAAGCTCTTTCACAGATGCCCAATTCGGTTAAATTTTTAAAGGAGCTTCTGGCAAACAAACGGAAGTTAAATGATTCGTCGTATGTAGAGTTAAATGCAGTTTGCTCAGTGATTCTACAAAATAAACTACCCAACAAGTTAAAAGATCCAAGAAGTTTTACTATTCCCTATTTAATTGGTAGTTTAAATATTGATAATGCTTTAGCCGATTTAGGGGCAAGTATAAATGTCATACCTTATAAAATGTTTAAACAACTAGGTCTTGGGAAACCTAAACAAAATAGAATGAGTATACAACTAGCAGATAAAAATATTAGGTTTCCTAGGGGTATTATTGAGGACGTACTTGTAAAAGTAGATAAATTCATATTTCCTATTGATTTTGTTGTGCTTGACATGGATGAGGATGTCGAGGTGCCTTTAATTTTAGGTCTCCCATTTTTAGCAACTACTAGAACTATCATAAATGTTGGTACAGGTGAACTAACACTTCATGTATGTGACGAAACAATCACTATTCAGGCTCGAGATTCGTTCAAGACATCGAGCGATGAAGGTAATTGTCTAAATCCTGATAATATTCCTACTCATGTGGTTCAACCTTCTTTGCAGGAAAAATTTTTGAGTAATACAAATTAGCCACATTTTAGTTTATTCGACAACATTAGAACAGTTCATGAAAAACGAAGGCTTCAGATAGAAGAACTAGATGAGTGGTGGACACATGACAAGGAGGAACAAAAAATACACAAAGCCAAATCAAAGCAAAACCATGACGAGCATAAAGACAAGACGAGCCAATTCAAGGTAAGGGACTCAGTCTGGTTAGATAAAAATAACCCTCGAATTATCAATACAGAGCTCAACGCAAACGGAGCGACTCCTTTTACATTACTCAAAGTCTTTCTATACGATATAGTCGAGGTAAACCATTAACATTTCGGCCCTTTTAAGGTAAACAACACTCGACTTAAACCTTATTTAAATAAAGGAATTGACAACAAGAAAGAGGGGTTTTGACCCGTGATCTGCCGTGACTATGTGAATATGAGGGAAAGTCGAGCTTAGACTCTAAATAAGCGCTTCTCGGGAGGTAAACCGAGCACTAACACCACTAACTAGTTTTTTTTTATCTATTTTTCAATGTTAAATGCAGGTTTTTTTACCCATACGGCCTGGACACACGGGCGTGTCCTAGGCCGTGTACTCTAACAGGGATTAAACAATGCATTACACAGCCTGGCGATGGGCGTGTCCTTGGCCATGTTGATCCTGGGACTTAATTTTCCCAAATTTAGACAGAGACACGGCCTAACAGAGCCACACGGGTATGCGTGTGTCAAAGGTCATGTAAAAACTAGAGCTAAATTTTTAAATTTTAAATAAGTCAGAGAGCTCCACGGGCAAGGCACACGGCCATGTATTAGGATAGATGGGTGTGGGGTAGACCACACGAGCGTGAGAGAAGCGAATGACGTAGCACACGACCGTGCGATATGACCATGTGACGAGTGGGCTATTATTCTCCTTGACGAAAACGGGCTAGATTTTGAGCCACATGGGCTTGTGACACTGCCGTGTGGCCCAACACGGGACTCACACGACCGTGTCCACATAAAACCCCAAACCCTAAATTTTCTTTTCATTTTTTTATCTTTTTCTTCCCCATCTTCTTCAATTAGACACAGCCGTTCCCTCCTTCTTCTCACCGTCCGTCGACCGGCCACCACATCCCTATCCCCTTTTCCATTTTTCTTTCCTCTTTTTCTTTCTCTTCTTTCCTTCTTCTCCCACCCTTTCCTTCCCATTCTCTCCCTTTCTTTTATTTTTCTCCTCTCTTTTTCCCCTTTCTCCTTTCCCTCCGACCACTAAGCACCGCCACACGCCTCCCTATCCCACTGCCATCCACATCTCTGGTCACTTCTTCCGGTTCCCCCTTTCACCCCTAACAATTACTATTTTGATTATTATAGCAAGTATTTTATGTTAGTTATTTCTTATGCTTATTACCTATTCCAATTCTTTACTATTTTCTTTTCTTTCCATTATTCATTATCATTCGTATGATTACCCACTGTTTGATGTCTATTTGGCATGATTTCTTCACATATAATTTGTTTATTTTACTATTCTTACATTTTACTATTCTTGTCTAATATGATTGTGTTCTGCCAATTATTAGTTACTATTGTTAATATATTTATTTTTTAGTATAGGTTACTTTGTCTTTGAGTTTTGATTCATATTTAGTTTGGATTTTACTTATTTAGTTATTTAATTATCTACTTTCTATTTAGAATCACTATATAAAGTCGTATATTTCGATTTCGAATATTATGTTTTAGGAGTAATTTGTTAATTAGGATTATTTTCTTTTATTTGTTAATATATTCTTTATTAATACACTCTTTTATTATTTCAAGAACATTATGACCAACACACAAGGCAAGAAAACTGCCGTCCCCACTTCGAAAAAACGGAAAGGTTCAGGTGAGCCCTCTTCATCGAGCGCATCTGCCGAGGCTCGCCATCCTTATCTCTAATTTTCGGCGGGCTCTCAAGAGGAACTATACCAGCTTCATCGAGTATGACCTCTCAGTGTGGGTCGTTGCATTGATTGGGTCGCGCTAGAGCAGGTCCTTTTGGCTGATGATGTGTGCGCGATTATCACCACAGCCTTGTGGGATAGGTTCTTCACCATCATTGAGCCCACCTCCTCAAAGCTCACCTTAGAGTTCGGCGCCACATTTTTAGTTCAGCAAGTCATGTCAGTCCATGACGAGCTAGGCACCATCACCTTTCGCCTTGGCGGGTTGGTGCGACACATGTGTATCCTAGAGTTCGATACTGCTTTAGGACTTTACACAGAGGAGTTCATGAGCACTGAGGACTTTCTCCACCTTCATCGACATATTCATTACTCACCCTTGCGATGTTGGGTGGAGCTCACAAGTGGCCTGACTAACTATGACACAAGTCGCTCAAAGGCGACGCACCTCTCTTCGGCCCTACAGCATATTCACGTCCTCTTAGCTCACACTTTGACGGGTCGGAGAGAGAGCACATGAGTGGTTAGTACCTATGACGCTTATTTCCTGTGAAGCATGATTACTGGACATATGTTTGATGTAGCATATTTCATTGCGCTCGCTTGCCACAATCAGACTAAAAGCCATAAGAAGGGCCCCATCTTTCTCGGCCCTTATGTGACTCGTCTCGCTCGGCACTTCAGTTTACTTGACACACTGGAACAGTCCTCGACCCTTACCCTAGTCGGTCAGATGTCTCCTAAGGGTATCTCGAGCATGATCCAAATAAGGATGATCAAGCGGCGATGTGGAGTGAACCCTCCTCAGTACAGACTAGTTCAGTCTGACATTCAGCATGACCCAAAGGATTTCACTGATGATGTTCTTCCTTATCACGAGGACCCACCACAACCTCCACCATCGAGTCACTGACATGCTCCCTCTGTTGCTAGCTCCCTAGGAGTATTCTCCGAGGAGTTCGTTAGTTTCCATCAGTACTGTACTCAGAGGTTCGACAGTATTGATGCAACTTTACAGCAGATCTATCAGTATCTTCATATCGCTCCACCAGAGCCACCAGCTCGTGACACTGATCAGTCTGATGATGAGGACAATTGAGTTCGATTATTTTTATGTTTATGTTTATCTTTACTTTTATCTTTTATTTTATTTTATTTTTATTTCTATTTTGCTTTTTATGACATTTTGTTTTCCTATTTTAAACTTTATATTAGTTATTATGGTTTTTTCTTAACGAATAACCCCTTTAATCTCCTTCAGCATTGTATTTATTTCCTTATCAGTTGTTTAGAATTTTGCACTACCCCTACATTTATCTACAATTTCGCTTTTCACTATTCTGGGAAATTCATCCACAATTCAGGGCAGTTTCAATTCTCCCCTTATCTTATGATATTTTGTTGCTATTATGATTTATATTTCTTTGTACATTGAGGACAATGTACATCTTAAGTGTGGGGAGGTTATTTATATGATTATCTGAAAATCCCTGAATTATATCTTATTCTCAAGTAATTTTCTCATACTACTATTAGAATAAATTTTGATTGATTTATGATTTTTATTGATATGTTTTGGATTAAAACATAGGTAATTGTGCATTGATTATTTAAACTTTAGGACAATAGAGAATCAAGCATGATAAGTTGAATTTTTTAGAATTAAAATTGTTAGGTTGTTTCCCTGAAATGAGGTATTATCTTGAAGTTTTAGATTTACAGGATTGACATCAAAAACCCATAATTTTTGTGAGATTTTGAGCCTTTTAGAGCATATATCTTTCTTGCTCACTTTTATTAATGGTTATGAGTGAGTCAATACTGATTTGTTATTCTAGAACTTGCATCAATTATACATGTCGAGACCACACCTTTGATTTGATATACTAAGATGATGAAGGCACTTAGGTTTTAACCCACTTACTCTATAAAAAGCCTAACCACATAATTAACCTTTAGTGAACCCCTTTGAGCCATGAACATCATTTCTTAATTTCCCTTTAATGATAACCCATAACTTAACCCTTTTTGATTCGTTAAGAATTTTTCCCTTTTTGTTGACTCCCTTTTTATCGATATTTGATTTGATTAGTTACCTAACTATGTTCGTTCATTTCAGTTGTTGAATTATTTCTTATTATGTACTTTATGTTCTTGTTCTTAAAAAAAACATATATTTATATATTCATGTAATTACATATTGTTATTCTTTCAAAATGAGCTTGGATAAGTTAAAGTTACTATTTTGAGAAAAAGCTCACTTTATTAGTTTTGGATAGTTTTAATTTTGGCACTTGTTTGTAATTCAGTAATTAGCTTTATTTTTCTAAGTTTGGTAATTTATTAAATTGATCTCAATTCTAACCCTTGTTTTCAGCCTTTATCCACACCTTTAATCTAAGCCCCATTACAACCCTGCTAAAGATCTTTTGATTTGTGTATGATCTCATTTATAGTGGTGGAGATTTGATTTTCATGCAAGCCTATAGTAATAACTTTTCATGTTTGACTATTGAGTACTTAATTGTTGAACCTTAAACACTTTGAGTGATTTGAGTGAATTTTTAGTGAGGATGTCAACTCTTGTCGAGTTGGAATTAAAGGTAATTATTTAGATAAAGGAAAATACCTATGATTTTATGATTAAAATACTCAACTTGGATTGTTTGAAACTTTGATATTCTTTTAGTTGAATTCTCAATGTATGATTATTTGTGGATTATTTCGAAACATTATTTGATAAGAATTATAAGTTGAGAAGAATTAATTTTAATTGTGAGTTGAGGATTTTGCTTGAGGACAAACAAATGCTTAAGTGTGGGGATATTTGATAAACCTCAAAAGTAACATATTTTAATCCCATGCTCGGCATATTTTTGGATTATTTATCATAAGATTTAGTGGATTTGATGCTCTTAATCCTTTAATTTCATATTTTATATCCAGATGAGCATAGGAAAGCGAAAAGTGTAAGAAAAAGGCCAAAAACGGACAAAATGGGTTTATTTCAGTGCTTCACACGGCCTAGACACTTCCACACGGGTAATCCATACGCCCGTATGAGACACACGAGTAGGCCACACGCCCGTGTGTCATTGCCGTGTTGACCTAAAACCATGTCAAAATTACACAAGGCCTGAGCACCATCATACGTGCGTGCCACACGGCCGTGTCCCTGTCGAGACCTATTTTAATTCTACTTGGAAAAGGCTAATTTTGGGGCTATCTATTTAAACACATGAGAAGAGGATCAAAGGGGGGATGCAGAGTAGAACATAGGAATTACTCGAAGAATGCCAACGAATTTAGCTCGAAAGCAAGATCTCCTTCAAGACTGAAGATCTCTCTTCAACTTCTCTCGAAGTTTTTGGGTTTCTTTATGTTTTGTTATTTTCCTATTTTTGAGATGTTTTCCTACTACATTATGAACTAAACTCCCTAAATACCTAGGGAGGATGAAAACCTAAGATGGATATTATTATTTAATTATCTGAACTACACGATAAATACTTGTTCTTAATTATGTGTTCTTAATCATTGTTTTAATATTTTCAGGATATTATTCCAAATTTGATATGCTTATTCAGTGGAGCAAAAGTCCCTGTTTAAGAGTAGATCTAGCATAATTAAGCAGAGTTGCACGCAATCCTAGAAATAGGACGACATAAATATCCGAATTAGAGTCAAATCTAATAGGGGAATCCATAAATATAGTTAATGTGGCAATAGGGGTTTTAATTAGAAAGAGATTTCAATTAATCAACCTAGAGTCAGTTGTTCTTAGTCTCGAAAGAGATATTAACATAATTTAAGGATTTCTACAGATCAAGACAAGTGAATAAATCATTTGATTCAGAGTCAGAATAATAAGTGAAGTCTAGGTGGATTCTTTCTTGGGTATTGTCCTCCTTATAAGTTTTCTTCAAATATTTTTCCCAATTCGCTATCTGTCGCGTTCCTTAGTTAATTAGTTTAGTTAATTTTAAATTAAAACAAATCTTTTATATTTTAGGCCAAATAATAGAAAGATAGTTAATACTAGGACTTTTAGTCCTTGTGGATACGATATTATGGACTCACCATAGCTATACTACCATTCGATAGGTGAGCTTGCCTTAGTCGTGATCGTAGTCTAGTTTAGTGATTCATAAAATGATCATCACGCACTCAGGAACGTGGCCCGACACATCTCCCGGTATAACATGAACAATACGGCAGATCCTTAACTTAATTTCCCACACTCATTGAAGTCTACTAGATGTAGTAGCCACCTTACATGCACCAAATTTCAAGATTTTTCAAGCATTAAATGCCCCCGATTAACATCTTGATGTATGCTCTAGCGTATTGTTGTATCACCTTCTCCATTCAGTCTTCAGGGTCTTTACGGAGCTCATTGAAATTATCTTTAAACCAGTTCATCAATATCCGACCACTTTCGAACTTATCCGGGACCTTCCCAAATAGTGATTGATAGAGGATCACTTTTCTCAGAATGATTGTAGATCCCATGATGAATGGCTTATCCACTGTCAAACTGAGTTGTAGTGTTATGTCTTCGAGTGTGATTGTACACTCGCCGCATAAAAGGTGGAAAATGTGTGTTTCGGCCCTCCATCTTTCCACCAATGTGCTAATTAGATGCAAATCGAGTTTGCAACCCCTGAACAGATGAGACGTATGTAAGAGCCTAGTTGCTTGCAAGTATCCACAAATTTCAAAGATCACATGCTTTCCTCATATTATGGATGAAACCCTCTAAAACACGATTATCCGCCTATTTAAACAATAAAAAATTATATTTAACATTATTGAAATTAACAAAATTTAAATTTTGGCTTACCATTGCTAAATTGGGCAGCAGAAATATGCTTGTCATTGAAGTGGATTACGGAGGCGGCCATTTGTGAGAAATCTATTTAAATGAATAAAAACGAGATAATTAAAAAATAATATTTTTAAATAAAAATATATAAAAAAATAATTAAAAACGAGAGACTTGAGAGAGTTTAAGAGAATTTGAGAGAATTGAGAAAGTTGAGAGAAGGAGGTGAATGAAAAAAAAAATTGAGGGATATTTATAGGGTAAAAAAAAGTTACCGTTAGGTGTATTTAATTTTTTTTTTTTTTTACCATTGACAGTAACATTCAGAAAACCATTAGAATCTAACTTAGCTGGCAAGCACGTCCAATTTGTAGCTAAATTGACTTAAATGCCTAATTAACTTAAAATCCGACATTAAAGCCGTAATTAAAAAAATGGGCCAATAGGCCTTATTTTGCCATATTTAACGGATATCTGCATTTCTTGATATATTCCCCACCTTCTTTCCTAATAGTTTCACGGACAGGTATTAGACGCCCAACAATGCAGCCCTAAGGTTATAACAGGCGCGCAAACAAAAGAAAACCCAAACAGAAGCTGTTTCAGCTCAAGTGTACTCTTTGAACTCGCTCAAAAGCGGTGCCTCCCTACTCGTAAGGGTTATTTAAGAAAAAAAAACACCCTTTGTGAAACCCCTTCTTCAATTCTTATTCTATATTGGCTTAAAATAACCCGTCCTGTATTGAGGTGAGGTATTTTCAGCCCCCCCCCCCCTCTCATATTCTTATTTCGATTCTTTAAAAGCAAGTCAATTTTTAATTTGAATTCTCTCAAGCATGATATTTTCCCCGCCGATAGCATATTAATGGGTGTTTAAAGTTTTTGCTAGTTTTCTCCTCTAAAGCATGGTGCTGAAGACGTTTGAATAGTGGTCCATCATATGGGAAAAAGCAGTTTGTTGGTGACTTTCTGTCCGAGTATTAATGGGTATTTGGTCTTACTCAAAATTATGTTTCCTTCAATCTGGTTTGCTTCGACAAATTGTTGTTCACCATAAGAAGCGTCTTTTAAGGGTGTATTATGCTTCCTCATCTGCATTGTTAATGGAAGACCATGACTTTGATTGCATTCCCAAGGTTGAAAGTGATAATAATGAAGTTGGGGAATTCCAAGTTCCTGAGAAGAGGTTCAAATTTTGTAGAAACCCCAGTCTTTTTCCCATAGTTGTTAGGGTATTTAAATCATTGAATTGGTGTGCAGCAAGGAAAATTAGCTTTCATAATGCTGTAAAGATGTATGGATTTGATCATTCAATATATGCTTTTCGGATCATTATTCATATATTTGCTATGACAGGGATGCAGATGGAAGCACATGCGTTGCTTAGAGATATTGTTTGTTACTATAAAGGAGTTAAGAATGATGTGTTTGAATTATTACCATATCTGTTAGATTCACCTGAGCATGTCCATAGATCAACTAGTGTCTTTAATGTGCTCATTAAGGTGTTTGCATCCAATTTGATGCTTGAGAATGCTGTAGATGTTTTCGTGGAGGCTAAAACAATTGGGATTGAACTAAGTATTATGTCATGCAACTTCTTGCTAAAGTGTTTGCTAGAAGCAAATAGAGGGGAATTTATGAGAAGTCTGTTTGAAGAAATGAAGAACTCTGGGCCATCACCTAATGTTTACACCTATACAATTATGATGAACTTTTATTGCAAAGGATATTATGGGAGGGGAGCAGACATTGAACAGGCAACTAAACTTATGGAGGAGATGGAAAGAGATGGAATAAATCCATCTGTTGTAACATACAGTACATATATTTGCGGGATATGTAGAGTTGGTCATGTTGAATCCGCTCTAGATTTCATTCGGGATTTGAGATCTGGAAACCAGCCTATCAATAGCTTCTGTTATAATGCTGTTATTTACGGATTTTGCCAAAAAGGTGAACCATATGAAGCTTCAAAGGTTTTGGAAGAAATGAGGAGTTGTGGAATTTTGCCGGATGTTCATAGCTATAGCATTTTGATTGATGGGTTTTGTAAAAGAGGTGATTTTGTGAAAGTTTTTAATTTTATTGATGAGATGAAACACAATGACATGAAGCCTTCAATTGTTACTTATACCTCACTGTTTGATGGGCTGTGTAAGAGCGGACTGGCAGATGTTTCACTGAACTTGTTCCGTAATTTTTGTACTTCTGGATATGAGTTTGACCTAGTTGCTTACAGTGTCTTGCTCAAGGGCCTTTGTCTTCAAGGTGATCTGGATTCTGCCATGGAACTTTTTAATGAGATGATCAACAATGGCTTAATTCCTACTGCAAACAGTTTCAACAGGTTGATTCACGGATTCTGTAAGATGGGGCCCTTAGATAAAGCCTTGGAACTTTTCAATATTATGCTGCAAAGTGGTGTCTTACCTACTGTCTTCACTTTCAATGTAATTATTGACGGGTATTGCAGTGCAGGCCATCTGGAGGAAGCTTTGAAACTTATAAATGAAATGCATGAGCTTGGCTTTTTTCCTAACTCCTATACGTATAACGGAATTATTAAGAGGCTATGTAAGCAAAGCAATGTAGAAAAAGCTTGGGAACTTCTTCCCCAAATGCTTAAGAAGGATATTCTTCATGATGCTCCTTATGACATCATATTAGATGGATTTGCTAAACAGTTGAACCCTAAGAAGGCCATGATGCTGTACACTAGAATGTTAAAGCTTGGGGTCACACCAACTATTTTTACATATACAATTCTTATGAACTTATTCTGCCAGAGTGGAAATATGTATGAAGCATGGAACTTGTTTAGGGACTTGCCAGGAAGGGGTTTGAGTCCTGATACAATTTCTTATACTACTATTATAGATGGATATTGTAGAGTTGGAGAAATGGGGAAGGCTGGGGCTTTATTTAGAGAAATGCGTCAAAAAGGTTATTCACCCAATGTTGTTACCTACACCTGTCTAATCAACGGATTTTGCAATGTACATCGTATGGATATGGTCAACTCGTTAATTTCTGAAATGAAAAAACAAGATATCAACCCCGATGTGGTGACTTATACTGCTTTAATTGCTGGGTACCGAAGACTTGGCAATGCTGATAGAGCCCTTGAGTTGTTCACTGAAATGATAAGGAATGATATTTTGCCCGATTATGCTGCTTATAGGCATGCCTTCACATGATTAGAAAACTGAGGAAATGATAAAAGAACGGAATGGTAAGTCACTGGCTTCTTTTCAGTATTGATATTATCTGAAAATTTTAATTATATATTATTTTAATGTTCTATGTTAGTTTGATAGAATATCTTTCATAAGAAGTGTGTAATGACTTGTTATGATAGAAATCAAAATAGAACTTGAAGTAATATTTCAGTTACTTTTTTTTAATAATGTGTTCTTTTATATATTTACTTAGAGTCACTTTTGATTTTATTTTATTTTTTATAATATTTATGCAGGTTAATTGCTTTTTCATGGTCGTGGCACAAGATTTCTTTGGCTCACTTAAGTTTCTATGATTCTGGTATAAGCTTTTCTATGTGAATAGATTTATATTGCTAGTCGATGTTCTAGGCTAATTTAACAAGTTTTGCATGAAATTTCTGTTTTTGCTACACAGTCCACAGCTTCCTTGGCTAAATGCTCGTTGAGAGTGGCATTTGAAGATTATGAAAAGACCAGTATGAAAATGATCTCATACCGTGAGAGGCATGACTAAATCAATTTGCTTTGGTAAATTTATTGCTAATTATCTCATATATGACTGAGAGTTTGAGGCTTTCACAATCAGAAGAAATTAAATGTTCTAGTTTGTGTTTTTGGAATATTTTTTTTCCTGTTGAAAAGGTTAGGACAAGAGATTTTCTTGTTGGTTGATTTATTTACTTTGTGCTTATTATCATTATTATATTTTTCTCTATACTTCTTGGTAAAAGTATTTGGGAAGATGTTGGAAATCAAAACTCAGTAATTAGACCCGAAAGATTTATTTGTATGGTTATATACATGTGCCTTATTGCTTTTGCAGAAAAGGTATTCCATACAGAACCTAATCTGATGACTCAAGAAGGCTTCCACACCATCCCATGGGATATGCGTTAATGCTTTTCAAGCCCTTGTCTGAGCCTTCATCTCAAAAACGGCATCCCAATGCCCAAGGCTAGGTTCTATAGTCAAACCAATCAGAACTTTCTACAGACGATCAGGGGTGAATTGGACCTTCCGTAGTTAACCAGTCTTATGATTGGCTTGAGGGACACTTTGTCTTTGGGCAGGAGATTGAGAATTGGCAATCAGCAGTAAGAGAGACACTAATGGAAGACAATGTTGTCTCTGTATTGGGTTTGTTTTGGATCATTCTGCATTTTCTTGCATTATTGAATAATAAACCCTGTTCCAAATCCCTATGCTTTGCAGTTGATATCTGTGATATGTGAGATTTGGTTTGCAAGATCTTGGATATTGGATCAGTGCCCCAAATGGCTTCCTGTTAACCCAGAAACCTATCTTGCTAGGCTTGCATTAAGTTGGAATGTTTCTTCCTGCCGATCTCATGAATTCCCGCTAATATTTTAAGCTGTTGTGTCAACTCAGTACCTGTGATTTTTCTTGTTTTGGGATTTCAGTTCCTTGGATTTATTACAGATACGATCGTGAAGGAGAACTGTCGCAATTAGCTGCTGTTGACATTTTTTTGATTACTGTCGACCCATTAAAGGAGCCTCCACTTGTGACAGCCATCACTGTACTATCCATTCTTGCTGTTGATGACCCAGTTGACAAGGTCTCTTGCTATGTTTCTGATGATGGTGCTGCCATGTTAACTTTTGAAGAACTGTCCGAGACATTAGAGTTTGCCAGGAAATGGATACCTTTCTGCAAGAAATAACGTTAAGCTTTGGGCTCCAGAATGGTATTTTACATGGAAGATTGACTAGCCGAAGGATAAAGTTCAACCATCATTTCTTAAAGATCATAGAGCTTTGAAGGTAAAGGTCAGTTTGGTTGTGCTATATCACTACATATTAAAATTTTCATCATGTTTGCTTCTTTGTTTCTGTTACAGAGACAAGATGAATTTGAAGTTCGAGTTAGCGGGCTTGTTGCAAAGACACAGAAAGTTCCTTGAAGAAGAATGGATTATGCAGGATGGCACGCCATGGCCTGGTAATAAACACCAGAGACTGTCCAGGAATGATCCAGGTGGACATATTTGCATCCATAGATACACTAGACTTGCATCAATCCTGATCAGGATGGCAACGATTTGATAGCATTGATCAATATGCCAACAAAAATACTGTTTTCTTTGATGTAAGCGCCATGTCTTTGACGTAAGCAAAATGTTTCACTTTCGTAGATGATGTTACTGCGTTTATGTAGAATGATTGGTGCGTGTCAATTTATTGTAGAACATACTGGCAATAGAAATCCCTTTGAGACATATTACATATAGATAAGGTTGAGGGGTCAATTCTGCTTGCCACCATTTTCTGTTGTGTAGTGGGCGCGGATGATGCCTCCACCGCTAGAGTTAACGGGCTACATGTACACAAGTGTGGAATCAAACTGTTATGTTCACAAAAGACTGCAAATAGGAAAGGTGGGAATGAGTTATAATATTGCTCTGTCTTTAATTGTACCTGAATTCACATCATGTGCAGAATATGTTCGTATGCTGTCTTGTTTTTATCAGGAGTGCGATGTAACAATTTGGACAGGCCCTATATGTGTATATATGGTTTCCGAGTGTAGAAGTAAAATTGAGTTGATCAAAATCTATTTCTAATTAAATTACAAATTTGCCTACATGGGGCCGTATTTAAGCCAACCTGAGCCTGAAGAATAACAAGCTCGGGATTCATACCCGGCTTAATAGATATTTGATTGAATATTGTCTTTTAAGTTTGCTCGACATATAATTAAAATATTCAAAATTCGTTGTTAGAGCTTGATTCCAATACAGCAGATTTAGTACCAGTGCCAAAAGTCAAAACAAGCTTTAATGTTCAACTTGTTTGGTTGTTCCAGCCAAACGAATATGTTTGAATTATTTACTCCTATTCTCTCTCTCTCGCTTGCGCATGCAACTAATTTGGTGAAATTATTGTTGGAAATATAATTTACTGTAAAACAATTATGTTAGTACTTATTGTCGATATTCTTACACTTGAATATGGAAAATGGAATTCGATTAGTACTTCTCTTCTCGGGAAATCACAGTAGGAATAATTTCCAAAAAAGTTTGAAGGGGTTATAGTCGGTCATACTTAAAACCCAAACTTTTAGACAAAATTTTCTCTAAAGTGTTTAGGGAACAAAAACTGGTTTATAAAGAAAACAGAGAAAATGGATGAGAGGAATGTTTTCAGAGAGAGTTGTTTTTTTTTTTTTTCTGTTCAGCGTGTAAAAAAAGAGGAAACTAGTCCTTTACTTCTACTAGTAACAGAAAGGTAATATGGTAAAAAGGCATGGGCAATTTTGTGAAAAAACTCATAACCACATCTCCACAAAATCTTCAACAACTCCCACTAAATCCTCAACAATTTTGCATTACCAACAATCCCCCACTAATGTAAAGTAGTTTGGATTTTTTGTTTTTTGTAAACACGAGCAATTTAGTTAAAAAGTGAGAAGAGCAATAGTGAAATTAGTTGCTTAAGCATTAGCATCTTGTGGATTTGAATTAGTACATAGTGAAATAAGTGATTCTTCTTTTTAACAAGTGAACGAATCTTGAGCTTGTTAAGATAAGAGTTAACTCATGGCACACAACTAATCTAAGATCCAATTTAAAGTTCCGCGATAAATTAACAACTTTTAGCCAACGTACCTCGGATGCCAGTAAGTGCTCTAAAAAAACAGCCCAAAATGTTTTCCATAGAAGGTGGCTAGTCCTTCACACTTACGTAGGTGATTTCATCAGGTATATCTGAATATAGACCACCTGTATCAGGACTATGAAATCATTAAGAGCTTTCATTAAGCTTATCCTCTCAAATTTAAGTCGGTGAATTCATCAAGTTTGTCTCAATAGGACCACCCAAAATCTGGGATATGAACTCATTAAGAGTAATAAACTCAACCTCTCAAATCGGTGAATTCATCAAGTCCGTCTCAATAAGACCACCCAAAATTTGGGCTATGAATTCATTAAGAGTAAAAACTCATCATTATACATGTATATCGTTTGCCATAGGGATAGGTAAAATGTACACTATGAGTCTTTCTATGGCTTCGTTTGACCACATTAAACTTAGAAACTAAGTTGGGTAACCACCATGAATTCCTTAACCACTGGGTTTAAGACTCATCCCCCTCGACGAATCAAGAACTATTTTCCTACTTAACCCTTTGGTTAGCAGATCAACTAGGTTCCTTCCAGACCTCACGTACTCCAAGGCGAGTACTCCATTTTCTATTAAATGTCTTAAAGATTCATGTCTTATTTGGATATGTCTCTTCTTAACATTGAAAGCTTGACTCTTAGCAACACAAATTGCGGCTTGTGAGTCACATAATAAAGATATGGGAGGTAGTGGTTTTCCCCGTGAAGGAATATCTATAAGCAGATTCCTAAGCCATTCGGCCTCTTGGCCAACTAAGTCAAGAGCTATAAACTTTGACTCCATCGTGGAGCAAACAATACAAATCTGTTTAGTGGACTTCTACGAAATGGTTGCTCCACCTAAAGTAAAGACATACCCACTTGTAGAGCTTACCTCATCATTATCAGTTACCCAATTAGCATCACAATATCCTTCAAGGATTGCAGGGTAACCGATAAATTTTAATTCCCAAGATAAAGTACCTTTAAGGTATTTAAGCAAATGCTTTAGAGCATTCCGATGCTCATTGCTTGTGTTATGGGTATACCTACTTAGTATTCTAACCGCATAAGCAATGTTTGGTTAAGTGTAGTTCATCAAGAACATAAGGCTTCCAATAATCTTTGCATACTCTAATTAAGAAATATTGTTTCTTTTATATTTTAACAATTATATGCTAGAATCATAAGGAGTTCTCATAGGGATTACATCAAAACTATTAAACTGTTTTAACACTTTCTCTATATACCGAGATTGATTTGATGAAAAACTCTTTTCTGATTTTGTAACTTTAACTCCTAAGATTATATCTACCTCTCCAAAATCAGTCATTTCAAATCTTACAAATAAGAAATTCTTAGTTTTATTACTGACTTCTATATTAGAATTGAAAATTAACATGTTATCTACATATAAACTTATGATGATACAATCAGATCCAAACATTTTGGAATATACACATGCATCTGAACCATTAACCATAAAACTGAAACTGAGAATAGTTTTATGCAATTTCTCATATAATTGTTTTGGAGCTTGTTTGAGACCATACAGAGATTTTTTAAGTCTACAAACTTTATCTTCCATACCAGATGTCACAAATCTTGGAGGTTACTCCATATAGATCTCCTCATCCAAATCATTATTCAAGAAAGCTGTCTTTACATGCAACTGATATACCAGCAGATTATGAATGAAAGCTAAAGGAAACAAAACATGAATGGTAGAGATTTTAGTCACATGAAAGTATGTATCAAAATAATCTACTCCAAATTTCTCAGTAAATTATTTAACGACTAGTCTTGTCTTATACTTTTGTATTGACCCGTTAGATTTAAGTTTCTTTCAAAAGACTCATTTATTACTAATAGGTTTAAAAACTTTAGGAAAATCTACTAATTCCCAAGTGTGATTAGACTTAGATTCAAGCTCATTATTAATAGCATCTCTCTAAAAACTAGCATCTATTGAATTTAGGGCTTCATCGCAAGTTTTTGGATCCTCATATATCAAAAAGGCATGAGAAATAGAATCCTTTATTAAGTCTAAATTATCATTTATTAAGTCTAAATCATTAACTTCAGTTATGTAAGAAGTAAGAAAATCAGGTCTGAAACTAGTGGTATTGTAAGAAAATCAGGTCTGAAACTAGTGGTATTTCTTTGTCTTTTACTCCTTTTAGGTTCCACATCATCATTAAAAATTTCTCTATTATGTGTACTAGAAGAAGAAATGTAATATCCTGATTTTGGGCTTAGTCGGAATAGTAGTTTCGTGACAACAAAATTTGAGATAGAAATAATTATTTTATGATTATTTTGATGATTATGATATGATTGCATGACTGTGTGAAAATTTCGTGATGAAATTCTATGCCTAAAGTGTTTAAATTGAAAGTAGGGACTAAATCGAATAAGTTGCAAAATTTGCATTCTAGAAGTTTTTAGTATGAAATTGCATTGAAATATTAATTAGGAGGTCTTAAATAGAAATTTGACCAATTTTAAGTTCATGGACAAAACTAGGACATGGAAGGAATTTTTGAAAGTTTAGTAGTAAGGGCATTTTGGTCATTTAGGGGTAAAATGAATTAAAATACAAAATTAAAAGCCAATTTTGCTCATCTTCTTCATGGAGGCCGAAATTAGCATGGGGGAAGCCATGGCTAGGGTTTTCAAGCTTTCCAAGCTCAATAAGCAAGGAAAACTGAAATTCGGGCTAAGATGGGGAAAATACCAAGTTGTGGACGAAATGGTAAAAGTAGCCATTTTCGCATACGAGGTAAGTTCATGTGTAAATAATGTAGCATAATTGTTATTTTTAAGTTATTGATGTTAATTATATGATATGCTGATTTTTAATCGTGAAATATTATGCTTTGTGGTTAATGTTGAGTAATATGCAAATTATGTTTACTACTTGATAAATATGAATTGCTACCGAGTATCGGTTTCGATATTCCGTGGAAGACAGCAAATGTCAGATCGAGGAAAAAAGCCCGTTTGAACCTTAGGAATAGATTAGGATACAAGTGACATGTCACTAGGATGGTTGAGCATCCGAACTCGTTGAGTTGAGTCCGAGTTCACTTATGGATGCGAATTTTCGAACTCGTTGAGTTGAGTCCGAGTTCGAGAGATGTAACTAGGCATCCGAGCTCGTTGAGTTGAGTCCGAGTTCACTTATGGATGCGAACGCCCGAGCTCGTTGAGTTGAGTCCGAGTTCACTTATGGGCGGGTTACATGATTGCTTGATTACATATATGGCACTTATGTGCAAATTATCCGTGTATCCGAATTATATTCCGATGTGTTCAACGGGTAAAGTTCTACTCAAATGGAGGAATACTAGAGATGAAAGGGACATATTGGTAAGTGTTGTGAGATGGATACTTTGAACAGGTATGTACTTAACCCTCGGGTTGAAAACTCGATATATCAACAATGTGGTAAGATGATAAATGAAAATATGACATGAATGTCTTGATGATGATTATGCAAATGATATTTTATGTTTGCTTATATGGTTATGTTACTTGCTATTTGCATGTGAACTTACTAAGCATTTATGCTTACTCCCTCCTTTTCATTCCTTGTAGTTTTGACAAGTCAGCTCGAAAATCGGAACGGCAGTGGAGGCTCGCTCACACTATCCGTATACCATCTTGGCATAATGGCTTGTATATTTTGAGTATGGCATGTATAGCACTATAATCATTTTGTATATATGGTCTTATGCTATGGTTATTGAGTGGTATGAAAATTCTTGGTAATGATTAGCCATTGGAATGGCTAATCATGATCATATTTGGTGTTATGTATGTCAAATTGCTAGCTAATCCATGGAAATTAACCATGAAATAGGTAAAATTTACCATAAAATAGATTCAGACAGCAGTAGTGACGTGAATTTGAAAAATCACTAAAAATAGTAGAAATGGAATTAAATAATGAATAAGTTATGGAATCGGAGCTTGATGAGTCTATTTTCATATGGAATGAACAAAATAGGCATATAAATTATATTTTATGAGATATTTAAACTTTTGTGAAACAGGGCCAGAGTGATTTCTGGATCCCCTGTTCTGACTTTAAAAATTCATAATAAATTTTAAAAAAATAATTAGAAGTTTTTATTTATATGTACAGATTCATTATTGAGTCTAGTTTTAATAGAAATAAACCTCATAGTCATTGAAATTTTGTATAGAGAGATATCTGATTCGTAATACACAGAGGTTAGAGTAGTCGAACCCTGAAATAAGGGAGATTTTAACTAATAAACTATACTGTTTGGCTCAACCAAAAATTCTAGAAAAAAATTAGTAGATAGAAATATGAGTCTAGTTTCATATAAAATTTATAGATATTAATTTTGAGTTTCGTAACTCGAGATATGAATTTTTTAGCGACTGTGACACAGATTTTTAGCTTGTCTGAAAATTTTAAAATTAAATTGTTTGAGCTGTTTAAGTAATAAATTAAGTCTGTTAACACCTCGTATTCGACTCCAGCGACGGTCTCGGGTACGGGGCGTTACAAGAAACATGCTCATCTAATTGTGCCTTAGGATTTGCAATAGATTTCTTTAGAGGAAAGATATTTTCAAAGAAAACATCTCTAGATTCACATATGGAAAAATCATGCAAAAACATAAATCTATACGCAGCACTGTTCAGAGCATAACCAACAAAAACAACACCAATAGTTTTAGACCCAATAAAGTTCTGTTTAAAAATAGGTTTGCCTACTTTTGCCAAACACCCCCACACTTTCAAGTATTTTAGATTAGGGGCATAACCTTTCCACAATTCGTATGGGATACAATCTAATTTTTTTATGAGGCACTCTATTAAGGATGTGATTCGTAGAAAGCACAACCTCCCCACATGTGATCAAGTAAACTAGAACTAAGTAGTAAAACATTCATCATTTCTTTTAAAGTTAAATTTTTCCTTTCAGCTATACCATTTTGTTGTGGAAAATGGGGGCCGAAAATTTATGTATAATTCTGTCTTTCTCACAAACTTATTTATGGAAGTTAATGCCATATTCGCCCTATCAAGTTAGTTTTCTACTTTTGCTTTATAAAGGAGAAATGTTTGCTCAACTTCATCTTTTGTTCTCAAAAGATAGACCTTTGTATACCTAAAGTAGTCATCTACAGAGGTAATATAGTAGCATTTCCCATTTTTACTTTCTATGTTTCTAAAGTCTGCTAGATCAATATAAACTAACTCTAAAAGTTTAGCTTTTCTATCAGTGATAGGATTTTAGGAAGGTCTAACACTCTTGGCTTCAACACAGATTTCACATTTATTAAGGCTACTATTATTTAGATTAGGCAATAGATTCATTTTTACAAGTTTCTTCAAAGAGTGTATACACATGTCTTAATCTAGCATGACCATGTAACACCCCTAACCCGTATCCATCACCGGAACAGAGTTTCGGGCATTACTAGTATTTACATATCATTTAACAAAAATTTCAATTAAATACTTATCGTTTCTTCATAAGTATATATCATTTATTTCATTATATCAATATATATATCATTTATTTCATTATATCAATATTTCATACACCATCATTTCCATACATTTTATGTATATTTATTCCGATAATAGTTCATATCAAACTTAACATAAATTATATTCCATGTACCTATACTTATTTCGTTTATCTATCTTCATAATTATTTCATGCAACTATTTTATACATATATTTCCATATGACCAATTCTTGTAAACATTTCACACAACCATTTTTTACTACCAATTCATATAACCATTCATCATCTGATACATATTACCTGAATATCAATTGTTCAACAGATGTCATAGCATCTCCTATCCACAGTCTTATTTATCTTCGACATGATGCCATAGTGTCTTTCAACTATGGTCTTACTCATTTTCTGTCATGTTGCCATGGTATCTTTCAACCATGGTCTTATTCATTTCTTGTCACGTTTCCATGGTATCTTTCAACCATGGTCTTATTCATTTCCTGTCATGTTGCCATGGTATCTTTCAACCATGGTCTTATTCATTTCTCATCAGATTGCCATAGTATCTTTCAATATAGTCTTATACATTTGAATCACAATGCCATAGCGTCTTTCAGCTATGGTCTTACTCATTTCTGGTATGATGCCATAGTCCAACTATGGTCTTACACGTGTATTGCAATGGCTCAGCCATGGTCTTACACTCGTGGTGTCATATCCCAAATATGGTCTTATCATCAGGATGCCCTAGCCTAGCTATGGTCTTACACATATATTGTCATGGCCCAGCCATGGTCTTATCCGTTAATTCATTGCTGATCACTGAATGGTCATACTCAATTCAGCATTCTGCTCAATTTGAACTTTTGATCTGATTTCCATAATTTAACAATATTCATAATTCAATAGCAAACATATGAAATAATATATTATATCAGTCCTAATTTAGCAAATAATCATGAAAGTTCAACCATATGGACTTACCTGGCTAAATTGCAGAAATACCAAAATTCAGGGGCATTTTAGAAATTTTCTATTTTTCTCTATTTTCCACCCGATATTTATATAAATTGATAATTTCATTTAATTTATTAATTTATTAATTTATTAATTTAATTTATCAACCATGGTCTTATTCATTTCTCATCAGATTGCCATAGTATCTTTCAATATAGTCTTATACATTTGAATCACAATGCCATAGCGTCTTTCAGCTATGGTCTTACTCATTTCTGGTATGATGCCATAGTCCAACTATGGTCTTACACGTGTATTGCAATGGCTCAGCCATGGTCTTACACTCGTGGTGTCATATCCCAAATATGGTCTTATCATCAGGATGCCATAGCCTAGCTATGGTCTTACACATATATTGTCATGGCCCAGCCATGGTCTTATCCGTTAATTCATTGCTGATCACTGAATGGTCATACTCAATTCAGCATTCTGCTCAATTTGAACTTTTGATCTGATTTCCATAATTTAACAATATTCATAATTCAATAGCAAACATATGAAATAATATATTATATCAGTCCTAATTTAGCAAATAATCATGAAAGTTCAACCATATGGACTTACCTGGCTAAATTGCAGAAATACCAAAATTCAGGGGCATTTTAGAAATTTTCTATTTTTCTCTATTTTCCACCCGATATTTATATAAATTGATAATTTCATTTAATTTATTAATTTAAATAATAAAACAATTCATTTCATACAATTTGATCATTTTTGAAATTTATACAAAATTGCCCTTAAAGCTTTACTTTTATTCAATTTAATCTCTGAGCCTACAACATGCAAATTAGCAATTTTTAATGTAAACCCATGTTAGCTGAATATTCACTTATATCTTCCTCCTCCTCCTCTCCATTCCACATCCTTGATATGTACATAATTCCACTATATGCTTATATACTCATATCAAGTTGTCCACTTGAGTCATTGTCACTAAATTATTTATATCTTGAGCTAAAGAATTCTAAATCAAGATTCGCTTGTTGTTTTAAAAACTAGACTCAAATATATTTCTACCATAAAAATTTCAAAATTTATAATTTAGCCAATAAGTACAGCAACATCTTCAAATTTATCCATGTTCTGTTGTTTGACAGATTCAACCTTTCTTTACTAAAAATTAATTATCTCTTAATACGGGATTCGGATGATGTTCCTATTTGTTTCTCTTAGAAATAGACTTATTAAGTATTTTAAAATATAAATTTAAGCCCCTAATTATTTTTTATACAGTTTTTAATGATTTTTCCAATGTCAGAACATGGGAACCCGAAATCATTCTGACGTTGTCTCACTAAATTTATTATATCTCACAATTTACGATTCCATTGCTTACACTGTTTCTTCTATAAAAAATTAGACTCAATAAAATTTAATTTCATATTTTTTTCATCCTCTAATTCGATTTCCAAATTTTTTGGTGATTTTTCAAAGTTAGACCACTGCTGCTGTCCAAAACTGTTTTAGTACAAAATGTTGATTACCAAGTTTATAACACCCTTATTTCCTTTCTCTACAATATTTTCCATCACTTTCTCTTATTTTCCTTCACTAACATATCAAGAACATAAAAATTTATATAAGAAAACTCTACATTCACATCATTTCCATGATTTTTCAATAATATTACACTTAAAAATATATTGAAATTTTGATATTCTTACTTTGTTCTATTGATTTCAATCTCTAACTTGATTTTCTCTCTTCTCCAGCTTCTATTTCTTGAATCTAACTTGATATTCTAGCTTCCCATAGTCTCCTTGTCATCTTTCTCTCTTGATGGCTATGGAAATTCTTTAGATTTCTAACTGAAAATGGTGGATTTTTGGAGAAAGGACCAAATTGTAAAGAAAAGAGAGTTTCTTTCTTTCTTTTCTCTTCATACGTTGGGTGCATGGGAAAAAGATGATGGCTCTTCATCTTTCTTTCCTTATATATACTAAATAAAATAATAAAATATCAATTAAAAATCAAATTAAAATATTAATAAACTAATATTTATTTATTTATTTAATCTAAAATATCTTCAACATCATCATTACCTTCTAGATTTCTCTTTCCTTCTAATTGACCATTTTTCTCTTTATGATCTTTTAAAATTCCATCCTTGAGTCATCATTTAAATTTGGTAAAATTATAATTTAGTCCCTCATAATTCTTCACCTATTCAATTTGGTCCTAATTCATCTATTTTCCTTAATTTCTAGATCATTCCACCCTTAAAATATTTACACTATTAGTCCTTCAACTTTTTTATATTTACACTTTAACCCTTCAAATTTTGAGTATTTACTCTTGTGCAATAAAACTTTTCTCACTTTTACGATTTAGTCCTTTCTTGAATTAATATATCATAATATACTCCTCAATGTTGACGTAACTCAAAATTTCCTTTTTTCTCACTTTATTTCCATATTTTACTATATCAAGGATAATATCTTACTGTAAAAATTTTCGGGGTATTACATGCCATATATCAAACGATTCAATAATATAAGCAAAAGTTATGACTTTATTTTTATTATTAAACATAGTCTCAATCACAAATAAGCCCCCACATAAATAACCTTTCCCTACATAATCCCCATTTCAGGAAAGTGTAAGCTTATTGGATTCAAAGACTAATTTAATGTTTGCTTTATTCAATAGACCACCACTAATCAAATTTCTACGACGGGCAAGTGTAACACCCCTAACCCACATCCATTTCCGGAACAGGGCTACAGGATGTTACCGGAGTTTACAAAATAATTACACATAATTCCACTATTTATTTATGTTCATATCAAAGCTATCCACTCGAGTCATAGTCACTAAATTATTTATATATTGAGCTACGAAACTCCAAATTAAGATCCGCTAATTTTTCCTGAAGCTAGACTCAGATATATTATTACCATAAAATTTTCAGAATTTTTTGTCTAGCCAATAAGTACATTTTATTCTTTAAAGTCTCTCATGTTTCGTTGTCCAACAGTTCTGATCCCTGTTGACTAAAAATTAATTATCTCCTCATACGAGATTCGGATGATGTTCCCATTTGTTTCTTTTGAAAATAATTTTAAGCATATAAATTATAACCCATAATTATTTTTTTTACAATTTTTAATGATTTTTCCAGATCAGAATAGGGGAACCCGAAATCATTCTGACCTTGTCTCACAAAAATTAAAATATCTCATAATATGAAATTATTTTTCTTACACAATTTCTTCTATGTAAAACTAGACTCATTAGGCTTTAAATTTTATATTTTATTCAACCTATAATTCGATTTCCACAATTTTTGGTGAATTTTCAAAGTTGGACTACTGTTGCTGTCCAAAACTGTTTTAGTGAAAAATGCTGATAACTAAGTTTATAAAACCTTTACTTCTTTTCAATTAAACCCTATACATGCCATATAAACCTTAAGATGCACAATAAAATTTACTGAAGTAATCTAAATAGTGTTGTAACAGCCTAATTTTCAGTGGTATCGGGAATAGAGATTTGAGATCACTAAATCCGACGGGTGATTTAAAAATTTAATAAATTAATATCTATGAGTCAAATGTGAATATAAAAGCATTTTTGAATCAGTGAATTTGGTGATTTAAAAGAATTAATTAGGTAAATTGGGTCAAGAATGAGGTATCGAGACCTCGACTTCATAAACCAAGCCATAAATATTTTTAAAAATATTTACGGAGTGTTGGTGAGGTAGTATTAAAATTTAGTCAGAAAATTTTGACGTTTGGGCGGTTAATTAAATAAAAAGGACTAAATTGTAAAAGGTGTAAAAGTTGCTAAAATGATTAAATAGCTCAATTGTCAAATGAGGAAGGACCTAAAGTGCAAATAAGCCAAAAGGAGATATTTTGGGCGGCAATAGCTGAGAAAAATCAGGAAATAGGTGAAATAAGGGTAAAATTAGAAAATTGCCAAAATTAGCTAAATAAAAATGGGACTAAATTGGAATATCTAGAATTCTCTTCATTTCTCTTCATATTTATCAGCTGAAAAATAGCCATGGAGAAGGGTTCAAGCTGGTTTTCATACTCTAGCTTCATGTAAGTTTAATTCTTGCTTTCTCCTTGAAATTTTTATGTTTTTGGACTTTTACAATTGGGTCCAACTTACTATTTCATTAGTTTTTGATTCCATGGCTAATTTTTGAAGTTGTTATGGATGAGTACTAGAATAATATGATGAATAAACATAGAATTGAAGCTTTAATTTTGATATATGGTGATTTTATCAAGTAAAATTGATGAAAATTGGTTTAGGACCTAATTGTGAAAGAGTTGAAATTAAGGTTTAGTGTTAAAGTTCTGGTTTTCAAGGGTTATGAAGTAGTTTAAAAAGATAGAATAAAGTATTAAATGAGAAAAATTAACTCAATTGAGGAGTTAATTAAGCAAGGATTGAATTGTACGAATTATGAAATTTGGGGCAAAATGGAAATCAATATTTTGCACTAAAACTGTTTTGGGCAGCAGCAGTAGTCTAACTTTGAAAAATCACCAAAAATTTTAGAAATTGAATTAGAGAATGAATAAAATATGAAATTAAAGCTTATTGAGTCTAGTTTCTTATAAAAGAAATTATGTAAGTAATGGAATTTTAAATCATGAGATACAATAACTTTTGTGAGACACTGTCAGAATGATTTCGGGTTCCCCTGTTCTGAATTTGAAAAATCATCAAAAATTGGATAAAAATAATTAGGGGCTTAAATTTATATTTTTAGAATCCTTAATGAGTCTATTTTAAAGAGAAACAAACGTGTACATCATTCGAATTCTGTACGAGAAGATAATTAATTTTTAGTGAAGAAGGATCGGAACTGTCAAACAGCAGAACAGGGGAGATTTCAATGAATAAACTGTATTAATTGGCCCAACCAAAAATTATGAAATTTATATGGTAAGAATAAATATGAGTCTAGTTTCTGGTAAAATTTATGGATCTTAATTTTGAGTTCTGTAGCTCAAGATAAAAGTAATTTAGTGACTATGACACGGATGGACAGCTTGAATTATTCACATAAGTAAATAGTGAAAATTATGGATGATGTTACTTACAAGTGTGTTATTTATAATAAGGATGTGGATGGAGAGGAGGAGGAGGAAAAATATACATATGTGTATGAATGACTTGTGTATAAATTGACCACGTGCCCGATTATAATAGATAAACGTTGAATTAGAAATAATATAATGTTTTATTTGAAATGTTTATTATGAAATTATGATTATCGCTATAATACAAAAAAATCGAACTTGTGAATTTATATAATTAAATTTTAGTGACCATTTGTTAATATTATTAAATCTCAATATTATTTTATGAATGGTGATTAATATTTATGTATGTTAATTGTTATGAAAATATATTTAAATTATTTGTAAGTGTTTCGTACTTCTTGGTAATGCCTCGTACTCTATTCCGGTGATAGATACGGATAGGGGGTGTTACAAGTGTGCCCTAATGTGTTGATCCGATCCACCGATATCATGTAAATCTACAGAAACTATTAACACACAAAGCAAGCTTTGGAAGCTTAGTAAGTTCATTGGCCCAAAACATAAATCTTACCAAAATACCATAGCAATTCAATAAACAAGTATTATACACATATCTCTTGGCATCCACAATTTCACACGATGGATTCATTTAGTTGAGCTCCATACCCAAATATCAGTTCATAATTCAACACTTAGCCTCATCTGTCACTTACCCACACATGTCAAATCAAGGGACGACTTATGGATTTGAGTACGTCGTTTGCTCAGTGCCATGATTCACAACTCAGTATTGTTAATACCATACCTACGTTTCATAGCTCAATATGGACAATACCATACCTACGTTTCACAACTCGATATGGGAAATACCATACCTATGTCTTATAGCTCGGTATGGATAATACCATACCTACGTGTCATAGCTCAGTATGGACAATACCATACCTACGTGTCATAATTTTGCCATGGATTAACCATGGTCTTATCCGTCAATTCATCACTTGTAACTCAACATACGTACTCAATCCTGCGTATCCCTTAATTTTGAACTTTTGATAAACCGTAATTTATACATATTTTCATCCCATGCTTGGCATATTTATGAATGATTTTTCCTTGGTTTTAGTGAATTTGATGCTCCTAATCCTTTAACTTCATGTTTTTATACTCAGGAGAGCTTAGGATAGCAAAAACAAAAACAGACAAATTGGGCCTAAAATAGTGTTTCACGCGGCCTAGGCACTTCCACACAGGTAAAACATACGCCCGTGTGAGGCACACGAACAGACCACACGCCTGTGTGTCATGGCCGTGTCAACTAGAAACCAACTCAAAATTACACACGGCTTGAGTACTTGCACATGGGCGTGGCACACGGCCGTGTCCCTGTCGAGCCCAAGTCTATTTCTACTCGAAAAAGGCCACTTTTGAGGGTTTTGAAGCATTCTAAAGCCTATATAAACACCCTAGAAGAGGATTAGGGGGAACATGCAGAGTTGAAGGTAGAAAATACTCAAAAACAGCCATCAGAATCACCTCGGAGATAGGATTTACATCAAGACTGAAGATTTCCATCCTTCCTAGAAGTTCTTTGGGTTTCTTTATGTTTTGTTGTTTTCTAAACTTTGAGATGTCTTCTATTATTATTATGAACTAAACTCCCTAAATACCTAAGGGAGATGAAACCTAAGACAAATCTTATTACTCTTTGATTTATATGATAAATATTTGTTCTTATTCTTAATTGTGAGTTTTAATCCTTACTTTAATATTCCAGGATATTAATTCAAGTTTCTGATGTGCTTATTCAGTGGAGGAAAAGTTCCTGTTTAAGATTAGATCATTCATAATTAAGTGAAATTGCATGCAATCCTAGAGATAGGATGACATAAATCTGCCGGATTAGAGTCAAATCTAATAAGGGAATCCATAGATAGAGTCAATGCGACCATAGGGGTTTTAATTAGAAAGAGATTTCAATTAATCAACCTAGAGTCAGTTGTTTTTAGTCTCAAAAGGGATATTAACATAAATCAGGGATTTCTACGGAATAAGTCAAGTGAATAAATCGTCTAATTCAAAGGTAATAAGTGGAGTCTAGGTGGATTCTTTCTTGGGTATTTTCATCTCAATCGGTTTTTCAAAAGTATTTTCCAACCTTAATCTCTGTCGTAATCTTAGCTAATTAGATATAAACATCCTTTAATTCTTAGGCTAGATAATAAAAAGATAGTAATTAATAGTACTTTTAGTGCTCGTGGATACGATATTTCCAGTCTTACCATAACTATACTACTGTTCGATAGGTGCGCTTGCCTTAAGTCGAATTTTTAGTTAGTTTAACGACCATCAACTTTCAATTCGATTTTTACATTATTTCAATTTCATAATTCAATAGCAATATATGAAGTAATACATTATATCATTATCACATTAACAATTAATTACAAAAGTTCAACCATATGAACTTACCTGGTTAATTTGCAGAAGCTATAGAAATTCAGGGACTATTCAACAACTTTTCTTTTTCCTCGTTTATTCTCGAATTCTTAGTCTATAATATTGAATTTTCCATTCATTATCATATAATTCAATACTAATTCACTTTTCAATTTGCACCCTTTGATTTTTGAAATTACACTTTTACCCCTAAATTTATTATTTTTACAATTTAGTCCCTACTCAATTAAACCATTAATTGAGCTAATTTTTCTCAATTAAAACTTTATCTAATTACCTTAAGCTATAACACAACCTTTGATTCTCAGAATTCAATACCAAACTTTAATTCACAACTTTTTCACAATTAGGTCCTAAAACCAATTTCTATTTAAAATCACTTAATAAAATCATCTTATAATGAAATTAAAGATTCAAATCCATGTTAGTTCATCATAAAATTCCAGAACTCAGCCATGGTAATGTTCAATTTCTCCCACAAAATCAAAACCTAATGAATTCAATAGGTGGAGCTAATTGTAAAAGTCTTAAAATCACAAAAATTACAAGAAAAAGGGCAAGAAATAAACTCACATGGAGCAAAATTATGAAAAACCAGCTTGATATCTCTCTCCCATGGCGTTCTGGCTTTCCATTTTGAAGAAAATGTCTAGATTTCTCTTTTAATTAGATTTTTATCTATTAATCTTTTCTAAAATTCCAATTTTGTCCTTGTTTCTTAAATTTCTAGATTTTTCTCTGCCCATGCCTCCAAAAATATGTCCCTTGGGATATTTTTCTCTTTAAGTCCTTCCTTGTTTGACAATTGAGCTATTTAATCCTTCTAGCAACTTTTACATATTTTTCAATTTAGTCCTTTTTATTTAATTGACTACCCAAACATTAAAATTTTCTAACAAAATTTTAATACTAACTCAATAACACTCCATAAATATTTCTAAAAATATTATGGCTCGATTTATGAATTCAAGGTCCCGATACCTTGTTTTCGGCCCAATTTTTCTAATAAATTCTTTTCAATTACAAAATTCACTAATTCAATAATATATCTATAATTCACACTTGACTCATCAATATCAAATAATAGATTTTTAACTCACTTGTCAGATTTTAGTGGTCTCGATCCACAATTGCTGACACCACTGAAAATCGAGCTATTACAGCAAGTACATACAGAACATTATTCAATGCCAAAGTATTACCAAAAGTGAGTTTGAGTAAAATTTTTCCTTTACTGAGTACTTCCAAAGTGCTTGAATTGCCCATGTAGACTTGCTCACCTTTTCAAATTCGATGAAAATTTCTCTGTTGGCGCAAAAATGTTTAAAGGCTTTTGTGTCTACAATCCACTCCGTGCTATTTTCGACCATGTTTATTTCGAAAACCATAGCAGCTATAAAGTCATCTAGATTTTCGACTAAATGTGCTTGTGGTATGTTGATCGAGGTAGACATGTTTAAGCAATAATTCGTTTCTAAATCATTGGAAATATAATCTATTGCCAAACAAATCTATTAGCACTTACTAGAAAAGAAATAAATGATTAAATATGAAGTCAAAAATTACTATACTGTGGTAAATCCACTGCCTTTGAAATGAATTCGCCCTGATCTGTAATAGCTCGTTTTTAGTCAAATTGGAATAGTGGTTTCAAGACCACAAATTTGAGACCAAAATAATTATTTTATTATTATTTTAATGTTTATAGCATGATTTAATGATTGTGTGAAAGTTTCGTTGAAAAATTTTATCGTTTGATTAGTCAATTTGATAAAAAGGACTAAATCACGTAAAGTGCAAAAGTGATGCTTTATTAGTTAAAAGTGCCTAAAAGGTATGGAATATTAAATTAAAGTCCTTATATTGTAATTAGACCATTTGAAACATGAGTGGACATATATGGACATATTATTAAGTGTTTTAATGGTTATTAATCAAGGTTAAAATAGTAAATTAGTCAATAAAGAATAAATAAATAAATAACCAAATTAAGTCATCATATCATCTTCTTAAACCGATTATTAGGGCTATAAGAAGCCATTTTTATGTTCTTCATTCGGCTATGCTATTTTGCTCATTAAGGTACGGTTTTTGTCCTGTTTTTAATGATTTTTATGTTTTTGAGATCATTGCAACTAGGTCTAGCTAGCTCAGGGACTATTTTGAAAATTTTTTAAATATTTTAGATGTTTCCATTGATGAATATATGAGTATTTTGATGTTTAATGATAGATTTTGAATATTTGATGATAGTTATACAAGTTTTGTTAAGTGATATTTAGTGAAAATGCAAATTAGGTATTTAATTGAGAAATAAGAAAATTTTGTGGTTAAAATGTGAAATAAATGAAAAATATTGGCTGCTAGAGACCTAATTGTAATTCGGCTAGCATGGGTTGTGGTTAAATTGCATGAATTTGTGTTTTTATGAAATAAGGACTAAATTGTAAAAGATGTGAAAAATTAGGGGAAATATGTAAAATTTCCTTAATGTGAATTTTGGATTAAATTGAATAGAGAGATAATTAAATTTTGATTACATATAGATCAAGAAAAGCGAAACTCGGATATAGATCAAGGTAAAGACAAAGTTCTTGACTAATCGATCAATTTAGCGGTTTTTACGTCCGAAGTAAGTTCGTATGTAATAAGCATTGTTATATTTATGATTTAAATGCTTTGATATTGAATAAACTGTGAATACGAGACTACGAACATGTTCGACAATGATTCGAAGACGATTCGGCATTAGAACTCCCGGTTGAACCTTAGAAATAGATTTAGATACTAGTGGCATGTCATTAGGGGGTTATTGTGATTATGTGATCCCGGTGTTAGTCCTGTACGTCCTACCGGTGGCTGAGTATACCGGCATGTGTTGCGGTTACTTGACAACTTGTGTAAGTAGCACCGTGTAGCTACGTCTTGACCACAGCTTGTGTGAGCAGGCCCGTTGATAGCTCTAGTGTGAGCAATACATGTGATATGAGATTGAGATAGCTTTGGCTATATATGTGGTACTTCAGGTGCCAGTTTTTCATGTATCCGATAGTATTCCAAATGGTTCAACAGGTAAATAAAAGACGTGGTTGAATATGAGATTGATACGAGATGGTACATGTATGTACATGAACTGTTTAAGTTTAAATCGAACAAGTTGTGAAGTTCATACACAAGATTATGATTGAAAATGTGAAAGGTTTGTTAGTTAAATGAATTACATGTTGATATGTTCAAATTGATAGTTTGTATATTTATGTTAAGATTGAGTTTATTTCATACGAGCTTACTAAGCTATAAAGCTTACTTTGTTTATTTTTCTATGTTTTATAGTGAATTTAAAGCTAACTCGGATTTGAAGATTGTCAGAGATTTCGTCGCACTATCTAACTATCGATTTGGCACTTTTAAGCTTATGTTTTGAGTATATGGCATGTATAGGGATTTTGGTCATTTTGGCATATGTTTTTTCAATGTATTTAGCCATTTGAATTGGCTTGTAAATGTTTTAAGTTTGGTTTTGTTTTGCCATTTGAGTTGGCTTAATTTTGGTTGGTATGGTTATGTGTATAAAGGTGTGCATATGGTTTATAGTATGTAGTTATGTTTAGCCTTGTGATGCTTATTGATAATAGATGTTGTGATTGTCAAATAGTAGAAAGTAAAGAAGTTATATGCTTGTAAATTGAGCATGCTGATGTATAATTGAATGTGCATAATTGGTTAATTGTGTATGTGTGAATTTGGTATAAATGGTGTGGCCTACTTTTGTGACTTGTGTGTATGGAAGATGGTGATATAGAATATGCATGATTTAGGCTTGAATTGGTTGGTTTAAATGTCCATTTTTATACCATGAGTTATGCAATTTGGTTTGGTATAGGTTTGTGAAAGTTGGATGGAAAAATGGCTTAATAAATAGCCTATTTTTGTCTACACGGGCGTGTGTCCCCTGGTGTTGAAATTAAAACCAAGTCAATATGCTCTACACGGCCTCACACACGGATGTGTGACTTGTCCGTGTGGCATAAGTCAGTATACCCTACAGGTTTGGTATGGCCTAGCACACGATCTGTCACACGGGAGTGTATGGCTATTTTTAGGGCACACAAGCCATCTACACGGGTGTGTGTGTTGGCCGTGTGACCTAAGTCAGAGAGTTACACGGGGTCAAACACAGGCTGGAACACAGTCAAGTGCTCCTATTTCGAATATCCACACGGCCTGTGACACGGGCGTGTCTTTGGCCATGTGAGAGACACGGCCGAGCCACACGGGCGTGTGTCCCCTGTTTTTGAGAAAATTTTTTAAGTGTTCTAAGAGTTTCTAAAGTTATCGGTTTAGTTCCGAACCGCTCCTAATGCTTATTTAGGGCCTCGTAGGCTCGTATTAGGAATATGATTGGTTGCAATTGTATTTGAATTGATTAAATTGTATATGAAATGTATGTTTAAATGTGTGATAAATCCGGTAATGCTTCATAACCCTATTTCAGCATTGAATACAGGTGAAGGGTGTTACATGATCGGTGTAATTGTGTAATGGTCGTCGTCCCCCTAAAGTTAACACATGATCTTCCATAATTCGGTGTAGCAAATTAAACTAGTTTTCGTATTTAAGGAGCTTGAATACAAGCATTTTCGTTATGTTTTAGTTAAGTTTTCTTAGTTTTATTTACATTCAATAAAATGTGTGAATTGAGTCTTTTATTAACCTCAGGGGCCAAATGAGGCCTAAGGGTGAGCTAACACACTTTGTGTGTAACACCCCCTAACCCCGAACCGTCGTTGGAATAGAGTTACAAGGCATTACCGGACTTATCAGACAACTTATGAATAATTCACAAATAAAATAACATTCATAGCATAATTTAACTACTAAATCCCTATAATGAATTCTCAAAATCTAAAACATACATTTAAGTGAAACCAGACTCGTTTAAGTACTCCAAATTTTTTTTTTTATAAATTTCGACAGCATTTCAGCTTATTTTTACATAAAGCCCCTTGCAATTAAAACCATATCCATTTCAAACATAACCAATTCAACCAATTCATTTCACACATTCATTTTCTATTCTAAATACCCTTTAATAAACTTAATCAATATAATATCAATTTAAATTTGTCATTGTACTAATTAAATTGAAATGGATAAACTTTTTCATTATAATTCTTAGACTTGTAATACTAACATTTTTAACCATTTATATTCAAAACATAATAACTTTTACACATATCCTATGTACATGCCACATTATCAAAAGAAAATATACATCACCAAAAGTTTGCTGAAGTCGGATCTGGCTTTGGATGTTGGTTCAGTACTTGACTTCTACAACCTACGCACGGAAACAACCGTACGCTGAGTATGCATATACTCAGTGGTATCACTATAATTCAGTTTATAATTAAATACATTAAATCACACATAATTTTACATTACAATTATCATCACTTAATGTATAATTCAATCTTTTTATGTTATCATTCAATTATATATATATATCATTATTATTTATTTATTTCAATTCTCAACTTTCACATATACCATAGCATTCAAATTTAGTTTTATCAGTAGATTTATTTCATTTGTCCCTATTAACTTGACTCGGACTCGGCGGATACACGGATTCCAACCAACACACCAGTACGGCACATAGTGCCTTATCGTGTCAAAGAAAGCGATATGATAATAATGTGATGGCGATGCGGTACACGAGTACCTCATCGGAACAAATCCGATCTGATACTTGATAATTTGATATGATAACAATATCCGACACACAAAGTACCGAACGTGTAATGACTTGATAACGAGAATGATGAGTCGGCACATAAGTGCTCGATCGATAAGGCCGTGAAACCCTCCTCTTCCATATCCTATGGCATGCCAACTATATCAGACTAGCCCGACCAGTTAATAGGGTATTAAAATCATTTTTTTCAGTACAATTTCCATTTCGATTCAATATTAATTATAGTTTATTATTTTGATAAATTTTCACAATAATACAGTAATTCGCTTCATTAGAAATTTTACAGTTCAATGCAATATACGTAACATTATTCAGTAATTTCACATTTCAATTCGGTATTCAAAACAATATTCAGTATCTCATAATTCAGTTCAGTATCAATCTCAATTTTAATACCCAATCACAAATTTTATCAGTTCATTAAATACTTACCTTAAAATACTTACCACACATTCATATTAAATTAAACACGTATTAATTATAAAGCTTGAGTTATAGTGATACAAACCAGAATTCTCTTTGAATTTAATCCTCGACGATCTTTCCTTTTCCTTTTTGGGCCGATGCTTCTGGCTCGATATTAGCTATGAACAATTAAAATAATTTCACAATTATTAGCACAACACAATTTAAATGCTAAAATTTTTATCTAACTTTTACTTTAATTCCAATTTAATCCTAGCTAAACCTATATATTTTTCTTTCTCAATTCATACCTTTTTGCTACTCAATTTCTTGCCAAACTCACATCTAACTATTTAATTTTTATCATATTTTCATAATTTCGAATTTGTTTCAATTTAATCCCTAAAACTCAAAACTTATAGCTTAGTTTACAATTCAATCCTTTATTCAATTCTAATCAAAATTTTTATCAAATAAACCCCCAATTCCATCATTTGTTCAACATAAACCCTACTAAAAAATCTATTAACTTTCAAAATTTCAACTTAAATTGAACAAAACTTTATTCTAAAGCTTCTAAAACATCAAAATTAAAAGAAAAGGACTTAATTAAGCTTACCAATTAAACTCCAAACTTCAAATTTCCTATTTCCCCTTTTTCTTTCTTTTCTTCTTTCCCTTCTCTGTTTTCGAATGGTTCTGTTTCTTTTTATGTTTGTTTTATCTTTTATTTTTACTTTAGTTTATTATATTATTATATTAACTTAATAATAATAATAATTATTTCTTAAATAATAAGTAAATAAATATGTATTTTACAATTGTATGTATATGATTTATTACACTTGTACTTTACTATCACCATACATTTTTCAAATTATTAATTTATTCATTAATCTAATAATATAATATCAATTAAATAATAATAATAATTATTAAATATTTATTTAATAACAAATATAAATATTACAAATGTACAAATATATATTTTACATTTGTATTTTATTATCACCATCCACTTATCATAATTTCAATTTATTTATCATATAAAAAAAATCTTATGATATAATTATTTAATTATCAATAATATAATTTAATCTAATTATCTATTACTTTAATAATAAGTAAACAAATTATTTTATAACAAGTACACATGTATCTATTTATTACAAATATACCAATATTTTTATTACTATACAATTCTCTACTATTTAATTTATTTAATAATAATACTAATAATAATATAAAACCATAACAATTAATAATTATAATAATCAATTATATAATATAATATAATATATGTATATAATTTAAATAAAATCTTAGATTTTTAATACATTTATGCCGCCTCAACCATTATTTAATGGCATATTTATCATTTTGGCCCTTTTTACTTTCTATTGTTTTAGAATTAAACTTTTACCTCTTATTCAATTTAGTCCTTTTTGCTAATTACTCTAAATTAAGCTAAATTTACCTAATTAAAACCTAATTAGACACACCACTAGGATCATAAATATTTTTAATAAATATTTTTGAGCTTATTTCACTAAGACGGAGGCCCGATAACACACTTTTCTAGTGCCCATGGATTTTGGGTCGTTACATTGTGAGTGTGCAAGAGACCATTAGAAGGCGTGCTAAACGAATATTGGTCACTATATCGCAACACGGATGACTCGATGTTGCAACACAAGGAAGAAAATGGAGAAAACTCAAGTCTGGCTTTGATGTCACGACACGGACTAAGGGTGTCGTGAAATACCTCTGAAAACGTCTCAAAGAGGAGTATACTATCATCTCTGTCGCGAAATAGGTCCTGATGTGTTGCGACATCAACTCTGTGACGGAAATAAAACACGAAGCAAGGGCATTTTGACCTGCATAATCAAATTTAAAGCTCGGGAACATTAACTAACCTAGGGTTAAGGACGACGACACCTGAAGGCTACAAATAGGCTTATTTTTCACTTGTTATTGACATCATTCCTTTAGCCTAGATTCTCTGTGTAAAATTTAGTTTAGTATTTCATTCTTAGGTTTTAGATTTATGTTAGTTGTTTTTGTTGATTTCAAGAGATCAGAATTGTGAAAGCATTCAAACTTTGTGGATTCGCGATTAATCTTATTATAATTAGGCTCTTTCATTTACTCTATCTTGTCGATTTAATTAGCATGCTTTCTCTTTACATTGATTTTATATTGTCTATGAAAACCATGAGGAACTAATCCCTTTATGGGGGAATAGCGAGTGGAGGAATGATCTGTTAACTGTTTTGTAGGATTACTTAATGGATCAGTTGTTTAAGAAAGGAAGAACGTGAAACAAACCCTAATCCTGACAACCTCGGGAAGTCATCAAGGTGGAAATTAACCTAAAAATTGTATGGTCCATCCGTGAACACCTTCACCCCAAGCCAGTCTAGACTGTGAGGTCGGAAGATAAGTAGTTCTTACTGACTCCTTATGTTAGTGGAGGATCAGAAGATCCTGCTAGAGTAGCGACTAGTTGATTGACAAGAAACCTGAAATGACAGTTGATGGAGATTACCGAAGCGAGCTAATCATCCAAAATCAAGATTTGATTTATTCTACCTTTCTATCTCTTAAAGTCTATTTCTTTTATGTTATTTTGTTTTATTATTATAAAAATCCTTAAACCAGCCTTTTTATGTTTTCGTTCTCTAACTGATTTAAAGTACTAATTAGATCTTTCTAGTGTTTAAATTAGAATTGACCTAGTACTCGCCTCCCTTGGGTACGATCCTCGGAGTATCCACATATCCCATTGTAAAAACTATATTACAACTTGACCCGTATACTTTCAGATACCTTCTCATATTTCTATATCTTATTACGGTATTCATACTCTGGACATTAGTACGCCGGAAGCGGTCAACATAGTCCTTCGATATTCGTACACCCGAATATGGAAGATGGAACTCAATTGGTATTATTCTTCTCGAGAAATCACAGTAAGAACAATTCCTAAGAAAGTTTAGAGAGGTCATAATCGGTCCTGCTTAAAATCCAAACTCCTAGATAGAATTCTCTAAAATGATTAAGGAACAAAAATGACTAGTTTGTAAAGAAAACACACAGAAAGTGGAGGAGAGGAATGTTTTCATAGAGAATTGTTCTTTTCTCTGTTCAGTGTGTTAAAAATGAGGAAACTAATCCTCTATTTATACTAGTAACAGAAGGGTGATACGGTAAAAAGACAGGCAATTTTGTAAATAAATCCATAACCACATCTCCACAAAATCGTCAACAACCTCCACTAAATTCTCAACTATTTTGCATTACCAACAATTATTATTTAGATCACAAATGTTGCATTTAAACATCAACCTCATGCTATTTGTTTGATGAAGCAAGAAGGATCTTTAGTTCATTACATTCCAGGGCCCTGGCAACTACATGCAAGAACTGCTTTAAAGTTTACTAGTAGTATTCTTGGTTTTTGGCTGGCTTTGTCTAGCAATAGCATCAAAGGAAAAGCAATTTGTAACCGGCCAATACGTACAGTTATACGCACATACATAACATACATAACATACATACATACAAGACAGATATGGCCTGCAATGGCACGTGGTCACCTTGCATTCATTGCATGACGACGTGTAATTTATCATTTATCGTTATCCATCATGAATTCCTGACAATATGGTTATGGTCCCCGTTGCTCTAACACGTGCAACACTAGAATCATGCCACATCCTACACTTTGCTAGGAAGCTCCCACGTGTAATAATATATATTGCATCTATAGTTAAATATATATTTCTAACATTATCACTCTTGTTTTTAAGACATCTCGAACGACTGCTCTCCAGGTCACCAAATTCATTATACACCATTTCCCGTGAAAACCGAACTGAATATCTGGATGGGTATCGTTGGTGAAGAACCGGTTCTGTCTAGACTAGATCGAGTAGACAACATGGTATGGTGTTATAATCTTGGTGTTTAATTGAGTTGGTTTTTCATTTGCATGCTGCATGGCTTTGAAATATATTAATATGAATGATCAGGTAAGGCAGTTGGAGGAAATGAGAGGGAGCCATGGTAATGGCAATTATAACAGGTCTCCAAGCCCAAGGAGCTCTAGCGCATCCACCCCATCAAGTGGGACGTTGGGCAGCACATGTACGGAGGGTCATCCTTCATCTATCGATTTCTCCCCAACCGCCAAGTCCCTGGAGAAGTACTGTCGTCCCATTGATCATGTCATGGTGGAGACTCAGCTCAAAGGAACACTCCTTCATAGGCTGGACCAAGTAGAGGACCGCCTACTCAAGGTATTATTAAATCATATGATATGATATATGATGCATGTGTAACTAGTGATCTGACGATGGTTTTTTATTTGAATCAGCTGTGTATGCAGTTGGAGGAAGACTTGGAAGAAGAGAAGAAGAGGGAAGCGGTCTATGTTGAGAAGAAGGGGCAGAAGAAAGGAATCAAACAATTTGTGAAGCAATGTGTCAAAGGGAAACACTCTAAACAACACAAAGGAACGGAATGGAATGGAAAGGCAAAGAGCAGCCTCAGCCTCAGCCTTGGTTCAAAAATAAAATAAAAACTTGATATGTATAATTTGATCATGCATGCATGTACCTCTCTTTTGTTGTTGAACAGATTTTAAATAAGTAGATATTTTTAATATGTTCTCCATGCTCCTTAAATGTGGAGCTGTTGGTTTTTCAAATTAGTACTTAAAGTAGCCGCCTTAAGTTAAATTTCGTTAGCTGTAAACTTTGGGAATTGCGTATATTTGATATAGATATGTTGAATGGTGGGAGTGGTTTTTGAGCCAGGAATGGTGGAAAAGGTGTTTAGTAGTTAGTACCGTAAAGCTTAAAAAAGATCTTGCTTTTCTCATTCTCTGGATCTTGCTTCTAACAATGATACCAAATGCATAAAGGAAACAGGTTTAGCATAGGGGAAAGGGGCTTTTTTACTTCATTTGGTAGTCAGTGATCCCCACCCGAAGCCAAAGGTGGAATTAATGGCTACCCGTTTCGTCTGCATTTGTTTTGAGTTTGAGGGAATCATTCATATAATCATACGAAAGAAGAATAGGTTCAGATATGATAGCTTTTTAAATTGGCTTATAATTTTAAACTCCCCTTATACTTTTGATTTGATTTATGACCTTTTAATTTATAAGATAATTTTTTGATTAAAAATATACTACGAATGAAAATACCTAAAACTCAAAATCATTATTTTCACTTCTTTTTTGTCTTTTGATATGATTTATATAAGATGATTTGGTTTTCATTGATTTACTTTTTAGTGATTTTATAAGATTTAACGTCAATTTAGTCGAAACACTTTAAGAGATAATGTTACACCATTTAAAAAAAAAAAAAGATATTTTTTATTTTTAATTTATATTTTTATGTGAAGTAAAGTAAAAAAAATAGATAATTAAGAATTAAATTTTAAAAAATTAAAATTAAAATAATAAATATCAAAATATAAAGAGTAAAAATTTATTATAATGTGAATTTTAGAAGTTTATATTATATTAATAATAAAATAATTATTTGTTCATAGAAAAACAATAGGTCATTGAAAGGAGAGCCGGATTTCAGACTTCAAACACCATCTGGCTATAAACCTTACCACACAACTGAAGCATTAAGCATGGGACAAAAGTAAAAGAAGCTACATGAGAGTTGAAACCCTTAATTTCTTTCCCTTTTTTCTTTTTATGAGAATGGTTCTTTTACTAAATTATTTAGGAAAATAGACGTTTTTTTTTCAAAGAGATACACGGTTTTTTTCGAAGAGGTACAACAGGTAAATCTTTTTTTTTTCTGCTTTGCTTGTTCATTCATGAGCTCTTTAAGAGATATCGAATCAAATTTGGAGTGAGGTGTTTGCATAGCCAAGGAAGAGAAACGCATGTGGATCTATGGATGTTTCTGTTTTAGTCCAAATGTTGAAGGTTCACAATTCTCAATGGCTTGGTCGTTGCTTCAAACCTTAAAGGCTTAGTTACTACCCTACTATTAAAAATATTTTTTAAAAAGATTATGTAAAAGAGAAATGAGTTAATAGAACAGAATGAAGAGTCATGAATTAGTAGCTGAAAAAGGAAACTTTTTAACATACCAGTAATCAATGAAATAGATGAGTCCTCTAGGGAAAGAGTTGCAGCTACAGGAGTGCCTGAGTTAGTAGCAAAACTAAACCTAATATTAAAGAATCTGGATGGAAGGAAGAGGCAAGGGAAAGGGGTGCAATAGGCATCTAAAGGGACTCTTAACTCCTCTATAACATGAGATTTTGCTAGTGTGGAACAGAAACGGGTTTGAATGATTTAAAACAATGCAAGGTGATTGGAATTAACAAGCTAAAACTTGATATTGTTGTATTCTGGAAATGAGAGCAAGACAATAAAATTTTGAAGGTAACTGAGGCATTTTGTTGGATGGAAGGTCTTAGATAATTACAGTTTGGTAGCAGATTAGGTCTGGCTATGAGCTATCAGTACATAAGTGGACGACAGCCATGTATTCGTTTAGTAAATAGTTTCCATCAAGAACCAATTAGGTTTAAAAAAACCCAACTAGATACAAGTTAAACGTATATAAACCCAATATTGTAATAGGATAATTATGTCTACTCGTAGCTAAAGGGGTTAATTTTTAAACTACCAACCAGCCGAACGTGACTCACTATTCAAAAAATAAAATAATATCATATCAAAATTGATGTATTTTGTAATTAATTTTAAATAAATATTTTTATTAGTAATAATTACTAAAGCGAGTCACCTAGGAAAACTGAACCAAGCATGACCTTGTCATGCAAATTTTGAAAATAAAGGGTTAATTTAATAATATTTTTAAAAAGTACTTATAAAAATTATTGTGAAAAAGTACTTTTAAGTATTACTTTAGAAAATTTTAATTTAAAATTTAAGTGTTTTATATTATGTCAAAAAAGTATTTTAAAAAATAAAATATTTATTTTAAACATATTATTAAATATTATTTAAATATTATTTAAATTAATTAATATTATTATGTTTTAGTAAGACTATATTTTTTTTATTATAACTTATCAATATTTTAATATATAAAATATAAATTTTTAATATTTTTAAATAATAAATAATAAATATTTATTAAATTTAATTAGATATATAAATTATATTTTAAAAACTTAAATATAATCATTAAATATTTGTAATTAAATATTAATGCATTTATATTATTTTAAAAAAATTAATTAATAATTTTAACACATTTATAATTAAATATCAAAAAATAAAAAAAATACTATTTTGTTAGAGAAATGAAAAAGTAATTTAACACTAAAATTACTTTTAAAAGGCAAACTAAAAATTTTAGCTTGCACTACTAAACCACAAGGGACCTCAGATAGCTTTTTCGGACGAGACTTTAGCACAAGCAATTCTTAAAACACACGCTAATTGCCGACAATTAAACAATTATCATTGATGATATCAAGTATAATTCAATCCGGTTGGAAAGCCTAAAATAATCACTAATGAGGATGACATCCCACATTAAAACAGAACTAGAGCTTCCAAAAATCAAAACAAATAAAAATCCGACAGGGGCTGGGGGCATTAGCCACCAGTATTTCTTAATCAAAATTTCCATCTGAGAATATAAATAGTTTAGGGTTTAAAACCCCCTCTCTCATCTCTCTCACTAAATTAGAATTATTTAATGAAGTTTTTGGCCGAAATAAATTTCTGGGTAGTCGAGCTTTTCATCACCATCTAAACATAAACAAGTAAAAAACGAAAAAGAGATATTAAGCACCACCAGATCCGTACTTCTTTCCGAACACAATGAGCTGCAACTTGTCATATCCGGCAAGCACACCAGCACCAGCAATAGCACGAAGGATGTTAGCTCCAGCACCCTTGAATAAAGACTTGGCTCCCTCATTTTTCAAGATCTGAGAAAATGCATCGAGTGAGCTCTTGTACTTCACTGCTTCACCAGAGGTCATCATCATTCTTCTACGCACAGTGTCAATTGGGTACGATGCAAGACCAGCACCATTTGTGATGAGCCAACCAAGAGCAAAGCTAGCAAAGAAACTATCCTGTAATATTCAGAGGGAAACAGAGAGCAAGATGTCATTACAACATTACATTATTGAAGTAGAATTACAAGCTCAATTAGATATTGGTAAGAGTTATTAAAACCATTGTGCTAGTAAAATTTTAATGTAGAAAATACCATCTAATAAGCAAAGAGACCATATGACAGTGGGAATTGCGATCAATGTCATAGTTATAAAGTGAAACACCTCTAACACAAATTTAAACATCATACTAACCTGCAGATCTCCAGTGAGAAGCACTGGCTTCAGGGAGTCATACATTCCAAAGTATAGACCACGGTAAACGATGATTCCAACACATGAAATATTGAAACCACGGTAAAGACCAGCAATACCATCAGTTTTCAAGGTCTTCCTGTAGACATCAACAAGGCCATTGAATTGCCTCTCTCCTCCTTTCTTTGCAGCCTTTGCATCATTGGCAAGACGGGTTCGAGCATAATCCAAGGAGTAGACAAAAAGAAGGGAAGAAGCACCAGCTGCACCTCCAGATGCCAAGTTTCCAGCAAACCATTTCCAGTAACCATCCCTGTCTTTCTTAAAGTTGAAAAGCCTCTTAAAGTAGTCCTTGAAAGCAAAGTTCAAGGCCTGTTGCAAAATGAACAAAACAATAAGCATAAAACATTCAAGCAATAAAAAATATTCAACAACAAAACCAAAGATTAAAAAAAAAAAAAAAAAAGAAGCTACAAGTGCTTACCTGAGTGGGGAAATAACGAATAACATTAGCAGTGTTTCCCCTCCACAAAGAAACCACTCCTTCATCTTTCATTGTTCGCTTGAAACAATCAACGATACCCTTGTAGGGCTCAGAGAGCCTACCAGTTTTGATCATTTCATCCTGGTTCTGTATCAAAAGCTTAACACGCTCAATTGGAGCAGCAGCTGTTTTTGACACAGCAGCAGAAACTCCACCCATAAGGAAATCAATGGCAAAGCTGGTAAATCCTTTCTCTGCAGGGGCTTGAACACAAATGGCGGTAGCTGTTGATGGAACAATAGGATAGTGCATTCCAGCATTGGAATAATTCCCATATGCAAAATGTCCTTGGTATAGGGCAGGCCTCCTGAAAGACCCATCATACCCTTGAAAATCTCGGGAAATGCTAGAAGAAAGGAGCTGGCCAGCTACCTTCTGCATGACAGTTGGATGTTGAATCTGATCCATTCTGATTTCCACGCAAGAATGCAAATGAGCACATTAACATACAAAAATTTGTACAATGAAATACAAAAGTAGAAATGTGTTATACAAAATTGGGCAAAATCATCTACAGACATATCAGTCATTCAATTCATGCATGGTAACGTAAAACAATTAAAGGGAAAGGTGCAACAAAGCAAACTAATGGAATATCCTGCAGGTATAACAAAACACACCCAAGTACTTAGAACAACTTGTCAATTCAACTTAATTATCCGATCAATTTTAAGAAGAAAACATGTAATAACAACTATTAGTAGAAAAAAATTAAACCATATACTAAGCCACAATGCCAATCAAAATATTCTAAAGAGATAATGTAACTTTTAGCTCCTAAACTTGACAAGTAGGTCCACATTCGCCCTTAAAACTTTTTTTTGATCCACTTTGACCCCCATACTTGAAAACCGTTTATTCATTCTAGCTCATTCTGTTAATGAGCATGAAAAAAAAGGGATAATGTAAGTTTTAACCCTTGAACTTAGCAAGTACTTCTACATTAGCCCCTAAACTTGACAACTAAGTTTACTTTGATACCTACACTTTTTTTGGTCTACTTTGAACTTGAAAACTAAATCCATTTTGATCCCTGAACCTGAAAAATCTAAAAGTTTGACGAAATTGCACTTTGAGGTTGTGCTGCAACATCAAGTAAATAAAAAAAATTTAACGTACAATCTCAAAATCTCATATAACCCAACTGATGGCAGAACAGGTCTTCGTCTAAAATTCATTCAACCAGTTCAATCAGTTCAAACTGTCAAACCAACAATATTTAAATAATTAATTAAAAATTCATTAAAATCTAAAAAGCCAAGTAAATCTGGTTTTATCTTTCTTTTTACTTTTTTTAAGGATTTTTAATTATTAATTTAATTATTGTTAGTTCAAAGATCAAATCGGTCAAACTGATTGAATAAGAACTAGTAGTCTAACCTGTTCAACCATGAGTTTGATTATTAAAACAATAAATATAACACTCTTAAGATTGTACCACATATCATCTAAACAAAATTTATTTTTCAAACTTAAGAGTGCCGCATCATCAAACTTTAATAATTTTCAAGTTTAGGGATGAAAATGGACCAAAAAAAGGTTCAGCAGCCAATGTGGACCTACTTGCCAAGTTCAAGGCCAAAAGTTACATAATCCCTTTTTTTTCAGGGTCATTAACAGAACAGGTTTAAATAAATAACAATTTTCAAATTCAAGGGTCAAAATAGAACTACTTGCCAAGTTCAAGGGCCAAAAGTTACATTATACCTATTAAATGGTACTCGAAATTACAAGCAGATAATGTAGTTTGGCACGTATAGATAGCTATACTACAATATTATTCAATATACTAACGAAGTTACAGAACACCAAAAATGAAGCCATTTCACCTGATCAACCATATGTATATGCATGCAAGCGGATAAGGTAAATGGCAGAGCACCAAAAATTAATGCAAAGCAATCAACAATATATTACAATCTTTGACAACGCAGATACAGGACCAGTAAGCAAAATAAACAGATCTGAAGAATCTAACTGTAAACGAGGGTTAAATAACAAGTTTTATAGATCTCCATACCACCGATTTGCACTAAAAGAGAAAAAGGAGCAGTAAATACCGATAGATCCAAAAAGAAAAAGCAATGTACTTTTCAGATCAGATCAAACGTGAGCAAAATTATTTCAAACCAAAAGGGACGGAGAATAAACAGATCTAAGTTATGTACGGTAAACTAAAACTTGAGTAAAGAGTATATATCAAGCAGAAGAGGTAACAGCCAAAATGTAGAACAGCAGATCTGATATTTTAGAGATATTTATGAGTGAAACATTTTTACCTACAAGAAGAGCGCAAGAGAGATTGTCTACGGCCTCCCCGCCTTTCACCCTGCGTTGAAAAGAGAAGAAAGTGAAGAGAGATATTTTCAAGTGTTTTGTGGAGAGGAGAGGCGAGACGAAGCACGGCTTTGTAAAGAACCCTCGTGCCCTTTTTATTGGCGCTATCTTTAGTGAGTGGGAGGCCAGGCCCATTTGCTGAATGTATTATTTTAATTATTTAAATAATTTAATTAATAATATGTAATTATACTAAATACTGATTTAAAAAAAAAAAATAAGTTATGACATTCTAAACTAGTCTTTATATTTTAACTATCAAGATTATATCAATAAGACCTTTTTATTATTAAAATCATTAAGTTAATAAGTAAATGTGATGTTAGATTTCACTTCCTCCAAATATTTTAAATAATTAAATTAACAATTTTAATAGTTAAAAAGATTTAATTGATATAACACTGATGGTTTAGAGATATAATTAAAATATTTAAAGTTTAAGGATTAATTTAAAATAAAAACCATAATTTGAGTACTCATCGTGAAAATATATATATATAAAAAGAAAGAAAATGAAGTGATGCAGCAGTTTGTTGTTTGGAAAAGGAGTAATGGACCCCTTAAAATATGTGAAATTGAGTGGCTGGCTGCTGCAGCATCTTACTTTTCCATTCCACGATTGTGGATGGGTTGGGAAGTCAATATTTTAATGTGCATTTTGATGATGCTTTTGGATGGGTTGATTTTGATTTGATACGTAAATATCTTGTTTTAATTGGGGAAAGGAGAAAAGGGCGAATCTTAGTTTAGGTTGACGCCCAACTATAAAAGGCCCATTGTATTTTCAGGCTCAGAACCCCAAATGGAAAATTTTAAGGATAAATTCTACAGACGGTCACCTAATTATGCTCACATTTTTATTTTGGTCATTTAATTTTTTAATTTAAGCACTAATATTTAAATTCGTACTTACTTCGGTCACCCACCATTAAATTGGTAAAGAAAAGTCTTTTTCTAACTGGTATAACACATTTAATCCTTAATACCTACATAGGGTCGAAGCCAAAAAAAATTTTAGGGGGCCAAAATTAAATTGTAATTTTTACAAATGTAATTTTTAAAGGATAAAAATAAAATTTTATCATTTTTAGGGGGAAAAGTACAATTTTACCTTTACTAAATTAAAATTTAAAAATTTTAAAGGGTCAAAATAAAAATTTTTCTATTTTAGAGGGGCCGGGGCCCTTGCCAACCTTGCTAGATTTGCCCATGTACTTACATATTCTATCAATTTGATCCTAATTCTAAATAATTTAATAAATTTACCCCTTCACATTTGCAAATTCTACCAATTTAATCCTCAATTTTCTTAACCAAAGTTGCTTAAAAATGCAGCTAAAGGCAAAAAAAAAAACACCGCTAAAAGTCTATTTTCCTGTAGTGATTAATTTGTAAAATAAAAAAATGAAAGAAAAAACTTCACTCAACTACAAGTTGTTTTTCGAGTCAATTCCTAATATCAATGAGTTTATCTTGAATTTTTTTTTCTTTTTTCTAAATATAATATTTTACAACCCTTTGATAATTTTTTTAATTTTTTTATCATTATTTGTTTTTAATTTTTAAATCCATGATAAGCAACATGTATCACTAATAATTTGATTTAGTGTCAAATCTTTTATTAAATTAATTAAAAACTAAAATTATGCTAGTCAGGGTGAAAAATATTTTTAAAAATGTTAAATTATTTATATAACTTTATTATATATTAAATTTTTAAATTTTAAATTTTCTATTATTTTTAGTGGTGTTTAGTTAAATTTTAAAACTAACTTCTTAAAAATACAAACAAAAAGGGTTATATACCAAATAGGATAATTTTAACCATAAATAAAATAATTAATAGATGTGGAATGCTTATGTTTTAAAATTTTAAAACTCTTGGTGGGAAGTTTTAAGGATTTTTTTTTTTTTGAATAATCTCGTTACAGGCTCAACCCATAAATGTGATGATAATACATTTCAGAGCACTTAAACCCAAGTCCTCCTAAATTGACAACAATGCCCATGCCAATCGAGCCATGACTCAATCAGCAGGGAGTTTGAGGATTAAATTGATAAAATTTATAAATGTGAAAGGTTTATTGAATTATTTAGAATAAAATCAAGTTGATAGAATATTCAAGTATTGAGAATTAAATGTGTTATCATGCCAGTAAAAAAAACCTTTCTACTATAAATTTAACAGTGGGTAACCAATACAAAAACGAATTCAAATATTAATGCCTAAATTAAGAATTTTTAAAATAGAGTGACTAAACAGAAATACGAACATAATTGCAAATAATTATCGGCAAGAAGAAGCTGTAACTGCTACAAAAACAATGAGGCCAAGCCCATTTATCTATCCGTCTGCAAAGTCAGAGTCATCACCTATCCATTTTAGGTTTGTCTTTGCCAAAAAAATGAGAGGAATTTAAAAAATTTAACCCTTTCTCTTCTATAAAAACTCGTCATTTTAAGTATAAATGTGTGCTTTGTGTCATGCTCTCTATTTTTTTTATAAGCAAATAGCTTCATAGTCTAATTAATTAATACAAAAATTCTTAGAGGGGAAACTAGAAATTTTACTTACGATAAACCAGCATAAAATTAGAAAATTTTGGAGGATTCAAAGTTAAAAAAAGATTAAATTATATTATTAATCTTTTTGGGGAGGCCAAAAATGAACTTTTCCACTCAATTAAGAACTAAAGAACTTAAATAGAATAATTTAATGTTTGAGAGGGGCTTAAGGGAAATTTTCCCATTTTACCAAAGGGGCCAAGGCCATTCTCTGCTCCCTGGCTATGCCCCTAAAAGTTTTCTAGCAACCTCAGCTTGAATGGTGGGTACAAAACGGTTTGGTGGTTGGTTGCAATTAATCAGTACATATAAATTGCTAAAAAATAAAAAATCGTGAATGAGGGATTTGAAAAGTTATTCCTAAGTCTTGCAAGCATGTTTGCACATTGATTACCCTCTCAAATTCTGTGATTTAGCTGATAGTGGTAGAAGTCATCAAGGAGAATCTTGCAATCATGTATGAGAAGAGTATCAAGCAATGTATTAGTCATATTCCTATTACTAACTAAATAATGATAACAGTAGCATCAAGTTGAACTATAACGTTCTGATTAATATTTTTCACCTTGGCAAGCTTGAGGCCATCTCTTAGTGCTTAGAGCTCAACTTGGACACTTGGACACTTGTAGCATGTGGTATATGCTTGAAAGCACCCGCTACCCAATCCCTCTGGCCTTTGATGATCTTGAATGGTCATACCTGCACCAGCTCTCCCAAGGTTTGCCAGTGCTCAACCAGATATATTAAGTTTGTGCCATCCCAAGGGAAGTAGTTATCACATCGTCAACTGACAAAGTGGATTAGAGATAGCGTGGAATTTTGTTATTAACATGGCCTTAAGAATAACCTAGTTGTGGACCAGCTTTTTGTTAAAGACTTTGTTGTTGCATGCAAGCCAAAATTTTCAGAATACAAAGGTGAACATGATTTCTTAAGTATTTATTACAAATATAATCAAATTCAAATCTATTTATAAAAATTTATAAAGTTTAATTTGATTATATTTGTAATAAATATATTCAATTCAAAATTTTAAATATATTTGTAAGATCAACCTACATTCTCTTAAGATATGTTGTAGAGATTCTTGATGAATCTTGGAGCATAAATTTTCTATCTAAATTTCCTAGTATCTCATGCAGACACTCCCATAAGAAGGATCTCAATTTGAGAGAACTTTTATTTTCCATATCAAGTACCAAATTGATCAGCACCCGATTATGTACATGAACATGTTTCTTTGCTGCAAAGTTATAAGTTGATACTTTTTCATAGGCACCCTTTTAATTTAATTTAATGAAGTGTAATTGATCCATAAAAAAATATGAAACGATAATTGTTATGAGGAAAAATGATTGTATGAAATTATGATTCCACGTTATTCTTATCATTTTCCAACCTTAACGATTAAAAAGTTAAGCTTTTTCCACTGTAGACCCCGATCTATCTTCTGTTAACACCTCCTAAGTGGCTTCCGGTGGCTCCCTAGACTTGCAAACATCAAACCTTAGCCATATAGTCTGTCACACAATTTTGTCTTCCTGTAGACATGATTAAAACAAACCTTCCACTGATTAATGCAAAAAAAAAACAAAAAAAAGAAGAATTTTTTCGCACCAAAGCTTCATTACTGTCCATTCCATCTCGTTCTTTAATCATAGAAATAAGCATCATTTGATCATTTCCAGCCTCAATCTGTCGATATCCCTGATGCCATGTTGAAATCAATCTGTCAAGCGTCGCCTAAGCCTCTACTTGAAATACTAAACAACACCCTAAGCTTTTGTTGTAGCCTAGAATCCCATCTCCCCTCTTCATCAAGTAAAACATCCCTTGTTGTTGCCCTTCCAATATAATCTTTAATAGCACCATCTGCATTTAACTTGATCCAACTTTGCATCTCCATCTGATTTGCCTAGGATTTCTTAATGACACCGGTGTATCATCTCTCTTTGTCGCTACAATGTTGTCCATGCCAAAGGTTAATGCATCGACATACGTGGTGCAATTATTGCCATCGTTAAAGATGAAATCATTCCTATTCTTCCATAAACTCCAGCATGTGACAGCGAAAAAAAAAAATCCATTCACCTCCCTCTGCTCCATGTAGCTTTCGCAAAATAATAGTCACGTATTGCATGAATATTTGTTCCAATATTGTTGCCAAGAGCATAGAACCAGCCTCATCCAACATCCCTCTTCTACAACGTTCTCCATGTTTTAGTGAACGTTCATTAGGCAATATGGAATTGCTTTACATGTTAAGGTTCATGAATCCTTTCAAATTTTATCCTTTGGAGCTGCTTATGAGTGTTAGCAATAGAAAAATGAGTCATTTGGTAACCATTTCCAAGACATAGTGAACGTTCATTAAGCAATATGGAATTGCTTTACATGTTAAGGTTCATGAATCCTTTCAAATTTTATCCTTTGGAGCTGCTTATGGTGTTAGCAATAGAAAAATTTCCAAGACACTTTATCATCTACTGCTCTGACTGAAGGTGGTAGCAACCCAGCAATTCGAAGCAACAAAATTTTGCGGAAGTTGATTTGCAAAACTAGTTAAATTCCAATATATCCATGACACTAACCTCCTCATTTACAGGATCCATGATGTTGGAGCGGGCCAATACTCGGGATCATCTCCCATTCCCTATGGACCGATATATCCCTTCAAGTACCTCTTTCCAAACACTAGAGAGAAACGAACACTTTGCCCGAGCTATATTATTTAAAGTTAATTAATTTACTATTTATAGTAGAATTTAATTAATGAATATTATTAGCACTTATTGAAATATTTATATTATTATTAAGGACAATATATATTTAATATGATCTTTTTCAAATTATAAATAAATATATAAAATAAGGTACCTGCATGTAGGACAAAATTTGTTGACATGGGCGTGGACACTTTCAAATGACACATATGATAATTAAATAAAAATTAATTATATTTTATTAAATTACATAACCTCAAATTTTCAATTAAAAACTTTATTCAAAATCTAAAATTAAAAAAATAAAAAAATCTATTCACTTTGTAAAATTATGTTATTTGTTAAAAAGATTTTTGAATACACTATTTTTAAAATTTAAAAAATTGTGAAATTATAATTTTTGAATAATTATCAAAATTTTTATTTATGAATTAAAAAGTTATCTAAAGTGAAACAGTTTATATTTAATATTTTAACTTGAACATTACAATAATTTATAATACTTACCAACAAGTAGTTGCATGCAATAGTAAGACACATTACACTTTCAATGGGAGGACTCATATTTAAATTTTGGATATGACATTGTTAGGAACAACCATGAACCCCAAACATGGACGTAAAATATACATGAAAAATATAAAAAAAAATTAATTTTTGCATTTTTCTAAAAAAGTCAATATCAATTCTATTTAAGAAATTAAAACCTTTACATTTATAAATATAATGATATAATTTTTTTATATACTTTATTGGACTCTAGATTTTAAGCTCAATTCGAGGTGTTTGTATTTCATATTTTTTTTCCAAGTATTTTCTTTCGTATTCAAATCAAATCTGCTTTTATTTATACCTTTTTATAATAAGCTTTTTAATTGGTCTGGACATCATGATTTTTATTTTCTTTAAAAAATTGTTTCATGTATATACATAGACATAATTTATGTTGTACTATTAGCATCACTTTGTTTTGCTACAAATTATTTGATGCTTTTATTTTTATTTTATTTATCATTTACTTTTTCAGCATGTGATGGTTTCATTCAAGGGAAAGGATTAAGGCCAAGCAAAATGAGATAAGGATTCCAAACAAGGCACGAATGGAAAGACAAAACAAGGTACATAAATAACAAAAACAACAAAGTAAAGGTTAACAAAAAGCCAAAAAAAAAAAAAAAGCTAAAGAAGGCATGGAGTCAATCCTTTTAGTAGGTAAAGTTGAATGCATATATATTAATCACCATACAAGTCAGCAGCCATACATAGTGTGTTAGATTGAGTGGGAAAGTAGAAGGATAGAAGAATAAACGAAAAATTGAAAGGAAAATAAATTTTAAGGGCGTTTGATAAGAAAGAAAGTGAGAGAAAAAAAATGAAGAGAGATAATCATTGTTCTTTCTAATACTTTAAAACAAATCATTTCAAATTTGAATGTTAGAGAAGAGAATATGAGAGAGGGATGTATGGTCATTCAAAATTATGCATTAATTTTTTTAAAAGTATTATTTTCTTTTCTTTCATTTTTTTAATTTTACCAAGCAATGAATGGAAGAAAAATTAATTTTTCTATCTTCCACTCCAACCATACCTATGAAAAGAAAATATATATTTTTTATATTTCTACTCTTTCAATTTTTTTCTATTCTATCAAGTAAAACCTTAAAATCATGTCTGAGTTAATCTTAACCATCTCACAATGTATTGAAAATGACATAATTTTTCTCCGTTCGTTACAACAATGAAAGTCCACAGACAAAAAAAGAAAGCTGATTAACACAATATTAAGCTCTAAAGAAAAAAAAACAACCTTCTCCTTTATCAAACCAACGTTATATCATTATTAGAGGTTTGGAGCCCATGCCCATTCCATTAAGGAGGACGAGAGAGAAAAAGGAGCCACACAAAGTTCAAAAAACCCTATTCCATTAAGGAGGCCGAGAGAGAGAGAGAGAGAGAGAAGGGGGGGAGCAAGTGCATAGACGACACTAGAAAAAAAGGTAAATTTGAGAATTTTAATAATACAATTTGTTAATGGATTTGTTTTTAGCAAAATGGGTGAATTTGATTACATTTTTAAATTTGCAATTATTTTGGATGATTTAACAATATTAAAATTTCAACATATTTTTTTCTATATCTCTATTAAAAACATTATCTTATATATTTATTTAATTTCATTTTAAAAATTACTGATGGCACTAAACAAAATATAAAGAATAAGATTAATCCCACAAGGATTAAATATATAAAATTATGATTTTATTTAATTAAAAGGCGTGGGAAGCAGCTGTCGCGTCCATGACGTACGTCAATCTATAAAGAAAATCTATTTTGACTAAATATAGAAATAGAAACAATAAATCAATAAAAACCAAGATTGTAGTAAAATAAACAAAACGAATAGAAATGTTTTATGGGGGCAAATTACCAATAAAAGCCCCTTTTTTTTTTAAATTTACCGAAATGGGCCAGGTCAGAAATTATTTACCGGAATAGGCCAGTTTTTACAAAACGCGTCCACGTCAACGCGTTGTCAGGGGAAAAAGCAGGAAAACGCTTCCTCAATGAAGCGCTTTGCCACGATGAAAAACGCTTCCTTGAGGGCGCTTTTTGTCTCGTGAGGCAAAGCGCTTCCTTGAGGAAGCGTTTTCCCCATGTTTGAACAGTAGCAATGGCTACTTTTTTTACAATCAGTAACCCCCAACGGTCCAAAAAAAAAACTATAAAACCCCCACCCCTTTCATTTTTTTCACACTTAAATCCTTTCAATCTTCAATCTTTCAATATTCTCTCAAATTGCTCTCAAATTTTTCTTAAATTCCGCTCAAAACTCTCGTTAATTTTTTTCAAAAAAGCTCTAATTTTATTTTTTCTAAATTTATTTTTTAAAATAAAAAAAATTTGATCGTGTTAGCAATGGCCGTAGAATTAATTCACTTCAATGATAAACACATATCCGTCGAACAAATGCAAATGGTAAGTGTTAAATTTAATATTTAAATATTATTTAAGATTTTTGTCATTTATGCAAATTTAAATCATTTTTATTTTATTATTTCTTATAAAAGTCTGTAGATCAGATATTGCAATGCTATATCCGTAACATGACTGGTCCTCCATCACCGTTGATAGAGGATTACCTACGAGAAGCGGGTTTTTGGCACGTGGCGATGATAGGCCGGGGGTGCAAGTTGAACCTGAAACTTATTAGTGCTTTGATAGAAAGGTGGAGACCCGAGACGCACACATTTCATCTTCCATGTGGAGAGTGCACTATCACTTTGGAAGATGTGCATTTGCAATTAGGATTGGCGGTGGACGGGGACGCAGTCACTGGGTCCGTTCATTCTGCTGATTGGGGAGCGGTATGCTACGAGCTTTTGGGTACTATTCCAGATGATATTAACGGAGGTCGGATCGAGATGGGCTGGTTACGAGACACATTTCCGGAGCCGGATGATGATTCTACCGAACTATAAAAAATTCGATATACTCGAGCTTACATTCTTCAGATAATTGGAGGTTATCTGATGCCGGACTTGTCACGAAACCTTGTACATCTGAGATGGCTACTGAAACTCGTTGATTTTAGAGCAGCTGGTGAATTTAGTTGGGGGTCTACCGTGTTGGCAACACTGTACCGGGAGATGTGTGGGGCTACGCGATCGAATAAAGCAAAAATCGGAGGTTGCCTATTACTACTGCAATCATGGGCACAGTTTCGCTTTCCATTTTTACGTCATCGAGTGGGCCACCCATATACATTCCCACTCATAACGAGGTAAATTTTATATTAGATTTTACAATTATTACGTAGATTTAAAATATAATCGTATGCTAAAAATTTATTTAATTAGGTGGAACCATTTGGCAAGTTATGCTCGATTACCTACCTGTCTTGAAGATATACGGCTTCTATTAGAGCAACGGTCGGAAGCACAAGTAAGTATTAAAAATATATATACATACATAATAAAATAGTGGATTCGTATTTAATATTTAGTCTTTAATATTTTTTATTTAACTAATATTTCCATCATTTTTATATAGTTTCAATGGACACCATACGAGGATCCGGCAATTCGGGCAGTAATTCTAGATGAATACTTGCAAAATCTGAACGCTTGGCACGTGAAGGTCCCATTGGTCAACTTTGCTATTGTAGAGATGCACCAATCAGACAGAGTATTACGACAATTTGGATTCTGACAACCGATTCCTGTGGCACCTGAGGTGTTGAATGATCATCACAAAATCGACTTACGGTAATTGCATACGGATTGGCCTTGATTCTGGTCACACTATGTCTAAATGTGAGAAGATCGGTATGATTATATACCTACTCGAGAACCGATCATCGTTCCAGAGTTGGCGTGCGTGCCGGAATACATGCCATGGTTTAGGATCCATGGCAAGCCATATTTACTGTCAGAAGAGGAGAGGTAGCGGCAATTGCGTGTCCAAAGGGAACGACGTGACCCTATAAATCCTAGAAAAAGGGACGACGACGCAGGCCCATCAACAGCGCCCACACAATCACTCGGCCCAGCAACAGGACCTACACAGTCACCGGGCCCAATAGTTCAACCGTCAACACCCACAAGATGACCTCTTGGATGATGCAGCACGTATCCTAGCCCTTTTATGTATCCTAGCCCTTATGTGTTTCCTTTTTCTAGTCCTATGGCAGGTTAGAATGCATGGCCCGGTTCATCTCCATTTCCGATTACTCCGAGTAGACCGCTGATCTATAGGCAGCCGTCGCACGAGGGATCGCAGGAGGGGCCGTCGGGGAGCTCTTCTTTTTATCAATCCCCATCACCTTATGGGTTTCAAACACCTCCGCCATTAATGATGCAAACACCTCCACAGTCACTATTCTATCAAGGCGGGTCATCCTCCCAACACCTACAACCAGAATCCTCGCCGGAGCAAGCACAACCCCCGCCGGAAGCTGGACAAAGGAGGAATCCAACGTGTAACCGTCGACGACCTCCATGTGTCACTGAATCCGACCGGCATGGACATTGATTTTTATTTTAATATATTTGCACAAACATTTTGAATCTTTTTATATTATTTCATGTAATTAGATAAAAGGTTGTTTTAAATAAAGTAATTGTAATTTACTTTTATATTTTTAATAAAATGGAAATTATTTTAAATAAGGCTACATTTTGAATATTTTTATATTATTTCATGTGATAATATAAAAGGTTGTTTTAAATAAAGTAATTATAATTTACTTTTATATTTTTAATAAAATGAAAATTATTTTAAATAAAGCAATATTTTGAATATTTTTATATTATTTCATGTAATAAAATATAAACAATACAACATATTGGCAATTACAATAACTATCAACTATTGCAATTTGGACATGATCTACTTGTATGGCCTGAGTTCCTACACCATCCACATAACTTCTGTTGATTGGTTGTTTCTCGGATATCCATATTATTGCGTATTCTAGTCGAGCAAGGTCGACCCTGTGGTTTACGCCGCAACTCTCTATCCGGTAACAGCTTAAACGGAGCAAGCGATTCAGAGGGCCACTTACACTCATCTGGGACCGGTGGGAATATGTGTCTCCACACGTTGTACATGTATTCCAATTTGTACACGTCGTCGACATAGCTCATGGGATCCAGACGAAGATTTTGACAAGCTACAATTACATGAGCGCATGGATAACGAAGTGCGTCAAACCTCCCACAATCGCAAGTTATATTTCTTAAGTGTACATGATATTACCCGCCAGTAATACCTTGGTGCAGTTGTCACACGAAACCATAAGTTGTCTCGATCGTGACACACTGTGTGCATAGTATTCGCCCTGCCTTCGCCTTGTTAATTTCTTGCAATACCTTTTACGCACCATACATGGCCTCCCTGCATTTGGCCTCGCATAAACTAATTGCTTTCGTTTGAAAATAGTCTTCGCTAAACGAAAATATGCCTCTCGCACAACTGATGTTATCGGTAAATGACGTGTTCCTTTCAGAACAGAATTTATACATTCGACCAGGTTTGAGGTCATGTGACCATATCGTAAGCCACCATCGTATGCTTGTGTCCACTGTTCAAAAGGTATATTACATAGTAGTCATGGCCCTCTTCGTTAACTAAATGGAAAACTGCCAACATCTTATGAAAACGGTCCTTACTTATCTCATACCCTGCCAATATAAGTTGATAGCGAAAATTACATACCACTTTTCTATTTAAAATAAATTCAATATTCCAAACGAAATTATATTAATAGAGATAAAGTTAAATACCCATGTTGGTCACTTGTCGTCGTTCACCTTTAGATGGATATTGCCTGTAGTAGTTAGAAGCAATGTACCTTAGGTAATACCGATGGTGTGTGTGATGCCATAGGCTTCCCTGTCGCTCAATTACAGCTAGTATCCCGGTGCCTCGATCTGATATAATGCATATATCAGGTTGGGGGCAAACATGCATCCTTAACCTAGAAAGAAAGAAATCCCAGTCATCAGCTGACTCCTCCGGTGTTATTACAAACGCAATTGGAAGGATTCTTCCACTACCATCCTGTGCGACTGCTAGCAATAGCCGATAGGTATATCTACCGTACATAAAGGTACCGTCAATTTGTACCAATGGCTTACAATATGCAAATGCGTCTCGGCATTGTTTAAAGCTCCAGAAAAGACGCTTAAATACTTAGCATCCACGAAACAATCGGTCTTTGTAGTATGCAGGTTCTATTTGAAGGTCTGTTATGCAACCTGGGACGTATCTCTCTAGCACTTGACACCACTGCCATATTTCATTATATGAAGCGTCCCACCCACTATGCATCTTCTCCAAAGCCTTCTGCTTAGCTATCCAAGCCTTGCGGTAAGAGGGCGTGTACCCCATTTAGTTACGAATATTGGCAATTAAGACTGGCACTGAAGTCCTAGGATCTACCTTTACCGTGGGTAGTATTAAGTTAGCTAACATAGCTGAATCCATCTTGGGATGATCTTGTGAAATACCTGTCAATAAAGTACGTTAAATAATATAACATTACATAATAAAAGTATTATTCAAAAACCTTAAATAATGTACCTGCAGCACATGTATGTGGACCTTTATACTTTTTTATCTTCCACAACCCTGTCCTTTTCCTCAACGAGGCATAGATTTTCCATGAACAACTTTTGTCTTGCACTGCACACTTTGGCTCAAACTTATCGAATTTAGATTTAACCACGTGGTAGTTAACACCGTTATTGATGCTATATTGTTTCAATGCACTAAGAAAACTATCCTTATTGGAAAACTCCTTACCAACTTCAAATTCACTCGAATCCAATAACAAACTCGTATGATTACGCGTTCTGTGTGGTAGATCTGGAAACTCCAATGCATCATATGCAGATAGATCAACATTATGCATGTAGGCTGGAGGCGAGTATGCCCTGAATCGTGGATCTTCTTCTTCATCTGAACCCCCTTTAACATCTTCAGGTTCAGTTGGAATAGGCTCCGGTTCAGAAAATAATCCAACTTCTGTACCATCACGGCCGGGCTCTCGAGGTGGATCCACATCAGACTCATCATCTAACCCACCATTATCTGCGACGTATGAGGTCCCCTCACCGGTGGACGTCATAGGGAGTACATCATCCCTTCTTCTGGGCATTTCATAACGTCCCCAATTGGATGTAGATTGCCAAGCACTATAAGTTGATGTCGTTCCCCAGTACGTATTTCCAACATCAAACATCGACCCACCTAGGTGCATGTCCCATCCACTAACAGAGTATCGTGCAGGGGTTGTGTATTCTATACCGCTACCAAAAACCGGTGGTTCCGTGTTATGTAACCCACTAACGGAGTGTCGGGCAGGGGTCGTGTATTCCTCTCGAACAACAGCCGCAAATGTATCATTTAGCGGTGCAAATTATACATATAACTCAATATATGGTGCTCCACTAGCAAGATGAGTCTGCACCATTACCTCCAAGCTACGAGCACCTTTGATGTCGAACGAGTCATAAGTTACAGGATCAATAGAAGCACAAAATCGATACCTAATAGACAACACTTTCATTGGTGTCGTTCTGAATATTTTACGCCTAATCCTTTTACGAAGTTCTGTCAAATCTATATTCTGGTTAAAAACCAGTCGTATTGTATTCTCCAAAAAAAATAACACCGTTCTCGGTGTGACGAACCTCACCATCATAGTAAATAACAACACTAATGCGTTCACTCATCTTTAATTTTTATCCTTCTTAGCCTCTCTATTTTTTTTTTTTGCTGTAAGTTATGCAGCCTGAGAACAAAATTTGGCTCATTTATAGCCCAAGTTATTTTGAAACCCTTTGTCAGAGCAAAAAAGAGCGCCCACGTGGGACCTTCTTTCGATATTTTTTGCTGAAAATGCATCCTGCTTGAAGCGTTTTTAACACTATTTATGCAGACACGTCTTCTCAAAATTATTTTTTCAGAGACCAGTGTAGCAAAAGAGCATCCACGTGGGAGCTTCTTCCAATAATTTTGCTGAAAATACATCTTGCTTGAAGCATTTTTACCACTATTTTGTGAGACACGTCTTCTCAAAATTATTTTTTCAGAGACTACTGTAGCAAAATAGCGTCCACGTGGAAGCTTCTTTCAGTACTTTTGCTGACAATGCATCCTGCTTGAAGCGTTTTTTACACTATTTGCACAGACACGTCTTCTCAAAATTATTTTTCAGATACTATCATTGCGTGAAGAGCGTCCACGTGGGAGCTTCTTTCGATGATTTTTCTTCGACAATACATCCCCGCTTGAAGCGTTTTTACACTATTTGCGCAGAACGTCTTCTCAAATTTATTTTTTCAGAGACTACTGTAGCAAAAGAGCGTCCACGTAAAAGCTTTTTTAGATTAATAAATAATTTAATTAAGTTACCCTAAACCCCAAACCCTAATTTATTTGATTTTTTTCTTAAATACCCTAAAACCTTAAATTCTAAAATCCTAATCTAATTTTTTTAAAATTTATAATTAATTTACTCAAGTAACCCTAAACCCTAATTTATTTGATTTTTTTCTTAAAAACCATAAACACTAAACCATAATCTAATTTTTTAAAATTAGTAATTAATTTAATTAACAAACACTAAACCCTAATTTATTTAATTTTTTTCCTTAAAACCCTAGAATTTAAAAACTTAAAATTCTCAAAACCCTAACTCTAATTGCAAGAACCCTAATAAAAACACGGGGAAAACGCTTCCTCAAGGAAGCGCTTTGCCTACGTGGACAAAAAGCGCGCCCTCAAGGAAGAGTTTTTCGTCCACGTGAGCAAAGCGCTTCCTTGAGGAAAGCGCTCGCTTTTTTCACGACAACGCCACAGCGTGGACGCGCGTTTTGTAAAAACTGGCCCATTCCGGTAAATAATTTTTGACCTGGCCCATTTCAGTAAATTTAAAAAAAAAGGGGGCTTTTATTGGTAATTTGCCCGTTTATGGTGATCTGTGCCCTCAGCGCCTCTTTCTTTCTGACTAATCTATATATAATAAAAATTATTATAAAATACAACCTAAGTAAAAATAATAATAATAATAATAAGTCCAAAAGATGGGATGAGTTGAGTTGGGGTTGGGCCTAGTAATAATATTAATATATTCGTTTGACTTTAACCCGATTTAAAATATAAGTTTAAAATTTTGTTTAAATTTATCTATATTTGTAAATGATTAATTTAAGATTATTTTGTGCCTATCCATATTATTTCTAAAATTTTAATAAATACATATTTATATTATTTTTAATTTAGTAATTAATAACTTTATATATTTTTTATATATTAAAATTTTATATATGTAGTCATCTTAACCATTTTTAATGTTTACGTCATAGTAGTAGTATTATATATTAGTATAGATTTAACTTTTTTGTGTTATAAATTACATAATATATAAAAATTACATAACATAAAATATTGCTTGTAATGACCCAATTTTAATCAGTGTTGGAAAATACAGTTTTGAAATCTAATTCCATAAACTGAGTCAGTGAAATTATGAATAGAAGGATTTACATATTTAGTATGAAAAAAATATTACTGGACGGTTAAGTAATTAAATCGAGAAAGTCATTAATTATAATTGAAGGACTAAATTGTAAAAATACAATTTCTATTGAATTTTAAATTAAAAAAATGCATGAGGATTTAATTAGCAATTATGCAAAAGACATAATGGTTATTTAACCATTTGTGTATCATGGATAGTGGAATATGTTGTCCATCCACACATTTTTAATTAAAGAAGGTAAATTATTAGATTTTAATTAAGTTGAAATTACATCACTAATCAAGGTATAAATAGCAAATGTGAGTGGAGAGATAAATCATTCATATTTTCTCCCTTCTTGTGTCGCTCCTAACTATTGAAATAAAGAAAAAGAAATTGCTAAACCCTAGCCAAAATTGATTCAATATAACTAAGGTAACTATGTTCTTTCCATTATTTTTTTTATGAATTCTTAATTATCTAAGATTAACATGTCTTGCCCATGTGTTGGAATTTTTAATTGTTGAAATTATTTCAAGTTGCCATTATGCAATTAAGGCTGAAAATGATGAATTGATGAATAATAAGTTTAGATAATGTTAAGATCATGTTGGAAAGTATTGGAAATAGTTGGATTAAGTTAGGAATTAAGTTTAATTTTATAATTAATTTATGACATTAGAGACTAAATTGAATAAATTGAAAGCTGTTAGCAAATTATGTTATAAACCGAAAGTTTGGGGTTCCTATCGAAAGAATGTGAAATTAGATTTTGATTCAATACTAAATATCGTAAAATATGAATATTTTAGATATAGAGACTAAAATGAATAAAATGCAAAATATGTTCAATTCACTACGTCAAAAATGCCCTAATACGACAGTTATGGGGCAACACTTTCCTAAGTGTTGGGATAGACTGGACAAAATACGCTTTAGCCAACTCTTTCATAAGTGTTGGGATATGCAAGCCTAAAGCAACGCTTTTATAAGAGTTGGCAAAAGTCTAGTCCTAAGACGACACTTTTGGGGCAAGTGTTGGTATAGACTGGACTTTAGCCAACTCTTTGTATAAGGGTTGGTATATGCATGCCTAAAGCAACGCTTAAATAAGAGGTTTATGATTCTTATATAGCCGATTTTATATAGCCGCGAGTCTCTCACAGTTGATGAGGTTTATGATTCTTTAACCTCGTATGATAAGATGAAACATCTTGTGGTTAAACCTGACTCTCAGGGAGAGGGTCTCATTGTTCGTGGGAGACAAGATCGAAATCACGATGATGATGATCGTGGTAGGACACGGGGAAAGAAATCATCGTGGTAAATCTAAGGGTAGATCAAGTCTTCAAATAGAGGTAAAACTTGTAACTTCATGTAAGAAGAAAGGGCACATTAAATCGAGTGCTATAAGCTACAAAATAAGATTAAAAGGGAGGCTGCGAATCAAAGGGAAAACAACCAGAAAATTTCGTGAAGGCGATGTTGTAGAAGACTACAGCGATGATGAACTTCTAGTCGCTTTCACAATGATTCTAAAGTAAGTGAGGAGTGGATACTTGATTCAGTTGCACCTTCCATATGAGTCCCAATCGGGATTGGTTTACAACTTACGAAGCAGATGTCCGAAGGTGTTGTTTTGATGGGAAATAATGCTTCGTGTAAGATCGCGGTGTTGGAACAATTAAAGTTAAGATGTTTGATGGAGTTGTCGAACACTTAGTGACGCGTCACGGTATGTTCCGAATTGAAAAGAAATTTAATTTCGTTGAGTACTCTTGATTCAAAAAGGTGCAGATACACGGTGAAAGTGGGGTTTTAAAGATTTCCAAAGGGTCCCTTGTTGTGATGAAAGGGCAAAGAAAAAGCGCCAAGTTATATGTTTTGCTGTGGTTCTATCATATCGTGATACAAAATTATCGCTTCCTCTTCCTTGTCGGATGATGATATTACTAAACTTTGGCATATGCGCCTAGAGCATATGAGTGAGAATGGCATGGTAGAATTGAGCAAAAGAGGACTTCTTGATGGGCAAGGAATTTGCAAACCGAATTTCTGTGAGCACCTTTGTGTTTTTGGGAAGCAAAAGAGAGTTCGATTCACTAGAGGAATCCATAACACGAAAGAAACGTTGGAGTATATTCATTCGATCTATGGGGACCATCCAGAGTGCCTTCGAGAGGTGGAGCTAATTATATGCTAACCTTTATTGATGATTTTTCCGAGAAAAGTTTGGGCGTTCTTCACAAGCGAAGAAAAGCGATGTGTTTTCCGCATTTAAGTCTTGGAAAATTATGATTGAAAAAGCAGACGGGAAAGCAGATAAAATACCTCCGCATGCAGACAATGGCTTAGAGTTACATTCGATGAGTTTAATAGATTGTGCAAGTCGAAGGATCGTGAGACACTTGACGATTCGCCATACTCCACAAACAAAAGCGGCGTTGCGAGCGAATGAACGAGCGATCATGGAGAAGGTTCGATGTATGTTGTCAAATGCCAACTTACCGAAGTCGTTTTGGGCGAAGCGACCTCTCTTGCATGTTTTTGATCAACCGATCTCCATCCGTTGCCATTGAGAAAAAGACTCACAAGAGGTATGGTCCGTAATCCCGCTAATTATTCGATTTAAAGATCTTTGGGTGTCTCTGCGTATGCTCATGTTAATAATGGAAAATTGGAACCGAGATCCATTAAATGTGTTTTTCTTGGTTATAAAGTTTGGTGTAAAAGGGTATAAGTTATGGTGTCCTGAAAATAGGAAAGTTGTGATTAGCAGAGATGTTGTTTTTGATGAAAGCTGCTATGCTTCCTAACTTATCTCTTAAAGACTCTTCCAATAAAGAAAATCAAAAGCGGTGGAGCATCGAGTTAATACAGAGTCGACTCCTCAAGTCAATTACAAAAATTGAGAATAGAGTTGCTTCTTCGCCTCAATACTCTATCGCCAAAAACAGAACTAAAAGAGAAATTAAACCTCCAAAAAGAAGTATGCTGAGGTGATCTAGTTGCTTATGCTTTAAATGGTGAAGATATAGATGCGAATCAAGAGCCATCAAATTATTCTCGAGGCGATTAGTTGTGAAGACTCGAGAAAAATGGATGTTTGCTATGCAAGAGGAGATGGAATCACTCCACAAAAACAAAACATGGGATCTTGTGAAACTTCCTAAAGGTAAGAAGACTGCATTCGTTGTAAATGGGTGTTTAAAAAGAAAGAAGGGACTCAGGAGTTGAAGAACCTAAATATAAAGCAAGGCTTGTTGCAAAGGGTTCTGATCAAGTTCCAGGAGTGGACTTCACAGATGTGTTCTCCCAGTTGTGAAGCATAGTTCGATTCGAGCTTTGCTTGGTATTGTGGCCATGCATGATTTAGAGCTTGAGCGATTAGATGTAAAACGCATTTTTGCATGGAGAACTTGAGGAAGATATTTACATGCAACAACCAGAGGGTTTTACTGATCTCGAAAAAGAGGATTATGTTTGCTTGCTTTGAAAAAGTCCCTTTACGGTTTGAAAGCGATCACCAAGGCAGTGGTACAAGAGGTTTGATTCCTTTATGACTTCTCACGATTTCAAAAGAAGTAGTTTTGACAGATTGTGTTTACTTTAAGAAAAACAATGATGGTTCTTTTGTGTATCTACTTCTTTACGTTGATGACATGTTGATAGCAAAGAAAAGACAAAGGAGAGATAAGAAAGGTCAAAGCCCAACTAAGTGAAGAATTTGAGATGAAAGATTTGGGACCAAGCAAAGAAGATACTTGGTATGGAGATTCTTAGAGATAGAAAAACAAGTAAATTGTACCTAAGTCGGAAGGGTACATTGAGAAACTTCTTTGCGAGTTCAATATGCGAAGTGCTAAGCCTGTTAGTACTCCTTTAGTGACCCATTTTAGACTTTCATCGACTTTGTCTCCACAATCGGATGATGAGATTGAGTACATGTCACATGTTCCATACTCTAGTGCGATGGGATCTCTCATGTATGCTATGGTTTGTTCATGTCCAGATTTATCATATGCGATCGATCTGATTTAGCGGATATATGGCAAATCCGGTAAAGAACACTGGAAAGCGATTCGATGGATTTTAAGATACTTACGAGGTACTCACGATGTTTGCTTATAGTTTGGAAGAAGCTGAAGATGGAGTTATTGGGTATGTTGATGCTGATTTTCTTTGGAGACCTTGATAGAAAAAGATCTCTCACGAGTTATGTCTTTACAATCGGAGGTTGTGCAATAAGTTGGAAAGCCACTTTACAAAATACGATCGCTTTGTCTACCATGAAAGTGAGTACATGGCGACATCGAGGCTTGTAAAGAAGCTATTTGGTTGAAGGGACTCTTTAGTGAACTAAATGAAGACCTTCAAATCAGCACAGTATTTTGTGACAGTCAGAGTGCCATCTTTCTTACAAAAGATCAAATGTTTCATGAGAGAACAAAACACATTGATGTTCGGTATCATTTTGTTCGTGATATTATTGCTCGTGGTGATATTGTTGTGAGCAAAATTAGTACTCATGAAAATCCTGCAGATATGATGACCAAGTCACTTCCTATAACCAAGTTTGAGCATTGCTTAGACTTGGTTGGTGTTCATTGTTGAAGTTAAACCCTTAAGGGGTTTTATGGAAGAGGTGGAGAACTTGTTCGCGATAAAAAAAAAACTTGTTCATTGAGAATTTGTGTCAAGGTGGAGATTGTTAAATTAAGTGACCCTAATTCTTATTTAAATAAAATATGATGGAAAATAAAATAAAAGTAAAATCCATATAGAACTAGACTTCTTTTATTTTATTTTAGAATAAGGTTTTTTAAACCTTATTAAACTCCATCTATTTTATATTTACTAGGATAAGGTGTTTCAATCCTACTAGAATATGGCTTTACAAGCCTATAAATAGACATAGTCTATTCCTTTTGTATTGATTCAAATTTTCGACATAGTAAATTTTCTTCTCCTCTGCCCGTGGTTTTTTCCCAAAAGGGTTTCCACGTAAAATTTTGTGTTCTTTATTTTTTATTTTATTTTATTTTTTTTCACAGCAACGCTTGAATAAGAGTTGGCTTTTTGTAGTCATAATACGACACTTTTGTGGCAACACTTTCCTAAGTGTTGCTATAGACTATGCTTTGGCCCACTCTTTGTATAAGGGTTGGGATATGTATGCCTAAGGCAACGCTTGAATAAGAGTTGGCTTTTGTCTCGTTCTAAGACGACAGTTTTTGTGCGACACTTTTCGAAGTGTTGGGATAGACTGGCCAACATATGCTTTAGCCAACTCTTTGTATAAGGGTTGGGATATGCATGCCAAAGGCAACGCTTAAATAAGAGTTGGCTTTGTCCAGTCCTAAGACGATATATATTTTCCTAAGTGTTGGGATAGACTTGCCGACATACGCTTAGGTTAACTTTTTATATAAGGGTTGTGATATGTATGCTTAATGCAACGCTTAAATAAGAGTTAGCTTTGTCCAACACTATGCCTACACTTTTGGGCCGACACTTTCTTAAGTGTTGGGATAGACTAGCCAACAAACACTTTGGCCAAATCTTTGTATAAGGGTTGGTATATGCATGCCTAATGGGTTTATGGTGTTTAGGGTTTAGGGTTTATAGTTTAGGGTTTAAGAGTTGGCCTAAATCCCCCAAAGCATTCATCGTATTAAAAATTAATAAATTTTATACTGATATAAGCGATTAATCTCAGATTTTTTAAATATGAACTGTATTGCGATATAAGTTTAACTTAAAGGTTTCGTTGTTAGCTTCTATATTTAGGATTTAGGGTTTAAGGTTTAGGAGTTTAGGGTTTAGGGTATATGGTTTTAAGGTTTAGGATTTTATGGTCTTGAGGTTTAAGGTTTGTGGTTTAAGGCTTAGGGTTTTGATAAAAACGTCACAGAAAATCATTTTATTTTAAATTAAACGACGTCATTTTGCTCCCGATATTCTCACCCATCACCCAATTGTCTATCATGTATTCTTTTCGGCACGTAGACAAAATTTGAAAGTAAAAACATAAAAAAATATATGTTAAAAATAAAAAATATTAAAATACTATTATTTAAAATAATTTTAATTTAGCATATAACTTATTGTTTTTTAATTTATATATTAAATAATTTCTTATATAATTGTAAAAGAGATAATATTAATTTTAATATATTAAAATTATCATTATAGTTTAAATTATTTAAGAGATAATAGATAAACTTTATATATATTAAAATTAAAAAAATTGCTAACCCATGTATCTGTAGAGAAACAAAATTAATTAGTAAATTGAAAATTTTAGTGAATTTGTTTGATGTGATGCATATCTAATTTATTTCTTTAATTTTTTAGTGTTGCAAATATTGCGGGTTTATCTTTCTTTTTTTGGGGGGATTATTTAATTAATAAACATAATATTTATAGTGTTTTATATTCCAATATTAATGACTTAAAATAATATGGATAAAATGAAATGATATGTGAAATACACCAAAGAAGTATGAGTTTGAGACAAAAAAAAAGGGAGATACAGATAATGTGATAGTGTTATTTGAGTAACAATTAAGTTTTTTTTCAATAACATTAATTTTCTGAAATTTGTCAGTCACTATTTCTGAAATAGGTTGGCTAAATGAAAATTATAAAAAAAAAATTGAAACAAGTAAATTTAAAATACAACTTTGAAAGTATTGAGTGTAATAGTAAAATATATTATATTTTATAAAGTGAATAAATTCAAATTTTAAAAATAAAATTGTTGAAGTCTTGAGTTTCGAAACAAACATAAAAATTATTTTAGTTACGTAAATTCAATGTTATTTTAGTTACGGTACAAGTAGATATAATGAGAATAATAATTAGGATCAAGAATGTAATTAAAACTAAAGTAATAATAAAGTAAAGTTTAATTTGTAAGCAAAATCAAAATTAAAGACAGGGTTGTGTTTGTGGAGACTTGATTTGTCTGAAAATACAAAGAAAACACTTCAAACAAAATAGTGTTTCAAAGTCAAACATTCCAAAGCACTCTCAAACAACTAATTTAAGCTTCCATCTCTCTCACACAGTTTACTCCGCTTCTCTTCTCCTTTTCATGGTCTTCGCTTTTCCTAACAGGTATTTCTTCCTTCCTTTTGGTTTTTCTTTTTCCTTTTCTTTATTTTTAAGACAAAACCCCATATCTATTTGTTTTTATTATTTTCCCTTTCTCATGTTGATTCATTCGTCTTTATTTTTTTTTTTTAATTTTGCATAACAAAGTCAAAGATTGTGAGAAATGAAATGGATATCCCTAAAAAGCTTGATTTCTGTGTTATTTTTGTTTCACATAGGACATTGTTGTTATGCATGAATAAGGATGGAGTAGAATGTTATGGGTATTTGCTGGTTGTGGTGGTCTTTTGAGATGGGATTTGTTATTTGATTTTCAATAGACAAATGCAAATTAAAAATTATAAACATCATTTAGTGCTATTGTGGCGTGTTTGTGTTGATGATTGATTGAAAATTATAAACAGTAATAATCTGATTGAAATTACCTTTGTTCTGTCTGATTTCAGCATGATATATAGTTTTGATGGTCTTCGCCTTTCCTAACAGGTATTTCTTCCTTCCTTTTGGTTTTTCTTTTTCCTTTTCTTTATATTTAAGACAAAACCCCAGATCTATTTTTTTTTTATTTTCCCTTTCTCATGTTGATTCATTCGTCTTTATTTTTTTTTTAAATTTTGCATAACAAAGTCAAAGATTGTGCGAAATGAAATGGGTATCCTTAAAAAGCTTGATTTCTGTGTTATTTTTGTTTCACATAGGACATTGTTGTTATGCATGAATAAGGATGGAGTAGAATGTTATGGGTATTTGCTGGTTGTGGTGGTCTTTTGAGATGGGATTTGTTATTTGGTTTTCAATAGACAAATGCAAATTAAAAATTATAAACATCATTTAGTTCTATTGTGGCGTGTTTGTGTTGATGATTGATTGAAAATTATAAACAGTAATAATCTGATTGAAAAGTACCTTTCTTACATGTCTCGATTTCAAGCATGATATATAGTTTCCATACATTTGCATCCCCTTATATATAGTTTCCAAATACTAAGCAAACTGAACTAAACTTCAGGCTAGTGTAAAGGAACTAGATATTGTGATTACTGGATTTCAATTACGACCATATTTAAGAATGCAAATCAAAACTATATATATTGTGTATATGGCCCAAATGGAGTCACTGATGTTCAACTTCAAGAGGCATCATCGGCAGTAAGCATTAATATTTTTTCGAAAAGAGTACAGACACCATTAACCGAACAAATACCATTGCCTAAACTATATAATTGGCATTGTTTTGGCGATGGTTTGGATGATTCCTAGGCTATCAAAAGGAAATATATAAATTGAAGCATCCTCGACCGCTTCATGTTAGTATCTCTTCTGCCAGTCTTTAATATTTATTGCCTATCATGATTCATTTTAGGCTGAAGAAAAGTCACTTTGGGCGAAGGATGTCCCTGCAAAAGTGTACGTTGGTCTGCGTTACTAGCATCCATTCACTGAAGAAGCAATTGAGCAGGTATTTGGTTAGTTTTAGTCTTTTTTTTTTGGATGGCTGAAATTCTGATGAGTCTGCCTTCTCTTATTTTGTTAATCCACTTCTATTTCTTTAATATTTTTTCCTGATGTAGAAGGAAGAGAAAAATCACCAAAGTGTTATTTAAGTATTGTAATGTTTCAACTGAAATCACCAAAGTATTATTTAAGTATTGTAATGTTTCAACAGTAAGTTATTATTTCTATGCGAACATTTTAAACCTTACTTTTTAAATTTATGGGTTGCTAATATATGAATGCTTTATAATTAGATTGAACTGACTTGATGTTAGGTGTCTGCTTGTTTTCTTCTATTCTTAAAACGAGTCCACTTTTTTACCAATAATATTGCTTTTACATAAAAATATGTATGTATATAGTTTTATTCAGGTATTACTTATAATGATCCGCTTGTTTATTTTGGTAGTTCTGCATTGTCTATCCTGGTGGCCTCGAATGCATAAATCTAGCTAAAAAGGGCAGTACTCCTAGTTTGCTTTGTAAGAGACTCTTCTAAAGACTATGTTTGTCTATGTCGAGCTTTCTGCTCTAGTTTGTTAAAGCCGATATGGGTGGTAGTGTTATGTTTAGAGCTGCTTTTTAATTTATTAATGAAGTACCAAAAAAAGTGAAATCATTGATTAATTCATTAATCTGCATGTTTTAAATTAAAATTTTATCAACTTATAATTAAATTTCAACTTATATAAATAATAATATTTTATAATCAATTAATAGCATAAACATAAAAGTAGTAATAAATCATTTATAATACAAGATAAAAATATTATGCATAAAATAATAAATGATAAAACATATTTGCCCTTCTTAATTGAGCTTGCCTCATATGAAGGTTTTTTGAGCTACGTTATTGATGGTATTATTTTTTTGAATTTTTCAGGCTAAATTAAAGATCCCGAAGCATGAATAATGGCATATACTTTTTACTATAATTGAGATATCGTTTGATATAACCAAAAGGTTAGTTAACCTTTTCTTTTCCTTTTTTTTTTTCCCGTTTTTAGATTTAGGTTTAAAATTTTCTTTCTTTGTAGTTTGGACTATTTTATTTTGGAATTTAGATATTATTTATCATAAATTTTAATATTATTTAATTATCATAAAGATAAATTTTATTTATTTTAATATTTAAATTTGTTATTTTATTTCTGAATTAGGTAGTTCTAGTTTAGGTTAGTTCACTAGAAAGCCCATCTCTTTTCACACATGAACCTTATGATTAGGCATTCATAGATACTCAATTTTAGTATTAATTACTTTAACAAATGGTGGATAAAAGTTGGATGGATGCTCCAAGATTTAGCACCAATCACCTAGCTGGAATAGAAAGATTTCTATCATTTGCAATTGGAAAATCACTTTCTAACGGAAAAATATATTGTCCGTGCCATCGTTGCAATAATAGGATATTGCACGAACCACATATTGTGGGTCAGCATCTTCGCCTTTATGGTATAATAAAAGAATACAAGCATTGGATTTTTCATGGAGAATCCATTGAAAGAACATCGGTGCAAATCGACCAAAGCATGAGAACTTCTCCGTCAATTTGTACATTGTCACAAGATAACGAAGCTGATTTAAGAGATCTCATAACGGATGCTCTAGGTATCAACATCCCAACTCTTAATGAGAGTTTTGATGGAGTTTCAAGCGAGTTTCAGAATAATGGTCGGGAGTATGATGTTAATGAGGCCCAAAGGACTGCGGAAAGAGCAAATACTCTTCTATATGATTGTGATATTCCACTGTATCCCGGTTGTGTCAAGTTCTCATGCGTCTCATTCCTACTTCGGCTTTACCACTTCAAAGCACTTTTTGGATGGTCAGCAAAATCTTTGACATGCTTATTGGAGTTTTTAAATGAGGCATTTCCAGATGGAAACACAATCCCGACTACATACTATGAAGCAAAGAATAAGATTTCTGCACTAAATCTTGGGTACGTGAAGATTGATGCATGCCCAAATGATTGTATGTTATATTAGGGCGATGCTAGTAAAAAGATCAGTTGTGATGTTTGTAAAAGCTCAAGGTGGCAATCTTCTAATAAGTTGGATGCTGATGAACAAGTTGATAGTAGTTGTCGCCGTCCTAAGCCTGCCAAGGTATTACGGTACTTTCCTTTGATTCCTAGACTTAAAAGATTATTTCAATCTTCCAAGACATCATAATCCATGAGATGGCATAAAGAAGGACGAACCAAAGATGGTATATTGAGACATCCAGCCGATGGTTCTGCCTGGGATACGTTTGATAAGAGGTTTCCTGATTTTGCATCTGATCCTCGCAATGTTAGGCTAGGTTTGGCTAGCGACGGATTCAATCCATTTCGAACAATGAGTACAAGTCACAGTACATGGCCCGTACTTCTTATTCCTTATAATTTGGAACCTTGGGCATGCATGAAACAATCATCACTGATACTCTCAATGGTTATCCTGGTGAAAAAGGACACGCAACGACATTGATGTCTACATGCAGCCTCTAATTAAAGAGTTGAAGCAATTGTGGACAGGAGTTGATGCTTTTGATTCATCAGCTTCCGAATCTTTCACTTTACGGGCTTGTCTTCTTTGGACAATCAATGATTTCCCAGCTTACGCCAATCTTTCAGGGTGGAGTACAAAAGGTCAGGTTGCTTGCCTAATATGTGCTGAAAAAACTGAATCTCGATGGCTACAGTATGGTCGGAAGTTCTGTTATATGGGTCATCGTCGATGGTTATCAGCTGAACACCCATTTCGAAAACAGAGTCGTGAATTTGATGGCACTATAGAGTATGAGGTAGCTCCTATACCACAATCTGGGGAAGATATCTTAAGGGATATTGAAGGTGTAAATTTCATTTACGGAAAAGCTCGAAAGAGGGATAGAGAAGAACTAGATGAAGGGTTGATAGAACTTGATGTAGACGAGGGGTGTGATTTGGTTAACAACTTTGAAGAATTGGTAGAAGGAGATGAAACAAATCTTATAAATCTAGACAGGACTTTATGGAAGAAGAGGAGTATATTTTTCGACTTGCCTTATTGGCGTTACAATCTACTTCGACATAACTTGGATGTCATGCACATCGAGAAGAACGTATGTGACAATATCGTTGGCACCCTTCTTAATCTCTCACGCGGTGGTAAAGATAATATCAAGGCACGTAAGGACCTACAAGATATGGGCATCAGAAGTTATCTTCATCCAAAAATGAGAAACGGGAAAGAGTATCTTCCACAAGCATGTTACACTCTTGCATCAAAGGAAAGAGATATTTTTCTTTCCATTTTGAAGAACTTGAAGGTACCCGATGGTTATGCATCAAACATATCTCGATGCGTGAATTTGAAAGAGCACAAGTTGAGCAACCTTAAAAGTCATGACGGTCACATTCTCATGCAAGATTTGCTTCCTATATGCTTAAGAGGAGTTGTAGAAAAGAAGGTGCTAAGTGTTATTACAAATCTATCAGATTTCTTTAAGAGATTATGTGCAAAAAGTCTTGATCCACAAGAAGTTGATCAACTTCAAGTACAAGTCATATTAACACTTTGTGAAATGGAGAAAATATTTCCTCCAAGTTTTTTCACAATTATGATTCATTTAATTATTCATTTGCCGATAGAGGCTAAGCTTAGTGGACTGTTCAATATGGTGGATGTACCCGATTGAAAGGTATATGAAATATATCAATAAAATTTCACAATATTTTATTTTTATTATTTTAATATAGAATATAATAAGTATGTAAAAATAAATGTATGTGATATAGGTATCTTATGGGATTGAAAGCTTTGGTGCAAAATAGAGCTTATCCCGAAGGTTCTATTGCTGAAGGGTACATAGTTTCAGAATGTCTTACATTTTGCTCCCGTTATTTTTCTGATGTTGAGACTATATTTTCCCGTCCTCCAAGGAATGATGGAAATATTCAAAAACGGTACATTTTCTCTACTGGAGGACGTCCAATTGGCACCCTGAACACAAAGATATTGGACATGCGATCTCTTGCACAAGCAAACCGCTATGTTTTATTGCACAGCGATAAGTTATCACCATATCGTCAGTGAGTTTCCTGAAGAAAATCCTGTCATTCGATTCTTTTTTCTTAACCAATAGACAAATAAAATTATCACATAATTTGTATACATTTTGACAACATTTTTTCGCAAATTACTGAATATATTATAGGGAATTTTTGGAGTCTGAGCGAGCTATTTATGGTGGCATTCAAATTAGTAAACGCACAGAGGACAAATGGTTGGTTGAAAAGTTCCCAATATGGCTTGCGAAATAGGTAAATTGTCACTATTAAAATAATTTATTCAAATATCTATGTAATGAGAGAACATTGTAGAAATTTGATCATAGAATAAGAGTTAATTGATTTCCTACTATATGGTTAGATTCCAAAGATGGAAGTTGAACAAGTTGATGCTAATGTAATTGCTCTTGCTCGAGGACCGCATAAAGTGGTTTCCACATATGATGGACTTATAATTAATGGTTTTAGGGTCCATACTAAAAAACTTGAGCAACATCGTAAGACTCAAAACAGTGGCGTGATGGTTTTTGCTGACGGGAGAAACTATTATAGCAATTGCATTGAAATTATCGAGCTAAACTATTATGAAAGGTTTTGGGTTATTATGCTTAGATGTGATTGGGTGAATATTAAATCTCCTAGAAGTATGAAGAAGGATGCTAATGGTTTTATTATGGTGAAATTTTCTGAGCTTATCCATACAGGGAATCGTGATTCGGACGATCCGTACATACTGGCTTCTCAAGCGAAACAAGTATTTTATGTTGAGGATGGCAAGAGTGAAGGATGGCTCCATGTTATTGGAGTAAAGCCAAGAGATTTGTTCAATCTAGGCGTTGAAACCCCCGTAGAAGATGATGAATATCCGCAGTGTAATAATCATATTGTAGCTTAATAGTTTTAGTTTTAATTTGAATAGGAATGATGTTTTGAAGTGCAAAGATTTAGTGTAATTGACATTTTTAATGCACTTAGCAAAATGAATTTCCCTTGTTTCTCCTTTGTCTATTTTTCTTTATGTATAGTTTTTTAGAGTTCAATTTGCTGTTTTATTCAACCTGTTAATTCTCAAAAACAGTTGACTTTTAAAGTTTCATTCTTCTTTCATCTTGATTCTGGTTAATCTTCTTTGCTCCATCTTACTTATAGGGGTAATGTCTATAATGATATAGCAAGTCTGCATAATTTTTTTGATTGTTCTTGACGCAATTGAATCAATCGGTTCTTCATTGTATGCATGGTAGATTGGTATATATATTGATTGAGTTAGATTTTTTACAAATTCACAAGCATGTTTTTCCTCCTTGTGTTACATTTTAATGGTTAATACTTGAACTGTGCTATGAGAAATATCAGTGTTAGAAGGAGGCACTTGAATCTGGAAGAACTCATGTGGTTAGGCCTAAAGGTATGCACCAAGCAACCGTAATTTGGTTACATGGCCTTCGTGATAATGCTTCAAAATATTGCTTTTTAAAATTCCTACTTTTAGTTTTTGGGAAATAAATTTAACTTTACTTTCTTAACATCAGTAATTTAACTTATTTTCTCTTAGGAAAATAAAACAATTAAATTTTCAAATTTCGCATTTCTCCTAAAGTGTCAAATACAAAAGGAAGAAATATTATATATGTATATTCTATTTGGTAGGTGTATGCATGTCTAGCTCTTCCCTTCCCTAAGCAGATTTAGCTTGTCTTTGATTCTTTTTAAAACTCAAGTATAGATTTTGATGAGACTCCATTATTCCGGCCATAACCCACCTAAAAATTTCTAACGATTAAAGCTTTAATGAGATAGAGAATGACAGTATGTATTATATAATATTATAAACTGAATTAGCAATGGATTTTGATGTGTTATTTTTCTAATTTATTTATTTAATTTTGGTTCACATCCCATTGATGTGCATCAAATGTTGTTGATGTAAAGAAACGAAGAAATCAAATATCTTAAAGCCATCTTCTTCCCTGTAAGAAAGAAACATTAAAGAAATCAAATACTTCACAACTAGGGTACATAGTCAATTTTGTTATGGTATTTTGATTTTTTTAAGTATAAATTTAATTTATTTATGTGAGGCACATATTACTAATCATATTATAATTTGTTTAAGTTTGATGTGTTATTTGTTAATTTTAATTTTTTTATAAAAATTAATTTTTTAGTTATTATTTTGAAAATTGAATAGAATATAAATTTATGTAAATATTCAAATATTTGCTTCTCTTTTGTTGTTTTGTTGGATATTTCATTGGGCTGTGTTTTTATTTGTGAAACTTTTTTTTTTTTTTGAAATTTTTTTATTCAAATATGCAGATTTATTTACCGTTTTTGCTTCTTTTTTTTTTGTTTTAATAGAATGCAGTACAGATTCTCCATCTTTTGACAAACCCTAAAATCTAAAATAAAAAGTAAGTGTGAAAAAAATAAAAATAAAATAAAAAATAAAGAACACAAAATTTTACGTGGAAACCCTTTCGGGAAAAAACCACGGGCAGAGGAGAAGAAAATTCACTATGTCGAAAATTTGAATCAATACAAAAGGAATAGACTATGTCTATTTATAGGCTTGTAAAGCCATATTCTAGTAGGATTGAAACACCTTATCCTAGTAAATATAAAATAGATGGAGTTTAATAAGGTTTAAAAAACCTTATTCTAAAATAAAATAAAAGAAGTCTAGTTCTATATGGATTTTACTTTTATTTTATTTTCCATCGTATTTTATTTAAATAAGAATTAGTGTCACTTAATTCTAACAATCTCCACCTTGACACAAATTCTCAACGAACAAGTTCTTTATCGCGAACAAGTTCTCCACCTCTTCCATAAAACCCTTAAGGGTTTAACTTCAACAATGAACACCAACCAAGTCTAAGCAATGCTCAAACTTGGTTATAGGAAGTGACTTGGTCATCATATCTGCAGGATTTTCATGAGTACTAATTTTGCTCACAACAATATCACCACGAGCAATAATATCACGAACAAAATGATACCGAACATCAATGTGTTTTGTTCTCTCATGAAACATTTGATCTTTTGTAAGAAAGATGGCACTGATTGTCACAAAAATCATGGCTTTGATTTGAAGGTCTTCATTTAGTTCACTAAAGAGTCCCTTCAACCAAATAGCTTCTTTACAAGCTTGATGAATCGCCATGTACTCGGCTTGAGTGGTAGACAAAGCGATTGTAGTTTGCAAAGTGGCTTTCCAACTTATTGCACAACCTCCGATTGTAAAGACATAACTTTGTGAGAGATCTTCTTCTATCAAGGTCTCCAGCAAAATCAGCATCAACATACCCAATAACTCCATCTTGATTCTTCCAAGCGTAAGCAAACATCGATAGTACTCGTAAGTATCTTAAAATCCATCGAATCGCTTTCCAGTGTTCTTTAAAGGATTCGCCATATATCCGCTAAACTGCACCGATTGCATATGATAAACGGACGTGAACAAACCATAGCATACATGAGAGATCCCATCGCACTAGAGTATGGAACATGTGACATGTACTCAATCTCATCATCGATTGTGGAGACAAAGTCGATGAAAGTCTAAAATGAAATTTTGCTAAAGGAGTACTAACAGCTTAGCACTCCGCATATTGAACTCGCAAAGAAGTTTCTCAATGTACCCTTCCGACTTAGGTACAATTTACTTGTTTTTCTATCTCTAAGAATCTCCATACCAAGTATCTTCTTTCTTTGGTCCCAAATCTTTCATCTCAAATTCTTCACTTAGTTGGGCTTTGACCTTTCTTATCTCTCCTTTGTCTTTTCTTTGCTATCAACATGTCATCAACGTAAAGAAGTAGATACACAAAAGAACCATCATTGTTTTTCTTAAAGTAAACACAATCATCAAAACTACTTCTTTTGAAATCGTGAGAAGTCATAAAGGAATCAAACCTCTTGTACCATCGCCTTGGTGATTGCTTTCAAACCGTAAAGGGACTTTTTCAAACAAGCAAACATAATCCTTTTTTTCGAGGTGTAAAACCCTCTCGGTTGTTGCATGTAAATATCTTCCTCAAGTTCTCCATGCAAAAATGCGCTTTTTACATCTAATTGCTCAAGCTCTAAATCATGCATGGCCACAATACCAAGCAAAGCTCGAATCAAACTATGCTTCACAACCTGGGAGAACACATTCTGTGAAGTCCACTCACGGAACTTGATTGTAACCCTTTGCAACAAGCCTTGCTTTATATTTAGGTTCTTCAACTCCTGGAGTCCCTTTTTTCTTTTTAAACACCCATTTACAACGAGCAGTCTTCTTACCTTTAGGAAGTTTCACAAGATCCCATGTTTTGTTTTTGTGGAGTGATTCCATCTCCTCTTGCATAGCAAACATCCATTTTTCTCGAGTCTTCACACTAATCGCCTCAGAATAATTTGATGGCTCTTGATTCGCATCTATATCTTCACCACATTTAAAGCATAAGCAACTAGATCACCTCAAAGATACTTCTTTGGAGGTTTAATTTCTCTTTTAGTTCTGTTTTTGGCGATAGAGTATTGAGGCGAAGAAGCAACTCTATTCTCAATTTTTGTACTGATTTGAGGAGTTGACTCTGTATTAATCTGATGCTCCACCTGCTTTTGATTTTCTTTATTGGAAGAGTCTTTAAGAGATAAGTTAGAAAGCATAGTAGTTTCATCAAAAACAACATCTCTACTAATCACAACTTTCCTATTTTCAGGACACCATAACTTATACCCTTTTACACCGACTTTATAACCAAGAAAAACACATTTAATGGATCTCGGTTCCAATTTTCCATTATTAACATGAGAATACGCAGGACACCCAAAGATCTTTAAATCAGAATAATTAGCAGGATTACCAGACCATACCTCTTGTGGAGTCTTTTTCTCAATGGTAACGGATGGAGATCGGTTGATCAAAAACATGCATGAGAGGTCGCTACGCCCAAAATGACTTCGTAAGTTGGCATTTGACAACATACATCGAACCTTCTCCATGATCGTTCGTTTCATTCGCTCGCAACGCGTTTTGTCGTGGAGTATGACGAATCGTCAAGTGTCTCACGATCCCTTCGACTTGCACAATCTATTAAACTCATCGTAACGTAACTCTAAGCCATTATGCATGCGGAGGTATTTTATCTGCATTTTCCGTCTGCTTTTCAATCATAATTTTCCAAGACTTAAATGCGTAAAACACATCGCTTTTCTCGCTTGGGAAGAACACCCAAACTTCTAGAAAAATCATCAATAAAGGTTAGCATATAATTAGCTCCACCTCTCGAAGGCACTCTGGATGGTCCCCACGCATCGAATGAATATACTCCAACGTTTCCTTCGTGTTATGGATTCCTCTAGTGAATCGAACTCTCTTTGCTTCCCAAAAACACAAGTGCTCACAGTAAATTCGGTTTGCAAATTCCTTGCCCATCAAGAAGTCCTCTTTGCTCAATTCTACCATGCCATTCTCACTCATATGCCCTAGGCGCATATGCCAAAGTTTAGTAATATCATCATCCGACAAGAAAGAGGAAGCGACAATTGCATCACCAAGATATGATAGAACCCGCAAAACATATAACTTGGCGCTTTTTCTTTGCCCTTTCATCACAACAAGGACCCTTTGGAAATCTTTAAAACCCCACTTTTAGTCGCGTATCTGCACACTTTTGAATCAAGAGTACTCAACGAAATTAAATTTCTTTTCAATTCTGGAACATACCGCACGTCACTAAGTGTTCGACAACTCCATCAAACATCTTAACTTTAATTGTTCCAACACCGCGATCTTACACGAAGCATTATTTCCCATCAAAACAACACCTTGAGACCTTTGTTTCGTAAAGTTGTAAACCAGATCCCGATTGGGACTCATATGGAAGGTGCACTGAATCAAGTATCCACTCCTCACTTACTTTAGAAATCATGATGTGAAGCGACTAGAAGTTCACCATAGTTGTAGTCTTCTACAACATCGCCTTCACCGTAATTTTCTCGGTTGTTTTCCTTTGATTCGCAGCCTCTCCTTTTAATCTTATTTTGTAGCTTATAGCACTCAGATTTAATGTGCCCTTTCTTCTTCTGAAGTTACAAGTTTTACCTCTATTTGAAGACTTGATCTACCCTTAGATTTACCACGATGATTTCTTTCCTGTGTCCTACCACGATCATCATCGATATTCGATCTTGTCTCCCACGAACAATGAGACCCTCTCCCCGAGAGTCGGTTTAACCACAAGATGTTTCATCTTATCATACGAGGTTAAAGAATCATAAACCTCATCAACCGTGAGAGACTCATGGCTATATAAAATCGTGTCTCTAAAGGTTGAATAAGACGGAGGCAAAGAACAAAGTAGAATCAACCCTAGATCTTCCTTATCATATCGAACCTCCATGGCCTCCAAGTTTGAGAGAATTTCTTTAAACAACGTTAAGTGTTCGTGTGTCTGACGCACCTTCCTCCAAACGATAAGCATAAAGACGCCGCTTCATATGCAACTTGCTTGTTAGAGTTTTCGACATACATATTTGTTCTAGCCTCTTCCATAATGCAATGGCAGTCTTCTCTTTCATCACATCCTGCAAAATTTCATTGGACAAATGCGCAGATGCAATTGTGTTAATGCCTTTCGATCCTTACGCTTCTTCTCTTCATCCGTTAATGTCGAAGGCATCTTATCTATCCCTAGCAGGCATCCTCCAGATCCATCTCGCGCAAGAACCGCTTGCATCTTAATCGCCACAACGCAAACGGTGTTGCGATCCAACAATGAATTTCATATTTCAAAGACGCCATTACCGTGATCGAGATGAACAACCCTAAGCTCGGATACCAATTGTGAAAAAATAAAAATAAAATAAAAATAAAGAACACAATTTTACGTGAAACCCTTTCGGGAAAAAACCACGCAGAGGAGGAGAAGAAAATTCACTATGTCGAAAATTTGAATCAATACAAAAGGAATAGACTATGTCTATTTATAGGCTTGTAAAGCCATATTCTAGTAGGATTGAAACACCTTATCCTAGTAAATATAAAATAGATGGAGTTTAATAAGGTTTAAAAACCTTATTCTAAAATAAAATAAAAGAAGTCTAGTTCTATATGGATTTTACTTTTATTTTATTTTCCATCGTATTTTATTTAAATAAGAATTAGGGTCACTTAATTCTAACAAGAAGTCTTGCTCAATTTTATGAGGTTTCAAGTTTCAGTGGGAGTAGGAAGTTTAAAATTCATATTTTCCAGCTTTTTCTCTCCTTCTCAAAACTTATGATTTTCTTTTCAATCTTTGTGCTAGGTGCTTCGTCGTTAACCATCACTGCTTGTTTTCTAGGAAAATGATTGGCAAAAGGCGAACATTAAAAGGTGTACGATTCTCTTGAGGGTTCTTGTGAGTTGAACGCCTTTGGGAAGTGCTTGCTACCGATAGTCAAAGCACGGAGATAAAACTCCAACTCAATCAAGAGAGGAGTACCGCAACTCCAACTGGTACATCCATTGGCTTCGTTTGTTTTCTAGTTTTCATTTTGTTCACAGTATACAGAGAAACAGGAAAATTTCGGCTTTAACTTTGTGTTTGGTTTTTTGCCCCACTGATCTTTCTATTTGTTTTTTTTTTTTCTATTTGTTTTTTTGTTTTCTAGTTTACTTGCAATTACTGTTTTTATTCAAATATCTAATGAAATTTGAGCTTTACTAATTTTATTTGATTCTAATATATATTTTCCCTAGGTATAACAAAAGTGCAAAACTGTTATAAATTTTGAAAATTTCAATCTTTAAACTAAAAGTGTTTTTTGTTTTTCTTCATTTATCTTCCTAGAAAGTGCAAAATTTTAAAACATAATAATTTAAGTCTGTAATTTTACTTATTAAATTGTTTTTAAAGCATTTGCTATTTAGAATAAGATAATATTACAAATATTTGATACTTTGATGTCTATGCATTAGTTAATATTTGATGTATGAATTATATAAAAAGTAGAGTGAGTTCAATTTTTGCATGTTCTAATCCGTTCAATACTTTATCATTGTATTTTGAACCGATTCACTCTCAAGTTTTATTGCTTTAAAGTCATCTGTTGAAATGGATTTATTTTATACACAAATAAAGGATAGAAGCTAATAAAATGTAGTTGATCTTGCAAACATACATATGCGTATATAATTTTCCAGATTGCAATTAAAACTATATGTTTGATCTTACAATTGAATGTTTTGCTCTGTGCTTCACGTTCGAGCAGTTAATGTTGCATTTTTAACTTCCAAAAACTCCGTTTCATCTTTTCTCTAATTGAAATGTAAATGATAATACTGTGACTTATAGTGTCGAAGAATTTTACATTCTCGGATATAGAGTTAGAAACCTTATAGTCTAATGCTAACATTTTTATTTGTTAGTTTGGCCTCATCGTAATATCAACTACGTGAGTAATTTTGTATTTTAAAATACTACATTGGTGGTGGAATTAATGAAATTTCTTTGAATCAAAATAATAGAGGAATGGTGAATGGTGAGAGCATAAGTATAAGATATAATTTACAAGCAGTGGTAAAATAAGAAAAGAAAAGGTATAGCTGTTTAAATATAGATAAAGAGAATAATAAATAAAGTATAGCTATTTAAATGGTGAGAGCATAATTATAACATGAACGTATTATGTGTTTTTTATGATAAATAAAATCTTTTATTATGCTTTTATATAATTAAGAGTGGTTTTCTTTTCTTTTTTTACATATACACAATTTGCTCCTGTATCATATTTATTTTTTCACATTGATACATAATTTTTTTTCAATTTTCATATCTAAAATATAATTGTTACTTTTGACAGAGGCTACTAAGGGTGCTAAGAGAAAGCGAGGGCCTACAAACATCAAAGATATATGGAATCTTCAACCTGGAACTCGTATAGTAGTAGATGCCAACCAATATGGCCAGCCTATTGGGAAGAAAGCGTCCAAATTTTAATGAATTTCTAGATACAATTGCAAGGACTGGTTCTATATGTCCTTTGAATACAAAACATTGGAAACATCTTCCTAAATATGTGTTGGAAAACATATTGGCAATCGTTCATGTATGTAGTACATAACCATTTTCTAATTTAATGTATTGCAATAATTTTGCATTATTTGAAATTGTATGTAATGAGTACTTGTTACATTATTTTGTTATACGTGTAGGAAAAGTTTGATCTCCAAGGTAAGGTGGAGGACTCGGACATCCTTTCACATGTTGGAAAACTTCGGAAGGAGTTTAAATCGACTTTGAAAACTAGATACTACAAAGAGATGGTCCAAGAAGGTCGACCGATTCAAGAAATATACGAAAACAATCCTCCTGGTGTGCATGATGATCAATGGAAGTGGCTAGTGGAGCGATGGGGAACACCACAAGCTACGGTATGCACTTTTATTAGATTAAATGTCTCATTTTTCCTACTTCCACTTACGGTATGATCAAAGTAGTGCATAAATGCATGATTTGTTGAATGAGGCATAATAAACTTAGTTTTCCTATTACTCTCATATTTTTTCTTATTAATTTAAACAATAGGCACAATCAGAAAAGGCGAAAGAATCCCAAACAAAAGTGCGTTATGCATATACTGCCGGTCGTACAGGATATGCAACCCTCAATGCACAGTTTGTAAGTATTACATATTAATAAATATGTAACTTATATTAATTATTCTGTGCTCATTGGTGAATAATGTTAACAACTATTGTTTTGTTGTATAATAGGCTAAGAATGAAGGCCGTGAACCCTCGCGTTTGGAGCAGTTTAGATTTCGACATTTGCACAAAGATGGGAGTGACAAATTGAGCAGTGAGGCAGCACAACAAGTTTATGTAAGAAACAAATGGGTATTGTTTATTTATTTATATTTATTTTGACATCAAATTTATTTTTTTTTTCAAAATAGATTTTTTTTAATTAAAGATAACTGTAGGATGAAGCATGCAAGATGGTTAAAGACTCTATGCCAACATCTGAGAGTTCTTTCACACCTCAAGATAATACTGAATTAGAAAACGAGGTCTATACACAAGTGTTCGGCCCTGAAAAGGATGGAAAAATGTTGGGATATGGACGTGGGATGACCAAATCCAAGTTGTTTGGCTATGGGTCGATTACCGAGGAAGCCAATCTACATCGTCCATCAGTACAATGATTGAAGAGATGAGCGCTAAACATGTCCAAAGCAAATACAAATAATTCAAGTCGAACAAGCGATTCGAGAGAAAACTCTACTCGAGGAAGCGAGGATGTCGATTTCAGTATGGAGGTGCAGAGCGAGAAGCTCATTTGATAGCCGAGGCGGAAGAAAGATTTATGAAATTAATCTGAAATTCGAGAGGCAAAGTTAATGGAAATGTTGGATGCTCGTGACAAAAAGTATAAGGCTCTCATCGATGAGTGCATGGCAAAGGAATGTCAAGTAAGTACAAGGTTTTTCATAATAAGCATAGTAATTAAGGTGACTATTTTATAACTAGATTGTCAATAAGTTTGTTAATGGTTTAATAGACATTGATTGTTGTAATTGAATGCTATGTTCTTATTCAATGTCTTCATTGCTTGCTCAACTAATAATTAGTGGATGTCTTGATGAGAACTCTTTATTTAGCTTCAATTTATGGTTCTTTGGTTAATATTAAAATATTATTCTCATGTGTTCATGTTGTTTCTCATCTAACTTGTATAAATAGAAAATGTACATTGCTATTTTTGCGCTTGAATTTCAAAGTAGCGGACTTGATGATAAAGCCTTCAGTTCGGATGATGATGAATGAGGCTTATTGCATATTATGTATTATATATATATATATAAGTTATAGTGGTTGATGAATGCAATTGTCTCATAATTTTTTGGTGTCATCGGAATCAAGTTGACAACATGTTGCAGCCTATTGACTGCTTTTATTAGGATTTTGTATAATTTTTTGATGTCATGTGAAATAGGTTGAGAATACGTTCGCAACATGTTGACAACTTCTATTAGGATTTTGTATATAAATTATTAACTGCATTATTCAATGATAATTTTGTATTTATATGATCATTTTCTATTAATTAATTGTTCAATTAATATTGACTCAAACTTTTCCACACCCAATACATACAAATTTGCTCATATTTCACCAAAATAGGCTCTTAAAAATCGGGGAAAACGTCGTAAAAAATAATCATACATGAGGCAAAGATCTATTCCAACATTTTCAAGTTGCATCGAAAGAGGTCTATCCCAACCTTTTTAGGGTTGCTGTAAACAGGTCTATTTCAACATTTTTAACGTTGTCTTAGACAGGTCAATCCCAACCTTTGCTAAAAGTCACCTTAGATAAGATATATACCAACGTTTTTAAGGTTACCTTAGAAGAATCTATCGCAACCTTTTTAATGTTACTTTAAACAAGTCTATCCCAACCTTTTTTTAATGTTGCCTTAGACAATGTCTATTCTAACATTTTTAAAAAGGTTGCCTTAAACATGCCTATCCCAACCTTTCCTAAAGGTTGCCTTCGACAAGATCTATCCCAACTTTTTTAAAAAGTTGCTTTAGATAAGGTTTATACCAATTTTTTTTAAGGGTTGCTTTAGACAAGGCCTATCCCAACCTTTTTAAGGTTGCCTTAAATGAGTCAATCCCAACTTTTTAAAGGTTGCTATAGACGGATCTATCCCAACTATTCTTAGAAGTTGCCTTATACAGGTTTATAACAACGTTTTTCAAAGGTTGGTCTTGACTAGGTCTATACCAACCCATTTTAAAGGTCGGTATTGACTAAGACTTTCGCAAATTTTCAATAAGCGTCGGCTTATGTTGACTTATACCGACGCTTTTTGAAAAGTGTCGCGAAGCCTATACCAACTGCACTATATACAACCTTTTTGGAAGTGTCGGGAGAAGCGTCGCGAAGCCTATGCCAACTTTTTTTGCGTCGTCTTAGTTCAAAAAAAGTGTCGTATTAGGGCTTTTTTACGTAGTGATTGTTGTGTTTACATGTGTTTGTTTGAAACTAAGACCATTTCTATAATTTAATTATTGTATGTAGCTAAAGGCAACTTGAGATAAAGGAAAGGCTAAGGTCGTAGACGATTAGCTATCTCGGCTTGTGTTTTCATGACTGAATTCAAATTATTATTATTATTATTATTATTATTATTATTTGGTTGTTGCAATTATCTTGCTTAACGTAATGGTCTTACTTGTCTCATGAATAGGTAAGTATGAAATAGTTGATACTTGTGAAAAATGTGATAATAATGCATAGAATTATATGAAAAGGTATGAAATTGATTTGAGCATGATATGTGAATCATTATGTTTGAAGCATTGAATACCCTATTAGCGATCTCAAATAGAGTCGGGTATAGTTGGCATGCTATAGGATTAGTGTTCGGATTTTGCTTCAGTTTATATTGATGAGGTGCCAAACGCATATTATAGTTCAAACGTACCGATAAGGTGCTAGACACATTTATACCTATTTATTTTAGTTTATACCGATGAGGCACGAAGCACATATTATGCTTCGAACATACCGATGAGTCACTGAGTATGGGATATATTGGAGTGATGCATGGATGATTCGTCTATTCATCTTGAGTTCGTATTTGATTAATAGGGATTATGCAACATGTACTTTGCTTATTAACATTGAATATTTAATTATGTAATTGTATATTGATGCTGAAGCAATAAAAGATAGCATGTGAATGATCATGTGATCTTGTTAATATAAGCCATGAGGGGCGATACATTTATAAAACGAATTAGTAATTTCAAGAATAAAATGAAAAAGTGAAATAGTATTTGTGATATGTTATAATGTGGTTATAATTAAGATATAATGATAGAGGTATCATATGTTGGCATATGACATGGTATTAAATATATAACATGATTTTAAATACATGAGACAAGATTTACAAAACATGATTTAGATAGTAGATGACCTTATATCAAATGAATTTGGTATCTTGTTTATGTTTGATTATTGCTTTATATCATGTTAACACCACTAAGCCTTATTTTCCTGCAATTTTGTTTACTTTCGTGCATAGGTATTATTAGATCTCAAGATGTACGATAACATTCAAGGCTCAATTTTCGACTCAACAATGTTTATGTAGTTTTGTTATGCCTATATCAAGTGGCTTGTACCTAGTGTTTTGAGTTGGTCCTTAGGTTCAATTTTTCATTTTGGTATTTATGGTAGGAAATGTTTATACTTCGAATATGACCATATAAGTTTGATGTATGCATGTATACTAATCTAGTGATATAATGATTTGCTTGCTTATGTTAGTTATGTTATGCTTGTTGTTGAGATAATCTTGCATGCCAAGTAAAAGAGTTTGATGTATGAAACTAGGTATATATATTTTGATAATGTATTTATAGGTGTTTGATATGCTATGGATGGTATTTTGGTATTTGTGTTAATGTCTATAATGTGATGAGATAGGTTTTTGGGTTATTTTAGACCAAATGAAGTTGATGTTTAGTAGGCTTGTAAGAAATGGTGCATTGTTGAGAAAACCATCTTTATAGTCGCAACATTCCCCTACTGAAGTCGCGACATTAAGCCCCTGTCTTCAAGGTCGCAACATTTCCCTATTGAAGTCATGACACCACTAGTTAATTGTCCTCAATGTTGCAACATACAACCTTCATTGTCACGGCAAGATACTATTTTAGTCGTATTTGTATTCTAGTCCCTTATTTGTTACCGGTGATTCATGAAAGCTTTCGTAAGCTCACTTAGAACCCAAATTTGAATCAATAATGTTTTTAGAAGTTTAAAAACTTATTCATTTCAATGAATACGTGATTAAACTTAATTGTTCGCATATTCATTTATTAAATATTGAAATGTGTTCCTAGTTGCTTTGACAATGAATGTGACATGTCACCTTTCAAACTTGGTGATCAGGTTGGGTGTGAGATTTTACATTGCTAACTTAAAAGTGGGTCGGGCTGTGCCTAGCTCAAGCCTTGAATATTCAAGCTCGAACCCGACCCATATTTTAAAGGGCCTAATTTTTTGTGCAAAAACCCATTTTTGGGTCTAATATTTTTGCCCAAACCCTCCCAAATTTCAGGTGAGCCTTTAAATATGGTAGACCAATTCAAGGGTTAGGCTACCCACCCAAGCCCTCTCAAATTTTAAGGGGCCTTTAGGCTTGGGCGGGTAGCCCAACCCATAAATAGGTCTACTCTATTATTCATACCTTTAATATAAATATAATAACTTAAATTAATACAACCCTAAAATAAAAAGAGACAATGATGTCCACGAAACCAACTAAAAATTTGACAAAAGCAAGTGCACCTATCAATTAATAGTATAGCTATAGTGAGCAAAGATATCATTCTCATGAGGACTAAAAGTACTAGTAATTACTGTCTTTCTATTATTTAACTGAAAAATTGGGGTGATTGATTAAAACTAAAATTAATTAAATTAATTAACTAAAGAACACAACAAAGAACAAACTAGGAAAATAAAGATTAACAACCAAGGAGCGAGTCAATACCCAAGAAATAATCCACCTAGACTTCATTTGTTATTATCAATCTAAATTACGCAATTTCTTCACTTAGTATCTTGATTCGTAGAAATCCCTAAATTATGCAAATATCGCTCTTCAAGACTAAGAGCAACTATAACTCTAGGTTGATTAATTGAAATTTCTTTCTAATTAAAACCCCTATTGTCACATTAACTCGACCTATGGATTCCCTTATTAGATTTGACTCTAATATGGTAGATTTATATCGTTCTATTTCTAGGATTTCATGCAACTCCACTCAATTATGCTAAACTTACTCTTAAATAGGGTCTATTCCTCCTCTGATTTAAGCACATCAAACATGGATTAATAATCTAGAAATATTAAACCAATAATTAAGCACACATAATTGAGAACAAGATCCAAGTATTTATTGTGTAAAAATAGAAATCAAATAACAGAATCTATCTTAAGGTCCATCATCCTAGGCATTTAGAAATTTAGTTCATAATCGTAAATAAAGGCATCTCAAAGACAATAAAACCATAAGAAATAAAGAAACTCATTATAAACTTCAAAGAAATCAAAAGAATATCTTTAATCTTGATGGAAATTTGCTCTGGAGTCAACTTCAATGGTTTTTTTTGAGTTGTTTTATTGAGTATTCTATGATGGCTCACTCATCTCTTCTCATATTTGGTATGTGTAGGTCTTAGAATGCCTAAAAAACCTAGAAATTGCATTTTTCTTTGTGTTTGGAGTACAGAGCGCAATTTCCACACGGTCTGGCACATGGTTGTGTGCCCAGCCCGTGTGGCTCCTAAAACTTGCTCCGATTTTCGCTCGTTTTTCGCTCCTTTTACTCCCAAATGCTCTCCTGAGTATAGAAACATGAATTTAAAGGAGTAAGAGCATAAAATTCACCATTTTACATCGAATAATCATCCAAAAACGCATTAAGAATGTGATTAAAACATGTTACTTTTAGCATTTATCAGACATGCTTAAAAATACAAGAAGTCTTAATATAAATAATAAAATAATCCTAAAATCTTCGTCTTGTGTGCCAACTTGAGCTCTCATGCCAACCCTTTCGTGCAATTTGCATATCCACTCATTTTCTAACACATTGGACAATAATTGTACCTATATAGAAAATGATAGATTAAGAGCCAAATTAGGTAAAATTCATGCCCAAAATTAATTAAAATAAATAATAAAAATATGTCGATAAGGACATTATTAATTTTTGAACATTTAGTACATATATTTTCTGAGAGTTTATAGGTACAAATACAACATGACAACAAATACTTATCTAAGCAATTACAAAGCAGAATCAAACTATAACAAAGCATAAACAAATTAAGAATCGAAATAATTTGAGCTAAAACTCAACATGAGGTAAAATTACCATATAGGCCCTTGAACTAGGAGTCGAAGTGCTTTTTGTATGATAGATTAAAGAGCAAACTATTCCTATTTATTAAAAAATCCATCTATTTCTATTCTTAAAAATTGGCTTCGCTGATAGAACAACTAGACAGTTACACGTGGCATGCTACATGTACTCATTTTGATGTATTGGCGGAGGCGAAGTTAGGGGGTTGGTAGGGGCCTCGACTCTCCCTCCAAATAGAAAATTTTCCTTTTAGGCCCCTTTATAATTTATAAAATTTTAAATTAGTAATGATAAAATTGTACTTTGGCCCTAAAAATGATAAAATTTTGATTTAATCCTTTAATAATTATAAAAATATAAGCTATTAAAATAGTGAAATTGTATTTTTACTATCGTAAAAATATACAACTTAATTTCGACCCCAAAAAAATTTTTCTGACTTCGATCCTTTGCACAAAGACCAATTTTTAAGAGTAATGAATGAAATTTTTAATAAAATGATTAATTTACTCTTGGATCTAACGTATAGGGACTATTTTATCCATTTGAAGACAAATTACAATCTGACTTTTGATATAAGTATCTCCATAATATTTTTACCCTCAACATGACAACAATATACTATAGAAATGAAGACTCATGCATAGTAATCCTGCATTATGAGAATCTAATGGCTAATCAATTCAATAAAATTAATTCGTGTATCATAAGAAAGAAACTGTGAATTAACTGTGTTTTCTATAAATATTCTCCCTTTTTTTTGTTTCAAAATAATAGTATATATTTATATTAAATACAATAATTGATGAAAATGCACTGAAAGTACATCCCATGAATTCCAGTCCAGTCTTTTCTGCTCCTGAGTTTCATCTATTAACTAACAAAAAACTGTTTGCCCCCCTTTAAAAGAAAAAAAAACAACCTAACAGAAAACTGTGCATCTCTTGGCACCACTTGGGAATTTGGATCCTGGGAAGAGGTTAAAATTTGAAGCAAGCGAAACCATGGCTGCATTTTACATCACATAATTAAAACCAGCGTCCCCAGTTCTCACACAATTATGCAAATGCCGACGACTTCCATTTCCAAGTACGGCCCACACTGCACCGTCAAGATAAAATCAGGCCAGTGTTTTTCCTAGTACCCTGTTACTTGATTTGATTAATGATCTTTACGCAAAAGGATAAAATAAAAAATAAAAATAACTCCGGTTGGCTTGGGATTTAATTATGTGTCACATGCGTGATGTGTTCAAGTGATAGCTCCTTGATTTGCGGGATTCTCCTGTTTTTCCGATGCCCATCTGCTTCTGCAGGATGTTAAATTCCAAGAAAACAACCTTCCTTTCTTTAACTTGGCAGCATTTGCTTCATTTTAATTTAAGAAAAAGCTAATAATTTTTTACAAATTTGCTATAATTGCTTTGAAAACTAATTAGTGTCTCTTTCAGCTTTGCCTTGGTCCGCATCGAGAGGTCAGTTTTCTGCCACAATTTTTCCTTTCAGCTAACCCCTGAACTTGTCTGCAAAGTAAGTGAGTGGCCCCATTGCTTGCTAGTTTTTGGAGCTTTTCGCCATGCCTACCTTTTAGTTTAACTTTCTCCATCAGTATCATATCTACTCATCTATATCCATGGCTTGCTGCTGCATGTCTTCCTCATACAAGTCATTTCGTGATGGGAAATCTAAGTTGCTACTTGCTAGTTAAACGACGGTAAGTACACATATAATTATGAATTGTTCAGGTTTCTTGCCATGTAGGGCATTCATAAGATTGAGGCATCACATCTGTCCAAATTTCTAAGACCATTAATGGGTTTTTTCTAAATTTCTTATATTACCAAACTTCGACCTCCCTGCGCCTTGGATACATATGGATTTGAATTGATGATAGTTTGCTAATTGCTAGATAGATATCTCAAGTGAAAGACAATAATTGTAGGGCCCAAAATGGACCTGCTGGCTTCTTGTTTATGATACCTTAATTAGCAAGTTAGAGTAACAATCATTTGTTGAATTAAATAGTAAAAAGTTTGATTTGGCTTAAATATTTATTTGAGTTTGAATTTTATAGATGAAGTAAAAGGTGCTAAGAGAAGTTGCTCACTTTGTTTAGCTCTAAATTTAGCCATAGTCCAATTGTAACTCCATCTATTTTTAGGGGAAAAAAGCAAATTAGAGTGGAGGGGAGGGGCTTGGACCATTGTGTGTGCATGAATATTGAATCATGGTGTGGTTAGGACCATTCTGTCAGTCCTTTTCGGGGAAGAAAACTAGCTTAAGATTTTGTGTTCGGATTTGGGTTTAGGTCCATCTTGTTTGCTTGCATTTGATCCTATTGGTTAGGATGAAAGAAATGGAGAGCGGGGAGAAAATGAAACATATAAATGATAGTCATATGCTAATCCCACTCTTCAAATTAAAGTGTAGAACAAAATTACAAGTCAGGCAGCCTTTAGTATAGACATAGACTGCTTGCATTTAATTAATGTTAAAAAGATGGTAAGTAGATCATTAATAAATTATATCACTGACTATAAATTTATTTTTAACAATTATACATGTAGTTGCAATTTGAATCAATAATTATACTCATTTTTATATTACAATATAATTTAAGTCAACTGTTAAGCATTACTAGCCCAATTTGGCACACTATTATATCACTTTGCAAACCAATTAATAAGAGAACAACCTTAGGAAGTAAGCATAAGAGTCATATTGTAAAGAAAAAAAAAAAGCATAAGAGACAAAGGTATTAATCTCCTCCTGAGGGGTCATCTCCATTACAAAGTTACTTTACATACTTAAATATCGGAGAGGATCGTGAAGCATAAATTCTAATCCCTACTTAACTTACCTTTACTTTATAAAAACTTAGAGCATCTAAGTTTATCTCTAAGCCCAATCCATTATCAAATATGTGTACACATATATAAAGAAATAAAATAAGTACATATATTGTTCATTAAGAGAGTTTTATACAAAACAAATGTTGTAAAAAGATCAGTACAAGATAACTATATACTCAAGTAGAAGTCTGGTTGTTTTTAAATGTATTCAAATTTTTGCAATATTGGTATTGTTGAGGGGCTTTTGCATTTTTTAGAAGAAATTTGTGAAGTGTTATTCACCTAGAGTTAGTAAACTCCTCGACATGTCTAATATTATTTTCGATGGCGGGTTTTGTCTCTTAACTTTGTAAATAGATTGGGTTCTTAGAGAAACGACTCGAAGAGATAACGAGTTCAACTGAGTGAGAGTAACTCGTAGGGTACTTGATAAAGTGAACTATTTGGCCTCCTTTTCACAAAAAAAGGCCAACTCAAGGAGTCTGTGAGGTTTCATTTATCAAGAGTTGGCGGACCCTTCAATAGGTGAGTGTTGTCCTTGGTGGGAGTTTTTGTTGAGGGGAGGTTGACTTCGTCAAAAGAAGTTTGCAAAGTGTTATCCAAAAGGAACTAATGAACCTCTTTACGAGTTGTTATTGTCCTCGGTGGGATTTTGTCTCCTAATTCTACTGAGGGCACGAGAGCTTGATAAGATGTTGGTGATGGGTTCACCGAGTGGAAGTGCCTTGCTAGGTGCTTGAATAGGAAGACCATGCATGTTGCTTATGATTTGACTCCAACCATGCTCTATAACTTATAAGGCATTAGCAAGTGAAAATACTGCCACTTGAGCTAGAGTTGAGGGATTTCCAACTCCTCAAAAGAATTTTGCAAAGTTTTGTTCATCCAAAGTAAGTTGACCCTCAACGCATTTGATGTTGTCTCTAGTGGGGGTTTTTGTCCCCCATCTCTATCAAGAGCCTTAATACTTATATAGGCATCAAGGATGGGTTCACAAAGTAGGAGCGTGCCTTATCTACTAAGAAAATATCATATTTGTACTTTTGTTAAGAGATTTTTAACTCCTTTGCAAAAAGTCTATGAAACGTCATCGCTTAGAGTTAGTGGGGCTCTCAACATGTTTGATATTATTTTGATGGGGAGTTTTGCCTCTCAACTCTACACAAAGCCCCAAAGATTGTCTAAATATATAGTAAGTTCAGTGGGGTGGAAGTGTCTCACCCACAAAGGAAATCTGAAATTTGTGTTTTTGTTAAGAGATTTCCAAATTTGTTGAGAAAAGTCTATAACGTGTTGTTCATCCAAAGACAATAGAGCCCCATATTTAATATTGTTTCTAGTAGGAGCTTTATCTTAACTCTTTAGACATTCATGTTTTTCGTAAAATTTTCGTAAAGTTAAAAAGCAAAATCTCAAAAAAAAAAAAATTATTGACTTCGAACAAATAATATTTCATATACTTATTTCTAAAAAATTCAAAAACCACTCATTAAGTACATATGATATATGCCTATAAATCACTTTGTATACAGGGAGCTGGTGAGGACTGGGATTTTGATTTGTTATCCTTGAAAGCTGAACCTGATGATATTGATTTTGAAGTTTGAGTGGGAATGAAAACCCATAAACCCTTCCAAATGATCCAAAGATAAGCAGACAATCGCTTTCACCGATCCAAAGAGCAAGTAGCATCTGAATAAATTAATTTCCCCTCATTTTCCTTGTATTTTATCGACTGTCCCCTTAAAAATAAAAATAAAAAAACTAATAATGACGTCAAATATGGACGTGAACAGTGAGTTCCAATTATGGTATTGTATTTGTGGGGGCTTCCCATTGCAGTGCAATCAATATTCTCCATTCTCCAATCGAGGTCAGGTCCTCAACTGTCACCTTCACAAGCATTATTATATTTATATATATTGTCCGCTTTATAGCAGGTAGCTTTCTGCACTTTCTCTACCAATCACATTAATTACTTTGCTAAACACATTATACTTTCTCAAATCTAATGATCTATAAATGGGAGAACCAAAAAGATTTTTTCTTTTCAATAACCTAGTGAACTGTGCATTAATATCCCTTTATACTGTTAGTGTATAGTACACTATAGCATATATGAAGATAACATTCAACTTATATCATTATCTTGATGAATAAAGGATAATGAAAGTAGACTTATAAAAAGGTCATGAAAATGAAGCATGAGCAGGCAGGCTGGTATATATACATTTGTAGAATCTTGGGAAATTTGATTAATAAATTAACAAATAAAATAAAATTATGGCCACAGACTGTTAATCGATGGTGAGATGAGTCGAGAGTTATGGGCAAAGAATATAATATATTTTCAGGAAATTAAGTTGAAAGGGAATGTAAGATTGTTAGTATATACTCGTACCTTATATGTATATATATGTAGCATCCATTGGTAGTAATTAAGAAGAAGCTAAAGACTCTTAAGACTAAGGGCTTTTTTGGATTCGACTGCACCTACGTTGTGGTGTGTTTACAGCACTTTTATAATTCAATTTCATCGCAGTCAGTATTTGGATAACACCCCAGTTACTACATTGGTATAAAGTTTTCAACTCAGCATTTCTTCCAATCTTGCACAGATACTTCGCTTCTTGTTTTTTTTTTTTACTGTGCAATTATACTGCCATTATTTCAAGAATTTTTTAGTAAATATATTTAGATAAATTTTATAATAAAATTTAAAATAATTTATTATAAAATAAATAAAGCAAATTATATGTATTAATAATTTTATTAAGTAAAATTAAGATTTTTTAATACTACAACTATTGTAAACTATATATAAAAATACTATATCCTATTATGGTCCCCTTCATTTTCTAAAGTTTTAAGTTATTTACTTTTATTTTATTAATATAAATAAAATCCACTAAAATTTAATTATATTATATTAATACAAATACGATTTTATTATATATGAATATACATTTTAATTTAATGTCTATAATGGTCAATTTTTTATTTTTATTTCATCGCTATAGCTGCGTTTGAATCCAAACACATCCCATCATTATTTTTAATCTTATTATCACCGCTAATTTTAATCTCACCGGAAACAAACTCACCGTCCATCCAAAAAAAACCTAAGACCAAAAATAGATGGTAGTGTGTATATATACATATATTTGTCACATTCCCTGTTACTACCTAATAGTATTAATGCAATTAAAGACGTAAAGATATATTCATTAAAAACAAAAAAATAAGAGTATTTGTGAATATTCAATTAATTTTTTAAGTAGATTTGGATAATATTCATATTTAAATTAAATGTTTTAATTATCATCCGAAATAAATTCCGTTTAAGCACATTTGAACTTATATTTTTTTTGTTGTTGCATTGACAATAATGTCAATTGAGCTAAAGATCAATAAGTTGTTTAATAATAATAATAATAATAATAATAATAATAATAATAATAATAAATTTATCCCTTAATACTTACATATTTTGAAAATTTGGCTCTTATAATCTTTTTTTTTTAACTAAATTTGACCTCTAATTTTTTTTTTTAAAAAAATGAGTAGAATTTAACTATCAACACTTAAAAAAAAGTTGAAAGCTATTTTTTAAAAGAAAATACTGACTAAAATGTAAAAATTTTAAACATAGTAGTGTGCATGACAATCCTATGTCCTCCATGCTATTTTTTTTTTAGTTTTTGTGAACTTTTTATATTTTTGGATTTTGAGTTTTTTTTTAATTTTATAAATATTTTTATAACTTTTAAATTATTTATCAACATGTCATATAAGACAGATAGTGTCGTATTAATATAAAGTACATGTAGACTGGCATACGAGTTGTCACAGCAATATTATTTAAAAATAATGTTGTAGTCCACATTTTCATTACAAAAAGTGACTTGATATTTTTTTAAAAGTTGATGAGCCAACCATGAGGTGTGATGTGGTGGCTGTTGTCACACCTTAGGTCTAGCGGGTTTAAGATTAATGTGTAAGTAGTAAAATAATCTGTCTGGCGAAGTATAGTACACCCAAGTGCTTATTTTGGCATATACGTGTGGACGTGTAGTAACCACCATGTAAGTAGGTAAAGATTTTATTTCAAGATATTTTTCTATTCAAAGGAGAAGATTGTGTTAAGCGAAAATGGGTAAGTATGGTATGAGTTATTGCCACAGGTATAGTACGCCTTATATTTCTGAAGTACTGTGCTAGTTAGGTTGTAAAGTAACTTGGTTAGGAATCAATTGGATAGATTAGTATGATATTTGTAAATGTAGGGTACTCATTTATATTTCTCTCGGAAACTGTAAACCAATAAGAAAACAAATTCTGAAATGTGTGACACTTGTTAAGTTCCACTCAGTAGGATGAGTCATATTTATATGTGTGAGAAAAGTACTGAGAAATGTTCTTATATGTGTGAGAAAAGTTCTGAGAATGTTCTTCTTCTTCTTCCTTTAAGAGTACTTTTTGATTCTTTTTCTTAAGTCTAATTGTATCTTTTTCTCGTTAAGCTGGAAGCTATGGTTTTTAGCTAATGGACCATCTCCGTGTAAGTATTACAACTCTGCATGTCAAGTTCTGAATGAGAAAGTCTATATGTGGTATTTGAATAGTAAGTTGTAAGTATAACGTTTTGCATAGGGTTATCAGTGATTAAGATTATAGTAATTTGCATGTAAATAAGTTTTAATGGTGGTCCTAGGTTTTTAAGCAGTTATTGCTGCTGGTTCAAGAAGGATGTCTGAGTCTGGAGCTTAGAACTGTAGTAGATGAGTATCATGTGAGTCTTTACCCTGACTTTTTTATGTAAGTTATTCAAATAGAAGTACATATAGAAGATGATGATATGTATAACGTTCTATTGAGAAGAATGTTGATTGGCAAGTTCAGGTAAAGTTAGAGATAAAAAAAGTATGAGTCAGTCAAGAATGTGAATAAATCTGGGCAAGTAAATGTTGAGAAATGTCCCTTTGTGAAGCCTCTGGTAGGGCAATTATATTGCTAACTAGATTGACAAATCACAATATGAAATCAAGTGTAAGACCATGAGGTTAAGACCCATGGCATTGTATGATATGAAACACTCATGATGTAGCCTCCAATAAGTTAAAGACTGGATTGGCAGATCACGATACATGAATGTGTATAAGTCCATGTGGCTGAGACCCATGGTAAGATTTGTCTATATGTATGTTCATGGTGTAGGATTCGATAATGTGTAAATTGAATTGACAAATCACGATGCATGAAATTATTTATAAGTCCATGAGGGAGAAACCCATGACACCTTCTATGAGAGTCTATCGGGACAGTAAACACATGAATCTGTATGATGCCTTTATGGCGTATTCTATTTGGCCCTTGTGGCAAACTTTGCAAAGTCTATTTGGTAAAGTATGCTTATCTGCCCTTATGGTAAGTTTTAGGTAAATTCTGATTATTCTGTGATAGATATTTCTATGATAAGGTTAATTTGGTTGAATTAGATAGTTTTGAAAAGAAATGTGTATTTGTATGTTAAAAAGGGTATCCGCCATAGTAATTTGTTAGTTTTGAAAATGGGCGTATTCATGGTTATAAAAGATATAAAAAATTGTCAATTCAAGTTTGTTTGCATTATAGTGCTGAAAATCTGAGTATATGATTTCCGTCATATTTGAACAGTGTCATGTCTTCTTTTAAAATCTCATAGAATTCAAGACATCGTTATTTTAAGTATCCTAGATTCTATAACAAAGTTGTATGTGAAGTTCATTTGAATGATCTGTATAGTTCATTATCAATACGAGTTTATGGATTATTGTACAAGAATATGATTTGATTAGTGGACCGATGATATTCAGTTCTGTGAAAGTATTTGCTATACATGAATGTATTCGCTAGGGGTTAATATCTAATAACAACTGTTCTGGAATAAGTGTATATGTGAGGAGAGGGTCTACGTGAAGTGGGCTCCAGAGGTATATTCTTTGAAATAGTACTTTTGTGGTTAAGTGAAAGAAAAGATTAATGAAATGTATGGAAAGATCCTAAGTTGGTTAGTTAAGAGAGAATTGGTAAGCTAAGAGTATGGTAGTTGGCGAGTATAAGTAAGCCAAAATTGTAATAGTATCCGCTTGATACAGAAGTAAGTGGTTCAGAAGGATAGATGACGCATCAATATTCTAATAATATTATAAAGTATCCGTCAAGATATTTTTGTAATGAAGTTCACTAAGTTCTCTTGAACTTACAATGTCTGTTATTGTTTCAGATATTATGGTAAGAGAAAACAAGAGGAGGGACGACCCCAAGAGCGCGCCAAGGTAGCAATGAAGTGGGTTATTTTGCATACAGTGGAGAAGTGATGTAAATTAGGGTTACGCCCTAAGAGTCTGTCTTTAACAAACTTTTATACTGTAATGAGTTATAACAAGTTTGGTGTAAAAAATTATATTTAATACTTTCCCTTGCTCTGAAATATTAAGTCTCTTAGTTAAATTAATAAGAAAAATGTTTTAAGTAAAGATTGTCAACTGTTCGATATTTCATTAAGTATCATGAGTAGTAACACTCAAGATCCAGACTCGATGAATCAAGTCAGGTGGCAGGCGTTACAATTGTTCTTCTTATTCTTTAACCATGAAATTAAAAGTTCAATCTCACCCATTGGAATAGAACACATTTAATGACGAATCAATTACTTTTTTGAATAGCACCTATGGTGAGATGATTAATCAATACCTCCAATAGACACCTTGGTTTCAACCAAAAACAAAAGCTTATGAACCAAATTTAGGTAAAAAATAGTAAGTGCTAAAATTTTTTCCTTACCAACTTACCCTTAATAGACGTTAAAACATATAAACATAAATGGAATGATTTTGAAAAACTTAATTAGATATTAATGATCTGAGGTGAGAATATGATAAAATTCAGGTTAAAGAAGTTTTTATATTAAAATGAAGGAAGCAAAAAAAAAAAAAAAAAAAAAAAGAAGAACCCAAGATAAGTCTTAACATCAGCCGATTTACCAGAGCTAGCTTTCCAATCAACCTACTTATTTCCATTACTTTAATTACTATACCTTTATAATGTATGTGTGTGTGTTTCGTTCTTCACACATTCCTTGATTTCCCTGATGGCTCCATTGTCAAAACTCCCATTTTCCTTTGTTGAAGTAGGCTTTCAATTTGAATGGCCTTTCATTTTCATGTTTATATTATGGTTTCCACGCGTCCACTTTTGCTTCTTATACCGACACCAGAAAATGCCATTCCTTGTTTCCCTTCCCTTAGCTTCTTCCTTGAGCATTCAACATCAGTTCCACGTGTCAATCTCATGTTAATACTGGAAACTTCTGGAGGGTGATGTGAGGTGTTTTAGGAGAACCACTTGAATTCCCTATCACTGTACCAGTGGTACGGGCCGCCCAGGAAAGGAGCTGAGTTCAACCCCTTCATATCTGTATCTACCAATGGACTATGTCATTAACAGAAAATGAAAGCTTGACGACGATCCATGTCCTTGTCTAACGATTCAATAATGACTTCTTACCGCCACCACTTAACTATTTGCGCTTCCACTCCCATCTGCTACCTTGAAAATTATTACAAACGATTTCATTATTTGCTTTCTTTTTAACATCCAACTTATATTGTTTTCGTGAGAAAATTTCATTAAATATTTGAAGAGAGTGATTGATTTTACATGAATGATTGGACTTAAATCCATAGCTCTTTAGCAAATAGAAAGACAAAATCCCCTAAAGAAAACAAAGAACTAACGTGTTGGGTCCAACCCTCAACACTTCCTTTTTCCTTTATCTTTAGTGTTATACCCACTGTAACAGAAACGTATTTCGATCATAATCGAAGGGATGGATTTTCTTATGATTATGATTTGAGTTCTCATAACTCTATCTGAGGCAGATTAGTAATATAAAATGATTTTCTGGCTATAAACATAAAGATGAAATCTCAAAATTTTGACTATATGTGAAGAATAAGAATTTTAAAAAACATTATCCTAGGATTAAGCATAATATCATTTAATAGATGGAAAAAAAATTTCAACACCACCACATGTGGATTAAAATTGTTTCCCCACCAAGAAAGAAGATAAGTCTACGTAGCTACTTGTTTTTATTACAAGTTATACGAACAATAATTTATATCAAAATGATTATAGGAAAAGCGGAAGAAGCATGCAACTAAATTTTAATTACCGATCTCCAGCCGGTGCAAAAGTTATTATTACGCCAACTTTTTGCTTCTTCTTCTTTTCTAGTAAATAACTATACAATGCATTTATTAAACAATAATTGCTTATAAATAGTCGAGGGTTTAATTTTTATCCTAGATATAGAGTAACTTTAAAATTTGTGGCGAGCATCTATCTCTTAATAGATTTATAAAATGTAAAATATTAGTTATTAGACTTATTCCAATAGATATATTGAGAAATTAAAAAAAAAATATTCATAACAATTGTCAAACCACTCATAGTAAATCTAAAAATTAGGTATATAGTTTGTGAAATTATTTAAAAATGAAACAAACAGGCCACATTTGAAGTTAAAAATTATAACATATTTTCTTATGTTTTTGTAAAATTACTATTTGGTAACAACAATCCTAGGAGAAATATTGTTCAATATGATATTTTTTTTTAACTCGTAGTAGTTTCGAGTATATAATTCAATTCAACATAGATTAATGAAAAGTGAAAAAAGAAATACAATTAAACTGGAGTTAATCTTTAGAAACCTAATAGAATCCTTTAAATTTGTTTTACTATCGAAATGTTTTAAAAAAGATCACTTAATGACTTCACTTTTTAATCTTTCCTTAAAGTAAGAATACTTTCCCTTCTAGCTAAATTAAGTATGCTAGTATGTACTTTGATTATCAAAATATTGCATTAACTTTTAAGTAATCTCCACTATGTTTACTATCTTTTTAATTTTTTTCTCATTACTACATGTTCATGAAAGGAAAAAAATATTATCTATTTTCAATAGTTTAATTTTGCTACATTAAGAATTTTATCCTAAATTTCATAATTTTCATTTGAATTTAATTTTTTCAATTCAAGATGAAAATTGTTGAGGTGATATTAAATTATTAAAATTTAGATACAGATGACATGACGTTACTGTTTCATACAATCTTTTTTGCAATCATGTAATGTCTATCACTCTTATTTTTTATTACCTACAGCACATTCATTTCTTTTTTTTTTTTTTATACAATCACTTAAATCATCATATTTTTTTTTCATTGTTAATTACTTAACACTTTCATCATAATCACTTGTCACTACACTTCTTTTTAGAATTTAATTGATTTTTTTTCTTTAAAAAAATATTATTTTACGATCTGATTCAAACATTAAAATAAAACGAAACTCGAAAGAGTGCAGTACACAAATTCCCCAAAGTGACAAAAATAGAATAGGGGCTAAAACAAAATAAAGAAGCGAAGCTCCTAAAGCAGAAGTGATAACAAATCAAATTCCACCATGAGGGCCTGCTAGTAGCTCAATAGAATTAACACCTTCGCAAAAGGCATGGAACCAATACAAGGACCTCATCTTGCAAAGAAACACAATATCATTCGGAACCAAAATTTTTCCTTGAAAAGAGTTCCGTTTTGGGCAAGCCATATCGTCCACAAAATGGCCTCGCAAAATGTTAACCCACGCCTTTTAACCTGCTTATAAAATGGTAATATGGAGCACTAGAAAATGAGGTCCGAAATTGATTCTGCCATTACCCAGGACAAATTCAACCAATTGAAAATCTCACCCCCAAAATATCCAAGAACACCAACAAACAATTAAGATGTGATCACAATCCTCATCGAACATGCCACACCATAGACATAGTAAATTATCCCATTAAGCTTGCCTTTTGGAACACAAAAAGTATTTTGATGGAATAGGCTTAAGTAAAAACAAGCCAATTAAATTTTGAACATCAGGAGGAACTTGGAAGGTCAAAAGGAATAGAATCAAACCTGTTGATGGCAAGAAAACAATAATTTCGATATTTTCACTTAAAAATTGCCATGAGAGTCCGTCTCCCACACAAGTCTATCACTGCAGGCATCATTCAGCACCACATTGTCAGAAAGAAAATCAGTCTCACGGGAAGCAAACAATATGAAAATCTTAGAGGTACAATTTGGGGTGAAAAATGAGCAAAATGCGGAGAATAGAACAAGACTACTAAATTCATCCATCAATTCCAAGGAGTAAGATGTAAACTTATGTATTTAAGAATCTCTAAACTTTTCTTTATAATTCTTTAAACTGAATCAAATCAAAACAAAATTTTAAGATAGACCACTGAATTTCATTCATCATATTCGATCAATTTAAAATTCAATTTATTAGGCAAGTAGTTGAAAAAAAGTAATATTAGATTTTTTTTTTAAATATTTTCTTAAAAGTATAATCGATACATTTTCAATTCAAACATGATCAGGCTAAGATGAATCTTAAAATCATTATGATTGGAAGGATTTTATTTGAATACACTCCTTATCTAAATAAGATTAAACATAGACAGTAAAACAAATTTACCTAAATAGGATTAAACATAGACAGTAAAACAAATTAAAGCAGTTAATATACCATTCCCAGTGAAAAAAATGGATGAGATGATTTCCTTTTATCATAAAATCACACACAAAAAAAAACTAAAGACGTCTACGCTCCACCGCTCTATTCTTCTTCATGACTTCCTCTCTTTTATGGTCTTAGGAGACAAGGACGAGTAACCTGATTGCCTAATCTCTGACTTATGTCTCCTCCTTTTACTTTATTTCTTTGTCTGCATGGCATTGCAATAGCGATAGGGGTAAATTATTTTCATCTCATCACTTCCCACTCTCTTTTATGATTCTACCTTTCACTTTTTGTAAATTTGACAGGGTCAGGCATATATGTGTATATGTATTTCTGTATGTATGTGTTACCTATCCTATCTTATCTATCTATATATATTATAGTGTGTGTTTCATCATTCCAGTTACCAAAGTACAATCAAATCCTCACTTTATATTATTTACTTTTCCAATCTCACAGCCATGACAGACCCTTACTCCAATCTCTTCCCCGGAGGAGGATTCAACTTCGTACCTCTAAATCCCCACTACGCTACTCGTTTCAGTACTACAGCACCTGCTCCTCCTCCTCCTCATCCAACCCATTCTTCCCAACGTCACACCAACAACAACATAATCTTCAACACATATTCCAATATCGAATCTCAAACGCCTCATCCTTGGCCAGCTCCACCCCAACAAGCGCTTCCTCTAATCAATTATCTAAGTCCTACAAGGCAAGAAGAGAATGAACCCTCGAGCAGTTCCATGGAAGGTGATAAGGGCATAAACAAAGAGGCTGCAGCAGCTGCTGCTGATGATGAGGAGGCTGAAACTGTAACCCTACACATAGGCCTTCCTAGCCCTATTTCCGATCTGGGGTTTGGGGGGCTCTCCCCATCTGCACATGTGACAGACAGATTAGGAGGGAATGGGAGTGCAGTTCCTGGGTATCCTTTAACCAAGGGACAGTATTGGATCCCTACCCCTACTCAGATTCTCGTTGGTCCTACACAGTTTTCATGTCATGTCTGCTGCAAAACCTTTAACAGATACAATAACCTGCAGGTATGCCTCATTGCATGAGACATGATCCGCTAAAATTTCCTTTTTTCCTCTTCACTCATACATCCTTATTTCATCTACATTGATTAGTCTTTTCTTTCATCTGATCTGAGACTCTAAACAGGGCTTTTATTTTTATTTTAGTTATGTTTGAACCTCGATAAGTCATTAAGGTACCAGGAGAGAATGAAGTCGGTAGGTTTAAGTCCTTAAGGTACTGAAAATGTTGCTGTTGCTTGTTAGGACTTTGAAGAGTGTGCTAAAGTTAAACCCCAGTCCCCAGGTGAATTGCAAATATAGGTTAATGCAAGACTGATGAGAGGGTTTCAGACTTTCAGCTGGTCTTTACTTTGAAATGCCCTAGTCATCTTTGTCATTTCATTTCTCCAGTCTGCAAAAGAAAACACCCTAGATTTGCATCCCAAACAGACAAACATATTAATCTGACACTCCAACTTTGAAATTAGAGACCTCTAATGGTTTGTTCTTGCAAATAACAACGGCTAATCATGTTAATTTACCAAAAATAACTTCAAAATTAACCACACTTAACCCCCCTTTTTTTCTCCATCCAAATTTTTATGTTTGGAGTTCATTTTCCTACTTCTTTCATCTCTCTCTCTCTCTCTCTCTCTCTCTATATATATATATATATATGTCTTAATTCTCGATTGTTTAAGCAGATTCATATCTTATAGATACATACTCATCTTTAAGGGGTTTTCATATCTAATAAGATAAATGTATAGTTATTATTTAGGTTAAATGAATGAAATACGAATGTTTTGATTAGTTTTTTTTTTTTTTTTTTTTTTTGTAAATTTTGATTAGTTTTTTTTAATCATACTAAAAGACAAGTGACAGTGTTTTACCATTAATTTTTTATGGACCAGATAAGGGGTTCTTGCAGTTTTTCTTTAGTTTGTAATTTAATTTCTCTTAGTTTGCAAATTTCAAGGAGCTCTTGAATGAGATAATGAACACCACCTACTCATAGTGCATTAAGCGTGTATGTACTTCTTTGCTAGAAATATACTGTTACCAGGTTGCTTCCCCCGCCTGGATTTGACGTCTGTGAATCCCATCACGGTGGGTTTTTTGCTTCATATATAAACGTATTAATTGTACAGATGCATATGTGGGGGCATGGGTCACAGTACAGAAAAGGACCAGACTCCCTAAGAGGAAGCCAACCAACAGCCATGCTAAGGCTCCCATGTTATTGCTGTGCACCGGGTTGCAAGCACAACATCGAGCACCCAAGAGCAAGGCCTCTCAAAGATTTCAGAACTCTCCAAACTCATTACAAAAGGAAACATGGTGTTAAGCCCTTCACCTGTAGGAAATGTGACAAGGCATTTGCAGTGAAAGGAGACTGGAGAACCCATGAGAAGAACTGTGGGAAGATTTGGTATTGCATTTGTGGGTCTGATTTCAAGCACAAGAGGTCTTTGAAAGACCATATCAAAGCCTTTGGCACCGGTCATGCTGCTGTTGGCATTGATTGTTTAGATGAAGATGAAGAACCCGGGTCGGAATTTGAGCTTGAATATGAGTCGCCAATCTAGCCCTTCCTTACTTTGGTACTTAAAACCCTTTTTTTTAGATCAAATTGTTTTTGCTTCCATTTTCTTAGCACCCTCTTTTTCAAATATTGAAACATTACGAGCCATGACAACGGCGAGCTGTTAGTGTATATACGCATACCTTTTTTTAAAATGTATTTTTCTTTTTATCTATGTATTTATATTATTGCTGAAGCCAGTGTTTGTTTATGTTGTTTGGTTTGACTTAGCATTTGCAAGTAACACAGATGTTGTTTATCATTTTCTAAACCAATGATAAGATTTGTGTAGTGTGTGTATTTTAATTTTCGATATGTTATAGAACGAAATAATGTTGGAAAATTGGTTTTATAAACTTTGTCGGCATTGTTTTTTTTTTGGGATAAAACTTTAAATGTGTGATTTACTTATTTTAGGGATAAATTATTATTGAATTTTATATTTAAATTGTAAAATTTAATATAAAAATGAACATGAATATTGTTGTCAAATAAAGATATAAAAACGCTGAATTAATGTTTCGAGTTAAATTAAATAAATTATTTTAAAGAATAATCTCGATATATGAATTAATGAATCCATTCATGGATTTTAAAACACTACTGTTGGAGTATTTGAATAAACGAAAACATCTTATCTCCTTTATCTAACGTAAAAAAGAGTTTTCAGAATATTTATTTATGGAAGTTTCTTAATGAAAACTTTTTAAATGGGACATTTTACTTTCATAATTTTGTTTACTTTTAAAGTTTATTTAAGATTAATTCTTTAAGTTATATTTAATAAATGTTTAGTTTGTTGATTTCATTCCTTTCCTACTATTTTCAAAAGCTACAAAGAGTTTTACTAAGCTTTTTAAGGAAAAACATTTATTAATAATAATAAATCCACAAAGAGAGCAAGAACATCTAAATAGTTAATACCCAAATCAATAGACTTACATTATATACTTGATCGTAGGTCTCAATCTCCTTAACTCGCACATTTAAAGTATTATTGAACGATAGAATAGAGAATAGAAAATTAGGCACTTGCCCCCAGTTCAACGTAGCTCACATGTAATAAAGTTGTTCTAGCTATAGATTGAGTTGCCTTATTGGCTCATCTAGTACGGGCCCATAGGAAGAACAAAGATTGAAGATATTGACAACCCTGAACAACCAAACCAAACTTGGAGAAATCAACATTGCTACTCAACAAAGCTTGTTATACTCGAAAATAATCTGTTTAAAAAAACATTATCAAAGTAACGAGAATGCAACCAAGATAGCGCCTCCCGAATTGCAATAGTCTTAGCCATAAGCAACAACGTACTTGGACAAAAATGACTTGAAGTAGATCTTCATTATGATAAGAAGTTTGTATGTTCATTAGGTGTAGAATTTTATATTAAATATATTTTTTATGTTTATAAGTATAGACTTCGAATAAGCATTGTAAATACTTAATTAATGAATAAAAAAATACTTCTCTCTTTGTTCTCCTATTTCTTATTCCTTTTATTTTTTTTATTTTTTGTTTTATAACATGTAATCAATACAACTCTCAAATTTTTTCTTCAAAATCTCAATATGAAACCCATTTTTTGCTCGATTTCTTATTCAAAATCTCATTATTTGTGAAGAATAAGAAGATGATAACCAAAAGAAAAAAAAAATTAAATGAAAGGTTTCAAACTTGCACCTCAAACCCTTTAAAATTTTTCCTTACCCGTTCGCCTAATATGAAAACTTGAATATTTTATGCCAAGAAAAATTTATAGAAGTAATGTGGACCTGGATTCAAGAAGAAAATGAAACAAAATATTAATGGAAGGATTCAAACCTACGCCGTAAGGATCCTTTTTCTCAACCGTTCAAAATACTTATATTGCTATTGTTGGATCTGGTATCCTAACTACATATTCGTATTGTATATTTGTATTTTTCGAATAAATTGGTTTAACTATAACACCCTTTACCCGTATTCGACACTGGAATAGTGTACGAGGCATTACCGAACTTATACACAAGCAAACATACATTTTCGAGTCATAAATTTTCGTCCAAATTAAAACTTTTTAAAAATCAATCACATCGTCCCTAAAACGAGCCTACGAGGCCCAAAACATGCATTAAAAGTGGTTCGGGACTAAACCAAGAACGTTAGAAATTTTTACGACACTTAGAGAATTTTTGGTAAAAGGGATCACATGCCCGTGTGGCTTGGGACACGCCCGTGTCTCTAACCCGTGTAAATTGAAGTCACACGGCCAAGACACACGCTCGTGTCTCGAGGCCGTGTCCCGAGGCCGTGTCCTTCACACAGTTGAGATACACGGCCGTGTCTCATACCCGTGTGCTTGATATTGAGCATTCTGTTTTGCAACAAATTAGGTGTAGGGGACACTCAGCCAGATCACACGCCCATGGGGCTGACTGTGTGTCACACACGGCCTAGACACACGCCCGTGTGTCTACCCGTGTGGACAAAAACAAGGCTATTTACCAAGCCATTTTGCCACCCTCACTTGCACATATTTACTCAACATCACGTGGCACAAACTTAAGCATGAAGAGCAACTAAATAATCACAACCAAGACAATAACATGTCATTATCATACCATTTTTAAATATGCTTAAAACATCAACCTTTCCACATCAAATTATGCAAGTTTCCACATTCACAAATGACATTAATACAAATATACTCATAACCAACATTAGCCAACTTCCAAGGCTTTATACAAAATGAACCATGAACCATTCACAATTATGACCATCACATACTAGTACCATATCAACATCTATCATACACACAACATTTATCATGCCATAAATCACATTTCCAAATATTTCACATTCACCAAGCACACCATGATCATATTACCATAGACATTGACACATATATGAATATACTTAGGCTTACAACCATGTTAGACGAACAAGCCAATCTACATGGCCAAATATCAAAACAAGCCTTTGACCCTTACTAGCCAATACATTGGCTAAAGTAATAATGACACATATAACAATTAACTTAGTCCCTATACATGCCATAAACTCAAAATACTTGAATTCATCAATACTCAAAATGATAGCTTGATAGTGTGATAGGATCTCCGACGATCTCTAACTCAAGCTAGCTTAATAACCCTATAAGATAAGGGAAAATAAGGGGGGTAAGCTATATAGCTTAGTAAGTCCGCATGAAAATAATAAGCAACTCTTATTAAGCATTTATCAAGTTCAACAATTTAAACACAAAATAATACCAATTGCTATAAATCTCGTAGTTATAATTTTATTTAATCACGATATTTACTCTATTAACTTATAAGCATAATTTAACATATCGTGGCATTAGCCTAACAACCGTAATCTCTCTTTCGTAACATATCACAACACTTAACAAGTCATTTCAAACCTCATAGAAAACATGCACATTAAATATGAGTATTCACATTTCAAGCATATACTTTAACATTTTTCAATTGTTCCAAGTTTATATCTTATCATACTTCCATAATCATTTTAATAGACAATTATACCAATCTTTCCTTTTTCTCATATCTGATAGATCGTAACTTAGGTGAATAAAACATGCTATAGCATAACTCAATTTGGCCCGAAAGCCAATCACAGGGTCTTCAACCGATTTTATCATGAATTTCATACATCCTAGATATGGTCTTACATGTAATCTCATATCGATGCCAATAGCCCAGCTATGGTCTTACACGAAATCTCATATCGATGCCATATCCCAGATATGGTCTTATACGAAGTCTCATACCGATGCCATATCCCAGATATGGTCTTACACGTAATTTCAATAACCCTAATGTCATGACATTTGTATCCTATCTATTCCTAAGGTTCAACCAGGATTTCACGCTTGTCGAACTTTGCTGAACACTCTCAATGGTCAATCATAATTCATATAATAATAAAGCATTTAAAACATAAATAAAAATATGCATTATTTGCATACAAACTTACCTCGACATAAAAATGACGACAATGACCTAACGGTCAAATACTCATTTTCCCCTGTTCTAGGTCCAAACCTCGTTTTTATTTATCTATATTATCACATTCAACTTATTTAATCATTAAACTATTCAAATCAGCCCAAAATCACATTATGGCAAAAATTACATTTTTGCCACTAAAGTTTCACATTTTTACATTTTAGTCCCTGGGCTCGTAAAATGATTTTCATCAAATTTATTCATTCCCCAAGCCTAGATGAATCCTTATTGTACTCATACAAGCCCACATTTTTCATTAAATCACACTTTCACTACTTATTTTATAACTTTTACAAATAGGTCATTTTAGGCATTTTCATCGAAAATCACTTAGTAAAAGTCGTTTATCAAACATCAAACTTGTATAATCTACCATTAAACATTAAAATACACAAATATCCATCATGGGTAAAAATTTAAACTTTGATTATATCTAAAATTAGTGGTAGAAATAGATAGATTAAGTTACGAGGATCTCAAAATTGTAAAAATCATTAAAAACGGGGCTAGAACGGACTTAAAATCGAGGTTGTAAGCTTGAAAAACCCTAGCCATGGTTTTTTCATGGTAATTTCAGCCATAGCTTGAAGAAGGACAAAAATTTGGCTTTTAAATTCATTTAATTACCAAATTACTTAAATGCCCTTAATGAAAAACTTTAGAAACATACCTAACCATGTCCATTTTTGTACACCAACTTAACCAATGGTCTAATTACCATTTAAAGACCTCAAATTTAAAATTTCATAGCAATTACACACCTCTAGCATGTAGAACTCAGCTTTTGCACTTTTTTACAATTTAGTTCTTTTGACTAAATTGAGTGCCCAAACGTCAAAATTTTCGAACGAAATTTTCATGAAATCATTCCATAAAATTTTATACCATAAAAATATAATAAAAACAAATTTTTCTACGCAGATTTGTGGTCCCGAAACCACTGTTCCGACTAGACCTAAAATCGGGCTGTTACATTAACAATATCCATTAATTATATTAATACTCTTATATATTGTCCTCAATGGTTTTTGTATGCAAAGCAAAATGGAAGCAAATATTGTCTTAATTATTATCTAACGTTTAACTAATACTAAGCGATATTACGTGGTAGGATCGTAATACAGAAAGACAATTTGTATTAGTAGATGAACCAAAACATGTCCTCAGTATGATAAAAAATGAGCAAATCGATTGAAAAACTAATATGACGTCTATCAAGTCTAATTGGGGAGATATTTTGTCTTGAGCATCAGAGCGGATGATTCCCAAAAGATATAGAAATATATGTAATTGACTGGACTGACTATAACCTCCCTAACTCAGCCCAAAAGTTATGGTTGGATTTAAAGGCCATATTGGCCACCGAAATGGTCTAGTAAATAAATGATCCATTTCTTAGAAAATTTATGCTTAAAAATATTTTTTCTTATATTTTTAAGAAAATCGGTAATGGGGCTTTTTTTTATTTTATAAAAATATTAGTTTTTGCCAAGTTTATTTTAAAGTTCAATTAAAAAGTGGCTTATTAATTTTGCAAAGATACTTTATTATTAATTCATTATTCGGAGTTTCGAAAACCAATTTTACAACAGAAAAACCTGACGTGTTTAATTTATTAGTAAATCCATAGTTTATAATTTAAACGTGACCAATTATTAAATTGGTCCAGTTGTTTAACGTTCATGCATGAAAATAGTTAAAATATCCCAAAATCAAATGCCATGCACAATTCATAAAATAAATTATTACAAATCAAATAAATTAAAATATAAAATTAAAATACTTTATTTAGCAAAACTAAGACGAGACCTCCAAATTGCAAAATTCGAGCCTTAACCTTGTGGATTACCTGAAAAATGTTAAACTAATGGGATGAATGTTACAGCTTAGTGTAAGTTTCAATCAAAAGTAAACAGTGTATCAAGGCCATAAAATCAAGCTTACACACAAAGCCAACAGCAATAACAGTCACCAATCATTATATTTACAAAGATTTCAGAATGATGAAATTCCCGAATTTAAATACATGATCATGAATGACAATGAAATTCCTACCCATCCATCCACTACACACCATATCAGAAGGAGGTGTACTCATTATGGTTTAACCATCGATAACAGTAGATCATTGCAGTTATACAGCCAGTCAAATTTTTTGGGTAAAACACTGAAACGATGTTTGAACGAAGCGCAGAACTCCGAACAAAACTTCTAAAAAATTAAAGATTTACCGCCAGAACTCCACATATCTCCTCTATCTCCGATCAACCCAATCCCAACGCAATGCATAATGTCATTTTTATCATAATAGTATAACCAAATACGATGCATTACAGAAGCAAGTCATACCATGCAATCAATAAATCGGAACAGTGGCATACTTTAGAATTGTAACATCCCGATTTAGGGCCAAAATGGAACAGTGGTTTCGAAACCACGAATCTGAGATTTAAAAAAAAATATTATTATGATTAATTTTTAGGGTTTATATTATGATTTCATAATTGTGTGAAAATTTTGTTGCGAAATTTTATCGATTGGATGTTTAATTTGACGTTTAGGACTAAATTGAAATAGGCGAAAAATGTGTGTGTCTAATTCATAAAGTACTAGATTGAAATGGGGGTTTTAAGTAGAGGTCCTTAAATGGCAATTAGACCATTAAATTAGGACATTGATGGAATTTTTAGAAAGTTTAGTAGTAAGGGCATTTTGGTCATTTGTATATAAAATGAAATAAAATGGGAAAAATAACAAAAAAATGTGTTCATCTTCATTAAGCTTGGCCTAAATTTGCATGTTCTCCATAGCTAGGGTTTTTCCCAAGCTTTCAAGCTCAATAGTAAGTGCATTCAAGCCCCGTTTTTAATGTTCTCTACATTTTTGAAATCCTCGTAACTCGGTCTACCTATTTCTACCATTATTTCGAGTTAGGGTTTATGTTTAAAAATTTACCCATGAATGATATGCATGTATTTTGATGTTTGATGGTAGAATATGAATGTTTGGAGTTAGGAGAACGATCTTTTCTAAGTGATTTTTTAGCGAAAACGAGCAAAACGACATAATCGGTAAAAATACCTATTGTTCATAACTATGTGTTAGAGTGAGAATTTGATGTTCCCATAGAAGATAAAAATGATCAGCATGTCATTAAACATAAGAATAAGGGCTGAAATTAAATTTCCGAGCCTAGGGGCAAAATCATAATTTTGTAAAAGTTAGGGGGCAAAAATGTAATTTTTCTATAATGTGATTTTTGGATTGAAATAAATAGTATGAGTGTTAAATGAGCTAAATGTGTTGTTATAGATCAAGAAAGGCGTGGAATCGATGTCGAACGGGGGAAGGAAAAGGTTTTGGACTAAATTGCAAAATTTCCATATTTTGCACCGAGGTAAGTTTGTATGTAAATAATACATTAACTTCATTTACATTTTTATATTTCAGCCTATTATATATATATTAGCCGATTTTGAAGCATAAATTGACTATTGGAAGAATGGAAATAAGTAATAGAGAGAAAAATCCCGGTTGAACATTCGGAAAGATTGAATAATATAGATGGAGTGTAGCTAGGTCAGATGTATGATGCCGAGTGCACATCATGTGTACAAGAAAGCTACGCGATACTATGTAGTAGCTAGGTCACATGTGTGATACGGGAAGTATCCCATATAGACAAGAGAGCTACGGGAGAGATAAATGTAGCTAGGTCGCATGTGTGATTCCAAGTGAAGGACACCATGTAGACAAGAGAGCTACGAGATAAATTGGCTAGGTCACATGGGTGGTACTAAGTGTTCACCATGTGTACAAGAGAGTCGAATTATATGAAATCTGATGGTAGAGCAGTGTGCTGAAACCATCAAGTATCGGGAATTGATCCGAATTGTTCAACGGGATGCTTTATGGTGACATTGTAATCATGGACCTATACTTGTGATGTATTGAAATGTGGTGAAAATGAATTGTGATATGCATGTTAAAATGAGATTAATATAAAGAAAGTGTGAAAGAGTGAATCAGCAATAATACTGTTTTGGACAGACGCAGTGTCGTGAATTTGAAAAATCACCAAAAATAATGGAAATTTAATTAGATACTGAATGAGATATGAATTTAAATCTTAATGAGTCTATTTTCATATAAAAGAAACAGAGAAAGTAAAGGAATCTTATATTTTGAGAAATTTATATTTTCGTGAGACCTGTTCAGAATGACTGCATGATCCCCTGTTCAGACTTTAAAAATTTACCATAAATTGTAAATAAACAATTAGGAGTTTTATCTTACATTTATGAAATCCTTATTGAGTCTAGTTTTATAAGAAACAAACGGTATAGTCATTGAAACTCTGAATACAGAGATATATGAATCGAAATATACAGGGGTCAGAGTGGCCAAACCCTGAAATAGGGGAGAATTTAACTAATAAACTGTACTAATTGGCTTGACCAAAAATTCTATAAAAAAATTAGTAAGTAGATATATGAGTCTAGTTTCAAGGAAAATTTACGAAATTGTATTTTGAGTTTCGTAACTCGAGTTATGATTTATTTAATGAACATGACGCAGGAGAGACAGCTTGACCAAAGTGGAGTAAATAGTGAAATTAAAAGTAGATACACTTGAGTTATTATGTAATCATATTAAATTCTTTATTCATTATTTATATACTTGCTTACTAAGCTATAAGCTTGCTTGCTTTTCTCTCTTTTGTCTTATAGTGTCGTCTAGCTTGCATAGGAGTCAAGGATCGTTGAAGATCTGCCTACACTATCAATATTTTTGGGTATTTGAACTAAACATTTTGAATTATGGTATGTATAGTAGGCTTAGTTATTTTGTTACGTGTCATAATTGCCTAGGCTAAAAATATATTGGCTACAGTATGTGATCGAGTATTTTGTACAAAGCCATTGAAGTTGGCTAATATTGTTAAAGGCATATGTTATAATGTTTCATGATCCAATTGGATGCCATATTTTTGTTTCGGTTTTATTTAATGGTATATGTTATGTTTTGGTAATACCTCGTACACTATTTCGGTGTGGAATGCATGTATGGGGCGTTACAAGAATCATGCTAACAGAAGATACAGAAAATAACAACATGCTTATCATGCAACAATGAGGTAGAACAGTGGGCATGCATTCATACATTCATTTAAACATGTGATGTCATTGTAGCGACAAACATTAACAACTTATGCATGTCCGAACATAGCCAACAATCCAATAGACAATTCAACTAACTTAGTAAAATACATGCAAACATATTCATTCAACTATAGTTACTTGAGCATAATCAGCCAACCATTGAAACAACCACACACACTCGATATGCAAGTAAACACATCCTACACTTTACACTTGGCTAGTTAAGTAACCACCTTCACATTCGGCCAAGCATCTAAATATGGTCTTATGCATTCGGACCCTATTGAAGCAATTAATACATTCGACCATAGGCTAATTAGTCAATTACATATTCAGCCATAAGTAAAATGGAGCGTTAAGGACACACATACACCATTCACATTAGATTAAATCCCACACCTCATTTTGCTAACCAGAAGCACTAACGATTTATTGGAGCACTACTACTACTCGGATTTGCCTCGGTTCCTTCCCGAGCTAAAACTCAAACATGATAAACATACAATAAAGTGATCAAAAACAACCAAAGAAGCCCTTATGGCATTCAACCAACAAGGATTAAAAGAAGATAAGTGAAATCCAATTTTAATGCATCAACTTACTCTACCGGAGATTAAAAATAATGTGTAACACCCTTAACCCATCACCGTCATCGGATTAGGGTTATGGAGTGTTACTGTACAAAATAGAACCTTTAACTTCAAAATAGACCAATAATACAATTTAATATTAATCTCCAATAACTCAATACAATCATGGAAAACATACACTTTTAGGCCTTAAATCGAGCCTTCAGGACCTTAAAGACAATTTGGAAACAATCGGGGATCAATTTGAACCAAAACAGAAAATTTTAAAAAAACATAAAAAATTGGGAAACGGAGGTCACACGGCCGTGTCGCCAGACTGTGTGACATAGCCCAGACCATGTGAATATTTAAAGTAGGGAAACAAGGTCGTGTCGTAGGTCATGTTCCAAACCGTGTGTATATTCGATGTTAGGTCACACGACCATGTCGCGGGCCCTGTGCCAGACCATGTAACAAACTGTTTAGAGACTCACGGTCGTGTCATAGACCGTGTGAAACCTGCACCTAAAATTTTAATGGCACACGGCCGTGTGACAGCCCGTGTCCCAGGCCGTGTGCTCTAAATTTAGCCCCTAAAACAAGCCATTTCAATACCTATCCTTGCACAACAAGATACACCATTTACACATACATTCAATTGACCATAACACTTTCTAAACACACTTAAAACATACCAAATCAATCAACTTGTAAATTCTAATCAATATGGCATTCAAAGGCACCTCAATTCATACAAACTCAACATCACATTATAACATAAACATACATCATGACAACTACAACCTTTCAACTATTTTAACCACATATAAATATATCTCATGTCCTCTATTTACATTTCACTCAAAAGTGACCAAAAGACACATACTTACTAAGCATTACAAGTCCAAACAAACATATACTCAAAAGACATAACCATACCAAGTTGGCCAAATAACATATTCACAACACCCATTACATTTAAGCCAAATACATGCTATTTATAACCATAGCCAAGATAAAAAAAAACTACCAAATTGATTGCTAGATAGTGTGATAGGACTCCGGTAAGATTATAACCGATCAAGCTTCCAGTAACCTATAAAACAGAGGAAAAACAACTAGGTAAGCAACTAGTGTTTAGTAAGCTTGTATAAGATAAAATCAAACTTACCAAACCCTAAACATTAAATCATTCAACCATGTTCATCAATTCATATAAGTATCTTACTTTCCTATTCAGAACAATCCGCATAGTTAGTAGATAACTTAAAATCATAACATCTATGAAACATGGTTTATAACATGAAATGAATTACATTTATTCACCTTTCTTCACATGTTTGATTAATGGTCTTTTCCATTCATTTGCACATATTTGCTTTCCATTTCATATAGTCATTAATATCAATAATTTCATATACAAGCCTTTTCATTTTACTTTACTTACCCGTTGATCCATACAGAATAACATCGGATACTTAGGAATGCTTACACAAAGTGTACATTTTTATGTAACAGTAACCTTTCTAATAGTGCTCACATGAGTTGTGAAATGGGCCTGCTCACATGAGCTGTGGGTCGAGATGTTAGCTACACGATGTACTGCAAGACTTCATCTATCGGTAGGACATCCAGAAGCAACACCCGAAACCAATAATCCTTAATGACATCTCATTTATATCCTAAGAATTCTTAAGGTTCATCTACACTTTTATTTTTCTATTGAATGTTTCTTGTGCTTCATCCTGCTATTGAATGTTCATCTACACTTTTCTTTTAAAATTTATATATTAAAAATCCAAACTTTCAACTTTTTCTTAAGCTTTATGTTAATGGTGGTCATTTCCTTTTCTTGCATGTTTGTTAGCTTAGTTTTTAGCATGGATAACTAAACTCTAAAGGGGTTAGTTGATGGAAAAGTGGGTAAGCTAATTTTTGGATGAGGGACTAAGTTGCAAATAAATTAGACTAAATTGAATAAACCTAAAAACATAGGATTGACGCTCCTAAAGGAACATTTAGGCAAGTGAGACCGGGAGGTAAACTTGTTGAGCATCACTTCGTTATTCCCAGGTTAGTTGGTAAAGTCGAGAGATAAACCGGGCTAATTTGTCTAATTTGGTAAAGTTTAGGCCAAGAGGTAAAACGGAACCATTTTAAGAGTTTAAGAAATTTAGATCCTTAATTTGAATATTAATGAACCACATCAAAATAAATCAACCACTGTTTGTTATTCATTGGTTAATTTAGCAACTTTACATATTTTACAGTTGAAGTATATGTGTTAATTAGTTGATAAATTAGTGTAATTACTCCTGATTTCATTGCTTGTTGTACTATATTGTTTAGCAATTAGTTAGTTAG